>BSBN01001285.1:0-1350661 GCA_027924645.1 Cunninghamia lanceolata
AGAGAGACTAGGTTTATAAACCAAGCTTCACTTGTAATAAGCATGTACAAGATGATGATAAACCAAAAGATGATAATGTATAAACTCTATCCCAAACCTTATATTTATAGGCAAGAGAGTGACAAGAATGGGGAAACTAACTTAGTTTTCTTTCCACCATTATCATATGCCCCAAAAATCAATAATCAATGCACCAAGAATCTCATAGGTGGGCACTCAAGTATAGCCTTAAGGCCAAGCGTCAATACATTATCCATGACACCCTAATTGCTCCCTCTAAACCTATCACCAAGTTTGGCTTGCTACATGTGACCCAAACATTAAATACTTTTTATAGTATTGAATATATTTTACAATGATCTTCATAAATTAAATGTATTTCTCCAACATCACTAATAAACCATGTGCTCATTAAACCACAACACATAAATATTAAATGCATTTCCCCTAACATGTCATTGACATTAAATGCATTTGCAATGTTACAACAACCCCCTAGGAAAACATTAAGCTCTCCCAAAGTGTGGTGTTCCTTTTTTATGTGGACCATAAGTTTACAAATATCAAATATTTTATGCATGGTACTGTTGTCCTCAAAATCAATTGCTCTCATTTTGTAGGACAACCCCTACGAAACTTGTCTATTTTGTAACCTGCACTCTAAGTTTGCAAAACGAGGCAAGTCTTCTTGGCCTCATGTGAAGTCATTTGATGCCTTGGAATGACTTATGACATCCCCCTCGGTTGGTTTTTCGAGATTCGTGAAATCGATTAAGTCATAAGCCTGTTAAAATATCAATTTTGACTTGTTCAGGGTGTTAGTCATTTTTCAAGGGATACATGCACAAGCGGCTAATTCACCCGCTCGTGCATATGTCTTGTCTCATCAACATGTATAGTCGGTCATTTCTGTCACTACTACATGTTTGTTTTATTTTTAAGTCACATGTAAAAGCAGTAATTATCGCCACTATGACATGTTTGTCTTTTGCTTATAAGTGCATAAGTGACAAATACGACCGCTCGTGCATATCGTCTCAATGGTATGCAGAGGCGGTGAATATTGTCGCTCGAATAAATCTAGGCGAATCAAGTGAACTTAAGTGACATTAATGGCACTCGTGCCATGATTAATGCATCTTTAAAAACCTTTTTAAGGCATTTTAGTCATTGTTTTTATTTTGTTTTCGTTTTAAACCTCTCAAGATAAACCATCTAAATCCCCTGTGAAGTCAATTGAACTGCGAAACTCGTGGATTAAGCAAATTTCACGCCTAGCATTTCCATCATTTTTACCAAGTACGAGGACGTTTCTCCTATTTTCATTTTCATTTTTCTTTTGTTAGGGTTTGGTGGTAATATAACTGTTTTGTTGTAAACGTTTTTGTTAAAACAACTTTTTGTATGAATCAATTGTTTGTATTTCTTTGTGAACTATTTAAAAAACCCCAATATTTATGCTTCGTTTCATCTCTTTAATGTATTTTTTGTGACTTTTGGCCATTTTTGATGCCCTAGTTTTTTAAACTTGACAAAAGCGGCAGGATTATGTCTGCTTGCATCTTTAGTTTTAGGTTTTTGTTTTAGGTTGTCTTCTCATGTTTTTGTTTCAGTCATATGTAGGGGCGGCGGAAACTGCCGCCAATACATATGTTTTTCCCTAGCGTTTACATGTAAGGGTGGCAATTTCCGCCGCCCCTACATTACCTTGGGTGTGTCTTGGTTAAACTCTTATCTGCATAGGCGGTTGATTTGACCGCTATCACACTTTGGTAAAATTCAAAGTCGATGCAGAGGCGGTAAAAATGACCGTCATTGCATCTATTAAAGGTTTCTTTCAATATGCAGGAGCGATCATTCTGGCTGCTCATACATTAAAATGTTTCATTTTACCCACATGTAAGGGCAGTCATTTTGACCGCCCCTACATAAAAATCTTAGATTTGCTCCTACCTGTAGAGGCGGTTAAAATGATCAACCTTGCATTCAAATGCATTTTACCCCACATGCAGGAGCAGTCATTTTGGCCGCCCATGCATATTTTCCTGAAATTTTCCTAACACTGGAAATTTTTGCCAAATGATACCTATAGCCCGCTTTCGCCTATTTTCTTGACTTGCGTGCTCTCTAGCCCTTTCAAGCATGATCCCACGTTCATGATCATCAGTTCACAGTAACCCTAATTTGCCTATTTTTCCCTTAACTGCGAGATCATGAACTTTTGCAGTTTCATCAACATCCGTGGTCGACACCATTTCCAATTTTCTTCTCAAAGCTGATGTCAGAGTCATCTCCTTCAAAAGCCAAGATCATGAAGTATAAGTACCAAGGGGTTTTCCCCGTTACTTCATTGCAATCCAATGTGGACGAGATCAGAGACACAAAAATTGGGCATGTAGCTATGGCTGAGTTCGTGGAAAGGACAAAACAGTCTAATCCTCCTCGCTACATGCAGAAGATTGTTGAGAGCAATATACACCTGGTAGCATCTTTTCCTGTTGCAGCACATAACCCAGAATTTGTTCTCCAAGTGGCAAGCCACTATAATAGGGATACCAGGATTATGTCTGATTCTCAAGGGAATGTAATCATGAGATTAGATACAGAGTTTCTTGACAAGATTTTCATGTGTCCACCTATAGAAAATGTTGGAGAAATAGATTTTGCTCAAGGTCAAAGAGATTTTGAGAAAGATGTGGAAGCTGCGAAGAAACATCTCAATAGTAAGTGGCTAAAGACTCCTAGGAACAATTTGTCTAGATGGCCTAAGGAGCTCCCAATAAGTGATATTGTAGAAGAGGTGAGTGATTTGATCACATTGTTGAGTAGAATTAGAGGTCTTCCTTCTTCATCCAAATTTCATGAATCGATGTATACATATATCAGGGTAATTCTTAGGGGACAACAGAAGATCTTCTGGGGAGAGCAGATCAACAATGCTCTACATGATCAATTGATCAAGGTCAATCCAACTTTTAAGTTTTATATGACTTCATATCTGGTATATGATGCTGCAAGTATGAGGAGTTTTCCAGGTCTAAATCAAAATGGTGATCGAAGGTTAGTTCCAATTTTTCAATACTATCCCCAAATTACTCTCAAAGGGTCAATTCATCATTTCTGCAGGATGAATGATGCTTTCTTTTTTGTGTTTATGTGCTTATGGACAATGAACTTGAGCAGAAGAGAGTATCAGATGAGGCTTGGGAAGTGGTCAATTCTTTTGGTTGTTTGTTTCTCCAATTTCCAACTTTCACTTATTTAAGAGTTGGATATTATCCTGGATATCCATACATGCTTCCATGATATCCCAGTGATAAGGTTGTTCTGATGGAGTTATGTAGACAACTGATTGTTGTGCATAATAAACAGATGGAACTGAAAAAGTCAGGAATCAAGTTTCCAGTGGAAATTGGTAGGTACTCAGTGTAATCAGCCACTAAGGCTAAGGCCGTTGAATCAGAAATGCAACTGGTGATGATGAAATAGTTCAAGAAAAGAGATCACTTTGATTTTCAGAGGGTACAAGACAAGATCAAAAGAAAGGCAGTATTTCATGTTCCTATGGTTGAGGATATTTGGGATGATCTGAGAACCCATAATGAGATCAAGAAGATGGATTATTGCAGACTCCATCTGAGTTAGATTGAGGAACTAGGAGTGGCTGATGTTCCAAAAGGTATGGAAGATGAAGGTGATGTTCTGGATCTCAAGTATAATATCAATAATATTGAAGCTTCAGCTTTGCCAGAAATCAAATGGTTGGTGAAAGAAGAAACTTCTATCGGGAAGAGATTTCAACCTATACTGGTTAACACCAATATATGGTTGCAAAGCAAAAGTCTCAGTTTGAAAGAGTTCCTCACTGGATTAGAGACAAAGATTCAGGAGTAGACCGGAAAGAAGGTAGAAAACAAGACAAAAAATAAAAGTGATGTTTCGTCTTCTTCTAAGGGGTCCAAACCAAAGATCAAGTTTGTCTCTAAAGGAGGGAAGGCAAAAGAGATTGTAGGAACTTCTACTGTTACAGATTCAAGTGCCGAAGAAGCAGATGTTGATAAAATGGAGGTTGAAAATACTAAGATGGAACAACAAAATGTTGAGGAACTTGATACTGAGTAGGTGGAAATGGATGAGAAACCCGATGAGGAAGGTAATAAAGAACAAGAAAAAGAGAAAGATGTGGAACAGGAACAACTTGATGGCTCATTAAAATCTCCTCAGAAAGATCTTTCACAAGAGCCAAAAGTTTCTATAGCCTTACCTCATGTTTCTATTTTTTATAATCCTCCAATAGTTTCTAATGTTCATGTTGTCATTGTATCTTCTGATAATACTCCTCCCTCTATGAGAACAAGTTTTGGAACTATTTTTGACTCTTCTAGTTCTATCCCTAGTCTGTCTTCTCCTTCTTTTGTTATTGGAGAACAAACTGTTCTGGAGCATTTACTTGATGGTTCAGAGAAAATGTTGATACAGGTACAACTTTCAACAACACTTCCTATTGTCATTATAACAGGTGTTAGCATGGATACTTCTAAGCAGGTAGTTGATTCTTCTCCAAATGTTAGTACTCCAACACTACCTCCATGGTTGTCTGCTTATACTCCCAAAAGGAAAAAGCAGGCCATTTCACCAGATGATATTAACATTGAGAAATTGTTGCCTGTTAAACCAAAAACTTAGAAGAAGAAGCCTAAAACTATTTCTAGGCTAATTGATGAAAAGGGAGTCAGGTATGCAGAAATTGCTAAACCATCGGATGATGCTACTACATATACCTTTGATGTGAATGATTATATTGTTTCCAGAGTTGAGTTAGGTAAGCTGACTCATGAAGGTATCAAGTCTGATTTTCAAGCTACAACAAGCTCATTGCTTGTAAAATTTGACGAGGTAAAGAAGGAAAAAGAACAATACAAAGCAAAGGCTGAGCAACTTGCTGCTATCCTTCAGAAAAATAGCGAAATAATCAGAGATCATGGAACCAATGGCAGCTACTATAGAAGACCCTTTGATTCAAAAAGTTGAGAAAGTTCAAGCCAAAGGAAGAGTGGTTGGTGATATTGTGGAATGGTTGTTGGCACAAGGCAGAGTTCTCTTGAAGACCACGGTGGAAAGAGAGGAAAAAATGGCAAAGGCAAAAACTGAGTTAGATAATATTGTTGACACATTATCTCAAGAACTTAAAGATCAAGAAGATAATTTAGAGGAATGGATTGAGATGAAGAAAATCAAGATAAAGAATTTGATTGCTATTAGTGTCATTTCAAACCGAGAGTCTTATCTCAAAACCAAAGAATCTCTGACTCATCGCATCAATGTGATAAGAGGTTTACTTGATGATTTGTGCCAAGTACGAGAAAATAGTGAAGATAGTGATGTCTCACTTTTACACAAGTTAGAGGAACTACCATGCACTCTAACAAGTGAAGATCATAAGTTTCTATCTGCAGAGGAGATGATTGATGCTTTTGAGAAGATGGTTCAGTAGAAGTTTGAAGATGAAGTGCTTACAGTGGTTTCAATGGATAGTCTTTATGATCATCATTCAACCTTTGAAAATCTGAAGGATAATCTTGAAAAGCATGAGAAGGTGATAAAGGTGGTCAAGGATGTAGTTCTCGGGGCTCATACCATTATAGACAATACAGCTGGGCCTAATGTATATGAGATGGCAGCAGTGCGAACTATGTACCAAAGTTTTTTGAAAAAAGAATGATGGTGGCAGCTAAAATTCTTTTTCATGCCTTAGTTGATTTTCATTTTTGTATATGCAATTTGTATTTTGTTTTGGACATATTCACATGTATTTTCTCAAAATGTAATTACATGTGAGACAAAAGAAGTCACAAGTCAAATAGGACTCTTTTGTTGAATAAGTCAAAGTAGTTATAGATTTCCTAAATTTTCTCAAGGCCTTTCCCTATAAATAAAGAGGGCCTCTATTGTAATTTTTATCTTTTATTTATTGCAAGAAAACTCTGGTGAATTGAGAAGCAAATCAAGACTTTGTGCTTTTTGTGAAAATCAATTATCAAATATTTATCAATACAATAAAGCAAGTTCAATTCCAATCTTTGTCTTGGGATTATTTGTGTTATGATAGCATTGTTCTTACGTCTTTCTATCATAATCTTCTTTGGTAATAATTGAGGTGTGGAGATTATTTCAAGTGATTGAAGAGCATTCTTAATTTGATTTTGATAGACTTTGTGTTATCAAATCATTTGTGAGGATTACGTTTATGTTTGTGAGGATAAAATAACTTGAAGACTTTGTACTGCAAGTTGTATCAATTTACTTATACCATCTTGGAGAAGAGTGGAGACTTTAGGCTGCATTTAAATTCAAATAGTTCTATTTGCAATGAGTAAGTGAGGCGACAAAAGACTCTGTGTTTCTGTGGTTTTGTGATAGTTAGTAAGCTCTTGAATATCAGTTTCATTGAAATCATCATAGTGAAGTATAAACATCTATTCTGAAAAAAGAGAATTGGATGAAATGGAATCACCATGAATATAGTTTATAGTGTATATAAGTTTCATAGTTATTTGTTTGTAATAATTAAAGCAACTAGAGGGAACCTCCCCTTGCTGAGAGGAGAGACTTTGTCTCATCATAGATGTGGCCATATAACCATTTTGTCGTTAGTAAGTTAACGACAAAATATTCACCCAACGGGTACACAACACCTTTCCCAACATTACTTGATTTAAAGGAAATGTATAAAATTTTCCTACTTAATCCGAAGAGGAGAGATGCTATAAATTATATGATCTAATAGAATTAACATGTAAACAACACTTAAGAAATAAAACAAGAATAGAAGAGAGAATGAGACAACCAAAAAAAGAGATAGACACTAATTTACCATAGGAAAATCCTTTTAGAAAAAACTCAACCCCCAAAGCACTAAAATTGATGTATTATCAACAAGTTGTACAATATAATCTCAAGCTCAAAGTTTCTCAGGAGATTGACACTTTCAATGTTGGAGGAACTTGGTAGAATAACAACACAAAAATATGAAATTTAATTTCCATCCCAGGCCCTCATACATAGGCTAATGATATTAAAGAAACCACCAATGGTTTCCCCAAACCATGAACCATAACCATGGCTCAAAATGGGTGCCCAATTCTGATGGTCAAAATCCAACACCACATTCCAAAAGTAACTTGGGTCCCAACATAGAATGTAACTCGCATTTGAACTTGTTTGACACCTATGATCATGAGGTCCAAGTATATCTCCCAAGTACCCCACCATGAAGCAATAATTACACTTACACACCTCTTACATGTGACTATAAATAGTTAGTCAAAGATGCTAGTCATAATCCCCTAACTACCCCCCAAATCAATGACTTCTTAAAACTATTATAAGACCAATGACACTTGGTGAAGATTTCCAACTATGGAATCTCATGATTCCACCCAATTGGGATGTCCTTTTCCACATGGGCACATTATTTATAATATTTACATATATTGAATAGTTAGGATAGACCCAAGACTTGCAAGGTGTACAATACACCCAGTCCCCTAATTCTAACAATCTCACACTTGTTGTCTACATTACAAGAATCATAAGGGGCTTTAATGAAGTAAAATAAATGCTATATGTCGATCCCCATAGCCATCCAACACCATCTAAACTTCTTTACACTCACGATATTTGTCAAAGCATCCATAACATTAAGTGAGGTGCCCACTATTTCAACCATAACTTTCTCATCCTCCAACATGTCATGAACAAAGTGATATTGTGCTTCGTCCATGCTAAAAGGTAAGATTACTAACCAAGCATAAGCCATAGTGACTATCACACAAAATCACCAATATATTCTACTTCAACCTAATGTCTGAATATAGGTACGAGTATATTCCATGTACTCTACCTCTATTGTTGAAAGAGCAACCACAATCCATCATTTTCTCATCTAACTAATTCCACCACCAAATAGGGTAAACACATACCCAATGGTAGACCTCCTACCATCCACTTCTCTTTCCCAATTAGGATCCATAAATCTTTGAATATTATCTATCTTGATAAAGACATGTTCTCCATGGTAACAAATCTAACACACTAATGTGTCTTAAAGATACCTGGACTGTCTTCACCATAGTCCAATACTCCTTATCTAGAGAGGACATATACCTGCTTAGGACTCCCACTACTTGGATAATGTATGGTCTAATGCAGACCATGGTATACAAAAGGATGCCAACTATGCTCACATAGGGGACATGGCTCATGTCCCCCATCTCATATGGTGCCAAAGAACAATCACTGATGTACAATAATACAAACTAGACCACTACAAAATATAATTAATATATATCCTTTGGCTAACCTAAAGTTTTCTTTTCATTATATTCCTCCTTAGCTTAATGACTAAATTACACTTAACTCCTCCAAGTACTTCACATCAAATAGAAATTTGAGATTTAAGAGCCATAGTCATATCCTTTATAGCCACTAAAAAAAATGGTCACCAACATGTCTGAAAACACTATAGTGATTTGACTAATCTCTAACAAAATGCCAACTCTAATAACTGTTACTAATTTTTTGTTCACACTTAAAATTAGTTGGACTTAAGTGTAATTGTTCAGAAGGAATAATAGAAAACTTCAAAGTTATGCATTCATTGAACAGTTGATACCTTAACAGAGCAAAGATTGATATCCAGTTGTCAAGATAACCCATTAGTCTAATCAAGACTGATGAGTTATCATGACATGAGAATAGGATTGTCAAGAAATCAAAGTTTCAAGAAATATAGTTGTTCTACACAGTTTGATATTTCAGGAGTTATAAGTTAGATTGATTATTCAGTTAATCAATTTTGAATAAAAGAAAGAAAGATATTGGTGTTAAACTATTATTTCATGTCATGTTTTGAACATACATTCAAGTATCTGTTACTTTATCTCATGCATTGATTGAAAAGGAAATACATATATATCATATGCATAAGAGAAATTAATTGATCATATTTAAAAGAAGTGTTCAAATGTGTCCCACACAAGCCGTGGGGGTAACTAGACTAAGCAATTGCAGACATGCAAGCTATGTATCTATTTGATAAAAGAAAAAGAAATGAACATCTGATAAATCTAAACATCCATCATTGCCTGATGATGGAGATTGCCGTTGAAGCTAGCCTTCAAGTCTTCAGTCTTCACTCCAAGCCATCATCAGTTGAACCTATAAAATTTTGGGGACAGCCCCGTTAGTGCTCCGGATGTTTACAGTTATCACATGCTTTTATCAAACAAAGACATCTACTTATCACATCATGCATTTAGATGAGAAATCAGATCAAATATATGACACAAATCAGAAGGAGATCATGAAAAAGATCAATCAATGCTATCAGGTACTTTTTTATGCTAACTTGTTTGTTCATTGTGTAGGTATAGGACAAGTTTTTGTTGTTGATTTGAAGACAAATAAATATGTGGATTAAATGTGGCTCCCACAAGGGTTTGAGCCCAACATGTTTCTTTTCATTTTTGAAAAGAGTATCAAAAAAGACAGGATGTAGCATTCTAAGCTATATCGTGCATCATCTAATCAACTTGCAGAAAGGATATGTCATCATAACATTATTACAATTGATTGGAACAAATCAGATTAATATGACTGAGTCAAGATTGATAAGAACAAAATGCAGAAATTAGATTACAGTCATCCAGGCTACAGGAGCCATCTAAGGTACAGTATTATTATGAATGCACATATTTATTTCATCACAGCTAATAAAGAGCAACTGACAGAGTGCATTCATAGTACAAGGATATGATACAAGTTTTCAGATTAATGTGCTTGATAAAGAGAAGAGGGACAACATAAAGAAAGATACAAGTTATGCCTTTTAAAGAGACAAATCAAAACAGCAAGGCATCATTAGCTCTAAGCTGTTATATGGCAGTATGAAAAGCAATCATGAATATATCATTGTCATGGACCAATAACTGGGCAGTCATCAATGCCTTGAAACTTCAAACCATCAAGATATAAGGAGGTACAGATGAAATAGTCCAAATGTAGTTAGGTGTTCAAAACATTTAAGCATTCAAGGATGAAGTACATGATGCATATCAAATACCAGAGTACACAATGTAGGGTCATCACTGACATGTCACAAGCAAGAGACAGTCATGACTAGAGCAGAAGGATCCAAATACATTAAGCACAGTGGAGTGATAAGAGTGCTACAATCCAAAGGTAACAAGGTGGTTTCCATGCGTCTCACCACTATTTTGATTAAAAAGCTTTATCTCATATGCATAAGCTACAATGATAGCATGATACAACCAATAAAATGACAGTAAAGGTCAAAGAACAATTCTTAACCAGACATGATTACATAATATTCATAAAAGATCAATCAATAATGACTGTAATAAACAGTCCTAGATGACTATCAGAAAGCTAAGAGAGATAGCCACAAAGATATCATGCAATGGTTAAGAGTTTGAAGACAGTTAAAATGTTAAAGATTCCATCAAGGTACATTCTTTCAAGTACAGGCAGAGGACAACAATCTAAAAATGCAAGGTTCCATGCTTTTGACTTAACATTGTTGTTTTCTCTTTAGCATGTGACTGTCCATAGTTCCAAACATGCCAATATATACAAGTCAAATTGAAATATTCAAAACTATGTGCAGTCACCTCAAAAATATGATAAATATTTACCATTTTGTTGTGAGGGAGGTGTAAAATTGCTAACAGGTATATGAAACAACATCAGTCATCAAAGGTGACATCAACAACATCATGCTACAGTCATATGACATGAAATACAAGATATATGAGATATAATTGCAGCAGTATGACCAGGTACAACCAAGGCAATCCATGCTTTTGGAAGGATAGAATGAGTAAATACCATAAAGAGCATCTAGCAAGAAGTATATGCAGTGATACCAAGCCTACATCATATGATCAAATTAATTGATACAAGAAGTGGAAAAATAGTCACACTATATGGAACATTCATCATCAACTAGTTCAGTTACAGGCAGATAGTACGATAAATATTTACCACTCTTTGTTATGAATGAGGTGTAAAATTGCTATTGAACTTTCAACCATTGAAATAAATGATATATGGTCAATGATGCATATCATCATTCACATTTTAAAATCATAACAATCATGCATTGTTGAGCAAGAAACTGATGGACAGTGACAGTCCTATGGAGACCTGTTTAAAGGGGTAGTCTAAAACTAAATAATGGAAGACATAAGGTTTTTGTATACTCCATATATCAAGAACAATACACTCTTTGTGCAAGATATGAGGTTGCACAGAAAGAACAGCTACAGGTGCTATCAGAAGGAGAAAGAGATAATAGTATAACAACCATGAGGCTGGACAACAATCTTGAATAGGTAAACAACAGAGAGGCCCTTCCTAGCTTTCATGCAAATACAAATGAAAGTTATCCTTTTAGAGAGAACAAAGAAACCCTCATTCAAATTATTTGAAACCCTCATTTCATTATGCAGTCAAAGGAAAGTTATAGGATGCCAGACAGTATCATGGTTGTAGCTAAAAAATGGGCAATTCTGTGCAAAGAATAACAAGAACCATTCAAATTCTTTGGAACCCTTGTTTCATTTATTTCACACCGTGAAGGAAGGAAGGTGATACAATATGTCTCTGCCAAGGTCGTGCCAGAAAATGGCCTTTATGTGCAAACCCTCATCACAGTTTAAAAAACCCTCTTTTCTTCTACAAATACAGTCAAAAGAGAATGTGCCAAAGTATCTACAGGTATGGCCGTGAGACAAAATGCATTTCCTGTGCAAGATTAAATCAAGACCTTCATTTCAAAGTCAAGAGACCTTCAATTTTTTCACAGTAGAAGACGAAGAACAAGTTACAAAATGCATTTTAGGCCACAACAATGTCATAAATGAGGGTATGCAAGGATACCCAGTTAATAAAATTTGAAACCCTCATTAACTTTTGCATATACAATGATAAAAAAAGAGAGCTTACAACAAAAATGAAGAGGCTTACCTTCGAAATTACAGAGGAGAAGAAGATAGACATGGCCGCGGCACCTTTTGAGGTTTTTATCATTTGTTGTCCCAATTACAAGTTAAAGACATAGAGGAACAAGAGAAGAAGTTGTCAATGAATTGCACAGAGGGGAGAGAAAGCATGGACGCAACCCTTTGAGCAAAGAAGGAGTAGAATATAATGGAAAACGCCATTCTAAGCTTCAAAATATATACTCACAGTTTTGCTGAGTTGCCCACACTGAAAATGAAAGACTTTGAGCACCAGAAGGCCACGCATATAGAAGAAAATCAAAGAGCCAAACCCTAGCCGCTGGTCGGCTTTAGGTTACAGAGCAAAATAATGGAGAATTCCAATTGAAAATGAAACGATCTTAGGGTTTTCAACTTTCTTTTTGAGATGCTCAAAGTTTCTTTTCTTTTTGACTTTACAAAGGAGATATAATTACCTTATCTAAAGCGCAGCCGTGGTCAAGACTTCAAATGTTGAGATCTCTAGTGATAATTGCTTGGAGGGGCCGACAGCACCGCAAGTTCATAATGCTTTTTGATTTTATTTGAAGACTCAAAAGGGTTGACATTATGAAGAGACAAGGCTTGTGCCTTGTAAACCTTTTCAAAACCTCTTAATTCCTGATGGTCAACTATTTTATAGTCCAATGATGCCATTGTCACATGGTCAAAGATGCCCTATAAGAGACTCATGCATGGTCGAGATACATGCCCTTATCATTTCTTGAATACATTTAATGCAAAAGATGGAATGACATGAAGACAAGAGATGCATGCAAGGTGGAGGATCGTGGATAAGATAAGCGTTGCAAGATGGCAAAGTATGTGACAAAAAGAATTATTCACAAGTGTATAAAGACAATATAATGTAGGCAGGAGGTCATGGTAAATAAATTTGACATGATGGTATTTGTATGGGCAAATGAGGTCAATTTTTGCATTGAAAATGGAGTAATAAGGCGGAGTGTAGTAATGTTTTCTTCTTGGTTCATGGAAGTGATAAGGATAAGAAATTTTGCCTTAATGTGTTCATCATGCAAAATAGGGATATTTTATCACATGGAGGTATAAGGAGTTTCCTTTTTCTTCTAAAGTCCTATTTGTACTCATATCATGCAAAATAGGCAATTGTAATTAGAGTGATAAGGAATGATATTTTTCTTCTAATCATGCACGATTTTATAAAATTATTAATTGTAAATAAATAATAAAGTAATATTTTCCAAATTACTTTATTATTTTTCACAAGTGTAAAATCAAAAATAGAACAAATTGTAACCAATAATAAGGTAATATTCTATTACTTTATTATTTACTCACAATCAATTTTGCTTATGCAAAATCATGCAAATTGATTACTGGAGTTAACTAGGCCACTTAGGAGGTTTTGCATGACTTTTAGGAGTATTTTTAGGGTCCTTGGTCAACTTTTTGGTCAAGCATATGGAGAGGCCCAAATTGAAGCTATTTTTGCTCAATTTGTGGCAGTTTTAGGCCCTAATTTTGAGGATTTTGGAGGTTGCTCGGGAATGAGTATTTTTAGAGGCAGTTATCTACAAGTCCATATTTTTTGCATGCCTCTTGGAGAGAGCAGACCTATATATTGTAAAGTAAAAGTTTGTTTTGGCTAGTTCTTGATTCTCATTCTAATTCAGATAGATTGGAGAATTCTTGTAGCTCACTTTTTACAGTTTTATTGAGAGATCGACATGTTACATCTTATATTTTTGTATATTTGTAAAGCTTTCCTTTGTTTATTTCAGATCAATTGAATTACCTTTTCCTTTTAGTGCTAATTATTGAAGTGATTTGATGAAATTTTGCTATGTTTTATTATTAAACTTTTAAAATTATTGTCTCACTTCCTTGCTTGCAGCATTAAAGCATATATTCATCATAGGTCTTAGGTTGTGTTAACCATGAATAGTCTTTTTGTGTTGTGAAAAAGCTATTTCCTTCATAAAAACCTATTTTCAAACCTTCCTTAGAATCACTTTTGTGGTAATAAGCCAAGTCTGGATTGTGTAAAAGTCAATTTTCTAAGTAAACATTGTGGATCAGATTGCATTATCTTTACCCAAATCAAGTGTATCACTGTTTTATCTTTTATATTCAATTAGTTTCTTTCTTCCCTTTTCCCAAATAGTAAAAACATACATCTCAATAGAACATTTGAAGGGAACCAACCAATAATCTGGAGGTCTAATTTCGTCATAGGGCACCCACAACTTGAGATTAGTCCCATGTTAAACGGAATTGCAGTGCTTTCCCAGACTTGCATATGAGTGCAATTCCTAGTGATAACAATAACATATGAATCAAACCTTATACTTGGATAATTTTTAGACCATAAAGAGATATCTTGCAAACCATGTCCTTCTCACAAGATAATAAAGTGTTGTGGTTGTGTAATGTAGATCTCCTCCTCCAAATCCCCATAAAAAAATCTATCTCAACATTTAATTATTCAAGCCCAAGGTCAAATGCAACAACAACCAATCAAAAATTTGAAAGATGTAAGCCTCACAATAGAAGAAAAGATCTCACCAATCTATTCCTTCATATAGGGAATTAGCCCTTAGCCACTAACCATGCCCTATACTTCTCAAACTCATTCTCAAAACTAACTTATCCAAAGTACTAGACCCATATAGATTATAAGACAAAGCAATAACAAAAATACTCTCTAAAGGTCCACATTGAATTCATGTCCAATTCTAGGATTAGGCTTCTCAGTCTTTCTACTAATTTTTTTTTAGTGACAACATATTCCAACACTATCTTCAACAACTAGGAGATCTCAAAAAATACCCTAATTTGTCTAATATCGACCAAACTCCAACTACAACACCATAATATCTAGGATCTCTCCAAGGCAAATTTATCACTATATTTAAACACTAGAAGACTACCTCTAAACCAACAACAAATACTCCACCTGCATGATCAGTATAGACTCCATAAACTTTCTTATGACACCATGATTTGCATCTTCATACCAATTGATCATTTTTTTTTTATAAATGATAGATATACACACAAGAAAATATATCATGCCAAGACTCCTACAAATTATCTAGAATCTACCATAACCGTATAGTACATGAATATCATAAGACTATCTATCCACTATTGATAGATCCACATCTCTACCAAAAATTTCCATTCAAAGTAGTTTGGAGCTTCCCAAGGCATCAGGATAAGCATCCTTAATTGTGTTCATACTTTGCATATGTATGAGGGCATTAAGGGGTGTGTTAATGTGATTTTGATTCATTATGTTGAATATTGATCCTCAATGGTTACATTGGATATGTGGGTAGTTGATTTATGTTGAATAGTGTCAACTAAAAAATGTTGCTAACCCTAGTTATATGTGGATTTCAATAATAAATTGATTGGTTGTGGTAAAATAAATTAAGGTTGGCAAGAATAAAATTACATTGAAATGTTGGTATGGGATTGGATTGAGCCTAGTTAAAATAATAAACTTATGTTGACATATGAATAGTGAATTTATGAGATTAAATGTGATTTAATTAATATAATGTTGTAACAGTTAATGATGTGATAATTTATAAATTGTAGTTAATTTTATCTGTGCTCATGATATAAGATTCAATCCATTTTTGTACTTGCTCATGTTGATGAATAGTGTATTGTATATTTAACATTTTAACAATAGTTTTTCATGATGAGATGTAATGTGTGCATTGATTGTGTAGGATTTATAGGTCAAAATAGTGAAGAGGTGGAGTATTATCAAGGTCATTTCACCCATCTTGCTCCACATGGTGGAGCAACAATATTTGTTGCATCAACCCATTATGTTGGGTGAATATTTTGTCTTTGACTAACTGAAGACAAAATGGTTATATCAACCACAATGTAATGAGACTTAATCTCTCCTCTCAGAAAGGGGGGGCTCCCTTATTATTGTTCGCTACAATCAACAAGTACTTAACTAGATTTATGTACACTATAAACTAATATGTGGACGGTACCATATCATCTATTTCTCTTTTTTCATAAATGATGTTTCCTCTTAATCCTTACAATGTAGAATAAACATAAAAACCACTTACTGGAACAATAATAACCAATATCAAGATTGAATGAACATATGAATACTCAAAATGATACCAGTGTGAAATAACCAATAAATTCACAAAAGCACAAAGTCTTTTGTTATTTCTTTTGCTGATTTGTAGTTGGAAATGTATAGAATATTGTGCAACCCAAAGTCTCCACTGTATGCTATCAAGAGATTAATGAACACATAAAATAATTAGCAACTCAAAGTCTTCTAATATCTTCAACTCACGAACATAGAATATAAACTCCAAAGATAATGTTGTAGCACAAAGACTCCAAAATCAGATTTAGACCACCTCCCAGATTATATAAACTCACACTACTAATTTGATCAATTGCATAAGAAGGTACAAGAGAAAAGACACAAGAACATCTCCCACGCACCACAAGTATATTCCAAAACAAAGTTTGAATGCTCACTTGCTTTTCTTATTATTGATAAAATTTTGATTTATAACTTGAACACAAAGTTTCAAAATGCTCTTCAATTTGACAGAGTTTTGCTTCAATAACTAAAAAATAATATTTACAAAAGAGGCCCTCTTTATTTATAGGGAGAGGCCATGAGCAAAAATAGGAAAAGTAAAACTATGACTTATTCAATAAAAAGAGTCCTTATTGATTTAGGACTTTCCTTGTTTCTACATGTAATTACACATTTGAGAAGTACATGCAAATATGTCCAAAGCTAAATACATAAAGCATAAAATAATCTAAGGCATGGTCAACTAATCAACTCCCACCACCGTTCTTCTTCATGAATTCTTCGTACATTGTCAGCACCGCTTGCATTTCAATGCTATCTAGCCTAGAAGTGTTCTTTGAAATAGCACGAGCCTTGGTTATTGAGTCTTTCACGTTGGTAGCTACCTTTTCATACCTTACCAAGTTTGTCTTAAGGTTATCCAAAGTCAACTGATAATCCAACAGCTTATCCATAGAAGTCACTGAAAAAGTTTGTTCTTCAAAGTCCCTTTGAATCATGCTATTAAATTCTTGTACCATTTCCTCTGCAGAAAGAAACTTATGATTATCATCTAGCAACTTACATGGGAGTTCTTCAAGCTAGTTGAGAAGACTAACATTGTTATCTTCACTAACTTCTCGAGCGCTCTGCAAGTCCTTGATTAAATCTTTCAGAACATTGATTCGGTGAATCAAAGTCTCTTTAGTTTTGACATATGACTCACGATTGGAAATGATCCCAATCCCTACCAAAGTTTTCAACTTCAACTTATTCATTTTCACCCACTCTTCTAGACTTTCATCCATGTCTTGGAGTTCTTGAGACAAAGCATCAACTACCTCATCCAGTTCAGCCCTTACCTTTTCCATTTTATTTCTTCTTTCCATAGAAGTTGTCAGAAGAAGTGTACCTTGTGCAATCATTTTTTTCTAGAAATTCCCCAACCACTCTTCCTCTTAAATGTATCTTCTCAACCTTCTGAATGGCAGGATCTTCAACAGTGATACCATAGGTTCCACTGATTTAGAGAACAAAGTGATTTTCTGTAGCACTACAATCAACTATTCTACTCTGGCCTTGTACTGATCCTTCATCTCCTTCTCATGATCAAACTTTACAATAAGAGAATTCAAAGTTGATTGAACATCATATTTAGCACTCTTATGAGTGATCTTTCCTAGCTCAATTCTTGAAATTGAATAGTCATTCATATTAAACTCCTCAATGGTTAGGCTGAGTTATCTCTACATATTTATGACCCTTGTCTTCAAGTAGCTTGGAAAGAGTCTTCAACTTCTTCTTGGTCTTGGCCTTTGCAGGTGTCAATTTCTCGAAGTTAAAGTCATCTGGAGAGACAACTTGTTTCTTTCTCTTCATAGTATGTGACGAGAGCCAGGGAAGAAGTATTGACACATTTGCATCCAAATTAGAATCCATAGTCGGTGTGGAAGGCGCTGCACCCACACAAGTTGAAGTTGTTGTTATGTCAGAAAAATACACCCTTGGGGGCTTTTTTCCTTTAAGGTTTAGTTCTCGGGTCTTTAGATTACATTTTGAGCATCTTGCATGATAATTCAAACTCCTGATGAGAAAACCCTTGGGCCTTGTGACAAATAGGACCTAAGTGAAAGGAAGCTAGGTGTGCAAAAAACACTTCCTACACTAATCTAACGAGGAGAGAAGAGTGCAAATTCATTTTAACCTTTATAATTACAAAATGTTTAACACAACAACAGAGATATTACAACAGAAAACAACATAAGAATGTAAGACAGAAGAAGAGAGACACAAGATATACGTGGGGAAAACCCTTATCAGGTGAAAAACCTGACACTCCAAAACCTACACAATGTATTATCAAAACTTTAATGGGTTACAATACACTTGCAATGCAAGCTCTCAGGAGTCTTTGACACTCGTATCTAGAGACAAACCGGTAGCATAACAACACATGTTAATCACCCTCTCAATCTCCTCTCCAAGCACTTGCTTATAATGAAGTTTTCAAGGCAAAACTAAACATATCTTGGAATGGGCATCCAACTTGGCCTCATGGCCCAAAACCCATGCCTAGGGACACTTGTCCAACACTACAGCATGGTCATGACACTTGCCATATTACCCCATCCCAATATGATCGCCTATTCCCAAGTTGGGCAATGACAGATGCTCTTACGCACCAACCAACTATCATAGAATCTGTCATAGCTATCATAACTTATAGCTGTAAGAGAATCTATCATACACAGGCTATAAATAGCATATTCCCTTACAACATGTCATAACCCTCCTTGGGGCGCCCAAAGATGCCTTCTTCCAAGATGCCTTGTGACACATGTCTTCCCCTGTCATAGAACCTTCTATTTCTGACTTTTACATGTCATAGGAATCTGTCATGACCGTTTCGGTCAAGATTCACTTACACACTAGTCAAAATGCGAACACATGGCATAAAGCCTCTACCACACAAAAGGGATGCCTATCTCCACATGGAGTGAGTTGACCATCCTAGTCACCTTACAAGTGGAGTGACAACTCATCGTGCCACATCACAGTAGAAGACAAAACAGGATGTGCAACAAAATTACAACATAGGCTAAGTAAATAAATTACATTACAATAATAAATGCAAGGAATTTACAAGGTTGAGACACCTTAATTCCCAACACTAAGGGGTCTATTTTGATGATCCTTGAACAAAGACAGGGGGTGGACAAGCGCGCTAGCGCCCTAGTCCAGCCCTATTTTGGGTCTGCTCTAAATTCAAATGTCGAGTTTGTGCCCATTATCTGGTTTCTAGGTTGACATCATAAGTTTCAAATAAAAAATTCTTGGTGAGAATCTTAGTAGTTGCATATATAAGCATGTTTAGGTTATCATTTGCAAATTAGAAGATATCTAGAAGAGTTCATGTTTCAAAAAATATTATTGGCATACTTGTGATTTTCATTGTGTTGTAGAGCATATCATTGTTATTGTGTTTGTTTTTGTAGGTTGGATTACATCTTCTCCTCATGGCATTGAAGAGCATCTTCCTTCCATGAGAGCTTCATCATCAAGGTGACATTTATTATGTTTTATCATCATTATCATTTGGATTTTGCCTCTATCCCACAAGGATACACACTCTCTCTGAAAACGGTGTTCTGAAGACTTGAATGTCTCTTCGAGGCTTGACTGAGGCAAGCCTCTAAACACCACAACCTCCTCCCACACTCCTTGTGATTGCAGGTTATAGGTTGTGAAAGTGGGAGAAGTAGAGTTGCAGGGACCAGGAGGACACTATGGAGATTCTAGATCCTGAAGGAGGAGCCTGATTGGACTAGGGCACCATCAACATTATCCTCCATATTTGAAGCCATAGAAACGGACTAGACAGTGATCATCAGGGTTTGTAGGGATTCTGACATCCAGAAGAATCTTCCTTAGTGGACTAGGGCACCATGAACATTGTCCTCCACTGTAAGATCATCAGAAACTGAAGAGACAACAAAAACCAGTGTCAGAAGGAGAATGGGAATCCACAGAAAAAGTTGTACCTTGGACTAGGGTGCCATCACCATTGTCCCTGACATTTCTGTTCTCCAGACTGCTAAAAATAGTGAGTTAAGGTTCTCTGCCCTTTGTCTAATTCTAGTAGTAGTTGTCGTAATTCACATATTTACTTACTATTTTACTTAAATTAGGGTTTCAAGAACATTAAAGCATTAATTAACAACATTGTGTGATAACTTCTAAATTTTCTAGCAGAAAACCAAGTGGGAACCCAATCTGATAGATGAGTCTCCTCTCAATAGGAGAAGCACTTAGTTGAAAAGCCCTTGGAATGTTTTGTGGAAAGGAGGATTCAAACTAAAACCCCCATACAAACAAACCTTGTCACTCCTCTTTTCCATATAAAACATTTTGGTGAACCTATGTTTTTGGACTCTTGGCACCTTGTTGAGTGTTGTTTGATAGATTTGCATTCATTCATTTTATTGCATTCAAAAATTTACAAAAAAAAGATATATTTGAAAAATTTGAAAAAATTGCATTCTAGGGTTTGATTTTTGACATAGTTTGCATTCATTCAATTGTATTTAGTTAATTCTTTGATTTTTGCATTAGATATGAAATTCATTATCATTCAATTCATTATTTTCAATATTACATTTGAAAAATTACAAAAAAAATTGAAAAATTTGGAAAATTTGCAAAAATTGGCATATTAGACTTGCATTTTCGTAAAATTTGAATTGATTGGCATTTAATTTAAATTAATTTATGTTATTTGAATTAGATATGATACAAAATACAAAAATTCATCATTTACAATTCATTTGCATTGCATTTGCATGCTTGATTTGTTAGAAATTGCTTGAAATTGTGCATTTTTCATGAAAACCTAGTTTTGCATGAGCTAAGGTTGTAGTCAAAATCTTTTTTCATATTTTACTACCTTATCAAAACACTCATTAGTCTGATTTATAATGGTAGTGTTTTATTATAGTGGCCTCCTTGTGAAAGTCCATGTCTAGGGTTTGAAAACTTGCATTTTTTCACTAGATTTGGCCTTGTCATCTTGTTAGATTTTCACTCCAAGCGTGTTGTAAGGGATTTTACAGCACTAATTGGCTGTTATTAGGATTATTATCTGCTTCCCCTTCTCAATTTCCTTACAACACCCTTTATTTTGGGCTTTTGCATTAAATTTTTTGGAAAATTTGCATATTTTTGATATCTTTGCACTAGGGTTTGATCTAGAGTGACACTATAGGCGTGTTGTAACAGATTTTTTGTCATTAGGTGGATGTTATTACTGTTATAAGTTTCTTTCCATCCTCATTTTCCTTACAACACCCGTTGCCCTACTTTTTTGCATTAAGATTTGGTGAAAAATCTCATATTTTGGCCTATTTTCACTAGATTTTGACTTATTGACTCTCTAGAGTTGTTTCAAAAGCATGTTGTAAAAGGTATTGTTGCATTAGTGGACTGTTTTTAGGCATATCATGTGCTGTACCTCTTTAAAATATTTACAACACCTCTTCTTTCATTCATTTGCATTGAGAAAAGTTGAAAAAATCAAGTATTTTAGAGCATATTCGACAACACTTTTGCATTTGCTTTTTGCATAAGTTTTGGAAGATCTTAAAAATTTGATTTGGAACTCCTTTGAAACCTCACACATGGCACCTTCATGTCATTTTTCTATGGTATCTTTGCATGCATTTGTCAAAGATCTTGATTTTGACCAATTTTTAACCCTCATGAGTGAACATCCTACGATATTAGAAAGCTTAACTGAGTTCTTCTCCATGAGTAGAAATGTAACAGATGAAGGTGATAGCACTTCTCCCATGCATTCAATACCTACTTCATGTGATGATGACATAAACTTGTCATGTGGTCATTCTTTCAAAAATGATTCTTCCCATGAGGATATGCTAGTACAAAATGATGCAATAAATGACACTTTCCCTACAACAGGAGAGACAACTTTTGCAAGACATCATGCCTCCTACAAGTACAATAGAAGAACAAATATGTCATGATGTTGAGGATCCTATTGATGTGATAACATATGTAATTGATGAGAAAATAGACAAGCTTGACAAAGAGCTAGCCGAATTTCAAGCATTTGTGGAAAATGAAACGATAGTGGACCAAGCTGTACTTGTTATTCATAATATAAGAGAATTGGTAAAAGAAGGAAACAATGGTATTAATGTAATTCAAGGTTTAGCACACATTATACAAACTAATTTTATGCCTCGATAGTATCTAGATAACTGCACATCTCTCATGAATACATACCCTCGAGTAGTAGAAGACTTAACATACCACATTGAGAATGATGAGTATGAAAAGTCTTTTAATGGATTGGAATCAATAGCTAAAACTCATGATGATAATGATGATAGTGATACAACATCTACACTTCTTAACAACACTTCACCTTTCTCTCATCCCAATGCTCTCCCTGGCCAAGAGGAAGCATTGATGAATGTAGAAAGATATCTCACAAAACAACAAGCTTATCATGACTACTATCAAGATGACTTTCTAGACTTCGGTGATATAATTTCTATTATAGAAGTGGATACGGAAAGTACTGAAGTATCACCTCATCCACAAGGAAAAGGTATCTACTCTGAAGTTCCTCCTCCTTTATACCTTCAGGGATCAGGAGAGAATCAACATATACCAAAAATACAAATGGAAAAACCGAAGCAAGAGATTATGACAATTGAAAAGGTTGAAACAGTACAAGATAGTCCTTGTCATTACGATAGACAGAACCAACAGAACAAGAGAAATAAAAATTGGAAACGAGTAAGATGATTATCATCAGTTGGAAATAACAGTGGTTCTCCTCCTCACAGGAAACAAAATATTTCACATAAACAAGGAAGTGTTGAGAAAGTACCGCATGGACTCTCTGATAACAAGCAACAGCCTAATAAGAACCACTCAAGCTTCTCACAAAACTTGATTGAATACCTCTCCAAGAGGTTCGCAAGTTCCAAAATTTAGCACGATTTCACTGATAGGTAAGTATATCTAACCCTTTACCTCCATGTTGTGCTTCCCCGTGATGTGTTATGTTGTTAGGCCTCCTAGGATGACCCTTGATTCTCTTGTAAGGTCAAGGATACTAGGAGACCGCCTCTGTTGTGACCTTCTTCTATTTTTGTCATCATTCTTCTATGTTTCCTATCCTCTGATTTCAATGTTGTGTGTTGTGTCTTACGGACATAGCATTGCGGTTGGTGACTTAGGGGCACCCTCCTACATGATTGTCCCTAAGGCACTTGTTCTCCTCTTTGATTGATTGTTTACCTTCCTCTAGTGTTTCCATCTAGCTGGTAGATAACAAAAAACATATTATAATGATGTGGACCTAGTGTCCCTTTAGCGAGTAATAAAAAAATGGACCTAGTCCATACATGACGATGGGGTTGTTACATATTATTTGACGCTTGGCTAGTGGAATCACTCTGTGTGATTTCTCTATCTTGATGTTGATGTCGATGTTATCTTATATTTCTAACGAACACTTAACAATATTGCTACTCTATGCACTTTGTTTATCATGGATATCACCTTGCTTGGCTCTTTCATGTAGTTGATCATATGCATTGTTGTTTATCATGATTATTTGGACACTAACACTTTTCTTGCAAGGATGTGTTTGTGGGAACATTTGGCCATCGTAAAGTACATGTCACCTCTAGGGGGCATGGGCTTTGCGAGAGCTCGTGTTCCCTTATGTGTTTTCTTCCTACCTTAATGTGCTTAATATCGGTATGCAATATCAACCACGTTAAAGTGGGGGCATATATAAGGTAAGCTGTCTGCTTTAGATGATAGTAAAGCATGCTTGAACAACCTAAAAATCAATCACAATTAGTTAAGCCCTCTGCAGAGGTGAGATATTGAGCATATCCTTTTATCTTAAACCCTCATCGTGAGGTGGGGATGGTGTATTTCTCGGAGAGATTGCATTATCCTATCATTTTCAAAAGTCCTCATCGCAAGGTAGGGAGTAGTTCTGTGACTAACTCAACCCTTAAGTGTGTTTTTGACGGTTATTGTGGTGAATCCCAATCATCAATGTGTGCCTATAATGTGCTTGAGATGGTGATGAACCTAGAAATAGTTTCACTCCATCACTTGTCTATCATGTTTTCTCTGTGTCTTCCATGTGTGTGTATGGCGTGTTTGTTATCAAAGTGCAAGATTGGTGGCGATGAGCTCCTCTACACTTTGGGATTTGTTTGGCATGTCTGTTCTCAATGTGCAAGACTGGTGGTGAACAACTCCTCTACACCTTGGGATTTTGTCTTGCATGTTTGTTCTCAAAAAGTGCAAGACCGATGGTGAACAACTCCTCTATACTTTTTGGGATTTGTTTGTTTACTTTCCTTATACTTGCATTTTGCATTTCATAAGGGAAAAATCAAAAAGAAAATAATCACTACATTCATTGTATTCTCTGTTCTTTGCGTGTCTTCAATGATGTATTCTCTGTGTTTTGCGTGACTGTAACTATCTTCTCCATTCTTTGCGTGCCTGTTATTGTCTTCAATGTGTTTGGCGTGTCTTCTCCATGCCTGGCGTGTTTGCTGTGTTTGTTGACCTTACTTTAATGCATGTATTGGCCTTGCATTTATACATACATTAAAGTGGGGGCTAAATGTTATGTCAGAAAAATGCACCCTTGGGGGCTTTTTTCCTTTAAGGTTTAGCTCCCGGGTCTTTAGATTGCATTTTGAGCATCTTGCATGATAATTCAGAGTCCCGATGAGAAAACCCTTGGGCCTTGTGACAAATAGGACCTAAGGGGTCTATTTTGATGATCCTTGAACAAAGATAGGGGGTGGACAAGGGCACCAGCCACCTAGTCCAGCCCTATTTTGGGTCTGCCCTAAATTCAAATGTTAGGTTTGTGATCGTTATTTGGTTTCTAGGCCAACATCAAAAGTTTCAAATACGAAATTCTTGGTGGGAATCTTAGTAGTTGCATATATAAGCATGTTTAGGTTATCATTTACAAACTAGAAGATATCTAGAAGAGTTCATGTTTCAAAAAAATCTATTGGCATACTTGTGATTTTCATTGTGTTGCAGAGCATAGCATTGTTATTGTGTTTGTTTTTGTAGGTTAGATTACATCTTCTCCTCATGGTTTTGAAGAGATTCATCATCAAGATGACATTTATTATGTTTTATCATCATTATCATTTGGATTTTGCCTCTATCCCACAAGGATATGCACTCTCTCTCTGACAATGGTTTTTAGAAGAGTTGAATGTCTCTCCAAGGCTTGACTGAGGCAAGCCTCTAAACACCACAACCCCCTCCCACACTCCTTGTGATTGCAAGTTACAGATTATGAAAGTTGGAGAAGTGGAGTTGCAGGGAGCAGAAGGACAATGTGGAGATTCCAGATCTTGAAGGAGGAGCCTGATTAGACTAGGACCCCATCAACATTGTCCTCCGCATCCGTAGCCACAGAAACAAACTGGATAGTGATCATCAGGGTTTGCAGGGCTTTCGACATTCAAAAGAATCTTTCTCAGTGGACTAGGGAGCCATCAACATTGTCCTCCACTATCAGATCATCAGAAACTGAAGAGACAACAGAAATCAGTTTCAGAAGGAGACTAGGAATCCACAGAAAAAGTTGTACCTTGGACTAGGGTGCCATCACCATTGTCCCTGACATTTTTGTTCTCTAGACTACAAAAAATAGTGAGTTAAGGTTCTCTGCCCTTTGTCTAATTCTAGTAGCATTTGTCATAATTTGCAGATTTACTTATTGTTTTGCTTAAATTAGGGTTTCAAGAGCATTAAAGCATTAATTAGCAACATTGTGTGATAACTTCTGAATTTCCCAACAAAAAACCAAGTGGCAACCTAATCTGATAGATGACTCTCCTCTCGATGAGAAAAGCACTCGGTTGAAAATCCCTTGGAATGTTTTGTGGAAAGGAGGATTCAAACTAAAACCCCCATACAAACAAACCCTGTCACTTCTCTTTTCCATATAAAACAGTTACAATTGGGGAAGTATTTGTAAAGATGGCACCAGGAACATCAACACTTAGATTTTGCTCAGAACCAGTCATGAGCTATTCAAAATCAGTTTGAGTATCCATATCAAATGAAGGTGAGGATAGACTAGGTAAAGAAGATGAAGAACCAAAAATGGTTTCCAAATTCTGCTCGAGACCATCAAAAGTGACCCTGGATGGAGAGAATACAAAGACAGAGGAGACTCAAAAGATTGAATATTTATTGGAATAATTGGGGTGACTGAGGCATTGGGCATAGAAGGAGACACTGAAAAAGTGTTCAAAGGAGAAGAAACATGTGGCTCTTGTGAAATGTCATCCTGAGGAGACACTGTGGGTCCTCCATGTTGTTCATGTTCTTCTTCTTGTTCTACTTCTTGTTCAATCTCTTCTCTTTCCTTTGAAGATATTTCTTTAGTAGATGGCTCCTCAGTAGCCTATTCTTCAGTGGCTATCTCTTCAGCAGTCGACTCTTCTTCAACTACTTTATCTTTACCACCGTTAGACACAAATTTGATCTTAGGCTTGGTATCCTTGCTAGAACTGGGTGCATCACTTTTGTTTTTCGTACTCAGCTCAGCCTTCTTACCTGTTTGTTCTTGGGTTTCTTCTTTAGATCCAATTATAAAGTCTTTCAATTGAATTCCTTTACCTACCAACCATACATTTGTATTTGCCAAAATTGGTTGGAATCTTTGCTGGATGGAAGTAACTTCTTTCTTTGACCATTTATTTGCAGGCAACGAATAACTATCAATATTTTCACTGACATAAGCAAGATCCAAAATGTTGCCATCATCTGTCATACCATTAGGAATGTCTACAGCTCTAAATCCCCAACTTGACTTAAAGTCAACTGGTAATAGTCCATCTTCTTGATGTCTTCTTCTATCCTTAGATCAGCCCATACATCCTCTACCATAGGCATATGAGACAAAGATTTCTTCTTTATTTTATCCTTAACCCTTCTGTAATCAAAGTTAGCTCTTCTCTTGAAATGCTTCATAGTAACAAGTTGCATTTTAGATTCAACGGCCTTAGCCTTAGTAGAAGTAGAGATGGAATACATGCGAATCTTAATCAGGAACCTCAAACCAAGTTTCTTCAGCTCCATTTGTTTATTATGCACAACAATGATCTGTCGGCATAATTCCATAACACAATCTTGTCACTTGGATACCTTGGTAATGTTGGCAAAAGACACTGCTAGGCATGATAGGTGTTGTCATTGATGGCAACTAAGATCTTCCCAATCATCTGCATAACATAATCTGTTCACACCAGAAGTCCAAATTAGAATGTGTCTAATTCCGAGTAGTCAAGAATAGAGCAGGTGACAGGGTCCGGTATCTTGGTCCAGATCTATCCGATGGAAAGACATGGTTTGCTATGGATCTGATGTAGTTGTAAGCATTGTCAAGACACTCTAAATCCAGAGTTTTGTCCTTTGGAGATGAAGGACTCAAAAGATATTAGCTTCTGAGTATCGGGTTTCAGTTTGACAAAACAAACAGAAGAAGAACTGGCTGACCTTGTGAACGATCCTATTTCCAGATGTATAGAAGTTGTTTATTGGGCAATTGGTGATGATAAATAGTGATAGCTGACATGATTGATGCTTCACAAGTGCAAGTTCTAATCCACATCATATTATGTATGGATCTAGCTGACAGAGCAGAGTACTCTACAAAGTTCTAAATGTTCTTGAAGCCGACTGGTAAAATGATTGTAGATCATATTGTAGATATATATATAATTGGATGATTTAGGTGTGTGTGTTGCGATTATGGAGTAATTGTGAAAGGAAGCAGAGATCAAAGTTTAGATGCTAGCAGAGCAATAAGAGGAGGAAAGTAAAGATGAAGTGTATCAAGTCAGTTTTCTATGTTTATCTGGAACTAAACTCTAGCATTGATAGATGCCAAATATCAATTCAAATTTATTGTAACTCTTTTTTCTTGTAGGTAGTGAGCCTTCTTTTGAGCAGTGAGCTCTGGGCAGTGAGCCTGAATGCATGTGCATTCCCCATTGTAATACTTTTAACAGAGTATAATCTTTTTGGGTTAACCCCCACTGTGGTTTTTCCCTTAACCGGGTTTCCACATCAAAAATCTTGGTGTCAAGTGTACTAGTTATGTTTATGCTCATGTGTTATTGATTTATGCTGAAATATTCACATCATTGATTTGATTATAAGTTGTAAAGGAAGATTAAGAAAAAGAAATTGTTAAATTGTGTGACAACTGATTCACCTCCCTCTTAGTTGTCTGGACCTAATTCAACAATTGGTATCAGAGTGAAGTTCCTTAAAAGAAGCTTAACAGCTTGAGGAAAGATCTTGGAAGGAGTTTTCAATGGGTTCACTCAAAGATCAACTTCAACTGGCTCTAAAAGATCTTGATCAGTCCAAAGAAGAAATATCTAATCTGAAAGATGAAATCAAAGATGCTGATGATACCATTGAAATGTTAAAAGATAAATTAAAGAAGTCTTTGGGAAGGAATAAGGAGCTACTTCTGCCATTATCCAGTTGAACTGAAGAAAATGACATGAATGAAGCCTTGGAAGAAAAGTCAAAGGAGTGTGAGAAGCTGTCAAAAGAAGTTGTTGTTTTAAAAGTTGAGATGGAATCTGGGGCTTGCAACTGGAATTTTGGAGAAGTTAATGCCTTCCTACCAAAAGAGTCCATCTGTTTCCCCTTCCAGACATCTGAAAAATTTGGTAAGTTCTGTAAATACTCATTTTGAATCCTTTAAAAAATCTGCAGAGGTAAAGGTCCGGAAAGAGTTTTTGGATAAGAAATTTAGTGAAGTATAGAATCTAATAGGAAATGATAGGATGATACTCGGCATTAGCATAAGGAGTATTCAGAATGCTTTAATTGATGGAAGAGATATGTACAATTTTTGTCTATCATGGCCTAAAATTAGTGAGGATATTGAGAAGAAGATAAAGGAACAAGAACAAAAATTGTCAAATCTTTCTCAAATTTTTGATCCTCTAACAGTTTCACCTATAAGTCAGGAATGTCAAGTAATTAGGTTGAAAGATGAGATAAAGAGGCTCAGTAAATAAAAAAGTAACATTATGAAGAGAATGTGTGAGCTCCAGGGATTGATTGCCCCTAAGTTAGAGACAATGTATAATGCCTTATCTGAAGCTCAGACTACAGTTCAGACTAGTGATCCATCAGATTTGTCAAAGGCAGAAGCATATTCATTTTTGTTAAGTGGGCACATCTCTATTTTGGATGGAATGAAGAGTACTTGGGCCTTTGAACTTGTGCAAATAAAAACCAGCTTTGCAGACATTCTCAAGTTCATGTAAATAGAACTTAATGATTAGTTGTACATATGTGGTCCTATATACAAATTTTTGGGAAATTTTGGCTTGTGGACCCCACCCTTTGCCATTGATGTCAAAGGGGGAGTGAAGATCAGTGAAAAATGAGGAATCCAGCTAAAGGGGAGTACCAAAAAGTGGTGTGAACAACAATATGGAGCACAAACTAAGGGGGAGATTTTCCAACACTTAGTCATTTTTCACTAAGTGTTGCCATCAATGCCAAAGGGGGAGATTGTTGGCAAGAGATACTGCTAGGCATGATAGGTGTTGTCATTGATGGCAAGTAAGATGTTCCCAATCATCCGCATAACACAATCTGTTCACACCGAAAGTTAGAATCAGAATGTGTCTAAGTCCAGGTAGTCAGGAACAGAGCAGGTGACAGGGTCCGGTATCTTGGTCCTGATCTATCCGGTGGAAAGGTATGGTTTGCTGCAGATCTGAGGTAGTTGTAAGCATTGTCAAGACACTCTAAATCTGGAGTTTTGTCCTTTGGAGATGAAGGACTCAAAAGATATTAGCTTCTGAGTATCGGGTTTCAGTTTGACAAAACAAATAGAAGAAGAACTGGCCGACCTTGTGAATGATCCTATTTCTGGATGTATAGAAGTTGTCTATTGGGCAATTGGTGATGATAAATAGTGATAGATGACATGATTGATGTTTCACAAGTGCAAGTTCTAATCCGCATCTCATATTATGTATGGATCTAGCCGACATAGTAGAGTACTCTACAACATTCTAAATGTTCTTGAAGTTGACTGGTAAAATGATTGTAGATCATATTGTGGATATATATATCCAATGGAATTGGATGATTTAGGTGTGTGTGTTGCGATTATGGAGTAATTGCGAAAGGAAACAGAGATCAAAGTTTAGATGCTAGCAGAGCAGTAAGAGGAGGAGAGTAAAGATGAAGTATATCAAGTCAGTTTTCTATGCTTAACTGGAACTAAACTTTATCATTGATAGATGCCAAATATCAGTTCAAATTTATTGTAACTCTTTTTTCTTGTAGGCAGTGAGCCCAAATGCATGTGCATTCCCCATTGTAATACTTTTAATAGAGTATAATCTTTGTGGGTTAACACCCACTGTAGTTTTTCCCTTAACCAGGTTTCCATGTCAAAAATCTTGGTGTCAAGTGTACTACTTATGTTTCTGCTCATGTGTTATTGATTTATGCTGAAATATTGACATCATTGATTTGATTATAAGTTGTAAAGGAAGATTAAGAAAAAGAAATTGTTAAATTATGTGAAAACTGATTCACCCCCCCTCTCAGTTGTCTAGACCTAATTCAATAGGTAACATATAGGGATAACCTTGGAAATACCTAACTCTTAAATAAGTAAAAGTGGGAAATTGCAGATACAAACAACCAAATCTGTTAACTACTACCCAAGCTTTATCATAAACTCTCTTCTGTTCTAATTGTGTATCAAAAAGACACAGGAACACATCAAAGAAAGCATCATTAACTTTGTAGAAATGATGAATAGCTCCCTTAAGAGTCAATTGAGGATAATACTGATACATTAGAACAACCCTCCAATCTCCCTTTGATGATAGACCTGGAAAACTCCTCATGGAGGAAGCAACATAAACAAGATAAGATGTCATACAGAACTTGGAAGTAGTGGACACCTTAGTAAGCTGCTCATGGATGGCATTGCTGATCTGTTCACCCTAGAAAATCTATTATTTACCTTTCAAGATGAGCCTGATATGCAAGTACATCCACTCATGAAAAGTGGAAGATGTAGAAAGTCCCCTTACTCTATTGAGAAGAGTAATCAAATCACTGATTTCTTCAATGAAATCACTCCTAGGAAAGCTTTTAGGCCATCTCGAGAGATTTGGCCTTGCAAACTTTAACCATTTGGTATTGATTATCTTTTTTGTTGTCTCTGGATCCTTATCATATTCTTTATGAGAATAATTGAAATCAATCTCTGCACAGGTGTCAAGGCTAGGACACATGAAGACTTTATCCAAGAACTCTAGATCCAATCTTATAATCACATTCCCGTTGGCATCAATGACACTCCTTTTATCCTTTTTGTAATGTGCCTCCACTTGAAGGACAAACTTAGGATTATGTGCGACAACAGGGAAAGCAACCACCAAGTGAATGTTGCTTTCTACAATCCGCTTCATAGGATGACCCAGAGGTTGTTGTTTCGTTCTCTCCATAAACTCGATCATGTCCACATGACCAATCTCAGTGTCTCTAATCTCATCCACATTGGATGTCATAGATGTTATAGGAAACACTCTCTGATAATTAAATTTCGTAGCTTTTGTTTTCCGTGGTGATGGATCAGTCATCTAAATCACAAGTGTTTTTGTTGAAAGATGGACCTCAGAAAGCGTGCAGAAGAAACTGCAACATAAGATTCATGATTTTGTAGTGTTAGGAAAATATGGCAATAATGATGAAGATTATGTTCAAGAGCATGAGCTTAGTGGGGCTAGAGAGCGATGGAGGCGAGAAATAGAGTGAAAGCAGGCAATGGTGGACAAAAGGAAAAATTTCCCAGAGTTAGAGAAATTTGGGTGAGTGATGTAAGGGCGGAGAAATTTACCACCTATGCATGTAAGGTAGATTGCTTTTGTGAAAAGGCAGTGAAATTTTCCACCCATACATGTTGGGTAGAACTTTACAAGTATTCGAGCAGCAAATTTCGCCATCTCTTGTCAAGGGTAAAACTCTGCATAAGTATAAGTGGCGAAAAAATGTTGTCTTTGCATATGATGTTTGTGAAGGTATCATAGGTAAATCACTATGTATGGGCAGTAACAAACGCCGCCCCTACATATCAACAAAAAGTGTCTTTAGCATGGGCAAAAAATTTCGCCGCTCATGCACCTTGGGTAAAAATTCTAAGTCATGCATTGGCGGCGAAATTTGCTGCCTATGCATGAGACAAATTTTTTTTATTAGGTTCTGTGGGGTCAGTGTTTTCCGCCGTCCACGCAGCTAGAACAAATTCACTCTTGATGTAAGGGTAAGTAACGTCAGCAAAAACGTCGGTGAGGTCTAAAGGAAAGCTAAGTTTCAAACAGGGTAAATTTGAAGACAACGACGATGAAAAAAGCTGAGGATGCATAAGGATGGGGTTTGAAACAAAGATAACAGTGACAAAAATGCTGAGTGATGGGTATTTCTAAAATGAACAAAACGATGAAAACCAACAAAACATTCTCAAACAAAAAGACAAGAAATTCTTATTGAAGAAAACAAAAGCTAGGGCACAGACTAGTTAACAAAGAAACACGAATAGGAGGTAACAAGAACATATAATAGAACAAGGAAAACGTAAACCCTAGCTTGAAGATGAGAAAGAAAAAAAATGAAAGGAAGAAAAAATTACCTGGAAATGAAAAAAAATAATGAAAAACCCTAGGCTTGAATCTGGTTGAATCCACTCGGTTGCGTTTCATTTAGCAACCTCAAAGATTTTCTTTTGATGCAGAGCATTTACATAGGAAATGAGGAGATACAATAACTAAAATAAATCATTAAAACCAATTAAAAGGCCCAAAAATGCCATGACATAATGTACATTAATGACACTTCATGTGGAGTCATAGTTGCTCAGGCGGCAAATTTTGCTGCCCTTGCAACTATCAAGGGCAAAACATGCAGGGGCGGCAAAATTTACCGCCCTTGCATGTGACAAGAGTTTCAACATGTAGCGGCAGCAAATTTTTTCGCCGCTGCATGTTTAAAAGAATTTTTCTAACTCTTTAGAAGACTGTAATTGCAATTTGATCTATTTTGCAAACTTCAAGAAAATGACACAAAACATTGCTCAGGTGAACTCGTCAAAGCTAGGAGACCATGCACGAGAGCAAATGTGATTCACCTCATTTTGCGTGCTTAGAGTTGTAGGCTACGAAATAGACAAGTTTCGTAGGGGTCATCCTACAAATTGAGCGCAACTAAATTTGAGGATAACACATTACAACAAACCATATTGGTTAAAAGTGATGAAGACCCTTTTTTGTGAGTTGTGTGATGCCATTGCTTATGTTCCTTTAAGGTAATCATAATTATTTTGTTCTTTCCCATGGACTAGAAAAGGTTTTAAAATTGAGTTCATTTGTTTGAGTATTTCAGGGTTTATATTTTATAAGATTTTAAAGCATAGCTTTGTTTATTTTAATTATTATTTTTGAATTATTTTATTTTTTAAACTATTTTTGCTTTTAGGACTTTCTTTTTGGTGGTTTTGGGGGTGGAAAATAGAGGGTGACCCTCAATGCTGAAGGTTGATTACCATAGTTGAAAGAACACATTTTCTTGGGTTTGTGAGGCTTAAAAGGTGTTAATGTTGGTGGGTTTTATCTGGGTTTTATGAGATTATTGATTGGATTTCATCTCAATTGAATTCAACATATATTGGGTACCATTTTTATTCAGTACACCATATAAGGACTTCATGATTATTGTTGGTGTTTTATTCTCACAAGCTGTCATTGTTGAATTTTGTCCTTCCTCTTTAGAGTACCATTATTGAGGACTCTCCCATATTCTTGTGTGCCTTTAAAATGGTGTTTTCTACACCTCCTCGAGATGCCATGGTTGTTATCATTCAACTCTTTTAGGCACCAAAATAGTGGGTTTTAATCATCTTACATGTGCACCATTGTTATTCCCCCTCCTTATTAGCCACTATATTCTTGGGATTTAACTCTTCCTTTTGGGCACCCAAACAACTAGAATGTTCATTATTTTGTGGCATCCAAATCTACAAAAATGCACTTCCTTAAGGCACCATAGTATTCTAAAGAATCCACTTTTTTTGGATGTCATGGCTATTGATCTTCACCTCTTTAGGGCACCTTCACACTAAATTCCTCATGGATTCATGGGAAGAAGATTGGTCAAGGTCTCTAAGCTAAGGCCTGCCAATAGAGCCATGTGGTTCATCTTTAAGGGTTCTACCCTACAAGGTAAGTAGAACAATCTCCTTCCCATTTTACATTGATATTATTCTTTGGATCTGAGCTTAAACAAAATAATGGGGTTTAGATCATTCTTTTAGGAATAACTTGATTAAACAAGAGATCTCTAAACTTAAAAAAATTGTTTCCTTACAGTCATGAACTAGCCAAATAAATGATGATTATGTCATGAAACTTCAAGATTTATGTTTTAATTTATTATATCAAGCATGTGTGTGGGTTAAATAACCTATATGGATTTTCTTTTTGAGCTTCCATGATTAAAATTTCTAGTGGAGTTGTTATTAGCACAACAATCTTCAATATTTAATCTATTTGATTCCCATTAAATTTGTACCTTTTGATTTAAATTGTTAGTTCAATGTAAATGAGATTAATTTGAAACTAAAGACTTGTTAGAAGTAGGTGGCCAAGAGAACTCTTCTTCTACACATTTTGCCAAGGGAAGGTTCTAGGTTAATGCAAGTTCCACTAATGAATTGTTAAATTAAAACCAATACTAGATGACATTGTTGTGTTATAAATGTCCTTTAACAAATGGATCCCTCCTTTGGATTAAGTTTTAAATAAAGAGTTATTGTTGTTGATGACCTTTGTAAAGATAAGAATCATCCAAGTTATGATTTAGAGAATTTAAATGCATGTTTATAAATACTTTATTGAAGGGTGTTTTAAATAAAAGGATATTATAGGTCAACTTGAATTCTTTGCATGATCATCATTGTATGAATTATTTCATTTAACTATTAGCAATGAAGGTATAGATTTTATTGGCACTATGCTACGTGTTTTGGAGACTCTTCTCCATTTCCCCTTTCCCCATTTAAGTAATGTTGTGATATGTTTACAGTATGTGAATTATTTTGATATGCACCATTTGTGGAACGACATTTATGCTTGTGGAACTCATAGATCCATAATATCAAAAGATGGTATACCCTGCAACTTTGACACTACAAATTGTACCTATTTTAGCCTCCATTCTTGTAGTATGTTTTAGGACACATTTTAGCCTATATTGTATCCTTTTCCCTAATTTGGATGTAAAATTTTATGTTGTTTTGTATAATTTTATTTTATAGTATGTTTTTATGATGTTTTTGTGTGTAATTCATAATTTATGCAATTTTTTGATAACTTTGAGTTTGTTTCCATTTTAAATGAAAGTGTAGTCACAATTTCATCTAGTGACTTAGCAGTTGTAAGGGCATTATCCAATGGCAAAAATGGTACTATTTTATATTCCTTTTGTATGTAACCCTTGTTCACTTAGGTTTGACGAGGTTTCTAATAGTCCTTTCTTGATTCTCTTTCCAAGAATAGCAACACATGAATTGGAATTTTAATTTTTCCTTTGAATTATTTATGACTTGACTAGTTTTTATTGCAAATTTGGACACTCAAGCTTTATGATTTGAATTTTAATGGAGAATTCAGATAACAATACCTAGTGTTGGGCCTGTGGTATTATGAGAATAAACAAGAGCTCAATGTGCAGAACTCGTAGAGAGTTGCAGGCAACCAAAGAGACTTTATTAATTGCATCAAAATGTTTATATACAATGAAGCAAGAATGTGAAAGGTCACCTTATCCATAGAATTTGAAATGGATAGTTGGAAGGTGACAAAAACAACTAACTACTACAAATTCAAAATTTAAATTTCAAAAAACTACTAAATTCAGAACCCCACTTGGCAGGGTCATAACTTCTAGCCAGCTAGTCAAAATCTAGACTTCTCGGACTCGTCGGAAAGATCTCCTGGAGAGCTAGATTGAGTTGCATCGAGCCCTACTTGTGGCTATCATTCAAAGAAAATGATTTAAGTCTTGAGCCCAAATTCCACTCTAAAGGCCTCTGAAAATGCTAATTACTAGGATGTAGACAATTCTGAAAAAAAAAAATATTGAAAAACTGAAAACATAGTTGCCTGAACAAATGCCACCCTAATGCTTTTGAATCTTTGTGGGATCATTGCATCCCCCTTAAAAGGCAATGGGCCCCATTGCACCTGTGTGTTTTAGCAGATGAGGAAATTTCTTCTCAATCTGGTCCCTAGTGAACCATTTTCCCTGATGTGGAAGTTGTCCTGCCTGTACCACCCAGTAGAGAGGAATCTGTTGCTTCTTTAGTGTTTTGACCACAACATTAGTAATCTAATGACATTTGAGAGGGTTAGCAGTGTCTAGATTCAACTCTGTGCTACTAATATGTTCTGCAACATCTTAAGTGTCCAATAATGGTGGAAAATATGGACGCAACAATTCAACATTGAAAACATGATGTACTCCAAGAAAAGATGGCAGATTGAGTTCAAAAGCATTTTCACCAACTTGTTTGAGGATGGTGTATGGACCATACCGAATGGGAGAGATTTTCCTATGAGGCCCTTGAAGTCTTTCTTTTTGAAGGTGAAGCCAAACCTTGTCCCCAACCTTAAACTGATGAGGTGTACGATGTTGATCATGATTGTCCTTGTATTTTTTATTAGTATATTGGAGTATCGCATGCACTTGTTGTTGAATATGGTGTATCTTCTCAACAAACTTAGTTGTCCTATCTGCCTCTTTCTCTGAATGTGTTGATGGATCACTCAACATGGTTGGCAATGCCACATCAATTGGAGCAGTCAAGACATACCTCAAATGGACTATGCCTTGTGGAACCATGCAGTGCTCGATTGTATCTATGTTGTACATATGGCAAGCTTTCATCCCAAGTCTGAGGATGTTTGGAATGGTACATCCAAAAAATGTGAATGATCATTCGGTTCACCACCTTAGTCTGCCCATCTATTTGGGGGTGAAAAGCAGTGGATTTCGTCAACTTTGTGTCCATCAAGGCCTAGAGTGCTGACCAAAATGTAATGTGCCGTACCTGTTTGTATATTTTTAAAATCTTTTTATGTGTTATTTTATTATTTTATTGTGTGTTCTTTCAGACTAGACAGAAGAATGCAGAAGGGGTTTTCATTTTTCCTACAGATGTGTTGCCTGAGCATACAATATATAGCATATATAGAAAACCTAGAAAAGTACAATGAATTTACAAAAAACAACAATGAACCAGATAGAAGAATAGCCAAATATTAATTACTATCACATACCCATGTGCAAAAATACAACTTCATGTTTATGCTGTTGTCGGACCAGCAATGGGTATGGCTGAATATCACTCCAAACTCCAGAGAAATACAAGAAATGATCATACAAATGTAATTAGCAAGGTGAGAGACCCTAAATGCCTCAAATAGAGAGGATATGTTGGTTTCATCTCTAAAGATTGAGCCTCTATGAAGCTCATGATCCCTTAAGCAAGGTATGTATGGCCCATGTAGGCTGCTACAACATTGAACAACAAACACAACCTGAAATCTCTTCTAATACCCAGCTAAAAGGGTCTACAAATGATCTCCAATGGTGGTCGATCCAAACTAAGGTACAAGAGGCACTAACCACTAGCAAACACTCCCAAAAGTAGTACGGCCAAGGCTGCAAATGGTACAACCAACAAGTGTTCTTCTGGCAGTCCAAAATCCCCAATATAATCTGCTCTAATCAGCCAATAATCTTTGATTTCTAATCTGCAAATATACTTCACCACAAAGTTGCAAAAGATATGTCCGAAAATGCATCAAGTCAGCAATCCGTCAACTCCAATGAAGCACAAGAATAAATACTGGATGTATCCATCATCAAAGCACTGTTGGGTGGTATTGCACACTTGTAGAATGCTGCTACTCAGGGAGGTTTTTGTCTCCAAGAGCCTCTGGTTCGAATCCCTTCAAACCCAAGAGCCAAAGCTCCAAAACCTTAGCAAGGGAAATCTCAAAGAGAAGAAAATAATAAACCAAGCATCTTTCAAATGAGACACTTTTCCCTCTTTTAAAACTCTCCAAGAGGGGCGTTTTACATTGGAGGGAAATAATTCTTTGAATTTCACTTTTAATATTTCCCAATGTGAGCACTCCATAAGATGTCATAAGTGACTTTTAAATATTTCATTTTCTCATCACTTAACCAATTAAACCCAAAGTCTAATATTAAATATTAATATTAATTTACGGACTTTAAAACGGAGGCCCAAATGAACTCAGAATTTGGTGATCTATAGCTCGCTGGAAAGGTCTCGGCGAGACGCATCCAACCCCACACTGAAAATCCCATTCCGGTGCCAATCCCAAAAATGGGGACATTACAGTCCACCCTTCCCAAAGATTGCTTGTCCTCGAGCAATGCCAATACAACCTCCAAGCAACAGATTGAACCCAACTGAAACCAAAAATGATCCCAGGGTCCCAAGCTATTCCCAGCATAGAACCACCACGTCGACACTGCGCTACTCTGATAAAACCTTCACCATGCAGAGAGTGGTGAAGACACACCTCAGAATCTAACTGAGCTGTCATGCCAAACCTATCACCACATGGATCTCAACACATTAGAACCTCACATCCATCAATCATGAAGAGGAAATTAACCCTCGAAGTGTCCAAACCACAACATTCCCCTCCATCCTCTGCAAAAATCCTATGGATGTACTGACTACACAACATAACTGCTCGAAGATGTGAAACTGCTCCTCTCAGAATGAGGGAATGAATAAATTCTCCTCCATCACCGCTATAAAGACTAACTATGCCATCATGCTTATTGACAATACAACCTCTCAAAAGCCATGTCTCCAATGGAAATTTAGGAGACCAAGAAGCTAATAACTTTGTCTAATACATATTACCATGACGGTAATCTGATCTCTGACTCTACAAATAATCCTCTGAATGTGTCTGATTCAGCCACCTGCAATCTCTAGTTCCATCACTGTAGATGGCCACCCTTCATCCCGCAAGGGATGATATAAATCCTAAGCCAATCCACACTTACGGATCATCAAGTCATCTGTGTGTTGACTAAAGGAGAAATGATGAGCACTTCTCACTATATAGTCAAGGTAAAAAACATTTGCCTGTGTCAATGGTTGATTGTCATAGTCATGAGGAACACACTCCTCATCACTCGCATCACCTGAATCAGAAAATGGCTCATGTCTCTGATCCTGAATGGCTGATTAGGTAGATACTCTACAAGTCTTCTCTGCATACCCAATAGCAAAGTCCCGATCTGAAAGCAATTGGAGGTATTCTGATTTAATCCACTCCATGGCATGCTGGATAGTTTGCAAATCAGATATAGATGTGCCTACAACTACCCCTATATGTCTTTCCTCCAGTTGTGCCCTCAACAAGAGACCCTCCACAAACTTGTGGGTACTGTCAATACAAGTTAAGGTTCAAACAATCTTATCCTCGAAAACCCATACCTGATCTCTTCATCCTTGCGGCTCAATAAGTGGTCTATCATAATCAGCTGCAAAGGATGCAAACTTTGATTTGCTTCTAGGAGAGGGAAGCAAATTAACGTGAGAAGCGATCACACCACTGGGTGCTGCCCTACATATCTCCTGTGAAAATGATGAAGTAGTGTGGTGATCTGTCACACAACTCACTAGAAATTTCACTACTACATCACAAGAGCCATCAATCATCTGCTCTGCATCACCTGAAATGGGACTAACCTTAGGAACACCTGGTGCAACATATTGTTCCCAGCTATACTCATCCAAAACAATCATTCCATCTGTATCACCCGCACCAGTAATTGAAAGGGATGTAACCACATCCTCCACATACTCATTACCACCATCTGTGGATGCATGCTCATCACCACTCGCTGCCATAGATATCTAAATTGTTTCTATAGGTGATGAAGACTGTGCCAAGCTCAACTCCATGGTAAGCTCATATATCCATAGCTTTGACTCTTGAAGGGTTGTTTGAGTGCTCTTCAAAGAGTTTGTGGTAACCTCAAGCTCATAGGTGAGCTTAGCGACCTCCTCTTCCTTTCCCCTTAGAGCATTATGATAAATACCGTCAAGCCTGAGAAGATGACCTCTATCTAATAACAGCTGTAGGTAATTATTCTTCATGATCTCAACTACATCTCTAAGTGCCTGAAATTCAACAAGGGAAAGTCCTCTATCATCATGTTCCTCCATCTCAAGAGTACTCCAAACATAGGTTGCCAACATCTATCTAGCAACATCAAAATGTTCCAAAGTTGTAGCAATCATATTGTCATTAACCTTCAATTGCCCAGTCAAATGATGATGCCCCTGTGACGAACCATCTCCACACCAATCTTTCGATTTGCAATCTATACTATGGAAAGAGGCTGAATCATCATCACTCACCGCTTGATAAGCATCCTTATGTGTGCTATCAGCCCTGCACACTTCCTCAACAAAGGTACTACTATTATGTACCTCATGGGATGGCTCCAAAGACATGATAGAAGCTACAGATTGGATATAATCATCACACTACTGCCTCCAATGTAGATACATGCTCAACCAAAGAGCTATCTTGGGACCCATCATCAACAAGTAAATTTTCTGATTTGTTGTCCTTTTCTAAGGTCTGATTTGCAAAATTAGACTTGCTGTAGCTTGAACTTGCATCACATCCAAGCTGAGTGTCATGCTCTGTCTCAAATTTTGAATCTTCTCCTGGATCCCACACCTGGTTATTTTTCCCAAGTGCAATGCTACAACCAAAAACAACTCTATCATCTAACTCCAAAGGTGGATTGTCATATGTCATATCACCACCCATCTCAAGTAATGGGTTAATAGTAGTCACCACAAATTTATTCTTGCAATCGGATTCATGCAAGGGAAATGAATCGTTATTATGGCGAATACTAAAATCAGAACATTCATGCCTATCGTTAATGACTCTAATGCTGTCCCAAATCACCTGTACCTCTTTCTTATCATCCTCAACAGTGAACTATGAATCTAAATCAACAAGGCTACAAGGTCTCTGTTCAGGATCAGCTACATGCAACGTGAAATCAGATTTGTTCTCAAAATCAAGAACACCACCTATATCATCATTCCCTGTTTGATAAGCATCCTCATGGGTGCTATCAACTAACCCTTCTGAAAGGTCACTTATTTCTTCAAGTTGCAAGGGAAATGAATCATTTTCTTCATTACTCAGGTCAAAGGTTATGGCAACATCAAATTTGTCACCCATGGCTGATTTAAAATCTTTATCCGCATACCTTCCACCTATGTCCTTTGGGGACTTAAAACTTTCAGCATCAATGCCCTCAAGCTCGCTTGCAAAGTCACCTTCTAGCAACCTATCAATCATTTTTAATTCCTTCTCAGAAGTAGTAACTTCAAGATTTTTATCAAAGCGAGGCCCATCTTCACCAATTTATGTTGTAATCTCCCCTAAATCAGCAAGTTCCTCTTTGCATGTCTCTTGATTAGTGATCTTGTTTTCACCATACAAAGGCTTAGACTCATTCTTTCCAGCTATCAGGTCTTCTTTGCTCTTATCAAGACTTGGCTGCAATAAACAAGTGGTAGGAGTTTCTATTTCACATTCCTTATTGTTCCCATCTCCATGGTTCCTGTCTCCATTATAGTTCCTTTTTCCATCATTGTTGTTGTTGCTATCAATATCAGGTTTCCTGTGGCAAAAATTGGTTATCTCCCGATTCAATTGATTAGACTACTGTTCCATCATCTGTTTCAATTGATTAGAATGCTATCGTATCATTCTTAGATCCTCTCTAAGTCCTTCCTGATCTTCATCATCCATTTCCTCCCAAATGCTACGTAGAACCCTCATTGACTACGGAAGGTGTTCAAGTTTCCTACTGGTACTGACCCTGTCCATGTCTCTGAATACTCATGCAAGTGCTGATCACCCACATGCAAAGCTAAGCTGTACGTCTTATACTTTCATCTACCTGTTTGAACCTGACCTCACAGGATGGCAAGATCTTTAGCTTTGATACCACTGTAATATGCCGTACCTGTTTGTATATTTTTAAAATCTTTTTATGTGTTATTTTATTATTTTATTGTGTGTTCTTTCAGACTAGACAGAAGAATGCAGAAGGGGTTTTCATTTTTCCTGCAAATGTGTTCTGAGCATACAATATATAGCATATATAGAAAACCTAGAAAAGTACAATGAATTTACAAAAATCAATAATGACCCAGATAGAAGAATAGCCAAATATTAATTAGTATCACATACCCATGTGCAAAAATACAACTTCATGTTTATGTTGTTGCCAGACCAGCAATGGGTATGGCTGAATATCACTCCAAACTTCAGAGAAATACAAGAAATGATCATACAAATGTAATCATCAAGGTGAGAGCCCCTAAAAGCGTCAAATATAGAGGATATGTTGGCTGCAACTCCAAAGATTGAGCCTCTATGAAGCTTGCGATCCCTCAGGCAAGGTATGTATGGCCCATGTAGGCTACTACAGCATTGAACAACAAACACAACCTGAAATCTCTTCTAATACCCAACTAAAAGGGTCTGTAAATGATCTCCAATGGTGGTCGACCCAAACTGAGGTACAAGAGGCACTAACCACTAGCAAACACTCCCAAGAGCAGTATGGCCAAGGCTGCAAATGGTACAACCAGCAAGTGTTCTTCCGACAGTCCAAAATCCCCAATATAATCTACTCTAATTAGCTAATAATCTCTAATTTCTAATCTGCAAATATACTTCACCACGAAGCTGCAAAAGATATGTCTAGAAATGCATCAAGTCAGTAATCCGTCAACTCCAATGAAGCACAAGAATGAATACTGGATGTATCCATCATCAAAGCACCGTTGGGTGGTATTGCACACTTGTAGAATGCTACTACTCAGGGAGGCTTTCATCTCCAAGAGCCTCTAGTTCAAATCCCTTCAAACCCAAGAGCCAAAGCTCCAAAACCCTAGCAAGGGAAATCTCAAAGAGAGAAGAAAATAATAAACCAAGCATCTTTCAAATGAGACTCTTTTCCCTCTTTTAAAACTCTCCAAGAGGGGCGTTTTACTTTGGAGGGAAATATTTCTTTGAATTTCACTTTTAATATTTCCCAATGTGAGCGCTCCATAAGATGTCATAAGTGACTTTTAAATATTTCATTTTCTCATCACTTAAACAATTAAACCCAAAGTCCAATATTAAATATTAATATTAATTTATAGACTTTAAAACAGAGGCCCAAATGAACTCGAATTTCGGTGATCTATAGCTCGCCGGAAAGGTCTCGACGAGACTCATCCAACCCCACACTAAAAATCCTGTTCTGGTGCCAATCCTGAAAATGGGGACATTACACAAAAATTGCTAATAAATCTACTATCCCTATCAGATATGATGGTTTGTGGCAATCCAAAGTGTACCTAAACATTCTCAAAGAAAAGCTTGATAGTTTCTTCCGTAGAGACTCCCTTCTTGCAAACCACTATGACAACCATTTTTGAAAACCTATCTACCAACACATATACACAATCATGCCCCTGTTTGGTAGAAGGTAGACCAGACATGAAATCCATTGAAACTGAATGCCAGGGTTTGTCAGGGACTGGAAGAGGTGTATACAAACCTTGCTTACGATTGGTAGGTTTTGCAATAGCACAAGCAGTACAAGCTCAGATGTATAGAATGACATCATGTCTCAATTTGGGCCAATAAAAATACCTTTGAAGTACAACAATAGTCTTCTCCATCCTGAAGTGTTCTGCAACATGACTGTAGTGGGCCTCCCGTATCATCTTTTGTCGCTCCTTGGCTGGAACACATATGTGCACCATGTGACAAAGAATCCCATCCTTCAAGTAGAAATTAGTAGCTTGTTTCCCCTCTGCTAGGTTGTTGTAGATCTCAGCAAAATTAGGATCTGTGCCATACAGTTGAGGCCAATCTATTGTGTTGTGACCACAAGAATCCAATACCGTTGTTAGGGCTGTGATCAGAGGTCTACTCAAACAATCTACAACTTTGTTAGTAGCTCCCTTCTTGTGGCAGATATTGAGATGAAATTGTTGCAAGTAGGCAGACCATCTTTGATGCCTATCATTTTTTAGCTTCCCTTGTGTTTGTAGAAATTCCAGAGGTTTATGATCTATGTGAATGGTAGTCTCCTTCCCCGGAATGTAGTGTTTCCATTGTTTGCAGGCTTGCACAATAGCATACAACTCCTTATCATACATGGGATACTTGCGTACTGTATCAGAGAAAGTCTCACTATGGTAGGCAACTGGATGCCCATGTTGCATGATAACTGCCCCTAGTGCGTAGTCTGAAGCATCTGTTTCAATTTGAAAGGATTGTTGCAGATTTGGGAGTGCTCGTACTGGTGTAGAGCATAGCCTCCTCTTCAACTCCATGAATACTTTCTGTTGTGCTTCTGTCGAGCAGAATTTTTCTCTTGGTCCTCCCCTAAGTACCTGATTCATAGGCCATGCCAAATGTGAAAAACCAAGTAGGAATCTTTGGTAGAAATTGGCTACACCCAAGAAGCTACGAAGTTATGTGAGATTTTTGGGAGATGGCCAATCTTTGAGAACTTGTGTCTTTTCAGGGTCCACATGAACACCCATTCTATCCACAATGTATCCCAAATACTGAATACTCTCCATACCAAAGGAGCACTTATCTCTGTTAGCATATAGCTTGTGTTGTCGCAAGGTTGAAAGCACTTGTCGAACATGTTGCAGATGGTCATCGCATATTTTGCTGAAAATGAGTATGTCATCCAAATAGACGACAATGAAAGAACCAATGAATGGTTTGAGGACATACTCCATCAACCTCATGAAGGTGGCAGGGGTATTGATCAAGCCAAAAGGCATGACTAGCCACTCAAACAACCCTTCCTTGGATTTGAAAGCAGTCTTCCACACATCTGATGGCTCAACTAGGACTTGGTGGTATCTAGATTTCAAGTCAATTTTGGTGAAAATTTTTGCCCCCTTGAGTTGGTCCAACAAATCATCAATGTGATGGATTGGATATCGGTTCTTTACAGTGATCTTGTCGAGAACTCGATAATCAATACAAATTCTCCACGTTCCATCCTTCTTTTTGGCCAAAACAATTGGACTTCCACTCGGTGAGGCACTTGGGCGAATGTGTCCTTTCTTGATCAACTCTTGAACTTGCTGTTGGATTTCTTCATTCTCCAAAATTGACCTTCTGTACAGTGGCCCATTTGGTAATAGTGTCCCTAGAATTAGATCAATCTGATGCTTGACTTGGTAGTGCAGTGGTACCCCTGTTGGTGAATTGAATCCAACCTGACATGTTGACAATATTTGATCCATCTATTTCTATTCAGTTGTGGTAGTTGCCACTCTGGTATGATTGCTAGCCACAATGGACCTTGCCTCCTTATGTTGATAATTAGTAGGACAAATTTTCCAGTGTGAGCAATCAAATGCTTACATTGTTTTGCAGTAATCAAAGATACTGGTTCTACAGGACTTACCTTAGGTATTCAATACCTCTTTTCACCTAGCTTGATGGTAATGTTGTGTGGCCTAGATTCATAGACTCCATGGCACTTGTACATGTATGGGTGCCTCAACAATACATGACATACATCCAAAGGTGCCACATCGCATATCACTTCATCTTTGAATGGCTTGATAGAATAAGGTAAGCGGCACTATTTATTCAGCAAAATGTCTTGTCCCTGACTTACCCATCCCATATGATATGGCTGTGGATGTCGTGTTGTCTGCAAATTCAATCTATTCAGAGTTTCAGTAGAAATCAAATTCTTTTGGCTTCCACTATCAACAATGAAATGAAGAGCCTTTCCATTTACCCACATTTGTGAGTGGAATAAGCGCTCATCATCTTCATGGGGCATGAATTTGGCAGTGGCAATTATGGCATGTGGGTCAGCCTCAGTGTCCTATTCACCATCGTTTTGTTCACAAGGGTTTGTAGGAAGTGGATCATGTTCTGTCTCTTCTTAATAGATTTCTGCCAACAAAGTCTTCATGGCACGATAGTCTTTAGTGTTATGTCTAGGGCTCTTATGGAATTCACACATCTTTTTGTTACCCTTGTTTGTTGTTGATGAGGTTTGTGAGAAGTCCTTGGTTGTCTATTTCCCACCAAATTTGCTACCACCTTTACCCTTGGATTTGTTGTTTGAGAAATAATCCTTCTTCCCCTTTTGTTTGAATTTTTCCTCTATCTTTGCTGCATATTTGAAGGCGGTACGCAAAGTCTCAATATGTAGGAAATCCATTTCTATCTGAATATACCAATGAAGCCCACTGCGATACTTCAATACCCGATGCTTTTTTGTGTCAATGATTCCCAATTTTGCTAAAAGTGCATGAAATGTATTGGTATAATCTTGAATAGATTGGTCCTTCTTTTGTTGGAGTAATTGCCAATGTATGTATTTCTCCTCATATGAATTTTCAAGGTAGTATTCCTCCTTGATGTATTCCACAAATTCTCCCCATGTGGGATTGTCTTCCACCAACGCATCGAATTCTCGGTTGTCAGGGCTATTTTTGGCTAGCAGTATGTTCTCCCAAGATTGTTTCACATGTTCCTCAACTTTGAGGAGTGCAGAAGTTATTTTCTCAACATCTGAGAAGTGATTTATAGAAAAATATTTCTCTAGTTTTGATAGCCAATCATCAACGTCTGCATTAATTTTTCCCTCAAAATTTGGAATGTCAAAATTTACTTGTACCTTGAATGAGGTTTGACCATGAAATGGTGCTCTAGTTGCATCTTGTGGTTGATGATTTCATTGGAGGATTCGAGAGAATTCAGTCATCATCTCCTGGCGTTGCTTTGCCAAAGCTTCTTGTACCAACTCCTTGAAAGAGTCAGATCCATCTCCTTGTTCTTCCATCTTAGGTCGTGTGTGTCTCAAGGGTAGTTAATATGATGGGTCTCATGTCTATAATCCCAACTTTTGATAACTAGATCGTGTGTGATGTGACATACAGGAGTGAACTGCTCTTATACCACTGATCTAAATTTTAATGGATAATTTAGATAACAATACCTAGCGCTAAGCCTGTGGTATTGTGAGAATAAACAAGAGCTCAATGTGCAGAACTCTGATGCATGAGCATCCCTGGTTCAAGATCAATCTTGCATCAACCAACAACATTTGCTTTTCAGTTTGTTTGCAGTTCAATTTGTTTCCTTTCATTTTCTAGTTTAGTTCAGGTAGTTTAGTCAGTAGCAGTTTCTATATTTTGGTCTGCATTCTACCGTAGTTGCATTTCACATCTTATGAAGCTGGACTTAGCATCTAGATTCATTCATCTACATCATATCCATAATTCAGAGCATTTGGATTAAGCACCAGAAGGTTATCGCTATCAGAAGATCAGTTGTTTTCTCAGAACAGAGCATCCTAACAATCTCTGATAATCAGCTAAAGGAGAAGGCTTGCGGAGCATTCCTAGACTTGTGGAGCTTAATGACACATCATTCAATGATCTTTGGGTTTGTACCTGACTTTCCCCGAGATCCACACATCATTCCATTCATTTGCGGAGGTGTTTTACATAATTAGGTCTGACCTATCTGTATACACACGTTACAGCTCTTCATTGGAGTTTATGACCTTCGTTGGCCAACGTAGAGGAACCTTTTGTACCAGAGATGATATATAAGGATGTAATAGATCCTTAGGAAGGTAGTTAGCATAGTTCTCATGATTTAGAAGATAGATAGTTTGGCTCCTTTATGAGGGGAGTTCAACGCTATATCTTGTGCATATTCTAATATTTTGTAATTAAGCCTGTGAGCCCTAATTATAAGCCTGCATGATGCCAACCAGATTGTATTTGAATTCTATTATATATTGAATGACTAAATCTGTGTTTGTTTCATATCTTTGAGTTGTTTCCATTGTGCTTACTCTTGCTGCACAGCCTGGACAATTCATTCTGTGAACCCTCCTACCGTGACTGCACCAAACTCGTAGAGAGTTGCAGGCAACCAAAGAGACTTTATTAATTGCATCAAAATATTTATATACAATGAAGCAAGAATGTGAAAGGTCACCTTATCCATAGAATTTGAAGTGGATAGTTGGAAGGTGACAAAAACAACAACTAACTACTAAAAATTCAAATTTTTAAATTTTCAAAATTTCAAAAAACTACTAAATTCAGAACCCCACTTGGTAGTGTTATAACTTCTAGCCAGCTAGTCGAAATCCAAACTTCTCAGACTCATTGGAAAGATCTCCTGGAGAGCTAGATTGAGTTGCGTCGAGCCCTAGCTATGGCTATCACTCAAAGCAACCAATGAAAGTCTTGACCCCAAATTCCACTCCGAAGGCCTCCGAAAATGCCAATTACTAGGATGTAGACAATTCTGAAAAAAATACTGAAAAAGCTGAAAACATAGTTGCCTGAACAAATGCCACCCTAATGCTTCTGAATCTATGTGGGATCACTTTACTACAACATTATGTAGCTTCCTCATAGTATTTTTTCTACAGTGTGATCATGTTGTTACTACTTGTTTCAAACTCCCTTGAGTTTTCATTATCTACGATGCAAAAACTCTTGAGCTTGTAAATTTAGGGAGAATCACCATTATTGATTAGTTATTTTCTTAGAGAGCTAATCTTACTAACAAAAGCATCTTCTCTTCATCAGTTTTGAAGACTTCATTTCATGTGCTTCTTAAATTAGGTGACATTATATTTTTTTATTGCAAGCTTTCCATTTATTTTTGGTTCTTGTATATAATTTTTGGGTAGAACTCTTCAGTTTTTACTGTAAGACAAAAAGTTGTGCTTAAGTTTCACAACTAATTCAACTTTTCCTATGAATAAGACTAATTGTAACAAAGGCTTTTTGGTTTTGTTTTATGATAGGCAATAATGAAAGTGTTCAACCTTATTCAAACTATGTTTTAGCTTACTTAAACTAAGTTTATCTAAGCTAAAGAAATTAAGATGGGAATTCAAAACTAAAATAATAAAAAATAGAAATAAATATTAGAATAGTAAAATATAGTAGACAAGGAACATGGAAAATTTCCCGATCAACTCTTAGGCTCGGATGCCAGTCTGCCTGTGTTGTCATCCTATTTTCAAATTGTAGTCCAATTTGCATGCTATTGTCCCAAGGAGGCAGAAAAATAAAGTTTGTTTCCATAATTTGTTTTGATTTCATGCATTTAAAGGTCTTTCAACATGTGTTTTTTGATATAGAAAATTATTATCACTGCTTAGGAGCTCGCCTTTAGATCAAACCCTTATTTTGGTCTTTTGACCTCCATGGGTAGTCAATGGAACAAGGAAAAAATAGATTTAGGTGTGTGCACTTAGCCTATGTGTATCTAGGACTAATAATAACAAAATAACCAATCTATGAGCATTAAATATTCTAGGTCTACATGGATATAACACTCTAGGGTGCATGTGGTTAGATAATAGGAGGTGATGGTCACCAATAAATTTGCCAATAAGAATGAAAAATGAAGGAATAGAGATATAAAGTTAAGAAGAATAAGGAGCGATGGAGATGCTCACCAATAGAAAGAAGAGATAAGCATTACCACATAACTATGAAGGAGAAGCAACAGTGAAGGAGTTGTAGTTGCATATAACCCATTAGAAAACAAGATAGCAAAATAACAATATAAAAATGAAAGATTATACTGAGTCTTAATAGAAATGCAAGAGCCTAAAGATCAGTTGTATTGATGGAATATTCAATAGCACAACCATACAAGAAGAGTTACATACATGGGGGAAGTAACCAACAAGCAAGATGAAGGAGAGAGAGTTGTATGTGTATGTCTAAGAATTCAAAATTTGCTTTTGTATAAGGTTTATGAGGAAGGTGAAGGGTCACATTTGAGCATAGAAGAATTTTTTCAATGGACGGGTGTTATGGTAGGTAAGAACAGGTAGCCGAGTAGGAAGCCAATGACTTAAAATTTAAAAACTCATAAGACACTACTTAGCACACCACATACATGTTTGAGTGATGAATTATTGTTCTAGATAAAATGTCTAAATTTAAGACAAGTCTTGGCTTGATATCAACGAGAAATAATAGAATATGATATAGAAACTAGAAAATTGGTGAAGTAAAAGGCTAAGACCATTGGCTTAATGCACCTTAAACATGCTACATAAGTGGACACCAAAGTAATGACAAATTGTTCTGTCAAAATTGTAGAGCATGTAATTTTTGACCTTATAATTTTAGGAGTCTACATTTCATTGTATTTCAAGTTCTTGAGCATTCTTACGAGGTTATAATACATTTTCCCTCTCCTTGGAAAATAGGTACAAACCCTCTATTTGTCATATATTACAATTTTAAATCCTCTCTTAGGCATCTCTGGATTATCCATCTCCTTAGTTTCCTCCCCATACACAATAGGATAATAAAATCTTTGCAAACTTGAGTTAATATTATTCATATGCATTTTATTATTGTTCTTTTGATTCTAAACATGCCTAGGATTAAGAGCACACACCAAAAATAACTACATCTTCTATTTAACTTTTTGTAGAGGTTAAATAAGAAAAATAGGGGCTTGACCATTTTGGCAAGCTCCTATGTAGTCACCCCCTTATCTCTTGTCCTAATGCAGGTGATTTTGTGATCTTCATTCTTTAGATTTGGCTCCTTCTTGATGATTTTGTAGTCTTTGCTTCCATTTCTCATTTATGTCATTTGCAATAGTTTAATCTAGTTTTAATTAATTTATGTACTTCAAATTATTCTATTATTTTCTTGTAGCATTTCTATTGTTGTTGTTGCTTGTTTTGTCTCTGGTCTAAAAGTCTATAATTATAGTTTATTTTTCTATATGTTGTGTACATTAGCATAGTCATACAAACTAGCACAACTGTGTCTACATCCTCTTCCATGATTTTGTCCAAATTTGTAGTTCTCATTATGTTTTTGTAATTCTTGTTTCCATACCAATTTTTAATTATTAGTTGATATTCTATAAAATATTAATCTAGTAGATTTTTAGTTCTCTTGTTAGACAACATATTTCCTTTTTCATAAACATTAATATACAAAAAAAGTAGCACCTCATATTAATTCAAATACTCACAAAAGTCTCTAAGATACACATTGAGCCTTCATTGTATTAGTCTAATTTTATGTTTGTTGAAACAATGCACCTTTTGTAATATATTATAAGTTATTTTAAGATTAAAGTAATTTAAAATCAGAGGGTTTTCACATAAACCTTCCATGTTCCTTCTTGGAGTATTGAGATTCCTTTCCTGATTCGTTCCATTGCTTGCTAATTTAGAATCATTGTCATGTCAGTTTGGTCCTTTATAAAATTGTTGGTTTGTTTGAGTGTTCTAATTATGTGTCTATTTATTTTTGATTGTGGTTTAAAATTCAAATTTGAATTTTGGAGGGGAGATTTCCCGCCCCTGCCAAGGATGTAGGCTAACATCTTGTGGATTTAATGCGGGCAGAGGCCGAGGCGTGGCATGAAAATACCGTTCGTAACCTTTATGGCTCAGCTGACAGAAATAATTAAGGGTGTTAATGACATCAAAGACGACACAAGGAAATACAATGAAGTGGTTACTATAGATGATGTCACGCCACCACCCAAAATGGGTGTTTCAAGAAGGTCTAGGGAAACGTAGGGTTCAAAGTCGATTATGGAGTCACCAACGAAGGGGAAGCGAAGTAGAGGGAGGAGAAGAAATGTTGGGTAAGGATTCCTCCCCCTCCCCTGAGCTAGTTTTGGTTCTTAATGAAGAAATGTAATTAGCTGTAAAAAATGAGGAATCTCAATTAAGGAATATTATAGTTTTTTTAGTTTGTTTGAATCTAGATAAGCTCCCATCAAGAGCATTCTTTGATAAATGGGTTGTGTATACACCTAAAATTAGCTCATGTCGACTAAATAAATATTTTAATATTTATTTTATTACTACTTCTATCAATTAAATAAATATCCTAATTTATTTAAATGATTCATTATCCCAAAATTAAATAAAATCAATTTATTTAATTAAATTCCCTAATTCCTCTAAATGTCTCATAATTAAATAATCCTAAATTATTTAATTAATCCAAAATTCCTCTATCTCAAAGTCCTAATTCCATAATCCACATCATCTTTCCACCTCACCTTTCCACCTCACCATGTTTCACACATAATTAAATATTTTAATATTTAATTAGCTAATATTCCCTCACCCACATGTCCTATTTATCCTCTAGTCAAATTAGTTAACTCATCAATCAAATCAGTTATCTAATCAATCAATTCACTCAACTCTCCAATCAACCTAGTTAACTGATCAATCATCTCAGTTAACTCCTTAATCTATTATGTTAACTCCCATAACTCATGAAAGGAGCTTGGACACTTGTCCTCTTCTGATTTGCGCACATTCTCTCAAGATTTCTCAAGCGTACACCTCACAGGTAATTCCTCTAGTCATGGATCTATTGACACTTGGATTTGGCCTCTCTTGAGCCTATAAAAGGAACCCTCATTCCCTCATTTCACATATCTCAAGCTTTCATAATATTACTCTGCAGAAATCCTACTAGCGTGCCTTTGTAAAAGTATCTCCATTGCATTTGCATTATCCCATTATCATCAATCATCCAATAATGTCTCCATTATTCATCATCCATCTTCATTAGAATTGCATTGTTATTTTAATCTTCATTGCACATTCCAATCACAACCATTCTCCTATTGTCATCTTCAACAGTAAGGAAGTACAACTTATGAGAGCTAAAATCATACACAAGATCGATACAAGATAAACAACAATGGAAGCTATGAGGTAAATTGATCTATGAAGGTAATATCTTTGTTTATTGTATTTGCATCAATTTCATTGAGTTATTGGATATTTAGTTGTTTAATACTATTGTTCACATTTTTCTCTAACATTTCTTGCGCCCACCGTGGGGCCTAGACCCATTTTTAATCTCTATTTTGAATTTTTGGTCAAGTTGCAGGCGTGATAGGTCATTTTGGCGCATTCATTCTTCTAGTTCTACACATCCATGATGAAAATGATAGTCTAGCGCATATAAAGATTCTTTTCATGCATCTGATCACTCTTTCAGCACATTCATTCTATTTGCGCATTCAAAACTTCTTCCTGCACATATGTTAGATCTTTTTGCGCATTTGTACTCCTGCGCATTCATTCTTTATTTCTGCGCATCCACTCTTTGTTTCAACACATCTGATCCCTGACAGAGAATTGTATTGAATTTGTAAAATCTTTGACACTAACCTTGGTTGCAGGAATATCAGTCATCAAATGGAGGCCTTTAACACAATGATCTTGCAAGTGTAGGAGCTTGGTTTAGTCATTTAGCTACATCATAACTTCATCTAGATCTAATTAGGAGGAAGAAATATGATATCTTCATGCAAATTTTCACTTAGATCTAATTAGGATGGAAGTAAGTTGTATTGTTGCATTACAACTTGCACATAGTCCCAACCTAGGTGGATAAAAAAACTGAACAAATCTTTCAAGTCAATCTTGCAATTACAAATCTCTCATCTAGCTTAAATTAAAGGAAAGTAATTTGTTTCATCCTTCAACAACAATCTTCACATAGATTTGTTTAGGGGGATAAAAATGAACCATCTTTTTAAAGTTTTTGCTATCTTGTCAAATGGATTGTGCTTGGTAGGGTAAACACACTTAGTTTTTTAATTTTTAACTAGGAGGATAAAGAACCAATGTACTATGTGTTTGAAAATGATGATAGGACTATGCTCTCCCCTTTCTTGGGTGACCAAAATGCCAAACTCATCATTTTATATGTGTTACCTCTATAAGAGGCCTACCCTTGGAATTCCATCCTTCCAAGCGGGATGACCTCGAGTGATAATGGGCTAAAGCCAAGCCACTTCCAAGTCGCTATAAATAAATTGTGTTTTGTGATGAAAATTGCAAACAACGGGTGTTGTTGTGTTACATTGACAAAAGTCTCCCCCAAAGCCTTGTAGAGCGTAACCTCTGCAGGCTGGGAAGCCTCCTTATCAGAGCGAATTGCCGAACATGTAACCACCCGAATGGATGTCCATACTTAAAAGCCAATTGTTTTAGAAAGCCAAAAACCCCTATTTGTTGACACATGAGGATAATCCTCTAGAGCTGTCCGATGTCATACACTCATTTAGTGTGGAGATAGAAAAGTTCAACTCTTCGGAGGAACTGTAACTTGGTATGTGTGAGAAGTGAGTGCTATGGAGGGGAGCCAGTGCTACCAAGTTACTATTTGTCACGCCTTTATGTAAGTGGTTGGAGTAAAATCCAAGTTGGAACTCAATGAATATTGTCCTTGCCATCCTTAGGATTGTACTTGCTTATTTTTCATTTATCAAAAATTGTATCAAAACAAAAAAAATCAAATGATCATGACAAACTCTTGCTTACTGTGTTTTCTGGCAATAACTTGAGTCAAAAATAGTACCACAAGCCTTGGAAAATTCTATAAAAATATGTAAAAAGAAGAGAAAACTAAAACTAAACCAAAAAGAAAAACCTCTGTCCAGAGCTACGCATTTGATACATCTTCCTACGCATTCAAACTGTCTTTTTGTGCATCCACCTATTGTTGCGCATACACTCCTTTTTGCCATGCATTTAAGAGATATTGCTGCACATTTAAACTCCTGCGCATATAAACAACATAGCTGCGCATCCAATCAGCATAACTGCGCATTTGAAAAATAGACCTGCGCATGCAGAATAGCGCATTCAATAAACAGAGTTGTGCATTTGATCCCTGTTTCTGTGCCTTTAAACCTGCGCATTCATAATAGAGAGTGCTTCCGTACAGTTTGAGAGAAAATCAAAATTAGATCCCTGTACCCATTTGGACCCATATCACACTTGAAAAGTTAGTTCAACCATTTCAGACCTCCTTCATACCGTTTTCACGTGTCACCTTTACATACCATTGTCTTGCTATCTGAACACGTCAAACCAAACCAAAACGTACATCAAGGCATTATTGAGACTGTCCCAAATTCAAACAAAAATCTAATTAGTTTCATATCAGGATTCCAATCATCCTTCACATCGAAACCATACTTGTGTATCTTGATAGAAGAATAGTCTACATCAAATAGTGGTGATCAACTATCCCTATTTTGACTACCTTTTAGCTCAAGAGCACTTTGTTTGGACAAATAGGGTCAATAGAAAACCTTAGCAAAATCTTACCAAAACCATATCCAACCAAATCATTTTCGTACCAAAACATCAAACCAAATCCACCAAGTCTCACAATCCAACTTCTCTCGCATCCAAAAATTGCATGGTTCAAACTAGATCTCAATCTAAACAAAAGCAAAAAATGGGTTCCGTTCACAATAGTGGGCATAATTCTGATGACGAGGAGGTTAGTCAAGAGGAAATCCTTAAACAACTTCAAGATCCAAAATTTCTAAGGATGATGGATAGGGTAGTTGCCATAGATCCTCATAAATATTTTCTCATGCTAGCTCAATAAGGAGCTAAGTTACCCTCAGATTTTGATGTCTCAAATCTAAGAGAGAACAATTCCTCAAATGAAGCTGAGTCTTCGAAAGATGGCTCCAAAAATGACAAAACTGACAAAGATGGTTCTAAAACAAAAAGGGATAAGGATACACCCAATCCCTTGGACACATTAACAACACAAATCCAAGCCTTGCAACAACAGTTGATGGACATCCAAAGTGGGACTACGACAAAACATTACTCCCTTGAGGATATTTCACCATATCCCTTTGATAAATCTTTTCTCACAATCCTTTTTCCCTCAAGGTTTGAGGTTCCAAAATTCGATAAGTATCGAGGAAAAGGTGATCCAAGAGATCATATAAGGGAATTTAGTGCAGCATGCCTAGAAGTCACACACAACGAAACATATCTTATGCGACTATTCCCACGGAGCTTAAAAGGCCAAGCAATGGAATGGTTCTCCTGCCTACCTCCCGACATCCACACTTTTGATGAGCTAGTGGATAAATTTGTAACACATTTCTCATACAATATCGAACATGAAATCTCCATGTTATACCTTTGTAATAACAAGCAAAAGGGGGGAGAATCCTTTGCCTCTTTCCTACAAAGATGGAGACAACTTGCAAGCAAGTGCCCCTACCACATACCAGAGAAACAGATGATAGAAATGTTTGTTCACAACCTAACCACAGAACTGAGTTATCAAATCCAAATACAATGCCCAACTACTTTTAGTAAGGTCATTGAAATGGGGCTACTCATTGAGAAAGATTTGATAACAAAAGGTCAAATTAAGCTATACAAAGACACCCCTAGCTCTAACAACAATGCAGACAAGTCGCGATTTTGGACCAAGAACAAACCCATTGTAAATGATGGTGTAGTGGATGCTAAAAATGTGGTGCAAAAGCAACCTATCTTCAATCTATCAAAACCACAAAACAATACACCATCCAACAAGCCTCAAAGTAATGAGCAAAGACCTACCAACTTTCCTCCTAGGAGAAAGTTCACACCACTAGGATAGTCTCTCGAGTCCGCCCTTAGGAAGTTAATAGGGGGCAACCTCATAACACTTCTGCCATTGCATGATTATGAACCAAAATTTAAACCCTCTTCGTGGAGTGATTTTGACTTTTGCGAATATCACCGAAACAAAGGACATAAAACAAACGATTGTCAAGCACTAAAACATGCCATTCAAGACTTGTTGGATAAAAAATGGATATCAATTGAAGGGCATACCTCTAATGAAGAGCACATAGCATTCAAAAATCCTCTTCCTCACTATGAGAAAGGAGGATCATCCAATCAAAAAAACAACGGTGCCAACAAAGCAAGCTATAATAACGTTTATTACGAGTACATTGTTAATCATATCTCACAAAGTGATTCACACATCAATGTAATCACTATCAATAATAATCCTGACTGTAATGTGACCACTCGTCATGAAAACATTACTCTACAAGGAGCTCCTCCCAAGTCATCATCCACATCGAACCAATACAACATCCTTGACCAACTCCATAAAATACCTGGGCACTGATGGAGGTTAATTGTCATTGATGTCAAAAAGGTGACAAGTTAGTAATCAAGATTTCAGAATCTCACTTTGTTAGGAGCTTATGCCATGATGTGTTGATGTGTTGATGGTTGATCATTGTGATGTTGATACTTTATAAGATCATACTTCTTGGAACATGTACAGGTTGTAGGACTTGTTTGATCAGTGTGATCACATGAATTGTTGATGCTCACATAACTTGTTTGCATTGGACTTACATTCTTGATGTTCACAAGAGGCACAAAATGATTATAGTTACAGTTGTCAGGATTGAAGATGCGTTGATCCTTGGTTTATGAGGTTGTGTCATTAAGGTAATCTTTATGTTGCAGATGAGAGATACAGATGGTGTTTTGACTTAATCACACTTTGTGCCTTTATTGATCTGTACTCTCTGTCTCTTTGTGGCCCTTCACACTTCAATCTTGTTCTCCTTTGAAAATAGTTTGATTTATGCTTGGTTTGGTTATCAGTATTGTGTTTCTCCATGATAAGACAACTGACGTTCTTTAATGGATATATACATTGAATATATACATGAAAGAGGGTATGAAATTTGCATTAAAAATGTGTTTAGGGGCCAAAAACCCTATGTCCTTCATCCTTCTTTGCCCGTCACAAGCAAAATGCACTTTTGTTTTAAAACATTGTTGACCTGCAATCAGAGGTCAAATCACTTAAGATGACTTGTTAGAGGGGCACTTAAATCATATGGGACTGACCCCTTCACCTACCTCTACCACCCGAATTGGTCTCTTCTTTATGTGATGGGCACTAAAATGCAATCAAAGGTTTATATTTAAAATCTATATGGGCGTGCACTTTCTAATCAATGGTCATAATTTAAAATTAAGACCTCAACCTTTATGCATATCCATTGATGTGCATTAAAACGTCATATCAATGGGACAATTTGAAAAGCTATTTTTTAGGAGATTTTAAAGGCAGTATGTTGAGATTTTAAAGCTTTATTCTAAGGAGATCATATTTTCTATTTTTTTAAACTCTTCCTCGTAGATATTGAAGAGATATAGGAGTTTTTGGAAAAGACTTAATTGAAGATTTAATTGGTTTTTATATGGTGGAGCCTTTTATAGGAATGATTTATGGAGGCTTGATTTTTAAGAGATTTGTTTCTATTTTTATACTCCACCAGTGAGTTTTTTTTTTTTGTGTAGTTTGAAGGCTTTAAAAAGGAAGTTTTTTTTTTAAGGAGAGATATATTTTTCTTGACTTTCTAAATACTTGAGAAGTCTAAGAGATTTTTTGGAGAATCTTTTTATCTTTTTGCAGATAAAGGCAGATTGATTAAATCAATTGAAGATTTTTTTTTTGAGAAGATGAAAATATTTTTGCAGATTGGAGAAGATAAAAAGATTGAAGAATATTGAAAAGAAAAGTATTGCAAATGCATTGTGATTTTTATTGAAGACAAAATTTTTCAGATTGAAATGAATGAAGAGGAAAATGAAAATCATTTCATTGTGATTTGATTTTTTTTGAGGACTACTATGCAGATTTGAAGATATAATTGCTTGAACAGATTGAAGATACTTGCAGAAAGAAGGAGAATGAATTCTTGAAGGGATTAATGATATATTCTTGAAAATAGAAGAATATCAAGGGTTTTTGTAGAGGAGATTGAATATTTAGTTTGAAAGAGATTTTATTTTCTTTTACAAGGGAAGATTAAAAATATATTGTTGAAGACATTCAATTTAATGAAGATGAAAATTTGCAGAAGAAGAAATTGAAGGGATTATTGAAGTATGCACAAAGGAATATGAAAATTTATTGCAGGACAATTTTTTTATACAGATGGAATATGGAGAGAAATTATTTTTATTTTTTCAGGGGTAGAATGATTATATTTCATTGAAGATTTATTCTTTTTGTGAAGGTGAAAATGAATGAGAGAAGAATGTGAAAAGTCATTCAATTTTTATATAATTGTATTACAGGTGCATTAATGGAAGTGTTGTTGAGTGGACCAAGATGCAGTGTTGAAAACATTTTTATGAAGATTCTTTTGAAGAGAAAATACAGATGATTCATGATATTGTGATTTGAGAGATGTATGAGATCATGTTTTTGTAGGAATGAATCAAACAAGGATGAAGACTTTATGCAGAGAACTTACAGATTGAACCATGAAGATAATATGCAATTGATTGTGCATCATGTGAATTAATTGTGCAGATTGAACTAAGTATGATTGCAAAGAAATATGTAGATTGAATTGAGAGTTGCAAATTTAGAGAATTGTATTGAAACAGAGAAACCCTCTGTATTACTTGTATTGTTTGAGATTGCTTTATGTGCCAGTGAGGCTTGTATGGTCGGCGAGACCTCTTTGTATGCCAGTGAGGCATTTTGTAAAGCTAGTGAAGCTTCCTTGGTCAGTGAGACCTATTTGTAACCAGTGAGGCATTTTGTAAAGCTAGTGAAGCTTCCTTGGTCAGTGAGACCTATTTGTAACCAGTGAGGTTTTGAATAAGCCAGTGAGGCAATTTTGAGTGGTTTTTCTACCCCATGAGGGTTTTCCACTCCAGTAATTCTTGTGTTATGATTTGCCTCTATGTGTGTGTTTTCTAATGTCTTACTTACAAGTCCTAATTCATGCCTTTCATTATCATACCTGTGCATTTATGTTTAATAGTTTATTGATGTCTTTCTCTCTCTCTTTGTCTTGTAAATTTAAAAGTTACAAAAAGTTAAAAGTTTTCACAACATTGATTCACCCCCCCTCTCAATGTTGTCTTGGACTCCAACATGCACATATCCATTTTGGAGTTATTGCATCTATCCCCGTCTCACAAATCCATCTTAGAGAAAGCCCTCTTGGAAACAACTGTTCCTACAAACCTTACTCAAGAGCAATTCCAAGCTATGGTAGGTCATCTAACCACACCACATTTCTTATCTTTCGCAGAGAAAGATGATATGTCCATCAACCAACCACACAATGCATCCCTCCACATTGAGGCCCAAATCGACAAACATCGAATAAAAAGGGTCTTAATAGATGGAGGTGCTGGTTTAAATATATGCACGTTAAAGTTAATCCTTGCATTGGGCTTTTCACAAAACGCCGTTGATCCTAAAAAGAAAATAACTATCAAGGCATATGACGAAGAAGAGAGAACTTCCAAAGGAACTGTGGTCTTGCCACTATGGGTTGGACTAGTAGAAAGAGATGTTGTGTGCCAAGTTCTTGACATGGAGCTAGCATATAACATTCTTCTTGGTAGACCTTGGATCCATGCAATGAAGGTTGTTCCATCAACATACCATCAATGTATCAAGTTCCCACACAATGGCCAAAAAATTACCATCCAAGGTGATCCTGACCCATTCCAGTATTGCAACAACATCCAATCCAAGCCCGAAGTTGTAATCCCCACTGACAGTGCAACTTCACCCTCTACAGCCAATGTTGACCCAATCTCAATACCTTCTACATCAAAATCCATGGAACAAAAATTCAAGATCAAGGATAAAGGTGTAGGAGAGTATTCCATTGAGCAAACCTTTTGTCTCACACCATTACATCTTTCAGCCAAATCCACTCATCCATTACATCATTCATCTACCCATACACCTACAAAGGATGTGATCGAAGGGCTATGAGCAAGGAGTCAACCATGTCACCAAATTCCTATCCTTGAACCTACAAGAAGCTCTTTCAACGCCATGTCCAGTCCTACAGCCCCATCATATAGTCCACAACCCCTTGAGCCTATTGAAGAATCTCCACCAATGAATCCAAGTCAAGATCCTTCATCCCTTCATGTTGATAACCCTCAAGAGCATATCACACCTATCTAAGATCCTATCACTTCTATTCAAGTAACCCAAGAGGTATGTCAAGAACCTAATCTTAAGCATGTGAAAACATCAAGTCCTAGTCCTAATCAAGATCAAATCACTTTCACTCCACCCATGCATAACATTTACCTTTTCCATGATCAAGATATTACCTATGAAGAAGATATCCATGAGAAACTTGATCTTATACCTATACATGAGAAAGAAATCCAAATCCAACCCATCCATAACCTATATCTTTTCTATGATCAAGATATTATCGTTGATGAAGAACCTATACACGAGCAAATTGATCCCATCCATATCACACTTAATCCTATCTATGATCAAGCAAACCATGATGATCCTCTTATCCAACTTTATGCATTCCATGGTCATGAGCTTATTACCCCATCTATCCATAACCCCATAACCATCCATGTGCATGAAACCTCCATTACTCCTATCCATCCTCCACCCAGTCCTATCCATGATCCAACAAAACACACTTTCCTTGATGAGACACTTGCCTCCCAAGTGCACATAGATGATCAAACCAATAACTTGGATCTTAGTGAGCATAATGATAATCAAGATCCTAATGATCCTCCACCATCCATTATCGACCATGTTGCAAATCCATTATCCTATCCCCTTGGTCTCACTACCTTCATCCATGAATGTTCTTCCTTAGAAGAGCAACAACCATTATCTACCACTTCACCTTCCCCATCAAATATTGAGGTCACATCTAGTGTCCAAATCACCCATAATCCCATTGTCCACCGCATACTCCAATTTATGAACTATCAAGGTAAAGGCTTAGGCCTTCATGAACAATATATTTTGGAGCCTATCCATGTTGAAGTCCCTCCACCCTCTTATGGCATTGGTTATACTCCCCAAGAAAAGCACTCATGATGTTGGTACTTCCTCCATGCCTTCTAAATCCACTCATTCCCATCGCACATCCTATCATATCCCCAAAACATATGTCGCCATTCCACCTCCATTATCATACAGATCCCAAAAGCATGTGACCATACACCTTCCACCATCCAATCTACCTCCACTACTTCCAACTCCTAACATCCCTCCATTTATTTTACCATCACTTCTCCCAACACCAAATCCATCCATCCGCACATTCCCTCACATTTCGAATCATGACCAACAAATGTACATTCTACTCATTCCACCAAACCTATGGGATTGAAAAATAAACATTGGGATGCCTCCTTTCATAAAGTAAAAAATCCTAAGGGTCCTAATACCTTAGGAAATCAATCAAAAATTCAAAGCCATATCCATCTAAAATGCTATCCAAGCCCATACCTCCAAAAGCAAAGTCCAAAAGCAAGATGGTATGGGTCCCTAAGAAAAAAATCAAGTCAAATGAGGCATCCACCTCTCACAAATCCCAAACATCTTTTTCCCTCCATTCCATTCCAAAATCTCACATTCCTTCAACCCATAAGTCAAACAAAAATAAAAAAAATACTAAGTCTAGGTGGGTTCCTAAATGCCTAACTCACCCATCTCCTAAGTAAACATCGCCATTGCTTTTTACACCACCTTCCAATCACAAGCTTCCATGTTTGTCACAGTGTGTGCAACCATTGGTCATGATTCCTTTTCACACCTCCATCACCCCATCATTCAACCATTATCCTACTTATCTACCCTATTACCGTCATATGGTCCATGCCTTTGTATAAATATTTCATCCATCTTCCTATTGTTATATGGAGCCTAATCATACTCGGAGGTTAAAATTTCCCCACTTTTATTGGCGTGATTTCCCCCAAATTATTTAATGGGATCAAGGGGCAGTGCCCCTGGTGTGCTCCCTATCGCGATACAGGGCGGGGTCGAGGGGCAGTGCCCCCAAAACCTCCAACAATTTTTTATTATTTTATTAAGGTGTCGGGAGTTATTTTTCTATTGTCCGACATAAAAAAACCTTATTTTGTAACCAACATAAGGCCTGATAAAAGTGGCTAAGGGTTAGTATTTCCGTTGATGGATTGTAGCATTTTGTAGCGGTATTGAGTTGCAAGGATTGATGGTTGTAATCAGTTTGATTTACTGGCTAATAATATTGGACTCTCTGTTGGTGGATGTAGCCCGAGTTTGGGTGAACCACATTAAAACTTGTCTCTCGCTGTTATTATTTCTGTGTATTTTCATTCCTCTGTTTAATCTTTATTTGCATTTAGTTGATATCTTCTGCCGGCTAACCCTAACACTTCCTTGCATAAGTCCTACATAATCCACTATCATTCCTTTCACAATTCACTATCTACCTCATCCATATTTGCCTTTCATGCAATCCCTTACCAACATCTATGAGCATAATGACATTTGCTATGGTCCATTTGATGACATTCATCCCTAGTAGGACTACCACCTTTCATGGAACCAGACACTTGGGTCCCTCTCGTCTGTATTCCACCTATCCTATCCAAATATTCAAAACAAAAAAAATCCTTTCATCCAATGGTGAAAACCACCCTTGGTGGCACCTTGGATAAGTGCCATGATGAAAACTTGGCAAACAGGCGTCATGTGTAGGTTGATCTTCTATGTCACTTACCCTTGGGAGCACATTGTCTCATCGACCCTATCATTTTCCTTCCTATCTTACCATACCCTCCTTTAATCCTTATCCTACATATACCTACCATATTGAGTCCATTCATCCTCCATTCCTCTTTTGATCTTGATAAAGATATGGGGGCAAAATGTCAAAACATGCTTTGGAAAAACTCTTGATGTACCTTATCTTTTTCAAACCAATCCAATCCTATTACCCTCTTGTCATAAGCATTGTCATGTCAAATCTTGAGTTATTCCTATGCGACATAGTCCTTGGAGATCACATCAACCCTATCTTACACAAGCATCCATTCCATCCCTTATCACCTATCCTCTTATCCAATCGTCCACTCCTAACAACCCCAATGCAAGGGAATCAGAAACATGTCTGAGACTAAACTGTTTCCTCCATCTTTTAGAATTTTAGTCCTCATACAATCTTTTCTTACCACATCTATCAAATCCCATAAATATACCTATCATGGCTTATTGTTCACTCGTAATTATCGCCTTAACCACCTCAATCTATCCATCCAATCCTTCATCCATCTTATCATCCGTTTTAAATCTGTCATTACTACCATTGTCGAACTACGTCGCCTCTGAGCTATCACGTAGGCAAGGCCATCATTGATGAGCCCCTAAGGCTTCCCATTCCATTCGATCCTATGTCACCCATCCTTTTGTCCATCCAATTCCACCATTTCCCCCATCACTTAGGTCATAGGTCCAAAAAATCCACACCCCGAACTACATTGCCTCTGCGTCGTCACGTATGCAAGGCCATTTATCATTGAGCCCCTGAAGCACTAGGTCAGTCCCTTAGGATCTGTTTCTTCGTGTCTATTGTTAGTTCGCCCATAATAAATCAATCCTTTACTTGACTGGGGGCAAATCCTCGACCTATTTAGTGAATTTAATTTTTGAATGCTATAACTCAAAGGATAACAAACCGGATCGTTGTTTTATCACTAGACAACAAGCAGCACAACAAGCAAGCTTTAAACATCAACTTGACAAAAAGACATCAAACTACACCTGACAAATCCCAGCCTGCCTAAAACGTCAAATGTGACTCTATCAAGTTATTGCAAGACAACATATATCTATGGCAAGAAGGTTTGTAATGGTTGTTTAAACATCTTATTATTAGGATTTTTGTTATTATGTCTTTTTATGCTACTCAAGGATGTAAAAAAAAAACTAGAGGAGCTATGATGGGGGCATAATCATTTTCTTTGTTTGTTGTTTGTGGGTTTATCTTTAGTAATGTGTAGCCTTGTCTAAAGACATGATCAACATAATGCTCATCGATGACATTAGAGGTCTAAACTTGAAACAGGTGTAATCCTTGTCTATTGATATGCAAGCAATACTCAGGTCATCTTGGTTCAATTATACTTAGATGCTTGTATTAACTTGCTAAATCAAAATCCATGTAAGTAATATTTAGGTCATCATGGTTTAATTATACCTAGATGCTTGTATTTTCTTACAACATTTTAAAAGCTCAATGATGAAACAAAGTACTTCAAAAACTTGTACAAGAAGATGACTGTTGACCTATTTTCCTCTGTCTAGAGTTAAATAGTTCACCTTGTATTTTCCTTGAAAATCCTTTAGAAAATAACCCTACAAGGCTTAAATCCTTCAAATACTCATGCTATGCCTTGACAAAAATCCCAAAATCTTTCTTGAAGAATCCTTGCAGAAAACCCAGAAAAACCCAGAAATCTTTTAGCTTTAAGTGCCTTCCATTATAGATTTTTCTCAGTATTATACTTAGTCATTTTTTATGCATATGCATATGCAATTGTATGTTTCTTTATATGTATGTTCACATTGTATGTTCAAATGTACAATCGCACATACAAAGAAAAAGATACAAGGGTCATATGCAATGAAAAGATACATCGACAAAAGATGCAAGGGCAAATATGTAAAGGAACATACAAAGGCAAATGTATATCGGCGACATACAAGGCAAAAAACATACAAGGCTGAGATACAAAGGTGACATACAAGGATACATCGGCGGCTTGTATATCGGCAACATACAAAGGCAAATGTATATCAGCGACATACAAAGCCGATATACAAGGCCGAGATACAAAGGTCACATACAAAGAGGAAAAGATACAAAGGGGTGGGGGCCACCAATTGCATGTATATGTGATTGTATCTTTACACATACAATCGCATATACAAAGGAACATACATTCTTGAGATACAAGCCCCGGACTCGAAAAGATATGCATTTTAATTTATAAAGGCACAAGTGATTGTATGCATCTTTTGTTTGAATGTTCGCATTGTATGTTGACATATACAAGGCGTAGATACAAAAGTCACATACAAAGGGCAGGTACAAGTTCAAATGCATGTTTGTATGTGCAAGTATTTGCATGCAGTTTTCCTTTGTATATTTCGCATTGTATATGTGACATACAAAGGGTATATGCAAAGGGAATATATAAGTGGCCAATGAAGAAACAAGGGAAAGCGGGGTCCGCTTTCATACAAAGGCGTTTGTATCTCATATACAAAGCGCACAAAGAAAGAAGATAAAAAAGGAAAGATACAAAGGGTGGGGTCCACCAATTGTATATATATACAATTGCATGTTTGCACATACAATCGAACATACAAGGGAATATGCAATCCTGAGATGCAAAGTCCAGACCCAAAATAAATATACATTCTGGTTGATAAAGGCAGAGGTCTGATTGTATGTATGTTTTTCTTGTATATTCGCATTGTATATGCAATATACAAAGCTGATATGCAAAGAGCCCAACATACAATGTTTGTATGTGCAAGTATTTGCATTCAGTTTTCCTTTGTATATTTTGCATTGTATATGCGATATACAAAGGGTATATGCAAAGGGAATATACAAGCGGCAGATGAAGAAACAAGGGAAAGCGGGGTCCGCTTTCATACAAAGGCGTTTGTATCTCATATACAAAGCGCACAAAGAAAGAACATACAAAAGGAAAGATACAAAGAGTGGGGTCCACCAATTGTATATATATACAATTGTATGTTTGCACATACAATCAAACATACAAGGGAATATGCAATCCTGAGATGCAAAGTCTAGACCTGAAATAAATACATATTCTGGTTGATAAAGGCAGAGATCCGATTGTATGTATGTTTTGCTTGTATATTCGTATTGTATATGCGATATACAAAGCCGATATGCAAAGAGCCCAGCATACAATGTTTGTAAGTGCAAGTGTTTGCATGCAGTTTTTGTTTGTATATTTCGCATTGTATATGCGATATACAAAGGGTAGATACAACAATGATATACAAGGCGGACCTGACTGGCAAATCAAATTTGGTAAATTCAGTGGTGGGGTCCGCAGTTTGTATGTTGAGGTGCATTGTATACGCCGATATGCAAAGAAAAAAAGATCCAAGGACCGGACCTGTAGCAAAATTCCAATATGGCTGATAATATTTTGAGTTCCACATTGTATGTATATTTGTGATTGTATGTTTGCATATACAATCCGATATACAAAGGGTTGCATGCAAGGGATTTCGGTGAGACAATATGCATTGGCCGCTCTATTTTTAGTCATTCTGACGGCCGATAAAGAGGATGCATTGTTCAGCGATGGGTCCCAGCTTCAATGTGGCGATGAATCAGGTGGTGCCACGTGGCAGGGGCAGCAGATGCAAAAGGTAATACAAAGGCAAATGCATATGTGAAAGCAGATTCAAAGCACATACAAAGGGCACATACAATTGTATATGCAAGGCGATTTGAATATGCAAAAGGAGGGAAATTGCATAAATGCATAAGTGAATCCAACAGTTAAGTACATGAGTGCTTGTATATGCAATTGCAAAATTAAGCGATATACAAGCGCAGATTTGCAAAAGCGATATACACATATAGTTGACCATAGCTTTGACCGTGAATATCTTGCGCATCTTGGCGAATTTCAACATGTTGCAAAAGGCAAAAGTGCTTGTTTTTGCCTCCTCTTTCATTTGGCGTGCTTTTGAGGAGGATATCTTCATTTTTAAATTTGGATCTGATTTTGCATACTTTGTTGACTGGATGTTTCAGTGACCATTTTTGCATATGCAAATGTAGATATTTGTTGCATTTATGGATGCAAATTGAGGATGCAGTAGCTTGCATTGAAGACTCAAAATATCTTCTACCTGCCTTGTTCCAGATCTTTTATTCAATAACTTCTTGCAGGTGGACGTCCCTTCAGAGGCAGATATTTTCTGACAGCGCCCATGGGCAAAATTAATCGTAACCGACTGAGGTCAAAATGTAAAATGCTATATATGCATAGAAGTGATGTAAAAAAGGTTAGAAATTTTTACTATTCAGTCTTTCTGTTTCCAAACAGAGCTTTCTGCTACTGTAACTATGCCTTCTTATTGAATATATGCAAGTTATTTTACCTCTTTTACTAATTTTTAGTTCAGTGTGAATCTGCATATGATTGTCTGTGAACATTTTGTTCCTCTCAACCATTTTGTTTCTCACCTTTGCTAGAATCATTTGAATCTGTGTATGTATACTTGCTGTACCTGGTCATGTTGTGCATCTTCTCAGTATTGTGAGGGTTCTTTTATTCAACTTGGTGAATCACCCTTTTCTTTTCAAGTTTTTCTGTTCATCTTTTATTTTTAAAAGCATTCCTTTCCCCTTTTCCTCTGCAAATTCAGTAGATTTTAGGTGATAACCAGTTAAGGAAGCCGGCCTTCTCCAGAAGTTTGATCTCAGTTCACAAGGTCCCACACTTTGAGATCATTCCCATGTTTCTCCAGATTGCTAAAGTTTTACAACTGCAACAAGGGTGCAAATTTGAGAGACAACAATGACAAAATCCACTATCATAAATATCAAATTGCATTTCATTATAAGCATTTCATCCTTGTCAAAAATTCCAAGTGTCAAAAGATCCATTTATCCAAGTTATTTCTTCTAAATTATCCATTTATCCCAATTCTTAAGTCCAATTCTTCTAAGTGTTCTTTTATTTTATGATTGAGTATACTTGGACAACAAAAATAATTCATAAAACATATTGCATGTCATAAATAGGTGCGTACATTATTAGTTCATTATCATTTAGGTGCATTAGTGGCCTTAAACATTTAGATCATGATAGTTATGTCATTTATACACATAGATTACATAACATTTCACATAAAAAATCTACAAAAACATAGATATCACAATGTTTGCATATTAGATCATCATCCATACATAAAGCAAATAAACCATCATATGTTGCATTTTCAATATCACCACAGCATGCGTTAAGTCATCGTAAAGCATATAGGATCATAAGCATACATATAAGTCATCATGTCCATTATGTATCGTATAAAAACATCATGTCACATAGATATCAAGTGCATCATAAGCATCAACATAGTAATGTCATCACAGTATAAGCATAATAAATAAATCCGTCCATAAGAACACATGCATGTAGGGCATCGAACTCATATAGATTATCATGATATATCAAAATAATAAAGTCCAAGTATACAATGATGTTATAAAAGTATCTATCTCAATCGGTCAAAAATGGTGTATACAAAAATTGGCATAACATGATACATGTCTAAGCAAGCGACTATGTGGAGCTGGCTCCAGATGGGGTTGGATCCTGTGGCCACTGTGGGGGAGGCTAAGGCCCTGTAGAACCTATCAGACCTATAGGACCTGTCCCTGATGGCCCACGAGGCAGTGGTGGCCTCAACCCTATGCTCTTTGTCTGCGTCTGCCTCAACCTACTGCGTGAGCTAGGATGGAAACTATTGACCCTCTGCTCTACTGGCATAGCTTGCTCATATAGCCCTCTCCAGTAGGATATCTCCTGTCCTGCCCTAACCATATCCGCCACAATTTGGCTGTGTGGACCCGAGGCTACCGTCTGCTGTACTTGCTGTAATAGGGCCTATGCCCTAGTATATCTTTGTATGGTAGTGTCTCACTCAAGAATCACAATATAGACATCACCCTGCAGCTATGTCACTTGCCTCTGTAATTGAGCCACTTGGGCTCGCAAGGCCGCCATCTCACCATCATCCTGCCCTTGTAACTGTACCACCTGTGCCTGTAACTGAGCCACCTAGGCTCGCAGTGATGTTGCCTCTCCATCACCCTGCCCACCCTGTACTTATGCTTGTACTTGTGGCTGTACCTGTACCTGTACCTATGCCCATGCATGCATATGAACCACTCTCCTCTGTCTCACTCTCCTCTACCTACCATCATCCCCACCGTCATCACCTTTGCCACCCCCACCTCCATCACCTCCATCATCTCCTCCTCCCTTGCCGCCTCTGCCACCCATCCTACCTTGCCGTCATCCCCTCCTCTATTGAGGGGCATCATCCTCCTCGTCATCATCATCCTCAAGACGCGGAACCAGCTCTCCAAGACCTGAATATCTAGGAACTGGATGGGCAATAAAGTGTGCCTCAAAATCTACTGTCATACCTGCGTCCACTATTTGTCACTTCATATCCCATGCCTGGTAGGGAATCTGTAGAAAATCAGTCCTCGCTATCTCATACGATGCCACGGGACCCCACAGTGGATGCTCCTTGTGCATCTGAGAAAAAATAGTAGTACCCTAGGGCATGCCCTGAATCCTGCCAAACTGTCAACGCACACGACTAACAAGGTGACACTCTAGTATGTAGGGAGTCCTCCCTATCATCTATCGAGTCTAGAAATAATAAGGCAACTCTGCTGTGTCCTCGTCCCACACCTCGCAGTTTAGGTATGGTCGCCATATCACCTCGTCCACATTATCCAATGTGTGACGCCAATGCTCTAACTTCCCCAACTTGGGATGGGAAAGAGTCCCCTGAAACATATAAGAGTAGGGTCAGTCACGTCCCCTCACTCCCATGCCAATCATTCGTGTCACATCTATGTGCAGCCGAACCCAAATATGAAGCAACGACACACCAGCAAAAAGACTAGTAGCTCCATTGTATACAAACTGATGCAAATCATGGTACAAATGGGCCAAGATGCAGGGACCCCAAGCAAACCATGTCCCCTCCCGAACCATCCTCTCTAGAGTCCATCCCCATCCAACCTGGAAGCCACAGGATCTGCTGTTGGGGCATACAACTCCTTCGATCAAACCTGCTAGTATGGTTGGTAGGGGCTCATAGTACTTTGCAATGTCTGCCCAACTGATCTCTATGCCCTCCAAGTCTGGGTCATCGAACACTCATCTACACTCAGCCAATCCAGCTCCAGTAGCAGACTCGTACTCAACTAGCTCACCCTAGATGGGAATCTGTAAAATCCGGTGAACATCCTCCAGCATCACCATCATCTCTCCAGTGGGCAGGTGAAATGTTCCCCTCTCACTGTGATACCTCTCACCCAAAGTAACCAGCAATCTGAGGTTAGCCCGCATCTCGGGCATGAAGCAAACATACCATAAGCCAGTCGACCCAAGAACCAAATGGTTAGTCTCAGTCAAGTAGGGCCTCAGAAGCTGCGTAACCGAGAATCTCTCCTGTGACATCAGAACATGATCTAAGATCTCCTGCAAAATTGATAACAAAGTATGTTACAACACCAAATCAAACTAAGCCGCAAATCTATCAAATCAAACAAAGTACTTATCTAACCTATCAAGAAACCTATCCTATCCTCTCTTCTAAGATTCAATCAATCTCGAAGATGACCTATCAGTTGGCCAACATCGATCACGATGCCAACTTTATCAAACCAGCTAAGTATTTTACCAAACTTGATGCACAACTCTGTTTACTAGATGCACAGCTTTGGGACAAATGCATTGAATCCCTTGTCATTTGCGCTTTTCAGGCAAAAGCACCAAAATAGGAGTTATTTGCGTAGATTTAAGTCATTTGCGCGTTTTCTCATCAAAAGTGCCTAATCCCTAGTTGCTTGCACATTTTCTGACTGAATGCACGGCTAAACCCTAAATGCGCAAAACTACTTACTGTTTGCATGCATTAGTCTCGATGCACCTAACCCCTATTTTTTTGAACCTAACTACCCATCATTTGCAAACAAATTGCATTTGTGCTGACTCCTTTCTTATATGCACAGAATCACAATATTTACGCATATTCATGACTTATTTACGCTGAAACACTAAACCCACACATTCAAAAATGACAACTTTGACCTACAATTTGACCATCATAAATGCAAAATTGACCAAGTTTCGAAGGGTACATATCGGGGGTCTGTACTCTGCTAGCCGCCTGAATCGTCGTATCCTCTCAAATAGGTGGCTGGCTATCAGAATCCGGTCCATCTCTGCTGCCTGCTTTGCACTGCTACCACATCAGAGCTCCTCAAATCTCTCCACAAATGACAAGTGTACAAATGACTAGGATGGTGACCCCACATACCTATATATAGCAAAATGAGCCCTAATTGGAGTTTAACCTTGTGCATGGTAGGGCATGGTTATTATCCCATTTTTCTTCCGCGTCACCCAATTTCTTCTCCCGTCTATCCTGTCAACCTATCTCATCATGAGATTGTCTGTCATCCTGTCGTCACATCTTCCTGTCCAATCTCCTGAGGGGGCATGCTATCATCGTAAACCTGTACCAGGGGCAAATTGGGGCATGTATCAATCGCAGAAAATTTTTATTCTTTGAAACAACGTGATAAAACACATTGCATCAAAGAGGGGCAAAATGTATACACCTAAAATTGGCTCATGTCGAACTAAATAAATATTTTAATATTTATTTTATTCCTACTTCTTCTATCAATTGAATAAATATCCTAATTTATTTAAATGATTCATTATCCCAAAATTAAATAAAATCAATTTATTTAATTAAATTCCCTAATTCCTCTAAATGTCTCATATAATTAAATAATCCTAAATTATTTAATTAATAAAAATTCCTCTATCCTAAAGTCCTAATTCCATAAATCCACATCACCTTTCCACCTCACCATGTTGCACACATAATTAAATATTTAATATTTAATTAGCTAATATTCCCTCACCCACATGTCCTATTTATCCTCCAGTCAAATTAGTTAACTCATCAATCAAATTAGTTATCTAATCAATCAATTCAGTCAACTCTCCAATCAACCTAGTTAACTGATCAATCATCTCAGTTAACTCCTCAATCTATTCTGTTAACTCCCATAACTCATGAAAGGAGCTTGGACACTTGTCCTCTTCTAATTCACACACATTATCTCAAGCTTTCTCAACTGTACACCTCACAGGTAATTCCTCCAGTCATGGATCTATTGACACTTGGATTTGGCCTCTCTTGAGCCTATAAAAGGAACCCTCATTCCATCATTTCACATATCTCAAGCTTTCATAATCTTACTCTGCAAAAATCCTACTAGCATGCCTTTGGCAAAGTATCTCCATTGCATTTTCATTATCCCATTATCATCAATCATCCATCATGTATCCATTATTCATCATCCATCTTCATTAGAATTGCATTGTTAGTTTAAACTTCATTGCACATTCCAATCACAACCATTCTCCTATTGTCATCTTCAATAGCAAGGAAGTACAACTTCTGAGAGCTAAAATCATACACAAGATCGATATGAGATAAACAACAATGGAAGCTATGAGGTAAATCGATCTATGAAGGTAATATCTTTGTTTACTATATTTGCATCAATTTCATTGAGTTATTGGATATTTAGTTGTTTAATACTATTATTCACATTTTCCTCTAATAGGTTGCGTCAGTGTGGAGGAGGAAAATGGGAATACACGTTACTTCCTCTAATAGGTTGCGTCAGTGTGGAGGAGGAAAATGGGAATACACGTTACTTTCTACAGGATGATTCAGAAAGGGATATTTATAGTTTTTTTCAAAAGTCATGAGATGCAAGAAAAGGTCTTAAAAAAAACTTCTGGAATATTGGGAAAACCTTATTCAAGGCTCACCCTTGGACCTCAGAGGCCTCCAATGAAGAAATTATGTTTTGTGCTACACCCAGATGGTTTGTTGTTAAACGGTTTCTATAGCAATTATGGGCTTTTCTCCTGCAAATTCTTAAGCCCATAGGGGAAACTTTAGGGTGGAAGAGACAAAAATTACCCTTCCACACATGGATGCAAGGGTATTAGTCTTTGTTAAACCAGGGGTGGATATACCTAGGTGGGTTAAAATTAGAGGCTTGGAGAAACTAGTCTGCTGTGAAATTTTTGGGTTGGGCGTCTGAATGCCTGTTTTCTTTACAAAAGTGATGGGCACCAGAGAAAATCCTGCCCAAAGCTTAACTGACCTAAAGCCATGCATCTAGAAACCACTAACCCTGAACCCCAAAAAGAAAATGTGCCCCATGTACGGGTCAACAGTTTCGGGGGTGTCAATAGCCCTAATTCTGATCATAGGGATGGGGCCTCGTCTGCTGAAAACCGTGAGAGTAATAAGTTCAATATCCCTTGTAGTAGCCTGGGGGATATTACAGTTATTGAAAACATGTTAATGGTGGAGAGGAAATTGAGCGAGTTGAGTCTGGAAGAAGGGGAAATTGAAGATGGGATATACTCCAACCCAGTTAAGAATCTTGGGTCCTCTGTCACCAAGGATGATTCATCTCCACAGGTGGTTGATGAGGGCCAACAGATTTGTGTAAATGGTGGTGCTCATAAAGATACTAAGCAGGCCTCCAATGTCCTGGCTGGGGATTTGGCTAATCCCAATGGCACTGATGACTCTATTGTTTCTAACACCAGTCTGCTGGGTAAAAAGGTGATAAACCCCTAAGTATGCATAAGGAGGAAAACTCTGTAAAAAACCTCCTGCGGGATTTAGTAGATATGGGAAGGCCTATTAATATTGAACTTAACTTTGGGATGGATAACAATTGCAGTATTAAGTAGACTTGTGTGAGTGAAGGTAACCTTTTGGAAAGAAAGAAAAAATGCCCAAGAGCTAGCTTTGGAAAAAAATAGAGCTAGAATAGAAGACAACAAAAATAAGGAAAATGAGGCAAAAGTAGACAAAATGGAACTGGTTGTAGGAAACAAATTTTTTATAGAAGACTCAAGGGGGGGTTAGTAATGACTCTCCTAATACATTGTCTGAAGAGACAGACTTAGCCAGTCTTAGCATAAATGAGGAAAGTCTTAAAAACTTGATAGCTTCCTTAGCCCAAGCAAAAATAGAAGAAAGGAAAAAAAGGAAATATGTCAGGAAAAACTCTAACAGCTCCAAACAAGACAATAGGAACAAAGGGGAAAAACTCCCCAACTATTTTTATAAATTGTATAAGAAAAGAAAATTGGGATCCTCTGATATAGACCTAACATGAATTGTTGTAGTTGGAATATAAGAGGCCTGGAGTCCCCAGACAGAAAATACTTGATAAGAGACTTTTGCAACAAGAATAAAAACCTGAATCTCCTCATGCTCCAAGAGGTGAAAGCCACTGGGTTCACCTTAGAAAACAACCTTAGATTTATTTGGAGGGATGCTGATTACCTCTTCTCTAATCATGAAAAGGGTAAGGGAGGGATTGCTATATTGATTGATAAAAAATAGTCTAAGCTTGTGATACAAAAAGGATACTCCCCCTATTATAGATGCTTATGGATGGTAATACAAAAAGAAGACTTAAAATTTGGTGTATGTGTTGTCTATGCTCCCAATGAATATAATAACAAAGTAGAACACTGGAAATGGATGGCATATGGACTACCTAAAATACCATGGATTATTGGTGGGGATTTCAACATGACAAAAAATAAGGAAGATAAATGGGGAGGTAACAATTGGGGTTGGAAAGGAAATGAATTCTTCTTTGGGAACAAACTAAAAAGGATGTTTAAATTGGTTGATCCCTTAGAAGGAAAAAAATGAAAGCAACGATATTTGGTTCACTTGGTGTAATAGCCAAAAAGGCAATAATAGAATATATTCTATACTAGATAGGTTCTATGGAGTGAAGATAGTTTTTACTTTCAAAACAAATTGAATTCAAACTATGTAGAAGTTGTTCCCTCCACACTATTAGATCACCATCCTATTAGGGCAACAATTAGGGTTAAATATATGCAAACTGGTAATAGAGTCAAAAAATATAACATCTTCGAATTAAATACCTCTCTTCTTCAGGATTCTGACTGTTTAGAGGGTATTAAAAATTTGAGAAACATTTCAAAGGCCTTGCACTTCAATTCTACCAGACTCTAATACTGGAATGCCCTTGTAACAAACTGTAAAAATCTTTTCCAAATGATGGGGAAGAAATATGCAAAAGACAATAGAAAGGTAGAAGGGAGGCTGCAAGAAGAATTCTTAGAACTTGAAAAGAAGTTGCAACTCTCACCTGATGATGAGGAACTAGTAAAGACAGAAACCAAACACATGCTTAGAAGATTTCAGACCTACAAAATTCAGGGAGCTAAGGTGAAATCAAGGATAAATTGGTTGAAAGAGGGGGACAAAGGTATGAAATACTTCTTCAATCTGCTAAAATCAAAAAGCTCTAAGGAAAATGTAGGGTCAATTGTTGGAGAAAACATATGGATTAAAGATAATGATGAAATGAATGAAAGAATTTTTTAGGTCCTTCTGTCAAGAACTATTCACATCTGATGATGGCTCTAGGGAATGTAAAGAGGCTCAAAATTTATGTAAAATCACTTGCCCAAAGAAAATCTCCTTACAAATGAGTTTAAAACTAAGCAAGGAAGTGTCTAAGGAAGAAATTACAAAAGCAATCTAATTTATGGACAATGGGAAATCTCTAGGCATTGATGGCATCCTAGCAGAATTCTATAAAGCCAACTTAGACTGGGTAGTGGAAGATCTACTTTCAAAGTGTACAAAGAAGTTATCTCCAAGGGAACACTGGGTGAGGAAATTAACAAAGGGGTGATAAAATTGCTACCAAAAGAGGGTGACAAAACAAATAAGAGGAATTGGAGACCTATCACCCTGTTAAATGTTTCATACAAGTTTTTTACAAAAGTGTTGGCAACAAGACTGACAAACATTCTACCAGTAATTATAAATCCAACACAGATAAGGTTTATCAAAGGAAGGTATATATTAGAGAATCTAATAACTAGCTGGGAAGCCATGGAATGGGCAAAAAAATTTGGACAAAATGCAAGTATCTTTGTATTAGACTTTGAAAAAGCCAATGACAAGAAATAATGGTCCTTTGTGCTTATGATGCTTGAGGCACTAGGCTTTCCTGATGCTTATTGCAATATGGTAAAAGTGTTGTTTAAGGATGCCATTGTTCAAATTGATGTCAATGGTTCCTTATCTGATCCTTTCACATTAGAAAGATCTATCAAGCAAGGGTTCCCTTTGGCCCCTGCATTGTTTGTCATAGCCTCAAAAGCTTTGTATTATATACTAAGGACAAACCTAATAGAAGGGGTCTTGAAAGGTATACCATTGCCCAATAATGAATCATTATTGAATATCCAATTTGTTGATGACACAACCTTATTCCCCCTAATTTAAGAAAACAATTTGAAATAAAGACTGACAATTTTCTGCCAAGCTTCAGGTGCAAAAGTGTCTTACTCTAAATCTATATTGTTAAGTTGGAAAGAGAACCCACCAGATTGGCTTAATCCCAATCAATGGCAATGGGGAAACCTGGATAAGTAGGTAATATTTCTTGGCATTCCTTTCTCTGTCAATCCTTCCTTGAAGAATATGTGGGACTGGATGTATGAAAAGGTTAATAAGAAATTGAACATGAGGGATAGACAATATCTTTCTTTGGCAGGTAGAATACAGGGCTGTCAAAAAAATTTATCTTCTCATTTTATATACTATGCATCATCATGGATGTTTGTAAGTTATCAAGTAAACATCATTCAGAAAAGAATAAGGGAATTTTTATGGTCTGATGGAAAAGGCAAAAAAATGAAACATGCAATTGCTTGGGACTGGTATTGCCTGAGTAAAAAATATGGAGGGCTAAGACTCAAAGATTTAAAAGTCCAAACTTGTTGCAAAGTGGATTGTTAAAGCTCTGGTAGGGAATGAGCCCTGAAATTTTTTGATTATGAATAACTTGAGGAAGGCAATCCCAAAGAAAGCTAAAGACTGGACAAGGATGAACCTTCTTGACACTGTATTAGGGGACTTTAGAACTAAGCCTTCTGGGTTTGTTGTATTTGTTTCTATTTGGAAAGCATGGGAAAATATCAAAACCCTTTATTCATGATAGGGATGCATTTGATAGTAGTAAGAAAGTCCTCCATGAGGCCAGATCTATCTAGTGGAACTTAAAACATAAAGACAAGGTGTTGGCCTTGCTTCAAGGATGCTCAACAAAAAAGTGGCATAAATTGTGCATTGAATCATTTGAAGATGTATTAGTGAGAAACTCTATTAAGAGTTGGTTGCAGCTAAAGAATGAATATAATATCCCAAAAACTCAGAAAGAACTTATGCAATTCTATGTAAATCCATTAACAGATACCTTCAACAAGGCCTAATATTGAAGAAAATTGATTGGAAGGAAATAAAATGGAATGATGGAAATTTTTTTGGGAAAATGAAACCTAAGAAGCTATATGAAATGATGATAGAATCACAAGTGGTCTTTGAACACATTAAATCTGCATGGAATGTTAGTCTGGAGTTAAAACTTTTGTCTAGAACTATGAGTGCAATCTGGTCTAAAGTTGTTGAACCAAAAAAATGTTGTTTCAGATGGTTATTACTCCTTAAAAAATTGGCACTAGGGTCTGAGAACAAATTATTTCTATGTTGTAATAAACCTGAAATATATGACCATGTCTTTTTTGAATGTTATTTTACTAAAGCTATCTGGGGTTATTTCATAAGTACTTTAAAAGGAGTCTTGTCTGAAGTCTGTATTACCAAGCTGAATGTTCTGTTTGGTTTTTTCACTAAAGTAGAGAATAATGTCAATTCCTTTTGGGTTATTTTTACTACTGAAATCTTGTGGTCTTTATGGAAAGCAAGGAATGAGAATGAATATCAAGGAAGGGAAATAATCCTTACTGGGTCTTTTCTTAGACTCAAATCTCGATTGATTTGTGAGCAAGCTACAACCAATATGAGGATTCCCATAGATAGATTCATGAAAATACTAGATGAAGGCTCAGGAGTAGTTTATAGGTCAGACATCCAGGTTACAGAGTTTTAGCCGCACGACTACAGGAAAATAGATTCTAGCTTCCATAGGGAATACATGAAGATGCACAATAGATACAGTAATCATACCTTGGCAGAAGGTAGAGAGGAATAGGAAATGGAACCAATGGAACACACATGCCAGAACTTTGATGTGGATAATAGCCTATTGAGGGTCTCTCCAAGGATTGGAACATTCAAAGGGTGGGATTCCTTCATAAGCAACGATAACAGGGATCAATGTAAGAAGAACTCATAAATGGTGGAGGAACAACAAATAAATGATTCACTTGTGAGACAGGTAAGAGCAGAACAAGATAATTAAGAAGGAACAACAAATTTGGGAGCAGACATGGCAGATAATACAACAGAGGCAATAGAATAGATACAAAGAAGATATAGAAAGATATAAATACAATACTTGTTAATATTGTCATTTTAACTTGCAAGACTTAGTATTATATGCTATAAGATGTATTTTTTGTTGAAGTGGCTCCCTTAGCCACTATATGTACTCTCCCTATTATTCGTAATTTATATGCAAGTTAAAAAAAAGTAATTTAAAATCTAACTTACAAGACCTTGTATAACTTTTTGGTGTTATTTATGTTCATCCTATTGAGACACTATTGTGCTATTGTTGTCCTTTCCATCCCTTCATGTGCTTGTTGCTTTTTGTTATAGTGTGGATTATCATGATGTGTTGAGTAGATCATGGTACCTCTTGTTATTGGATCCCTAATAGTCCTCCTAGCCAGGGGTCTACTAGGATGCAGGGACATCCCTACATATTTGATGATGTCACATAATCAAGAGGTAGCCACCTCTCATTGGTTGTCATGGGATTGTTTTTTGGAGCTCATTGAAGTGTTAGAAGTCTCTCTTGGATTCAACTATTTGTTGAGTTTATATGTAGTTGAATCATTATATGTATAATTGCATAATGTGAGATTTTAATGAATCTTATTACTAGATTGTGGAGGGTGGTTGATACCAACTCTTAGTTGTAATTTGTCGTATTGAGTTTAAAAGCAAACTAAAATATGATTTGGATAAATTAGGTAGTGTAGATTAGTCTTTTAATTATATGTGATATGATTTTGTTGAGTAAGTATATGTTGTATGACATTGAATTTGGCATTTCTCTTCCTTCTTGTTTTCAATCTCATTTAAAATCATTCCATGAAATTTAATGTTATATAATCCAATGAATTATTTTTCTATATGATAGAAAGTTAGAACATTGGAATTGACCTTTTTCATGATAGTACACAATCATTGTGTTTGAACTCTTAAACATCTAAAAAAAATTAAACTAGTTACCTTCTCTTTACTCTCTCTCTTCATGGGTTGGTTGTATTAAATGTAAGGGAAATGAAATGAAGGCTCGAGGTGTATCTTAAAGAATTTTGTGAGTATTCTGGACTACATTTCTTGATGTTGTATCATTGTTGTGTGCATGTTATTCTCTTTCCCTTAATGTGCTTTGAAGTATTTAGATAATGCATTATATAAACATGTTCGAATATAGTCAACAAACATCCTTGAGTGTGATCCATAACTAATGGTAGTGTTTATGTAAAGTGTTGTAGAATTACCTTGTCAATGTGTAACTTGTGTGCTCTCCCTATCTCTCTCTATGATTGTAGTGTGTGTTCTTGTAGTAGATAAGTGTTCCATCAATATGAAAATCATGTTTACTCTCTCTCTCTCTCTCACGCCTTTGTCACCTTGAAAATATGAATTCTTAAGTGTTACTGATGCATTTGGTTATGAATGTGAGTGTTGTGGTTATTTCTCTCTCTCACACACATCCTTATAAGTGTTCAATGTGAAACGAATCCATCTTATAATAGTTATAACGAATGAAAGGATTTCCCCTATTCAACATTATTCATTAATAATTCATGTGAATATTATTTATGGAAGCATATATTACTTTGTATGCTTATTCTCTCATTTGCTCTCTCCTTCCCTTTTTTGTAATGTGTGTGTAATTGGCACTACCTTTAATAGTCATGGAAATAAATAATCCCTCTTTTGTGACTATGCGATGAATAAGTGTTTCTTAGTAGACCACGAATCACCCTTTCTTGTTTATATGTTCCTTTATCTTTATTCTTGCATCAAAAAGTTATATTGTTGAATGATCTTATTTAATGAAATAAATTGGGTAAAGAAGTAAAAATGGCAGATTAATGTGTATATGTTTATATGTTCCTTGTCTTACTTTCTTGCTGGAAGGTTAAACGTAGCAATGATTGTGTGTTTTTTTAAAGGGTTGAAGTAGGCAATGTTTATTGGGGTAAATGATAAGTGTGTTTTGTATCTCTCTTAGATTCTTGTGGAAATGATCTATTAACAATAATCATAAGTAAACTGAAAATGGTGAAAGTAGGTAAATAATAAACAATGTAAGATGAACATAAATCTTCTTCTATGCTCTTGTTAAGAAGACTAATTAGACTATGGGTATTTGTATAAAATGATGCTTATGTATGTTTCGATTCCCATTCTCTCCTTGGGAAAATAAGATTTAGTAATTGATCCGATGTCAATTACTAATGGATAACTCAAGAAAAGGATAAATGTATCATATCTCAAGGACCTTACCTTCCTGCTTTCACATCAAAGGATTAAATAAGATCAATAAAAATATATTACAAATTAAATTTAATTATAATTTGTAAACTTGTGAATGCATATTCATTGTTAATTCCATCTTCTTGTTACTCGTGAAGGGTCTCATCCCTCTTTCTTCATCTAAGCCATCTTTGAATTGGCCTTCCTTAAGGAATCATTCATTAGGATGTTGCATGTGTTAGTTCCCACACCTTTTTCTTGTAGTCTTTATTTGCATAGGGTGTAGCACATAGAATGTGTGCCATCCATAACGTTCTCTTTTATTTTACTCTTACCTTCTTGAACACATATTGATACCTTCTTCCATGTTTCATTTCCATTAGGTGGTATTACACATGGCAATAACACATGTGTGTATATGTCACATTACAAGATGTAATGACAATTGCTAAAAAATGGATGTGTTGTGATGCTTTGTCCATGGTGAAAAATGGGCATTATAAATGTTGCTAATTTGATTTTTGATTACTAAGGCCCCAATGCAAGCTAATGAATGATTATAATGAAAAGTGTACTACAATGTGCTTTAACAATGGATGTCACTTGATTGACTATTGAGAGATTGATTGAACTGTTTATGCTAACAAAGAATGTTTGATGGTTGACCACTTCTAAAATGAAAAGAGATTATATGCTCTTTTGATGTTCTTTGAATGCCATCTCATTATTCAGTGATGTGCAAGTGCCCTATGATGATGCCTTTAAATACATAATCCTATTTATGCATAATTTTAAATTTTTGGCAACCACACCAATGGGTGATGGTTAGATCCCATGATTGTTTCCCTTGGAATGTGGAAAGCCAATTTTTGAAAGAGAGGGACAAGATCAAGACAACTAATGGGATAGAATCACAATTTTGATATTGTTTGGGATGAATAAACTAATCGGAAACAAATTAAACAAGTTCTAAATGGAGTGATGTGGAATATTTGAGTGTTGGATTGGGTCTTGGGTCAATGAGTGTGCTAAAAAGTCAAATTATGAGCTAGAGTCATGTGTCCAAGATATTGACACAAAGTGGCATAAAACAAGAGGGAGAATTCGATAGAGTATGCACTTTTACCTCTACATTTGCCCTCATTTTAAGATTTATTTACCTATGTAGTTGATCATTGTGTTGGGAAGTGTTTTGAAAAGATGCCCCATTTTTTCACCCCACAAAGAGTAAGTGTGATCATGTAAACCATACCAAAAAAGGAAAAACACTTTGCCCCACAAGTGACAAGATAAAGTGGGCGGGGGGCCTGGCTCGATTGGTGAGAGCTTCCTATGGTAGGCATGAGGTCACGAGGTCCAATCTCCCCCCACCCATGTGGTACTGGAGGGCGTGTCATGCCTGTGCCATCAGTCACATTAACAGTTTACCAGGTGCACTACAGGTTATAGGGAGGCTACCCAATTCCTGCAGTCTAAAAAAAGTGACAAGATAAAGTGAAAGCATGTAACATAGAAAATCATAACATATGAAAATGATATTAATAATGTGTAAAATAACCAAGAATGTTAGTGCAATTTATATCAATGTTCATGAGATAAAAAAATATGTCATAAGAAACAATTCCCTCATGGAAGTATCCTTTGAGATCCTATGGTTGTACACACGCTAATGATGGTGCATAATGATCATGAAATGTCTCTTTATGAACAAATTTATTTATAAAGATGGCAGTTTTGATATTATCACATGTATTTCATATCACTATTTTTGAGACATGTCAATAGATGTTTCTTTGCTATTACATTGATCATTTGCAAGTTTTGTCGTATCTTGGTTTTCTTTACATACCTTTATTTCTATCATTATTTACATTTGAGTATTAAGGTCAACCATCATACCACTACATATTGTACCACTGATACTTACTTCTAGGTATATTCTTCTTGCTTCATCATGTTGTTTGATGTCTTTATGTGTGATATTGGTATGTGATGTGCTAGAGTTCTTAGACTTGTGATGTTCCTCATGACTAGACTTGCAAGGATCCTTCTTATTCACTTCTAGCTCCACCTTTGTGGGATCCACTCTCAACTCACCTCCTCCAACTACATGACCTAAATATGCTATTAATTCTTTTTGAAAACTTGTAGTTCTTCATGATGCACAAGAGTCATTTATCCTTCAAAACTTGTAAAACATGCTTTAAGTGGATTAGGTGTTTCTCCCATATAGCACTAAAATTATAATATCATCTAGATACACTATGACACATGTATCTTTTAAGTCCCCTCAAAACACCATCATCAAATGCATAAAATTTGTATATACATTACATAAAACAAACAAAAGAACTAGTTACATTCTAGATACCTTTCTTGGTTTTAAAAGTGGTCTTCCAAGCATCCTCTTCTTTAACTAATACTTAATGGAAACTTAATTTTAAGTACAATTTTGTGAAATGTTTTGAATGTTGTAACTAGTCCAACAATTCATCTATGCTTGGGAGAGGATAGTAGTTCATAATGGCAATCTTATTGAGAACCCAACACTCTATGCACATTCTCCAAGAGCCATAATTTTTCCTTACCATGTTAATAAGTGATCCACAAGGTGGGGTGCTTGGGCGAATCGTTCCTTGTTTCAACAAATCTTGATGCTAGTTTTTAAATTTTTTGCTCTCCATTAAAGACATGTAATCCAATATTTAGTAGAGGATATTCCAAAAGCAAGTGAATCACATGCTCTACCTCCCTCTTTTAGGAACCCCCCAAAAAAACCTCAAGGAAGGTCATGTGTCCCAATAAACCACCCATGGTGTAGTGATACTATTAATTGGTTGGTTAACATGCTTTTCACTAGCTCCCTTTGTTATCACTCTAAGCTACACCTGAAGAAGATCTTCAAGATTCTTCACCCAGTTGATACAATGGCATCACTTCAAGGTTGTGGGTGACCTATGATTGAAATGAACCTCCAGAGAGGGTTGGTTCCCTTGATGAACCACCTAAAACTGATTCTAAACTACTACAATTTGCGGGGAAAAGGGACAGAAAATGATACAAAACTAAACTTAAATGGTAAATGAGGTGATACACTAGATGTTTATGACTTGTACTATTGTTTTACATACACAATATGTTCAATAAACAAGATAAACTAGGCACAACTCAGTTTTTGACATATCTATGCATAAGTATTTCATAGGAAAGTTGGAGTTTTAATAGTTTTTTAGAAGGAAATTAGGTGTTTCTCACAACTAAAGATTACATAACTCGGTAACATAAGCTATGACCTACATAACATAAAGGTGCTTTAAAATGAGACATGAAATTGAGGACACATAAGATATCGCATAACCACATCAATGATTTCACGATTTCACACAATATGAAGAATTTGAGAAGGCAAAATGCTTGCTTTTATTGATAAAAAGGTATTACATCACCTGATACAAGTCTGAAATGATATTTTGCTCTAGAAAAATAGAGATTACAATACTTTTTTTTTGCTAAGTTACAGAACTTAGTTCCAAAAGCTAGTAAGAATTGATAAAAAAAACTCCCCTAGGCATCCACTTTTGGTATCCAACTATAAGAGAGAATCTAGGAACCTAAATCTAAGATCCAAAAATAATTTTTGCATGCTTTAACTTGCTTTATCTACCTCTTTAGAGGAGCTCGGGAGCTTGATTTCTTGATTTTTCTCCTTGAAATGCTTCAATAAGGCAATGAGGGATGAGTTGTCATTGACTTTTCAACTTTCTCTCCTTTGCATGCTCCTAAAATGACACCTAGATGCTTGCATGATGGTCAAAACTTCTGTCACAACTCTTTCTAGGTGTCTTAATCTCTCCCAACTAATATTTGTAAGCATGTAAGACATGTTCTTCACTCCTTGTAACTATTTCAACCTCCTCTAGGCATGGAATAAAATCTACTTCCTATTAGGACTCCAAATTATCACTTGAAACTGATGATTTTATGCTCCTTTAATTCATTTATCTACATGAAGACTACTATAGGTGCTTTCCAGGTTTGAATAAGTCTTTAAAGGTGATTGGTTAAGCTTTTAGAATGAAGAGTTAACTTATTATATCCTACCAATTTGGATAAAATGAAAACACGGTGTGTTCTTCAGCATGTTGAAGTGCACATTGTATTTTTCAACCTTTTTGCATTTTGAAGCATTTCTCAGCTCCTTACTCTTGAGTTCACACTGTTGGCTCCATGGCTCAATCTCTATTCACTGTTTAGTTCAATTTCGTCTTTACTATCAAGTGCTTGTTCATTCATGTCTTTACAAGACCTCTAGGTCTCTACACTGTTAAGACTTCTCAAATGATTTATTACAAATGCCTACTTTTCATTATCACCACCTACAAGAACCATGATGCCTCCTCATAGCTGGACAAAATGATTGGAGTGGTTGTTCAAGTCATTGGAGCAATGTTGAAGCTCTTTTCCCTCTACTGATTCCAAAAGGATGAAAACACAATGTGTTCTTCAACTATGTTGAAAACACGTTATGTTATTAAATAGAGTCGAAAACTATACTACTATGAAACCTCTTGTCTATCTGGTGATGATGATGGTCATATGGCCTTTCTTTTGAGGCTTCTTCACCTTGTCAATGTCTTGACAATGTCCTATCAATGTTTTAGCAATGTTTGTCAATGTTCTTTTCTTACACTACCTTGCAGGCCTTCTGATGATCACTTAACTCTATCTCTTTTAGATCATTGTCTTGCATGTTAGTTTGTAGGTCTCTGTATGCATGTCTCATCTCTTCAATATAGGTCTTTGACTCTCAACATTTATGACATAACTCTAGATGCATGTAGACTCTCTGTAGTAGTAGCAGACCTCTAAGTTTTGGAGTTCATACAGAACCTTTAAAACACTTAACAATCCTCTATCCTCATTGCATATCTTTACTAGGGCTCGACAAACCTTTGGAATCCTATTACTACCCTATTCACCTTGTATATCTCTTGGGAAAATGACATGCCTTCTGACCGTTCACAAACTTTTGAAGGTTTGACAGACCTGTATGGGCCTCTCTTTCTTAGGACCACTACACAATCCACCTTGAATCATTTAACCTTCAATGAAACATGCAGAGCATGCAAGGATAAAACATACCTTTGAGAATACAAGAACCTAATGTCTTAATAGGGTTGCAACAGTCAATTAGTCTTTCAAAATTTGTGCAGAGATCAAAGCGGTTGCATTTTATCTTTGAGATGTATCATCAAGTATACAATACATTTTTCCTCATTCTTCCCAAGGATCCACATTTGTGCTTGTAATACTTCAAAAACCTCACATACTTGCAGGTACTTTCATGTTTCACAACTTTGATTTATGGATCTCTGATGGTTCCATGGCTCTATGTTGGCTTATACAAGGTTTCTTATGATACTGTCAATGCATATTCATGACCATACAAACCCTTTTAAACTTTGCATGATCTAAAACCCTTTAAACACCCTGCACAAACTATGTAGTTCTCCCTTGAGTGAGGCCATCATCAAATATCTAATAATACATACATGTAGACCTCATGACTGTTAGAAGAGCTTCAAACATTTTGATAGTCTTCATTGGCATTTTGACAGATTTTGGGATTCTTTGACATAGGTACTGCCACCTTTGTCAATGCTTTTTTCTCTTTTCATGCCTATACAGAGCTCCAAAATGGCCTGAAAAACCTTGCAATACTCTAGACAATTGGATTGTAGTTAGATAGGTTTCACAATGCCTTGGCAAGGTCTATGGACATGATAACCTCCTTTCAAGTTCATACCTTAACAAACCTTTAAAGCATCTCTCATGGATATGCACTAATATGTTAGACCTATAAGCTCTTCTAGGACTTGTCCTGTCAACTTCTAGCAGTCTATCCATTTCCTCACCACTTCAAAGGTCTCTTCTCATTGTAGTCATGATGCTTTATCTCCTATAGATCTCTAACCACTATCAAACATTCCTTGCACATTGTTCCTTCAAATGATCTATATTTGCATGCCTAAGACTCTCATGTCTCCTTTTGTCACTGCATTTTGTCTCTGTCAAAACTCTGTGGTTGCCTCTATCTGTATATAACATTTGTAGATATTTATCATATACCTATCTTTGCCACAAACCCTTATCATTGTCTACAAACTGAAAAATATGTGTTCTTAGACCTCTGTCTGATTTCAGTATGTATCACAGTCTTTAACCTTCATATTTTCCTCATGGTAGATTCTGATGCTATCTTAATGGTACCTCTGCATCTCTTTACACAGTCTCTACTTTCTTTTTGACAGCATATGCTCCTTAGTCTTCAAGCTCCCTATGATCTCTATCTGACCCTATATAGTGGATGCATGACTTTGTGAAGATTTTGACATTCACCACGCAATGGACATAGGGCATCTTGTTCTTCCTTAATATTTCTGCCCCCTAACTTTGGTACCTGCAAAGATATTCCATTGAAATGCTACACAAGGTCACTAAGAGTGATTCTCCTTCAGATACCTCTGATAACACATATCTTTGAGAATGTCTAAGATCAAAAGATCCTTTCTTCAAAACCTCATTTTCTATCAAAACCCTAAGTGCTTGGAAAACACACTATGTTTTCTAGTAGTTTTGAAACATAATGTATTTTATAAGGAATCGGTAAGGAGAAAATAATATCTCTTCACCTCTCCACACACTTATTTGCATTTTTATTGAGTTTTTACTGATGCACAAGTTCACTATGTTACTCCATCATGAGAATGAGAAACCTACAACGTTAGTATGAAGGAATCCTATGTTTTCTATGACCAAAGCTCTAAAACTCAAACTTAACCAATAAGACTTAGACTTCTTCTCTATGTAAAACTCCCTCCAAATAGGCGTGCACATGATTTTTGGGGTTTAAAGGTTTGATGACTTTTGACTCTAACACATGGCTAGACAAGGCCAAAAAATGCATTTTCTCACTTTTGTATTATAAGAGATCCCTCTAAAACATTTTAAACCTATTAAATTCCTTATAAAGACTTATAAGACTAAGACTTAAAACCCTATAGCACCTTTTGAGTACCCTTTTGTGACTATTTGAGTTTAAGTCTATTTTATTTATTGCTTTGTCTTTACTACTATAGTGGTGGGCATGCTTGTAAACCTTCAACCCTAAACTCCAAGATTGAAAATTTTGAAATTAAAGGCATATAGTAATAGAAAGTTTGAAGGAATGTAGGATTTCTATCTTTCACTTACCCAAAAATATGAATACAATGACTACGTAACTCTGTAACAATCCACAATTGATATTAGGCTTTTGGGTGCAGTCTCCCTCTGGCTTCCAACTAGTACCACTTAGTAGTTGAAGTGCATGTGTGGAATACTACAACCTAAGTTTCTTGTTTTATAAGTTTGTACTTTTTTATTTTGAAACAAGTGCCAAGTATACAAACCATAATGTGTTATGCAAAATTTTGTACTTTTAGTTCAAAAAAGGCCTACAAGGCTATAACTTTATTAAATTCACTATGTTTGGCACAATTAATAAAATATTTAAATATTTCAAGTTCTCAGCGATTGATCTAAACCAATCTAAAAACTCCCAACTGATTCCAGATGTTTGAATTCACAATATGTAGCTTTCGACATTTCCTTCCAAAATTGAACTATAGCTATCCATTATCAATAATCAAATGATGGGAAGTTCGAGGAGTAGGACCATCAAATTGTAATACATTTTGAAAGTTCTTTTAATAATATTAATATGTAAAACTTAGATAGTTATTAAAATTGAAATACGTTAAAACTTAAGGCTGGAAGGAGGCTGTTAAACAATGAGAGAAACAAAGAAAAAGAAATGGATTCCACTCCTCAAAAGAGAGTTTCAAGAAAAGTAGCTTATGGTTATATAAGTAATCAAATTGGACCTAGGTAAACTTAAGCCTTCTCCATTTTACCCCACTTTAACTGTTACAAGGAAATTACTGCATAATTTCATGATTGATTTGGGGGCTAGTACACATGTCATGCCTAACAAAGTAGTTGATGCCCTAGGTTTACTATACGTGCTAGAAATTAATCTTTACTCAGGTTATTTATTATAAGCCTAGTATCCTCCTTATGAGGATTTTAACACCTTGCACACACATATAATGAAAGGTGGAAACATAGTATATAGGAGTTACACATGCAACTCCTTCACCTCTATTTAAGAGGCAATTTTCTTCTTCTTCTTCTTCATTATTCAAATTCTATCCGAGCACTCTCTCTATTATATTATTCTCAGGCTTACGCCATTTTCATAATATATGGGTTTTTTCTTTGCTTTCCCCCCTTACAACTTCTTGTGTCTCCTCATGGATCTTCTGGTGCATGCTTTTGTTTTGTTATTTGGATGGTAATATTTTTATTCAAACAATGCTTGAATGCTTGATTAGTACTTTCCATTATTTCATTTAATATTTCCTATCATAGTATCAGAGTCATGCAACTAATCTTGTTGTGAGTTGACTTGTTGAAGGTTTACCATCTTCTTGAGAAGCATACGGGAGCTTGAGAGAAGATTTGAAGTTGTTTTTCTCCTTCTAACTTGTGTGCAGGACAAGGGTTTTAAAATCCCTTTCTATAAATTTTTAACCTGTACCTTGTATTTTTTTTTCTCCTACAAAACATTACTTTGGTTAAAAAAGTTTCCTTTTTATATTTTTTTCCCAAAAAAAAAAAAAATTTAAAAAAATTCTCATATAATCTTTTTAAAGTTTAAAAAAAGAAATTAAAAAAATATAGTTTTTTTTAGGGCTTAAAGCCCTTGGCTTTCCCTTGGGCGGCTGAGCCAGCCTTTGGGCAGCTCGAGCTCCCATTCAAGGGAGGCAACCACCAACAAAGGTCATAGCCTTTTCAAGGTTGCGAACCTTCTTAGGGTTTGCCCCCACTATTGGGTGGTGTGGGTGTGGCCTTAGGCGTATAAACAACCTCATTTCTTTGATGAGACAAATAACCCCTTTTTGCATTGCCCAATCCCCTAGCCTTGCCAATTTGTTTGTTTTTATAAGCAATATTTATCTATTTTTAATAAAATGTTGTACAAATCTTTATTTCCTGAATTGATTGAAATTATCTCTTAAATGTTGATATAATGGTATGTAGAGTTAGGTAATTGTGTAGGGTTAATGCATGGCCTACGAGAGAGTGGACTTCATGCAGCTGAGGTCAAAGTGCGCTGGAAGTTGAGGGCGCCAGAAATTTCAGGCATTCATTGATTGAAGACTCTTTTTAAGTTTTGTTATTCCTGTTGGTTATCCAAGACATTATGGCTCCACTTAGAGCCTTTTATATGTTTTAAAAGACATCAGTAGTTATTGTATTTTTTGTTATAAGACTTTTTCAAAATGGTATTTTACCGCTATCTAAAATTTAGGAGTTCAAATGTAGTTTAGTTTTTAGTTGGTTGCTCAAAACATGGATATATATATCATACTATGGATGGATGAAAATCAATCTCTTAGTTTTTGGAAATAATCCGAGCTATGTACTGTAATTTTTCTATGAATGCAAATAGTGTTGTTCTGAGTAATTTCTTTTGAGATACAAAGATCTGAGTAGAGCTACCATGTTGTTGTGGAAATGACTGAATGTTCTGAGTTCTGTTGTGAACCTGTAGGGTGTGTTGTTTAAGGCATTAGTTCTACAACTTTGTTTGTTCAAATATTTTCGGAGCATCTGCCTTAGTTTAAAACTGCTGTTTACTTATAGATGAAAGTTAGAATGTTTTTGTAGTATAGAATTTGTCACCATTCAAGATCAGAGTAAAGTTGCATGTCTAAATTTCTAGTATAGAGTTTATATGTTTTCTAGTGTAGAATTTACATGCTTTCTAGTATAGAGTTTATACGCTTTCTAGTGTAGAATTTACATGCTTTCAAATATAAAGTTCAAATGCTTTCTAGGATAGGATATCACCTCTTTTTAGTTTAATATGTTGTTTAAGTTTTTCAAAGGAATTAGAAAATTGTTTCTAAATGAGATATCCAAACAATACCCCTATTGCATACTACCTCAGACACTACCCCGGTCGATAAACTAATATTTTTCAACTAAAGTGTTAGGACCTAATGATAGCCTGTCACTTTTTGGTGCCGTTGCTGGGGACATGTGATTCTTTTCTAAGTGTTATTAGGGAAATGTTTGGAAACCTCTTATAGTAAACACCCAAAAATTGTCACCAAACCTCTCTTTCTACATGGTTAGGAAACAAGGCCCACACGGAAGATTTATACCAAAAACCCCCCAATAATAGTTCCAACCATAAATAGGGAGGAAGAAGTCTTAGCTAAAGAACTAAGTTATGAATTGATCGAGCAGGATCAACCTGAGACCTCCCAAAATACCCCAGAAGTTTTACCAACTGACCAAATCTTCGAGGAGATAGTCATTTAGCCAACTAACCTAGTCTTTGAGGAAGAAAACATTCCTTTTGATATTATGGCTAATAATCACCATAATGACCCTCTCAATGGGAGAGGAGATGGTGATATTCTGAGAAGACCAGCAACATGAACCTTTACCTACCCTATTTCTCTCAACAAAGATGACGATGCATCAATGAAAAACATTTCACCATCCATATTACTGACTTTCAGGGGACTTTCCTCTAAAGATCCTGACCAGTTCCTCTTTGAGTTCAAAGTCTTGTGTCAGACATACGACTACAAGAATGATAACCAGAAACTTAAACTCTTTCCCTCCACTTTGAGAGACATTGCAATGCATTGGTTCATGGGATTAGTCTCTGGGTCAATAACTACATGAGATGAAATGGAAACCATCTTTTGAGACAAATACTAGAGTTATTGCAGAGTTAGTGATAGGAAAGAGGAATTGTTCAAACTAAGACAAAAAGAAGATGAGAGCCTAGAAGATTACCTTGATAGGTTTATCTTTCTAACCAAACGATGTGGTGAAGAAGCCATAAGTTTGGAAATTCTAAAGACCATATTTCTCAAAGGACTTGATGAAGATGCTAGGAGAAGCTTAGATTTAATGGGAAAGGGAGATGTGTCCCAAATTGAACTTGGTCATATCTCTGAGTTATGCCAAAATTTTTCCCGTACTCGAGGAGGTATCCGAAAATCTAGCCTTTTAAGGAGTTCAAATGAAATAGGTAAATTGCGAGAGGAAATAGAAAATCTGAAGACTAACATTCTTGTTTAGTTGAACACTACTTTGGATGGAATACATGCCAAAACACGTAATCCTGATACTTTATCTATCTATTACCCTAGGTGTCAAAACAAGCATCTGTTAAGAGAATGCCCTTTGGATAAGGCTGAGAATTGCCAAATTTGTGAAAAGAGTCATGCCACTGATCAATGTGAGATTCTGAATGCAATCAAGAATTCTAAAAAATGACCGTCTCACGCTGAGGGGGAAATCAATTTTGTGGGTCAAAGACTTGGAGGAAATTTCTCCTATGGTCAAAACTCCAACCCTACATGGCGACCTCCAAACAATTGGAACAATATGTAGTGGATAGCTCCTTGGCCTTCAGCACCTCATGGTTGGGGATCTTACCCACCCTGGGGACTACCTGAATGGATGAACCAAGCTTGGGGAAATCCCCAATGGCCAAATCAGCAATGGCACCCTCACAATCAACCTCCACAATGGACCCAGCCACCAAATCAATTCTATAATGGTCCAAGACAAATACCAAATCCACAACAGAACCTCCTTACGGCTCCCTCTAATACTTAGCAAAATGAACAAGTTAATCAATCACCACTACCTGCACAACTTGTTCCTAATCCCAAGAACACATGTCAAAATGCCCCAGTATATACTGCTGATCAGGATAACATGGCAGGAGTTAATGCTATCTATTGTGGAAACCTTCAATTGAGGTTAGGGAAAACACTTAATCAACCTACCATTATTGAAGTCACAGAAGACCCAAATGAGGAACTTAACATCGAACAAGAAACTCTTCTTGTACCTACAGAGCGTGACCTCAGAAACAATCAAGGGGAATCATCCCCACCATAATTTCAAGTAACTTCACCACCTACCATAGAATTATCTCAAGAAGAAGTTGCCAAGCGACCATCAACTACTCCAGAAAAAGATCCTATCCTAAGAAAGAAAACCCATGCACCTTTTCTGGAACGTCTCAAAGCCTGTTTTGAGAAACCCTCTAGAAGTATCATTGTCTAATGAAACTGCTTTGATGTAAGAAATTAAACAACTCCATATCGAGATTCCCTTATTATAGGCAATTAAAGAAATTCCTGAACTGAACCAACTAGTTAAACAATTGTGCATTAAAACACCAGGAAGGAAACTGAAACAAATTAATACGATGCACATCAATGGATATCTAGCTGACCTTCTGGCTGGAAAAACCTTAACCCCAAAATATGGTAACCCAGGTAGTCCACTTATAACAATAAGAATTAATGAGGTAGCAATACCTAATGCACTGGTGAACTTAGGAGCAACCATTACCGTTATGACAGTGGATGTTATGGAAAAACTTAGACTCACTGATTTACGTCCCACAACTACCATATTACAAATGACAAATCAGTCCATAGCCATCCCCAAAGGTGTCTTAGAAAATATCCTTGTTAAGGTTGATGATTGGGAATATCCAGTAGACTTTCAAATTATCTAGTCTGTCACACCCAAGGACAATTACCCAGTAATACTGGGTAGGCCATGGTTAGCTATAGTTGCAACTAAGATTGGCTGTAGAGCAGGAGGAATGATCATTTCACAGGGTCCCAATAGCAAACATTTAAGTCTATATCCTCCCACTCAATCGATGGAGCATAACCAAGGTTGGGTTGACGAATTAGATGAATCTGACAAACAAGAGAATCTAGCTTCACTTGCTATGGTAGTTATTAAACAACATGGTGAAGAATTAGAAGATGAATTAGAAAACATCCAAGACCTCTCCTTAGACTTAGGTGATGAAGAGATTGAGGTGGAAGAGATTTTGGGACATCCAATCCACATTGTCGACAAAGAACATGATTATACCAACTTCACAACCCGACCTTGTCCCCTGGCGAATATCATTTTGAAAATAGATCACTTCTTCAAAGATATTGCTAGACTCCATAGAACTATACCACATAACTGTCCTCTCAACAATTTAACAAAGGAAGTTCACACTATCACCTCCAATTACCCTGGGACCAAGACTATCATGTTATTACCAGGAAAGACTTTAAATATCAATAGCTAGTTGACAAAATCTGATGAGCTCAAATTATTTGATGTTTTGATGAATAGGTCCAAAGATTTTGCTTGGGACTATACAGACATGAGAGGAATTCACCCAAGTGTTTGTACCCATCACATCTATACCGAAGACATTAGACCGATCTATCAACCACAACAAAGACTTAATCCTGCTCTCAAAGATATTGTCAAAACTAAATTGAGAAACTTTTACAAGTAGGATTTATTTATCCTATCTCAGATAGCAAATGGGTTTTGCCCTTAGTAGTAGTGCCAAAGAAAAATGGGAAATGGAGAGTGTGTGTTGACTACTGAGAACTCAACAAAGCAACCTACATAGTTTATTTCCCTCTACCCTTCATAGATCAAGTTTTGGATAATTTAGTAGGAAGTATTTTTCATTTTTGGATGGATTTCGTGGATATAACCAAATACAAGTGGCAGCAGAGGACTAGGACAAAACTACTTTCACCTATCTTTGCTGAACTTGTAAACGATTGTGTAGAAGTCTATATGGATGACTTCACAGCCTATGGTTCCACTTTTGATGAAGGCCTCAAAAACTTAGATAGAGTATTGCAACAATGTGAAGATCATCAACTATCTCTAAGCCATGAGAAGTGTCTAATAATGGTAGAACAAGGTATAGTGCTGGGACATCATATGTCAGCTAAGGGGATAAAGGTTGACCCTAAGAAAATTGAAGTAATACAACAACTGGAAACCCCAAAGAATCAAACCGATGTTAGAAGTTTCTTAGGACATGCTAGTTATTACCAGAGGTTCATAGAAAACTTCAGTAAGATTGCAACTCCCATGTTCTCTCTCCTACAGAAAGACGTGGATTTTGTCTGGACAAAAGAGTGTCAAATATCCTTTGACATTATTAAAGGAAATCTTGTCTCAGCTCCAGTCCTACGGGGACCTAATTGGAAACTTCCATTCCATATTTATGCTGATGCCTCCAATGATGCTATTGGAGCAGTGTTAGGTCAAGAAGATGAAAATGGAGGAAAGTACGCTATATATTTCATTAGCAAAAACTTGAGCCCCACTGAACAGAATTACACCACCACAGAGAAGGAATTTCTAGAAATAGTTCATGCAATAAACAAATTTTGACATTACATCACAAGATACAAAGTGACTGTGTTCACAGACCATTCAGCTAGATCAAATGCTTGATGAACAAACCCTGAGTAAATGGGAGAATAATCGGATGGTTATTACTTCTCCAAGAATTCAATGTGACCATAATGGATAAGCCTAGGAAATTCAATGTAGTTGCAAATTTTCTATCCTGGATAAAATGAGATAATGGAGATTGTACTCCTATGCAGGATGAATTTCGCGATGAAAATTTATTCGCTGTCTCCATTAAAATAGCTTGGTTTGCAGACATTGCCAATTACTTAGCCACGGCTGAACTTCCCCTGAACTTTACATCAAAACAAAAGAAATGCCTCATTCGAGAAAGTGCTCACTTCAAATGGATTAATGGCATGTTATTCCGATATGGGCCCAACTTGGTCCTTCAACGTTGTGTCAAACTAGATGAAACATACAACATTCTCAGAGCTTGCCATGACGATCCATCTAGCGGACACTACTCTGCCAAGAGGACTTCCCATAAAATCTTAGGTGTAGGATACTATTGGCCCTCTATGCACAAGGATGTGAAGAACTATGTTCACCATTGTGATGAATGCCAATGGGTGGGAAGACCTACGACATCCAACGAAATGCCTCTGCAACCATAGGTGGTTTTTGAACCATTTGAAAAGTGGGGATTGGATTTCATTGGTCCTATAGATCCCCCTTTGCAAGGAAAAGAATATATTCTGGTCTGTATGGACTATCTTACCAAATGGGTAGAAGTCCAATCTTTAAAAGTTGCTAGAGAAGAACATGTTGTAGACTTTCTGTATAACATAATTTTTCTTAGATTTGGAGCCCCTAGATCAATTGTCATAGACCAAGGACTTCAATTTATGTCTAAGGTTTTATTATCTTTTACTAATCATTTCCAGGTAAGCCATAAGAAGTTGTCACCCTATCACCCAGAAGCAAATGGTCAAGTAGAAGTCACTAATAGGGAGCTCAAAAACATCCTAACAAAAATAATTTCATTAGACAGAAAGGACTGGGCCAGAAAATTGCCTGAAGTTGTTTGGGCTTACAACACAACTTGAAATCAACCACTGATCTTACTCCTTATGAATTGGTCTTTGGGAAGAAACCTCTTCTGCCCATTGAATTTGAACTTCAAACTCTTAGAAGAACAACAATGGAGTTAAATTTAGACCTTGATTGGGCTCACGTAGAGAGAGTCTTCCAGCTTAGTGAATTAGATGAACTCCACTTAGAAGCTATTCATCAAACTAAGCTAGTTCAACAATTATGAAATGCCTGGAATGATAAACACATCAAGGAAAGAGAATTCCATGAGAGAGATTGGGTGTTGCTATTTGATTCTCGATACAAAGACCAGAAAGACCAACTCAGAACTCATTGGCTAGGTCCATACAAGATTTCTGAGGTATTCCCAAACAGACTAGTACAACTCAAACCCATTGATGGTGATTCTCAAACTCTCTTAGTCAATGGACATCGACTCAGGACCTACAATAAACCTGTCAACAGAGAGGAGTTTACTCGACTGGTAGAAATACAAGGAGAAACTCAATGTGTTGATTCTGCTTCGGCAGAAATAATATGATGAGTGAACATGAGTAAAAAAAAAAAATAAAAATAAAAAAAAAAATTAAAATTTAAAAAAATTTACGTGTGTGTATGAGCATTTAGGAAACATTAATTCATGTATTCATCTTTGTACTTACCTAAGATTCATCACTGTTTCGTAGGGTTTCATTCGTGGAGAAGTACTAACAAATTTTGGTGCATCTATTGGTGGTGCTCCGGAACTTGTTATCTGAATGATCCATACCCTCATCATGTGCTTGCATTCCAGCTGCATCTTTCAGTGATGCTCCGGAACTTTGTTCCTGCATTCTGGCTGCATCTTTCAATGATGTTCTAAAACTTTGTTCGTGCATTTCAGCTGCATCTTTTAGCGATGCTCTAGAACTTTGTTCCTACATTTTGGTTGCATCTTTCAGCAATGCTCCAGAACTTTGTTCATGCATTCTGGTTGCATCTTTCAGTGATGCTCTAGAACTTTGTTCCTACATTCCAGCTGCATCTTTCAACGATGCTCTGGAACTTTGGTCCTGCATTCTGACCGCATCTTTCAACGATGCTCCGAAACTTTGTTCCTACATTCCAACTGCATCTTTCAGCGATGCTCCAAAACTTTATTCCTACATTCTGGCTGCATCTTTCAGCGATGCTTCGAAACTTTGTTCCTGCATTCCAGCTGCATCTTTCAGCAATGCTCCAGAACCTTGTTCCTTCAGCTCGGCTGCATCTTGTGATGGTGCTCCAGAATTTTGTTCATATCCTACATATCTATTCCTTCGATATCTTTCTCCACCATTGTGAATTTGTGATTTCCTTTTGTGTAAGTGTTCATACATTCTTAAGACACACCATTGTCACCCCCGCAATACACCACGATAAGCTATCATGAGTTTGTCATTCCCTACCATAATGAATAGTGTTATCATGATGACTTGTCGACATGATAAATTCAGCCACCCCATCATCATGTCATAATAAATTCATTCCGTCCAAATCCAATGGTACCGCCACTTAGGATGCTATTATGTCAGCAAAAACAAGTGACTTTCAAATCAATAATGGAACGGAAGGTAAGTACATCTTTTATTTTAAATAGATAGTTTATTGTAAATCAAAATAGATAAATTGGCACAAACCCTTTTTCTTTTCCAAATTTGGCAAATGTGTGAACTGTTTCTTCACTGGAGAAGGTGGCGGCTCGTTCACTCTATCCCATGCAATGTCATAATTAATTGCTGAGAAGCCAAGTACCCTGAATTAATTCCTGTCTTATCAACATTACCGAAGTACAAGTGGCCTCAAAACCTACATTTTATTTAATTTACCTATCAGTCGCTTGAGTAGTTTTATCATTTTGGGTGCCATGATATTTTAGTAGTCATTGAGCAATATTATCAATAAGAAATAGAATGAGAGGAGCCAAACGCAAGTCTGAGCTAGCTTCACCAAATAAATTGCTGGCATTGGGAAATATTTCAGAACTATTTTAGAAGGTGGGATGGCTGGAATTTATGAAGAAATTTGAGGGACACCATGTGCAGCTGGTCAAGGAATTTGCCGAGAACTTTGCAGACGACTAGTTAATTGTGCACGGAAAGAAATTCAAGGTGAGTCCTCGAATTATCTCTAAATTATCTGGTATTGGGAATGAAGGTGTTAATTTGTTAGAAACCACAAACATTTCCTATCAGAAAATGATAGAACTTTTTGCACGGGAAGGGGAACGTCACCCATTACTAGTTGTAAACACACGGGGGAAAAATAAGGGATTCCATAGAATGTCTATTGCAGAACCATGGTGAACAACAGTTGCATGGATTATTAAGTACTTCACATGTGAAGGGAAATGTGCCACAATGGTTGGTCCTTCCTTTCAAATGCTTATTCATTTGCGCCATGGCTTGGAAAACCCTGAATTGAGGGTTAACATTCCTTCCTTCCTCCATGATTCCCTTATTATTATGAGAGAGCGGTTCAAGATAGGGTCTGGGCCTTTGAAACATCATGATCTTGTTCATTTAATTTACAAATATCATTTTCATAAGAAAAGAAAACCAGATGTAAAATGACAAAAATTTCTGCAGAAATTTGAGAACCCTGAACCCTCAAGACAATTTGAGGAAGGTGAGTTGTTTGGAATGGCAACCCAAATTGTGAGAGAACTCTCCCTTGTGCCTCAAGGTGATATACAAGCCCTTGACGGTGAAGCGCTGGAAAATCTAGTAAACCTCTTAGACCCTGAAGGAAGGCCTAAACCACAAAATGTACCTGAAACCCTAGAAAAATGAGAAAATGTGGATTTAGTAGACTCAGAGGAGGAATATATTCAACCCTATAAAAGGAATAAGAGGCCCAAAATGAAACTACAAAAAAACCTCCTCCTCCAAGAAGGAGCAAACAACTAGCTATTGAATCTAGCTATGCCGCGGCTTATGAATTGCTCCCTTGTTCCCAAGAAAAAGAGGCAAGAAAGACAGCCTTGTGAAAAAGTAACCCAACCAGATGAGAATGTATCTCAAACATATGAAAATGTAATGCAAACCATGGAAAGCAGTAAACCCCCTGAATCGGGACAAGAAATTGACCCATCTAGGGAAGAACAAAAAGAAAAAAAGAGGAAAGACAAGAGGAAACCAGTGAACAAATGCCTAATTATATCCTAATTGAAGAAGAGAAGGGTCATGAATATGAGATTGTAGAAATAATTGCTTCATCACAGCAGCCAGTAAACATTCAAGGGATTGATACAGTGCCTGAGGTGAGACAATTGTCTCCTTTAAACAATGTTGGTAACATCGAACAAGGTCCATTAGAAGCCATTAATGAAGGACATGTGTACAACAATGAAACATAAATTTTTATTTTCCCCCTTTCCATAGATGCAGAAGATAACAAAAAAGAGTATATGACACCTGAAACAAAGAAATTAAAAGCAGAAATCATGCAACTAAAAAATATCATACAATTGAATGAGGAACAGATAAACAAACAACAACAAGAAATAAAGAAACAGATAGAGCTTCTGGAACAAAAGGATCAAACCATTAGAGAACTATGATCCCAATTGCAACAAATTGAAGCAAGAGATAAGCATTGTCTGACTAGTCTATCTGAAAAAGATAGACAAATTAAGGATTTAACCTTCAATTTGGAACAGTGCCTGAAAACATTTGCAGAGAAGCAGGAAAAACAAAAATTGGAGATAAATAAAGCTGAGTAGAACTGTTGAATTGGAACAGGATTTATAGGAAGTCAATATTAGACCAACTATGGAGTCAAAGGAGGTTCAAACTGAGTCAACTAAGATGGAATGGTTTCAAGTCCATATTCCTCCCATGATGACTAAGTGGATGGAGCAATGTTATTTCCTAAGACAATCTGGGGCTGAAAATGCTAGACTTAAGAAGGAAATGGTATTGTTAAAAGAATCTTATGATAGATTGTATCAGGCTAAAATGGATGCATGTAAAATTGGAGAATTATTGCTGGCTTGTAGGAAACCATCCAGATTGTATTCAATGTTCTTTAATGAGCAGCTATTAAGATGGAAGCTCTTAAGAATCTCTTGCAACTTGCCACATGACCCAGACAACCAGTAGTTCCTAGAAGCATTTAAAGAAGCATCTCCTATGTAGAAAAATCTGTTATGTGAATTTTTCATTCATAATCCATTTCTTGAAAAACATAATGATTTCTTCATCAATCTGTTTGTGGGGGAAGTTCAATTAAGGGCATTTATGTCAAACATGCAAATCAGATTTAGTGGAATGACATGACTAGGGAATATCTCCATGCAGAGAGGACTGTGGGATTACACATGAGATATCCTAATCGGAAACCTTTTGCTTTTTTTGATGTATAAAATTGCACAAGTTCAATCACCAAAATGGGAAACTTCAAGAATGTGGGATTGATCCCTAAAGTAACCTCCATATGTTAAAGAAGCTGGCTCTTCCTTTTTATGGGGGTTTTGGAAAGGGAAGAAAAAACAAGACTGCAGAATGAAAAGCCTAATCCTATGGCAATGCGCCAGATTTAAAACCTACCCTTTGCACAATGTCAAACCTTAATAGATTATTTGTCTTTTGGCCTTTTTTGCTCTACAGTTCCTATATTTTTTACTATATTTTATTGTGTTATCATATTGAGTGTTATTTTTTAGATTTATTGGTTTAAGGATACTATTCTTTTTATAATATTTACTACCTTGTTTTTTAATCTCCTATTTTTAACTTGTAGTAATTCTTGACTGGTAATTATGAGTTGCTGTCCCTTCAACCATCCAACCCTAATCCCCCCACTCTCTCCTTTTTATAGGGAAAAGATTTGCAATCCTATTCAATTGTATCCTCTTCGTAATGATGGATCACTAAGTGTGATTCGAAATGTTGAGACAAAAACACACAAAGTGTAATCCAAAAGCAAATTTCTCTATCTCTTAACAAATTAACTAGAAAAATTAAAGAGCATAAATGCATGATTAATTACCTAGTATGATAAAACAGATATAACAGAGGTTGAGAATAGAAAGAAAGAAAAACAGAACAGGAAATAGACTCAGATCTGCACAAAGCACTACTAATCTTTATTATTTGAGGAAGAATAAGATACAGAGGCAAAGCTTTGCACAAAATAAAATATTACAACCCTCATTTGAGGTAACTGTCGAGGCCAGGAAAATATCTCTGTTGCTAATAATTCTCTAATCTCTGTGTATCTCTATGTAGAACTCCTCTTTTCCATGACCTGGATCTCTGTTATTTATAATCAAAACCCTTTGTATTCCTTTCAAAAATCTTTGTAACTGCCCATAAAATCTGCTCAGATCACTGTATCTCCAGTTAACTTCTCCTTTCAGTTTTGCCCCCATATCTATAACTTCTCTTGTTGTTATATGGAGCCTACTTAGACTCGGAGGTTAAATTTTCCCCACTTTTATCGGCGCGGTTTCCCCCCCAAATTATTTATAAAGGCATCGGGAGTTATTTTTCTATTAGCCAACATATAAAAAACCTTATTTTTGTAACTGACATAAGGCTTGATAAAAGCAGCTAAGGGTTAGGGTTTCTATTGATGTATTGTAGCATTTGTAGTGGTATTGAGTTGTAGGGATTGCTGGTTGTAATCGGTTTGATTTACTGGATAATAATATTGGACTCTCTATTGGTGGATGTAGCTCGAGTTTGGGTGAACCACGTTAAAACTTGTCTCTTGCTGTTATTATTTCTGTGTATTTTCATTCCTTTGTTTAATCTTTATTTGCATTTAATTGATATCTTCTGTCAGCTAACCCTAACATCTCTTTGCTTGACTTGCAGCGTGAAAAACTCCCACTCCTTCACCGTGAAAATAAGCAATGCTCATTTGTTTTTAGGGTTGCATCTCTACTTTACATGAGGCATAGAGTCAAAAGAGTCTTTTAAATTAATAAAGCCTTAGCTTTATTTGCCTTGAGGGACCCACCTCTTTTCTTATAAGATTCTCATCATTATTTAAAACTGATTTTATCTCCTGTGAGCTCTTTAAAAATAGGACTCATTAATATTAAAAAAATAACTCAGCTCATTTAGAGGGGGCCCATCACCATGTAAGAGACTCAACATTAAAATTAGCTCAGCTCCTTTACGTGACCTTTACATTTTATGAGTTTTATAAAAAATAAAATGAATTTTTTTATCTCACACCCACAACCTCCATGTGGTGCATTGGCGCTAGTTTGAGGGAAAACTTTTCCTCCTTGCCTTCAAATCCCTGCCATGCTAACAACTGTCAGCCTCTAGTGCTTCCCTTAAGCTGCTCACTAAAGCCATTGATTCCATCCTCATCCTACGGTTACTGTAACTCTTCATTGGAGACCCTTTCCTATTGCCTCAAACCCTATTTCTCTGTGTATGCTTCCTTTATGGCGGTCGAGTGGAGACCCTCTACAGGATTTTGATTTGTGGCTGGAGTTTCTTCTTAGAGTGCCTTCATTGTTTGATGCTGCTGATTTATGTAGTAGGAGAGGTGCTTCCTTATTTTGTTTGAAATGGCTGATGACATCTTCATTGACTCTGTATTTCTAGGTTTAGAGGCTATGATGAAATTGATCTCTGGTTTGGATAGACGCCACCATTTGTTTAAATGAATAGCCCATGTATCATATTGGTAGCGCGAAACCTTCATGAGGTACACCATCTTCACTGTGATTGCATTTTATAAGTTGTGCCATGTGACTGATGCGTATAATCTTGATTTGAGGGGCAACACTTCTTTTTGCTAGAGGCCGATCCTCTAACTTGAATGGTGCCTCTAACTTGAATGGCGCCTCTAATTTGATGCTTCATTTCAATGCTATGGGTGGCGCCTCATTTAAATGCATGTGCCATCATATATAAGCTGAGTGCTTTAATGTGTTGTTGTGCCTATTTCTTCAAACTGGCATCGCTGATATTTATAGCTGAGACCCTTTGTATCTTGATGGCTATGTTTGTATCATGTTGGCAGTGCCTTTATGTGCTGTGCCTATATAAAATAGGCTATGTATCTGATATCATAGGCCAAGCCTTTATTTGGATGTTGGGCTTAAGTATGAGAGGCTACACTCTCATTGGCTGGTGGTGTTATTTGTATTAAAAGCGGAGTCTCGATCTCCCATGGCAACACATCTGTTGACAGGTCGAAGCCTTCTAACCAATGAATGGCTGATGCTAACATCTTATTTGATCTACTTTGAAAGAGGTTGAAACCATTATATATTAGACTCGCCAATCTTAGGTTGAGCCTTCCAATGAAGTCCGCTTGGCATTTGATGTATTGCCTATTTTGGAGATTAATGGCCTTTGCCTTTGATAATTAATGGTAGCTTCTATTCAACTTATGCCATCATAGACATGGTTTAGCTTGCGGTGATTCATTGAAGGTTGTACTATCCCAAAGACTTGAGGCTTCTATTCGAGAAGGTGTTTGACACCAGAGTCTTATTTTGGTAGCAAATACTATATTTGATGCTGAGTTTTGTTTATGACAGCGTGAGAATCTCTTATATTGAATGCCTCCATAAACTGGTAGCGCTTTGGTTTCTAAATAACAGCGCACCTCCCTTTGAATTCTATGATCCATGCCATACCATAGGCCGATGCCATATCCAGAGGCCTTCACTTGGATTTTGAATAGATATTTCAATGGGCTACACCACCATTAAGATTAGGAAGAGCAACCTGTAACGCAACCTAAATTAGACGTAATCCCAAAGTGTTAATAAGCCATTCCTCTGTAGTCTCAAACACCAATGGAAAGGCAACAATGTAGGGAAAATCAAGTTTGACTAAAGCTCGTATGCACGAGGATGATCCTGTCTAGCAGGCTCGCTTACTAGATTGCTAATCCAATCAAGGAAACCACAACATGCACAATAGATTCTTTGTGAATGGATCATATAAGAATGCTCCACAGGAATAGAGAAGTCTAATCCATCTAAAAATATTGGGATAACTCTTGCCACTCTAGCCTCTAGTTCCATCACAACAGCCACATAGGCCATCTATATATTATGCCACTCCCCATTGGTTTGAAATTAATGCCTCAACATCGAGTTCTCTTCTGTTGCTTGACTCTGAGTTTATGCTGTGTTGATTTGTAGACCGGTTGCACCTCATCTATATGACTTGCACCATTAATTGAATAGAGCCCCCACTCCTGAAATTGCAAGATTGCGTTTCCAAATTTGAAAGACTCTTATGCCTCATGAATTTATCTTGAATCCCTACTAAAGACCACAGAAACAAGGATCTCTCGAAAAAGATCTGAAATTGCCACAAATCAGACACATTGAAAGTTTCAAAATGGTGAAAAATTCTCACCAGTTCTTGACGACTGGCTGGGAAAGTGAGTCTGCTCACTATGAACGTACAGAAAATTGTGGCTTATCCATTGAGCATAGAGTCATATTATGCTGAAGCTGAAACATCCACAAAACTGAAAATAGATTGGCACCCAAAACTCATGCAACCAAACTAATACAAACTACCCCAAAACATGCCTTGAGTCAGAAACCAAGACACTGCTCAACTAAACACATCCACAACAGAGAACACAACTGAAACTGACCACTGAATCTGATACATGGCTATATCACAAAACTAACTATTTTGCAATTGAGACCTATTGAAACTTAGAATCCGTATTGCAGCAACAGAAACTTATTGAAAGCAAACTAACTAAAATTTGAAAACTAATGCTACTGTTGTAGTTTATTCTGAAAAACATGAAACTAAGCCATCCTTAAAGAACTTTGGTAGGAATATGCCCATTTATAGGGACATCGAAATAACTCCCAGTATGGATGATTCTACTCCACTGAATCAAGATTGAACTGATAATGGACCAGACAAACTGCACAAAGAAGTAAAGCAAGCACTTGTACCTTTTTGCTTTTCTGCATTCTAGAGGCTCATCCTTGGCATGAAAACACCAATTAGGCCGATCTATATGCTGCTCTTGCTTCAGCAGAGGGCGGGAAGGGAAAATCTGTTGAGAATAAGGAATACTCAGAGGGGGGGTGAATCAGTATTCCGCAAAACCACTTCTTCACAAATTTATTTATCCAATTTCTAAAGTTAATAACATGAAAGAAGAATAAACATAGGAACAATAACCATAAAGACATAACACATGAACACCAGGATTTTTATATGGAAAACCCAAAAAGGGAAAAACACAGTGAGTGTTAGCTCACAATATATTAATATAGCACAATACCGGATTACAAGAAGGCTCACTGCCCAGAGAAATGCTAACTGCAAGAAAGGATCACTACCAAAACAGGCTCATTGCCTTGAAAAACAAACAAGAAAGAAGAATGGCTCACTTCCAAGTTAAACTACTTAGATTGCATCTATACATGCTTGGTTGTAGCTCTAATGAAGTACAAAAATACTGTCTCAAAACTCTTTATGTCTGACTGCTCTGTTTCACAGCTCTGCTTTTTACGTGGGAATAAGATCTCTCTTCTTCTGCTCTTTATTACTTCTACAAAATCACCTTCCACTGTATGTCGCGCATATATCTATTCACATTCCCATCACACACACTCAAACACTAAATTTGATCCCATATATATATATATCTGCAACACTTAAGATCTTCATATTAGGTCGGCATACTCAGATGAAGTGTATAGTTAATAAACTTGTAGCTTGTCGGCCAAATCCATTCACCAAAATACAAGGCGGACCTAAATAACATTTGAAGCACCTTCTCATATGTTAGCTCCAATTGTAGAACCACTTAGGATTAAGTTCTAAATAATAGAGATTACCGCATACAATTCAAACTTATCATGTCAGCCTCTAACTCAGACTGCTACTGATTCAATTCATCTGTCAAACTACATCTTTTACTGCGAACCACAGGGCTTGCTCAAAATCATATCAAAGAATCCTCAGATGTCACTAATCAGACCTTCATAACCACAGAGCAAAATATTCTTTAGCGGCAAAATGCGGACCATTAGAACTCAGACTTTGTCACAGTCAAACTCTGTCAAACACTGTAGTGATACTCAACAGCTTGCAACTATCTTTCTGGTGGACTTTAGATCTTACAAATCTAGATATAGACACTTCATACAAGTGTTAACAACACATCAAAACCACATAACAAATTATACACTTGCGGAGAAATGAGGATCATTTTACTTCGCACTGTACACTGTCCCTGTCTTACTTCTATTCATCCAGACTTAGATATTTTCTTCAAATGACTTCTGGAGGAAGTCATGGCCTGAACACTGGAATATATCATCATCAAGTGGCTATGAGTCAACATACCTAAACTGCATTTTTTGGTCTCCATCTGCAGAGGCATACTGATCTACTTTCTGTCTCTTACTCTGAATATGGTCCATACTTAGTCAATATGACTAGGTCTTCTTTACCGGACCTCAAACTCTACTCCAACTTTGTTCCTTTTCTTGTTTCCATCAATGACACCACTTAATTATTCAACATAGTAGTGTCTCTTGCCAACAATCTCCCCCTTTGGCATTGACGGAAACACTTAGTGAAAAATGCTTGATTGGCTTGATTGCTCCCCTTTCTATATACACTCTATAATTCTTCTCCCCCTTTGGCATCAATGGCAAAGGTGTAGGTTTCAGAGTAAAAAATTTTCAAAACTACAAGGTTTGCTATACTCTGTCACATTTATACAAATACACATTTGTATCTTAATTTATAGTTGAAGGTAAAATATCATTATAGATAGTATTTATCAAAGCTATCTCTCCATTCCAACTATTCCTTGCAGTTTCCAAAATATGGATGTGGCTATTTATAAAAAAGACTAGCTTTTTTGCCTTCTGCACATCTAATGGTGTATCAATTAATGCTTGTGATTTCAAGGCTTCATCTGCCTGATTGGTCATGGAATCAATTTTTGGACTTATTAGCCCCCTTAGCTAGCACAACCTATCTTTGATTTCTTCCCTTTTCTTCATCAGAATGCTCAGATCATTGTGAATATTTACAACCTGTGTCTCTTTGGCACTTAATGACTCAATTGCCAGATTATGTCTTAGAAATATTAAGCAGTTTGAGTTCCATGTCTTTGATTTTATCTTCTAATTGTTGAACTGCACTAGACAACTAAGGGGGGGGTGAATCAGTTGTCCTAAAACTTCTAACCAAATATGATCATCAACTTATTAATTACTTATATTCAGATATAACCTTGAAAGCATCAAATGAGAAGCTCAACACAAAACTATAAACAACACATGAGACACTAGATTTTTATGTGGAAAACCCTAAAAGGGAAAAACCACAGTGGGTGTTAGCCCACAGAAATATATAAGTTATATCAATATTGGAAAATAGAGGCTCACTGCCTATAGGGTTCACTGCCCAAATTTCTCACTACAAAGAAAGGCTCACTGCCTATGGATGGCTCACTACCAAAGGGTGGCTCACTGCCAAAAGTTTGAACTGAGATAACAACATCTGCTCCATGCCAAGGTTCAGTTCTATTGAAGCACAAAAACACCTCTTCTCTACTCTACTGTCTTACTTCACTTTATCTTCGCATCTTCGCACTTGGATACTTTTTCACGACTCAATTACAAGTATATATATCATCCATCAACCTTGGAATGTACATCAAGGTCGGCATTACATCATCAACCATTGGAACAATCTCTAGGGTCGGCATTACAAACATTTACAAAATAGGTCTTGACCTAATAAAAAATTATGCAAAGGAAATGTAGTAAAGATGTATACGGATCACACCATGCCTTAGCTGGGACTCAAACATGATCTTCCATGCCAGAACATGCTTCTACAATCTTCAAGAGATCTCTGCAATCACTGGAATTAACCAAGTTAGCTAAGACTGGTTACACACTATGTTATCTGGGAATAATCTTTGAACACGATCTCAATTCCTTAATGCAGACCAATGTAAAGGCAGGAACATGGTCAGAAGGCATCCACATGGATGTTGTAATTGTTGATTGTCATGAAAACTAAGAGGGGGGGTGAATCAGTGTTCTATAAATCTTTTCATGCACTTTTACTTTTAACCATTTCAAAAGAGTAATCCAATAGAAGAAAAATATACAATTGGAAAGAATGACACATAACACCAAGATTTTACATGGAAAACCCAAAGAGGGAAAAACCACGGAGAGGATTACCTCTCATAAATATATTGCAATCTTTACAAAAATGATGTTCAGGCTTGGTCACTCCACGGGCCTCGAACATGTTGGCTTACATCCATGAAGTACAACTAGATTTAGTAGGCTCACTACCTCAACCCTAAACCTAGAGAGATTACAATAAGGGTTGTTAAACCTTGAGGGATGTTAAACCCTATTGAAGGCTCACTGCCTTGAAGATGAACACTTGCTTCCAATCAGATTGCACATGAGAATTGAGTACTGCTTAAGCATCTGCCACTATGTCAGGGTGCAGTCATTTAGCAACTGAATTTTGAATCCCAAGTCTTCATCTCTGCTTCTCTTCTAATTTTGCTCTTCTATTCACATGCTCGCATCTCTCTCACACACACACACCTCTCCTGCTGCTCACTCCACTGAAGATCAACACTCTTATATATATATATCAACATCATGATTTAATCCATAATCAGGTCGGCATCAAGAAGTGAAACATGTACATAAAAAGATGTACCTTGTCACTCAATCCAATGCACTATGTGTCACATGGACCGAAATCTTCTCCCAAATGTGTTCATATAGGTCAGCTCTAATCATTCAATTACTTACATAGATCTTTCACACACAATCCTTTCTTTGCATCATGATTTATCTCACCAGTGAGCCTGTTCCTCAAAAGTATGCTTAACAACTTCATCTGCTGACTTACAACTTTTTTTGAGGATCTCAAAACACTTCCAAAACCATACCAAGAACCCTTTATACATTCCCAATCTTACCCTTAGAACTGCAAGTCAAGATATCATCTTGCGGAGAAATACGAACCATCAGAACTCAGACTCTATTTTTGTCAAACTCAGTCAAACACTATGCCGATACTTAGCATCTTGTAGCTAATCTTCCAGTGGACTTTAGATCTCCTAACTCTGGAAGAAGACACTTCATATAAGTGTTTTTAATACCTCAAAACCACATAGCGAAATACTTGTCTACGGAGGAATGAGGACCACTGCACTAGACCCTATTCACTGTTCCTGCTCTACCTTTGCTTACTCAGACTTAGACATTTCTTCAAGATGACTTCCAAAGAGTATTAGGACTTAATCTCTGAGGTATAACACTATCAAACACCAACTGACATCATACCTGAACCGCATCTGCAAGTCTTCAATTGCGGAGGCATACTAGTTGACTTACTGTCCTCTACTCTGCATACTTTCCATTCTTAGCCATTTTCTATCAACCGGACCTGGAATCTAATATGTTCTTCTAGATATATCTCTTCCTATCATGGTGATAGGATCTTTGAGCCTTGTTGCCATCATTGACAACATACAAGTCCATACTGGAGCAGTGTCTCTTGCCAACAATCTCCCCCTTTGGCATTGATGGCAACACTTAGTGAAAAATGACTGACTATTCCCCCTTACTATATACACTGTACTTTCTTTCTCCCCTTGAGATGTTTATCCATTTTTCATTGATCTACTTCTCCCCCTTTGACATCAATGGCAAAAGGGTGTGATCCAGAGCCAAAAGTTTGTCAAAATTTCAAAAATTTATATATTCTGCCGCATATTTGCAAGTGTAATCTTCATTTTAATATTACATGTGCTTAAGAACATCATTAAATATGTTTTTGATCAGTGTCCACTCAACATCCCAACTTTTCTTTGCATTTTCTAGAATCTAAATTTGATTGCTGAGAAGAAAAACTAAGGCTTCTGCCTTTTTAAGATCAGAAGTTGTGTCCACTTGGACAACTAGCTTGGCCTCTATAATAAGATTTGTCATTGAGTCTAGCCTTGGACAAACTAACCTTCTGAGTTGTCCTATCCTACTTTTTATATGGTACTTTTGATTTGTTTAGTTAGTCAATTCATTGTGAATATTAATGACTTCTGTTTCTGTCCTTATAACTGATTATGCTTCTCGATCAAATTTCTCAGAGATGTCCAACAATTTTTGTTCCAAATCTTTGATCTTTTCTTCAATATTTTGAGTAGTTTTAGGCCAGGAAAAATATAACTTGTACATATCTCCAACATCTTTCACAGCTTTTTGAATGCTAGCAATTGTATTGTTTAATGTGATTTTGTCCTTTGCTATCATTATTTTCAATTCTTCTAATCTTTTCTCATCAAATTCTTGTCGTACTTTTGTTTCTATAGATTTCTCAAAGGATTCAAATTGTTTACTTACCGAATTTATCAGGCCCTTCAGATGACTTGATGAGGGCATGGATAAATCCCTTTTGAAGGTGGGTAGTAGCTTTTCTAAGATTCTTGATGCTTCATCAATCAGTTCACTATCCTCAATATGTGATTTTATCATCTCTTCTTGAGCCTTTGCTTGAACAATTGAAATCCACTTAAACTTTTGTGCCAGAGACATTGTATCTAGATTTATTGGGCCATGCAAAAAACCCAGTTCATCCACATCTTGTTTCTCTTTCTCTAGCACTTCTTTCTCCAATGCAGTAGTGTCTCTTGACACAATAGGCACCTCTTCTTTTTGATTTTGTTCTAGATCATCTAATTCCATATTCTTATTGGTTTCCTCTGCTTGTTCAAGTGGAAGATTTACCAGTTCTTCCTCAGTTTCTCCTCTGTCAGTATTATCCTTAGTCTATTATGCTAGAGAAGTTCTCACTTGAGAGTCATTTGTGGGCTCCTCTTCCTCCTTAGACATTCTGCCATCTGTATCAGTTTCTTGACCCAAATTTATTTCCAGAGCAGATGAATTGACAGGAACATCAGTTTCTTCATCAACACTTGTAGTGGGAAGATTGTGTTGCTTCAGGGTTTTCAAGATAATCTCTTCTGTTTCTTTCACTACTTTGTCAGTTTCACCTATCATGAACAAATTCATCCTTATTTTAGTTCTAAACTGATCCTTGGTCTCCTTGAAGATTAGATTTTATTCCTCTGCAGTGATTTCTGGATATAGTCTAGTCAACACATGTTTTCTTAGCTCGATATCTTTAGCCCTGGCATTCTCCTTTCTAATACTCAAAATATTTGCTAGACTTTTTGGGAGATCAGAGATGATCTCAATGAGGGCTTTGCTGAAAGTATTGAGATATTTTATAGTGGCTTCCTCCAGACTCATTTTGTCTTCTTTACCATATTCATCAAAGTGCTTGATCATCGATTTTAGATTCCCATCTACAGTGACAACCTTTACTATATCTGCAAGTGTTGGGAGTACTTTCTGTCTCTTGCTGGACTTCTCTTCTCCAAAGAATTTTCCTTTGCTGCTTCTGGAGGCTTTACCAACCTCAGCTTTCATCTTCTTGACGTCTTCATCTAACTCAGTCTCTTCTTCATCCTTTTCACCAATACTAACATATAACCTTTTTCCTTTCACTTTTTGCCTCTTCATTTGTTTGGTAGCGGACTCCTTTGAAGATTTCTCTAGGTTTGATGATGATGTAGCTCCTGATGGAGTGGTAGAGCTTTTGGTGGTCCTCTGAGTCCTTTCCGGTTTGTTTTTCTTTAATTGAGATTCCTCTAGAATCTGTATTGGCTCATCCTTTTTCTTCTCTTTTGCTGCTTTCTCTCCCTTTTCTCTTGCCTCTTTTAATTGTTCCTTGGTAATGCCATATCTTGCAACGATCTCTTCTACTTCTTTCCTCACTTTTCTAGAAGATTCAAAATTTCTGTGTTCAACATACAGTTTCACATATATTTCTTCATATGTACCGAATCTTTCTTCTTTTGTATCCTTAGTTTTACTCAACATATGTTTGGCATAGTTGTCCAATATGTACCACTTACTTCATACCCCATGGGCATGATCCAAACTGTTTTGGGCTCAACAGCCTCCATCAGACATTAGTTCTTGGTAACCATAAAATAGATACTATCTTTGTATTTCTCAATGATTCCATTGGGAATTCTTTCCCTAGATTACATCATGCTTTGAAAGTTTTTGAAGAATCCCCATAGGGCTACTTTTTGTTCATTTTGGCCACCTAAGTTGCTAAGACATTGTCTTATTTGAGCAGCTACTGGTTGATTTCTTAACCATATTAAACCCTTGTGATTAGGAAATTCATTTAGAAAGTAAAAGAACAAGCACATAATGAGCGTACCAAATTTGAAGGGACAACTCTTACTTTCTTTGACTTCCTTCAGATTATCCATCAGCTGAACCCTTAATAGTTCACACAAGTCATAATCAACATTTTCTTTGATCATTTGATATGCAGTGTAAATTGTCGTACCTGAGATAGAGTTTTCTTTGCTAGAGAAATAGATCTTGTACCGTATGACCATTGAACAAATTTCATAGCGGGATCACTGATATCTTTTATTGTCATTCCCCTTTTATCAAATTGTACTCCAGTAGCTTCTGTAACTGTTTGATTCTTAAATGCCTTTAGCAGTGGCATACCTCCAGTATAATTTAATTTGGTTACTACTTGGATTGCTTCTTTTGTTATCTTGAAGGGTTTCTCCTTTCCCAGCCACATAATTTATCATGGATTCTTCTTAGCATGTAATGCACCCATTTGTCTTCAACAAATGTGGGGTACTTAATGTATTAGATGAATTTCTTTTCTTTCAGAATCATGTGCTCTTTCTTCAGGTTAAACTGATCATTACTCAGGTGATTTTGAAATAGATCTATGAAACAAGTTCCTCCAAGTTCCTCTAGGGCAACATGAATGTATGCCCTAACATCTTCAACTTATAAAATTCTGCGTGGAATACTTGAGAATGCACCCATTTGATTGACTTCAGTTGCTTATGAGGATGTTTCTTGAATTTGGGTCGAGGGCGTTCGATAATGTCTATGATTTGAGGAGTTGCCATAGCAAAGATTCAATAGATTTACAATGAGGGTTTCTGCGATAAATACCTTGAGATGCTGAGACTAGGTTTCCTTCACTTGAATCAATCCAAGCTTGAATTTTTGTTGCGCCTTGAATTCTTGCTTCAATCTCTTTTTGGATTCTGAAAAACTTTGAATGCAAGGTGAATTTGAGACCAAAAGACTTGACTTTTATTCTCCGTACTTGACCTGATTTTCATAAATGCTATTTTTAAAAAAGTTTCTTAACTTATTTCTGATGGACACAGTCAATTAGAATTGTTCCACAAAATGTTGCATCAGCTTATTTCCTTCCATTTTTTCTTTCAGAGGATTTGTCTTGTCGAATTCGACCAAGAATCTCTGTTCTGAAATCTAGCATCAACTACTTGGCCGGGGAGTTTGGATTTCTAATACTGCTCCCCCTGAGCCAGTGCCCACACCTCATTCTTCAAAGAGGGTATCCGCATCAAATGTTGATGTGGATCCATCCTCAATTAAAATCACTTCCTTAACAATCCATAGTTTGTCCATTTCTTTCTTGGTTTCAATCGGATTAACCTTTTCTTTTCCCTTATCACTTTTTTGCTCTGTTTTCCTTTCTTCAGAATAGCAATCTCTCTTCACATTCCTACTTCTGCAAAATATTGCAATATGTCCAGATTTGTTGCAATTGAAACATACCACATTCTTTTGACCTTGATTCCTTCCATTGATTGAATTTGATCTGCATTGATTAGCCATGTGTCCAAATCTATTGCACGCAAAACACTTTTCATTGAATGATTAACTGTTCCTAATATTTTGAAAATTAGTTCTTACTGAACTTCTGCATTCATTTGATCTATGTCCCATTTTATAGCATGCATTGCACCTAATAGAATTCTGACTTACTTTACTTTTGTATACAACAGCTCTATGACCAATTCTATTGTAGGTGAAGCATTTACCTTTGAATGACTGTTCATTCCTCCCATTGTTGAAACTTTTCTTGATCTGATTTCTACATTCATTTGCTCTATGACCAAATTTATTACAATTGAAACACTGACCAGAGAATGATGGAGTCTTTTGATTTATTCTACTCCTACACTGAGTAACCTTATGACCAAACTTATTGCATGAATTACAATAGCTATTGAAATATGGGTACCTTTGGGCATTTGGTTGTCTGACCGAAGGTCTTCTAGGTCTTCTTCTTTGATTTTTGAACTGGTGTCCTTTGTTTTGTCTTGACTCAGTGCTTATTTGCCTGGAGTTTGAACTTTCTCCTTTCTCAAATCCTAAACCATGCTTGTCATTGGCATTCCTTTGGCTAGCAATCATTTCATCAAGCTGTGCAGTACTTATCTTGATTTTTTCTTCAAAACTTCTGGCCTTCTCCAGATCTGTCTTTGAACTTATAATTTCTTTTTCAAGTTTAGCACAATCTTTTGATCTGTTCTTCACAATCAAAGTTAGATCATCTTCTACTCTTGTTCTTTTTGTAACTTTTCCTTCCAAATGATTTAGGGCTTCATTTGCTGATAAAAATTGGTCACTAACTTCTTTGTATTTGTCTTTGAATTTCTTGACTTGCTCTTTCATCTTTAAGATGCATTCATCGACTTGTTGCAAGTTTTCTTTTAGATCCCTGACCTCTGCTTCAGAATTTTCTAGATCCATAATAGCTGTTTCTAGTTGGTTGTATCTCTCATAATTTCCATACCTTCTTGCTTCCATGATCGCACTATCCTAGATCTTCCTTAAGCTTTTAAACTTTTTCCAAGGAACCTAGCTCTGATACCAATTGTTGATTGTTAGGAACACTGAGAGGGGGGGTGAATCAGTGTTCTATAAATCTTTTCATGTACTTTTACTTTTAACCATTTCAAGAGAGTAATCCAATAGAAGCAAAATATACAACTGAAAAGCATGACACATAACACCAAGATTTTACGTGGAAAACCAAAAGAGGGAAAAACCACAGAGAGGATTAGCTCTCATAAATATATTACAATCTTTACAAAAATGATGTTCAGGCTTGGTCACTCCATGGGCCTAGAACATGCTGGCTTACAGCCATGAAGTAAACCTAGATTTAGTAGGCTCACTACCTCAACCCTAAAACTAGCAAGATTACAATAAGGGTTGTTAAACCCTGAGGACTGTTAAACCCTGTTGAAGGTTCACTACCTTGAAGATGAACACTTGCTTCCAATCGGATTGCACATGAGAACTGAGTACTGCTTAAGCGTCTACCACTATGCTAGGGTGCAGTCATTTAGCAACTGAATTCTGAATTCCAAGTCTTCATCGCTGCTTCTCTTCTAATTCTGCTCTTCTATTCACATGCTCACATCTGACACACACACCTCTCCTGCTAATCACTCCACTGAAGATCAACACTCTTATATATATCCGCATCATGATTAAATCCATAATTAGGTCAGCATCAAGAAGTGAAACGTGTACATAAAATGTTGTACCTTATCGCTCAATCCAATGCACTATGTGTCTTGTAGACTAAAATCTTCTCCCAAACGTGTTCATATAGACCAGATCTAATCATTCAATTACTTACATAGATCTTTCACACACGATCCTTTCTTTGCATCATGATTTATCTCACCAGTCGGCCTGTTCCTCAAAAGTATGCTTAACAAATTCATTTGCTGACGTACAACTTGTGCTGAGGATCTCAAAACACTTCCAAAACCATACCAAGGACTCTTTATACATTCCCAATCTTACCCTCAGAACCGCAAGGCAAGATATCATCTTGTAGAGAAATGCGGACCATCAGAACTCAGACTCTGGCTCTGTCAAACTTAGTCAAACACTATGCCGATACTCAACAGCTTGTAGCTAATCTTTCGGTGGACTTCAGATCTCCTAATTCTAGAATAAGACACTTCATATAAGTGTTTTCAACACCTCAAAACCACATAGTGAAATACTTGTCTGCGGAGGAATGCGGGCCACTGCATTAGACCCTGTTCACTGTTCCTGCTATACCTTTGCTTACCCGGACTTAGACATTTCTTCAAGATGACTTTCAGAGAGTATCAGGACTTAATCTCTAAGGCATAACACTATCAAACAACAAATGACATCATACCTGAACCACATATGCAAGTCTTCAATTGCGGAGGCATACTAGTTGACTTACTGTCCTCTACTCTGCATACTTTCCATACTTAGCCATTTTCTGTCAACCAGACCTGGAATCTAATATGTTCTTCCTAAGATATCTCTTCCTATCATGGTGATAGGATCTCTAAGCCTTGTTTCCATCAATGACAACATACAAGTCCATACTAGAGTAGTGTCTCTTGCCAACAGTAATCCCCAGGAGCAACCACTTTATGCATGAGATTCTTCACACCAGAGCACATGAACTTCATTGTCTTCAACTGTCATAAAAGAAAGATATCTTGTGGACCACAAAATCATGAACAATTGTAGTTGTAGGCACTTATTATCATCCCAAACTTCCCTTTAGAACCATAGAGCAAAATACTTCAATGCAGAGGAATACAGAGCAAAATACTTTCTTCTTGGCACCAGTGAATAATCAAAAAAAGCAGGTTTTACTCTTGTGAATGCAACTCACTCAATTCTTCATACCAGAGGCTCAAACTTGGGATTTAGCATCTTTAGATATGCCTCTAAATAAATTCCAATCCATAGACCAAGATCTTTAATATACAAGAAATGCAGAGCAATCTTCTGATTCTTCCGGAGGGGCTAATTTTCTTGAAGTCATCAACATATAAGGATTCTAATCAATCAAAACATAAGGATATAGTTGACACCAATGACAACACAGATATGTTGACATCAATGACAACACCAATTAGGCACATACTTGCAATAATCTCGCCCTTTGTCATTGATGGCAACATATGATGTGAAAAATTGTAACTACCATCAAGACAAGATTCTCCCCCTTACTCTTCACATATCTGCATTCTTTCCTCTCTGAGTTTTTCACATGATTTCTCTCCCCCTTTGACATCAATGGCAAAGGGCACATACTTACACTCTGCTGCTCTAAACCAAACTCTCTTCTAAAATCTCTCCATCTAACTACTCCCCCTAAGAAGTAGCTTGTATAAGCATCAATCCAGATATGGAGGTGGAACTCTAAGCACCACCAGACTAATGCACTCTTGTACATCTTAGTTTTGAGCAGGAGGGGTGATAACCTAGGCTTGGTGAAAATGTCTGCAATTTGATCCTTTATGGACACATATTTCAACTTTACTTCATTCTCTATCACCTTCTCTCTCAAAAAGTGATACCTTATTGATATGTGCTTTGTTCTTGAGTGCATCATTGGATTCTTTAAAATGTTTATGGAACTTGTATTGTCACAATAGATTGCAATTGGATATTCATACACAAATATTATATCCTTCAAAGTCTGAGCACTTCATACATAATACTTGAGTGCAACAACATGCTACTTCAATATACTCTGCTTCTACAGTTGACAAGGTTATTGAATCTTGTTTCTTGCTCAACCATGAAACCAATCTATTTCCCAAGAAGAAGGCACCTCCACTTGTACTCTTTCTGTCATCAACATCTCTGGCCCAATCTACATCTATATAAGCACTGAGAGTGAAATAATTGCTCTTTGGATACCATAAGCCATAATCCAGAGTACCTTTCAAATACCTCAGGATTCTCTTAACTGCCATTACATGTGATTCTCTTGGATCAGCTTGAAACCTTGCAACAAGGCAAACTACATGCATAATATCAGGTCTGGTTTGAGTTAGATAAAGCAATCCTCCAATCATGGATCTGTATTTTTCTAATCAACCTTAGGTGATTCATCAGTTTTTCTCAACTTGCAACCAGTCACCATGGGAGTACATACTGGTTTAGAGTCTTCCATCCCAAACTTCGTCAGCAACTCTTTCACATACTTAGACTGAGATATGAAGATTCCTTTATTTGATTGATTAATTTGTAGACCCAAAAAGAAATTGATTTCACCAAACATGGACATTTCAAATTCACTTTTCATCTCACTGGCAAACCTTATGCACATAGCTTCATTTCCTCCAAAGATAATGTCATCAATAAAGACCTCAACAATCAAGATTTGATCATCATTGATTTTGAAGTACATATTGCTATCTGTAGTACCTTTACTGAATCCCAATTGCAACAAATACTTGTCTAACCTTGCATACCAGGCTCTAGGAGCTTGTTTGAGTCCATACAATGCTTTCTTCAACCTGCATACCATATCACCTTAATTTGGCAATAGGAATCCCTCCGGTTACTCAATGTATACTTCCTCTTCTAACTCACCATTTAGGAAGGCATATTTCACATCCATCTGATATAGCTTAAAATCTTTGTGAGCTGCAAATGCCATAAACATTCTGATTGCTTCAATCCGAGCTACTGGGGCAAAGGTTTCTTCAAAATCTATCCCTTCAATTTGAGAATATCCTTTACATACAAGTCTTGCTTTATTCCTTACAACTTCTCCATTTTCATTCAGCTTGTTCCTAAAGACCCATTTAGTTCTAATGAGATTTTTATTAGCAGGTCTAGGAACTAATTCCCAAGTTTCATTCTTCTCTATCTGCAATAGTTCTTCCTCCATTGCCTTTACCCAATTTTCATCATTGCATGCTTCATTCATAGTTTTTGGTTCAATCTTTGAAAGCAAACAATAATTGACTTGTTCCTCTGCAGCTCTTCTTCTTGTTAGCACACCTTTGTCCTTGTCACCTATAATCTAATCTTCAGAATGATTGATCCTTACATACCTGGGAGTCTTGACAATATTTTCCGGAGCCTCTTCTTCATCCTGACTGTCTGCTTGCTTATCTTTCTCTTCAATTGCTATAGTCATAGGTTCATCTATTTCATAACAACTTAGGTCTGATATTCTTTCTTTGCCTTCATCTACCTTCACATTTGCACTCTCAACAATCTTTTTGAGGCTTTTGTTGTAGCACCGGTAGGCCTTGCTCTTGGTAGAGTATCCAAGAAAGATTCCTTCATCATATCTTGCATCAAACTTTCCTAGATCTTCATCTCTCCTGATATAACATTTGCTTCCAAAGACTTTGAAATATTTTACTGTGGGAATTATGCCATACCGCAATTCATAGGGAATTTTAGTACCATTACCTTTCACTTGAACTCTATTTTGAATGTAGACATCAATGTGAATAACTTCTTTCCAAAAGACTTCCGGCAGACCTTCTTTTTTCATCATTGTCCTGGTAGCCTCCTGAACCGTCCTGTTCTTCCTTTCCACAACTCCATTCTGCTGAGGAGTCCTAGGTGCAGACAACTGTCTCTTTATCCCATACTCTTCATAGAAAATGTTGAATTTATTTGATGTGAACTCACCTCCTCTATTAGATCTTAAGCATTTGATCTTCAAATCTATTTCAATCTCAACCATTGCCTTGAAAGATTTGAATTTCTCCAGGGATTTTGATTTATCTTTTAGAAAAGTAACCCAAGTTATTCTAGAATAAGCAACATGAAGTACCTGTCACCTTGTAGACTTATCACCCTTGTAGGACCAACTAGATCCAGCAAACCGGTAGAAAATTGTTCTTTGGTCTTGAAACTTGTCCTTATCTACTTTCCCAACTGACATTCCTTACAAATTGAGTTGAATGGTTTCACAAGTTTTGGTAAATCTCTCATAGCCTGACTTGAGGTTATCTTTACTTGACTATCAAAGTTTATATGACACATCCTTCTATGCCACAACCAACTTTCATCTGCGTGAGCTAATCAACAATAATAATTAGTTCCTCTCAGTTGATAGATGTTACCTTTTGTCTTCTTACCGGTAGCAATTACAATTCTCAAACTTTTCATGATCTTGCACCCATTATCTTTGAATCTCAGATCATATCCTTTGTCACACATCTGACCAACACTCAAAAGATTATGCTTCAAACCCTTCACATATAGAACATTGTTAGTATTATGCTCTAATACCAATTGTTGAATTGCACCAGACAACTGAGAGGGGGGTGAACCAGTTGTCCTAAAACTTTTAACCAAATATGATCATCAACTTATTAATTACTTATATTCGAATACAACCTTGAAAGCATCAAATGAGAAGCTCAACACAAAACCATAAACAAAATAGGAGACACCATATTTTTATGTGGAAAACCCTAAAAGGGAAAAACCACGGTGGGCGTTAGCCCACAGAAATATATAAGTTATATTAATACCAGAAAATAGAGCACCGCCTATAGGGCTCACTGCCCAAATTGCTCACTGCAAAGACAGGCTCACTTTCTATGGATGTTTTACTGCCAAAGGGTGGCTCACTACCAAAAGGTGGCTCACTGCCAAAAGGTTGAACTGAGATAACATCTACTCCATGCCAAGGTTTAGTTCCATTGAAGCACAAAAACACCTCTGTTCTACTCTGTTGTCTTACTTCACTTTATCTTCGCATCTTCACACTTGGATACTTTTTCGTGACTCAATTACAAGTATATATATCAGATCCATCAACCTTGGAATGTACATCAAGGTTGGCATTACATTCATCAACCGTTGGAACAATCTCCAGGGTCGACATTACAAACATTTACAAAATAGGTCTTGACCTAATACAAAATTATGCAAAGGAAATGTAGTAAAGATGTATATGGATCACACCATGCCACAACATGCTTCTACAATCTTCAAGAGATCTTCGCAATCACTGGAATTAACCAAGTCGGCTAAGACTGGTTACACGCTACGTTATCTGGGAATAATCTTCAAACACGATCTCAATTCCTTAACATGGACCAATGTAAAGGCAGGAACACGGTTAGGAGGCATCCACAGGCACGTTGTAATCACCAGGAGCAACCGCACAAACTCTAACCACTTTATCCATGAGATTCTTCACACCAGAGCACATGAACTTCACTATCTTCAATTGTCATAAAAGATAGATAGCTTGCCAACAACCAAATCAATTGTAGTTGTAGGCACTTATCATCATCCCAGACTTCCTTTTAGAACTGCAGAGCAAAATACTTCTATTTAGGGTAAAATTTCATGGTTTGTTTACTCTAGGTTAAGTACCTTAATTTCACCACTAAACATTGGGGAGACAAGGATCAAGCTTGTGAACAAGCTTCTAATCACTTTGCCTCCCTTTTTATGCTTGCGTGGTTATGAAACCTAATGCCCTAATCAAGATTTTGCCAAGTATTGTACTTCCAACCAAGTAAAACCCTAATTATGCCTCAAATCAACAATATACAGGAACTGAAGAAATATCTGATAAAACTGATCACAAAAGTGTAGAGGAGGGGTTTCAGAGACAGTGTACCCAGAATTTTAGGGCTACCTGGACTAGGGCACCCGTCCCAATGTCCTGCAAATTCTTGAATAGGAAAACCTTCCGCATAGGGTGTCTGAGACCACCAAAAGGCTCCTGAATCCCAGATAAAACACCTGGTTGGACTAGGGTGCCCCCACCAATGTCCCGTAAGTCTTGGAATCCAAAAATTTGAAAGTCTATCGTGACTGTATCAATGATATTCTTCTTTCTATAGCTTCTTTTTGTTGGACCCTGCGAAACACGATCTACACATACAAAAGAAGGAAATTGTTGTGACTATATAGGAGCTTGCCTCAGTCAAGCCCCGTCTTTGGTATTTCTACCTTAACAATAGCCAAAGGAAAAGATTTGCATAATTGTGTGCAAACCTAACAATGTGTTATGCATAAAATCAAACCCTAGATGTCTCAATCAAGGGAAGATCAACAACTTGCTTTGCATTAATAAACACATACAACTTCACCTTAAGGAGATGAAACAAATGAAGACTTGCATGAACAAGAAGGCAAATCAGCAATGTCCACGGAGGATCTCCAAGCTTGCTGTTGGACGCTTCAACCCTTCTCCCAATCATGCAAAAGGTGTACAAACCCTAGGAAGAGCAAGATAGACTTAAGATCTTGATTCCTAACCTTCATCCATTATCTCCAAGATAGCAATTAAAGAATACTTTGAATAGCTTCAACAAGTCACTGATCTTCAATGGTAATTGCAACAGAGTTTTGGCATCAAGCTTGCATAAGATTTGTGTGTGATAAAATGATTTGCAAATGTCTTTTTATATCAAGCTTTAGGGAATTCAAATTTTGAAATAATGTCTCGATATCGTGCGAAAACTAAGAATTTGAAAATGGAATCCCGAGGCACTTGGCAGAACCAACACCCCGCCAAAATTCAAAATCTTGTGAAACCGGGGAGGACTAGGGCGCGGGCGCCCAAGTCCAAGTCCCCAATTTTAGCTCAGATCTGCATTTTTGGGGGTCCTAGGGACCCTAATCTCAAATCTCTTTCCAGGTTTTATCAATCAGTTACCTCAAAAAGTGAATAGATTACTCCTAGACTAAGTCAATCAGGGTTTCGGGAAGGTCGAAAAAGAAAAGGTTGAGAGACCACCAAGAGTGAGGAGCTAAACTGAGGGAAATTGTACCATTCCATATAGGAGGACAATTTCTGACGTTACATTTAGCCCCCACTTTAGTGGCCATATGACACTATGTGCATATGCAACTAAAGGAAAGTAAATACATTAATCATGAAAAGGATACCCAAAAGGATACTGTAGAGGAGTTCGAAGCGTTGTCGATGAACAGGAAGAAGCCCCCAAGTCTGTAATTCTGCAAGACCATAAAGTTAGGAACTGCATCCTACAAAGGAACACTTATCAGAAAAATCAAAACCAAATCAACCTGCAACCACCACCAATGAGTCAGTATCAAATGCTAAGGGGGTTGAGTGATGAAACATGGTGAGGGAGGAAATCGAGGGAGATATGTGCCCCCCTTGTTTCTACTTGCTTAGTTCGAGAGTAGAAACAAGGAGATATTCACGTGTTGATTTCAAGGGAAATGTGTTGTGAGGGTTATTTGAAGGAACAACGCTCAACACAGCACATTGGGTAAGGATAAAAGTGAAACCAAGATTCCAATGCAATAGACGGCACTGAAATCAAAGTTTGATAGCTCAAGAAAAGGGCTCCAAAGTGAAAGAGTGCACTTTTTCACCTAGTTAGGGATATGATTTCTCACTTACTTACATTATGTAAAAAGGAGTTGTCACTTATCACTTAACTCATTCTTGTTTCTTATTATTGTAGAGAGAGAGAGAGAGAAGGAGAATAGGAGAACGACCATGCCGAGCCGATGTCCATACCATCCACCGCGACTGGAGATGCTCTGAGCTCGAGTGGCGGAGAGACGCTTCGAGGCTGAGGTAGGGTCTTGATTCTGTCCTTTTGTCATCTTTCATCGTATTTTGTTTTCACATTTATCGATGTCTGTGCCAAGAGGGGAAGGTGGATAGGGTTCCTAGATAGGGGTGCCTAGGTCCACCTAGGGCATCAGAGTCTCTCTAGGGTGCCCTAGTCCCACAAGAGCGCCAATGTCCCTCTGGGGTGCCCTAGTCTTCCTAGGGCACCTTGGTCCACAGAGGACACAGGTCCTAGGCACAGGCATTCCATGCAGTTCTTGATAGCTTATTTTGGTTTCTAGTGGGGATTTTGATACTCTTGCTTGCTTTCTGATCTGCAGGATGTTCTTGAGATGCGTGAGCACACAGGCAATCGTCTGATGGCACTTCTGCGAGAGTGTGCTAGCGCTTTGACTACCACAGAGAAAGAGCACTTACATATGGTGGGCCTATGGTGGGTGTTTGAGATGCCCATAATCAGATTCCACTGCGCAATGCTTATGGTACTAATGGAGAGATGGGATGTGGATACTTCCACATTCCATTTACCGACTGATGAGATTACCGTCACACTAGAGGATGTATTCAGGATCCTTCGACTACCGATCTGAGGAGAGACAGTGAGGGTTGTTGGACATCACTCAGAGGAGTATACTCATGAGAGTCAACTATACTGTTCGGGTTGCACTGTGTCACAGGCAGAGCAAGGACACATTCATCTCCACTTGCTAGAGCAGGGATGCAAAGACATTCCTTTACTACGGAGGATCATGATTGTCATGGTCGCACTAGCCATCACACTAGATGGATGAGGCACTCATCTTCACGAGGATCTCGTTCATACTATCAGAGTGATGGAGACACATCAGACTATCTACACATGGGGGTGTAGTATGCTTGCGCACCTATATCATGACTTAGGGCGATATGTCCACTACGAGATGCAGAGTCTGCTGGTCTACATATTGTTACAGGTTTGGGCCTTAGAACACATTAGTTGCACATGACCGATGGGTTTTCCTATAGAGGCAACATTCACCCATCCATGTGTCAATGCCTATCCACTTGTCAGGTGTTGGAGGCACGACAACCTGTTATACTAGAGAGTGGTATTTGACAGATTACAGCTTGGTGACATCATCTGGAGACCATATCGTAGCTTCATCAGATGGCCTGGCGAGTAGAGGCAGTTAGCTCAGATGTAGAGGGATCGGCTGATGGCCGGTCGCCTCGATCATACTATATCCTGGTTCTACTATGATAGGGTGGCATGACAGTTCAGATAGGTACAGGATGTTCTTGTAGTTCATCTGAGCTACACACATGCAGCTCAGAGTGCAGTCTGAGCCAATACTGTCTGATAGCTGACTATATTAGATGTACCACTTAGCGACGATGAGGGTCCTGAGGATGCAGAGCCGCTATCAGGTGTAGACGATGTTAGGTGTACTCGAGCATATTGAACCTGGTGGCACACAACACAGGCTACACCTATCTTTCCACCCGGGCACCCTACAGGAGATGCCTGACCTTGGCTAGGTCATGCTATTGACACAGGGGTGGAGGAGGATGTCAGTGACTTCGCGGGATACTATGATCTTGAGGAGAGTATGGAGGAGGATGAGGATGAGTCTGAGGAGGTACCATCACAGTACGTCTTCAGAGTGAGATCGCAATAGAGCCAGTAGGAGGTAGACACTGACGAGGAGACCGAGTCGAGACCGCTATCCAAGGCTTGTGGTCCTACTCCAGCAGACAATGTGAGGCCTAGTTAGATAGAGTGAGGGGAGAGTAGCAGGCCTTTGCCCCTAGTTGTAGATCAAACAACAGAGCTTGTCACACCGTCGGTGATCCAAGATCCATCCTAGCGAGATGGAGATCCAGGTAAGGTTTGATTTATTTGTTTTATGTTTTGATATAGTTTATTATTTATGATTTTTATATGGGAGTCTAACATCTATCTCATTCTCTGTCTTGCAGTTGGGACAAATGCATGGCGAGACTTTGTGAGTCGTGTCATAAGAGACATGCTACCGACAGATGCCTCAGAGCAGTGGGTGCAGGCAAATCATTTGCCACGATCATCCACTGGGCGAGATGCTGAGTTCTTTATGCCTGTCGTCAGATACATGATTGCTACAGAGGCCATGCTAGAGTAGTCTACACGAGAGAGAGAGAGAGGAATTTCAACAGAGAGCTGAGCATGCCAAGGTTGAGCTCAGGGCACAATGAAAGCAAATGGTAGTGGTTCCTACATCAGAGGGAGAGCCAATCGTCAGTGAGTTCTTACTACGGGAGGTCCAGCAGGCAAGAGTTGACAGAGACAAGGTTTAGGCCAAGAGAGACTGGTACTAGAGGATGTACCAGGAGGCACATGAGAAGATGATAGAGATGAGAGGCGAGATCAGGGGGTTATGATCATGAAACGTTTCTAGGAGTTAGTCGCAATCTGTAGCCACACATGGTCTGGGTTCTGTCACTCGCACACCATGAGGGCCTGAGGGTACTGGCGATCGAGGTTCTACTATGTGATTCCTAGACTTTAGGTACTATGACATCCCATTTTGTTTTGAGGGATAGTCGACTCAAATGTATACATGAAACTGAGATATATATATATATATATATATATATATATATATATATATATAATGCTTATTTCTTTTTATCTATGTGTAATGGCTTTTGATCTATCACATGTGATTTTTGTAAAATGCAACTAGTGATGACATCTAAATGCTATAATTAATGCTATTGTGATATAGTAACAATTCTAAAAAGAACATGTAGTAACAAGCACAATGATTAATCATTTTACACATAACTTTAACTTCCATGCTATATTCAGTTAATGCAAAAGTGATCTAAGCAATGACTACTTAAACACAATACAATAATGATCAACTGAACAAAGATATAATGTTAAATGAATTAAGACAAAACAGTACTTATCTTGTCAAAATTGAAGCTAATCTATGTACTAAATTAGCTTAGGAACATTTAACGCTAGGTCTTTTAAGCATAAAATCTTTTGAGGTGTACTGCATTAATAGGTTCTTTAAGCGGTGTACCTTGCTCATCAGCGAATTTATACGCTCCAGATCCAAAGGTTTCTGTGATTATATACGGTCCAAGCCAGTTAGGGCTGAACTTACCTTTTTCACCAAGCGGTGCATTTATGTTGCGTTGATTTTCATAAAAAACCAAGTCCCCAACATTAAATGAACATTGTATGACTTGCGCATTATAGGCTCGTTGTATTCCTTTTTGATAAGCCTTGAGATGTTCAAGAGCGTTAACACATCTTTCATCAAGCATCTCAAGTTCCTGTAATCTTTTCTCTCATTCTATGTCATCATCCATGATTTCTCTTAGGGAAATTCATAAAGAAGGAATTTCTAACTCCAAGGGCATTATCGTGTCTGTGCCATAAACAAGATTATACGGTGTGTTACCCGTAGCCGTTCGAATACTTGTTCTATAAGCCCATAGTGCATAGGATAATTGAGTATGCCAATCTTTTTGATGTTTATTAATAGTTTTCCTTAGAATTTGTCTAATAACTTTGTTTGAAGCTTCTGCTTGGCCATTGGATTGAGGGTAATAAGGCGTAGAGAAGTGATGTTGTATATGATATTTTTTGAGGAACTTTTTCACATCCTTGTTCTTAAATGGCGTACCATTGTTTGAAACTAAGGAGGAAGGTATTCCAAATCGAGAAATTATGTTATCTTGTATGAATCAACAAATTACATCGGTGGTCGTGGATAGCAAAGGGACCACTTTGATCCATTTTGTAAAATAATCAGTGTCAGTAATGATAAATGTATGTCCTTGAGAGGAGGGTGGGGAAATATTGCCAATTAGGTCCAAACCCCATATAGAGAATGACCAAGGTGACACTTGGGCACGAAGCTCTTGAGCAGGAGCATGGATGAAGTGCTTATGTTGTTGACATTGCGGCCATCTCTTGACATAAGCAAAGGAATCTTGTTCCATATGCTGCCAATAGTACCCCATACATAACAATTTTTGCACTAATGATTTTCCACTGAAATGCCGTCCATTGGCACCAGAGTGAGCTTCTTCTAAAGCTATTGGAATCTCTGCATTACTTAAACATTGGAGTAAAACACCATTATAACTTCGTTTATACAATACATTCGATAATATAATGTATCGCGCTGCTAGTTTATGTAAACGAAGTCAGGCATTCTTGGATATCAATCAGGAATGGTTCCATCGTGTATATAGTTGAATATGTAGGAGAACCATTCGTCAGTGTATGTATTACAACAAAGCTCTGAATTTGTAACTATAGGACTTTCAACTACCGGTGTCTTAAGATTATGGACAACGAAGGTAAATTCCTCAGGAGAACCATCAGGGGATATAAGGAAAGCTACGCTTCCCATTGCATCCACATGCCAGTTATCTTTCCTAGGAATGGTATCAATCGAATATGATTCAAACTATTTTAATAGAGATAATGCAAATTCATGGTACTGAGATAACTTATCGTGCTTAGTTTGATATGATCCTGTTATTTGTTTAACAATTAATTGAGAATCTTCGTATATTGTAATGTTTTTGATATTAAGAGCCAAAGCTGCATGAAGTCCAGCTATAAGAGCTTCGTATTCAACTACATTGTTTATGCATAAGAAATCTAAGCGGTAAGATAAGGGAATCAACTTACCAACGGGAGGTATTAATATAACACCAGCCTCAGAGCCAGTTCGACATTTTGATTCGTCAAAGTATAACTCCCATTTTTCATCCACAGAGATTGTTAAGATCTGTTCATCAGGAAAAGCATCGACATTTTGTATGGAAAAGGGTGAGGGAACTTCATCTAACTGGTCAACTATCACTTGCCCTTTACTTGCTTTTTGTGAAATGAATTTGAGATTGAATTCTGTTAATAGCATAACCCATTTAGCGAGACGACCTGATAAATCTGTTCTTGCAAAGAGATGTTTCAAAGGGTCAAATTTTATCATTACATGTATTTCAACATTCAAGAGATAGTGTCTAAGATTTTTAGTGGCAAACACTAAAGCTAGGCAATGCTTCTCTATGACTGTGTATCGCACTTCATAATCGAGCAAAGTACGACTGATGTAGTAGACAACACATTCTTTGCCTTCAACATTATGTTGTGCTAACAAAGTGGTTAGGGCATTGTTAGATGCTGAGATATATAACATAAATGGTTTATCAGAAACAACAGGTTGTAAAACAGGTGGATTAGCTAAGTAATCCTTTAATTCATCGAAAGATTTTTGACATTTAGAATTCCATTGAAAGTGAGTCTTTCTTTAGTAGTTGCGTAAAGGGGCGAGTCCTATCCACGAGTTGTGAAACAAATTGACGAATGGCCTGTATCTTTCCTTGCAAACTATGAAGTTGAGATATGTTCTTAGATATTTGCATATTAACAATCGCATCTATCTTTTTCGTGTCAACTTCTATACCTCGATTTGAAACAATAAACCCAAGTAACTTTCCACTATCTACGCCAAAAACACACTTTCAGGGATTCAATCGCATATTATATTTTCGTATGTGCTCAAATATTTGTCGAAGATTTGTAACATGATCCTTATGATGGATAGACTTCGCTAGGATGTCATCAACATAATCTTCTAAAATATTGTGCATGTAGTCGTGAAATATAAGTCATTGCACGTTGGTAAGTAGCTCCTATATTCTTAAGTCCAAACGGCATGACTACCCAACAAAATGTACCCCAAGGTGTTATAAAGGTTGTTTTATACTGATCAAGAGGATTTATAAGGATTTGATTATATCCTGAAAATCCATCCATAAAAGATAGCAACTCATGTCCGGCTATGGAATCAACAATCATATTGATATGAGGGAGCAGGAAATCATCTTTCAAAGATGCCAAATTTAAATCTCAGAAACCTATGAACATTCTTATATGACCATCGGGTTTAGCGACAACAACAATATTTGAGATCCACGGAGAATAATTAATAGGTCGGATAAAGCCAGTTTGCAATAGTTTTTCTATTTTAGTTTTGACAAGCAAGGCAATCTTAGGATTCATCTTATGAATCTTTTGTTTGAAAAGATTAACATCTAGCTTCAACACAATATTATGTGTTACAATATGAGGATATATCCCAGGCATGGCTGAATAATTCCAAGCGAACAATTCTATGAATTCATTCAACAATTTAGTCATTTCTTCTTTTTCTTCCGCATTTAAACAATCACCAATAGGGACAACTTTTTTAGGATTATCCTTATCCATAACAACATCAATAGTCTTTCCATTAAGGAGAGTACTATGGTCAGGGGGATTGTAGGATTGTAATTGTTCTTCAAATTCTTTATTTTGCTCTACTGTGGCAGTTATTGTGCTAGTAGTCTTTCCAAAGTATGCATCATTGTTTAAACAATAAGGTAGGCCACATTTATGGTGATAATTAGGAATACCATCATAAGCACCTAAGAATTACATTATCGCTTCATCCGTCGTAAACATATCTAATGGAAGTGATCCTGGAGGACAATTGATGTCAATCATCTCAGGGTATATCAAACTAAGTGTTGATATTGTATTCACATTTAGAGTGGGGCATTTGCAGGCTTTGGATTCCTTAAAAGGATTGTATCCAATGTCACTTGAGTAATGCTGCGAAGCAAATCTACAGGGACTTTGATTCCTTGTTGATTTATACCACAACCATTACCTACATAGTCACAATTTTTGTAAAGGATTCAAAATCCTCTTCCATAGAGAGAGACCATTTCTTTAGACGAAGGCAGAGCTTCATAAGTCTCATAATCAGTAGTATAACTTAGAGTATTATCCTTATTTGTCACCAAAGAAGTCTTATTTTTATCATTCGAAGCATGCAATGTGATCGATGCAATATTTGATGTTTCAGGGATGGGGTTTTTAAGTTTATATTCTCCTATGGAGGAAGATGCAAAATCTAATGAACCCCAGTCATTACCAACAAATGCATTCGATTGCTTAGGCTCTTGCATAACATTTCTAGAGGCAAGAGGAGCTGACCATTCATCTTTCAGATTATTTAAACTCGCAGGACCAACAATGTGCTTATGCACTTCCAATTGCAAACAATTATCAGGTTCAGGATCCGAATGGAAAGTATGCAGTTTACCTTTAAATATAAACTTAATCAAATGGTACAAAGTAGAAGGAACCACTCCTAATGCATGTATCCAAGGTCTGCCCAAGATCATGTTGTAAGATAAAGAACAAGGCATGACATGAATCAAGGTAGGCACCATCACAAGTCCAGCTTGTATAGGTAGAGTTATAGTGCCTACAGATTGTCGTCCGACATTATCAAAGCCACAAATACTTAATGATTCTATTTTTATAGCAGATACATCAACTTTAACCTTATATAATAAATCAATACCACAAACATTAAGGGCTAACCCATTATCAATCATAACTCTCTTAACCAATGTTTTGTTGATTGTAATAAAGATAACCAAAGGATCATACTACTTCTGAACCTCGAGAGACAGTAACTCATGTTGTTGAAATAAAATATCTGTTTTTGTTGCATGCATACAATCTAGTAAAGCGGCAACATCATTTGGTTTAACAGCAGGGGGAACAATCACCTTTTGTAAATATTCTTCTAGAATTCCATGGTAAGTAGGTGAATTTTGTATAAGTTCCCAAAGAGATATCTTTGTAGGAGTAGTGCGAAGCTGCTCTACAAGGTCATAGTCTTTATCACCTTTATATGTTAAACGAGGTGCTTGAGGAAGCATAGGTTGAGAAGCTGGTAAAGATATCAGAACATTTGTCTATTGTGTACTTTGTTTGTTATTCCAAGTATTATATGCATGAGCAACCACATTATGATTGGTTTGTTGTAAGTTTTGTTTCGCAATTTGTTTTGCACAATCATAAATGTGATCAGGAGATCAAGAAGAAGATGAAAGACCTTTAACAACAAGCGTAGGCTTAGAGGATGGTTGAACCACATTTGCACATAGAGTAACCACAATTTTTAGTTTTTCAATCTCTTCTTTAGATTTAGGAACATAAATTGCATTTACAAATCTTTGAAATAGTGACGGCTTTGAGGCCGTAGTGGAATATTTCTTTCGAGATAAAGTCCTCAAGGGATTCATCTAACATATCGAAGTCATCACGACTAAAAGGCTCATCATAAGCATGAAAATCTTGCAAAAAATAATCTAACATTCTAACATGCTCCATTTAAACTAAGATTTAAATGCACAATGATGGCCTGTGTAATTGAATTACAATTTCCAACAATAAATGATAATTTCCAGCTCTTTTAGTGAAAAGATAAAGAATGTAATCCACAAGTTAACATATGCAATTTCACTAAAGAGGTTTTCCAATCTAATTATGCTTTAGAACAACAAATTATATCAGATTTGAAGTTTTACAAGGTTGCAAATTCTTTAAATCTCAGGTTCACCAAAATGTTTAGTGTAAAATTTGATGGTTTGTTTACTCTCGGTTAAGTACCTCAATTTCACCACTAAACATTGGGGAGACAAGGATCGAGCTTGTGAACAAGCTTCTAATCACTTTGCCTCCCTTTTTATGCTTGCATGGTTATGAAACCTAAGGCCCTAATCAAGATTTTGCCAAGTATTGTACTTCCAACCAAGTAAAACCCTAATTATGCCTCAAATCAACAATATACAGGCACTAATGAAATGTCTGATAAAACTGATCACAAAAGTGCAGAGGAGGGGTTTCAGAGATAGTGTACCCAGAATTTGAGGGCTACCTAGACTAGGGCACCCGCCCCAATGTCCTACAAATTTTTGAACAGGAAAACCTTCTACACAAGGTGTCTGAGACTGCCAAAAGGCTCCTGTATCTTGGATAAAACACCTGGTTGGACTAGGGCACCCGCACCAATGTCCTGCAAGTCTTGGAATCTAAAAATCTAAAAGTCTGTAGCGACTGTATCCACGATATCCTTCTTTCTGTAGCTTCTTTTCACCAGAACCTGCAAAACATGATCTGCACATACAAAAGAAGGAAATTGTTGCGGCTATATAGGAGCTTGCCTCAGTCAAGCCCCGTCTTTGGTATTTCTACCTCAACAATAGCCAAAGGAAAAGATTTGCAGAATTGTGTGCAAACCTAACAATGTGTTATGCATAAAATCAAACCCTAGATGTCTCAATCAAGGTAAGATCAACAACTTGCTTTGCATCAATAAACACATACAACTTCACCTCAAGGAGATGAAACAAATGAAGACTTGCATGAACAAGAAGGTGAATCAGCAATGTTTGTGGAGGATCTCCAAGCTTACTGTTGGAGGCTTCAACCCTTCTCCTGATCATGCAAAAGGTGTACAAACCCTAGGAAGAGCAAGATAGACTCAAGATCTTGATTCCTAACCTTCATCCATTATCTCCAAGATAGCAAATAAAGAATACTTCGAATAGCTTCAACAAGTCACTGATCTTCAATGGTGATCGCAACAGAGTTTTGGCATCAATCTTGCATAAGAATTGTGTGTGATAAAATGATTTGTAAATGTGTTTTTATATCAAGCTTTAGGGAATTCAAATTTCAAAATAACATCTCGATCGAAAACTAAGAATTTGAAAACAGAATCCTGAGGCACTCGGCGGAACCGACACCTCGCCAAATTCAAAATCCTGTGAAACCGGGGAGGACTAGGGTGCGGGTGCCCAAGTACAAGTCCCCAATTTTAGGTCAGATCTACATTTTTGGGGGTCCTAGGGACCCTAATCTCAAATCTCTTTCTAGGTTTTATCAATCAGTTACCTCAAAAAGTGAATAGAATGCTCCTAGACTAAGTTAATCATGGTTTCAGGAAGGCCGATAAAGAAAAGGTTGAGAGACCACCAAGAGTGAGGAGCTAAATTGAGGGAAATTGTACCATTCCATATAGGAGGACAATTTTTGAGGTTACAACTTCAATGCAGAGGAATGCAAAGCAAAATACTTTCTCCCTGTCACCAATGAATAAGCAGAAAAAGTAAGTTTTACTCTGGTGAATGCAACTCACTCAATTATTCACATTGGAGGCTCAAACTCAAGATTTAGCATCTTTAGACACGCCTCTAAATAAATTCCAATTTGCAGACCAATATTTTCAATATACAAGAAATGCAGAGCAATCTTCTGGACTATTCTTCAGTATGCAACTCACTGTCTTCATTGTGATTCACTGTTTCCTTTCTGATTCTTCTGAAGGGGCTAATTTTCACAATGTACTCAACATATAAGGCTTCTAATCAATCAAAAGATAAGGATATAGTTGACACCAATCACAACACATAAATGTTGACATCAATGACAACACCGATTAGGCACATACTTGCAACACTAATTCCTTTGTAACCTTTGGCCAAGATAAACAAAATTTGTACAAGTCACAACCTTCTTTTATGGCACTTTGTACACCTCTTATTCCTTCCTCTAATGAGATTTTATCATTGATCAACATGGTTTTCAATTTGGCTAATCTTTTCTCATCAAATTCTTTTCTGACCTTTGTTTCTGCAGATTTTTCAAAGGATTCAAAATGTCTGCTGATTGATTTTATCATACCTTTTAGTTGATCTGTAGATGATGTCGAAGTGTCTTTCTAGTATTTGGGCATCAATTCTCCCATTATATCAGATACTGCTATAATGATCTTATTGTTGTGCATGTGAGTTTTCATCAATTCTTCCCGAGCCTTTGCTTGGACAAATGATACTAATTCAAATTTCTGTTCTGGAGACAAGGAATTTAGATTTATTGGTTCTTGAAGAAACTTGGGTGGATCTAGGATATGTACACTTTGGAGCTTTTCCAAGGTTTCTATAATAGTGTCTCTTGCCACTTTTTCTTCACAAAGTGAAACTTTCTTTCTCTTCTTTTCTTCAGTTGTGGCTTCTGTAATGGATAAGGTCCTTATTCTTTTTTTGGGACTAGATGTTGGTCTCTCCTCTTCAGATCTCTTATCTTTCCTTCTTGAATTATTTGATGTCTATTCTACCGGAGTACTTATGGACTTGGATCCTCCTGATTTGATTTTTGCCTTACTTAATTGTTCATCTGATGTTTTCTCTGATTGCTCAGGTTCCATCAACATTCTGGAAGATAATTTTGAGAATGTCCCAAATCTATCCTCTTTGGGATCAATACGTTTACTTAGTAGTGCATCTGCTAATTTAGTCAATACATCTTCTACAACTTCATAACCTAGTGCAGGGACCTATACAGATCTTGGTTCCACAACTTCCATGAAGCATTTGTCTTTATCCACTAAGAATACAATATCCTTTTCATAATTTATCACTACTTTTTCAGGTATCTGGAACATCCTTACCATTTTCTATTGAAAATCTTTGAAATATTTCCATATGATTTCATTTTGCATATCTATATTACCCAAACTCTGTAAGTGATTTCTTATTTGAGTAGCTGCAGGTATGTGATCAGGCTAGACAATATTCCCTAAACCAGGTAGCTCTCTTAGGAAGTAAAAGAGTAAGCATGTAATGAATGCTCCATATTTGAAAGGGTGATTAGTTTCTTTTGTTCTTTTCAAATTCTCCATAGGTTCACTTCGGAACAATTCACAAAGGTTATAATCCGTATTGTTTTTGATCATGTCATATGATGTGTATATAACTGATGCAGACACAAAATTTTCCTTGTTGGAGAAATATACTTTGTATCCAACAATCATTGATGCAAATCTGACAGCTGGATCCTTGATATCACTTACTGTAAGGCCATTCTTCTCAAATTTGGCTCTTGTTAGCTGCATTATCACATTGTTCTTCATTTTCTTTATGCCTGGAACCCTTCTAGAGGAGCTCATACCAGTTACAACTTTAATGGCTTCTTTAGTTATCATATAGGGTTCGTCAAGCCATAAAGATTCATCATGAATTTTGCTTAGAATAAGTTTGACACATGCATCAATTGGAATTGTGGGAAAGTCCAACTAGATGTCAAGTTTCTTTTCTCCTAGAACTTTGTAATCATCTTTCAGCACAATGTCCATAGTAGTCAGTTCGTCCAAATACAATTTTCCTAACTTCATGTGATCATATTCTTCTAGACTGATATGAATGTATGCTCTGATATCTTCCATATGCATGACCCCATGTGGAGTGATTGAGAATGCCCCTATGGATCATTTTCTAGTGATTTTAAGAATTGTTTCTTAATCTTGGGGTGAGGCATTTTTCCTATCTTGATTATGTGAGGAGTAAACATTTTCCCAGAGCAATTTAATTTTCACAGTAGGATTTCAAGTTGTAAATACCTCTTTCGCTGGATTAGGGTTTCCTTGATCTTGATATGAAATCCTTTGGAGAATACTATAGTCGCTTTGAATTTTGCTTTGGTTCATCTTAATCACTTGAGTGCATGGAATACAGAATGATTTTTCCTTCGAATACAACTCCTTTTAACCTTTACATGCCAGAACCTAAGTGTCATTAATGTCATCTTACAAAAAGCTATTGAGCACCTTCTTGACAACCACTGACACCTTAGATTACTTCGCAAATCTTTGTAATTGGTCCTTTTCTTCTAAAACTTGCTTCAAAGGATTTGTCATGTGATTCTTTTTATCATATCTTCATGTTGGATTCCAACACTAAGTATCTGGCTGGGGTTTTTAGATTTTCAACACTGCTCCCCCTGAGCCAGAGCTCACAATTTACTTCCTGGAGGAAGTATCTACACTAGATGGTGGTGCGGATTCATCCTTGACTTCAATCACATCTTTCTTGATCTAGATCTTGCTCAGTTCGTTCTTGGTTTCAACCAGATCAAGATTTTCTTTTCCTTTATCATTCCTTTGCTCTGTTTTCCCATTTTTAGTATGGTAGTTTATTTTTACATTTTCGCTTCTACAGGCTCTTGCAATATGTCCATATTTGTTGCAATTGTAGCACACCACATTCCTCTACCTTTGATTCCTTCTATTGATTGGATTTGATTTGCATTGATTAGCCATATGTCCAAATCTATTGCAAGTAAAACACTTGCCATTGAATGATTGACTATTTCTTGCATTGTAGGAACCATTCCTTGCCATACTTCTGCACTCATTTGATTTATGACCAATTTTCTTGCAGTCGAAACATTGACCAGAAAAGGATGAAACATTTTGATTCTGGTTTAATCTACTCCTGCACTAAGTAGCTTTATGACCAAACTTATTGCAATTAAAACAATGGCCATTGAAAGATGGATACCTCTGAGCATTTGGCTATCTGACCAGAGGTCTTCTAGGTCTTCTTCTTTGATTTCTGAATTGGTGTCCTCTGTTTTGCTTTAACTCAGTGTTTGTTTGACCAGATTTTGAGCTTTCTCCTTTCTCAAATCCCAAACCTTGCTTATCATCAGCTCTTTTTTGACTAGAAATCACCTCATCAAGCTTTGCAGAACTTAGTTTGAACTTTTCTTCATAGCTCTTGGCTGCATCTAGATCAAATTTTAGAAGTAGCACTTCTTTGCCCAATTTTTCACATTCCTTTGATTTATCCTTAACAACTTGATTCAAATGCCTTTCAATTTCTTCCTTCTTTTCAACTTCTAATGTTAACCCATTTAGAAACTCATGTGCTTCATTTAATTGATAATTTAGCTCCTTGCTTTTCTCTTTGAACTTCCTGACTTACTCTCTTAGCTTTAGGATGCATTCATTAGATTCTTGAATATTAGCTTTTAGATCCCCGATTTCTACTTCAAAATTTTCAAGATCAATAAGGGCTGCTTCTAGTTCCTTGTTACTTTCATAATTTCCAAATATTCTTGCTGCCATGATTACACTACCCCAGATCTTCCTCAAGCTATTAGACTTCTTCCAAGGAACCTTGCTCTGATACCAATTGTTGAGAATAAGGAATACTGAGAGGGGGAAAGTGAATCAGTATTCCGCAAAACCACTTCTTCACAAATTTATTTATCCAATTTCTAAAGTTAATAACATGAAAGAAGAATAAACATAGGAACATCAACCATAAAGACATAACACATGAACACCAAGATTTTTATGTGGAAAAGCCAAAAAGGGAAAAACCACGGCGAGTGTTAGCTCACAATATATTAATATAGCCCAATACCAGATTACAAGAAGGCTCACTACCTTAGGGGTCGCTGCCCAGAGAAATGCTCACTGCAAGAAAGGCTCACTGCCAAAATAGGCTCACTGCCTTGAAAAAGAAAGAAGAAAGAAGAATGGGTCACTGCCAAGTTGAACTGCTTAGATTGCATCTACACATGCTTGGTTGCAACTCCAATGAAGTACAAAAATACTGTCTCAAAACTCTTCATGTTTGACTTCTTTGTTTCACAACTCTGCTTTTTACATGGGAATAAGATCTCTCTTCTTCTGCTCTTTATTACTTCCACAAAATCACCTTCCACTATATGTCGCGCATATATCTATTCACATTCCCATCACACACACTCAAACAGTGAATTTGATGCCATATATATATATATCTGCAACACTTAAGATCTTCATATTAGGTTGGCATACTTAGATGAAGTGTATAGTTAATAAACTTGTAGCTTGTTGGCCAAATCGATTCACCAAAATACATGGTGGATCTAAATAAAATTTGAAGAACGTTCTCATATGTTGGCTCCAACTATAGAACCACTTAGGATTAAGTTCTAAACAATAGAGATTACCGCATACAATTCAAACTTATCAAGTCGACCTCTAACTCAGACTGCTACTGACTCAGTTCATCTGTCAGACTACATCTTTTACTGTGGACCATAGGGCTTGCTCAAAATCATATCAAAGAGTCCTCAGACATCACCAATCATACCTTCAAAACTACAGAGCAAAATATTCTTTAGCAGCAAAATGCGGACCATCAGAACTTAGACTCTATCACAGTTAAACTCTGTCAAACACTGTAGCGATACTCAGCAGCTTGCATCTATCTTTCTAGTGGACTTTAGATCTTACAACTATGGATTTAGACACTTCATACAAGTGTTTACAACACCTCAAAACTGCATAACAAACTATGCACTTGCGGAGAAATGTGGATCATTTTACTTCGCACTGTAAACTATCCCTATCTTACTTCTATTCATCCAGACAGATATTTTCTTCAAATGACTTCCAGAGCAAGTCATGGCTTGAACACTGGAATATATCATCATCAAGTGGCTATGAGTCAACATACCTAAATTGCACTTGCTGGTCTCCATCTGTGGAGGCATACTGATCCACTTTCTGTCTCTTACTCTGAATACTATCCATACTTAGTCAATATGACTAGGTCTTCTTTACTGGACCTCAAACTCTGCTCCAACCTTGTTCCTTTTCTTGTTGCCATCAATGACAACACTTAATTATTCAACATAGCAGTGTCTCTTGCCAACAAAATCAAGTATTAGAGCTCATTTCTTTGCTTGCATATGAAGGCTTGTGTTGACATAACTCCATCAGTGACCTCTTTTGTATGATCCTCTACAGGTTTATGATTCAAGACAATGTCAGAATCAGGTGTGCAGGTGATAGAGCTGCCAATAACAGTCTTAAATCTGATTGGGATTTACTCTTGCAAGAAGAATGTTGTATGATCCAACTTTTTATGCAATTCTTCACTGCTGATGATATCCTTTAAAGCCTCATTATTATGAATCTTTATGTGCACTTGTGAGTCTTCATCAAGAAAAAGATAGTACCCATTTTCAAAGATAGAAAACAAATCAATGCCTGTACATACCTTTGTTTCAAAATTTTCTCGATGATCATCTTCAACAGGCTTTGCAAATGAACCGTGCACTTGCTCAATTGTAGGATCTTCTCCATCTAGAATTTGATACCCTTGTTCCAAAATTGAGAATAAATCCTCATGTTGATGCGCCAATTGCTCAACACTATCCTCTGCAAGATGTGAAAACTTATAACAGAAATAAAAGCAGTCATTCCCTGTAGATTCTGCAGAAATGTCTCTCACAATTTCTTCCTCAAGATGAGGTACAGACCGTGCATCTCCTGTCACCTAGTACTTTTCAACTTCAAATCTCCTTTCTAAGTACTTTTTAGCTTCTAGAAGAGTCAATTCATAAGCAACTTTTGAGTCCTCTTCATTACTTGACTGGGTCTCTGAATTACATGTTGCCATAGGTACATGATAATGATAACCAAGATACTTGGAATAGACAGGAGCCACCTTCTTGATTGCATTTTGATCTTTGAGATTTGAATTTTCTTTGGTATCAAAATGGCAAAGAACTTGATTTGTAGCTTCTATGGACTGGTTTGCAGCTACAGAGGTTTGTAATGCATAATTTTGAAGATTATTGGGTCTCTTCTGTGCCTGAGAGGAGCGTTTCTTCTATAAACTAACCACATTGGTATTGCTATTCATAAGGATTTTGGGGCATGAAATATGGATCAACATGATTCATGCTTTGACATTTTAACTCATTTAGCTCATGGGTGAAGGATTTTATGAGCTCTTTCACTTCCAACATATCCTTATTATTTGGCAAATCAGTAGGGAGGGTGGGTGGACCAGAATAGGTATACATTTGACCGCAAGAAAGAAATTGAGATGGGAAATTTACGTGAGGGAACAATGGTTTCAAAGGAATAGGGGATAGTTTACCAGCCTCTATGAGGTTATTTTCAGCTCTAATAGCTAGATTATATGATTGGGGTAGGGTTTCACCTCATAAAGCTTGAATCATTGCAGAGATCTCAGGGTCTAAAGCCTTTAAATAATACAAGAATGCAAAAATTGGAGATAGCCTAATATCAATAGAGAATTTCTTCCATGCCTTATCAAATCTTGAATTGAAATCACACATGCTATCTTCAGGATGTCTCTTGATGGTGATGAGATTATGGGTAAGTGAGATAACATCTACCCTCTCATTGAACTGATTGTAGATGAATCCTCCTAGTTGATCCCATCCAGTGATTAAACTGGGCTGCAATTCTCTGTACCATTCTTTTGCTTTGCCTTTAAGGGAAGATGCTAGCAACAGAAGGGCATGATTCTTAGCTGTGACATTGTGAATGGTGCACAAATTTGCAACATCTTGAATATGTTCTACAGGACAAACAAATCCATCTCCTAGAAAGTAAGGCAATGCCTTCTATGTTGTCTTAGGAACCTGACCCTGCTACTGTAGATGAAGAGGGCTTGAATCCCAAGCCATAAAAAGCAAGTTTCTTGTAGGAATGTTCATATGCACATAAATGTTTGGGGCTACCATGGTTTGCAGGAGCAAAGATTCAAGAAAGAGTCTCCAGTAGAGTCACCAGGTGGAAGATTCATGCTCCAATGAGCAGATATTTTTGTGATTTTCCAACAAAACCATAAAATACAGACAAAGATTCAATGAAAACAAAAACCCAAGTCTTTGATTCCAGTCCCACCAGGTGTGCCAAAAACTGTTGATGTATATAATTGCGCGAGTTCAATCACCAACATGGGAAACTTCAAGAATGTGGGATTGATCCCTGAAGTAACCTCCAGATTTTAAAGAAGTTGGCTCTTCCTTTTTATGGGGGTTTTGGAAAGGGAAGAAAAAACAAGATTGCAGAATGAAAAGCCTAATTTTATGGTGATGCATTGGATTTAAAACCTACCCATTGCACAATGTCAAACCCTAACAGATTAACTCAAAAAATTAAAGAGCATAAATGCATGATTAATTACCCAGTATGATAAAACAGATTTAACAGAGGCTGAGAACAAAAAGAAAGAAAAATAGAACAGGAAATAGACTCAGATTTGCACAAAGCACTACTAATCTTTATTATTTGAGGAAGAATAAGATACAGAGGCAAATAATTACACAAAATAAAATATTACAACCCTCATTTGATCAAGTAACTGCTGAGGCCAAGAAAATATCTTTGCTACTAATAATTCTCTAATCTCTATGTATCTCTATGTAGAACTCCTCTTTTCTGTGACCCAAATCTCTATTATTTATAACCAAAAGCCTTTGTATTCCTTTGAACAATCTTTGTAATTGCCCAGAAAATCTGTAATTGAAAATCCATAAAATCTGCTTAGATAACTACGTCTCCAATTAACTTCTCCTTTCAATTTTGCCCCCATAGTTGTAACTTCTCTTTGCTTGACTTGCGGCATGAAAAACTCACTCCTTCACTGTGAAAATAATCAATGCTCATTTGTTTTTAGGGTTGCATCTCTACTTTACGTGAGGCATAGAGTCAAAAGAGTCTTTTAAATTAATAAAGCCTTAGCTTTATTTGCCTCGAGGGACCCACCTCTTTTCTTATAAGATTCTCATCATTATTTAAAACTGATTTTATCTCCTATGAGCTTTGTAAAAATAGGACTCCTTATTAATATTAAAAAAACAACTCAGCTCATTTAGAGGGGGCCCTCCACCATGTAAGAGACTCAACATTAAAATTAGCTCAGCTCCTTTACGTGACCTTTACATTTATGAGTTTTATAAAAAATAAAATTAATTCTTTATCTCACACCCGCAACCTCCATGTGGTGCATTGGCGCTAGTTTGAGGGAAAACGTTTCCTCCTTGCTTTCAAATTCCCACCATGCTGACAAGTGTCAACCTCCGGTGCTTCCCTTAAGCTGCTCTACAAAGTCGTTGATTCCTTAAGTGTCAACCTCCTATGGTTACTGTAACTCTTCATTGGAGACCCTTTCCTATTGCCTAAAACCCTATTTTTGTGTGTATGCTTCCTTTATGGCGGTCGAGTGGAGACCCTCTACAGGATTTTGATTTGTGGCTGGAGTTTCTTCTTAGAGTGCCTTCATTGTTTGATGCTACTGATTTATGTAGTAGGAGAGGCGCTTCCTTATTTTGTTTGAAATAGCTGATGACATCTTCATTGACTTTGTATTTCTAGGTTTAGACACTATGATGGAATTGATCTCTAGTTTGCATAGATGCCACCATTTGTTTAAATGAATAGCCTGTGTATCATATTGGTAGCACGGAACCTTCATGAGGTACACCATCTTCACTGTGCTTGCATTTTATAAGTTGTGCCATGTGACTGATGTGTATCATCTTGATTTGAGGGGCAACACTTCTTTTTACTAGAGGCCGATCCTCTAACTTGAATGACGCCTCTAATTTGATGCTTGGTTTCGATGCTACGGGTGGCACCTCATTTAAATGCATGTGCCATCATATATAAGCTGAGCGCTTTAATGTGCTATTGTGCCTATTTCTTCAAACTGGCATCGCTGATATTTATGGCTGAGACCCTTTGTATCTTGATGGCTATGTCTGTATCATATTGGTAGTGCCTTTATGAGCTACACCTATATAAAATAGGCTATGTATCTGATATCACAGGCTGAGCCTTTATTTGGATTTTGGGCTCAAGTATGAGAGGCTACACTCTCATTGGCTGGTGGCGTTATTTGTATTAAAAGAGGAGTCTTGATCTCCCATGGCAACACATCTGTTGACAGGTCGAAGCCTTCTAACCAATGAATGGCTGATGCTAACATCTTATTTGATCTGCTTTGAAAGAGGCTGAAACCATTATATATTAGACTCGTCAATCTTAGGCCGAGCCTTCCAATGAAGTCCGCTTGGAATTTGATGTATTGCCTATTTTGGGGATTAATGGCCTTTGCCTTTGATAATTAATGGTAGCTTCTATTCAACTTACGCCATCATAGACATGGTTTAGCTTACGGTGATTCATTGAAGGCTGCACTATCCCAAAGACCCAAGGCTTCTATACGAGAAGGTGTTTGATACCAGAGTCTTATTTTTGTAGCAAATACTATATTTGATGTTGAGTTTTGTTTATGATAGCATGAGACACTCTTATATTGAATGCCTCCATAAACTAGTAGCACTTCTATTTTCTAAATGACAGTGCACCTCCCTTTGAATTCTATGAGTCGTGCCATACCATAGGATGATGCCATATCCAGATGCCTTCACTTGGATTTTGAATAAATATTTCAATGGGCTGCACCACCATTAAGCTCAGGAAGAGCAACCTATAATCCAACCTAAATTGGACCTAATCCCAAAGTGTTAATAAGCCATTCCTTTGTAGTCTCGAACACCAATGGCAAGGCAACAATGTAGGGAACATCAAGTTTGACTAAAGCTCGTATGCACGAGGATGATCCTGTCTAGCAGGCCAGCCTACTAGATTGCTAAACTAGTCAAGGAAACCACAATATGCACAATAGATTCTTTGTGAATGGATCATATAAGAACTCTCCATAGGAATAGAGAAGTCTAATCCACCTAAAAATATTGGGATAACTCTTGCCACTCTGGCCTCTAGTTCCATCACAACAACCACATAGGCCATCTATATATTATGCCACTCCCCACTGGCTTGAGATTAATGCCTCAACATTGAGTTCTCTTCTAGTGCTTGACTTCGAGTTTATGTTGCGTTGATTTGTAGACTGGTTGCACCTCATCTATATGACTTGCACCATTAATTGAATAGAGCCCCCACTCCTGAAACTGCAAGACTGCATTTCCAAATTTGAAAGACTCTTATGCCTCTTGAATCTATCTTGAATCCCTACTGAAGACCACAGAAACATGGATCTCTTGAAAAAGAACCAAAATTGCCACAAATCGGACACATATTGAAAGTTTCGAAATGGTGTAAAAAATTCTCACTAGCTTTTAAAGCCTAATTTCAAAGAATTAAGAGTTATAAACATGTATGAAGGAGAAATACAATGAAAGTATTTAGTTCTGCTTTGAAGACTTCAAGATTAATTAACCACCATTGATTGACAGAGCTTGGAGTGCCCATGAAGAAATATATACCCCTCCTCCTATGTATTTGAAAAGGAGAGAAATGATTTCCCCTACCAACCTTAGATGGTCATACAAAAGAGTTGAGGCATTGAAAGAGATTCTACATCACCTAAAAACTAAGTGGATAGGGATACGTTACAGGCCTCCACTACTTTTACAGCCATCCCCTGCAGTCTTAGTGGTTATAGAATAGGATCCTAGAGATTTATATGCCTGGCAGATGAGAATCAAAGTACACAAAGGTTTTCTGAAAGTCCCTGACCATATTGATGAGGAGGTAGATGAAATATATGATTTGAGTGCAAAGTTTGATGAATTAAATAGGAAAAGAGAGGTAGAAAGACAAAGGATTCATCAGAGAGCAGGAGGACTTGCTCAAGGTTAGGAAGGGATGATGATGAGGTATAAATAACCTCATTTCTTTGATGAAACAAATAACTCTTTTTGCATTGCCCAACCCCCTAGCCTTGCCAATTTGTTTATTTTTATAAGCAATATTTATCTATTTTTAATAAAATGTTGTACAAATCTTTATTTCCTGAATTGATTGAAATTAGCTCTTAAATGTTGATATAATGGTATGTAGAGTTGGGTAATTGTGCAGGGTTAATGCATGGCCTACGAGAGAGTGGACTTCATGTAGTTGAGGTCAAAGTGTGCCGGAAGTTGAGGGCACTAGAAATTTTAGGTGTGCATTGATTGAAGACTCTTTTTAAGTTCTGTTATTCTTGCTGGTTATCCAAGACATTATGGCTCCACTCAGTGCCTTTTATATGTTTTAAAAGACATAGTAGTTATTCTATTTTTTTGTTATAAGACTTTTTCAAAATGGCATTTTACCGCCATCTAAAATTTAGGAGTTCAAATGTAGTTCAATTTTTAGTTGGTTGCTCAAAATATGGATATATATATCATACTATGGATGGATGAAAATCAATCTCTTAGTTTTTGGAAATAATCCGAGCTATGTACTGCAATTTTTCTATGAATGCAAATAGTGTTGTTCTGAGTAATTTCTTTTGAGATACAAAGATCTGAGTAGAGTTACCATGTTGTTGTGGAAATGACTGAATGTGATCTAAGTTAAAGACAGATTTCTCCCAAGAGTTGGCCACTCACTGGATTGTAGAGTAGATAAGTATTTCTATTTCTGTGGATGTTTCATTTCAGTTCAAGTTATTTTATGTTTTGTATTCTGTTGTGAACCTGCAGGGTGTGTTGTTTAAGGCATTAGTTTTATAGCTTTGTTTGTTCAAATATTTCTAAAGCATCTGCCTTAGTTTAAAACTACTGTTTACTGATAGATGAAAGTTATAATGTTTGTGCAGTATAGAATTTGTCACCATTCAAGATTAGAGTAAAGTTGCATGTCTGAATTTCTAGTATAGAGTTTATATGCTTTCTAGTGTAGAATTTACATGCTTTCTAGTTAGAGTTTATATGCTTTCTAGTGTAGAATTTACATGCTTTCAAGTATAGAGTTTGACTGCTTTCTAAAATAGGATATCACTTCTTTTTAGTTTAATATGTTGTTTAAGTTTTTCAAAGGAATTAGAAAATTGTTTCTAAATGAGATATCCAAAAAATACCCCCTATTGCATATAGCTTCGGACACTACCCCAGTCGATAAACTAATATTTTTCAACTAAAGTGTTAGGACCTCACGATAGCTCTCCATTTCCATTTTAAAATTTTTTTTAATAACCTAAAAAAAAAAAAAATTGCCCTACTTTTTTGTGAATTCATCTTGCAATCTAGCCCTAAATTTAATTTTTTTTAAACAACAAAATTCTACTCAAAGCAAAACAATTAATTTAAATCGCAGAGGACCTAATTTTTTTAACACAAAGGACCTATTTATTTTACATTTGACCTCTCTGGCCTGCAATAAAATTATTACAACTTCTTTTACCTGGACTCATAAAAAATACATATTTTTCCCTGCAAAAAAAATCGCTCTCCATTGACTCTGGTCTCCATTCACCTGAAAAGAAAAACCATTTTTTCATGCAAATAAAAGCTTTATAAAGCAAAAATTTGCCTTGCTTTTTCTTGCCATTTTTTAACTCATGCAAACTCTAGTTTAATTTTTTTAATATTGTTAATTGTGTTTTATTTCTATTTTGTTAATATTCATAAATATCATTTAATTTTTTAATATTTAAGTTTGATCTTTAAGTTAGTTAATATTAATTATTTATTTCATAGTTTAAGTTCTTTTTCCATTAGATTTTTTTAGATGAATAAAATGCAGACTTGGGATCTACTCCCGTATATATTAGAACTTAACTGTAAAAGTATAACAAAGTTTTTTCAACCAGAAATTCAAACATCTACCCCTATTCTTCTAAATAGGGTTTAAACAAAATCCATGTTCATCTATATACATCCTACTACATAGTTCAAACATATCTCTTGTTAAAATAGTTTATATATTATCAACACATGGTTTATCCTGCCCTGTTTCTACTATCTATAAGCATAAAAAAATAAACTATATCATATTGTCTACATGCTTTGTTGTCAGATGTGTAGTACATATCCAGGAAACTCTACATCCATGTGTCCTCCACATCTATCCCTAGAAGCTTCTTGATAAAGCCAACCCCCTATGATGATGCCTTCTTCCTGCAAGCCACTATCTTTTCCACCTTGGCTTCTGTGACAAACAATTTCCAATCCACTGCATTCCCTACTGCATTTACTCTATGAAAGTCTCCTTTGGTACATGAATCCCCAACCCACTTTGAGCCATGCCTAAGACCTCTTCACAATGGCCCCTAAACTTTGACTCCACATAGTTATTCATCAATTTCCTAATTACCTCCTTATCTTCATCCAAATCCAACAAGACCACTAGAAACATAGATGAGAGATCAGAATTCACCCTATATCTATTCAAAATTTCCATAAAATCCTCACCCAGAATCCATTCAATAGCAAATAGAATGATACCACTTTTAGGCTTGAATACCTTCTGCATTCGGTTGTTTGAGATTCTACCTATAAATGATATCTGCCTCTTCCCGCACACCAGTCTAATGGGTGTCTCTATATTCTATAGAGGAAAAATGCCAATGAGGAGTTAAACTTTTGAAGCGATCTTCATTTTCTTAAAATTCCAAGCCATCTCTCTATAATTAACCCTCTGCACGCTTTGCCAACTCTATCTAGCTGAAGAGATTGGACTTCTTGTCAGAAACATGAGTGATATAAATCATTCTTTGACACCTCCCAAAGAAATTCTTGTTGCGAATCGATGGCCAAGCTGGCTAACATGTCCGCCTCCTCATTACTTTCCCTGTATATGTGGTTAACTACCATGCTTTCCATATTTTCTAATAATTTCAAGGCCTCCAATAATAAATGCTTAACTTTCCAAAATTTCATGTCATTTTGCCTAATTACATTTATAATAACTAGAAAATCACCCTCTATCTCCACCTTTGACACCTTAAGATATTGGCATAGTTGAAGGCCCAAAATAAGGGCCTGAAGCTCTACTTCATTATTTGATCTTGGAGTCAACTTCTTTGCCGCTTTACCAATGACCTCCCCTTTCCAATTTTGAACTAGACATCCTATCCTTGATTCACCTAGATTTCCCCTTGAAGCACCATCGAAATTTAATTTTACTCATCCTTTCGACAGTGGAGTCCACTTAGCCTCCATTCTTTTTTCTAGGATTCCACTCCCCCAACCCCATTAACAAGATTTTCCATTAGAATTTTATTATCAAAGTTTTTTATAATTTGCAATTATGTCTACTTTAATTCCAGAAATTAAATTAAATTCTTCAAATTATCATTCTTGTAAAACACATATCAGTTTTATTTTTTGATTTAGATATCTTTTGGAAGTTGCTACAAATCCTAAAGCAGAGCCAGCTTCATCCACACCCTAGGATGCTTAAGACAAATGGAAGATCCAAAATGACGAGGCCCTTGGTCTTATAGGCATTTCGATGTCACCTAAACTTTATGTTCATATAGGGGCATGCACAAAAGCCTATGATGCTTGGGCTATCGTCAAAAATAGTTATGATTGTTCTAATGAATCCAGGAAGATTCAACTTCAAGATCAACTTGAAGATTTAAGGTATATTGATTTCAAAAGTATGGATGAATTTCTTTTAAAATTTGAATCTCTTAATAGTCAATTAACTGATTTAGGAGTTAATCTTGAAGATCTTAGATTAATTCATATTATTCTTAAAAAATGTCTACCTAGACAATTTCAACATTTATTACAAATATTAATGCTCAATCTTAAAAATTGTGAGCATGCTTTTATGTCTAAAAATCATAAACACAATTTTGAACCTCACAATAAACAATAGTCTAATGCTAAATATCATCAAAATAATAGTAATAATACTAGCAAGAATAACTCTTATAAGAGGCCTCATTGTAATTATTGTGATAAAGATGGTCATTGGCCTAACACTTGTTATGAGAAGCAAAATGATAATAAACATAAACAGCCCATAAGGCAAAATCAACACAATAATCATCAAAATAATAAGATTAATAATGCCAATCAATCTAGGCATGCTTTTACTTGTGGATATAATGCTTCAAAACCTCTTGAATGGATTATTTATTCAGGTGCCTCTCAACATGTTACTTCTCATAAAGAGATATTTGAATCAATGCAACCTGACAAGTCTAATGTTCCACTTCAACTTGCTAATGATTATAGTTGTAAAGTAGAAGCAATTGGAGATGTGAATGTGTCTAATGGTAAGTTACATGTTATTTTTTATGTTCTTGAATTAAAAAATAATTTGCTTTCTGTAGCTAAGCTTTTCCAAGATTATAAAATAGAATTTTATAAAGATATGTGCTATGTGATTGATCCAAATCAAAATAATAAAGTAATTACTAATGCTAAATTAGATGAGGATAATTTTTTCAATATTTATGAGTTTGCTACTTCTAAATATTCTTTTCTATCTACCATTGGTTTTAGTGTTTGACATGAAAGACTTGGTCATATCAATGCTAACAATATTGCGTTGCTGCAAAAATCCAATATGGTAGAAGGATTGCATAGTATTATTCCATCTAAAAATGTATGTACAGGATGCCTGAGTGGCAAGATGCATAGGGAGCCCTTTCCTCATGCTCAAGCATGGAGGACACGTCACAAGTTGCACCTCGTATATTGTGACCTTTTGGGACCCATGGGAAATGAATCCATCCAAGGATCAAGGTATGCTCTTACCTTTGTTGATGATTATTCAAGGACTTGGATCTATTTTCTTAAAAATACGGATCAAGTTCTTGATACTTTTGTTGAGTTTCATAGATTTGTTGAAAGGCAATCTAGTTTTAAACTTAAAATCCTTAGGACTGATAATGGTACAAAATATGTGAATAATGCTTTTAATGATTATTTAAAGTCCTTTGGTATTAAACATGAGCTAACCTTTCCCTATACACTTCAACAAAATGGTGTAGCGGAAAGGAAGCATACAACTATTATTGAAATGGCTAGATGTATGTTTCATGCTAAGAACATGTCTTATAAATTTTGAGATTAAGCAATGTTTTGTGCTACTTATATAATTAACAAAACTCCTACCAAAGCCTTAAAAAAGGATATCACTCCAGAAGAGGCTTGGTCTTGTAAGAAACCTAATCTTAAGCACTTAACAATATTTGGCTCAATTTCTTCTGTTCATAAACCTAAACAAAAAATACACAAATTAGAATCTAAATCTTCTTCTCATATTTTTGTTGGGTATGATGAGAAATTTAAAGATTATATAGTTTTTAATCCTATCACTAATAAAGTTAAAGTTGCTAGAGATGTATGCATTGCTGAAAATGGTGTTCATGATTGTTCTAAAGTTATTAACAATGACTCTTCTCAAACCAAAGTTCTTGTTATTGAGGACAATTCTTCTTCTTTGAATCCTTCTTTGCATCCTCCTAAAACATCTCTTAGGTAAAGTGATAGTGAACATGATGACCTGTTATATAGTAAAAGAGAGATGAATGCATGCATGTATAACAAGATCAAAACCCTTTTCCACAATAACATTCAAGGACAAAATTGAGCTTAAGCCACTACAAGATGGAATAAGGATCAACTATAGAATTTGTGCTCTTGTTTGTCAAGGAAAGATAAGATTCAACCAAGATTTTTATCAAGTTCTCTAGGCTAAGTATGAAGGAAACCCTAGTTATAAGATAATCAGCTTGAAACAGATGAATGGAAATAGAAATCTAGAAACCAAAAGTATAGAGAGGATTAGTAAGATGTCTCCTGAAAGTAGAGGTGTCAGACGACAAATTCAGCAACCACCCAAGTCTAGAAGTGAGTTTCTTCCAGAGGTCAGAACTAAGAAAATACTACAAATGATGCTTAGAAACTAGATCCAGAAGCTTTAGGCCCTGTGGACTAGGGCGACAACTGCCCAAGTCTATTCGGGGAGATAATCCAAAATTATTTTCGGATCTCAAAACTCTGATTTCCTGCACTACTTCCCTGTAGCTTCACTTTTCCCAAAATTTGTACCTATAACCTGCACACAAGACAACGAGGGGTTTGGGGGTTGTGGTGTTTATGGATTTGCCTTAGTCAAATCCTGGGCTAGCATTCAATCTTTTCCAACACCGTTGTTAATGAGAGAGTGTGACCTTGTAGGGCAGAGGCTAAAGATAATCCAAATGATGAATTGATTCAAATGATTCAAATAGAAATGATGTCACCTTAGAGGTGAAGCCCTTAGGAGGATGAAAGCTCTTCAACTCATAAGGAGATGGACGATGAAGCCGTATCTACAACAAACACACAAATACAAACACAAATTTGAAACAATAACACAATGAATGCCTTGAATGCTCTTTGCTCCAATATCATAAGTTCACATTATCTAGGTGTAAAATGAAGTCATAACTCACTTATATGCTTTCTTGCTAACATTTACGAGTTTAAATCACAAAAGCTAACAAGGAGAAACATTTTGGAAGGGCCCAAGCTGACATACCAAAAGTTAACCTTGACCAATTAGGAGAGACTTGAGCGGTTGGTGCCCAAGTCCAGGGGCCTAAATTAGGTTAGGGTTAAGCTAAAGGAGGCCTTAAGGGTCCAAAATGTCATGGGTGTCAGGGAATTTCCTTTGGGATAATCAATTATAAGGTATAATGAAGCAAATAGGACCTAGGAGCTAAACTAGGAGGTAAAAAGGCATGTGGTCACTTTTTACTCCATAACATTTAGCCCCCACTTTAATGTATGTATGACCTTATGATACATACATGCATTAAAGTATGACCAAAGCACATCAGACACACCAAATACACCCTAAGTTTGAAGACTATCGCTAGCCCCCAAGCTAAGGCAAACATAAGAAAACACTTAACAATCACATAAGACACAATGAATATAGTGAAGAAGCACACAATACACAGAGAAGATAGTGGAAGCACACAATATACATAGAAGACATGAATGCAGTCATGCAATACACAAAGAAAACATGAAGAGAAGACATGATTAAGAAATTACATATCTATATATAAAATTCTAACTAAAGTAAACAAAACACACATGTAAAGACACACAAAACACATACAGTGTAGGGAGGGGAGGGACTCATTTCCACACAACTTTAGACCATGCCACAAACACACAAGACACACAAGGAAGACATGTAAAACACATGGAAGACACACAGAATACATGAGCACTGTATAGTATGCCATAGACACACTATATGTCTTATACATGGGAAACACAAGCGATAGGGAGCAACTCATCACTATCCCACTATCTAAAACATGCCAAACATAGTTGAAGGTTGAGCTATGCTACCACAACTACCAAAGACACGCTTAAGGGTGAATGACTCAAGATCCAACCCCACCTTGTAATGAGGACTTTGTATAAAAGGATGTGCATTAGCTCAAGAGATACACCATCCTGCCTCATGATGAGGGCTTTGTATAAAAGGATATGCACTAGCTCAAGAGATACGTCATCTTGCCTCGCGATGAGGGATTTTTTTCTTTTAAAAGGATGTGCACTAACTCAAGAGATACACCATCCTGCCTCATCATGAGGGATTTCAAACACACTTTGTCAGTGTCAAAAGATAATCAGACATATACCATTATATTTCCCCACCTTAAGGTGGTGGATCCCGCTTATTGGTAGTAAGAACATTAAGGTAGAGTGAAAACATGCAAGTGAACAAGAACTTTCGCAAAGCCCATGCCCCCAAAGGTGACATGTTCCATGATTGCCAAATGTTCCCACAAACACATTGTTATGATTTGCTAAGATATGATATAAACTTTGGTTAGAAAATCTTACTCTAAGATAACAACCAAATAGAAGCTATGCATAAATCATGTATTAGATCACATCAAAGACCAAGGCTACACTTGCAGGTTCAGAACTGACTATAGCCGTTGGGCTATACTACAAGTATCTCAGGACTGAGTCTAGCAACAAGGTGAGATACAAAACAATCCAAAGTGTATAGAAACAAATTTCACAACATGAATCACAACACAGAGTGATTCTACTAGTCAAGTGTCACACTAGCCATCAGATGATGAAAACAAACAAATACTAATAAGGACCATGTGTCCCTTCAACAAGAAAACAAAAATGGGCCACTGAAGAATGTAAATAATAAAGATGAGAGAGGAGACAAAAGTGACTTGGGTCCACAACACGGGAAGATGCCCCCAAGACATCCTCCACAAAGTTATGGCCCCAAGGCACAACTTGAGTAATTTTTTTTGCAATGTTGAGAATGTAACCCAGGGGTCTAGGTGATATTGGAGCACCCTGAACCGTAATTATCGATTTGAAGTGAGGAGACACATTGGGTGCCCCCTGCACAATGAGTTTAGGAACATTAGTGCACTTATCCACTACCCCCTTAGTGGGTGGAATAAGTCTATTCATGATGATTGAATTAACATTGTTTTTACTATGATTAATTTTGACATCCATCCCTATTTAGGATTTATTGTGAAATACCTTTCTTCATCCACTAAATCTTTGTTTTTTAAAGGAGGAACATTGGAATGAAGGGAAGGTATCATGTTGTTAAGAGAATTGTTAGTGATTGTATCTTTAGTGATGTCCAAGGTGTTTGAACATGCAACAAAAGGAGAACTATTCATGGTTTTCACATCCTTAGTGAATTCCAAAGTACTTGAACATTCATCCAAAGGAGGAAGATCAAGGGTCTTCACTTCCTTAGTGATATTCAAGGTGCTTGAGCATTCAACTAAAGGAGGAATAGGATGACTCATAGAATCATCATCATCATATACTTTGGATATTAGATCCAATGCATTATCATGATTTATAGAAGACCTATCAAAATCCTCTTTCTCATGAGTGTTCATGAATTCGATTAGATTTTCTAATATTGAAGGATGCTCACCAATGAGGGTTATGAATATATGAAAGTCAAGATCTTTGATATATGCATGCAAAGATACCAAAGAGAAATGACATGAAGGTGCCATAATAAAATGTCTTGGAACAACAATGCACAATAAGATCTATTCATTTATCACATACAACCAATATGAGAGACTTTTGTACACCACAAAACTAGTTTGAGGAAATCAGGTATTTGAATCTTTTTGCAAAGGACAAAAACACATTAGTGTCACTACAAATGAAGTGAATTTAATGTTAAAAGTGCTGCACAAAAGGTGATATGGGTAATAATTTTTTTATTTTTTATTTATTTATTGCAAAATATGTGAAAAAGATGCTTATTTGCTTATATTGAAATACACATTGTGTAAATGCAAAATTTAAAATTTCAATGCAAGAACACACAATGAAGCAACACTACAACTCAAAATAAAATTTTAATGAGTGTTTAAAGGAGGGGAAAAATCTGAAATAAGATTTTGACCACTAACCCTAGCTTCTTGTGAAAATTAGGTTATATGAAAAATGCAAAATTTCAACAAAACCCTAACAAATGAGATATGTAAATGCTAGGTATGAGATCATGAAATGATTAAATGCTGTAGTTTATCTTAGATCTGATGTAAAAATCAAAAAATTAAATGTTTCCAATGATATGCAAGGAAAATAATGCAAAACTATGCTTTTATGCAACCCTAGAATGCTTATTTTTTTCAATTTTTTAAATGTATGCAAGATTTTTCAATGTAGGATGGAAAATATGATATGAATTAATGCAAGATCTGATTACAACACTCAGAAAGATGCAAGTTCAATAAAAAAACATGGGTTCGCCAAAATGTTAAATAGTAAAAGAGAGATGAATGCATGCATGTATAACAAGATCAAAACCCTCTTCTACAATAACATTCAAGGACAAAACTAAGCTTAAGCCACTACAAGATGGAAGAGGGCTCAACTATAGATTTTGTGCTCTTGTTTGTCAAGGAAAGATAAGATTCAACCAAGATTTTTATTAAACCCTAGGCTAAGTATGAAGGAAACCCTAGTTATAAGATAATCAACTTGAAACAGATGAACAACAATAGAAATTTGGAAACCAAAAGTACAAAGAGGATCAGTAAGATGTCAGAACCTTAGTATCTCCTGAAAGTAGAGGTGTCAAAGGAAAAATTAGGTAACCACCCAAGTCTAGAAGTGAGATTCTGTCAGAGGTCAGAATTGAGAAAATGCTGCAAATGATGCTCAGAAACTAGATATAAAAGCTTGAGGCCCTATGAACTAGGGTGGCAACCACCCAAGTCTATTTGGGGAGATAATTTGAAACTGGTTTCAAATCCTAAAACTCTAATTCTTACACTGCTTCCCTATAGCTCCACTTTTCCTAAAACTTGTACATGTCACTGTTGATGATTGTTTTAACATAGTCATAACAATAGTTAAAATTCACATAAAATGAACCTAACTGACTTGAAAGATATGAAGGAATCGATTAAGATTCGCTTAATCCCAAGTTTAATATGGTCAGGTCTTGACCTGTTGGGCAAATTCAGTAGGTTGATGTGAAGCTGTAATGTTCAAGGGGCCTTACGTGATTTAGGGTTTCTCAATGGTTTACTGGGCTCAAACTATGCAAAAGATCATAAAAAAAGCATGTTGTTCATTCTTTTGTATAAAAGTGTTACTGTGTTGCAAAGCTTTTAATGATTTTTTCTTGAATTATTGCAGCTTTCTTCTCTTCAATATTATGAAAGCTGTCTACTTTCAACTCTGTTGTTTATGCTTTTCGAATATGAGACAAATTTCCTTCAAATTTCTGTGTTTTAGGCTAAGTATTTTAGATGGGTTGGGAAAAGTTAGAAAGATCTACACTAAACTTCATTCAATCTAATAAAAGGATCTAATTGTTCTGTTATGTACTTTGTAAATCATATAGTAATTTGATCAAATCCACAGACAAAACCTTAGATGTAAGTTCTGAGCATTTTCACAAACATACATTTAAGATTGCAAGCTCTAAGAGAAAATGTTTCAAACACAATGAAGAGCTAGAAAACACTCAGAAGATAGATGTAGAATTCTAGATTCAATTGTATTAGAAACAGACAGTCATATAAGATTTACAATTTCTGAATGACTCTTAGCTTCATTGATCAAACTATAGAAAACTTACAAGCTTTACAGATACAACAAGGAGGTAGGATGTTCCACATGCTCCTTGTTGCAGACACAGGCGACCTCCTTCTACTCCTAAATGCTATGCTAAGTGCTACTTTTACAAAATTCTTACTGCTACAAATCCCTATGTAGCCCCTGTGTAAAGTTTTATAGTGTAAAGAGGCACAATATATAGACTTTGATTGTCCTCAATACAACCCAAAAAACCCTAGTTTAAACCCTGGTTCAAACCTCTAGTTACAGCATTAAATGGTGGAGAACAAGTTTCCAAAAAATATCTCTGAGCATACATCAAATTTGGGTGAAATATGCCCTTCTAGAAACCCTAGCAGCTCAATAATAACTTTTGTTGTTTGCTATAATAATGTTTCCATTTGCATTTTGTCTTCATTAATGAAGGCCTTTGACTTCCTCGCCCTTCATCCTTATCTTCTTCTGCTCCTGAGATCGGATCTCCTTTCTATGATGTCATCGCCATCAAGCTTAAGCTCCTTTAACTGCAAACCTGCAAAAATAGACCAGGAATAAATATTATTTCACCTAATAAACAACAGGAAATTAAAACACTCGTTAAATCAAGGTGTGACTGTGTGATTGCAGTAATCAGGCCCAAAATCCATGAAAATCATGCGTTCAAATGCACACAGCGTTAAAACCAATCGGGTCAACCATCATTGACCAGGAAATATGCATTCAGGCTCAAAATGCCTCAAAAACCCTATTGCTCGCTTCGCCTTCCTCCTCATTTCCTTGTTTAAATTTTTTGTATTTTCTGATATACAAGCCGAGCGTGATACATTTGATATATCGGATTTGAATCTGTTTTTGAATTTTGGCTTGTATGTGGGAAGCAGTGTATGTTTTGAAACATACAAGCAAGCTGGAATTATACAAGGGATTAACTCCATTTGATGGCTCCTTAAATCCGTGGAATGTATATCTCGCTTTTATGTTTTCAATATGCAAAGCACTAAATATACATTGACTTAACCACTTTTAATAAACCTTTCGGTTCCGCATTGTATGTATGCGTACCAGATATACATTAGGTTCAATACATTGTTTATATTGAATTTAAAACTTCTCAGAAATCCACCTTGTATATACCAAAATGCATCTACCCTAACATACATACAAGCGAGAAATATACAAGGACTTAACTTCATTCCATAGTGTTTTTGATTTTGGCGGTTGTATGTAAAGTAATGTATCTTGCAATGTATGCAAAAATATACAACCTGGAATCATACAACAATTTAGCTCCTCTTAACTTTCTTTGGCGTCTGCACAATGTACATTCGCATTGTATGTTACCGAAACATACAAGCCCGCAAAATATACAAGGGATTAACCTTGTTCAATAATCACTTCGAGTCCGCGGCTTGCATGTGGACAATGTATATCGGCAATGTATGTTTGATATACAAGCCGGATGCGATACAACAAATTTTCTAATTTTAATACTTCATCAATTCCGCGGCTTACATATCGCCAATGTACCCTTTTGCTTGTATGTCAAAACATACAAGCCCTTAATGTACAATGATTTAACTCTGTTTAACAACTTTTTAAGTCCGTGGCTTGCATGTAGCGCTTGTATATTTGCTTGTATGTTAATCAAACATACAAGCTCACGGACATACAACAAATTAACCCCACTTCATAACTTTTGAATTCCGTGCCACGTATAAAGCCCTTTGTATATACAAATATACAAGCCCGAAATGTACAACGATTTAACATTGTTTTAATAAATCTTTGGTTCCGGCCCTTGTATAAGTGCATTGTATGCTTCGACCTACCAAACATACAAACGTCAGATACATGCAACGAACTTCAAACATTCATTCACTTTAACTCTAAAACCATTTTGGGTCCATCTTGTATGTATACATCAAAACTTTTACCAAATGCATACAAGATGAAGGATATACAATTGACTTTGTATATGAAAGTGATATACAGAGGGGATTGTATATGCAATATGCAAGTGACCCAACATGCAAACAACCATGTATATGAACCCGATTGCAAATGTCACTAAGTAAAAAATGACCTTTGCACATACAAAGGACTTTGTATGTGCAAAGCAATATACAAAGGGGATTGTATACAAGCAAACTCGCATACGAAGGGCCTTGTATATGCAACATGCATATACAAACAGACTTGTATGTGCAAACAACAAACCCTTCCCTTGTACATTTTACCAAAATGATCATAACTTGCAAAATATGGCAAATTTTAAGATGGTTCAAAAAGCAACCTTGGCTCGTTTTTCACAAGGAATCCAACCATATCATGCCTTGGTACTGAAAATGCATTTTTTTCTCTATTTTAACAAATTTTGCAATTTTAACCCTCTTTTTCCTTTACCACTAAACAAAACAAAACAAAATACACATGAGCAAAAGCAACAGCCATAGCAGGGGTCCTCATTTTGGTAAGGAGTAAAATGGGGCGTGTTGTGAACATCACAACAGTAACTTACACACAAGATGACAAGAGAGGGGTTTGGGTGTTGTGGTGTTTAGGGATTTGCCTCAGTCAAATCCCAGGTTAGCATTCAAGCTTTCCCAACACCGTTGTTAATGAGAGAGTGTTCCCTTGTAGGGCAAAGGCTAAAGATAATCCAAATGATGAAATGATTCAAATAGCAATGATGTCACCTTAGAGGTGAAGCTCTTAGGAGGATGAAATCTCTTCAACTCATAAGGAGATGGATGATGAAGCCATGTCTATAACAAACACACAAATATGCAACAATATCACAATAAATGCCTTGAATGCTCTTTTGTCCAATATCATAAGTTCACATTATCCATGTCTAGGTGTAAAATGATGTCATAAACTCACTTATATATGCTTTCCCACTAACATTTACGAATTTAAATCGCAAAATCTGACAAGGAGAAACATTTTGGAAGGACCCAAGATGACATACCAAAAGTTAGCCCCAACCAATTAGGAGAGACTTGGGTAGTTGGCACCCAAGTCTAGGGGCCTAAATTGGGTCAAGGTTAAGATAAAGGAGGCTTCAAGGGTCTAGAATGTCATGGGTGTCAGGGAATTTCCTTCATGATGATCAATAATAATGTATAATGAAGCAAATAGGACCTAGGAGCTAAACTAGGAGGTAAAAAGGCATGTGGTCACTTTTTACTCCATAACATGACCATTCACATGATGATTCTATTGAAATAAGGGCAGACAACTGGGAGGGGGGGTAAATTAGTTGTTTCAAAACTTTAATACTTGCAACAATTTATCTTCTTTGTCACTTATTAACAAATTAATGATATAACCATGAAAACATAAATCAACAACACATGAGTAGAAACATAATCAACACACATAACACCAGGATTTATAGGTGGAAACCCGGTTAAGGGAAAAACCATGGTGGGGGTTAACCCACAAGAAATTATACTATGTTAAAAGTATTACAAATGGGGAAGGCAAATGCCTTCAGGGCGCACTGCCCAGAGCTCACTGCTCCAAGAGGGTCACTGCCTATAGAAATGATTATAATAAGATTACAGAATGTTTAAACTGATGAATAGCATCTACCAATGCAAAAATTTAGTTCCAGTTAAGCACATAATACTGATCTTACACACTTCATCCTTACTTTGCCCTGTTTCAATCTTCAGCCATAATCCGGGCTTAGATCTTTACCTTTGCACTTGTTTTTGCCTTTTTCACACTTACATCATCACCACACCATGGTCACCTTTCAAAACACTCAAATCCAATGGTTATATATATCCACATCAAGAAATTCAATCAACTGTAGTTAGCTTCAAGAAAACTTAGAACATTTATTAAGAACTCTACTCTGTCGGCTGAATCCATGCACAAACAACAACGCGGACCAAAAACTTGTGTTCTCAAATCATCAATCATGTCAGCCAATACAACTAATTATCACAAATTTCTTAACCAACAACTTTTCTTCATCCGGACCAAGATCAAATGCTAGGTCATCCTATTCTTCTTCTGACTATACTGACACACTGGAACCCGATACTCAGATGCTTATATCTTTTGAATCCTTCATCACCGGAGGCTATATTTCTGGATTTAGATAGTCCTGACAATCCTTATCACTCCCTCAGATCTACAACACACTATGATTTACCACCGGAGAGATCCAGACCAAGATATTGGACCCTGTCACATGCTCTGTTTCTAACTACCCGGACTTAGACAAATCTTCATTCTGACTTCCGGTATGAACAAATTATGTAATGTGGATGTATAAGATAGACTTAGTTGCCATCAATGACAACACCTGTCATGCATAGCAGTGTCTCTTGCCAACATATTCTTCCTTAAGTGATGATACTCCTACATCTAAACATATGTTTAAATGGTTTAAAAAAATTTCTTAAGAAAGTGATGATATCTTAACTAGAAAGAATAAATCTAAGATTAGAAAAAAAAATTGAATTTGTTCTTTAATGTCTAAAATTATGGACACAAATGGTCCACAAAGTTATGCTCAATCTAAAAATCAACCTCATTGGGAAAAGGCTATGCAAGATGAATATAACACTTCAATTGCAAATCAAACTTGGGAGCTTGCTCCTTTACCTCCTGGAAATAATCATAAAACTAAGTTCAATGCTAATAATGAGGTTAACAAATTTAAAGCTAGATTAGTTGCAAGAGGCTTCTCCCAAGTGGAAGGCTTAGATTATAATGAAACTTTTGCACCTGTGGCCAAAATGCCAACTATTAAACTAGTTCTAGCTTTAGCTTCTCATATGCATTGGCCTATTCATCAAATGGAAGTTAAAAGTGCTTTTTTAAATGGTGATTTTCATGAAGAAATTTATGTCTTAACCTTTGGGTTTTGGACAAAAAGGTAATGAACATCTTGTTTGCAAGTTAAAGAAATCAATTTATGGTTTAAAACAATCTCCTAGAGAATGGGATTCTAAAATTATTGATTTCTTCATCTCTCAAGGTTTTACTAGAAGTCAAAATGATCCAAATTTATATATTAAACATAGTGAAAATGATATTGTGATTGTTATCTTATATTTTGATGATTTGATAATTATTGGTAGTTCCAACAAATTAATTTTTGATACTAAGTCTCAACTAAATCAGAAATTTTAAATGATTGTTTAGGCTTATTACATTATTTTTTAGGTATGCAAATTTGGTAAACACCTAAAGGTATTTTTCTTTCTTAACATAATTATGCTCAAAATCTCTTAGATAAATTTAAAATGAATGATGCAAATTATGTTTCTACACCTTGTGAATTAGGAACAAAATTAATGGTTGATATGGAAACTCCTTTTGTTGATCCTACTTTATATAGGCAACTAGTTGGAAGTTTAAATTACTTAACTCTAACTAGATTTGATATTTCCTTTAGTGTTGGTTTAGTTTCTAAATATATGTCTAAACCTCAACAAACACACTTTAAGGTTGCAAAAAGAATTTTAAGATACATTAAAGGTACTCTCAATCTTGGTCTCTTTTAAGATGCAAATTCTAAATTTTCTTTATATGGTTATTGTTGATGCGATGCTTGGTCACATTAACACGAATAAAAGTTCACACAATAAACCTTTATACATCTTAAAAGGCTTCAAAATATCTAAGGATTTGAAGTCCAAGTCTTCGGTTGTCAGGTCTTGACCACTTAGTTTTCACTCAGGGTTTGTTGTGCTTTGTTGTTTCCATTTTGGGGATTTATGGGATTTGAATCGTTAGCTTCTGTATCCAGTCACACTTTACAAATATGCTGCATATTTTAGCGTAATATGCACACATTCCTCATGATTCATGTCAAATCCTTAAGTAGTTATGCATATTTCATACAAACCATTTGGAATTCGGACATAAATTTGATTAGTTCTTCTGAAACATTTCTAACTTTGATCAATTCTTTTGAAATATCTTTGGTTGACTGATCTTTATATAAACAACTATGAATTCATATAAGGATCTTCTTTAAATCATGTAATTCATCGATATTTACTATCATTCATTTTAGATTTATCATTATTTGCAATTCTTCACCACAATTTGTAAAATAAAAGACTAAATAACTAGACTAAGGGAAAGGAGTTCTAAGAATTCTAAATTTGCTAACAATCCATATGTATATCCAGACACTTTAATAAAAATGAAGCTAATCTAGTTATACTTCACCAAGATTTCCACAGCTACGCATAATAGATGCTAATCTTCAAAGGAAATTGATAACAGTAAGTGGTTGAATGTACTTCAAGGATGCAAAAATTCAACATTCCATACCAGAGACCAATGAAAGATTACTCAAGATTAACAATTACACTATAATATGTGTCTTCAATCTCATTATCATGCTCAAGAGATATACAAATATTTCACTAACTTGAGAAAGAACCATGAGGTAAGTCACAAAGTTGTAAAGAAACAGACTTAGTGCTTAACAAAAGTTCATCAATTCGATCTCCCTATTTACACATGATTTGGATTCTTTTATAGAACAAGGATCTAGAATCAATTACAACACCAACGGTCAAGATCTCACTCAACAATATCCATGGTCAGAAGACATGGCACGTGATTGCCAGTTGGTAATCTGGAATAGATAGCAGCTGGCAATCGATATATTCCTCAACATATTCAATATGCATCCTCTAAAATATTCAACCAGATCAACCTTAGCCTATCACCAACCATCAAAATATGCATCTTGACACAATACTCCTCATCTGGACATTTTATTCTTGATAAATTGGTCCCTTGGGCACTAGATTACTCTGAATCTAAGGCTATGTCTTCTTCAACTATTCCTCCTCCAAAATCTAGAAATTTGTATTGATCATATGCTGCAATAGTCTGCTCTATATTAGCCCTATCAAATTGCTAAGCCTTTGTCCTAGCATACTCATGCTTCTAAAGTTGACCATCTCTTGATATCTTCTTTTTTATTCAACTATCCAACCTTTCCTTGTATGTCCTTACCTTTGTAGATAAGTTCACAAATTCATCTATAGTTCTTTCCAAAAAATGCCCAATGGGATCCTTCAATACAGGCTCATAACGATCCTTGAACATTCCTATGGAAGCTTGCTCTTCATATATCCTCTTCTCATCTACTAGGGTCCGAAAAAGTTCCTCTTGAATTTCTACCTCATCCGCCAGGAGGTCTTGTGCTATAGTGCTTACATCTCTTACCTTAAGTCTACATCTCTTCAAGAGGTCAACCTCAAATTTCAGGTCCTTTATCCAACCATCTATTTTTTGCATTATCTGGACTATCATGATTTTGTGACTTAATAGCACCTTATCGTCCAACTTGCAAATGGATTTCAATTTACCAAGGTCCTGAGCATTCTGATAAAGCCTGGTATCGTATTCCTTCTTCAATGTATCTGCCCTTTCTCTGATGGATGTTAAGTCACTCCAGTTTGATAATGCAGTTCATATTATTTCCTCCCCATCCTTCAGAAACCTCTGGAACCAACTTTGTATCACTTGTGCTTGATGCTTCTTTACATCTAGGTCACTTGTCTCTTCCTACATCACCAGGGTCAAGTTAGCTGGAGCTTTTGCCAATTGCATTCTTGGAGCCACCAATCCTTTTATAAAACTTTGGAGCTAGGAGACCTGCCCTTTAAGTTATCTCTTCTTTAGCTTATCCTTGTGGATTCTAGCTGCTATAGCTTCCACGTTGCCCATGAACTCACCAATTTCCTGCTTAGCATTCGCATGTCCCAGATCTAGGGTGGTAATATGATATTCATTGGCTGTAATTTCACCCTTTGGTTTATCTACTATGGGTACATTTAAATGAGTTGTCCTTCAACCTATCTTGTCCCTCTTGATGGTGGACATTGCCCTTGCCTTTCGCTTGGGCTTTATTCCTTCTACTAAAAACAATGATTTGAAATCAAAATGAACAATATTGATAGGAGGCCCAATTAGCTCTATAGCTAGCCACTTAGGTACATCTTGGGTAGGCTCTTCTTGATTAGGTTGCTCAATGTGAGCATCCTCCATTGTTAACTCTTTATCCTTATTATAATTCTCTCCCTATGGTGGCACTTTTTCCTGGGAAATTTCTGATTGGGGTGGCTCTTGTTGAGGAACATCCTGTTGTAAAGTATCCTACTGAGGGGAATCATGCTAAGGGATATCTTACTGAGGTATATCATGTTGCAGGGTCTCTTGCAGAAGAGCTCCTTTATCAACCTCCATTGATTCACACTTAGGAACTTCATCCTCTTGGTGCATTTCCTCCTTTTCCTGGTCTTGTAGACCCTGTTCTTCAAGTGACATCGACAACTGCACTTGCTCTTCTTGATCTTTCTCTACTTGCTTCCTCTCTATTTCTTTCTCTACTTCTTGAGGAGCTTCTGGAAGAGCTTCCCCTTGATCTTTAGGAAGTGTAAAATCCTTAGTTGCTTTATATATCACTTTTTGCTAGGATACTTCCACATCTTTCTGTGTCATTACTTTCATACTTGGTGTATTAGTTTGGCTTACTGGCCTCTATGGAGACCTAGACTTTTCAGTGCCAGATATTTCCTCTACCTCTAAATCCTCTATAACATCTAGATTTTATCTTACTCTTACCTCAATTTCTTCTTGATTGGGTTCAGAATGTGGTGGTGTTGAGTATGCAAGTAAAGAAGCTACTGGATCATTAGTCACATTTTGAATAACATCATCATCAATCAAATCCACTATTTGACTTAGTGGCAATTACATCTCCTTAGCGCGCACTTGCTCTTGGGATCTCACTTCATCAGCCAACTCTTGTTTCACCTTGATAATCTGAGCAACTGGTAGACACCGTTGTTTTTCCTGTTATCACTGAGATTGCACCCTCTTGTTGAATGTGATCCAACAAGACCTTGTGATACAATGGGAAACTCTTCTAAGTGTGGGATCTTGAGAAACTTGAAGCTAGACCTCTAGATGAAGGGCTAGATTTCATCACCTAAATTAGACTACCTATTGTTATTCTCATAGGAAAAGGGTAGAAATTGTCATTATAAAATCCTAAATCCTAAGGTAAGGTGATGCACCAAATGTTTGTGACATGTACTATTGCATAACATACACAATAAGTTAAATAAATCGGCTAGTTTCAAGACACAAATCACATCTATTTCATGTTCATGTATCAATATTTCATAGGAAGGATTTGGTGTTTGAAATATTAGAAGGAAAACTGAAGAATTTCTCACAACTAATGACTGTTTGGCACCATGACACAACCTACAACCTACACAAATCATGAATTTTCTATATAGAGGTGTTAAAATGAGACATACATTCAGGGATTTGCATGTAAATCACAAAAATATACATCAATCATTCAGCTACACACAATAGACAAGAATGAGAATGTAAAAATGTTTTCTTTATTGATCAAAGGTGCTTACAAAATAGATGTACAAGTTTGGTTTTTTGATGATGATGAGTTACAATGTCTGATTTTTGGCTTCCACAACTCAAAAACATGAAAATAACTGTCTCAAAATTAAGCCTAAGGGTCCTATATGTCATCCAAAACATAGGTGAGCATATAAGGACTGAATTTGACTAAGTTACAAAGCCCTAAAAATAGATAACTTACTTTGGACGCCCAAGAAGAGTCCTAGTTTGATTTGGTCTTCAAAAGGTAATTGCTTGACTTCTTCAGCTCCTTAAAATGCTCCATTGTGGCTTAAAGAGTGGAGATAGTTGGGATGTGCATCCCTGAAAAGTGGAATTGCTCCTTGGAAAGCTCCAATAGCTACTTTGCTTCTCCTAGATGCTTGCAAAGTGGTCAAGTTGCTTGGAGTGCTGTCCCAACTGCTCATACTGGCCATTACATCTTCCAATTTGCCTCATAATTTCTTGGTACATCTATGGTTCTCTCATCCTAACTGCCCTTTGCACATTTATAGGACATGTGTTGATGAATTTGAAAAAGATTGAGTACCCTTGGAGAGTGTAGAGGATAAGTTTGATTCTTTTCAAAGCTTCAAAATGTTCTTTGGACTTTCCTTTTTACCTTTCCAATCCCTACTCTACACTTTCAACAACTATATGGTCTTATCATGGTCTTTTAGGCTTAAAACTACCATTTAGACTGATCAAAACCTTCCTTGACATGAATAAAAGCCTTATTCTTCATATTACTGTCCCCTTTGCAAGTGTTGTGACTATCCCCTTTCGTCATTGACACCTTTGTTCACTGTTCTTCCCTCCTGAATTTTTTTCTAACTATTTTCTTTGGTTTCAAGGTCATTGCTCTTTGTGACTTGATTGCTCTCCATTGTCCATTGACCTATGTTATCTCAACATCCCTTGTTTCATGCTTTCTATACCGTGGAGAGGCATACATATGCATCTAAGGACCATGTGGGCTTATGACAGTCCCCTCTTTTGACTATCCCTAGCCATATAGGCTCTTAAAACTCTTGACAAACCTCACACTAACATCGACAAACCATTAAAACTATGCAAATCTAGAATTATCTATGAGTTTACTGTATGCTTGATCTTCCATCTCTATTTTGCAACCTCATGACCTCTTCACACAATGTCAAAGTCTTTTAATTCCTCTCACTATCTTCATCAATGCTGCTCCTCTTTTCAAGAGTTGTCATTATCACTTTGCAAATTCATCTTCCTTAGACTTGCATGCTCAGGTATTATGCTTTTATCACTGCCAAACATAACACTACATAGCTCTATACTAGTGTACAAATGTCTTGAGCCGTATATCTTCAAAGATCTCTCTGTCACACTTATACTATGAGGTATGGATTGTTCACACAGTCATATGGGATTGCTCTCAAGAGTGTATGACTCTTCTCTACTACAGTCATCATTTGACTCAGATATGTAGACTTATAGGATAAGAAAGTCTTCAAAGGGTTTGGTATTTTTCTTGACAAAGAAACTTACCTCTGATTTGTATTTTCCAATGCTTGGCTTTTATTTCTCCATTGTCCTTATATGTTTACTGACTGCTATAATAGTCTTTATGACTATTTGTTACCCTCTTTCTATCTGTTGTGATAGTCAGCTTTTATGACTGTCCTTCGCCTTTATCCTTCACACTATTCCTTTGTAGGTCTAACCCTCATTGCTAGTCTTTATTACTCTTCTAAGCATCCATGGTAATGACTCTCTCTTAGTCACATGCATCACTGTTTCATTTTCAATGTTGTCCTCATACTTTTCAAACCTTTAAGGTCATCATCACTGCACATATGTCAAACTTTCATCTCACTATAAGCATGCATGATGAACTATTTTCTTTGTTCCTTTACACTACTCCCTATACCTCTACAAGCATTGTTTGTCTCTTGACTGCTACAGTCATCATAAATTTAGATATGACTGCTCTTCTTTAGGTCTGTGACAGTCACTTCTATTATGACTATATTTCATCATCTATAATCTCTCTGTTATGACTTTGTAGAAAATCCACTGTCAAAGCATTCTAGCCTTGTGGGCTTTTACTCATATCATTCTCTAATGGTTTCCATTTAGGCCTTTAGCAAATCCTCAGCCCTTTAGACACTGTATTATCTTCTCTACATCCTCTTTGATAAGGACTCTTCTTTCTCTGCATCTTTTAATCTCATTTATGTTTAGGCTTAAAAGTGAAGATAGTTTGGTTTTAATGGTTTATGTTGATCCTCCTTTCACCACTAAACATTCAAGGACATTCAACCGAGTACAGAACTCTACTATAGATCTCCTATCACTTAGAACATAGGGGAAGATTGGAATTGTGTGATTTTATTGTTGAATTAAGCCTAATTATGCTCAAAACCATAATTTTGTGAAATCATAAATAAACAAACAAATTATAGAAAATGATCGCACACAGAGATATCAAATGACAATCAAATGCATACCAGATTTTGAAGTTCGGTGTTTGGAAAAGTTGGGAACTAATGAATAGGCACCCTAGTCCAGTGCCAGAGTTTTCTTTAGGATCTGGGAATCTTGTCTGTAACTTGTTCTTATTGTTCTGGAGATTTTTTAGTTGCGGGATTCAAAGGACTAATGAGCGGGAACCCAAGTCCAGGTCCCTATTTTCTTCTTTGACCTGCAATTCTAGTAGTCTGCACTGCTCTCGTGCAACTCCACTTCTTTCTCTTTTGCAACCTATAACCTGCAATCACAGAAAAGTGGGTTGGGAGTTGTAGTGTTTAGAGACTTGCCTCAGTCAAGCCCCGAAGAGACATTCAAGTCTTCCGAACACCATTGTCAGATAAAGATTGTGTATCCCTGCGGGATAGAGGCAAAATCCAAATGATAAATGATAGAAAACACAATTCATATCACCTTGTAGTGAAGATCTCATGGAAGGAAGATGCTCTTCATGCCATGAGGAGATGGATGTTAAATCTGCAAATACAAACACAAGAACAACACAAATACTTCTCTATAACACAATGAATGCCTTGAATCCCTTTCACATAAGCTTGTCAATCAAAATGTCCATCTAGTTTTTAAATGATAACCTAATCATGCTTATATATGCAACTACAAACATTCCCTCTAAGAATTTTGTAATTCAAACTTACCATGTCGGTATAGGACCTAAATAACAGTCATAAACTGACACTTTGAAATAGGTCCTGACCTAAAATAGGGGAGGACTAGGGCACAGGCACCCAAGTCCTCCCCCCATATTTTATGAAGGATTTATGTTAAGTGCATCCCTTGAGTCCCAAATGCCATGAAACTTCAGGGTTTTCTCATCGATAGTCATCAAAATCATGCAAGATGCTCTAAATGCATTCTAAAGGACCCGAGAGCTAAACCTTAAGAGGAAAAAGCCCTCAAGGTTACTTTTTCTGACATAACATTTAGCCCCCACTTTAATGTATGTTTAAATGCAAGGCCAATACATGCATTAAAGTATGGTCAACAAACACATCAAACACGCCAAGCATGGAGAAAACATGCCAATAATAGTGAAGACAGTGATAGGCACACAAAACACAGAGAAGACAGTTACCATCATGCAAAACATGGAGAAGATAGTATTGAAGACACACAAAACACAGTGAATACAATGAATGTAGTGAATACAATGATGATTTTCTTTTTCTTTTTCTCATTTATGAAATGCAGATGCTAGTACAAGGAAAGTAAACACACCACCCATAATGCAGGAGGGACTCATTGCCACCGGTCTTTAAATTGCATATGGGGAAACACACACGCCAAACAAATCCCAGAGTGCAGGAGGGACTCACCACCACCAGTCTTTAAGACTGCACTTGAGAACAAGCATGCCATACAAAACAAGCATACCATACAAATCCCAAAGCATAGGAGGGACTCATCACCATCGGTCTTTAAGACTATGCTTGGGAACAAACACACAATACACACACAAATGGAGGACACGGAGAAAACATGACAGACAAGCGATGGAGTGCTCCTATTTCTAGGTTCATCACCATCTCAGGCACATTATAGGCACACACTGATGATTGGGCTTTGCCACAACAATTGCTAAAGACACACTTAACAATTAAGTTAGTCACAGAAATGTTCCTTGCCTCCGCAAAGGACTTTTAGAAAATGACAGGATGTGCACTCTCCTCAAGGATATGCGTGATATCCCACCTCCGTAGAGGGCTTAAATGATTGTAAGTTGATTTCAAACAAATCTCAGAGTGCAGGAGGGACTCATCGCCACCAGTCTTTAAGACTGCACCTAAGAACAAACACTTTGCTAGCATCTAAAATAGACCACTTACCTTATATATGCCCCCACCTTAAGGTGGTTGATATCTTGTACCGATATCAAGCATGTTAAGGTAGGTAGAAAACACACAAGGGAACACAGACTCTCGCAAAGCCCATGCCCCTCAGAGGTGACATGTACTTTACGATCGCCAAATGTTCCCACAAACACATTCCTGCAAGAAAGGTGTTAGCATCCATATAATCATGATAAACAACAATGCATATGATCATTCACATAGAGAGCTGAGGTTATATTATGGATTCAGAGACCGAGTATAATCGTGGGACTATACCGCAAAAATCTCAAAACTAAGTATAACCAAGGCAAGATTCAAAGATAAACAAAGTGCACGGAGCAACATTATTATTATGGTTTGTAAGTACAATAAGAAAACATCAAGATCACATGGAGTGATTCTACCAACCAAGCATTGGATAATATATATTAACCCCATCGTCATGTATGGACTTGGTCCATTTTTTGATTTCTCGCTGAAGGGACACTAGGTCCGTATTAGTATAATATGTTTTTCGTCATCCACCCGCTAGATAGAAACACTAGAGGAAGGGAAACGATAAATCAAGAGAGGAGAAACAAGTGCCTTAGGGACAGTCATGTAGGAGGGTGCCCCCAAGTCACCAACTGCAATGCTATGTCCATGAGACACAAGACACAATAATGAAAATAGAGGAGAAGTAATATAGAAGAATGATGATACAAATAGAAGGTCACAATAGAGGTGGTCTCGTAGTATCCTTGACCTTACAAGAGAATCAAGGGTCATCCCAGGAGGCCTAAAAAACACATAACACATCACGGGGGAAACACAACACAAAGGGGAGGTCAAATACACGAGTCGATCATGCTAACCTTATAAGTGACCACTAGGGTTAGAGATACTTACTTGTTGGGAAAAACTAGTCTAGAATTTGGAACTTGCGAGCATCTTGGAGCGATGCTCTGTCAAGTTTTGTGCGAAGCTTGAGTGGTTCTTATGAGAGTCTTGTTTGTTGTCGTGAAATCCATGTAATGCTTGTTTCTCAGATTCTTGTGTATTTGAGACCTTTTGTTGCTTGTGAGGAGGAGAACCACTATTATTTCCAAATGATGATAATCTTCTTACTCTTTTCTGGTTTTTAGCTAGATTTCTTTGTTGAGTTCATCTACCATAGTAATAAGGACTATCTTGTGCTATCTCAATCTTTTCCTCTTTTGTAGTTTCTTGTGGTAGGTACATTCTATTTGTCTTTCTGATGTATTTTGGTTATCTCCCAATCCTTGTAAAGATAATAGAAGAGGAACCTTGACATAAATACCATTCTTTCGTGGATGAGGTAATACTTCAATATTTTCCCTATCCACTTCTATCATACCCACAATGTTATCATAATCAAAATAATCATCTTCTACTTCCACTATATTTTGTTCCAACATGTTGTTATCAGTATGCTTAGGGAAAGGATTAACAAAGATTTGCAAATTTTGATTCGGCGGAGCAACCAACTTATTTCCATTGTCATTCACACCTGATACCTATATAACATTCGAGTCAACGAGGTCTTGCATTTCATTTTTAAGATACATACATCATTTAGTATCATGCCCTTGTTGTCAATGAAAATGACAAAAGACATTAGCATCGAAATAAGGTCCTTGCATTTTATTAGGATCCAAAGGTTTAATCAGGGGAAGCTTTATAGGATTATTACTCATAACCTGATTCATTATAGAATGATAGGATTCAGATATCATACTAAACTTTATTTGCTGATACGATGTCTTCTTTGGATTAGTAATAGTAGACACTTGGGAAAAGTTATTTGAATTTGGTCCATTAACCTTGATGAAACTCCTATTATTCCTCTTAAAGTTGTTTTGTGACGGGCCACCCATGGATTGACCAACTTGAGCCGATGAGTTCTGGATTTCATACTAACTAGATGAAAGTTGTGTTGCAGGTATGGGCCTAACTAGTGTTGTCATTGATGTTAACATACTCCTATTGCATTGATGTCAAGGATTGTATGAGTTGTGTGCTGAGGATATTGAGAAATTAGCTCTATCAAAATCAGAGAAGATCAGCGAAGATAGTCAAGTTCTATGAAGCAAAGATCCCATCCAGTTGAGGATCAGAGTATGCGCTTAAAAGGGTTTGTAGATATGTGTCTAAAGGTGCTCTTGTAAAGATTTCAGAGATCTGCATGAAGATTTGGAGAAGTTATGGCCATATGAGTAAAACTAGCTCTGGCAGCTATTTAGAGGTGACAGATGACACAAATAGGTCCGGTGAGATCCAAAAATGTAATATCTTGTTCTGCGGATCTGGTGGCATGTTTGGGAAGCTAATGTGAATTGATAACTCACTTGGTTCGTGGTCTGGAGGTCCCCAAGCAATTATTCTTATGTGACAGTGATGACCGGCTGTGTTCTTAAGGTTCTGGATGAAGATGTGAATGATTTCAGTAAGCAAAAGTGGTGTGGATGTTCTTGGTGTTTCAGGTAAGCTTGTGATGATCTCTAGATAGTGTCTAGTTTGTGTTGGTGGTCCGCATTGAAGATAAAGCTCGTAATTGAAGATTTACCTCTTAGTGATGGTGTTCTTCCTAGTCTTGGCCGACCAGATGTTTTACACATGTTGCAAATGATCTTGAAGATGTTTTATGAAGCAAGGCGTGTTCCTCAAAGAAAATTAAAGTCCCAGATATGCATGGCTGACAGGGTAGCAACGCGCATGAAGCTTTTGTAATAAGTCAAGTTGTATTTGTGCAATTGCTCTGTAATAAAATAAAGTATGTGTTGTGTCGACTTTGATGATCATTCCAAAGTTGATGTCTTGTATAAATAAGATTTGTGAAGTCATTTCAAAGTATCCTTGGTTATGATGAGAAAGATATAGAGAGGAGAGGAGCAAAAAGTAGAGCAGAAGTGTTGAGCTTAAATGGAACTGTTTCAAGCATGGTGAAGATGCTAATCTCCAGTTCAAGTATGTAATATTTATATTATTCTGTAGATAGTGTGTCTCCTGTAGGTAGTGGGCCTCTTGTGAGTAGTGTGCTCGGGCAATGAGCCCTTATTGGCAAGTGCCATTTTTGTTCTTCTTATTCTTTTAACAGAGAATACAATCTTGGGTTAGTCACCCCGTGGTTTTTCCCTTAATCAGGTTTTCCACATAAAATCTTGGTGTCATATGTGTTGAATATGTTTCTGCTCTTGAGTTATTGCATTTTGCTTTCATGATTGAATAATCATTTTATAAGAAGGCTTTATCTCAGTTGTCTATCCTAAAACCAACAAGTTGATAGTCATGAAGGGCAGTACATAAATGTTGAAAGGAGTTATACTTCATCAAGAGAATCTTATCACAGATGTTAGGTTGTAGATTTGTAATGAACACTTTCTAAACATCCTCATCCTTCATTTGATATTGAATTTGTGTATAGAGAGATTGATACTAACTAATAAACTCAGTTAACTTCTCTTTCAGACCTTGTTTGCAATGGACTAAGTTAGTCAAAGAAACTTGAGGTCCAATGTTTGCTTGGAAATGTTGTAAAAATTGATCAACTAATTGTGAAAAGTAGTGTATTGAATTTGGAGGTAAAGAGCAAAGCCATTCTAACGTAGTATCTTTGAGGGATCATAGGAAAAGTTTTGCTAACAAGTCCTCTTCAAAGTAGAAATCACTACACATAGCCACAAATGCTGCCACATGAGTATTAGGATCACCTTTTTCACTATATTTTTCAAAGTGAGGAGTCTCAAACCTCTCGGGCATAGGAGTTCTCAAGATTGCATAAGATAGGGGATTACGGGCATGATAAGTTGGTATATTAGGTTCTGAAGAATTTGTCAAATTTGTCACTTTTTGTTGTAAAGAAGTCATGCCTTGCAAAAGTTGGTTTAAGATGGCATCATTGGGAGATGCGGTTTGTTGCGAGGAATTAGAACCAAAGCAAGGGGGTAATTGAGTTTGAGTTGTGATAAGCGGAGGCTGTGAATAGTTCAATGGTGGTTGGACATAGTGATAGGTAGAAGGTGGTTGCAAGTAATTATATGTAATAGGTGGCTGAGAATGGGTAGGATGTAGAGGTGGTTGAGAATAAGTATTCATAGAAGAGGTCCCCTTAGAAACCAAGTTCTGATAGTTAAATCCCACAGCTTTGTAATTTTACAAACTATTTCCATCAGATACTCCAATACCGGTGGTAGCAGTACTACAAGCATTTGCATTAGTTTTTAAAATTATCGATGTAAATGTAGACATTCCAGTGGTCGGTATAGGTGCCGATACTTGCGTATGAGACGGTGACGACATGTTAATAAATTTTGCACATTTAGTCACTGACATAACATTAGTTTGTACAATATGTGTTAAACCTCAAATAACATTAATACCATTTTGTCCTTCTTTTATCAATTCTTTGATGTTGTGAATTAGAGGTATCTTCTTCCACTATCCTTTCTATTTGCACAAATTCTTGAAAATCAACTAACTCTTTGTCAACTTTGTTTATTTGCTCATTAGGCACATGTGTGACCACCTCAATAGTGTCCTCAACATCATGAAATACTTGATTATCCATAGTGGTTGTATGAGGTATAGTATCTTGCAAAAATTGTGTCTCTCCTTTTGTAAAGAAGGTATTCAATGGATTTTCAGAGGTAAGAATATCGTTTTCTTCAAGGGCACTAGATCCCATGAGTCTTCTTCTTCCTCTTCTTAAAGGGATATTTATATTAAGGCAGTGGGTCATAAGGCTCATGCAAGAGCATGCAACACAGAATGTACAAACTAATAGAACAAACCCTAGGAGCAAGATATGTTTAAGATCCAAATGCTTGATTTTTTGACTTTTTTCAATGCAAATCACTAGGAGAAAAAGGTGTTGTGAAAATTTTCAAGAGGGAAAGAAAATAACATTCCTAATAAAAGTTAAATAAAGCAATAATATCCTTCACAACATTCTTTTGATGCAAATCTAGTATGATGACAAGTCAAAACCTAGTGAAAATGCACTAAAATATGCAATTTTTCACAAATTTTCAATGCAAAGACCCAATAGAAAGGGTGTTGTAAAGAATTTGAGGAGGGAAAGGAGATAATAACCCTGATAATAGCCAATTAGTGTAGATAAATTCTTTACAACACGCCTAGGATGTAAATCTAGAGAGACAATAAGGCTAAAATCTAGTGAAAAAGTAAGGTTTTCAAACCCTAGGCATGAAATTTTGTGAGGAAACCACTATGATGCAAAAATACAGTTATAAATCAGTCCTAAGAAGTGTTTTAAAAGGGTAGTAAAATCTGAAACAAGATTTTGACTACAAACCCTAGCTAATGCAAAACTAGGTTATATGAAAAAATGCACAATTTCAAGCAATTTTCAACAATTTAAGCATGAAAATGCAATCTAAATGAATGATGAATGAAAAATTTATGTATTTTAAATTAGATCTGATGATAATGACTGAAATTTATTGAAATTAAATGCCAACTAATTCAAATTATTTGAAAATGCAAGCTAAAAATGCCAATTTTTTTCTAAATTTTTCAATTATTTTTGTAATTTTTCGAATGCAACAAGATGAACAATGAAATGAATGAATGAAATGAATATAAATCTGAAGCACAACACTCAAAAAGGTGAAAAATTCCTTAAAAACATGGGTTCACCAAAATGTTTAGAGTTAAAATTGAAGATAGTTTGGTTTTAACAGTTTTTGTTGATCCTCCTTTCACCACTAAACATTCAAGGACATTCAACTGAGTAGAGAACTCTACTACAGATCTCCTATCACTTGGAACATAGGGGAAGATTAGAATTGTGTGATTTTATTGTTTAATTAAGTTCAATTATGCTTAAAACCCTAATTTCATGAAATTGTAAACAAACGAACAAATTACAGAAAATGATCGCACACATAGATATCAAATGACAATCAAATGCATACCACAATTTGAAGCTCGGTGTCTGGAAAAGTCAGGGACTAATGAGTGGGCACCCTAGTCCAGTGCCATATTCTTCTTCAGGATCTAGGAATCTTGTCTGTAACTTGTTCCTGTTATTCCAGAGATTTTTTAGTTGTGGGATCTAGAGGACTAATGAGCATGTGCCCAAGTCTAGGTCCCTGTTTTCTTCTTTGACTTGTAATTTTGATAGTCTACACTAATCTCCTACAACTCCACTTCTTTCACTTTCGCAACCTGTAACTTGAAATCATAGAAAAGTGGGTTGGGGTCGTGGTGTTTAGAGGCTTGCCTTAGTCAAGCCTCGAAGAGACATTCAAGTCTTCCAAACACCGTTGTCAGATAAAGAGTGCGTATCCCTGCAGGATAGAGGCATTAAAATCCAAATGATAAATGATAGAAAACACAATTGATATCACCTTGTAGTGAAGATCTCATGGAAGGAAGATGCTCTTCATGCCATGAGGAGATGGATGCCAAATCTGCAAATACAAACACAAGAATAACACAAATATTGCTCTGCAACACAATGAGTGCCTTAAATCCCTTTCACATAAGATTGTCAATCAAAATGTCCATCTAATTTACAAATGATAACCTAATCGTGCTTATATATGCAACTACAAACATTCCCACTAAGAATTTCATAATTCAAACTTACCATGTTAGCATAGGACATAAATAACAGTCATAAACTGACACTTTGAAATAGGTCTTGACCTAAAATAGGGCAGGACTAGGTCACAGGCACCCAAGTCCTCCCCCCTATTTTAGGCAAGATTTATGTTAAGTGCATCCCCTGAGTCCCAATTGCCATGAAACTTCATGGTTTTCTCATCAGGAGTCATCAAAATCATGTAAGATGCTCTAAATGCATTCTAAAGGACCCGAGAGCTAAACCTTAAGAGGAAAAAGCCCCCAAGGTTACCTTTTATGACATAACAATTGGCAATCAAGGATTAACACATGCACTAAAACCCTAACTGACCCTATCAAGCATGCATGGTTTTTGATGGAGTTTGTAAAATTTGAAATAGTTTGACAACACACTTCAAACACTTACAAAGGATTTAGGATGACTGCATACATCCTTACTTCACACATACTTGTGTCCTCTACTCATTATTTTCCTATATTTGCTATATTGTTCCATCAACTGCATGCTGCCTTCTTGGCCTTGCTGTGACAATTTTATCCTCACCTTTTTGCCTTGTCAAGGACAACTTTCCTTGTTACTCACTATAGACTGCTATCCCATATTACTATAGGATTTCTATAAGACTATATATAATTTCATGGGGCTTCTTGATAATGTCTTCATTGGTCTTCACTATCTTACAACCCCTAAATCTTCAAAGACCCTATCTCAGACATTTAAAAACCTTAACTACTATCTTGCATGACCACTGTGAAGGCCTAAAAGACCACTGTGACAGGCATATTCATGTGTTTTGATTTGGTATGTAGGGTATTAGTGTATTTCATACCTTTTTTTGGTTCTTTCATTGACTATCTCTGTATGCTCCATTGTCTCCCATGTATGTCCATTTGATTCCTTGAACCTTTGTACCCCTTCTTGTTCACCTTATCACTGTGATGCACTGTCCTTGTTGCTTTAATGACCATCATTTCTCTTTTCTGAGTCTTTGATCATGTCAACATGAGTTAATAATCTTCAACCGACTCAATGGTAAGAACAAACACTATTGGGTAGTGTGTAGGCCTGCACTAGGTTCCATAGGTTTTTTCAAACCTCTTGCATTGATATGTATATCGAGTCCACAAGGTTTATCATTGTCTTCTCTATTTATTGCTCATTTGTGTGCAAGGTCTGTATCTCCATGTTTTGTCATGGCCAATCTCAAATCTATCACTATCTTAGAGCTCCTCACAAGTCTCTCCATTATCATTACAAAACCTTATTTCTTTCTTATCCTGTCAACACTTCATGGCTCTCTGTTGTAGGTTCATCAGGGTCTATGAACAACTTGATTAATCTCTTGAAGCATTGGAGAATATGTGGATTAAAACTTTGATATATCCAACAAATTGTTACTCTCCAAGACCTTATATAACCTCAAATGCTTATGAGTGCAGTGGTTTCATGAATCTTAGATCTTTATTTCATAATACTTTTTCTCATGCTTCAAACCTATAGAAAACATGTTAGAAAATCCCTAAAGACAATGTGGAACAACACAAGAAAAACCCTAACACCGAAACCTAACCTGACTACAAATGGTCAAACCCAAGAACTTTTGAGGTTTGAACTCATACTCCACGTAGAGTTTTTTTTTATAAAGAAAACTCCCTCTAAAGTTTAGCACAAGTTCTTTTGAAGGTATTAAGGTATTTTTGATCATTTGATTAGGATTTGTATATTAGACATATGTAGGAAAGGCTTTTGAAGGGAAAGCAGTGACCTTTGTCACAAGATTAAAAACATTAAAAGCAATTAAACTTTCTTTCATGCCTTTTCAAACAATGTTAAATGTAGAAAATATGTTTAGAGATTTATAACACTCTATAGGACCTCCCTAGAGAAACCAATGACTCTTGAAAACATGATTAAACTATTGACCTCATAAAATGGCTTTTTTAAAACAATTTCTTTGTTTGAGGATAACAACAACCCTGATTACCCATCTAAACCATAGAATGAAATGGGTAACATTTTTGGCAACTTCTACTAAATGCTTGCTTGCTGAGCATCAAAGACTAGTAGCCTTGGGTATCCATTGGGCTATAGAGTCATGAAAAGACATGAAACAAACTCAGAACAGACTTGACATACAGCTGATCATACCTTCAAACAAGACAAGACACAAGACAAACAACAAAACTACCTAAAGACAACAACTACTTGTGCATCTACACATGGAGGAAATAAAACTACAACAACTAACCTACTTACCTAAAACTAACCAACAAGAAAGGATTACTCAGACAAAACCATTGATTGGTTTGTCAAATTAGCTACCTTTCCTGAGTAACTTGAAGTTCTTTTCATGCTTCTGGACAACCAAAATAAGGTGGAAAAAGAATGAGCATTCCATAAACTGTTGAAACATATCTCCAAGGATGACAACAAACCCACTTACCCACTCAAATTGACTGAAAGAATGGTTGTCATGAGGTGGATAAACAAGTTGATCTTGCTGCCCTTGTTTCTCATCTTCATGATTTGAAATAAGCATGATAGGTAACTATTTCTCTTTGTTGACACGTAGCAACTCTTTATCCACAGGGTTATCCAGTTGAGGATAAGATTCCCCTGGTGGATCCCAATAACCCATGAACAAGGAATAAAGAGGGACTGACATGACCCTAAAAGAATCTACTTTTACAAAGTTGCTTTTTGATCACGAGAGGCATATCTCGTGCATAATATTAGGCGCGTATGCTTTCCTCTTTTACCATGGTGTGGGCCATGTCTGTCTTTTGTCATGAAGGGACAGATTCCTTCAGTGGATAACAAGCCATATCCACTAGCTAGAACAAGAGCTGGGCCCATCGCTTGGATCATTATTCCTTGGATCAGAGTCAGGATTATCAAGAAATGAACAGTTCGGACATGTTTGATATGCAGGATGAGGTGTACAACCTAGAAGAATGCCTTCGTGTGGAGGATTGGAGCTGGGTACTTGATGAAGAATGGGAATAGGTCCTGTCTCTTTCCACATAGTACTCATAACCTTGAGTTTATATGCACCATATATTCCATGAGCCATAGCATTATTATCAGTTCTTTCCATTCGATAGATTTTGGTATGAATCCAAATAGGCATCTGGGATTCATATAGGTGATGAAGCTTGTTTGGGACATTCCAGTAATGAAATCTGGATCCAAATCCTATAGGTCCATAAGTTTGAACCATATGTCTGCTGATCAGATTTTCTGTGTTGGATCCAAAAGTTAACTTGAAAACACATCCTGAATAAGAAGATGTGTCACTGAAATCCATTCCATGTGGAGGGTGAAAAGGTCCTTGAAATAAATCTCTGATGAGGTCTTTTCCTCCTTCATGGTCAAGCCAGCGATCTGTCCTATGAACAAATGGATTTAAGAATCTAACTGGTAGGACAAAGTCTTCACACCAATTTTGTAGCACATTTGATATTTCAGGATCAATGGGTTCAATTTCAGCTAAAAACTCAAAAAATGGTTGGACTGTCCACAAATTTTCAAGAGTCAGATGTTGCTTAGGGACTAAACATTTAAACCTATCATACAAGAAGTCATTTGCCATTTAGAAATTATGACATTCTCTCATAGTAAAAGGATTAGTGCTCCATTCTCTACAGCTTTTCTTGTACCAGCGATGCTCATGAACACGGATAACATTGATTCTACCAGATTGCTTTGGTGGAGATTCGACTGGTAGATCATGTTCCATTTTGGCTGCAATGTGGCCTTCTTTGGATAAGAAATCTGCAAAAATATTATTAGTACCAGGAAGATGAACAATGTCAAAATCAAATGTATTTAGAAACTTTGCTTGTCTGAGTAATCTTCCTCGAACTACTTTGTCTTTAGATTTTTTTTGAAGAATCCACGCAGGTTTTGTAGGTCACTTCTGATCAAGAATTTCTTATCTACCATAAACATCTGAAAAGCTTTTAAAGCATTTATCACAACAAGTATTTCTTTGTGGGTATTGTGATAATTAAGTTCACTATTCTTAAAATTGCTAGAAATATATTTGACAATTTCTTCTCGACCTTAAGGCGTCTTTTCTTTTAGAATACCAGCCCATGCGACTTTGCTGGCATCTATTTCTACAATCTTTGAACCATCACCTAGAAATCATAGAGGTGGAAGGTTATCACATTTGTGTTTGATTCTTAGGATCATAGCATCATGCTTATCGGACCATGGTGGTGGATTCTTTCCTAAAAGTTTATTCAGCTCAAGCCTATTTTCAGCAAGCTTGTGATAAAATCCAGCAATATAATTAACTAAACCCAAAAAGCTTTGCAATTCCTTGACATTGGTTACCTAAAGATTTTGGATTCTGGTCAGAATATGTGTTTGTGCTTCCATTTTCCCCCTTGGGAGAAGCTTGATGCCAATGAAGACAATTTCTTCTTGAGCAAAGTAGGATTTTGTAGGATTGAGTGCAAGCCCATATTCTTGACAAATTGTCAGGAACTACTGTAGATGATGAAGATGCTGATCCATATCCTGACTAAACACAAGAATGTCATCAATGTAAGGCAGAATAAATTTAGCATAAGGGCAAAAAATAATATCCATATTTTGTTGAAAAATAGATGGAGCAGTTTTGATCCCAAATGGAAGAACTTTCCATTCAAATAGCCCTTGTGGAACTGAGAATGCTGTTTTATAGTAATCTTCAGTTTTGAGCCCAATTTGCCAAAATCCCTTAGTTAGATCAAATTTGGAATAAATATGACTTCCTTGAATAGATTGCCAAATATGATCCTTGCTTGGAAGAGGATGATGATTGTCAATCAAACATTCATTCAACGGCTTATAGTTGACAGCTAGCCTTTTTTCAGGGAGTTCATTACCATTCTCATCATATTTAGGTACATACATGGCATGGCAACAGAATGGAGAGCTTAAACTTTTGATTAAATCGAAATCATATAACTCCTTAATTTCTTTTCTGCAAACTTTAGTTTCGTGCATACTCATAAGAAAATAGTTTGCTTTGGCTTTAGGAGTTATTTCATTATATTTAGCATCTCTTTTTAGTGGTAGACTGCAGAAAAAATTCCATTTCTGCTTCTTCAAGTCTTTGGTCAAGACGGTGGCTACAATTTCTGTCTTGAGTTTTTGCAATGGTTCTTTTGTTGCTTCCAGTTGTCTAGCTATCCATACTCTATTTTCTTTCTTCTTTTTTGGAATTTCAATTTTGGTGGTGAAGGGTAGATCTTGATGTAGTCTTGGAACCTGAAAAGTGCCTTGCAAAGTGATAAATGTGGAGTCAAGGGTAATTGGCTCCCAATGCTGCATTGCTTTGCTGCCAATGACACCATCATATCCATCTACTTCATAATGAACAAAAACTAGTTCATCAATACATCCATTACTTACCTGAATAGGAACTTTACAAACAAGCTTAGATTCAAATTTTCCTTTTCCAAAGATTAGATCAATAGTTCCTTCAATCCATAAATCTTTAGGAAAACAATTATATCTTGCTACATTTACATTAGCACTAGTGTCCCATAAAAATGCTAATGGATATGCTTTTATACCCGAGATATGAATGGTTAAAATATAACCTAGGCAGGTTGTTGTTACCTTATTCCTCTGATAGGCTCTGACCTAATGTTGGTTGCTACTGCCTTCTTTTAGATAAGGTGTTAGATTCTGGATGAGCATAGGACTTCTTTCAACATCATCTCTTGATTGGGCCAAGGGACTAAATGGCTTTTCTTCACAGAAAAGTTGTTCTTCCTGTACTGTGGTTGGTCGAGGCAGCTGGAATGAACTAGAGGAATTGAACTGGTTGACATACTTGTCTAGTTCTTGAGATCTTTCCATTTCTTCAACAAGCTAAATATTTTCTTCTTCTTCAATCTCATTAATTTCATCTTGTGCTTGTTGAATCACTTTTTGCAAGAAGATTTTTCTTTGCCTTCGCCATAATCTTCTTGCCATATTTCCTGCTGTAGGGGCTGCTGCCATACTTCTTTGAGCTATGGGTACCATAAGCTCTGTTGGAGTAACTGGCTATGAGTAATTTAGAATCGGTGTTCTTCTAGCAAGAGGTCTAATGGATCTTTCATTTTCTCTTAGAATAAAATGCTTCTTGGTGGTAAGCTGTTCCATCTTACTAGTTAATTTTTACCAATTTTCTTGTCCCATATCCATTTTATGCAGTCAAGCTTCAATCTGGACAATTTCTTTAATGACCTTATCCAGGTCTGCTCTTGTGTCTCTTCTCATCATTCTATAGAAGAATGAATTCTCAGAATCATCAGATGATTCTTCCTCTTGCACCTTTATCTGGTTTACCACTGCTTGCTCAGAAGCAGAAATATATTCTTCTTCATCAGATTCTTCTTTAGGTTCTAAAAGAATGATGTCCTCGGAATCTGATGGATATTCATCAATGAATTCAAATTCATTGTTGTTATCAAGTCCAGCAGCTCTAGCAGCACGGACTTTTCCTTTATTTTTCTTTTTGTTTCGCTCTGGACACTTGTTAGCATAGTGTTTACCCTTACAGATATAGCAAGTAGGTTCCCATTTCTTACCAGAACTTTTCCTATCTTGTTTCCTAAAATATCATTTTCTTTTAGGATATTTACTATATTTCTTCTTTTTCCTCTTGTAATAAGACCTATCGGATTTATTTGATTTGAAGCATGAGTGACAAGAAGATTTGCCTTTTTCAGGAAACTGATTGGATGGCATAATCTGATAACAAGCAGATGCAGAAAGCAAAGGGTTTACCTTTTTCATTTCTTTTCTTTTCTTTGATTCTTGGCAGATTTCCTCATTTATTTCTGTCAAGAATTGCACCAGTTGTGGAAATGTTAATTCCTTCATTTCAATACCTTCAGTTACCAGATTTTCAAGAACTCTTTTATGGTAGAATTCTCCTACCACTTCACCAAAACTTTTCAGAAAAGTAGTGAACATAAACTCATGGTTTTGTTCACGTCCAGACTGATAAAAGTTCTTATACTGCTCATCGTAGTATTCCTTGAAATACTTCAAATCTTTACACTTGCCTCTGACAAACTTATTATAGGCAGGTTTCTCTCTTGTATCTATCTTTCCCACAAACAGATGTGTCAATTATGCACAGACCTGATCAGTGCCTCTAGCAATCAGATTTTCATTGAAAGTGTCCTCAAGTCTATCTCACACATTTCTTGCAACTCCAGTCATGGAATTAAGAGCTTGCTTGATCACTTGAGCTTCATCAGATCCTTGATTAGTAGCAATATAATTAGTGATCCAGGCACGCGTGGCGTCTATACCTCTCATATTCTCAACATCCTCAAAATTATCAAAATTTACTAAAGGAGGAGTATCAACTTTGTAGGACTAGATATTCTCAATTGGATCTACTGGATTGGAACCATTAGGGTTAGTTCCATTTCCACGGGCCATTTGGAATTTGCCTTTGGCCTTTTCATCATCCATGGTATCTCTAAGATTACCAATAGAGGGATCATACACCTTCTCTATTACAGGCTGTTTAACAATAGTAGAGAGTTTGGGACCCTCATATTGTGCCTGTAAATAACCTTTAGCACTGGAAGCAAAATTTAACACTTTCATATGTTGAGACTGTGACTGTTTAAGAGTCAGAACAATTGACTGTATGTCTGCTGACTCCTGAGTAATAGAATCTTTTAAAAACATATTTCAGACACACGTTGAACTTCTTGATGGATTATGTCAACTTTATCTTCAGTGTGTTTTGTATTCTACAGTTTGATAACTGAGAACTGATGACATCACAATCTAATTTATTTTCAGCTCTCACCTTTTGTAGCATTTCTCTATGTTGTTCAGTTGCTTTTTGTTGAGCAACCCACCACGTTTTTACATGAGATTTGAACTGGTCATATGATTGTTTCAAGGATTGAATTTCATCCTTAAGTTGCGTGATAAGCTCTTTCTCAAGCTGGTCAAGAGATGCAATAACAGTGCGCAGATTCTCTTGAATAGATAATAACTATTTTTCAGTTCAGAGAGCTTGAACTTCTTCCCAAGTGTTCCAATCATGGAGAAGAAGGAGATATTTCCTTAGACAAAGATTTGTCCAATTCAGCAACTTGCTTTGACTAGATCCTTGGATTTCACCAACAGGGGTAACATGTAGTGGCTAGAAATCTACTTGGAATTTCCCTATTAGGTCATGCAACATAAAATCTTGAAAAGGAGGGATCTTGTACCAGTGACGACACAAGGTCCTGAGGGTGTAGATATGGCTTTCTCATTGGCTTCCTTTATATCTTGCTCAGGAATGGATGCAGGTCTTGTGGAGATCATTCTGACATGGCCAACAAGTGGATGAAAGACAAAGGAACATTTTTCACATTTGTAAAACCCATTATCTAATACAGAATATTGATCATGTGGGCATGGAGGTGCAATAGAGGAACTAGAACCAAAACTACTAGGAACAGATTTTTTAAGAGAAGGTAGCTTAAACAAATTTTCAATGCCTTTAGAAGGCTGTAGACAAACACTTTGTGATTTTTGCAACACAGACGACACAGGGTTATTATAGTTAAAAAATTTCTTCATTCTCAAGGAAGGCGCACAGCCTGAGGAGAACCTAATAATAGCTTGCTCATCTATTTCTTCTAGAGTTACACCACGTAACTGAGGAGGCTTTTGTGGAGGTGGTTGACAATCCTTATCCCAAAGGTCCAAAGCCCATTCTTCTGGAAGTTGAATATCCTTATGTTAGACTATTTTAGGTGCAGTCGACTGGGTGTACTCACTAGTAGATTTCCAGACAATGGAAAGACCTTCTACACCTTGAGCTCTTCTGGGATTCATCATTAATGGAATGACTTTGTTATACAGACGGTAATGAACCAGAAATACCAAGGAGTGATCAATTGATGAGTCCTTCATATAAAGATTCATAGTTCTGAATTGATAGGTAAGGACATCATTAAGGTTTCCATCTTTAAGACTAACTAGGAAATCTAATAGACAGTCAATATAAAGCGAACCTTCAGCCATGGAATCACAGGCACATCCAAGTAAAGCATGGGATAATTTATAGAACCTCGCATCCTTAAGCATCATGAAAATTATTATGGGAAGACCTTTTCTGTAATGACTGGTGATGCCTATATGGAGGTATGAAAGATGCATATATTGAGGATTACCGAGACTAGCTTTAGCCTGACTCTGGGATTTACTAATCTTAGTGTCATTGAACAGTTTTAATTTTCCTTCTGAGCCACCTGTTACAATGTGCTGCAGAGTAGCAACAAGACACTTTTGCCAAGATTTGTATCCAAATTTTTTTTTTAACCCTTTTGACTGATTGAACATATTTACTGAACTTTTAGGAATATCACTATATATCTCTGAAGGCTTGATTTTGGGAACTTTAAATTCTTCATTCAAAAACCTATTATGAGAAATATCTTCTAAAGCATTTCTAGATTCTTCTGGCATTGAGAAAGTATGTTCACTATCAGCAAAGAAATTGGTGAAACTAACCTCTTTATTGCGATCCATAGTATGATCCTTGGGTGCTATTCCCGATCTAGATGTAGAAGCTTTATCCATAATCTACGCTTAAATCTGCACTTGAACCCATGCTTGAATTACTAGATTATAGCCTTAATACAACCCTAAAATGCCTACCAACGACAAAGATGGGACTTACAGTCAAGGACTTACGACATTGAAATGGCGGTAAGAGAAATACAAGGAGCATTACAGAGAGCAATACAGTTGAACTCTACTTCATACATCATGAATGGTTATAGTCAAACAAGGACTGTAACTATAAATGCAAATAAGATTAATCATAAAAGGCTCTGATACCAACTTTGACAAATCGCTGCAAGAGACAAATGAACAAGAAATATGCGGAAGAATTTTATTAAATTATCTTAGGATTACATTAAGTTAGTCCCGACAATCCTCAATATATGCATCTTTCATACGTCCGTATAGGCATCACTGGTCATTACAGGAAAGGTCTTCCCATAATAATTTTCATGATGCTTAAGGATGCGAGGTTCTATAAATTATCCCATGCTTTACTTGGATGTGTCTGTGATTCCATGGCTGAAGGATCGCTTTATATTGACTGTCTATTAGATTTCCCAGTTAGTCTTAAAGATGGAAACCTTAATGATGTCCTTACCTATCAATTCAGAACTATGAATCTTTATATGAAGGACTCATCAATTGATCACTCCTTGGTATTTTTGGTTCATTACCGTTTGTATAACAAAGTCATTCCATTAATGATGAATCCCAGAAGAGCTCAAGGTGTAGAAGGCCTTTCCACTATTTGGAAATCTACTAGTGAGCACACCTAGTTGATTGCACCTAAAATAGTCTGACATAAGGATATTCAACTTCCAGAAGAATGGGCTTTGGACCTTTGGGATAAGGATTGTCAACCACCTCCACAAAAGCCTCCTCAATTACATGGTGTAACTCTGGAAGAAATAGATGACCATGCTATTATTAGGTTCTCCTTAGGCCGCGCACCTTCCTTGAGAATGAAGAAAAGTTTTAACTATAATAACCCTGTGCCGTCTGTGTTGCAAAAATCACAAAGTGTTCATCTACAGCCTTCTAAAGGCATTGAAAATTTGTTTAAGCTACCTTCTGTTAAAAAATCTGTTCCTAGTAGTTCTGGTGCTAGTTCCTCTGTTGCACCTCCATGCCCACATGATCAATATTCTGCATTAGATAATGGGTTTTACAAATGTGAAAAATATTCCTTTGTCTTTCATCTCCCTGTTGGCCATGTAAGAATGATCTCCACAAGACCTGCATCCATTCCTGAGCAGGATATAAAGGAAGCCAACGAGAAAGCCATATCTACACCCTCAGAACCTTGTGTCATCACTGGTACAATCCCTCCTTTTCAAGATTTTATGTTGCATGACCTAATAGGGAAATTCCAAGTAGATTTATGGCCACTACATGTTACCCCTGTTGGTGAAATCCAAGGATCTAGTCAAAGCAAGTTGCTGAATTGGACAAATCTTTGTCTAAGGAAAAATCTCCTTCTCCATGATAAAAAAACTTGGGAAGAAGTTCAAGCTCTCCGAACTAAAAAATAGTTATTATTTGTTCAAGAGAATCTACACACTGTTATTTCATCTCTTGACCGGCTTGAGAAAGAGCTTATCATGCAACTTAAGAATGGAAGCACAAACACATATTCTGACCAAAATCCAAAATCTTGAGGTAACCAATGTCAAGGAATTGCAAAGATTTTTGGGTTTAGTTAATTATATTGCTAGATTCTATCACAAGCTTGCTGAAGATAGGATTGAGCTGAATAAACTTTTAGGAAAGAATCCACCACCATGGTCCGATAAGCATGATGCTATGATCCTGAGAATCAAACACAAATGTGATAAACTTCCACCTCTAAGATTGCCAGGTGATGGTTCAAAGATCGTAGAAAGAGATGCCAGCGAAGCTGCATGGGCTGGTATTCTAAAAGAAAAGATGCCTCAAGGTCGAGAAGAAATTGTTAGATATATTTTTGGCAGTTTTAAGAACAGTGAACTTAATTATCACAGTACCCACAAAGAAATACTTGCTGTGATAAATACTTTAAAAGATTTTCAGATGTTTGTGGTAGATAAGAAATTCTTGATCAGAAGTGACGTGTAGAAGCTGTGTGGATTTTTCAAAAAAGAATCTAAAGACAAAGTAGTTTGAGGAAGATTACTTAGATGGGTATAGTTTCTAAATACATTTGATTTTGACATTGTTCATCTTCCTGGTACTAATAATATTTTTGTAGATTTCTTATCCAGAGAAGGCCACATTGTAGCCAACATGGAATATTATCTACCAATCGAATATCCACCAAAGCAATCCGGTAGAATCAATGTTATCCGTGTTCGTGAGCATCGCTGGTATGAGAAAAGCTGTAGAGAATGGAGCACTAATCCTTTTGCTATGAGAGAATGTCATAATTTTCAAATGGCAAATGACTTCTTGTATGACAGGTTTAAATGTTTAGTCACCAAGCAACATCTGACTCTTGAAAATTTGTGGACAGTCCAACCATTTTTTGAGTTTTCAGCCAAAATTGAACCCATTGATCCTGAAATAGCAAATGTGCTACAAAATTGGTGTGAAGACTTTGTCCTACCAGTTAGATTCTTAAATCCATTTGTTCATAGGACAAATTGATGGCTTGACCATGAAGGAGGAAAATACCTCATCAGATATTTATTTCAAGGACCTTTTCACCCTCGACATGGAATGGATTTCAGTGACACATCTTCTTATTTAGGACATGTTTTCAAGTTAACTTTTGGATCCAACACAGAAAATCTGATCAGCAGACATATGGTTCAAACTTCTGGACCTACAGGATTTGGATCTAGATTTCATTACTGGAATGTCCCAAACAAGCTTCATCACCTGTATGAATCCTTGATGCCTATTTGGATTCATACCAAAACCTATCAAATGGAAAGAACTGATAATAATGCTATGGCTCATGGAATATATGGTGCATATGAACTCAAGGTTATGAGTACTATGTGGAAAGAGACAGGACCTGTTCCCATTCCTCATCAAGCATCCAGCTCTAATCCTCCACACGAAGGCATTCTTCCAGGTTGTACACCTCATCCTTCATATCAAACATGTCTGAACTGTTCATTTCTTGATAATCTTGACTTTGATCTAAGGAATAATGATCCAAGCAATGGGCCTAGCTCTTGTTCTAGCTAGTGGATATGGCTTGTTATCCACTGAAGGAATCTGTCCCTTCATGACAAAAGATAGATGTGGCCCACACCATGGTAAAAGGGGAAAGCATACGCGCCTAACAGTAAGCATGAGATATGCCTCTTGTGATCAAAAAACAACTTTGTAAAAGTAGATTCTTTTAGGGTCTTGTCAGTCCCTCTTTATTCCTTGTTCACGAGTTATTGGGATCCACCAGGGGAATCTTATCCTCAACTAGATAACCCTGCGGATAAAGAGTTGCTACGTGTCGACTTGGTAAGGTCAGATTTTAAACCTGGACTTATTAAGATAGGTAAAAGATCTGCTCAACGATCTATATAAAGGACAAGAGGCCACCTTATTCTTCATTCAAGTCTTGAGCGAGTAAGTCTCCCATAGCAAGTTAAGAGTCTGAAGTTTGAGTCTTAGGATATTCTAAGAACTAGAGTAGTATGCTCTTTCTACCCTGCAGAAATTAGAAACTCAGAAGTTTTGACGAGATAAGTTTATAAGTCATTTGATCACATAGCGAGCATTGTATGAGATGAATGTAATCCTGAGATAATATAATAAAATTCTTTTGCATATTTCCTGTTCATTTGTCTCTTACAGCTATTTGTCAAAGTTGGTATTAGAGCCTTTTATGATTAATCTTATTTGCATTTATAGTTATAGTCCTTGTTTGACTATAACCATTCATGATGTATGAAGTAGAGTTTAATTGTATTGCTCTCTGTAATGCTCCTCGTATTGCTCTTACCGCCATTTCAATGTCGTAAGTCCTTGACTGTAAGTCCCGTCTTTGCCGTTGGTAGGCGTTTTAGGGTTGTATTAAGGCTATAATCTGGTAATTCAAGCACGGGTTCGAGCGCAGATTTGAGCACAGAATATGGATAAAGCTTCTACATCTGGATTAGGAATAGCACCCTAGGATCATATTATGGATCGCAATAAAGAGGTTAGTTTCACCAATTTCTTTGCTGATAGTGAACATACTTTCTCAATGCTAGAAGAATCTGGAAATACTTTAGAAGATATTTCTCAGAATAGGTTTTTGAATGAAGAATTTAAAGTTCCCAAAATCAAGCCTTCAGAGATATATAGTGATATTCCTAAAAGTTTAGTAAATATGTTCAATCAGTCAAAAGGGTTATAAAATTTTTTTGGATACAAATCTTGGCAAAAGTGTCATGTTGCTACTCTGCAGTACACTGTAATAGGTGGCTCAGAAGGAAAATTAAAATTGTTCAATGACATTGAGATTAGTAAATTCCAGAGTCAGGCTAAAGCTAGTCCTGACAATCCTCAATATATGCATCTTTCATATGTCCGTATAGGCATCACCAGTCATTACAGAAAAGGTCTTCCCATAATAATTTTCATGATGCTTAAGGATGCGAGGTTCTATAAATTATCCTATGCTTTACTTGGATGTGCCTACGATTCCATGGCTGAAGGATCACTTTATATTGACTGTCTATTAGATTTCCTAATTAGTCTTAAAGATGGAAACCTTAATGATGTCCTTACCTATCAATTCAGAACTATGAATCTTTATATGAAGGACTCATCAATTGATCACTCCTTGGTATTTTTGGTTCATTACCGTCTATATAACAAAGTCATTCCATTAATGATGAATCCTAGAAGAGCTCAAGGTGTAGAAGGTCTTTCCACTGTCTGGAAATCTACTAGTGAGCACACCCAGTTGACTGCACCTAAAATAGTCTGACATAAGGATATTCAACTTCTAGAAGAATGGGCTTTAGACCTTTGGGATAAGGATTATCAACCACCTCGACAAAAGCCTCCTCAGTTACGTGGTGTAACTTTGGAAGAAATAGATGACTAGGCTGTTATTAGGTTCTCCTCAGGCCGCGTGCCTTCCTTGAGAATGGAGCAAATTTTTAACTATAATAACCCTGTGCCATCTGTGTTGCAAAAATCACAAAGTGTTTGTCTACAGCCTTCTAAAGGCATTAAAAATTTGTTTAAGCTACCTTCTCTTAAAAAATATGTTCCTAGTAGTTCTGGTGCCAGTTCCTCTGTTGCACCTCCATGCCCACATGATCAATATTCTGTATTAGTTAATGGGTTTTACAAATGTGAAAAATGTTCCTTTGTCTTTCATCCACCTATTGGCCATGTCAGAATGATCTCCACAAGACCTACATCCATTCCTGAGTAGGATATAAAGGAAGCCAATGAGAAAGCCATATATACACCCTCAGGACCTTGTGTTGTCCCTGGTATGATCCCTCCTTTTCAGGATTTTATGTTGCATGACCTAACAGGGAAATTCCAAGTAGATTTCTGGCCACTACATGTTACCCCTGTTGGTGAAATCCAAGGATCTAGTCAAAGCAAGTTACTGAATTGGACAAATCTTTGTCTAAGGAAAAATCTCCTTCTTCTCCATGATCGGAAAACTTGGGAAGAAGTTGAAGCTCTCCGAACTAAAAAATAGTTATTATCTGTTTAAGAGAATCTGCACACTATTATTGCATCTCTTGACCGGCCTGAGAAAGAGCTTATCACACAACTTAAGGATGAAATTCAATCCTTGAAACAATCATATGACCAGTTCAAATCTCATGCAAAAACGTGGTGGGTCACTCAACAAAAAGTAGCTAAATAGCATAGAGAAATGCAACAAAAGGTGAGAGCTGAAAATAAATTAGATTGTGATGTCATCAGTTCTTAGTTATCAAATTGTAGAATACAAATCAAACACACTGAAGATAAATTTGACATTATCCAACAAGAAGTTCAATGTGTGTCTAAAAATCACATGTTTTTAAAAGATTCTATTACTCAGGAGTCAACAACAATACAGTCAATTGTTCTGACTCTTAAACAGTCATAGTCTCAACATATGAAAGTGTTAAATTTTGCTTCCAGTGCTAAAGGTTATTTACAGGCACAATATGAGGGTCCCAAACTCTCTACTGTTGTTAAACAACCTATAATAGAGAAGGTGTATGATCCCTCTACTGGTAATCTTAGAGATACCATGGATGATGAAAAGGCCAAAGGCAAATTCCAAATGGCCCGTGGAAATGGAACTAACCCTAATAGTTCTAATCCAGTAGATCCATTTAAGAATATCTAGTCCTACAAAGCTAATACTCCTCCTTTAGTAAATTTTGATAATTTCAAGGATGTTGAGAATATGAGAGGTATAGACGCCATGCATGCCTGGATCACTAATTATATTGCTACTAATCAAGGAGCTAATGAAGCTCAAGTGATCAAGCAAGCTCTCAATTCCATGACTGGAGTTGCAAGAAATGTGTGGGATAGACTTGAGGACACTTTTAGAGAAAATCTGATTGCTAGAGGCACTGATCAAGTCTGTGCACAATTGACACATCTGTTTGTGGGAAAGACAGATACAAGAGAGAAGCTTGCCTATAATAAGTTTGTCAGAGGCAAGTGTAAAGATTTGAAGTATTTCAAGGAATACTGTGATGAGCAGTATAAGAACTTTTATCAGTCTGGACGTGAACAAAACCATGAGTTTATGTTCACTACTTTTTTGAAAAGTTTTGGTGAAGTGGTAGGAGAATTCTACCATAAAAGAGTTCATGAAAATATGGTAACTGAAGGTATTGAAATTAAGGAATTAACATTTCCACAACTGGTGCCATTCTTGACAGAAATAAATGAGGAAATCTGCCAAGAATCAAAGAAAAGAAAAGAAATGAAAAAGGTAAAGCCTTTGCTTTCTGCATCTACTTGTTATTAGATTATGCCATCCAATTAGTTTCCTAAAAAAGTCAAATCTTCTTGTCACTCATGCTCCAAATCAGATAAATCTGATAGGTCTTATTACAAGAGGAAAAAGAAGAAATACAATAAATATCTTAAAAGAAAAGGATGTTTTAGGAAATGAGATAGGAAAAGTTCTGGTAAGAAATGGGAACCTACTTGCTATATCTGTAAGGGTAAACACTATGCTAACAAGTGTCCAGAGTGAAACAAAAAGAAAAATAAAGGAAAAGTCCGTGCTGCTAGAGCTGCTGGACTTGATAACAACGATGAATTTGAATTCATTGATGAATATCCATTAGAACCTGAAGAAGAATATGATGAAGAAGAATATATTTCTACTTCTGAGCAAGCAGTGGTAAACTAGATAAAGGTTCAAGAGGAAGAATCATCTGATGATTTTGCGAATTCATTCTTTTGTAGAACGATGAGAAGAGACAAAAGAGCAGACCTAGATAAGGTCATTGAAGAAATTGTCCAGATTGAAGCCCGATTGCATAAAATGAATATGGGACAAGAAACTTGGAAAAAATTGACCAGTCAGCTGGAACAGCTTACCGCCAAGAAGCATTTTCTTCTAAGAGAAAATGAAAGATCCATTAGACCTTCTACTAGAAGAACATCGATTCTAAATTACTCACAGCTAGTTACTCTAACAAAGCTTACGGCATCCATAGCTCAAAGAAGTATGGCAGTAGCCCCTACAACAGGAAGTACGGCAAGAAGATTATGGCGAAGGCAAAGAAAAATCTTCTTCGAAAAAGTGATTCAACAAGCACAAGCTGAAATTAATGAGATCAAAGAAGAAGAAAATATTCAGCTTGTTGAAGAAATGGAAAGATCTCAAGAATTGGACAAGTATGTCAACCAGTTCAATTCCTCTAGTTCATTCCAGCTGCCTCGACAAACCACAGTACAGGAAGAACAATTTTTCTGTGAAGAAAAGCCATTTAGTCCCTTGGCCCAATCAGGAGATGATGTTGAAAGAAGTCCTGTGCTCATCCAGAATCTAACACCTTATCTGGAAGAAGGCAGTAGCAGCCAACATCAGGTCAGAGCCTATCAGAGGAATAAGGTAACTACAACCTCCCCAGGTTGTATTTTAACCATTCATATCTCGGGTATAAAAGCATATCCATTAGCATTTTTATGGGACACTGGCGCTGATGTAAATGTAGCAAGATATAATTGTTTTCCTAAAGATTTATTGATTGAAGGAACTATTGATCTAATATTTGGAAAAGGAAATTTTGAATCTAAGCTTGTTTGTAAAGTTCCTATTCAGCTAAGTAATGGATATATTAGTGAACTAGTTTTTGTTCATTATGAAGTAGATGGATATGATGGTGTCATTGGTAGCAAAGCAATGCAGCATTGGGAGCCAGTTACCCTTGACTCCACATTTATCACTTTGCAAGGCACTTTTCAGGTTCCAAGACTGCATCAAGATCTAGCCTTCACCACCAAAATCGAAATTCCAAAAAAGAAGAAAGAAAATAGAGTATGGATAGCTAGACAATTGGAAGCAACAAAAGAACCATTGCAAAAACTCAAGACAGAATTTGCAGCCACCGTCTTGACCAAAGACTTGAAGAAGCAGAAACAAAATTTATTCTGCAGTCTACCACTAAAAAGAGACGCTGAAGGTAATGAAATAACTGCTAAAGCCAAAGCAAACTATTTTCTTATGAGTATGCACGAAACTAAAGTTTGCAGAAAAGAAATTAAGGAGTTATATGATTTAGATTTAATCAGAAGTTCAAGCTCTCCATTCTGTTGCCATGCCATGTATGTACCTAAATATGATGAGAATGGTAATGAACTCCCTAAAAAAAGACTAGTTGTCGACTATAAGCCATTGAATGAATGTTTGATTGACAATCGTCATCCTCTTCCAAGCAAGGATCATATTTGGCAATCTATTCAAGGAAGTCATATTTATTCCAAGTTTGATCTAACTAAGGGATTTTGGCAGATTGGGCTCAAAATTGAAGATTACTATAAAATAGCATTCTCAGTTCCCCAAGGGCTATTTGAATGGAAAGTTCTTCCATTTGGGATCAAAACTGCTCCATCTATTTTTCAACAAAAGATGGATATTATTTTTCACCCTTATGCTAAATTTATTCTGCCTTACATTGATGACATTCTTGTGTTTAGTCAGGATATGAATCAACATCTTCATCATCTACAGCAGTTCCTGACAATTTGTCAAGAACATGGGCTTGCACTCAATCCTACAAAATACTACTTTGCTTAAGAAGAAATTATCTTCATTGGCATCAAGCTTCTCCTAGGGGGGAAAATGGAAGCACAAACACATATAGCAGTTAGTTCCTCTTTTGTTTTATAAGGCTCTTTCTCTTGTCTATCAAAATGTTGTCCCAACTAATCACGCACCTCATCCTCTTGCAACAAGTCTAATTTTTTTGATTTAATGTCCAAAAATGGGCTACAAATAGTTATTCCTTCGTCATCTTCACTTGGAATATTCTCCTCTTCACCTTCAAATCCTTCATTTGCTCTCCAAATAATGGGTCCACCTTTGAAAAGGGAGATGGTGGGAGGGCAAAAGGGTTCAGCTGATGGAGTAAGGTTAACATGTTCATTAGTAAGATGAAAATGAGGTACTATGGGCTACTCTTGGTTTGAAGAAACACTCCTAAAACTTGGAATTTTGACACAATGAGGCACACTTGAGGATTCAAGAGGTTTTTCTTGTTTAAAACTAGGAATTTTAGAATTGGCAACCTTTTCATCCAAAGGACGATTCATCATTATTGGAAAAGTTGAATTGAAACTACAAAAGCAAGGGGTTGATTGGGTTTCATACCTTTATATTTGAGCCATCAGTTGCTTTAGTTGTTCTTCCTTGGCCACAATTTGCTTAGCCAAAAGATGCTCCTCATACTCCACTTGTACTTCCCTCTCTTGTTGTTGCAAATAAGCTTGATATGCAAGTGTAATGTCAGAAAATGTCCCCTTGGGGGCTTTTCCCTCATAAGGTTTAGCTCCTGGGTGTTTAGTGTGCATTTAGGACATCTTAGTTCATAATTTGGCATCCTGATGGAATGAGCCCTAGGTAACATGACAAATGGGACCTAGGAGGACCCCTTGAGCTTAACCCTACCCAAAATAGGGGGGAGGACTTGGGCACCCGTGCCCTAGTCTTGCCCTATTTTGGGTTGGGCCCAAATTTGAAGTGTCAGTTTGTGACCATTATTTGGTCCCTAGGCCGACACGGTAAGTTTGAATTTATAAATTATGATATTCAAGTGTTCTCAAGGTGATTCAAGGCTTTCATAGTGTTGCAAGAGAAGATTTGTGTGGTTTATGTGTTTGTGTTTGCAGATTTGAGCATCCATTTCATCATGGAATGAAGAGCATCTTCCTCCATGAGGTCTTCACTACAAGGTGACATTATATTGTGTTTTTATCATCATTTCCTTTGGTTTTTGCCTTTGCCTCACAAGGGTATGCACTCTCTATCTGACAATGGTGTTTGGAGACTTAAGTGTCCTCCGGGGCTTGACTGAGGCAAGCCTTTAAACACCACAACCCCCTCCCAAAGTCTTGTGATTTCAGGTTATGGGTGTCACATTTGGGAAAAGTGAAGTTGCAGGAAGGATCAACATACATCAAGGATTTAGGATCTAGAGAGAAGCAGGACACTGGAGCCTTTTCAGGACTTGGGCACTCACTCCTATGTCCTCCGTAGTTGAATTTTTAGAAATAGAAGTTACAGTACAGATCAATGTCAGAAGGAGGTTAGGATCCCGCAAAGAAACTGGTACCTTGGACTTGGGCACCTGCTCCAGTGTCCCTGACTTTTTTGCTTCGAAACCCTAAAAATAGGTACTCTGTGATTTGATATTTTACTTCCATTTGCAAGAGCTTTTTTTGTTATTCTTCTGTTTACAGTCGTATTTGTGAAATTAGGGTTTAATGGTCAATTAAGCACAAGAGAAGGAAAATTGATAATTAAATTCCCTAATCCAAGTTTCCCTACATCTCACAGTGATCTAGAGTATGATAGTGAATTGCCACTCAACCCTAGATCCTTGAATGTATAAGGTGAAAGGAGGATTTAAACATCTAACAATACTAAATTAAACGAATCCAAATTTTACCCTAAACAACAAGCTCTTCCTGCTGCCAACTATACTCCTGCTCATTTTTAATAGCATCTAACTGCATTCGAAAGCTTAGCATGGTATACCTAATATCTTGAATGCCTATGTTTTCATCATCTTCAAGCTGGCTAGGAGAATACACATGTTGATTATGAGAAATATGGTCTTCTTGGGACTGATTGAAGGCATGGCTATGTAACCAAGAAGGCTAAGCATGAGTGGGTGGGTGGCAAGCATGATGCACATGCTGGTATCCTATTGTGACATAGTTATTTGGGATAAAACCAGTAGGGTTTTCAATCTGATATGGATGGTAAGAAGGTATACAAACTACTATTTTGTAAAATGGAGGAGAAGAAACATAGTCTCCATGGTAGTTGGTCATGCTAGATCATTAAAATGAGCTAGAAAATCATGGAACATTCTTTGAAAACAAGAAAACCAAGTCTGATTTTTTAGAAAATAAGCACATAGCAACAGATTATCAGGTGATTTTAAAGCTTCCCACAAAGGAAAAGACCAATATTTCACCAAAAAACTGATATTTGATATACTTTGAGCATCTAGACTGCTTGAACCAGTTGGTTCTTTACTTGTAGAGTTGCTAGGTGTGTGAAGTGTTACCTCCAAAGGCTGGTAATGCTGATATACACACCAAATATCAACAATGAATAGAGGACTTGTGGACTATGATAGTCCAATCTGTCCCACCAGGCATGCCAAAAACTGTTATCACTGAGATTACACCCTCTTGTTGAATTGATCCAACAAGACCCCGTGATACAATGGGAATAGCTTCTAGGTGTGGGACCTTACGAAACTTGAACCTAGACCTCTAGATGAAGGGCTGGTTCCCTTGATTTCATCACCTAAATTAGACTACCTATTGTTGTTCTCACAGAAAAAAGGCAGAAAATGTCATAATAAAAGCCTAAATCCTAAGGTAAGGTGATGTACCAAACGTTTGTGACATGTACTACTACATAACATACACAATAAGTTCAATAAATTGGCTAGTTTCAAGACACAACTCACATCTATTTCATGTTCATGTATCAATATTTCATAGGAAGGCTTTGGTGTTTGCAATATTAGAAGGAAAACTGAAGAATTTCTCACAACTAATGACTGTTTGGCACCATGACACAACCTACAACCTACACAAATCATGCATTTTCTGTATAGAGGTGTTAAAATGAGACATACATTCAAGGATTTGCATGTAAATCACAAAAATATACATCAATCATTCAGCTACACACAATAGACAAGAATGAGAAGTTAAAAATTCTTTCTTTATTGATCAAAGGTACTCACAAAATAGATGTACAAGTCTGGTTTTTTTATGATGATGAGTTACAATGTCTGATTTTTGGCTTCGACAGCTCAAAAACATGAAAATAATTGCCTCAAAACTAAGCCTAAGGGTCCTATATGTCATCCCAAACATAGGAGAACATATAGGGACCTAATTTGACTGAGTTACAAAGCCCTAAAAATGGCTAACTTACTTTGGATGCCCAAGAAGAGTCCTAGTTTGATTTGGTCTTCAAAAGGTAATTGCTTGACTTCTTCAGCTCCTTGAAATGCTCCATTGTGGCTTGAAGAGTGGAGGTAGTTGGGATGTGCATCCCTAAAAAGTGGAACTGCTCCTTGGAAAGCTCCAACAACTGCTTTGCTTCTCCTAGATGCTTGCAAAGTGGTCAAACTGCTTATAGTGTTGTCACAACTACTCATACTGGTCATTACATCTTCCAATCTACCTCATAATTGCTTGGTACAACTGTGTTTCTCTCATCCTAATTGCCCTTTGCACATTTATAGGACATGTGTTGATGAATTTCAAAAAGATTGAGTATCCTTGGAGAGTGTAGAGGATAAGTTTGATTCTTTCCAAAGCTTCAAAATGTTCTTTGGACATTCCTTTTTACCTTTCCAATCCCTACTCTACACTTTCAACAACTCTATGGTCTTATCATGGTCTTTTAGGCTTGAAACTACCACTTACACTAATCAAAACCTTCCTTGACATGAATAAAAGCCTTATTCTTCCTATTGCTATCCCCTTTTCATGAGTTTTGACTGTCCCCTTTCGTCATTGAAACCTTTGTTCACTGTTCTTCCCTCGTGACATTTTTTCTAATTATTTTCTCTAGTTTCAAAGGTCACTGTGTTGGCAAGAGACACTGTGTGGCTTCATTGGTGTTGTCATTGATGGCAACAAAGACCACTTCACACATTTACAGGACATGGTGTATCTTTACCGGAAGTCAGATTGAAGAATACTTTGGTCCGGTAAGCAAGAACAGAGCATGCAGCAAGGTCCGATAGTCAGGTCTGGATCTCTTAGAGGAAGTATCTTTGTAAAGTGCGGACTTGGGGAAGTCAAGAGGAATACCTTAACTAATAGATTCCAGGGATTGAGCCTCCGATGATGAAAGAGTGAAGAGATATGAGCATCTAAGTATTGGGGTCCGGTTTGGCAGAGTAGACAGAGGAAGAACTGACCGACAGAGCATCAGAATTATTTCGGATGAGATATTGATGGTGATCAAGGTTCTTAAGGTATCATCCATGATTGGCTAACATGTTAGATGACTTCTATAAGTATCTCCTTGATTCACATCACTTGGTAAGCAAGGATTCTACCAACAGACTAGAGTTTGGGAAAATATTGACTATTCCGGATGCCGACTAGAAAGAGGATGAAATCCTTTCTACGGATATATATATGAGATGGATTTAGATGTGAAGGAGTAGTGGTGTGTTGAGGTGTGCTAAGAAAAGCAGAAGAGCAGTGTGAAAGCAGTAAGGCAAGTTCGGTATGTGACAGGACAACAGCACCAAAGAAGAGGAAGGATGAAGTGCAGCAGATCAGTGTATTGAGCCTAATCGGAACTGAACCTCAGCATATGTGGATGCTTCTCATCAGTTCAAGGATCTTGTTATTCTTCTTACAACTTGTAGACAGTGAGTCTCTTATAGGCAGTGAGCCTCTTGTGAGTAGTGTGCTCGGGCAGTGAGCCCTAATTGGCAAGTGTCATTTTGTATTTCTATTCTTCTAACAGAGAATACATTCTTGGGTTAATCACCCTGTGGTTTTCTCCCTTAACAGGGTTTCCACTTCAAAAATATTGTGTCATGTGTACTGAGTTTATCTCTACTTTCATGTTCATTTAAGCTTATGTGTTTTGATACTATACTAAATGCTAAAAGAAGAACAAAAAGTTAAATAAATTGAGATAACTGATTCACCCCCCCTCTCAGTTATTAACAATTGGTATTAGAGCCAAGTTCCTCCAAACAAAGCCTAACATCTTGAGGAAGATCTAGATATTCAAATGGATATGTATGGTATGAGTGAACAACTTCAATCTACCCTAGATGATCTTGAACAATCTAATTCTGAAGTCAATGAATTGAAGGAAAGACTTAAACAGGCTGATGAATTCATGAATGAATTAAAAGGGAAACTGATTATCTCTATGAAAAAGAGAAAGGACCTACTTCAACAACTAGCAAGTCAAGGTGAAACCAATGATACAAATGAAGACCTAAAAGAGAAAACCAAGCTATGTGAAAAGTTATCAAAAGAGGTCATTATAGTAAGACATGAAATGGAATCAGGAGTTATAAAGTTCACCCAAGAAATTGAAGAAAAAAGAAAAATTGAAGATGATCTAAGACAATCTCTCAAGGAGAAATCAGAAGACTACCACAAGATGGATAGAATAATCAGACATCTTAAATCTAATCTTGAAGATGCTAGAGATAATGCAGAAAAACTTGAGGATCAAATTGACACTCTTAAAAAGGATCTTCAAACAACAAATGAATACAAAGGGAAATTCAAGATAAATTCTGCTCAACTTGAAGTTCTTCTTGAAAGCCAAAAAAGGGTAGATGACAAGTGTGGCTTGGGATATGAGAAAGGTGAAAGCTCCGGATCCGGTCAGAAGAATTTTGAATCAGGAAATCCAAGGAACAGGCCTAGAAGACCTCTGGTAAGGCAACCTAATGCTCAAAGATATACATCCTTCAATGGATACTGCCACAACTGCAATAACTTTGGTCATAAAGCTAATCAGTGTAGAAAGAGAATAAATCAGACTAAAACATCCTTCTCCGGATAGTGTTTCAACTGCAAAAGGTATGGTCACAAATCTCATGAATGCAGAAATATGCAAATGAACAATTCATTCAATGGTAGATGCTTTGCATGCACTAGAATGGGACATATGGCTAATCAATGCAGATCAAGAGGATATCATTCAAATATGCAAAGAAATGTTGTTCTCCACAATTGCAATAGATCCGGTCATATTGCCAAATTCTGTAGAAGCAAGAATCAGGACAAAAGGGGTCCGGTGCATCATAATCAGAATCAAGACAAAGGAAAAGGAAAAGTGAATGTGGATGAAGTTAAAAGTGAGATGAATAAGATTTGGGTGAAGAGAAGTGCAGAGAATGTAGGGGATGGATCCACACCAGAATCTGGTGCTGATATTCCTTCCAGAAATTAAAAAGTGAGCTCTGGCTCAGGGGGAGACACAAGGAAAAATATTTTCCCCCAGCCAGTTAATTGGTGCCGGAATTGGCACAAGGAAAGTTGCAGATTAAAGGGTTCACAAAGGAACATCTAAATAATCTTTGGTAAAGAGATGAAAGATCCACAAGAAGTTTTGAATAGGTTAATCTTCCAAGTTTGATCTGGTTAAATAGTCATTCAGTAAAAACATGATTTTCACAGTTAGATCCGGCATGATTCAAATTTGAGGTATCTTGATTTGAGGCTAAATGGAATGATTGTAAAAGGTAGATAGATTGCTAATATCCACAAAGAGTAACTTCAAGTGCATCTTAGTGATCTGGAAAAATCTCCCAGGACAAGGAGAACAGAGCAACCAGAATAACTTAAGATATGCATTTATTGCAAACAAAATTAGGGTTTGCGGAGAGATAAAAGGGTTCCTGTATTCATCATTTGTACATTTGCACTCAAGAAAAGGAGAAAAGGAGCTCTGTAAATGAATTGTCCCAAGCCTCTCAAAGATAAACCACAGAAATCATTTCTTCTAGCAATTTGATTCAGCTCATTCTGTGAAACCTAGAAGCGCAAAAGGTATTTTCCGTTCTTGAATATCTTTCTGTAAATCTTCTTGAAAATGGCTACTTCGAATGTTGTGAAGATTTCTGATAGGCCGCACCCTAAATTCAAGAAGTATCCATACAAATCTCTAGAAGTGGATCCCTCAGGTGCATTTTCCAGCATTCCGCATGGGGTTTTACATGTAGAAGACGTTAGGGTTTACATTCACATAAACATTGAAGATTTTGGTGAATCCAAGCTAATGGACATCTACCACAAGGAACTGATAGATGAATCTTTTGAACTAAAACCTTAGTATAAGGCCATCCGAGATAAACATTTCGGTCAGTACATCCATTTCCCCTGTTTTGAAGAAGATGAGTGGGTCTGGTATGTGTTGAGCAGAGTGCATGATAACTTCTTATGGTTGAATAGACCATTCAAGATCACCAAGGATGCAATTAGGGCAGTAACCGGTCTACACTCTTCTAGAGGGTTACCTGTTCTCAAATCTATCAAAAACCAAACTGTGAGTGAGGCCACTGGATCAAAATTTTATAAGAGAGCAATGACCATAGAAGATATCACTGATCTAGATATCAAGTTTGCATCTATGATAATTGGCTATAAGATATATCACTCCAGCAGGGAGAATTTAGTATCCGGAACTGTTGTGTATACTGCTTATGAAATGTTGGGAAAGAATGCAGATTATGATCTCTATGATCTCCTTCTAAGCCAACCGATGGAAAACTTACAGAAAATCAAGAAGGACAAAAAGAACTCTTTTAAGTATGGTGGACTGATATTGTGTTTGTTTTTCTACTTTATGAATGAGCTGCCCAGATCCAGTGGTTGGGTATGGCAGAATGACAGACCTGTTGCAATTCAAATCAGAGATTACTTGCATGGGCTTGGGGATGCTAAGGCAAGAAATATAGCTCTGTGGGGTTACTTCAAGAACTTTCAAAATATGATGCAAACCAGAGAAAGAATTCCCCAATAATTGGTTGAGAAGTACAAAGATACAGTGTGTTTCATGGTAGACACTGATCAATACCTAATGGAGGCAGTGGAGCCAAGGACAGTCTGGATCGTGCCAATGGGGTATGAAGTAGATGAGAAAATTGTAGAACTACATATCCAACATCTGCTAAGCTAGCCCAAAGACCCTAAGGCAGAAATGTTTGGAACCTACCAAGAGCTGAGTGTAAAAGTTCATGTGGAACTTAGACAACCTAAAATCAAGAGGAAAGTAAGGAGGGAAGTAGAAGATCTTGCCAAGAGGCATGGAATTTCAAAGGAGGCACTTGATGCAAATAGAGAGAAGATGGAAAAGGTAGAGAGAGAAAAAGAAAAAGCAGAGAAAGAAGGTGCTCTAGTGGAAGTCCCCTCCCGGACCAGATCCTTTAAGACCTCTACACCTGCAACTGCTAAAAGCTCAAAGGCATCTAAATTGGAAGCAAAATCATCCAGTAAAGTAGAGAAAAGAACTAAAACAAAGGCCACAAGGTCTTACATCATTTAGAAGGATGATGAAGAAACTGAGTCAGATGAGGAGGTAAAGAAAATGAAAAAGAAGAAGAAAGGATCTGGTGAATCCTCTACATGTCAAGACAAGGAAGAGATGGTAGAAGAATTTGTTGAAAGGCCCACTCTGTCCATTGATGATGTTGTCAAAGTAGTTACTATGGATGGGAACCTGCAACCAATAATAGAATTCTATGATGCATATAATGATGCAGATAGAAAGATCTTGGAGGAAGCCATAGTTAAGTACTTGAATGTATACAATAAGGATTTTATTGAAATCATATCTCTCATTCCCAAAAGCCTAGAGAAGGAATTAGAGAGAAGAAAGAATAATACTAGGGCAAAGGATCTTGAGATTCGGGAACAGATAGCCATTCAGCTCTTTCCTTCAATCACTCCGAAGCAAATGAATATGATCTTCAAAGATTGCAAGGATGAGTTCCGAAGCAAAGCTAGAATGAATTAGCTTATGCTTGGCGAAACTGACAAAATAGCAAAAGAGACAGAAGAGATCCTCTAGAATGCATACAAAAGATTCAACATTCCCATTGTAGAAGACTTAGATGATGAAGCCTCTGCCATGGATGACAAAGAAGAATCCACTAAGACAGCAGCAGAAGAGGCAAAGGAGACTAGTGAAGAAAAAGCTAAGGACTTAGATTCCTCTGTTCTGGAAGAGGAAGTCCAAGAAGAAGTAAATCCAAATTCTCCACCAGTCTCCAGATCTAAAGGAGAAGAAAGAATAGAGGAGAAAGAAGAAGAAGTGAAGGGAAGAGAAGAAGGTCAAGCTGAGAAGAACACAAGTGACAGTGCGGAAGGAAAGAAAACTCTGTCTCTGGCAAGAGACTCTGCAGAAATTGTCAAGGATTTCTTGACTAAAGAAATGATGGAGATTGATGAACCAGAGTTACTTCAAGGACCATTTGACTTTGATTCTCTCTCCCCAGTTCAAACAATGAAGATAGCATCCTTTGCCCAAGCAAAGGCTAAAGAGAAACTCCTAAAGTCTCACATGGAAGACTGTGAGCTGCTAGAAATTACATCTGGTGTGCTTGAAAAGATCATGCCATCCTTCCAGAAGGATTCCTCAGCTTCTTCGTCTGGTAATCTCAAGTCTCTTGTTAGTTTTGTCAGCACATATTTTGAGTCTTTAGAGAAATCAGCTGAGGTAAAGGTCTGGAAAGAGTTTTTGGATAAGAGATTCTCTAAGTTACAAGGCCTTATAACCAATGATAGGAGAAATATGGATATTGGGATAAAGAGCTTAGAAAATGCTCTTAAGGATGGAGGAGAAGTATATAAATTTTGTATATCCTGGACTAAAGTAACAAAGGATATTGAGAAGAAAGTGAAAGAATAAGAGGATAAACTGTCAAGCCTCTCTTAGAATTTTGATCCTCTCATTGTATCCATAATAAACCAGGAATGTCAAACTATTGTAGTCATGAATGAGATTAAGAAGCTTGAGAAGGAGAGGAAGAACATATTAAGAAGAATGGGTGAACTTAGATGGATGATTATCCCTAAATTAGAGGCCATGCATGAGGCCCTAACTGATGCCCAGACCACAGCCCGAACCAGTGATCCGATAGATCTTAAAAGGGCAGAAGCTTTTGCATTCCTGTTGAGTGGTCACATCTCAATTTTGGACAGGATGAAGCAGAGTTGGGCAACAGAATTTGCCCAGTTGAAGACATCTTTTGCAGATATACTTCAGTAAATGTAAGTATAGCATGTATACATACTTATGCGGCTAAGTATAGATTTTTTTTTTGGGAAATTTTGGTGTGTGGACCCTACCTTTTTCCATTGATGTCAAAGGGGGAGTGAGGAGCAGTGAAAAATGTGGAATCCAGCTAAGGGGGAGCTTTGATAAAGTGTACAATAGAACAGAGCATCAACCAAGGGGGAGTGTAGTATAACACTTAGTCATTTTTCACTAAGTCTTGCCATCAATGCCAAAGGGGGAGATTGTTGGCAAGAGACACTGTGTGGCTTCATTGGTGTTGTCATTGATGGCAACAAAGACCACTTCACACATCTACAGGACATGGTGTATCTTTACTGAAAGTCAGATTGAAGAATACTTTGGTCCGGTAAGCAAGAACAGAGCATGCAGCAAGGTCTGACAGTTAGGTTTGGATCTCTTAGAGGAAGTATCTTTGTAAAGTACGGACTTGGGGAAGTCAAGAGGAATACCTTGACTAAAAGATTCCAAGGATTGAGCCTCCGATGATGAAAGAGTGAAGAGATATGAGGATCTAAGTATTGGGGTCTGGTTTGGCAGAGTAGACAGAGGAAGAACTGACCGACAGAGCATCAAAATTATTCCGGATGAGATATTGATGGTGATCAAGGTTCTTAAGGTATCATCCATGATTGGCTAACATGTTAGATGACTTCTATAAGTATCTCCTTGATTCACATCACTTGGTAAGCAAGGATTCTACTGACAGACTAGAGTTTGGGAAAATATTGACTATTCCGGATGCTGAATAGAAAGAGGATGAAATCCTTTCTGTGGATATATATATGAGATGGATTTAGATGTGAAGGAGTAGTGGTGTGTGAAGAAAAGTAGAAGAGTAGTTTGAAAGCAGTAAGGCAGGTTCGGTATGTGACAGGACAACAACACCAAAGAAGAGGAAGGATGAAGTGCAGTAGATCAGTGTATTGAGCCTAATCAGAATTGAACCTTAGCATATGTGGATGCTTCTCATCAGTTCAAGGATCTTGTTATTCTTCTTACAACTTGTAGACAGTGAGTCTCTTGTAGGCAGTGAGCCTCTTGTGAGTAGTGTGCTCGGGCAGTGAGCCCTAATTGGCAAGTGCCATTTTGTATTTCTATTCTTCTAATAGAGAATACATTCTTGGGTTAATCACCCCGTGGTTTTCTCCCTTAACAGGGTTTCCACATCAAAAATATTGTGTCATGTGTATTGAGTTTATCTCTGCTTTCATGTTCATTTAAGCTTATGTGTTTTGATACTGTACTATTTGCTAAAAGAACAAAAAGTTAAATAAATTGAGATAAATGATTCACCCCCCTCTTAGTTATCAACACACTGCTCTTTGTGACTTGATTGCTCTCCATTGTCCACTAACCTATGTTATCTCAACATCCCCTATTTCATGCTTACTATACCATGGAGAGGCATACATATGCATCTAAGGATCGTGTGGGCTTATGATAGTCCCCTCTTTTGACTATCCCTAGCCATATAGGCTCTTAAAACTCTTGAGAAACCTCACACTAACACTGGCAGACCATTAAAGTATGCAAACCTAGAATTATCTATGAATTTACTCTATGCTTGATCTTCCATCTCTATTTTGCAACCTCATGAACTCTTCACACAGTGTTAAAGTATTTTAATTCCTCTCACTGTCTTCATCAATGCTGCTACTCTTTTCAAGAGTTATCATTGTCACTTTGCAAATTCATCTTCCTTAGACCTGCATGCTTAGGTATTATGCTTTTATCACTGCCAAACATAACACTACATAGCTCTATACTAGTGTACAAATGTCTTGAGCTGTATATCTTCAAAGATCTCTCTGTTACACTTATACTGTGAGGTATGGACTGTTCACACAATCATATAGGACTGCTCTCAAGAGTGTATGACTCTTCTCTACTACAGTCATCATTTAACTTAGATACGTAGACTTATAGGATAAGACGGTCTTCAAAGGGTTTGGTATTTTGCTTGACAAAGAAATTTTCCTCTGACTTTTATTTTCCAATGCTTGGCTTTTATTTCTCCATTGTCCTTGTATGTTTGCTAACTGTTATAATTATGACTATTTTTTACTGTCTTTCTATCTACTGTGACAGTTAGCTTTTATGACTGTCCTTCACCTTTGTCCTTCACATTGTTCCTTTGTAGGTCCGACCCTCACTTCTAGTCTTTATTACTCTTCTAAGCATCCATGGTTGATGAATCTCTCTCAGTAACATGCATCACTATTTCATTTTCAATGTTGTTGACGAGGGTCGTTGCAGTCCTCATCATTTAATTTTAATAAATATCAATCCAAGGTGGTGTTCACAGCTGTATGCAAAAGGGTATAGGAATAACTTGCATGGCAGTCTTTTCTATAAAGGGGAATTGACAACACTTGCATGAAACAAACTAGGGTTTAAACTGTGCTGAAAAAGACAACTTAATCTAAGGAAAGAAATAACCTGAGAAACTAATGTAATTCTAGAATAAAGGAATTGCAGAATCGAAAAACAACTTAATCTATGGAAAGCAATAACTGGAACAACTAAAGGAATTATGAATAAAGGAATTGCATAACAACAAAGCAACTAATGAAACTAAGAAATGTACTCTCTGCCCTTCGGTTGGAGTGGGCCCTTTCTCATTCCTCTAGAGAGAGACTAATCAATTCCAACAATTAGCAAATGGGTAGAACAACTTTCTTTATTCAAAAACCTTCAAGATCAAGAGTACATGCTGCTATAAAATAACATAGTTCTTCTTTTTCCAATTTATTCTTTTACAGCTACCTTCTCCATTCTACGCCATAGTTCTCTATATATAACTATGGTTATTAAATTCTAATTGAGATTCTCTCTAGAGTGGAGAACTTATTCATGCAACTAACTAAACTTATTTATCTAGTTAACTAAACTTATTTATTTAGTTAACTAATTATACAATTGTTGATTACAAGGCAAAACATGCAGTCTTTTAGAAAGACATGCAATGACACTAAGTGTGTATTATTTGAATGGAATAATTACTCATAATTAGATCCATTAATTTAGGAGTAATTATAGTCAATCTATCCCTCAAAAACCTTGAAGTGTGTGTTGGTAGATTGGAAGAATCTACAACAACTTCATAAAGTATTTCTGGAACATCTCCAGAGCTTGTAGAACAATCATCTTCTGTGATTAACTGATCATTTGTTTTGCCATATCTCCTCAAATTCTTTCTGGGTTTTGTTCCTCTCACTTTCATCTTTCTAGATAATTTTGAATTTCTAAATTTCATTAAGAAATGAGAGATATATCGTAGCTTTACTAAAACTACTTTTTTGACTTTTTCTCTTCTGCATCTCCGGCGCTCAGTAACCGTCAATTTCTATCATTAACCATTTATTAATTTTAATGAATCTCCTCAAAATTCCTTCAGGGATTTTTTATTCTCTCTTTAAGAATTCTAGATCATTTTAAAATTTTGATTTTCATTAAGCAATGAGTGAGATATTGCAGTTTTACTGAAACTGCATTTTTGACTTCTGCATCTCTGATGCTCTGCATCTTCGACGCTTTGTAACTTCACATAAAATAGACTTTCTCTTCACTTTACTGTTAAAATAATTGCTGATCTAGAGGTGAACATGTAATATCAAGATAAAATCATGCATGACATTGATTATTCCATTTAGACAAGTTTATTTGATATTTAGCTAAAAATCTTCCAACCCATACTCAAGTCCACTTCAAAACTGATTTAATGAAGAGAAAATATATGCTTTTATTTGACTAAATATGACCTGTTAAGGGTGTGGTTCGGTGGTTAAGTTGCTTAGTTGTAGAGGCGGCCACCAGGATTTAAACCCCCGCTAGGCCAACAAGCTCACAGGCTTTACGCCTTCGTTGGGCCAACGAGCTCGCAGGTTTGAACTTGTAGTGTTAATACAAGTGTTCTTTCTAGGGGATGAGGTCCCCCGTGTTGTGGCCTCACTGATTCATAGCTCTAAGCAAAAAGAGTTCTTGTGGAGCCAGAGGGCGTGTCTCACCAGCATCACCGGTCATGTTAAAAAGTTTACCAGGCACATTATTTTTAAAAAAAATTGAATAAATATGAGACACTTTATGGTCTCATCATCTCCCCCACACTTAAGAGGTTTCAGGTCCTCCTGCACTTCATAATCATCTTTTTGAGCTAATCTCTTTGCTTTTATTCCAATTGCTATGGATATGCTTTATAGTTGTTGTTCTGGTGTTCTCTGGAGCAGTTGTTCTAATGATCTTTGGAGTTGTCATTCTAATAATCTCTGGAGCTCATACCCTGCTGTGCATCTCCAAATCTAATACTCTGTTGATCTCTAGAGCTATTGTTCTATTGATCTCTGGAGCTAATACCTTGTTGTCCATCTTTGGAGCTAATGCCTTGTTGTCCATCTTTGAAACTAATGTTCTGTTGATCTCTAGAGCTACTGTTCTAAGTGCTCTGGAGATGCTATCTTGAGAGCTCCGAAGTTATTTTTCTGATAGCTCCAGAGTTGCTACTTTGATCTCTAGAGTTGTTGTTTTTAGCTGAGTCCATCTTATTCTTCCATGTGACCATCATGCACTAGTTTTTTCTCCATCTTTTTAGCCCATGTTTTGCATGATGCATGCAAAGAGGTCTTCAAATTCTGAGAGCTATAACATGATCCTTTATATTGAATAATAATTGTATCAATCTTGTAAAATTTTGAAAACCTTCCTTGGAAATTAGTGTTTCTCAAGAACATTAGAACATAACAACATTTTAGAGAAAAATAACTCCCAAAGAATAAACCAAGCATCATCCTACATTCTGCTTTCAATTAAGTTACAAATCCTTAAATTACATAAAATCCACTTTAAGGCTAATGAATGAAGAGGGGGAGAAGGGTGTTACTTTTAGGTTTTCATGATAAAAATAATGGCCCCATAATCTCCCCCACACTTAAGTTCTTGCATGACCTTTTACAAGCTACTTCTTTTTTTCTCCATCTAAGATTTTTACATAGAGCTAAGAATTTAAAACACTTATATCTCCTTAACCATTGCTACTATGTAAAAACGGAGAGAGGTTTTTCATCATATGGTCAAGAAAAACAAAATCCTATTTCAGAATTTTATTTGGATCATTTTGAAATTTTGGTCAATTTTTTTAGGCTTTATGCTGCTGAAAATTTCAAATGGGGATATCTTTTTAATGGCTACTACTGTGTAAAAATGGAGAGAGGTTTTTCATAATATGGAAAAGAGGAACAAAAACCTCTCTCGTCTTTTCATTTGAAGTTTTGTAGCTTCCCCTAGAGATAATTTGGCCACTTCTTAGTGTGAATGATTGTAAGATACATATTGGTGGCTATTTTAGGGATTTGAGTCAAAAGTGGATTTTTGTAACTTAACATTTATAACTAAATTAAAAATAGAAGAATAGGATAAATACCTTAGGTTGCTTCTTTGTTGCCATTGCTTCCATGTTATTAAAGTTCTATTGCTGAAACTAGAGCCCAAATTTGCAACAACCAATCATCTAGGATGCCTTCAAATGCCAAAATATCAACAAGAGTTCTTGGAAGTAGCAACTTGTATAGAAAAGCATGTGCAAAGCACTTATTTGTAGAAAATAAACCTACCCTAACCTACTCTACTTAGTGATGTAGAGATAGGTTACACAAAATCATTAACTGGTTGGGGAAAATAACTTCCTTTTCTCAAAATATGGATCCATGCATTTAACTTTTTGAAAGAAAAGCAAAACCATGAGAAGAAGAAGAATAAAAATTTTAACTTTGATGATTCACCTTCCTTTGAAATAACAACCTTCTCCATAATTTTTGATTCTAGTAAATGCATGGGTTGATTGGAGAGATCTTGCAACCCTTCCTTACGTTTTGATGCATACATGATTAGAGACAACTCCTTGTTGTTCATTGGTTGATTAGAGAGATCTTGAAACCCTTCCTTATATTCTAGTACATGCATGATTAGAGGTAGCTCCTTGTTATTCTTCAAATGTCTGATTAGGCAACCTTCCTTGGACTTTGAAGGCATCCAAATAATACTCTTGCATACAAGCTCCTCCAGTGGAGACAAGATTTCTTCATTATACTTGTTACCTATTGTAAGCAATAGGGCATCAATGTCTCCTTCTAAAATGCATTTTTCCTTGCTGGACATTGGAGTCATGGTCATCCAGTTGAAGAGGCTACATAAGAGCTAAAATTATAGAACAACAAGTTTTTTCAACTTCTTTGCATGCAACAACCTTATGAATTGGATCTATTGTTTGGGGATTTTTGGCATATAGATATCTCTTGAGGAACTTCTTTTATCTACCTATACTTCAAAACAATAAACCTAAAAATAATACGAAACTAATTTTCCCCTCTTTTTGACCTGATATCACCAGATTAACAACTCCATAATGACACCTATCCCCGGCAACGGTGCCAAAAATGACGAGGGTTGTTGCAACCCTCATCATTTAATTTTAATAAATATCAATCCAAGGTGGTGTCCATGGTTGTATGCAAAAGGGAAGAGGAATAACTTGCATGGCAGTCTTTTCTACAAAAGGGAATTGACAACAATTTCATGAAACAAACTAGGGTTTAAACTCTGCTGAAAAAGACAACTTAATCTAAGGAAAGCAATAACTTGAGCATCTAATGTAATTCTAGAATAAAGGAATTACACAACATAACAACAACTTAATCTATGGAAAACAATAACTAGAATAGCTAAAGGAATTCTGAATAAAGGAATTGCATAACAACAAAGCAACTAATGAAACTAAGAAATGTAGTCTCTGCCCTTCGGATGGAGTGGGCCCTTGTTCCTTCCTCTAGAGAGAGACTAATCAATTCCAACAATCAGAAAATGGGTAGAACAACTTTATTTATTCAAAAACTTTCAAGATCAAGAGTACATGCTGCTGTAAAATAACAGAGTTCTTCTTTTTCCAATTTATTCTTTTACAACTTCCTTCTCCATTCTACACCATAGTTCTCTATATAACTATGGTTATTAAATTCTAATTAAGAGTCTCTCTAGAGTAGAGAACTTATTCATGCAGATAACTAAACTTATTTATCTAGTTAACTAAACGTATTCATTTAGTTAACTGATTATACAATTGCTGATTACAAGGCAAAACATGCAGTCTTTTAGAAAGACATGCAATGACACTAAGTGTGTATTCTTTGCATGGAATAATTACTCATAATTAGATCCATTAATTTAGGAGTAATTATAGCCAATCTATCCCTCAAAAACCTTGAAGTGCGTGTTGGTAGATTGGAAGAATCTGCAACAACTTCATAAAGTATTTTTGGAACATCTCCGGAGCTTGTAGAATAGTCATCTTCTGTCGTTAACTGATCATTTGTTTTACCATATATCCTAAAATTCTTTCTAGGTTTTGTTTCTCTCACTTTTAGCTTTCTAGATCATTTTGAAAATTTGAATTTCATTAAGAAATGAGAGATATATCACAGCTTTACTGAAACTACTTTTTTGACTTTTTCTCTTCTGCATCTCCAACGCTCTGTAACAGTCAATTTTTGTCATTAACCAATTATTCATTTTAATGAATCTACTCAAAACACATTTAGGGATTTTTTATTCTCTCTTTAATCTTTCTGGATCATTTTGAAATTTTGATTTTCATTAAGAAATGAGTGAGATATTGCAGTTTTACTGAAACTACATTTTTTACTTCTGCATCTCCGGCACTCTGCAACTTGATATAAAATAGACTTTCTCTTCACTTTACTAATAAAATAACTGCTGATCTAGAGGTGAACATGTAATATCAATATAAACTCATGCATGGCATTGATTGTTCCATTTAGACAAGTTTATTTGACATTTAGCTAAAAATCTTCCAACCCATACTCAAGTCCACTTCAAAACTGATTTAATGAAGAGAAAATACATGCTTTTATTTGACTAAATATGAGACACTTTATGGTCTCATCAACTGTCCTGATACTTTTCAAACCTTTAAGGTCATCATCATTGTACATATGTCAAACTTTCATCTCACTATGAGCATGCATGATTAACTGTCTTCTTTGTTCCTTTGCACTGCTCCCTATACCTCTGCAGGCATTGTTTGTCTCTTGACTATTAGATTCATCAGTAATTTAGATATGATTGCTCTTCTTTAGGTCTATGACAGTCTCTTCTATTATGACTATATTTCATCATCTATAATCTCTCTATTATGACTCTGCAAAAAATCCATTGTCAAAGGATTCTAGCTTTGTGGGCTTTTATTCATATCATTCTTTAATGGTCTCCATTTAGGCCTCTAGTAGATCCTCAGCCCTTTACACGTTGTATTATCTTCTCTACACCCTCTTTGATAAGGAATCTTCTTCCTCTACATCTTTTAATCTCATTTGCAATCAAGGATTAATAGATGCACTGAAACCCTAATAGACCCTATCAAGCATGCAGGGTTTCAGATGGAGTTTGTAAAATTTGAAACAGTTTGACAACACACTTCAAACACTTACAAAAAATTTGGCATGACTGTAGACATCCTTACTATCACACATACTTATGTCCTCTACTCACTGTTTTCCTATATTTGCTATACTGTTCCATCAATTGCATGTTGCCTTCTTGGCCTTGCCGTGACAGTTTTAGCATCACCTTTTTGCCTTGTCAAGAACAACTTTCCTTGTTACACATAGTAGACTATTGTCCTAGATTACTATAGGCTTGCTGTAGTGTCTTTACTATGTCTAGTAAACTTGGTGGTGATCACACAATTCAAAGGAATAACCTACTGAACAGTCCACTATTACCCTTGAAAAGACCTTCATTGAATTATCAACCAGGGTTGGTAAACATGTGATGGCACTGGCACTGTATGTGCTTTCAGAAACCAAACTATTCTAACTTATCTAGTACAATATCATAAATCAAACTACTTAATGGTAAAAGATAGTAATGTTGCTACTATTATGATGGGTACTGGTAATGTAAGACTATAACAATGACTATAAAGGAATGAATTCTAAGAATTAGCTTGGTACTATAACTTATCCTATCCTCTAGAGTATCACAAGTCAAATGAACTAAAACAACTTAAGAATCTAATTGATCTTGCATTCATGAAATAACTGCTACAACAATAATAACATGCAAGAAATAAAGTGAAGGGCAGTTATCCTGAGTGGCCCTTGCTCAGGTGTCTGCCTCACTGCTTAAACTCAAATCTAGCTCTCTTAAATCAACACAATCATATTGATTCTAACATGCATTACACAATCTTCTCAAATCACATAAAATCTTGTTGAATTGTAGTATTCATAACTCATAATCAAAATAATATTGTCTGCATAATCTAGAAAGATTTATATGGCTATACCTGCGACAAAGCAAAAACTATTCAAAATTGAACTTAACTAACTTCTACCTAAATCACCGAACCATACATATAGGCAGCAGGGATTTTATTGAAATAGGTCTCTTAACTGTAAACATAAAACACCACTCCACACGAATTAGAGTGTAATGAATGCTAATAACAATAACTAAATAAGGAGAGAAGTGTCCTAATAAATTAGAACTCTCCGTTGAAATAGGGGAACGTGGATTGATTGAACCAGTCCCATTGGTCTTCTAGTTTGTTGGTAAACTGATTTATCACTACAGATTTGAATGTTACTGGATTAACATTGTTCCTCTGCATTTAAGAGGAGCTACTCGCTCATATGATGGAGGTATTTGTAGTTTTTTGTGTACTTTTGACCTGAAAGTACAAAAATGAGGAAAAGGAAAACTAACAATAAAGATGATTTAAGGAAACCCTAACAATAGAGATACGAATACTGGTTTGGATTTCACAAACCCAAGACAAATTATGAGGGGATTTCACCACAGAAGTTAGAAACTACATTCCTAAACCTATATGATGAATTGCACAACAATAAGTTTAATATGCAATGATGATGAAAAGAAGATGACGAATCTCAACATACAAAGAGACAGGTTTCTCAAACACATTCAAATCAAGATACCCAGATATGATTTTGTTTCATTACATCAATTGCACGGTTTATATCAATGCTTTAATTAGATGACCAATGATTTACACAAAGACACATGATTACCAATTTAACATACGAGAAACTAGTAATGATAATTCAGAAGCACAATTGGAACGTACAAACCAAATACACTCTTTATTATCTTTCATGAAATTATACAACTTCATAAAGTCCTTTTTACAATATGTGAGCTCAAAAGTCTCTAAAAAAGCTCTAAAAAAGTCCCCTCCATAAGAGTCTCTTGAAAAGTCCCCCTTACATTTGAAATAGCCTTGTATTTATAGGCTTCTCCCTAGTAACTACCTTGTAACCACCTGATAACTACTTCATAACTACCCATTTTTGTAATACAAATTTAAAAATAAGCTTTATTTTGGTTAGATTTCACTTAGCTTTTCCAGAAAGAAAGCCTATTTTCTAACTTCCAAATACAATAAGTGACATGAGTCATTTTTACAAAAGGTAACTAGAAATTTGTAACTTTCGAGTTATGGGTTTTGCTGAGGTAGATACTATGTCTCCTTCCGCTTAAAAATGTAACTTGAATTGCAACATTATAAACCATACTTTTATCGAGGTTCGCTGCTCTTACATAGATCCTTTTCTATTGAAGAGATGTCATAACAAATGCTGTACTTTTGGGACTTGAGCTTATGAATAGTTTTCTTGTTCATCTCAACATCCCTTAAATCTTCCTTGACAATAACCATGCACATCCTGAAAAGATCTATATTAAGCTCCTCAAACTTAGCTCTTCTGATTGTAGAGTAGAAGCCAATGCCTTCTCCTTCCTAGTGTATCTTTAGAAAATGAAGAATTTGTGAGAGTACATAAAGGTTGTCTTTTCATGAGATCTTCACAGTTCTATATATATCCAAAACATATCACTGCTTGTCATTGTCTCCTCTCGTTCATGCTCAAACTTTGATTTGTAACATCTATGATTACCACATAGATGACCAAGATGATGATTGAATCCATCTGTACTCCTTTTGTAATCACAGTTTTATAGAGATCCAAAATAATTACAGTGATAATATTACATCTTCCACTCACATCCTTCATATCCTCTCACCATACTACAGAATGAATCCCAAAATGTAATCACACCACGCATAGTATAAAGAACTTTTGCATTTCAACTAGTCCTCTCTACACAACATTGTGATATGGAGTAGTCGATGGCATATGGATTTTCATTAGCCAATTAAATTTCTAAGAAATTTCTAAATCCATTACAACAAATCCATTTTGTACCTATCCTTCAATCATGTGCACTGTGTATGTTTGCACATCATGCATATATCCTGAGCATTTCAACCTTTGCACACTAAGATGAGGTGATGGAGTTCTTGGGAATTTGGTGTGTCATATGTTAATTGCATCTGCCTAAAAGTTTCTAAATCCTTTAAAACAAATCCATTTGTTGTATATCCTATAACCATTGGAGTTCATGAGACTGCATTTCTTTGAGGCAAATTGTTAATCGTTACCTTGTCTACACTTACACATTATGCATACATGTCTACTAGGACATTTCAAACTATAATATCTGACAAAAATCTATTTTTGGTTATGCTTTACTGTATGTCCATACCCTGTTCCAGAACTCTCATTTTGTTATAGGCCGTGGGGACGCTGGCGTGGCTTACTATTCATTTTCTTGAAAGTTTCTAAAGTCTTTTAAAACAAATCTATTCGCTGTATATCTAGAAATTGTTCATTTCCATTTGACCTCATTTCCTTTAGGCATGCTCTCAAACATTCCATGTGCACTATCAATGGTTCCACATTTTGTATATATGTCTACAAGAGCATTTTGAATTATAATATTTGACAATGATTTTTGTTTTATTAGGCTTTGATGGATACCCATATTCTGCTCCACAGCTCTCATTTTGCCATGGGTTGGGAGGATGATGGAAAAGGTCATGGAGCCTGGTTTTGCACCTACTAGATGCATTCACTTTGAAATCTTTTAACACCTTTTCAACAAAATCATTTTGTGCACATCCTGCAATCTTGGCATTCCACGGTCATATATCGATTTAACATTGATAAATGTTGATGCCTTATTTTTGTAGTTGATAATTGAACAAGGGTTGATAAATAATGTTGAACGAATATCGCCTTATTTTACATATTGCATGTTGTACCTAACTAATCAATTAGTCAACGTAAATAGCTGTGGATTTTGAGTGATATGAGGTTGACAGTTTCAACATGCAATAATATCTTGTAGTTTGTTAACTAACTTTTTATCAGTGATTTAGAAGACTTTCGAAAGCTTCTTTGGAATCAGAGGTAAGTGATAGTTGTAAAATTAACCAAAATCACTGAAAAAGCATAAGGATGAGTTTCTAACTTCAACGACTTCTCCTTCATTGGCATTTTTAGAAGTTTTGACAACTTCATCAGAGATAAGAAATACTTTCATAACTAGGAATTACCCCGATAGCAAGAGTGTGAATTTTTGTTAGCATTTTGAGCATCCATTAAAACTCATCAGATATATTAGGAACTTTTAAAACTATGTTCTTTCACTGATAGTAAAAATTTCTTTGTCCACTACTTTGAATTTTTCAAAACTTCCCTTTGTTGATGGTTGATGGCACTTTTGAAACTTTTATGAAGAGCCGTTGAGAGTTTTAAAAATGAGTTGTATACCCGATATAGGAATAGATCACTGTTTTGAAAGTCTTTGTCGGCACTTAGAGTGGCATTCACAACCTTTCAGCTCTTTAAATAGTTTTCAAAACTAAAGTTTTTCCCGATAAAAGAAAAGAATGACTTCTATCGGTATCTTTATAATACGATATAACTTGTTCTTCCTTTGAAATTGTTCCAAAATTATCCAAAACATCCGATCAAGTGACTTTGTTATGAGCAATCATGAGATCTTATTCTGTAAGTGCGACATTGGTGATGTTCTAAGAAGTTTTCAAAACTCCATTGAAAGCTGATATGATTTGAAAACCATGTTTCACCTTTGGGAATGAATCATCAAAGTTTCAAGAGGAGTTGTGAATTTTTGCCAAATCATCGATATAAGTTGCTCTCGTATGCCTTCATTGATAGAGAATGATAGTGAGCATTGAGGATCTGTGTGCCAATGCGAGTCTAAAAATGTGAAAAATATCTAACTTCATCTCGCCAAATCTTCATAAAACTTGTTCGATAAATCCTCCTAACCTGGCAAACGAATATATAGGCATAACTTTTCATAGGATAGATATTTTCTCATGAAATTTTGCCACATTGTCCATAATAGTGCCATGAGATCCCCTATCAAGTGATTCTTCTTTAGCCTTTACAGAAACCATGATTTAATTGTTTTCGTAAACTGTCTGCCGTAAAATTGAAAGTTTAAAATCTCCCAAAGTAGAAGCCATATAAGCCTAAAAAGTCGTCACATTAGGAGAAATAGCCATAGAAACATCCCTGTAAAAGGATTTCTTTCCTGCCCTTGTGGATTTTGAAATTTAATTTTTTTCCGTGGTTTGTTGCATAGTTGAAGTACTTCTAGGACCTCGACTAAAACATGCGAACAATTCCTCCTTCAAATTGGTAAATAACTTAACACTCAAGGATAATTTGTGACTAGGGGTGATTAAATGTAGGGATTTTGACACCAAAAAGTTTAATAATTGGCAAGTTGAAAACAAGGCCAACAGATGGCTCTAACTGGGGACAAGGACATTGTGGACGTAGGATGAACCTAGAATCTCTGGAAAGAATTAACACCTTAAATCCATTAGGCTATAGAGTCAAGATATAACATTATGTACAAGGAGAATAAGGAGACTCAAACGAGACTAAAGGACAAATGACAAAAGACACACAAAGACAAGGCAAATGATGAAGACCAACGAAAACTAAAACAAGACAAACACAACCAAAACACCTAGTTAACCTATGTACATGGTGTTGATGATGATTGTTAGTCATAACAACATGCATAAAAGTTTACACAACAAACCTTTATTATCTTGAAAAGTACTATCAATTTGGAATGAATTGATGACTCCAAGTCTCTGTTGATTAGGTCATGATAATCTGACGTTACTTAGAGGTTGATGTGATATGTTGTTTTCCATTCAAGGGGCCTTACATTGTTTTGATAACATGAATTGATGTCCAAACATCTAGTCATACACCTGCTTCATGTAAATTACTTCACAAACAAGGTTATTTTGATTGTATTCAATAGATGTTCATCATATTTGTAAGTTTGATCAATTCTTCTACACAATATGCCCCCATTTTGTGGTGAATGCAGTCTTCAATCTATCTATTTTGTCTACCATTACTTGATTATACCCTAAGAAACCATCCAAGAAGGACATCATCTGAGCTCCATTTACTATTTGTAAGACTTCATGTAGTGAAGGTAAAGGATAGTTATCCTTCTCAGAAGCTCTGTTCAGATTTTTGAAGTCCACACATGGGCGTATATCCCCATTCTTCTTTCTTACTGGGACCAAATTGGCTACCCATGTTGAGTGTCCCATAGGAAATATGATTCTAGCATTGAGCAACTTCTTAACTTCTTCAAAGATGATGGATTCTAACAAGGCATTAACAGGTCTTTGCTTTTATCTGAAAGGCTTAGCATTTGGTTTCAATGGTATAGTATGAGTGATGATTAAGGTATCATAAGTCTTCAGCTCATCATAAGTCCAAATGATAACATGGATGTAATCCTTGAGTGCTTGAGTTATCCTTGCTTTTTCCTCTTCAGTGCAAACTTTACCAATCAGGACATTTCTTACATCTTCATTTTGTCCTATATTGATTGGTGAGTATTCTCCTCCATCAGTCTTTGGGAGGTCCTTTTGTTTCATCATTTTATGTAGGTCAAAGGCCTTTTCTAATTCTATCATACCCTTGGGAATCCTATTACTTGGTAGATCCATGATCTCTTCTTCTCCCCATGTATGATCTTCTACATTCCTTTCATCTATAATCTAAGCATCAAATACATCTCTATTTGTTATGAAATCTAAAATGTGTTGGTCATTGTCAAATACTTGGAGATTGGTTACATTGTCTGGTATAGAGGGCACTGATACCAATTCAACCAAGAATCTCTTCAAACTAGAGATGGACAATGGTTCCAATGTGCTAGTAGCATGTGCCAAGGCATCTGCTCTGTGATTCTGTTCTCTAGGCACATGGGTGATGTTGAATGCATCAAATTCCTCTATTAAGTCCCATACCCTATGTCTATAGTTGGACAACTTCTTGTAATTGCAAGAGTATATACTTCTTACTTGTCTTACCACCAATTATGAGTCTCCATAGACATATAGAATCTTCACTCTTTTCTTGAGAGCAAACAATAACCCATAAATTAAAGCTTCATATTCTATCACATTGTTGGTGCATGGGAATTGTAGTCTATATGCTTCCAAGTAGGACTTTCCTATTTGATCAATAAGGTCTATACCTACCCCAGCCCCTTGTTTTGACTTTGATCCATCAAACCTAAGGATCCATGGTTTATCTTATGTCAAAGGCTTATTAGGATCTTCTCTTTTCTTTTTAGCTCTAGCAGCTGCACCACCTGATATCCACTTTAGTCTCTATGACTTATTCTTTGTCATTTTTGGTGAGTGACTTGAATCTGATACCCTTCCCTTTTTAACATCTGTGGTATCATCATTATCCTTACCGGATTGTACTTCCATCTTTTTCTCTTTATCTTCAAGTATGTCTTTACTATCAGATAGCTGATCTTTTGAATAAAGCATCTTTTGTTTATTCAACATATGTAAACATAATGAGCATGTGGTCTCTGAATGTGGTGCTTCATGCAATCTACACCATCCCTTAATTAAAACATGATGCGGAGGAATCTCCTACAACATAAGAGTCTAAATCTACTATGACAAAAGAATTTCAAACTTTGTTAAATTACTCCATTTATCTTCATCGGATACTTCATAATCTGACTCAATCAAAAAATTAGTTCCCGGGGTAATGTTATTTTCTTCTTTGGAAATGTTCTCAACATACATTAGGATCTCCTTTGAGTTGTGAGTGTGGCTTTCATCCTGATATGTATCTTCTTCAGTACCTGCAGACGACGAACAAGATAATCCTTAGTTGAAGATAATCCTTTCTCGCTGCAAGCTTGTTCTAGCTCCATCATATCCAAGCAGGCATCACAAGTTTTCTTTAAATGTGCTTCATCATGCAACCTGCACCATCCTTCAATCAAAATGTCCTCATTGGATATATTCAATGTTTGACAATGTTGCATTTCTCTAGATAAGTACAATTCAAAGTCTTTGAAATGATCAACTTCATCACTACCATCTAAACTATAATAAGATTCTATGATCACTCTGTTATCCTGATGAACATCCTCAGGGATATGGGTATCATACATTAGAATTTCTTCTATCCTGACTGTTTGGGGCCTAATGGTGTAAACACCTAGTTCAACATCCACGTACAATATCTCATTGGTCTTGTTGTACTCAGTGATCATGTGTTTCATTCGATGTTCAGCTTTTATCCTAATTTGATTAGAAATCCCCTTCCAGGGTAACCACATGTGGCTAAAATCTGTAGACATATAGCCATTAAGTGTTTTTAACCAATCCCTACTAAGCAACATTCCATAAGTGTCAGGGATATCCACCACTTGGATGTCAATGTAATATTGAATCCTTGGATTTCATGCTAACTGCGTGTGAATATGTGTTAACTCTCCCACTACACTTACTTCAGACTTGTCTAGTTGTGTCACCTTCTTGAGTTATTTGGTTGGATGTAATCCTAAGGCATTGCAGATAGACAATGGCATCACATTAGTAGATACACCTAAGTCTACTAAGCAATTGTGTAAGTTCTTACCAAACATTCTCAATGTAAGTAGGAATGGAGGTGACTCAGCCTTATCCTTGTAAAGGGTCATATGTGAAGTGTCAGTAGCTTGAATAGTAGTCGGTGCCTTGTGCTTGACATTACTATCTTTAGGTACATGATCTTTGTTCAAAACTTGACTGGGATTATGGGCATGACTATCTTCTCTTGGTATAAGCTCACCTAAAGACCTTATAAAAGCTTTCTTGATAGTTGAGGTTTTAAGTAATTCTGACAATGATAGGCTAAATTTGACTCTTTTCATTTCTTCTGCTAAGTATGTAACTAACTTATTAGACTTAGGAGATTGGTTACTAGTCTTTAGCACTATATTTTGAGGTGCAAAATACTAAGCATTAACCTTGGGAGGACCAGGATTATTATTGGCTTTTGGATTAGGGGGAGTGTTGAAGTTGTTAGGAGGTAATGATGTGGTCAAGGGACCATAAGGTCTGTTAGGATTGCTCCTGAGATTGTAATTATGTCTACCTTGGTATTGTTACTGGTAAGCATGAATTTCTTCATGTTCCACTAAAGGTTCATTTTCATCTTCGAATGGAAACACATAGTTTGTTTCAAATGCCAAGGTAGATTCCTCACATGCTAGTGTGTATTTCTCATGAGTTGAGGCTACTTCATGATGAGGCTGATTTACAAAACTTTCTAACATAGGAGAAGAATCATATCCACAAGGGATGATCTCATTTCCTTCAATGAAAGGAGGATTACCTGCGGTGTTTGCAACTTCAGCCTGAAAGATAGTAGCTGTTATTTTGAATTGTGGACAATCTAGCTCAGCATGCACATTGGTGTTATGTATTCTACACTAGTTTGTAAGAGCTACCTCTGCCTAGTAGTCTAATTTGGCTCACTAAGAGGCTGATTATCTAAGGGTGATGGCAAAGAACCATTGTTTGGCCTAGTATTCCACACTCTAGGCTGCCTAGGTGCATTATTGTTATTGCCATTATTACTGTTATAGTTCCTATCATTATTGTATCCTCTGTCAAGATATCCCGATCTATCATTGTTATATCCCCTATTTTGGTTTGATTGAGAATAAAATTCTGACATCTTAGATGTGTGATTTCTATTATCAATTTCCTTAGTTGTGCAGATATCTCTTTGATGTCTTCTTTCTCCTCATGAACTTTGGCTACTACATTTTCTTGTTGAGGTTTAAAGAAAGAAGAATCATTATTATTGTTTTGTCCTACATCCTGAGATGTTTGAGCATGTCCTAGATATTGTACTATCTAACCATTTCCATTTGGAGGGGGCATGATGCTAAGTGGAGGTACCTGTAAAGGACCGAGCATTGCAACAAGAGGCATCATAACTCCATTAGTCTACTATTGAGCAGGATATGCAGAATATGTGGGATATGTAGGGAATGCTATGTTAGGTGTTGGAGCAGGAATTGGTTGCTAATTAACTTTTATTGCTTCTTCAAAAGCTCCTGTCAGAGTTGTGACATTAGGATGTGTTCTTCTTATGGACATAGAAGTTAGGGGATCTAAGGCTGAGTAGTATATACTTAGCTGCCTCATCTGCTACATTATATGGAGCTACTAGCTTGGAATACATTTTCTAGAATCTAGCATTGAAGTTTGAAATAGGTTCCCCTTCAAATCTTTTAATTGTGGCAAAAAGGTGATAATTTATTGAAGGATCTATAGGTATTTTAAATATATCCTTGAAGGCTTTCTCTAAGGCATCCCATGAACCAAGTGAGGCTTGAGCAAGGCTAATATACCAATTGTATGCTTCCTCTCCCAAGGAGTATGGAAATAATCTACATACCACATCTTGATGCTCAATCCTTGCTCTGTAGAAAGCTTCCTTAAATGTCTGGATATGGTCATCAGCATCTTGATATGGATGGTATTTAGGGCAAATCTTATCAGGATTCTTAGGTAAAGGGTGATATGTAGTGAAAGTCAGGGGTGAGTCAGCATCAAAAAATGACATTGTAACTGGCGCTTGATGCACTGGAGGTGTCTGAAGTACAACTAAAGACACTGGAGGTGTTACAGTATGTCCTGATGAAGATGCTGATGCACCTGAGTCAGGAGTATGGTGAATATTTGTGGTACAGGGTCTTAGTCCATGAATGGGAAATTCCTCAAAGAGTCCAAGGGATTTAGACTTGGTATTAGGCATGTGAGCCAAGATTCTAATAACTTATGACAAAATATGGGCATTTGACTGGATCTTTACAAAGATCAGAAGAACTAACCTAGCAAAGATTATATGTCTAGTCTAGACTCAATAACGACTGGATATTTATGCAATATTTGCATAAAACATGCAAAGATGAGCAAAGATCAAACTTCTGGATACGGATATCATGATATCTGATTATACAAGCAAATCACCACAAGGAATTCGTAGGAAAACTTGAACAATGACTCAACCTTCAAAGATTTCAAAGAATTGAGTGCAAAGCCTAAAGTATTTATGCTCAACTCTAAGATATTTATGATAAACAAAATTGAAACAACACAAAGCAAGAAAATCTTTGCACGAACACTCAAAGCATAAACAATTCTGGTGAGCTTTGAGAAAATTACCTTGTACAGATGCAAGAATTACGTGTATGTAACTAATTCACTTATCAAAAAAGAGAGAATGGCCCTCCTTCTAGCACCAATTTATGTTGATGATGATTGTTAGTCATAATAACATGCATACAATTTTACACAACAAACCTTTGTTATCTGGAAAAGTACGATCAATTTGGAATGAATTGATGACTCCAAGTCTCTATTGATCAGGTCATGATCGTCTGACATTACTCAGAGGCTGATGTGATATGTTGTTTTCCATTCAAGGGGCCTTACATTGTTCTAATAACATGAATTGATGTCTCAACATCTGGTTATACACCTGCTTCATGTAAATTACTTCACAAACAAGGTTATTTCAATTGTATTCAATAGAAGATGATCATATTTGTAAGTTTGATCAATTCTTCTGAACATCAACTATCATGAACCAATTCTACTTCTGCACTTATGAATTTGTCTAAATAATGTGCCTTTAAGTTGATATTTGCATTATTATTGCTATCATTTATGTATATTTGCATGATATTCTCAATTTTACATGCAGATTAACTCAAATATGCTATAGATGTTCAATTTCTTTCGGGATGTATGCATATTTTTATGTATTTGCTTAGAATTATCTGTGTATTTGCAATTGTGAAGGTGATTTGTAATGAAATTTAACAAATTGAGATAAAAGCTTTCTAATCTTAATTAAATGTAATGAATCTTCAGCTATTGGTTCACATACATCCTAGATACTATCATGAAAGGAAGAGAATCAGACCATAGGTTCACCAGGATGTTCCACAGTTAAGTATGGTCGATGCAAACTTCAATGGAATAGTGGTGAAGACAACATGTACAACATGAATTGCACTCCAAGGGATGCAACAAATCAAAGCACAAGACAATAATTCATCTACAGATTACTTAAAGTATACAATGGCATGTAATCTAGTTCTTCACTTTCATTAAGTAATCAAAAGACATGTACATTTACAATTAGCTTTGAAATTAGTCCTGAGAAGCTTAAGCAATTTAACTTCAATTAAGTTTCCAATAATGATACAAAGTGCCCTCCATCTCCTTTTATAGAATAAAGAGAGGAGGCGGTTACAAATGATCAATGATCATGATTTGCCTACCTAGATCAACGGTTAGTATCTCTTCTTTGACTGGGTCAACATATGTAGACGTGGCATTAGTTTCTAGATGGCAACTATCTGGTAGAACTCGATCACTTCTTTTGTCTTGTTATGCATATGACTTTGTCATCATGCATCTCTAATTACTCTTCATCCTCTTCTTCTTCATTTTCTTCACCTTCTTCTTCATTTGCATCCTCTTCTTCATCTTCATCATCATTATCATCATCATGAGGATCACTTCCTATATGTACTTTGATTACTCCCATGATGGATTCATATATTTGTACTATTCTTTCAACTTCCCCTCCATCTTGGACTTTGGCTTTCACCACAGCATGCTTTTGAGAATGGAATTGTGCCTGTAGAGTAGTCCATTTGCTCTCTCTGCTATTTAACATCTCATTATATGCCTCCACCTTGGCCTTCATTCTCATAGATTTATTGATTACATCCTCTATCAAATAATGAAGAGGGTCATATGTTGCCTGCGTGAAATTATTGTGGAAATCTTCGACTGCAAAATCAGCATCCTAATTTTCTATCTTTCCTTCTACATTGCCTTCTAAAGCTTCCAAAACACTTATCTCATCAACCATTAGGTGGTGTAATTTAACATTGATATCCCTAAGCTTGTTGTTACATTTCTTTAGCATATCACTCTCAAATTTTGTATCCTCATACCATAGGCTCAACAATTGTGTTGTATTGTTATCCAGTACCTTATTATCTATGAGCACTTTCATATCTATTTGCCTCATCTCAGCTATGGCATCCAAATGTTTCTCCAATTTGAAGGATCTTCGGGCAACCTCATTTTGCATTTTATCTACTTTTCTCTTTAATGTCCCAAGCAAATCCCAATTTGTGAGGGAGGTTTTTATTACTTTCTCAGCTTCAGAAATAAAAAGAATAAACCAATTATCCATTATATGAGCCTTGTGCTTCATGATATCTAATCTTGTTATCTCATCTTGAGATATGATGGTCAGTGGGGTGGCTATGTTAGCTGGTATATGATTAGGGTCAGTTAACCCTTTTATGAATGCATGTAATTGAGCAATGTGCTCTTTATGCATCTTATTCTTATCCTTTTCCTTCTTTACACTCTATGTCAATGAGTCAAAGATATATTTGGCCTCTTGGCCCTCCTTCTCCTCTGTAGCAAAGACAAGATCAACACTGGTTATCTAGAATTCATCAATATTTAATTTCCCTTTCTCTTTATCTGCCATTGGTAGTGCTATCTGAGCTGTCCTCCTACCCGTAGTAGGATCTCTCCTTATTGCAGATGTAGGCCTTGCCTTTCTTTTAGGTTTCATCATTCTTGCTGAAAACAATGTTGAGACATCAAATTTAGGCACCTCTTCAATCTGTTACAGGTTTATTTCTTGTTGTAGCCAGTATGGGACATCACCCTTGGGTCCTTGTTCAGTTTGCTCATTGTGAGCTTTCTGAGACTCTATATTTTGTTCTACTCTCAGTGGTGAATTTTCTTTTCTCTACGCATTTTTTATGAGGGATCTCCTGTTGAGGGATTTCTTGTTGAGAAGGGGCCTCTTGTGATGCATGCACATTCTGGTCATGCACTCCTTCCTATGATTTATCCTCATGAGGATTCTGAACATTTTGTTCTTGTCTACCTTGTTGCACCTAATCTTCATGGGAAGATTGTTCATTTTAGTATGTTTTATTTTGGGAATCACCCTGATCATCCTTGATCACATTCTCTGGTTCTTTTGGCTGACCATTATCTTGTGACTGTCTCTGTTCCTCACCTTTTGATGTGTCTTTTTCTCCAAGGTTAGGTGCTTTATCCATTTCCTTCTCATGTGTTTTCTCCTTTGGTGCTGGATTACTATCCTAATTACCACTCTTGGTAGGTGTTGGTGCATTATCCTGATCTTTATCTTTTTTATGCATCTCCTTATCTTGAGTATTACTATTATCAGGCATCTCCTGATCACCCTCCTTCTGTACACTGATCTCTACCTTTTTTGGCTCTGGAGGTGCATTTTTATCTCTATCCTGATCCTCATCAGCCTGGTAAACTAAGTCTATTGCAGTAGGGCTGGTGACCTGATCAACTAGATTTTTTAAACCTATCTGTTCAACTATCACCTTGGGGCTATCTTCTTCAATTTCTTCCATCTCAACCTCCTCCTGATGAGTTTCCTTTTGGACTATAGGAGTGCCATGAGGGGTCATCCTTGTGTTTGCCACCAGAGTCTCCATCCTTCAAGCAAAAACATCATTAACCACCTCATCATCTAACAGGTCTACTATATCATCAAGTGGAAGAGGTGGTTCCTTCCTTGCCCTATGTCTTTCTTCCCTTTGTTCCTTTGCCTTTTTAGTTTTGAATTGAACAATATTCAGGATGGGAACTTCATGTTGCAGGTTCTTTAGAATACCTTGACCACCTACTCCCCTCAATGAAATAGGATTAATATCCACATTTCCTCTCATTGCAGTCTTTTCTTTCTTTTGGGGTGGTGTCTGATGCACCTTCTTCCTCTTCTTTGTTATCAACAAGTCATCATCCAATGGCTCCTCCTCCTCCTCTATAATCATAGGGGCAGGCTTTGCAGCAACTTTCTTTTGTTTAGCAGGGGTATGAGGTGATGCAGCTCCTGATGTGGAAGCCACATCTCCCTTTGGTTGGGGTCTTCTAATGATTATTCCTCTAGCTGCATGGGTTGCTTTCTTATTTTTACCTTGCTGCTTTTCTCTTCAGCTGGCTGTCTTTCTCCATTGGATTGCCTCTTCTCTTTGAGGAGTTCATTGTATTCTTCTTCATACAATTCTTGTCTCTTCTTATTATCTAGAGTAAGGGCTACACCCTTCCTTTTCAATTTTTTGACCTCAGCATCTACCTAATTCTAGGTCAGTTGAATAACCTTTAGCATTATCTGATCTAGTGAAGTTACCTCAGGCTGACTCAAATTAGGGGCTGATATGGTTTCATTGTATACCTTCTTGTCTTCATATTCACTGGACATGATCTTTCCATCATCCTTGTGTAACTGAACAGGCATTGATATGTAGTCAAAGGTGTGAATTTGATTCAGGGTGAGCCTATGGTAGTCCCTCCTCTTCACCTCTGCTTCATCGTCATAATCAGTCCAGTAATCTTCAAGGTGATTTTGATGTATATGCTTCCCAAGCAATGTCTGCATCCTGCCATATGGGTCATATGACCTAGCTATTGAAAATGGCTGCAAGTGCATTAACTTCAATCCTCCAATCACATCCCTAACACTTTCCTTGTCTAGAGATATATACCAACCAATCATGACTAGAAACACCATAGGTGGAATCTTCCCCTTCTCAATATGAGCCTCTACTGAGGACAAAATCTATCTGGCAAATTCCATCAGAATAACTTTGTCATTGGGGTATATAGGAAGCATAAGAGGCTACCCTTCAAAGCATTCTATTCTTATATATGAAAATATAGGGAATTGGATAAACCAAGCCCCATATTTGTAGATAATAGCTTGTGCTTCTATACTTAATCTTTTTGTTCTGTCTTCTTCCATGGTCCTGACAAGATGCATGAAAACGGAGTCATTCACTATCTTATAATTTTGGAGAGATTCCCTCCTACTCAACTATGGGTAATGTTCCCAGATGTTCACATCCCCATGGTTGCTTCCAACCTTGCCCATTGTTTGTAGTCCATTGAAGGTCCCTCTAAAGGCACGGGCATACACCACATAAGAAGTCATATGAAACATGCACATATTTCCACCCAACCTTCTCATTCCCTCATCTAAACTATCGCTTATGATTTTAGCCCAAAGGGGTTTGTCATTTGAATACTCCCCCATCCGGATAATTCCATACATCTAGTTTTCAAATGCTCGAGCATGTTGTCTTCCTATCATTTTGCTAAGCATGACCATCATGTACTGGTATTCTTCAGCAAAATTAAACTTAAAGAGATATACCGGCAATTTAGCAGAAGCCTTGTATGTACTGCTCTTAGATCTCAATTGATACATAACCCTCCTTGCCTCTTTTTGGTTGTTCCTATACTCTTTATCCAATCTGCTTAGGCTCAATCAAACCGCATTAGGTCCCGTAGGTAAATTAAAGGCAGAGGTGATGCTTGCAATTGAGAAATCTGTATACACTCTTCAATGCTTCTCCACTTTCCTGGTCTCTGGATTATAATTCTGTGCACATTCAACCACTAGCTCAGTTGCTTCCATGGCATAGGGAAATCCCCCAGCATTCCACATCCCTAAGGTGTATATGCTTTGAAGTAGAGGGTTTCCACCTCCTTTATCTAGTCTTCTTGTCCAGGCATCAAGATCAGTATTTCCCTGATGCGTATCATTGATCATCCCATACCTAAATCCTACCCCTTCTGGTTGTAAGAACATGGGTTTCAAAAACTCTGTGTTGGACCTATTCTTTCTAATTGCCATTAGATCCTACGATAAAACCATGCAATCTTACCCTAACATGTTGTATGCAGCAGGGCTTAGGGATCACATACATTCCATGGTAGTAATGCTATAATTCTAGTTTATTTCATGTGTCACGCTAATTAACTCAGTAAAAACCATTTTACCTCATGATTTACCATAAACAACAAAAGGAGGGTTTCATAGTTACATACCTGATAATCACTTTCCCCTTTTACTGTATGAGTGATAACGGTATGAATGTGACTGCATTGTATTACCGGCCTCCATTCCATTTAGATGCGAGTCCCATTCTGTTTGCAGGTAGCGGTGATGCTTTGATCTCCCTAAGCTCTGTAATTCTTGTTTAAATGTATGGTAAATGTAAGATGAACCCCAAAACTTACTTTTAACTGATTAATATGATAAATTAGGGCGTGCTTAGTGTCTTTTTGTTTAAGTCCTTCGATCGACACATGAAGTCTTTGGATGTTGACAAGTTGCAAACAGACATTCAAAATTTGAAGGTGCTACTTACCGTTGGGTTCACATTTAATGCAGAGGGTGATCTCTGCGAAGATCAGGGATATTTCAAAATGTGACCTTCTTGGGTTCAGATCATGATGACATCATCATCATATCATATCTTCTTTGTTATCAGGTTAGGATGACGTCATCGTCATAGTGAGGAATATGAGGGATGTTTGGAAATGTGACCCTCCAAGCATCAAGCATATGGATGACATCATCATCATGATGAGTTCTTTTATATATCAAAACTAGATGACGTTATGGTCATATTTTGCGAAGGGTGATATTTTGTAACATGACGGATATTTAGAAATCTAACCCTCTGAAAATATGCATGCAGACTTGACAGGTATATATTCTCTTGCACTTAAGTTTGATGTTTGCATATTGGGGAACATGTGGACATCGGGTGATCTTCATATGTCAGGGTCATCTAACGAATATGACTAATATTTAGAAATATGACCCTATGGAAAATATCCGGTTTGATCAAACTTTGACTTAGCATAACTTTTTATCCGTGATGAATATCAGGGTGATCCAAAAGGTAAACCTGCTTAAAATTTAGTACTCTTTCAGGTTATGAGGTTTATGATGGCCAATTCTAAATTTGACAATTAACTTCCTCATGTGAAGCACATGCATATGCAAGGGTGATATACCTATCTGACTTTTTGCCAAACACCCAAAGCAAGAAAGCAAACAAGCAGAATCAAAAAGTGTTGGGTCCCTATTTTGCTAAGGCAAAATGGGGGCGTGTTGTGTAACCACACAACACATGGTAGGTGATTCTTACCTCAAACTGCTTTTGAATGATCACATGAATCCATTGACAGGTTGAGAAAAGTATGCGCCTTTATGGAAAAATGAATGGTGAGTAAGGAGCACTTGTAAACCCAACTGCCAACATGTAATTATTATGATGAGAGATCTAAAAATAATAGCATTCAAAAACTCTCTGAGTAATACATTATGCCCAAATAGCCATTCCTCATTATAAATCTCTAAAGCCTGTCCAAGGATCACATCACCCTAAATGTCATTAGTGATATCTTCTTGTATTGCATCAAATGGATCAATTTCCCATCTTTGAATGTACTCATGGCCATTTGAATCAAAGAAGGACCATTCTTGAGCTATATGTGTCTCCTGCAAAACCTGAATCAAATTAACATCTTTTGAAACAAACTGAGAATCCTGATCACAGACAACAACCTTAGCGAACACTGGATCATCCTTAGATAAAATGACTTCATCTTTCTTTGCAATGGTTGGCTCAGGCATTCCATAGTCCAGTGGTGACAACTCTGTATCTTCTGGAGTATCTTCTTCAAATTGGAAAGGAAAAATGACGACTCCTTCTTCACACAAGAAGTCATCATTAGACATTTCCAAGCACCAAATTTGGACAAAAACATTATGGAACTGAGAGTCATTGTCAATTTGATCATTCCTACTTCTTTCATTACTACTCATATCACTTTTAGTACAATTCCCAAGATCATCCTCTATTCTTTCCATTTGCTTGGAATCAAAACAATTATCAGATATGTGTATGCATTCCTCTTTTTCAACATTAGTATTGGAAGGAATAGAAAATGAACTCACCATATCTGATACAGAGGCATCTACATGAATAGAAGATTCAAAAAGAGGATTATTCCAAACCTTAAACACTCCATAACATTTAGATTGCACATGTGTTTGAATGAGGATGCTCATTTGTTCATCTTCGTGTCTTCTATCTTCAAATTGTTTACTGACATCTTTATGAATTTTGATATGCTTTGGTTGCATTGATTCTTCTCCATCAGGTTCTTCAAGAAATTTGAAAGATTCATACTCAAGCTTTATGTAAGTTTGAAAAAGATTGCTTGGTGATGCATTTGTGTTTTCTACATCTGCAAGCCGGCCTTCAATCTTTGTCTCCATCGAAATGTTTATTGAATATTTCTTAGTTCCTTCAAAGGTAAAGGCTCCGGTCTCTAGAAAAGAAAAAGATATTAATAAGTGATCATCTTTGCTTGCCTCTTTATCACTTGAGTTGGCGAATGATGGTTCAATAGTTGTTTTCACTAAAGTTGGACCAATTACTACACTTTCTAACTGAATGCAACAATTACTAACATTCCCCCAAGGGACATAAGAAGTATTAACTCTTTGATTTTCAAGAGAAATTTCTAAATCATCATCACTATCCTCAACAGATAAATGGTACACTTTAATATTTTATGTAGCATAAGGTTTGGTTGTTGAGGGAATCGACTCATTGTAATGAAACAACTTGCACAATATCTGAATATAATAGTAAATATGCTGCAAACACTTGATAATAATATGCCACTTCAAGGGGGCAACCTCCAAAACCACTTCGAGGGGGATACCTCCAATAGTCTTCAATGAGAACACGATACTGAATATGATGAAATAAGACTCACTACCTCCTATATATATACCTATTTATGCCTAGGATATCACCTAGGCCGACTTAGATGGGCCTATATAAGCCTTAAGCCGACCTAAACAACTAAATAACAATAAAATAATGATAATATGACTTAATTAAGAGTTAAGCTAGCCACAAGCCGACTACGCATAACCCTATACACACTATAGGATTAAGGGCGTAGCATGCCCCCCCTCTTCAAAGAAGCATTGTCCTCAATGCTGACCAAATGTGGATGCTTTTGCATGAATTCCTCATTCTCCCATGTAGCTTCCTCAACTGGAGAGTTCTTCCATTTAATTAGATATTCTATGATTTCCTTGTCCTCAGCTTCTTGGTGCATGTTTGAATAATTCTCTCAGGGTCCACAACTATTCTTCCCTCCTCATCAAGCTTAGGTAACTTAGTCTGTGCTACCACTTTATTCCCAATAACCTTCTTCAAGCAGGAAACATGAAAAACTGGATGAATTTTTGTTGATATGGGAAGCTCTAATTTATATGCTACATTACCAATCTTCTGCAACACCTTATAAGGACCATAGGACTTGGGTGCCAGCTTGTTAGCTTTATGTTGTTGTTTTAGAGACATTTGCTTATATGGTTGTAGTCACACAAAGACCCAATCTCCCACTTCAAAAGTTCTTTCGCTACGGTGTTGATCAGCTTGTTGCTTCATTCTGTTTTGTTCCATTGCCAAGTTCTCTTGAAGACTAGCCAATACCTCTTGCTGATGATGGATGTGTTCTTCAACTGTGTGAACCTTTGGTTGTGCCCGCAATGAAGAGATGATTGATGGTGGGTGGTAACCATATAGAGCTAAAAATGGAGACATCTTGGAAGTAGTATGGAAAGAAGTGTTGTACCACCATTTTGCTAGTCGTAGCCATTGCATCCATCTCTCTTGTTTATCTGAAGCAAAACAACAAAGATAGCCTTCCAAGCATTTGTTGACCACTTCTGTCTATCCATCTGGCTGGGGGTGATATGATGAACTACGAGCAAGCTGAGTGCCCAAGCATGAAAACAAGTCAGTCCAAAAATTACTTGTAACTATAGGGTCATGATCACTGACTATAACTTTCGGAGTCCCATGTAGTTTTTGAATAGTATTCATAAAAGCTATTGCTACAGTGCTTGCTGCCAATGGTTGTGCCAAAGCACAAAAGTGACCATATTTGGTGAGACGATCCACAACAACCATGATGACATTTTTTCCTTCAGATCTAGGCAACCCTGTGATGAAATCCATAGATACCTCCTCCCACCTTTGACTTGGGATACATAAAGGTTGTAGAAGACCCGAAGTCTTAACTGTCTCCCCTTTATGTTGTTGACATACCATGCATTCAGCTAGAAATTTTTGAACATCCCCTTTCAGCCCTTCCCAAAAGAAATCTTGCTTGATTCTATGATAAGTTTTGAGGAATCCTGAGTGCCCACCTATTGGAGAAGCATGTAGTTCTTCCAACACCTTAAGCTTAAGAGTTGAATTCTTGCAAAGGTATAACCTCTCCTTGTACCATAAAATATTTCCTTTCCATGAAAATTTGTCAGACACACTTGATTCCTGTTGGAGTTTCTCAATGAGCCTTAGAGTATCTATGTCCTTCTCCCACTCTTCTCTTGCCTCATTTACCCAGTCTGCTTGTAACATGGAAATGGCAAATAAAAATGACTCTGTGGGTTCATTACGCCTTGATAGAGCATCAGCCACAACATTCTCCTTGCCTTTCTTATATATGATCTCAAAGTCATATCCCAACATCTTTGTGACCCGTTTTTGTTGTTCTTCAGATGATAACCTCTGTTCCAAGAAATATTTGAGACTATCATGATCTGTCTTGACCTTAAAGTTTCGTCCCATTAGATAAGGTCTCCATTGTTTGACTGCATGCAAGATAGCCAACATTTCCTTGTCATAAACTGGCTTCAACAAATTCTTACCTTTGAGTTGGTGACTTTCAAATGCTATGGGTTTTCCTTCTTGCATAAGTATTGCTCCTATTCCATGTCCTGAAGCATCACATTCAACAACAAATGTTTTAGAAAAATCTGGGGTAGCTAGGACTGGAGTTGTGCACATGGCTTCCTTTAGTTTCTCAAATGCCCTTGTCGCTACTTCATTCCATTGGAAAGCATCCTTCTTTAACAAGGATGTGAGAGGAGATGCTATGCTACCATAATTCTTTACAAATCAGTGATAATACCCTGTAAGCCCTAAAAAACCTCGTAAGTTCTTAAGGGTCTTAGGAATTTTCCACTCTACAATTGCTTGGATCTTATGAGGGTCCACCTTGACTCCCTCATGTGACACAATGTGACCAAGGTACTCCACTTCTTTGACACCAAAGATACACTTGGATGGTTTAGCATACAACTGATTCTGCTTCAAAATGTCCAACACTTGATTTACATGTTGCAAGTGTTCCTCCCATGTTTTACTATATATTAAGATGTCATCAAAAAATACCAAAACAAATTTCCTCAAAAATGGCCTGAAGATAGAGTTCATCAAACTTTGAAATGTCGACGGTGCATTAGTGAGACCAAAAGGCATTACCAAAAATTCATAGTGGCCCTCATGGGTTCTAAAAGCTGTCTTATGTACATCCTCATCTCTAATTCTAATTTGATGATAACCAGAACGAAGATCAAGTTTTGTAAAATAAATAGCACCATTAAGCTCATCTAACAAATCATCAATTACTGGAATAGGAAACTTATCTTTTATGGTGAACTTGTTAAGCTCCCTTTAATCTGGACATCCTCCAAGTTTCATCCTTCTTACACACCATTACCACAGGAGATGAGTAAGCACTTTGACTATGCCTGATAATGCCTGCTTCTAGCATCTCTTGAACTATCTTCTCAATCTCACTTTTTTGAGCATATGGATATCTGTAGGGCCTGATGTTGGGTGGTTGGCTCCCTGGTACTAGTTGAATGGCATGATCATGATCTCTCCTAGGAGGCAATCCTTTTGGCATCTCCCCAAAAAGTACAGAGTGCTTATCTATAATTGCTTGTAGATCCAATGGTGTAGAAGCATTTGAGTGATATGCTTCTAATGAAAATAATTGGGCTACCATCCCATCTACCCCCTTCTTCAACATCTTTTGCATTTGGTAAGAACTTACTATCTGTGGTGACTTTGCACGCATCCCTCATAATTCTATTGTTCTTCCCTCTGATTGAAAGTGCATGAATAGTTCTTGGAAGTTCAATTCAATTGTTCCCAAAGTGGTGAGCCACTGTACTCCCAAAACAATATCTGCTGCACCCATTGAGATAGCATACATTGGACAATTAAGATGATAATCTCCCATGGATAATTTAATGCTATGGCATTTTCCTGAACAACTAACAGTACTGCCATCTGCAATCAAGACTTGAAATTCTGGAGCTGGATATATAAAACAATTTAGACGAGTGGCCAACTTTTTGTTGATGAAGTTATGAGTGCTACCCGAGTCTATCAACACTGTTACTTTTTCTTTCTTTAAGAAACCCACTACCTTGAGAGTTTGTGGGGTACTAAAACCTAAAAGTGCATGGCAAGAAATGATTGGTTGAGTATCTCTTTGGTGCAGGAGCACCTACCTGACAGCTGGCCTTCATGAGGCAGTTAGTTGTTTTAGGTCTTGTTTATGTTTTCAAGAAGGTCTGTTAAGACCAAATGCATGTAATAAGGTCATGCTGATCGTGATAAGATCATGCTGACCAGGCTTTTGCTATTTTTAGTTAAGTTTGTTAGAACAGCTGTCATGATGTATGTTCGGTTGGATCTCCCAGCCGCTTGGAGAGTTCCCAGCCGCTTGGAGTCGGGTCAGTAGTACTCGTAGGGAAATCTATTTAAGCATGAGGATCGGATGGTATTGGACATCATCGATCAGACTTTGCGAGAGTGAGGCAGAGCGAGAGAAACTGATCATTGTATTGCATCTTTTGAAATCAAATAAAGTGATCCTGTTTGTGTTCTTTCTCTGGTTGGATTCTATTGTTAAATTGATTTGCTGGTTTGAGAGGTTTCATGGATTTACTGATCCATTCCACCGGTTGATCCGTCTGATCGGTGGAATGGCGATGTACAGTAGGTTAGGTTGTAGTTTGTTTGTTTGCATGCAGGTGTGCAGGATCGCCGTCGAGAGATGTTGAAGACCCTAGCATGGGTATGTGCTAGGTCAAGCTGATAAGATAGAGTGTGGAAGATCACCCTGAGAGTGGATCGGGTCATCCCTGGAGGATCGGCGAAGTGAAATTTTGCTAAGGCTGAAAGTTTGTTAAAACGGCATCATCAGGATATTTCTGCCAATATCCTGCAGTCAGTTCGGACATCGTCATCCGGATAAGTGGAGGAGAGCATGATGCTTTCGATTGCATGAAGTGCAAGTGCGTCGGGGTGATCATCATCAGGAGGGCCGAGGAGGAGCGTATCGGCATCAGGTTGAAGATCGGATTGATCAAGTTGATCGCGGGCCGAAAAAAAGCTAAGTTTGGCCAACAGCAGGATATGACGTCATCATCATCATGATATACGTCATCAGGACATTTCGGAGCGGCAGGATATTGAGAAGCTGCGGGTGACGTCATCGTCATCAGGATCTACGTCATCAGGATATCGGGTGACGCAAGCATCGAGGCTACGGTGCGAGAAGTTAAGGTTTGTCATCATCAGGATAAATGGGAAGAACCGGATGTTCGTTATCCTGTTGATTATCATGATGTTGAATATCATGATGCTGAAGGAAGAGAAGACGGAAGTTGTCGCTGAAATGAACAGTGGACGTCAGGAGGATGTTCGCGCTGGTCGAACATGATGATGCTGCCGAATATGATGATGCTGTCGGTAATCGAGTAAGGTGATGCTGTTGACAGGCGAAAGTGCGAAGGCTTGTCTGCAGGAGGATATCGGTCGGCAGGTGAAATATGATGATGATGCTGACAGTGAAGTCAAATATGATGATGATGAGGATGAATATGATGATGATGATGGGCTGCAGACGTCCATGCTGTATTGTAAGGTTATAGTGTGGATGCCTCTGCATCATAGTGGTATCAGAGCTCAGCAAAACATCTGGGCTGTTGTGTGTTGATTCTGTCACTGAAAGGGCAGAGGTAGAGTTGAATTGTGTGTTGTGTGTTGTGATTAAGAGGTTGACAAAATGCCTCCGAAAGGTAGTGGTACTGCAAGGGAATTGCAGGAGATGAAGGAAAAACATGCTAGAGAGATGAGGAAGATGAAGGAGCTTGCTGAAGCACTTCAAGCCAGGCTTACAGCCCTGGAAAAGAACAAAAAGAGGGAAGTGGCAGACAGTGAGTCTGAAGAAGATGAAGATACTGTTGAAGAGTATGAAGAGGTAGCTGAAGATTTGGATGCTGAAGACCAGAGATTGGAAAAACTGTTAAAGGCAGTGCAGAATGATAAACCTAAGGTAAAGGTTGATGTTTCCAAGTATACTGGAAGTTTGAATGAAGATGAGTTGTTAGATTGGATTGCTGCACTTGATAATCACTTTGAATGTGAAGATGTTGCTGAGGATCAGAAGGTAAAGATTGCAAAGACCAAGTTAGGAGGTCATGCTTTGGTATGGTGGGATTATGTACAATCTGAGAGAAGGAAACAAGGGAAGTCAAAGATCACTTCATGGGATAAGATGGTAGCAAGGATCAAAGGTAAATTCTTGCCAAGGGATTATGAAATCCAGATGTTTAAGAAGCTGCAATTTTTAAAGCAGAAGGAAAGGGATGTGAAAGCATATACTGAGGAATTTTATAAGTTAAGTATGAGATCTGGTCATCATGAGAATGAGGTAGAAAAGGTGGCTAGGTACTTGGCTGGTTTAAGGTTTAACATACAGGATGAGTTAGTTTTAGCTAACCCTAAGAATGTGGAGGATTGTTATCAAATGGCAATCAGGATTGAAGAAAAGATGAATAGAGGACATGATAAGTCCATGAGAGGAAGAGGAAACCATAGGGGAAGAGGATCAGCCCCTACACAAAAGCAAACCAATGAGGGTCAAGAAGACACTGGTAAAGGACAAGGACAGTCTGATTTCAGGGGTGGATGGAAAGGTAATAGAGGAAGATTTAGAGGTGGTAGAGGTTCTACTACATTTTTAGGAAAGTGTTACACCTGTGGAGAGTTTGGTCATCCATCTTTCAAATGTCCAGAAAACAAAGGTTCATCATCCAGAAATGATAGAACTAGTGACAAGAGGGTACAACTTGTACAAGAAGAGAAAGTAGAAGAAAGTGCACAGAGTTCAAACACTTATCAAAAGGATAAGGAGGCTGATAATTATGGATATCCAGAGAGTGGAGAATCACTGATGCTAAGGAGAATTAGTTTGCAGGCATCAAAGGATCTGATGCAAAGAAGAGCTCTTTTCAAGACCACATGCAAGAGTAAAGGTAAAGTATGTAAGGTTGTCATTGATACTGGTTCAACAGACAACATGGTATCTCAGGAAATGGTGGATAAACTGCATTTGGAAAGGATTCCACATCAACACCCTTACAAGGCATCTTGGGTGAGTGATAGTCATTCACTTTTTGTCTCTGAACAGGCATATGTGGATTTCCGGATTGGAGCATATCAGGATAGAATTTTGTGTGACATATTGCCTATGGAATGTTGTCACCTACTGTTGGGTAGACCATGGCAATTTGATAGGAGGGTACTGTATGATGGGTATGCTAATACCTACACCATCAAGAAGGATGGGAAGATTATTAAGTTGATGCCATTACAGGCAAATGCTGCAGTACAGAAGGCAGCCCAAATCATTTTAATGGGAAAGAAGGAATTTGTGCAGATGCCTAGAGGAGCAGGCATAAAGGCAGTTGAGGACACTGTAGGGAAAGGAGTTGTTCAAGACAACAAGCTGAAGAAAGTTTCAGTTGTGACTGACAGGGGTCAGCAGCAGGTTCAGAAACAGGTTTGCACACAGCAACCAGTTCAGAAGAATGACAGGGATGTTGTCATAGTTGGGACTATTGCTTGTCCTATAAAGATTGACAGGAAGATAGAGTTGAACATTTCAGAAGTTCAAGAGGCAGTTCAGACAGAGGTTCTGGTCAGGCAACCTGACAAACACAAGGTATGTGAGAGAAAAGCCTACATTGACAGGCATGAGGATTTACTTGCCAGAAAGCAAGTTACAGTTCAGAAGTCTTGGAGCAGCCAAGAGACAGCAGCAGACAAAGCTGGAACAGGGCAGAACATTGCACAGGCAAGGTGTAAAGGTGGAGGACTTCCACATACTAAACTCATGGGACATGAGTTCTTTTCTGTTGGGGAGTATGGTGCAGGAGCACCTACCTGACAGCTGGCCTTCATGAGGCAGTTAGTTGTTTTAGGTCTTGTTTATGTTTTCAAGAAGGTCTGTTAAGACCAAATGCATGTAATAAGGTCATGCTGATCGTGATAAGATCATGCTGACCAGGCTTTTGCTATTTTTAGTTAAGTTTGTTAGAACAGCTGTCATGATGTATGTTCGGTTGGATCTCCCAGCCGCTTGGAGAGTTCCCAGCCGCTTGGAGTCAGGTCAGTAGTACTCATAGGGAAATCTATTTAAGCATGAGGATCGGATGGTATTGGACATCATCGATCAGACTTTGCGAGAGTGAGGCAGAGCAAGAGAAATTGATCATTGTATTGCATCTTTTGAAATCAAATAAAGTGATCCTGTTTGTGTTCTTTCTCTGGTTGGATTCCATTGTTAAATCGATTTGCTGGTTTGAGAGGTTTCATGGATTTACTGATCCATTCCACCGGTTGATCCGTCTGATCGGTGGAATGGCGATGTACAGTAGGTTAGGTTGTAGTTTGTTTGTTTGCATGCAGGTGTGCAGGATCGCCGTCGAGAGATGTTGAAGACCCTAGCATGGGTATGTGCTAGGTCAAGCTGATAAGATAGAGTGTGGAAGATCACCCTGAGAGTGGATCGGGTCATCCCTGGAGGATCGGCGAAGTGAAATTTTGCTAAGGCTGAAAGTTTGTTAAAACGGCATCATCAGGATATTTCTGCCAATATCCTGCAGTCAGTTCGGACATCGTCATCCGGATAAGTGGAGGAGAGCATGATGCTTTCGATTGCATGAAGTGCAAGTGCGTCGGGGTGATCATCATCAGGAGGGCCGAGGAGGAGCGTATCGGCATCAGGTTGAAGATCGGATTGATCAAGTTGATCGCGGGCCGAAAAAAAGCTAAGTTTGGCCAACAGCAGGATATGACGTCATCATCATCATGATATACGTCATCAGGACATTTCGGAGCGGCAGGATATTGAGAAGCTGCGGGTGACGTCATCGTCATCAGGATCTACGTCATCAGGATATCGGGTGACGCAAGCATCGAGGCTACGGTGCGAGAAGTTAAGGTTTGTCATCATCAGGATAAATGGGAAGAACCGGATGTTCGTTATCCTGTTGATTATCATGATGTTGAATATCATGATGTTGAAGGAAGAGAAGACGGAAGTTGTCGCTGAAATGAACAGTGGACGTCAGGAGGATGTTCGCGCTGGTTGAACATGATGATGCTGCCGAATATGATGATGCTGTCGGTAATCGAGTAAGGTGATGCTGTTGACAGGTGAAAGTGCGAAGGCTTGTCTGCAGGAGGATATCGGTCGGCAGGTGAAATATGATGATGATGCTGACAGTGAAGTCAAATATGATGATGATGAGGATGAATATGATGATGATGATGGGCTGCAGACGTCCATGCTGTATTGTAAGGTTATAGTGTGGATGCCTCTGCATCACTCTTGACTCCTCCTCTATCTCATTGTCACTCTCTACTATTGGTACCTCTTCTTCTTCCTCACTTGGCCCTTCAATATAGAACAATTTCTTTTCAGTGCATTTGTATCCTCTACTATATTTGCTATCACAATTAAAACATAATCCTTTTGCTCTCTTCTTTTCAATTTGTTGTGGTGTTAGCCTAGTAGGTTGTGGAAGTGACTGTGTAGGAGTGCTTTTATCTCTTATGTTTATAAAACCTTGCCTTTTATTAACCATAAATTTTTCCTCTACTTGCCTTGCCATAATCATTACATCTGAGATGGAATTTGGATGAAACATGCGTACCTCATATTTAATGTGATCCTTCAGGCCACCAATGAATAGCTCCAACAAATTTTCTATAGACACATTTTCCACTCTTAAAGACAAAGTATGAAATTGATGAATGTAATCCTTGACCATACTTGTTTGCCTTAATTTGGTAATTTGGCTGAAGTAGCTATCCATAAGATTTTCACCATAATGAGTAATGAGTTCTTCTTGGAAAACCGACCAAGTGACAATGCATCCTTTTGCTTTCTTTTCTTCACATAGCCAATGGTACCAAATGAATTGATCAGGTTCCAAGTATAAGGAAGCCATGGCCACCTTTTGTTGACATGGAACATGGTGGATATCAAAGAATTGCTCCATTTGACAGAGCCAATTGGTAGGATCTTGACCATCAAACTTTCGCATATCCAACTTTGGTGTGAAATTCCTTGCCATAAAATGAGTGGTGTGATGATCCATCTTGATATTTGATTCAGACCCAAAAACACCCTTCCCTTTTGTAGAATCCTCTTCCTCCACATCTTGGTGTTGTGACTGCTTATGTTTGGAAAGTATCTCCAGAATTTTCTCAATATCACATGACTTAGCCAACCCTTTCATTTGTTCACCCATAATGGACAAGATTTCACCTTTCATCTTGCTATTTTCTTTATGAATAAGTTCAAGTATATTTTCATATTCTTTTTTATCAACATCCTCATTTTCCACCTCCTCCTTGCCTGGAGTTTTTCCCGATGTGGTAACATTCTTTTTGCCCCTTGTTGAAGGACCCGTCATGATTGGAAAAAATAATTTTGTAATAAATCACACAAAACAAATCAAATCAATATGAAATTTTTACTTTAACTTACCAGGGCCAAGATCTCACTTCCCTGAAAAAATTGTGAAGAAATTCAAAATTGTGCAGCCTGGAGAGAGAAATTTGTGGAAACCCTAATTTATAAATAACTCCCTTTATTCTACTCCAATTATTCTCAAATCTAGACTGTAGTAGCTTCACTATTATATTGAAAAACCCACAAAATATCTTTCAGAGATTCAACAAAATAAGAGAGATATATGTTTTTCAAAAAATAAGGGCAGAAACCCTAATTCTGCTATAACTCACTTAATTTTGCTCCAAATGCTCTAAATTTTGAACTGTAGAAGCTTCAATATGTTCTTCAAAAACCCTTTTAAAATTAGAAAACAATTCATCAAAATTTGAAAGTTATGCACTTTCCAAAATGACCTCCAAAGTAGGAAAAAAATCGCCTAGTTTTTGTCTTCACGGTGCCAAGATCATGCTCTGATACCACTTGTAATGAAACAACTTGCACAATATCTGAATATAATAGTAAATATTCTGTAAACACTTGATAATAATATGCCACTTCGATGGGGCAACCTCCAAAACCACTTCGAGGGGGATACCTCCAATAGTCTTCAATGAGAACACAATACTGAATATGATGAAATAAGACTCACTACCTCCTATATATATACCTATTTATGCCTAGGATATCACCTGGGCCAGCTTAGATGGGCCTATATAAGCCTTAAGCTGACCTAAACAACTAAATAACAATAAAATAATGATAATATGAATTAATTAAGAGTTAAGATAGCCACAAGCTGACTATTCATAACCCTATACACACTATAGGATTAAAAGCGTAGCACTCATCTTCAAGCAAATCTTTTTCACCTAACACCATAAGATTCATACAACCACCTGAAGGAGGCATTAACTTTGCTCTTTTTGTATTGAGATTAAACTATTTATAGGCATGCTCTTCAGGCTGAAAGGTATGATTTTCCATGCAAGACCTCTTCATTGATTCATTTCTTGAAACCTCTGGAATACATCTTTTAATATCTTTTTCTTTCAACAATCCAGACAGAATCAAGTCATCTTCAATATCAATAGCTTCTTTTTGTGCAATTTCTAAATTTTGTAACTTATCCCACTTCAAGATGAATTTGGCTTCAGGGTGTAATAAGCAATGAAGATACACAACTAGTTGTCTTCACTTGGTCGATTCATTTGAGGGATTTTCTTTAAAGATTTGTTGAATTGTTCAATAAAATCCCTTATATGTTCACCTCATTCTTTTGGATCTAGAAAAACTAAGATAAATGCTCACCTACATTAACTGGAACTTTGAATCATGCAAGAAACTTTTCCTTCAAGTTGCCCCAGTTTTTAATGCATCCATCTTTCAAGTGTTGAAACCATTTTGCAGCAAGTCCAACGAAGGTTTCAACAAATAATTCTACGAAGACATTTTATTCATTGACTCCTAGAATTTTGCAAGCAAATGTGAAGGCCAGAATATGATCTTCAGGATTTTGTGATTTCTCTCCTGTGAACTTTGGAAAGTGCTTCTGTGATCCTACAAGTAAAGGTGTGTACTGAACCAAGGCTAATGGGCCAATGTGGGTTCCCCATGGCTGAGATGGGTTTGATGCCATGGTGCAAGTCTAAAATTAATGGTAGTGGGTATCTCACTTCCACCAAGTCACCAACCTCCATTCCAAGGGAGGCATCCTTAGATTTATAAGGAACAAAAGGCACTAACACTTCGATCTTTCCCTAGTAGAGTCACCAAAAATCTGTTGGTAAATAGATTTGTCACTACAGATTTGAATGTGACTCGCCTAATGGACAGCGACAAATGTCCCAATAGTTGGAGAAGCTGTTATTGGATTAACAACTTTCCTCTACGTTTAAGAGGGGTAGCTTCCTCATATGATGGAGGTATTTGTAGTTTTTTGTGTACCTTTGACCTAAAAGTACAAAAAGGAGGAAAAGGAAAACTAACAATAAAGATGATTTACATAAACCCTAATATTAGACATACATATACTGGCTTGGATTTCAAAAACCCAAGACAAATTACGAGGGGATTTCACCACAGAAGTTAGAAACTATGTTCCTAAACCTATATGATGAATTGCACAATAATAAGTTTAATATGCAATGATGATGCAAAGAAGATGACGAATCTCAATATACGAAGAGACAGGTTTCCCTAGCACATTCAAATTGAGATACCAAGATATGATTGTGTTTCATTACATCAATTGCATGGTTTATATCAACGCTTCAATTAGATGACCAATGATTTACACAAAGACACAAGATTACCAATTTAACATACAAGAAACTAGTAATGATAATTTAGAAGCATAATTGGCATGTACTAACCAAATACACTCTTTATTATCTTTCATGAAATTATACAACTTCATAAAGACCTTTGTACAATATGTAAGCTCAAAAGTCTCTAAAAATCTCAGCAAAAAGTCCCCTCCACAAGAGTCTATTGAAAAATCCCCCTTACATTTGAAATAGCCTTGTATTTATAGGCTTCTCCCTAGTAACTACCTTGTAACCACCTAATAACTACTTCATAACTACCCCTTTTTGTAATACAAATTTAAAAATAAGCTTTATTTTAGTTAGATTTCACTTAGCTTTTGCAGAAGAAAGCCTATTTTCTAACTTCCAAATACAATAAGTGACATGAGTCACTTTTACAAAAGGTAACTAGAAATTTGTAACTTTCGAGTTATGGGTTTTGCTGAGGTAGATACTATGTCTCCTGCCGCTTAAAAATGTAAGTTGAATTGCAACATTATAAACCATACTTTTATCGAGGTTTGATGCTCTTACATAGGTCCTTTTCTATTGAAGAGATGTCATAACAAATGTTGTACTTTTGGGACTTGAGCTTATGAATAGTTTTCTTGTTCATCTCAACATCCCTTAAATCTTCCTCGACAACCTCCATGCACATCCTGAAAAGTTCTATATTAAGCTCCTCAAACTTAGCTCTTCTAATTGTAGTGTAGAAGCCAATGCTTTCTCCTTGCCAGTGTATCTTTAGAAAATGAAGAATTTGTGAGAGTACATTAAGGTTGTCTTTTCATGAGATCTTCACAATTCTATATAAATCCAAAACACATCACTGCTTGTCATTGTCTTCTCTCGTCCATACTCAAACTTTGATTTGTAACATCTATGATTACTACATAGATGACCAAGATGATGATTGAATCCATCTACACTCCTTTTGTAATCATAGTTTTATAGAGATCCAAAATAATTACAATGATAACATTACATCTTCCACTCACATCCTTCATATCCTCTCACCATACTACATAATGAATCCCAAAATGTAATCACACCATGCATAGTATAAAGAACTTTTGCATTTCAACTAGTCATCTCTACACAACGTTGTGATATGGAGTAGTGGATGGCATATGGCTTTTCATTAGCCAATTAAATTTACAAGAAATTTCTAAATCCATTACAACAAATCCATTTTGTACCTATCCTTCAATCATTGCATTCGATGAGATTACATCTCTTAAAGACATGCCATGTGCACTTTGTATGTTTGCACATCATGCATATATACCCAAGCATTTCAACCTTTGCACACTAAGATGAGGTGATGGAGTTCTTGGGAATTTGGCGTGCCATATGTTAATTGCATCTTCCTCAAATTTTCTAAAGCCTTTAAAACAAATCCATTTGTTGTATATCTTGCAACCATTGCAGTTCATGAGACCATATTTCTTTGAGGCAAACTATCAATCATTACCTTGTCTACACTTACACATTATGCATGCATGTCTACTAGGGCATTTCAAACTATAATATCTGACAAAAATCCATTTTTAGTTATGCTTTACTAGACGTCCATACCCTATTCCAAAACTCTCATTTTGTCACAGGCTGTGGGGATGCTGGCATGGATTACTATTCATTTTCTTGAAAGTTTCTGAAGTCTTTTAAAACAAATATATTCGTTGTATATCCGGCAACCATTCATTTCCATTTGACCTCATTTCCTTTAGGCATGCTCTCAAACATTCCATGTGCATTATCAATGGTTCCACATTTTGTATATATGTCTACAAGAACATTTCAAATTATAATATTTGACAAAGATTTTTGTTTTATTAGGCTTTGATGGATGCCCATATTCTACTCCATAGCTCTCATTTTGCCATAGGTTGGGAGGATGCTGGCAAAGGTTGTGGAACCTAGTTTTGCACTTGCTTGCTGCATTTGCTTTGAAAGATTTTAACACCTTTTCAACAAAATCATTTTGTGCACATCTTGTAATCTTGGCATTCCATGGTCATATGTCGATTTAACTTTGATAAATGTTGATGCCTTGTTTTTGCAATTGATAATCAAACAAGGGTTGATAAAGAATGTCGAACGAATATCACCTTCTTTTACACATTGCATGTTGTACCTAACTAATCAATTACTCAACGTAAATAGCTACAGATTTTGAGTGCTATGAGGTTGACGGTTTCAACATGCAATAATATCTTATAGTTTGTTAACTGACTTTTCATTAGTGATTTAGAAGACCTTTGAAAGCTTCTTCAAAATCGGAGGTAAGTGATAGTTTCAAAACTAACCACAATCACCGAGTTTCTAATTTCAACGAGTTCTCCTTCATTGGCATTTTTAGAAGATTTGACAACTTCATTGGAGATAAGAAATACTTTCATAACTAGGAATTACCCTCGATAGCAAGAGTGTGAATTTTCATCGGTGTTTTGAGTATCCATTAAAACTCATCAGAGATATTAGGAACTTTTAAAACTATGTGCTTTCACCGATGGTAAAACTTTCCTTGTCCACTACTTTGAATTTTTCAAAACTTCCCTTCATTGATGGTTGATGGCACTTTTGAAACTTTTATGAAGAGTCGTTGAGAGTTTTAAAACTGAGTTGTATACCCGATATAGGAATAGATTACTTTTTTGAAAGTCTTTGTCAGCACTTAGGGTGGCATTCACAACCTTTTGGCTCTTTAAATAGTTTTCAAAACTAAAGTTTTCCCCAATAAAAGAAAAGATCAACTTCTATCGGTATCTTTATAATATGATATAACTTGTTCTTCCTTTGAAATAGTTCCAAAATTATCCAAAACATTTGATGAAGTGACTTTGTTATGAGAAATCATGAGATCTTCTTCTGTAAGTGCGACATTGGTGATGTTCTAAGAAGTTTTCAAAACTCCATTGAAAGCTGATATGATTTGAAAACCACGTTTTACCTCTGGGAATGAATCATCAAAGTTTCAAGAGGAGTTGTGAACTTTTGCCAAATCATCGATATAAGTTCCTCCCGTATGCCTTCATTGATAAAGAATGATAGTGATCAATGAGAATCTGTGTGCCAATGCGAGTCTCAAAATGTGAAAAGTATATAACTTCATCTCGCCAAATCTTCATAAAACTTGTCCGATAAATCCTCCTAACTTGGCAAACAAAGATATAGGCATAACTTTTGATAGGATCAATATTTTCTCGCAAAATTTTGCCACATTGTCTGTAATAGTGCCATGAGATCCCCTACCAAGTGATTCTTCTCTAGCCTTTACAGAAACCATGATTTAATTGTTTACGTAAACTGTCCGTTGAAAAATTGAAAGTTTAAAATATCCCAAACTAGAAGCCGTATGAGCCTAAAAAGTTGTCACATTAGGCAAAATAGACATACATCCCTATAAAAGGATTTCTTTCTAGCCCTTGCGGATTTTAAAATTTAAATTTTTTTCGTGGTTTGTTGCATAGTTGAACTACTTCCAGGACCTTGACTGAAACATGCGAACAATTCCTCCTTCAAATTGGCAAATGACTTAACAATCAAGGAGAATTTATGACTAGGGGTGATAAATGTAGGGATTTTGACACCAAAAAGTTTAAAAATTGGCAAGTTGAAAATGGGGCCAACATAGTTGCAATAGAATCCTTCGAGCTTCCAGTCATCTTTATTGGTTACTATCACAATGTGTGATCATCTCCATCAAGTGTCCTCATGCCGTGGTTGTTGCACCTAGTTGAGTCTAAAATCTTCCTTGCTCTGCGCTTGGAAATGTTGTGGCTGCGGGTTGCACCTTGCAGTTGCTACAGGTTATAGTCCTTCCTCTTTTAGTTGCAAAGTTAGTCCATAGACATGTACAAAATACTAACAACCATAATCAACACAAACATCAATAATCCATGCATTCCCACAAATAACATATAATTTCATCATGTTATAATCATATCTCCATATACTTAATTAACCAAGTTCAAGTCTAGATAATGATCATAAGGGATAACAAAACATAGAAATATGCTTAAAATCATGTCTGGGAATGTCTTTCATATTGCATAAAATTATAAGAAAATAGGCTAATAACTAGGTTCATCACACCCCCCATCTATCCATTTGCTTGTCCTCAAGCAAATCAACTAAAGTTGTAGGTTGTAATGCAAGGTGATCTCCTTGAAATCTGCAACAGTGCCTACTCCTTGGGTTTGCTCCAAATAAAAGCCATTACTGTATGCCAACCTGTTCATTCTGGAGACCTCTGCTTTCTCACACTCTGTACTCCACCTCCTAGTCCAATGTGGCACTAGATATAGAAGCATAGGGGGTTGCAAAAGTAAGTGGTATCCAGCTCAGTGCTTGTCCCTTGGTAATGTCCATGTATTTCTTGACCCTTTCAAACATAGCCATAAAGTTATGGACAGAATGGGGTTCTTTCTTTTGTAAATCTGGAGTCAACTGTTCCACCTGTTCTGTACATGCTGATGAGAGTGTTGAATGAGCCCAACTGTCAAATGCTAAATCCTGTCACAATCCTATAGCCTTAAATTCGTGGTCTTCCTCCCCACACCCTTATGTTCTAAGAGTTGTTTCCATTCTGTAATGATTAATTTAGCGATTTTAGATTCTTTTCTAATTGGGAGGGCAATGGATTTTTCTCATTCTGTGTAAGCTTGCATGATTTCCCCTCTCAATTTCTCATTCCTGAAGTAAGAAGCCAGTGCTCTTACCTGTAAACCAGGCTCCACATAAATTAATGGCTTTCATTCAACATCTTCATATACAACATAATTATGTAAGTAAAACTCACATAGTTGGTCTTGTTCTTTAGGTGTGGTGACAGCGCAAACTTTGAGGAGAGCCATTTTCCCACTCATGTCAATTGGTTTATTGTTGATCAATCTACAGAACTGGTAACTCAGAAATTTTTCCTATAGAAACAAGGCATAGGCCCTAGTTGGGGGTCTACATTTGACAATCTGAGCAGCTTTGTCTACTATTTCCTCCATTCTAACTGCTAGCTTCCCCAACTAAATATCCTTCCTTTCTAATGCCTTAGTGTGTTCTGCAATCATGTTTTCTTTTCTCTTTTCCACTCTTCTTTTTGTTTAGAGAAATCCTGAGTAACCTTCCATAGCTGATATCCTAGGGACACAATTGTATGACAAGTTGGGGTTTTTACAACAAGGAGTCTTTTCTCTTTAGCCACTAATTCCTTATTTCCTACAACTACTGTGGCTAACTCTGCAAGGATGTCTAGTTTTGACCCATGATCATAAGTGTTAACTTTTTCTTCCAACTCTTTTATCTTTGCTTCTCTTTGTGTCTCTCTGCTCATAGGTTTTGATCAATTCTTCTAGTTACTTTATTCTTTCAAAGGCTTCCTATAATTCTCTTCTTATATTTTTGTCTTCAATCTGTTAGGAATTAAGGTGTCTCAACCTTGGTAATTCCTTGCATTTATTTATTGCAATATATTTATTTATTGCCTATTGTGTAATTAGGATGCAAATCCTATTTTGTCATCTTGTGGGAGTTGGCACGGTGATGTGTCATCCTACGTGGAAGGTGACCACATGTAATTTTGTCCTCACATGAGGAGATAGGCATCCCACTTAGTGGTAGATGTATTTTTCCATGTGTCGGCACTTTGACTAGTGTATAAGTGAATCTTGACTGAAACGGTTATGACAGATTCCTATGACACGTAAGAGTCGTAATTGGAATGTTCTATGACAGGTGAAGACGTGTCACAAGGCATCTTGGAAGAAGGCATATTTGGGTGCCCCAAGGAGGGTTATGACACGTAAGAGAATATGTTATTTTTAGTCAGTGTATGAAAAATTCTCTTACAACTATAAGTACTGTCAGTATGAAGGATTCCATGATGGTCATAAGATCCGTAAGAGCATCTGTCATTGTCCAACTTGGGAATAGGCAACCATATTGGGATGGGGCCATATGACAAGTTTCATGACCATGTTGCAGTGCTGGACAAGTGTCCCTAGGTGTGGGTTTTGGGCCATGAGGCCAAGTTGGATGCCCATCTCAAGGAAAGTTCATTTCTGCCTTGTAAACTTCTATTTAAGCAGGTGCTTTGAGAGATGTATTATGTGCTATTAAAATGTACTGTTATACTGTTGGATTGTCTCTAGATACTAGTGTTGAAGACTCCTAAAAAGACTTGCATTGCAAGTGTGTTGTAAACCTTGTTGTTTAGCTAATACATTGTGTAGGTTTTGGAGAGTGGGGTTTTTTACCCGTAAGGGTTTTCCCCACGTTATATCTTGTCTCTCTCTCTCTCTCTTCAATCTTATATTCTTGTGTTGTGTATTGTTGCAATATCTCCATTGTTCTGTTTAACATTCTGTAATTGTAAGGATTAAAAAGAATTTACACTCATCTCTCTTTAGATTAGTGTAGGAAGCGATTTCTGCACACCTAGCTTCCTTTCAGTTGGTATCAGAGCCTGGCTAGTTTTGGTTCTAGCTATTGGGTAGGGTTTTTTTGAGCTAATCTTAGGTTGAGTGGGAGCTTTGTACAGAGTATTCTCTAATCTTATTGCAGGAAGGAGATGACAGTCCCATTCAAAAGATTAGAGGTGGAGAAATTTAATGGCACAAATTTTGAGTTATGGAAACTTAAGATGGAAGACATGCTTGTTGATTGAGACCTATGGGAAACCATTTCCAGTGTAAAACCAACTACAATGTTACAAGCTAATTGGGATATCAAAGATCGGAAGGCTAAGGGTCTCATAAGACTCAGTCTAGTTGATTTTGTCTTGTTAAATGTCCATGAGGAGCAGACCATGAAAGACCTTTGGAAGAAGCTGGGAGATGTTTATCAGGCCAAATCCCTGGTGAACAAGCTTTTTCTAAGAAAGAAGTTGTATTCTCTGAGGATGGAGGATGGATGATCTATTGCAGATCACCTGAATGCTTTCAACATGTTAGTTGCACAGTTGACATCTGTTGGTGTGAAGATGGAGGAGGAGGATCGTTGTATGGCCTTGCTTTGTTCTTTGCCAGACTCGTGGGATCATCTTGTTATGTCTATTGGGAGCACCACATCCACTTTCAAAATGGATGAAGTGGTATCTTCGCTGTTATCTGAAGAGATGCAAAGAAAGTCTTATGAAGTAGCTAAAGATGCTCTTGCGGTTCACGGAAGACCCAAGGAGAAAGGGAAAAATAAGGACAAGAAAGATGAGAAGGGTAGATCCAAATCCCATGGGAGATCCAAATCTCCTGGAAAGTCCAAGGTTCTCTGTTGGAACTATGGAAAAAATGGGCATTTTTGAAAGGAATGCAAAGAGGAAAAGAAGAAGAAGAAGAAGAATGTCCCACACTCAGATTATGACAAGTCACAAGATGATGGTGATGCCTTCATTGCAGCCCTAGCCACCCATGCATTTGATGATGTGTGGTTAATTGATTCTGGTGCATCATTCCACATGACCTCTCATCAAAGCTGGTTCATGAAGTATGAAGAGTTCGATGGTGGAAGAGTTTACCTGGGTGACGATTCTCATCTGAAGATTGTTGGTCGTGGAAGAGTCTTAATTCAATTCCCTGATGGACGAGTGAAGGGGATCATTGGGGTCATGCACATCCTAGGCTTGGCATAGAACTTGCTTTCTGTAACTAAGTTGAATGATGCAAGTGTGCAAGTTGTCTTTTTGAAGGACGGATGCAAGATGACTAGAGGATCTATGGTGCTTGCGAAGGGTACTCAGAGAGGTACTCTATTTCAGCTAGATGCATGCACTTCACAGTGCAATAGTTCTTCTGACTTGAAGAAAAGTGTTGTTGTCACTTCATCCCCACCATCTAAACTAGCAAGAAGAAATCTGTTGTAACAAATTCTGATGGTAGTGCATCTTGGGTACCCAAGGGTGCTCATGCTTTGGAAGTTTAGCTTCCTGCTAAAAAGACAATGTTATGGCATAAGAGATTTGGCCACATTGGTGAGAAGGATCTTAGAACCCTGAAAAATAAAAACCTCAATGAGGGGTTAAATGATTGTAAACTTGAGTTTGACTTTTGCAAACATTGTATATATGGAAAGCAAAACCGTGTTCAGTTTTACTCTAGTTCTCACAAGTCTTCTGGTGTGTTAGACCTTATTCATTCTGATGTGTTTGGTCCTGTTAGTGTTCCTTCAATTTCCAAATCTGTATATTTTGTATCTTTCATATATGATTACAGTAGGACATGGATTTATTTTCTTAGAAGCAAGTCTGAATTCTTCAGTCGGTTCAAAGAGTTTAAAGCTTTTGTTGAGAATCAGACTAGTAAAAAGATCAAGTGTTTGAGAACTGACAACGGTGGTGAGTTTTGTTCTATAGCGTTTGATAAGTTCTGTAAAGAGCAAGGGATTGAAAGACATAAGACAACTGCATACACCCTGCAACAAAATGAAGTTGCAGAGAGGATGAACATGACACTAATGGAGAAGGCTAGGAGTATGCTTAGTGGAGCAAGCCTCAAACAAAAGTTTTGGGCTGAAGCTGTAGCCACTGCTTGCTACCTAGTAAACAGGTCTCCTACATCAGCTCTTGTTGGTAAAACACCTATGGAGGTGTGGTTTGGTAAGAAGCCTTCAGTTAGACATCTTCATGTTTTTGGTTGTGAGGCATATGCACATGTGCCTAGGAAGAAATGATCTAAATTGGAGAACAAGGCTGTTAAGTGTATTTTCATTGGCTATGGTGTCAATGTGAACGGATACAAGCTTTGGGATCCTATGGCTAAAAAAATGTTGTATAGAAAAATTGCTATTTTCAGAGAGCTAACACCTTCTTCCATTGTTCTACAGCCAGAAGAAACAAAAAAGAAATAGGATGTGGTTCAGTTTCCTTCTACCCCTAAGAAGACTGAACCAATAGACCCTATGAGACCTAATGATGAGGAGAGCTCTAGCAGCTTTGAAAGCTCAGAAGAAGAAGCAGAACCTCAACCTCAGCCATTGAGGAGGTCTACATGAACAAGAAAGCAACCTGATAGGTTTGGTTATTTATTTCTTGATTCTAGTTATGCTTTTGCCTTGCTTACTAACACTAATGAGCCTATAACTATGATAGAGGCTATGGGCATGAAAAATATAGGTTCCTGGAAGGAGGCCATTGAAGATGAGATGGCTTCTTTGGAGAAGAATAAAACATGGGACTTGGTGCCTTTGCCTGAAGGACGGAAACCTGTTGGATGCAAATGGGTGTTCAAGAAGAAATTTGGTGTAGATGGTAGTGTTGAAAAGTACAAGGCCAGACTGGTTGCGAAGGGGTACTCACAAGTGGAGGGAATTGATTATGGTGAAATTTTCTCTCCCATTGCAAAGATGACATCTATTCGGTTCCTGTTATCTCTTGCAGCAACTTATGACTTAGAGGTGGAGCAGATGGATGTGAAGACAACATTCCTTTATGGTGATTTGGAGGAAGAGATTTACATGTCATAGCCAGAGCATTATATAGAGAAAGGTAAAGAAAATTTGGTTTGCAAGTTAAAAAAGTCTATGTATGGTTTAAAGCAGTCTCCTAGGATGTGGTACTTGAAGTTTGATGCCTTTGTGTTGTCAGTTGGATTTCTGAGATTGAAATTAGATCATTGTGTGTATTATAAATTTGACAATCATCGCATTCTCATTATTGCATTGTATGTTGATGATATGTTGTTCATTGGGAATGGTAAGAATATGATTTCTGATTTGAAGTCTTAGTTGTCAGCACAGTTTGAGATGAAAAATCTAGGGGCAACCAGGTACATTCTGGGAATGGAAATCAGAAGAGACAGAGCTAACAGAAAACTTTGGCTAAGCCAGAGTAAGTATGTGAAGACCGTGTTGGATAGGTTCAGCATGGCAGATTGTAGACCATTGTGTGTTCTTGTTTCATTAGGGACAAAGTTGTCTGTTAATGATTGTCTAAAATCTCCTAGTGAGGTGGAGGACATGAGCAGAGTACCTTATGCTAGTGTTGTTGGCAGTTTGATGTATGCTATAGTCTGTACAAGATCAAACATTGCCCAAGCAGTGGGAGTCCTTAGTCGATTTATGTCTAATCCTGGATGAGTACATTGGGATGCAGTAAAGAGAGTGTTCAGATATTCGAGGGGTACTTCCGAGTATTCCATATGCTATCATGGTAATCCTACAGGACCTTCGCATTCAGTTTGTATTCATGGATTCGTGGATTCTAATTGGGTGGGTGACATTGATAGTAGGAGATCCACCAGTGCTTACGTGTTTACTATATTTGGTGGTGCAATTAGTTGGATGAGTAAGCGGTAACCTATGGTTGCTTTGTCCACGACAGAAGCTGAGTATATGGCAGTAACTCATGCTTGCAAGGAAGCCATTTGGCTTAAGAGATTGTGTTCAGATATTGGTGTTGATGTAGGACATATTAAAATCTGTTGTGACAGTCAAAGTACGATTTGCCTAGCAAAGAATCCAACTTTCCATGCCAGAACAAAGCATATTGATGTATAGTTTCATTTCGTGTGAGACATGGTAGAGGATGGGAAGGTGAATTTGGAGAAGGTAGACACTTTGAAGAATGTTACAGATGCATTGATGAAACCAATGGGCACAGAGAAGTTCAGATGGTGTTCGGAGTCTATGGGCCTCTCGGCCTATAGAAGTTAAATCTTGTTATTTTCATTGGCTCTTACAAGGTGTTCGAAAAGTGGGAGAATGTTGGGAATTAAGGTGTCTTAACCTTGGTAATTCCTTGCACTTATTTATTGTAATATATTTATTTATTGCCTATTGTGTAATTAGGATGCAAATCTTGTTTTGTCATCTTGTGGGAGTTAGCATGGTGATGTGTCATCCTACGTGGAAGGTTACCACATATAATTTTGTCCTCACATGAGGAGATAGGCATCCCACTTAGTGGTAGAGGTATTTTGCCATATGTCAGCACTTTGACTAGTGTGTAAGTGAATCTTGATCGAAACGGTTATGACAGATTCCTATGATGCATAAGAGTCATAAATGGAATGTTCTAAGATAGGTGAAGACATGTGTCATAAGGCATCTTGGAAGAAGGCATCTTTGGGTGCCCCAAGGAGGGTTATGACATGTTGTAAGAGAATATGCTATTTGTAGTCAATGTATGACAGATTCTCTTACAACTATAAGTACTGTCAGTATGACAAATTCCATAATGGTCGTAAGATGTGTAAGAGCATTTGTCATTGCCCAACTTGGGAATAGATGACCATATAGGGATGGGGTGATATGACAAGTGTCATGACCATGTTGTAGTGTTGGACAAGTGTCCCTAGGCATGGTGAGGCCAAGTTGGACGCCCATCTCAAGGAAAGTTCATTTTTTGCCTTGTAAACTTCTATTTAAGCAGGTGCTTTGAGAGGAGATGTATTATGTGTGATTGACAAGTATTGTTATGCTGCTAGATTGTCTCCAGATATGAGTGTCGAAGACTCTTGAAAAGACTTGCATTGCAAGTGTGTTGTAAACCTTGTTGTTTAAATAATACATTGTGCAGGTTTTGGAGTGTGGGGTTTTTCACCCGTAAGGGTTTTCCCCACGTTATATCTTGTCTCTCTTTTGTCCTACATTCTTGTGTTGTGTATCACTGCAATATCTCCATTGTTGTGTTTAACATTCTTTAACTGTAAGGATTAAAAATAATTTGCACTCATCTCTCCTCTTTAGGTTAGTGTCGAAAGCAATTTCTGCACACCTAGCTTCCTTTCACAATCAACGATTCCTCATCCCTTGAAGGTTGTTCATCACCACCCCCTGTGAACTGATATTCCTCATTATTAGGGTTGTCTAGGGTTTACTTCCTAGTTTTCTTAGCAATAAAAATGTCCTTTGACTCAGATTCAGAGGTACTAGACACATACCATTTCCTTTTGATAGGGACTTGTACATTCTTAGTCACATTAGCCTCTTGTTCATGTTCACTTTCTATTGCTACCACATCCTCTTTCTCTTTTCTAGGATTCTCAACAGCACCCCTCCTAACACCTTTCTTCTTAAGGCAATGTGAATGCCTTAATAGTGTGGATTTTTCTTTTGATCTTTTTGCAGGCTCAAAAGAAGAACTACTCTTCTTCTTCCTGGTTCTTGGTGTTTTGGTGCTAGGTGTCTTACTAGAGGATGGGATTTGATTTTCCTCTTCTACTGGGGTTTGATTCACTTCTTCAATTATAGGTTGGTCAGGTGCTACATTTGGCAAAATTGGCACATCCTGTTCTCCTATTTCTTCTACGCTGCAGGTAGGTGAAGTAGCAGGTGAAATAGGGTTTTCTCTCAAGGATGCAATAGGTGACTCTACATTCTCTGGTGTTGCTGGCTCATTAAGGATGTCATTAATATTTCTGCATTTCAAGAATCTTTTCCAGGGCACATGTGGATACTACATCCTAAGGCTTCTCTTTACTAACAGAGTGACCAAACAATCATGGAATAATGTTGATTTATTTGACTTCCTTTGATATTCATATCCCATCTCTTTAAGAAATTATACAAGAAATTTGGCACATTAACTACTCTATCATGGCAAAGATGACTTAACAATTTAAAATGCACAGTGTATAACATGGATTGCCTACCATCACAAGTAAGGTATTTGATGATATGCATGGCACAAGAAGCCCATAAATCTGGTAGTGATAGTTTTTAGTACCTTGTGACATGGATTCCAATTGCTCCCCTGCCTCACTAAATTTGTCTCTTGCAGTTATTGCATCTACTTTGATGGGGAACTCTTCACTATTTTTGGGTAAACCAGATACCTCAGCAATTGCCACTTTTGAAGCATCCACTATCAAACCTTTTATAGTGGCTTCATCATGGTAGAGTGAGGCTACAAGTTGCCTCGTCATACCTTCATTGAATTTTGTGAGCTTCAGAAAATAGTCAATCCATCCTGCTTGTGTAAAGATTGGCAAGGTTAATTGGTCTCCTAGTACCGCATCATGCACTGTAGGTTCCCGTCTAATGATGTCTCCTCCCATATTGCCAAATTGAACTTCAAATTCAAATTCTCCACAACCCTTTTGTTATATCTGCTTGTACTTTTAATTTGAATAACCTACACTTCCAATAACCCCCTGTATATTCCCTTGCTATATTATACCTGTATGCATCAACTCACACCAGCCTGAACTAACAAACTAGCTTGAACCGACTCAGAATTGTGGGAAATTGGGAAATTTAACATAGTAGACAAATTTAGCAGACAAAAGGTTGTAGACATAAGAATGCAAAGGAAAAAGAGGTATTATCTGTGTTGTGTAACTGACAATGGTGAACAATCATTATTTTGAGCAAAAACACTATCCCTCCCCCCAACTAAATCTTGAAGTGACCTCAGTTCAAGGTTGTGTATGGCGAAGAGAAGGATGATTATATATGGATATAGGATTGCTAATGATAATTTTGTATTATTATATGCGAGCACATATGGAAACATTGAAATATCTGCGTTAAATAATGGAAAGTTAATATTTGTACCTATTGGAATGAAGTGAACTAGACTTCGCACGAGCAGAGCATTGGAAAATGTGTATGTAGCATAAGTTTGATTAGACAGAACTTATTATTATGAGAAATGGTGGAAATGACATTCTGGTACGTGTGAACCAGCTGATATAGCTTGCATGCGGTGAGATGACGAATAATGGCTACATGTGCTTGAAAAGTGGAGTGCATGGCGCAAAATTTGAATGAGCTGACGAATAGTTGTTGCATGTGAGTGGATGGATAGTTGATGCATGTTCCTTTCCAACAGGTCCCAATGTGTATTATGGCAATGTGGAGTTTGTTGCCTTCTATAGGTCCCTACGACTTATTGAATCGATCTTCATGAAGATGGCAGCATCGGTGCTATGTGTGCACATGAGGAAAGGAAATAAATTATACCTGAGTGACCTCAAGAGGTGAGTTGTGTAGCTCACCTGCTGAGTCACTTTGATAACTGACAGGGTCTTCCTCCATGTTACTAATAGGTGATGATATAGCAGTATCTGGTTCATGGCTAGGAATAGAGCATTGGTTTAGAAAATCATCTCTATTTGCTGGCCTGGTATAGAGCTTTAATCGGTGGCCATTAACCAAGAGCGAAAATATGACCTCATCTATGGTCTGTAGTTTAACAGCTCCATTGGGAAAGACCTGGTGTATTTCATAAGGTCCTAACCATCTTGATTACAGTTTGCCCTTATGATCCTTGTACTTTGAATCGTATAACAGAGCCCAATCACCCACATGGAATTCTTTATTTTTGATGAATTGATCATGTCATTTGGCTCTCTGCTTTTGAACTATCTCTATGTGGTGCATAGCTACCCTTCTAATCTCATCTAACCCATTGAGAATATGGAGTCTTTCTTACTGTGCTACTACCAGATCCATGTCAAGTTCTAGTGCAGTCCTTAGTGCCTTATATTCAAATTCTATGGGTAAAACTACTATTTTACCATACACTAACTCATAATCATGTGAAACCAGTTGTTGTTTTCCATGTGGTTCTGTATGCCCATACTGCCTTTGGTGGTCTAGATGCGTGGTCCTTCCTATGAATGTTCACTGTTTTGGTCAGAATATTCTCAATTTCTCTGTTTGTAACTTCCACCTGCCCATTGGCCTGGGGGTGATAAGGTGTCAATTTTCTATGCTTGACTTTATATTCTTTAACCAGTGTGGAAATGAGTTCAGAAGTGAAATGTGGACCTTGATCAATGACAATTTCTCTTGGTGCTCCATACCTAGTGAAGTTTTCTTCATACAAGAATTTGGCTACAGTCCCATCTCGGACAAATTGGAAGGCCTTGAATTCAACCCTTTTTGTCAGATAATCAGTGCAAACTAAAATGTACTCATTATTAGAAGTTGATGAAATTGGCCCAATGAAATCTAGCCCCCATTTATCAAATGGTGCTAGTACCATCTGTGGCTGCAGAGGCATTTCATCTAATCTTGTTGTTCTACCCATTCTCTAACATCTGTCACAACTCCTTATGTACTTAATGGCATCCTTATGAAGAGTTGACCAATAATAACCTGTTGTTAAGATCTTGAATGTTGTCCTTTTGGCTGCAAAGTGACCCCCACAGGTGTAGTATCTATCTAGTATCGTTCTAAAAATTTATTTGAACATAATATGTTGGTATGTGTTTGATGACTAGACTTTGAATATCAATACTAGTATGATTATTATTATTATATTCTGTTAAAGGAAAATTAAATGTTTAATGAAATTAGTAGGTATTTAAATTGAAATAAAAGAGTAGCTATTTTATAAACATTGGAATTTATATGTGAAGAATATTATGATCATTAGTAAATGATTTAATTGTTTAATTAATTTTTTCTGTGGAAAGGAGATTTTTTTGTGGAGAATACTTAGTTAATGTATTATTTTATTTTATTTTATTTGAAAAGAAAGGTGAAGAGTTGGGGAAATTATTATAAATAGGGAAATGGTGATTGATTGGTATGCCCATATTTTTATCTCTTTCAAGAAAGAAAATGTTGTAGTTTATTTTATATAACCACATTCTTGGTTGAGAATGGAAATATATCCTAGAAGCTGGCTGGAAGAAAGAAAAAAAGAAAAGTTATGAATGAATGAGGAACAGAGCTGGAAACTCCATGGGCTACTCCTAACCTGGACATCCAAGGTAAGAAAATTAAATTTCTGTTGTATCTTTTCATATGCATTAAAATTTGAAATGTTTGTATGTGACTCTGGAAATGAGATGTTGTGATTTGTGGTCAAGTAATGACGGATATTGGTAAATAAAAGATCTGAAATAGAAAAGAATGGAGGAATGCCTCTTTGGGTCTAGTTACAAATAATTCATGATGGGTTGTGTTTAATGGAGTTTGGTTTTATGAAAATGGGGATTGGAGTTGTGGATTTGGGAGATGTGTGTTGTATCTAAGGGAGCTACTGTAAATGTGTTGGGAGTAATGTTGTGTTTAAAGGGAGATACTGTGTTAGATTGGGAGTAATGTTGTGTTTAAAGGGAGCTACTATGTTTGATTGGGAGTAATGTTGTGTTATTGTGTTAAGGGAGCTACTGTGTTTGTTGACAACCTATGAGGGAGCTACATGCAAGAAAAAGGGAGCTACAGGAATTAAACCCAAGAGGATTCCTCATTTTTCTATTGGATATAGCTTAGGGGTGGATTCAACTAGGTCGATCCTAAGGTTGGGTGGAGAGCTAATCTGGGTTGTTCTGAATGATTTGAGAAAATATAGTTTCTGGTTTAAATTATTATTTTGATAACTGTTGAAAGAATATATATATTTTACTTATGAAAACTAAAGTATTTTATGAATGACTTCCAGTCGTAGAAGATTGAAGAACTTTGATCCTACAAGGAAGAAATGAGAGAAAACATGGATTCCATCTGCAATAAGAGAAAATAAAGTAAATAAAATCATTTCAATTAAAGAAAAATAGAGGCACAGAAATAAATAGATAAAATTAATTTATGTTATGATATAACTGATCAATGCAAGCGGTAATTGTTATATTTCTTTATACCTTTGTTCATAATCTTGGCATCACAAGAATTTTTATCACTATTCTGGTTATATTTCAATGTTGACAAATTTGTGATAGAGTGAGAAGAAAAGCAAAGGGTAGTAAGATTGCATGATCACTTGGTGTCAGTTGGCATCATAAAATGTAAATTGCATAAACATTAAATATATTTACTTTCTTTTGTAACGTCATGAGAAGAATTAATGGTGCTTTCTTGATTATGAAGATGACGTTATAAAATGGAAGAGAAGTGAGAAATGGTGCAGTCCCAGTGCCGACTGCATATCAGCGAAATCAGGTGAGAATTACTTGTTTAAGATTTGTTTGAGATATACTATATACATAGAGAGAAAATTGCTTAGTCATGAAAGAAATAATAAGTGTTACAATAGGGGCTGAAAAGTTTCCATCTTTAATTCATTGTCAGAGGAGGTGTGAAGAGTTTAACTGATTATTAGTTTAGTTGTCTTAGTTTTTGCAAGAATTTCTTTGTAAACACTTGATTTGGTATGATTCATTTGATTGATTTTAAAATCTTCAACATATGGCTAAGGGTTTTTTTTTAATGAGATGCATTTACTGACCAGAAGACGTCCAATATGGAGTAAAAACGTAATTATTGAAAGAAAAGTAATTTTTGTTGCTCATGCCAATTGTTTATGAGTGAAATTAAGGTCGAATAGGGAATATAAATGTTTAACTCATTATGTCTTGCTGGAGCGAGTATTTTATTTATAATTCTAATGGTTATGAAATAATTCATCATTGAAAGATTAATCACTGGTGTCAATTGTTCTTAAAGTTTAGAGACATTAAAACTTTAAAAGTATTTTTCCTTGGTACGCCAAAGTTCAGCATATTATTTGATGAATAATGAAACATGAAATCTGATATTTAATGACGTTTCCTCAATCTCTGTAGCAAATAAAAACACAGTGTTCTGGATGAGGTACGAATAGGAAATTGATTATCACAAAGACAAATAGGTATGAATGAGATTTATAAACATTTAAGGGTTAGGTTATTTATAAAAGTCAAATTGGTATAAGAAAAAGATTGTTAATGTTTAGTCTTGCAGATTGAAGCATTGGAGTACTGACGAATCAGTATGGAGCTGGTACATTGAATATTAAAGGAAGTTGTTTATTTAAAGATATTTAGCCAATGTAACTATCTTTCAAATAACTGGGTTGTAATAAAATTATCTTTCAATATATGAAAATTTCTTTTCAGATTTCATTTGATAAATGTATTCTTATTGAGCAGATTGATATCAATTGGGTTTTCTCTTCCACAAATATAATTTCTTGATCTGAAATATTTTTGATCAGTGTAAGAAATTATTTTTATTTAATTGCATTATAAGTTCTTTGAGTTATTTTTTGCATTTATTTTGGAGTAGGCGTTACAAGAGGGCTCATCATGACAAGCTTTTAGGATGTCAAAGACCTCATCTTCTCTTATGCATCTCCTCATAATATGGTCTAGAACAATGTAGAATAAATAACCAACAATCCAAGAATATGGAAAGCTTTTATGCACTATCTTCTTTCTCTTGGGGATAAATGTGATGGTATATGCCCTGCTACCAAATAGTTAGCAATATCAGCAAACCATGGTGTGTGTATATTGAGGGCAAACAAATGCTCATCTAAGAAAGAGTCATCCACAACACCTTCTTCTATTTGTGTAGGCAATCTATACAGAAAATCTTCCACCACATTAGCTTTCCCTGGCTTATCCACTATTTTTATATCAAAATCCTATAGTAAGAGCAACCATCTAACTAGTCTAACCCCAACCACATGTTTTTTCATTAAGTATCTGATTGCAGTATGATCTCTATGGATAAAGACCTGGTAAGCAGTTATATAATGTTGAAACTTGTTGATATCATAGACAACAACCAACATCTCTTTTTCTGTGACAGTGTAATTGAGCTCTGCTCCTTGTAAGTTTTTACTGATATAATCGATAGCAAACTCCTTATTACCTTCTTTCTATCCCAATATAGCTCTCACAAAAAAATCATAAGCCTAATGTGTATGTGGAAATGCAATGTCAAACTGGGTCCTCTCAAGATAAGTGCTTTTGTCAAAGCTATCGTAAGTGTGTCAAAAGAGTGCTGGCATTCTATGGTCTAGTCAAATTCCATGTCTTTTGTGAGTAAAGTAAACAACAGTGCTACCAGTTTGCTGAAGTCCTATATAAACCTCCTATAATAGCCTGCATGGCCAAGAAAGCTTCTAACTTCTTTTGGTTTTTGTGGTACAAGAAGTGTAGAAATTATCTCAATTTTATTGGGATCCACCTGAATACCATCATTGGATATAAAGTGTCCTAGAACAACTCCTTGAGTCATCATCATAAAGCATTTTTCATGACTTAATGACAAATTATGTTCTTGAGATCTTTTCAGGACCTTCTCTAGATTACTAAGTGCTGTTTCAAATGTGTCTCCATAGGTGGTGAAATCATCCATATAGATCTCCATAGAATCATGATCATAGTTTGAAAAGATACTTAGTACTGCCCTTTGGAAAGTTGTTGGGGCCTTACATAACCCAAAAGGAAGGACATAATAAGCATATGTACCCCAAGGGCATGTAAATGTGGTCTTATCCTGGTCCTCTGGAGTTATTTTTATCTGATTATAGCCACTAAAACCATCTAAGAAGGAGAAGTACTTTTTACCTGCTAGGGAATCAAGTACTTGGTCAATGAAAGGTAATGGGAAATGATCTTTTCTAGTGGCTGTGTTAAGTTCCCTGTAATCTATAAACACCCTCCACTTGCCTCCTTTCTTAGGGACAATAACTAAAGGTGTCACCCATTCACTATCAGAAATAGAGTAAATGAAGCTAGCATTAAGGAGTTTTTGTAGCTCAGCTTTAACTATGTCTCGTAAAGTAGGGTGCATTCTCCTTTGTGGTGCCTTATTGGCTTGAAACCATCATTTATGTAGATCCTATGCATGCATAAGTCTAGATCAATTCCTTTCATGTCATTGTAATCCCATACAAAGGTTGATGCATGTGCCTGGAGCACAGTGTTTAGAGAAGCTTGTTGTTATTTAGTTAGAGCATTGTTAATATTCAACATTTTGCTTGGCATGATTTCTAATGTTTTAGAAGCTGGTTGGACAGATGAAAGGTCACATCCATTAATATTGGGAACACATTCCTGAGGTAGAAGAGAGTGGAAAAGTTGGGATAATTCCTCTGAGGAATGTGCAGGTATGATATTCTGCAATGGATCTTGCAAACATGACAGTCAGTCTTGTTGCTGCGGGTCCCTACTGCAATGGTTCTGTATAATGTGATCAATTAAGTCATCCTCATCTTTGGTTGTTAATAGGGGACTGCGTTCAATGGTCATGAGAGTTTGTAGGGAATAGTGGTCTACTTATTCGAAGGTAGGCCATATGATTTGCTCCAGATTGTCATGAGGTTGAGTTGGTGGATAGAAGACCAATTTCTTGGTTATAGTTCCATTTGAGATTATCATGTTTCTAGACCTACAACCTATGAATGCATCTACTATTGCTAACCATTGTTTGCCTAAGATAAGTGGATAACCTACAAGATTGACTTTTGGTTGCAAAACTATGAAATCTGTAGGGTACTCCCATGAGTCTAATGCTATGACTATGTCTTCAATGATCCCCTCAGGTTTTACTGTTGACCTATCTACCAATTGTAAAATAGTCGGTGTAGGCCTCAGGTTAGGTAGCTGAAGTAGTTGTATTGTTTCTTTAGTCATGACATTGATGGTTGCCCCTAAGTCAATCAAGGTGTTTTTGATGAGAGTTCCATTAATGTTAACATCTACTATTGGATTGCTAGGGTCTGTGTATTTAGGGACAATTATGTTCCCTAACATGATATCAGCAAGGTTACCTAGGACATGGACTATCTGAGGGTCCTTCTTCTTCCTTCTTGGTTTCCTAAGACAAAGGTCTCTCGTTGTCTTGGTGTAAATTGGAATGTCCTTGATAGCTTGGATAAGGGGTATCTTCATACTGACATTTTTAAGTTGACCCAATAAGTCTGTCTTTACTTGGGTTTGATGTTTTGGAATGGCTAGACGTTCAGGGAAAGGAGGGTTTGGATTTGAGATAGTCTAATTTACCTGATTTGATTTAGGTTCTAGAGGTGAATTGTCTAATGTCTCAACTATGGGTTGTTCATCCACCACCTTAGTGATTTGGGGAGATGAGGGCCCAACTAATATTTTCCCTGACCTGAGGTGGACATCACTCACCTCTACCCCATAAGTGGGGTATTGAATAGCCTTGTTAGTGTATGCCTATTGAACATACTTATTATTGGGGTTAGGTGCAGGTTGGGCAGGTAGTTGTGGTGCTCTTGGTGGCTGAGTTGTAGGACAAGATGGATTTGGCATAATGGCTTGCTATTGTGGCTGAGGAGGCAGCAAGGGTTGTGAGTAATTCATGTTTTGGTTTTGCCATTGTGGTTGCCACTAGTTTTGTTGTATTGGCCATTGAGGGTTGTAGTTAGGCCCTTAGAAATTTTGTTGGGGCCATACATTTGGTTATTGTTGATTCAAGTTTTGCTGAGGGTTTTGCCATTGTTGAGGGATTTTCCATTGGTTTTGGGTATTTGGCCAAGGCTGAGGGTTCCAACCAGAGAAATTATGATGACCTATTGGAAATGATGTATTGAAAGTTAGAGGATCTTGTGGCATACCTTGTCTTTGTTGCCATGGTTTCCTTTGTGCAACATAGTATAGCTGGCCATCTTCACCTTCAATTGGTTGAAAGTGTGGTTTCTCTGACTTATCTTCTGTAATACTTGCCACCCTTCTACACTTGCAATTGGCTTTCCTTTGTCTACAATTGGGGTAGTATTCAGTGAGTATTGCATCAGCCTCCTCCTGTTTCTTCTTCAAGTGTAGAGTGTCCAGTTGAGTAGCTAGGTGACTGATAATATCTTCTTTCATGTTGGTCAACAGGTTGCTCAATTCTACCCTTGAAACTGAATTAGATGCTTTGCCAATGGTGGATGTTCTCTCTCCCCTTGTCCTCCTGGTGAAAGTCCTTGAGTAGTTTCTACAAACTTTGCAGACATCTTCAAAGGGTAATTGAGATATATCTCCCATCCCAATAAGATTAAGGGCATCCATGCAGTCATCATTGACTCGTCTCAAGAATATAGGCTTTAAAGATTCATTTGAGAGTTTATTCTGTGAATTTTTCTTTAGGTAGAACTGAAACCTTTCTACATAATCCTCCAATGGTTCATCCTATTTTTGAGTCATCCTGAAGATGTCATCTCTTCTTCTATCAATTCCTCTGCAATAATCTTGGTATTTCTCCAAGAACTTTGTTTTCATTGTGTCCCAATCTGGAATAGCATCCTTGCCTAGTCCCATAAACCATCTTAAAGCAGCATCCTTCAAAGTAGTAGGAAATAGCTTGAGCCTATGAGGACCAGTGGTGTAGTCATAACTCCTACACATGCAATCAAATTTGAACAAGAATGTATCTTGATCTTCGATCACCAAGCCATAGAAGACTGGTAATGTTGAAGGAGGTATATTCTTTAGAGCAGCAACCCTCTCCTGGTTGGTAATCGAGAACTCAAAGGTCACATGCTCAAGTGGATCATCCACTACATCATCCATGGTTAGGAAGGTCCTTTTTGTGTTGTCAGTAGATGTTGATAAGAGGGAAGATTCTTCTTCAGTAATACCCTCACTCTGATCAATGTAGTCACCAATATCTATCGTAGCTTGTTGAGTTGATAGAAGAAACCTTCCCAAAGTGTCTCTCTTCCTCCACATACAATAGGTGTGACTTTGTGTAGCAATGACTCTTGCACAATGTTAGTGAACTTTTTTGGTATTTGGTGAGGTAAAAACCTAAGTGTCCTATCTTCTGAAAGGAAAATGTTGAACTAGGAAACTTGGGGAACTGGTCTCTGAAAATAGTGTCATCCCTGGAAATGACACCAAAAATGTAGTGTCTTTACTATGTCTAGTAAACTTGGTGGTGATCACACAATTCAAAGGAATAACCTATTGAACAGTCCACTATTACCCTTGAAAAGACCTTCATTGAATTATCAACCAGGGCTGGTAAACTTGTGATGGCATTGGCACTGTATGTGCTTTCAAAAACCAAACTATTCTAACTTATCTAGTACAGTATCATAAATCAAACTACTTAATGGCAAAAGATGGTAATTCTGCTACTATTACGATGGGTACTAGTAATGTAAGACTTTAACAATGACTATAAAGGAATGAATTATAAGAATTAGCTTGGTACTGATAACTTATCCTATCCCTCAGAGTATCACAAGTCAAATAAACTAAAACAACTTAAGAATCTAATTGATCTTGCATTCATGAAATAACTGCTACAATAATAATAACATACAAGAAATAAAGTGAAGGACAATTATCCTGAGTGGCCCTTGGTCAGGTGACTGCCTCACTCCTTAAACTCAAATCTAGCTCTCTTAAATCAACACAATCATATTGATTCTAACATGCATTACACAATCTTCTCAAATCACATAAAATCTTGTTGAACTGTAGTATTCAAAACTCATAATCAAAATAAAATTGTCTGCATAATCTAGAAAGATTTAGATGGCTATATCTGTGACAGAGCAAAAACTATTCAAAAATGAACTTAACTAACTTCTACCTCAACCACATAACCATACATATAGGCATGGGGGAGTTTATTGAAATAGGTCTCTTAACTATAAACATAAAACACCACTCTGCACAAACTAGAGTGTAATGAATGCTAATAACAATAACTGAAAATGAAGGAGAGAAGTGTCTTAATAAAATTAGAACTCTCTACTAAAATAGAGGAATGTAGACTGATTGAACCAGTCCCGTTGGTCTTCTAGTTGCAACAAAATCCTTCAACCTTCCAGTCATCTTTATTGGTTACTATCACGATGTGTGATTATCTCCATCAAGTGTCCTCATGCCGTGGTTGTTGCACTTAGTTGAGTCTGGAATCTTCCCTGCTCTCTGCCTGGAAATGTTGTGGCTACTAGCTACACCTTGCAATTGTTGTGGGTTACAGTCCTTCCTTTTTTAGCTATAGGGTTAGTCCATAAACATGTACAAAATACTAACAACCATAATCAACACAAACATCAATAATCCATACATTCCCACAAATAACATACAATTTCATCATGTTATAATCATATCTCCATGTACTTAATTAACCAAGTTCAAGTCTACATAATGATCATAAGGGATAAACAAACATAGAAATATGCTTAAAATAATGTCTGGGATGTCTTTCATATTGCATAAAACTATAAGAAAATAGGCTAATAACTAGGCTCATCACATCCCTGAACTATCCATTTGCTTGTCCTCAAGCAAATCAACTAAGGTTGTAGGTTGTAATGCAAGGTAATCTCCCTGAAATCTACAACAATACCTACTCCTTGGGTTTGCTCCAAATAAAAGCCATTATTGTATGTCAACTTGTTCATTCTGGAGACCTCTACTTTCTCACACTCTGCACTCCACCTCCTAGTCCAATGTGGCACTAGATATAGAAGCATAGGGGGTTGGAAAGTAAGTGGTATCCAGCTCAATGTTTGTCCCTGGCAATGTCCATGTATTTCCTAACCCTTTCAAACATAGCCATAAAGTTATGGACAGAATGGGGTTCTTTATTTTGTAACCCTGGAGCCAAATTGTTCCACCTGTCCTGTACATGTTGATGAGAGTGATGAATGAGCCCAACTGTCAAATGCTGAATCTTATCATAATCCTTTAGCCTTAAATTCATGATCTTCCTCCCCACACCCTTGTGTTCTAAGAGTTGTTTACATTCTGCAATGATTAATTCAGGGATTTCAAATTCTTTTCTAATTGGGAGGGCAAAGGATTTTTCTCATTCTGTGTAAGCTTGCATGATTTCCCCTCTCAATTTCTCACTCTTGAAGTAATAGGCCAGTGCTCTTACCTATAAATCCCCACATAAATTAATGGATTCCATTCAACATCTTCAGATACAACATAATTATGTAAGTAAAATTCACATAGTTGGTCTTGTTCTTCAGGTGTGGTGTTGCAAAAACTTTGAGCAAGGTCATTTTCCCACTCATGTCAACTAGTTTATTACTAATCAATCTACTGAACTGGTAACTCAGAAAATTTTCCTGTAGAAACAAGGCATAGGTACTAGTTGGGGGTCTACATTTGACAATCTAAGCAGCTTTGTCTACTATTTCCTCCATTCTAACTGCTAAATTCTGCAACTCAATACCCTTCCGTTCTAATGCCTTAGTGTGTTATGCAATCGTTGTTTCTTTTTCTCTTTTCCACTCTTCTGTTTGTTTAGAGAAATCCTGAGTAACCTTCCATAACTGATATCCTAGGGACACAATTGTACGACAAGTTGGGGTTTTTACAATAGGGAGTCTTTTCTCTTTAGCCAGTAATTCCTTAGTTCTTGCAACTACTATGGCTAACTCTGCAAAGATGTCTAGTTTTGAGCCCTGATCATAAGTGTTAACTTTTTTTTCCAACTCTTGTATCTTTGCTTCTCTCTCTTTGTCCCTCTGCTCATAGGTTTTGATCAATTCTTCTAGTTGCTTTATTCTTTCAAAGGCTTCCTATAGTTCTCTTCTTATATTCCTGTCTTCAATCAACAATTCCTAATCCCTTGAAGGTTGTTTATCACTACCCCCTGTGAACTCATATTCCTCATTATCAGGGTTGTTTGGGGTTTTCTTCCTAGTTTTCTTAGTAATAAAAAAGTCATCTGATTCAGATTCAGAGGTACTAGACACATACCATTTCCTTTTGATAGGGACTTGTACATTCTCAGTCACATTAGCCTCTTGTTCATGGCCACTTTCTACTGCTATCAAATCTTCTTTCTCTTTCTAGGCTTCTCAATAGCACCCCTCCTAACACCTTTCTTCTTAAGGTGATGTGAACGCCTTAATGGTGTGGATTTTTTTTTTGATCTTTTTGTAGGCTCAGAAGAAGAACTACCCTTCTTCTTCCTGGTTCTTGGTGTTTTGGTGCTAGGTGTCTTACTAGAGGATGGGGTCTGATTTGCCTCTTCTACTAGGGTTTGATTCACTTCTTCCATTATAGGTTGGTCAGGTGCTACATTTGGCAAAATTGGCACACCCTGTTCTCCTATTTCTTCTACGCTGCGGGTAGGTGAAGTAACAGGTGAAACAGGGTTATCACTGAGATTGCACCCTTTTGTTGAATGTGATCCAACAAGACCCCGTGATACAATGGGAATAGCTTCTAGGTGTGGGACCTTACGAAACTTGAAGCTAGACCTCTAGATGAAGGGCTGGTTGCATCGATTTTATCACCTAAATTAGACTACCTACTGTTGTTCTCATAGGAAAAGGGTAGAAAATGTCATAATAAAAGCATAAATCCTAAGGTAATGTGATGTACCAAATGTTTGTGACATGTACTACTGCATAATATACACAATAAGTTTAATAAATTAGCTAGTTTCAAGACACAAATCACATCTGTTTCATGTTCATGTATCAATATTTCATAGGAAGGCTTTGGTGTTTGCAATAGTAGAAGGAAAACTAAAGACTTTCTCACAACTAATGACTATTTGGCACCATGACACAACCTACAACCTACACAAATCATGCATTTTCTATATAGAGGTGTTAAAATGAGACATACATTCAAGGATTTGCATGTAAATCACAAAAATATGCATCAATCATTCATCTACACACAATAGACAAGAATGAGAAGGTAAAAATGCTTTCTTTATTGATCAAAGGTACTTACAAAATAGATGTAAAAGTCTAGTTTTTTTATGATGATGAGTCACAATGTCTGATTTTCGGCTTCCACAACTCCAAAACATGAAAAGAACCACCTCAAAACTAAGCCTAAGGGTCTTATATGTCATCCCAAACATAGGAGAGCATATAGGGACTGAATTTGACTAAGTTACAAAGCCCTAAAAATAGCTAACTTACATTGGATGCCCAAGAAGAGTCCTAGTTTTATTTGGTCTTCAAAAGTTAATTGCTTGACTTCTTTAGCTCCTTGAAATGCTCCATTGTGGCTTGAAGAGTGGAGGTAGTTGGGATGTGTATCCATGAAAAGTGGAACTACTCCTTGGAAAGCTCCAACAACTGCTTTGCTTCTCCTAAATGCTTACAAAGTGGTTAAACTGCTTGTAGTGTTGTCACAACTGCTCATACTGGCCATTACATCTTCCAATCTACCTCAAAATTGCATGGTACAACTGTGTTCCTCTCATCCTAACCACCCTTTACACATTTAGAGGACATGTGTTGATGAATTTGAAAAAGATTGAGTATCCTTGGAGAGTGTAGAGGATAAGTTTGATTCTTTCCAAAGCTTCAAAATGTTCTTTGGACATTCCTTTTTACCTTTCCAATCCCTACTCTACACTTTCAACAACTATATGGTCTTATCATTGTCTTTTAGGCTTAAAACTACCACTTAGACTGATCAAAACCTTCCTTGGCATGAATAAAAGCCTTATTCTTCCTATTGCTATCCCCTTTTCAAGAGTTGTGACTATCCCCTTTCGTCATTGAAACCTTTGTTCACTATTCTTCCCTCCTGACACTTTTTCTAACTATTTTCTCTGGATTCAAAGGTCACTACTCTTTGTGACTTGACTACTCTCCATTGTCCACTGACCTATGTTATCTCAACATCCCCTATTTCATGCTTGCTATACCATGGAGAGGCATACATATGCATCTAAGGACTGTGTGGGCTTATGACACTCTTTTGACTATCCCTAGCCATATAGGCTCTTAAAACTCTTAACAAACCTCACACTAACACTGACAGACCATTAAAAGTATGCAAACCTAGAATTATCTATGAGTTAACTGTATGCTTGATCTTCCATCTCCATTTTGTAACCTCGTGACCTCTTCACACAGTGTCAAAGTCTTTTAATTCCTCTCACTATCTTCATCAATGTTGCTCCTCTTTTCAAGAGTTGTCACAGTCACTTTGCAAATTTGGCTTCGGTAGACCTACATGCTCAGGTATTATGCTTTTATCATTGCCAAACATATGTGAGGCCTATCTATTTCAGTTCCTTATTTTGCTTATTTCACAGTTACAGTTGATGACATTTAGACATTTGGGGACTGTTGATCTCGATATGCAGATTCTCTAGACTATAGTGCTTTACTTTGGTTAGTTATGTTTAGTGTGTTGTGATTTGACTATATCCTAATTTTGATCCACTGATGATGATTAGACATGTGATATGCACTTTGATGATATTAGAGATGTTAGTTGTGAAATATTTATATGCATTTACTATGCGATTTTGATATGGAGATGGTATATAGAAATGCAATTATGAATCTTAAATTATGATGTGATTTTTATAATGTTTAAATGAATTATACGATGGCGTGAGTGTATACATTTCCTTGCTTCGGCTATGATATTTATTGCATTAATCTGTTTGTTCAAGTGCGCAGGTGATTTTCTAGGGCACGGAAAATCAGAGATCAATCTCACACCTATGTGTTTCCCATGTTAGACTGATCCATTCCCAAGAGGGACAAGGATCATGTGTGATTGTATGATGTTTTCGTAAATGTTTGCATTTTATTATTTGGCCTAATTTCACCCTTTTATTTCATTTAATTGATGTGTTGTAAAATATGTGTTTTAATTTACACCACTTGGTGTCTTTTAATTTTAGTGGCCATTTTATATGAATTTTTACCTCCTTAAGTGTTTTCTAGGGGCTAAAATTAACCCTAGGTGGTACCCCTAGGGTCTAGGGCCCATTTGAGTATGTCAAACCCTAGGGTTACCCCTGTTTAGTCACCTTAATCTTATGTTAAAGAAAAGTGGCGAAAATTCAAAGTGGATAAGTGTGGAAGATGAGTCATGCCTTGAAAGAAAACCCATCTCCCTTTCCAAGGCATGGAATTCCACCACCTTGAAGACTTGGGGAGTCTCCAAGACCCCCAAGTGTGTGGAACCTTCCTCCAATGTGTGAGAGCATCTTGGAGTGAAGGGGCTCCCTTTGGAGAATAAGGTGATGGCACATGTCATCCCTTATCCTCTTGGAGCCCATTTGGAGAGATGCCACCTCTCCACCTTTGCTCTCACACATGTGTGAGAGCACATGTGGAGAGGGTGAGGTTTGAATGGATGGGAGGGTGACACATGTCATCCACACATTCCTTTTCCCTGGCAAGTGGGATGGGAAGAGGAAGGAGAAGGTGACATGTGTCACCTTCTCATTCCTCAAGGCTTTGGAATGAAGCCTATTTTAATTCCTCTTTGAGAGGGGAATGGGGTTCTTGTTTTTGCTAAATTTTTCTATCTTTGGAGGGATTTGGGGAAGTTAGAGAGATTTTGAAGGATTGGAGGCTTGGAGAAAGATTGTGGGCTCTTCTTCAACTTTCATCCATTGTTGGACTCTTAAGGTAAGACTCAAGGTATTTTAGCCTTCCTTATGCTTTGTTAATTTTGGTTGTGTGCTTGAAATATTTTGGTGTGTTTGTTTCTTCTTTGTTGTGAGGTTTTTGGGTGTTTTTGGATGAGACTACCAAGCTTGGTGTGTCCATCCATGTGTGGGGTGGGGGAGGAGAGAACCTCCTTGAGGTCACCCTCCTGGTATTGGTATTTTTGTGGCCTTGAGGGCAAGATATTGGAGTATGGAATATTTTTTGTTGGCATGAGTGCCACGGTGAGATTCATATATTCATGGAATTATCATTTTGGGCTTGAGGCCTTATTTTGTGTTGAGACTCTGGGATTTTTGTGGAGTGATCCTCTTGAGTCGAGTGATGTCCACTCCCCTACCCCTTCAAACCCATTTCTATGGGTTTTGTGTTATGTTAAATCTTATGGGTGTTCTTCATGATTTGTGTGGTTTGTTTATTGTTGTGTTGTGGTGTGAAAAAACCCATGTGAAGATCAACCTCCAAGCTCGGGGGTGACCCACTTGTGGGTCTATGGTAGGGAGAAGAGTGTTTTTAGTGGCTTGGTTGTCCCTCCTTTGTTGTGTTTCTTGCAGGTTTATTTTGGTGATCCTTGGAGCTTTGGAGATGTCATATTTTGATGGTGTTGTAATGTTATTGTGGCTACTTGAGAGCCATGGCCAAGAATGGCCTATTTGTTGAGGACAAAATGAAAATAGAGAAAATATCCTCTAATATGTATTGTTTAAATGGTTTTAATGTTACACTCCATCTTGTTGTGGTTGTAAAAATGTAATATATGTTTGTTGTTTTGTTTTATTATGATGTTGTGAGAAAGTTGTACAATGAAAGATAGAATTTAATCTAAACTCTATGTTGCTGATTTTGTATTATTGATTTCAAAAGAAAAATATGCAAGTTGTTGTTCACCTAGATTCTATTTGTTTTCATGTCAAAAATATATACATTATAGTGCTAGTATTTCAAAAAAAAATATAGAGACTCCTAATTGAAGTTGCTTGTACAAAGGGAAGGTTTAATTAGCTAACTAGGTTGCCATTCTTGCACTTTTGGACTTCAAATAAAAATATATGTATGTTGTTGGTTATTAAGTTTTTATTCTGTTATTGATGGGAAATAAATACATTTTCATTCTATGCAAAGTTAGAAGCAAAAGAAGGAAATGAAAAGAATACTTAGCCTATAATTTCTCTGTTGGGTAGATAAGTTATGCTTGCTAAGATGTATGAATGGTTTTCCCTTTAAAATATACCTCTGGTTAGAAATAAAGTAAATTCTGTCTATTGCAAAAAAAAAAACATAGTTGTTCCTTCTTTATAAGGTCTGCCAAGTTAAATCTATCAAAATTGTTCTTATAAATGAAGTGTTACATGTAAGTTATATATACATGTGAATATACATATGTGTGTGTGTGTGCATATATTTGTGTATATATAATCTTTATTGTATACTGTAGGTATAATGTTTCTTTTCTAAGATGGAGGATATATATATACATATTTTATCTCATTTATATTCTCTAGTTTCATGACAGAGAGTTTTTTTTTGTGTTAAAAAGAAAAAAAGAAATGATATTGTGATGCTATGATATATATATATATATATATATATATAAAATCAAATCTTAATCTTATTAATATCAGTGGACTGTAGCTTTGAAGGAAGTTTATGTTTAATAAAGAAATAAAATATAAAAAAAGAGTATAGTATCTTTCCCTGTCTGCTAGGGCACAAAAACCCTAGCAGCAGGTATATGAGGGCTGCGCACGGTGGAGGGGCGATGGCCTAAGGCCTCCGCCAAAGTGTTTCTTATTGCTGGTTGCGGTGATGCCACTCGGTGGCGGGGTAGTAGCCCCCACCACTACTGTCATCCCTCTTTGTATTTAGCTTGTGCCGCTAGCAACCTGCGGCCATCAACTGCCCTGCAGTCCCCTCTCCAGCAGCGCTGCCATCCCACACTCCCTGCTATGTATTTTGCAAGTCGTCCGCCATTGTGACTCTGACTCCGTGGCCAGACCGCTCCCCTCATGCCGCCATGTTGCCTTCTTCGCCACGCCGCCGGCGCTGGTTGTCCCCTGTGCAGCAGCGCACCCACTAATCAAACAAAAATAAACCAAAGAAAGCAAATTTAACTTAGAGCTAAACAAAATACTATACCTGTATTCATTGGTCTTGGTTTGGTAAACCTCTGTGGGTGGCACGATGGTAGTTTAGGGGAGGAGCCTGCAACCAAACAAGAAGAGAAGAATGTAGAGAGAAGAGGGGAAAGGGGAGAGAGGAGAGATTAGGGTTGAGTAGAGTTAGAAATGGATAAGTTATGTTTTTGGGTTTTTCCCATAAGGAAATTAATATTTTATTTGAGTGGGCTTTTAGGTTTGAGCAACAATAGGGTTAGGGCATCTTTTTGGGGGAAATGTTATTTTATTATCTTTTAGGGCTTGGGTGAGAAATTTTTAAATTGGTAATTATATTGCCCTTCCTTGGTGTATGAGGGATTTAAGTTCCCTCTCTCCTTTTGACTTGGGTTTATTTTTTTATTGGGATATTTATTTTATGCCTTAGGCCTTGGTGAGTGGACAATTGTGCCACTAGGGTTATTTTAATTTTAATTATGTGGCATTGGGTTTGTTTTTGTTATTTGATTTTATTGAGACTAGAATTGATTTCTTTAAATTTAATGGCCTTAGGAAGTATTGATTTAATTTAAATTCTTTAAATGTTTGGGTTAGGACATAGTTGTCTTGTGATAACAATTTAATTATGAGGTGCTTTAAATAATAATTAATTTGACCTTGGGTATGCAAATTAATAGTTAAACCTAAATGGAGAAGAAGCTATTTAATTGACATAATTTAACCTATGCGAATAACCAAATGTGTTATTGGGCAACTATTAATTAAATAAATTAAATCTTCTAGGACTTTGGTAGGAAGATATTGTAATAAAAATAATTTCCAAGTACGCCCTAGAGGCGTTATGCTATCAGATTTTTCCAGAAGGCAGTAGTGGTTATTTAATCAACTTAATTTTATCATGGTTTAATAATTTAATGTTTTCACAAATATTTAAGGATTACTGAAAACTGTTAGTAATCTTTTTGTATTAGAATTAGGGTTTTGGTTTCGATACTGGTTGAAATCACGCCATTCATCTAGGAAACTTAGGGGTTCGTAATCAAAGTGATTCAGACCCTAATGGTGATGCTCCTCATGTTGCATAAACCCCCTTAGTCGGCCACCATCACATAGGGGTTGCGATAGATACTCACAATACCCAACTTTTGATTGACATGTTTACGAATTATGCGTATTGCCACCGAGCACACTAAAGCTTGCGAGGGAGTTTTTAGGGATGCGTGTAAATTTTTTTAATATTTCGTGTCATGACCACATGACAAATGTGGACATGACATGTGTGTTGCATGTCGTGACCGCATGGGAATTGTGGGCATAACAACATAACACTACATAGCTCTATACTAGTGTACAAATGTCTTGAGCTGCATATCTTCAAAGATCTCTCTGTCACACTTATACTATGAGGTATGGATTGTTCACACAGTTATATAGGACTGCTCTGAAGAGTGTATGACTCTTCTCTGCTACAGTCATCATTTGACTCATATATGTAGACTTATAGGATAAGACAGTCTTCAAAGGGTTTGGTATTTTGCTTGACAAAGAAACATTTCTCTGGCTTGTATTTTCCAATGCTTGGTTTTTATTTCTCCATTGTCCTTGTATGTTTGTTGACTGTTATAATAGTCTTTATGACTATTTTTTACCTTCTTTCTATATGTTGTGATAGTCAGCTTTTATGAGTGTCCTTCGCCTTTGTCCTTCACATTGTTCCTTTGTAGGTCTGACCCTCATTGCTAGTCTTTATTACTCTTCAAAGCATCCATGGTTGATGACTCTCTCTCTTAGTCACATGCATCATTGTTTCATTTTCAATGTTGTCCTCATACTTTTCAAGCCTTTAAGGTCATCATCATTGTAGATATGTCAAACTTTCATCTCACTATGAGCATGCATGATTAACTATCTTCTTTGTTCCTTTGCACTGCTCCCTATACCTCTTTAGGCATTTTTTGTTACTTGACTGTTACAGTCATCAATAATTTATATATGACTGCTCTTCTTTAGGTCTATGATAGTCACTTCTATTATGACTATATTTCATCATCTATAATCTCTTTGTTATGACTCTATAGAAATTCCACTGTCAAATCATTCTAGCTTTGTGGGCTTTTACTCATATCATTCTCTAATGGTCTCCATTTAGGCCTCTAGTAGATCCTCAGCCCTTTAGACACTGTATTATCTTCTCTACACCCTCTTTGATAAGGACTCTTCTTTCTATGCATCTTTTAATCTCATTTGCAATCAAGGATTAACACATGCATTGAAACCCTAACTGACCCTATCAAGCATACATGGTTTTGGATGGAGTTTGTAAATTTGAAACAGTTTGACAACACACTTCAAACACTTACAAAGGATTTGGGATGACTGTAGACATCCTTAATATCACACATACTTGTGTCCTCTATTCACTATTTTCCTATATCTGCTATACTGTTCCATCGACTACATGCTACCTTCTTAGCCTTGCTGCGACAGTTTTAGCATCACCTTTTTACCTTGTCAAGAACAACTTTCCTTGTTACTCACTATAGACTATTGTCCCAGATTACTATAGGCTTGCTACAAGACTATATAATTACATGGGGCTTCTTGATAATGTCTTCATTGGTCTTCACTATCTTACAACCCCTAAATCTTCAAAGACCATACTTCAGAGATTAAAAAAACTTACGTATTGTCTTGCATGACCACTGTGAAGGCCTAAAAGACCACTGTGACAGTCATATTCATGTGTTTTGATTTTCTATGTAAGGTATTAGTGTATTTCATACCTTTTTTTGTTCTTGCATTGACTATCTCTGTATGCTCCAATGTCTCCCATGTAATGTCCATTTGATTCCTTGAACCTTTGTACCCCTTCTTGTTCACCTTATCATTGTGATGCATTGTCCTTGTTGCTTTAATGACCATCACTACTCTTTTCTGAGTATTTGAGCATGTCAACATGAGTTAATAATCTTCAGATGACTGAATGGAAAGAACAAACATTGTTAGACAATGTGCAGGCCTGCACTGGGTTCCATAGGTTTTTTCAAACCTCTTGCATTGATCCAATCCTTATCACTATCTTCTCTATTTATTACTCATTTGTGTGCATGGTCTGTATCTCCATGTTTTGTCATGGTTAATATCAAATCTATCACTATCTCAGAGCTCCTCACAAGTCCTTCCATTATCATTACAAAACCTTATTTCTTGCTTATCCTATCAACACTTCATGACTCTCTGTTGCAGGTTCATTAGGGTCTATGAACAACTTGATTAATCTCATGAAGCATTAAAGAATATGTGGACCAAAACTCTGATATATCCAACAAATTGTTACTCTCCAAGACCTTGTATAACCTCAAATGCTTATGAGTGCAGTGGTTTCATGAATCTTAGATCTTGATTTCATAATACTTTTCCTCATGCTTCAAACTTGCAGAAAACATGTTAGAAAAAACCCTAAAGACAATGTGGAACAACACAAGAAAAACCCTATCACCAAAACCTAACCTGACTGTAGATGGTCAAACCCAAGGACTTTTGAGGTTTGAACTCATACTCCATGTAGATTTTTTTAAAAAAAAGAAAAACTCCCTCCAAAGTTTAGCACGAATTCTTTTGAAGGTATTAAGGTATTTTTAACCATTTGATTAGGATTTGTATATAAGACATATGTAGGAAAGGCTTTTGAAGGGAAAGCGGTGACCTTTATCACAAGATTAAAAACATTAAAAGCAATTAAAATTTCTTTCATGCCTTTTCAAACAATGTTAAATGCAGAAAACATGTTTAGAGCTTTACAACACTCTATAGGATCTCCCTAGAGAAACCAATGACACTTGAAAACATGATTAAACTATTAACCTCATAAAATGGCTTTTTTTAAAACAATTTATTTGTTTGAGGATAACAACAACCTTGATTACCCATCTAAACCATGGAGTGAAATGGGTAACAGTTTCATTACTTGGCCTCTAGAATTAGGCTGATATGCTTCTACCTGACGTGCTATATGCATTTGAAAATTGTGTTGTGGCACTGGAATTCCTCCCTTAGGTTGATCAAAAGCAAACATAAGTTCCATCTTCATTGGTACTAATGCTTCTTCTTGAGTGTCCATTGGTTTCATAGTCATACCTCTCATTGGGATCGTTGGAGCTCCCCTCTTCTGCTTAGGAATTTTCATGCCTCCCAATATGTCTGTGGGATGATGCTCCTCATGTGTTGGGGCTGAGATGGTAATATCTTTCAAGGGTTGTTCCCTATGAGGAGATGGTATGGTGGTAATAGTAATGCCTTCTGTGGTTAAGGCCTCACAAAATGTTGAAGTTCCTGGCTCCACCAATTTATCCTCCATGATCTGCCTCTTAGCAATGAGGAAGTCATCGTAATCTATGTCACCCCTGTCTTTTGTTTTTCTTTTCTTATCAAATGTTAGGGCTACGCCCTTGGATTTTAATTCATTAACCTTCTCATCAACCCACTTCCAGGTGGTGGTCAAGACCTTTGCTGAAATAATGTCAATAGATGTCTCTTCTGGCTAAGTCTAATCTGGTAGAGACAAGGTCTCCTTATATATCTACTTTTCATCATACTCTAGATCTAGCACTTGGCCATCATCATATTTAACCTGGGGGGGGGACTTCCATAAACTCTGGGGTTTGGATCTGATTAAGGGTTAACCTTTGGTATCCCCTCTTCCTGACCTCTTCTTCATCAATGTAGTCTACCCAGTAGTCCTCCAGATGAGTAACATGCTACATTTTCTTATCGACATACTTTGCCATCCTATCATAAGGATCAAAGGTTGTGGTGAGGCGGAATGGCTGTAGGTTCAACATTTGTAGCTCAACTTCTGAAAGAAGGGCATTCTTAAACTCCAAGCATGAATACTGGTTAATTTCCAGCGGGAAATTCATAGTCCCTCTCTTATACCTTTGAACATATGCTTCGTAGGAGGGGATTATCTACCTGGTGACTTCCAACAACAGAACCTTATCAGTTGGGTATTGAGGTAACATGAAGGGGGTTCCTTGGAATCCTTCCATCCTGATGTATGAAAATGTTGGGAACTAGATAAACCAGGACCTGTGTGGAGTGATGACCTCTTGGGCCTCTTTTGATATTCTCTTGGCTCGATCTCCTTCCATGAACCTAACCAGAAACATTACAAAGCGATCATTCACTCTCTTGTAATTGATAATTGACTGCTTCTTCTTAAGATGTGGGTAATATTCCCACACCAACTAGTCTCCTTTCTTGCTTCCCAGTCTACCAACTATTTGTAAATCTTCAAATTGGGCTCGATATGCACACAGGTAAACCACATAGGAAGTTGTGATAGGTGAAAATCAGATATGCAAACATAAATCAATGAGGAATATAAACAAATACAAATTACCTCCTTTGCATAAATGAATTGCTCACACCGATCGAGTGAATTGAAATGCACCCTATTCCAATTGATTGCTCTTTGCTACTTTGAGATGTGGATTGCTCTATAATTGTAACGTAAATATGGTCTCCCAAGGAATGCTTGTGATAGCATAAGTTTACTTAAATGAGAGATGATCAGAAATGGACAATGAGGTTCAATTTATAGACTTGTGAGACAACAGATCTACGGTTGAGGATGATCAAAAAGATCAATGGTTGAGGATGGTTGAGAGAATGTGCATGAATCAGAGAAGTACAAGTGTCTTGGCTTCCTCATGCATCAAGGGAGTTAACCGAATAGATTGAGGAGTTGATTGAATAGATTGATTAGTGAACTAAGTTGATTGATCAGTGAACTGAATTGATTGATTAGTTTACTAAGTTGCTTAGTGAACTGAATTGATTGCTTTGTTAACTAATTTGATTGATGAGTCATCTCTTTTGATTGACTGTTAACTGATTCTAATTGGAGGAATTTATGGTGGGTGAGGATAAATGGGAAATTAAATAAATAATTTATTTAATTTCATGTGCACATGGGATAATTGAATTAAATATTGGAGGAAATAGATTATTTAAATAAATGTTTTTGAATTTATTTATTTAAATTGGTGGGAAATTGATTTAATTAAATAACTTGGATTATTTAATTAATTTAGAGGAATAAAAATGATTTAATTAAATAATTAGAATTATTTAATTAATGTGGAGGAATAAATTGAATGGTAATCAATAGATGAACTTAATCAAATAATTAAGAATTATTTAATTAAAGAAGTATGACAGATGAAAGCCTGACTTGGGAATAGGTCAATTTTAGGTGTCTACATTTTGCCCCTCTTTGAGATGGTGTTGCAAAGTAACATCATTTCAAAGAAATTTAAAACATAGTGCTATGTTGGATAGAAGAAGATATTGGTTTAGAAGAACATGGTTGGAAGAAAGTGATTGGACTAGAGATAGTGATGCCCCCATCACTCAAAAGTGAGGGTGAGATGAATGGTGATGATGATGATGAATGATGATTATGCAAAAACAAACAAGGCATTTCCCATGTCAAGTTGTAAACCAATGGTTAATTGATGATGATTGATTGATAGTGTCTAGTTTCAGAAATGAAACATCTCATATAAGATGCTTGGTCTGGTTTTGAGAGTGTGATAATTTGTGTAAGACAATTGATTGATGATTCAATTGATTGATTGATTTATTTATTTGGTTTTCCACAAGATTAGGATTAAGACCAAAGGATGTGATTGGATAATTTGGCTAGATTGATTAGCTAGATTGGTATGGAAAGGATGAGGAATATCAATAAGATGAATGATGATGATGATGCCCCCTCAAGAGGACAAACGAATTGGAAGAATACGGGTGTGCTCTCGAAATGAATGGATATGAAGAAAATAAGGAGACAGAAGATGGAGAACAACATAGAGAAAAATGGAGAAGATAAAAGGATGGATGGTAGAATGACAATAATCAAATGATGAGGATAGAATAAATAATTGAATGGGAGAAGTTACGCTAATATGTATAATAGAGCAATCCTTTATTTTGATATAGCATTAGGATATTATGCAACAAGGTATAAGAACCAGGGTGACCAGGTATCCAATGCATAAGACAGTTGAATCTGCAAACAAACGGTTTGAGTTTATTACTACTAGGTATAATAGAACCTTGTCGGATAAGTGAATGAAAAATAGTCTTAGCGTAGAATAGTCTTAATACAAAGGTCTTTGCAGAACCTTATATGTAAAAGATATTGATATGCAAGATGCTAATCCCAACACACACAAGATAGATATTTGACCTAATAGGAGAATAAAATCATCCCTCAAACACATCATACGAAAGCAATGACTATGCCCCAATTTATACAGTATCGCCACATACCTTGAGTATAGAAAGATCAAGGTAGTTTTGAAAGTGCATTTTAAAAGGGACACAAGATAAATCGAAAAGAAAATTGACTGACATACCAAGTAAACATACATCAAACATATTCTCTTGCCAAAGAGGTTGCTTAGGGTTGATAGGGTAGATAAAGCCTTATTGTAGGAAAGATATATCCATTAAAGATTGTTGATCTGATCTAGGATAGATGGATTGTTATAGCAGATGTGGCAAGCGGTATGTAGGAAAACATATGGCTTCATGAGTAGTCATTTTTGCTTCGGGTTTGATAAAAGTACTTGAGCTTTCAAAGGATACATAGTTTGTTTTCTGCTTGAGTTACTCAAGTTGGGGTGATATGATGGATTGTGATAGATGGAAGACAAGAATGATGGAAGTGTTAGATGGATTGGAATGAAGATGATCATTTATGATTGTCTTTGGGAATTTTTTGGATTTTTTTGAATGTTTTTGGGATTTTTTAGATTTTTGAATGTTGTTGGAATTTTTTGGATTTTTGAATGTTTTGGGGATTTTTTGGATTTTTTGAATGTTTTTGGAAAATTTTGAGATTGTTTGATTGTTTTTAGATATTTTTGTGATTTTTTTTAATTGTTTTTGGATATTTTTGTTTTATGGGATGGCATTGTGTTGCATTTTGGATAGCCTTGTTGCTAGATACCAATGACAAGGGAAAACCAGGTCTAGATGCAAGAAGGAAGATGAGATTAGATAAGTGGACACAAGGATGGGTGAAAACAAATGGGATGGGAGACACAATAATGGTATGGATAAAAGGGTAGGCAATAGTGTGTGGAATGAATGTATGTTGCATAAGTGAGCTAGGATGTGATCTCCAAAGACTATGTCACATAGGAATAACATGCCCCATTCTAAGTAATATGTTTAGGATTTTTCATGACAAAACTTAGGACGAGAGGATGATTGGATTGGTTTAAAAGGATGAGGTATATCAAGAGGTTTTCTAAAGCATTTCTCAACATTTTGCCCTTATTTCTTTATTAAGATCAAAAGGAGGAAGGGAGGATGGATGGATAGACATGATAGGTATGTTGGTATAATGGCTAAGGATGGTAAGATAGGATATGATAGGATGGGGTAGATAGGCAAGAAATGATATGTTGGATGAGACAACATGCCCCCAAGTGTAAGACACATAGATAGTCAACCTACATATGATGCCTATTTGCTAGGTTTTCATCATGGTACTTGTAGATTAGATAATGCAAAATGAGAGAAAACACTAAATCAAATGCAAAAACACAAGAGATTATACCTCACATGCACAACCTAATCCCATCAAGGGAAAGAAGGAGCCTTTGCACCCAAAAGAAACTCCTAAGACTAAGATGATCCCTAGAATATTGATTCAAATGTGAAATGCTCTTCAAATATGCAACTCACTATTAACTCAAAGGTGATTTTGGCATGGTAACTTTGCATGAAAATGCATGATGAAAATGACTTGTGAGAGGTTGTATTTATAGACTTTTGGAGAGGATTTTGATCCAAGGGTGGAGATTGATTGGAGAGATCAATGGTGGAGGATGGAAGTGAGGTGGAGGGCCTAGATTTGATCTTGGAAGATGGAGGGCTAGGAATAAAAGTAAATCTTTTATTCATTTTTGGGAAAGGGGTGAATAAATGAGGTTGGGTGAGATAGATTATTTGTGAATTAAAAATTCACATGGGGAAGGGTAAAATGAATTAAAAATTCATTTGGGGAAGAGTGGATATGAGATGTGTAAGGGATGTGTAAGAGGAGTAAATGTGATGTGTGATTTATTTGAATTTTAAATTTGGGAGGTGTGGAGAGAAGTGCTAATGAGGATTTGACTTTCTTAATTAGGGTGATTAACCTAATTAATATGGTTGGAATAAATTAGTAGAGGGATTAGAGGGGGGATTAGATTAATTAATTAGTGATTTAATTAATTAATCCTAAGGCTAGGATGGGATAGGCTAGAGTAGGCAATTAAATAATAGCTATTTAATTGTCTAGGGTAGGGATAGGCTAATTAGTAGGCTGGATTAATTAGTTAACATGGTTTTAACTAATTAATTGGATTTAGGGAAAATGGGGAATTGATTTAATAAATTTTGCATATTTATTAAATCATTTGGCTAAGGTTTGGACTATTGAATTAATAAAATTAATTCAATTTTGGGATAAAATGGTGTGGATTTAGAAAATGAAAGGGGTGATTAATTAAATAAAAATTTAATTAATTAGTTGGAAAGGGAATTGGTAAGTTTAGGGATGTCGGGAATCAGTTTGGTGGTCGAGACATTTTTAGGTGTCTACATTTGCCCCTCTTTGACGTGGCGTCAGGACCTAGGAGGGAAGTGGCGTCAGGTCGAAGAAGAAAAAAATGCCCCAGCTGCCGGGAAGGAATGAGATGGATAAGGGATGCCCCCTCGAGAGGTTGGCGGGAAAAATAACAATTTTACAGGTAAACTCTCGAAAGGATGTGACGGAAGTGAAAGTTGGAGAGGTGCTGGAAAAAGAAGATGGTGGGAGGAAAAAGGGAGGAAAAAGGCTGAGATCTGCACCCTAGAGGGAAAAGGAAGGGATGGAGGGAGGACATGGCCCACTATATTAGGAAAAGTGGGCCCAAAGAGTGCCACATTTGCACACTTTTGACCTTCTAGAAGAAAAGACAAAGGAGAGATGGGCGAGCGCAACCCACAGTTCCCGCGACTTCATCACATCTCAGAGCGATTCCGAGAAGTCAGGCGGTCACCCGAGGCTGGAGCCCAGGTAGGGCCTAACCCGAACTTTGTGATTTTTTACTTTACGCACGTGTTTTTGGGTTTCGGGATATGGGTTAGGAGCGCATGGCGCCATAGACAAGGCAGATTAGCGCAATCCTATGGATTGGCGCTATCCGCCAGGGTAGGCTAAGGCGATTTTGTCACCATTTTAGAGGAATATTGGTGCCATCTTCTGGATTGGCGCCAAAACTCAGGGTGAAGCAAATATGGCATTTTGACGCCATAATATGGGTATAATGGCACTATCGTCTGGAATAGCGCCATAATGGGGAATAGCGCTATTATTAGTTTTAGTGCTAAAAGTTTAATTGATGCAAAAATGGGGTACTGCGCCATCGTCTGGATTGGCGCGATATAGGGCACGCAGTAGCGCCAATGTCTGGATTGGCGCGATACGGGGAGCGCAGTGGCGCCATTGTCAGTATTGGTGCTATAGGTAGGGGAAAGTAGCGCTATTTTTAAAAAGCACTTAGGGATTGTCTGTGTGGGGCCACATGATTTGGGCCTTTGAGACATTTAGAAGAAAAATGTGTGGGGGGAAAGTAATTTTGTATCTAACGAAGAAGTGGTGGATGCAGGATACGCGGCGGTTTATACTGCAGTCGCGAGAGTGACGAGTGCGATCCGTGATGCCGCTATTTGATGAGGCATGGCAACCTCGACTTGCAAGACTGGGGCTTTGGACGGTGGCAGCGATGCCAGTGCTGCAAGCTCATAGAGCTCTGATGAAAGCCGCAGTGGAGCGATACCGCAGCGAGACTTCCAGCTTTTTGCTGCCGACAAGAGAGATGACCATCACACTTGAGGATGTTTATCGCATCCTCAAGCTGTCGATTCATGGTCGACATGTGAGGTATGACATGAGGAGGGGGCGGATTGCATTGATCAGAGTGTTCGGAGCAGAGCGTATTCCAGACTGCCTACATACCCTGTGTCCACGGGATCAAGGTACTTTTAAGATGCGGGTGAAATGAATATGTAGTTCTGGCAAGACTTGATGATGTGGGAATGGTTGGCGATGTGATGTGATGAGGGTTGAGACGTGTTTAGATGATTGTGGTGGGATGTGAGATTGATGCATGGGTGATTATTTTTGGATTTTCTAATTTTCTGTTGTTTTTGGATTTTCTGATTTTATGATGTTTTTGGATTTTCTGATTTTATGATGTTTTTGGATTTTCTGATTTTATGATGTTTTTAGATTTTTTGATTTTATGAACTGTACAAAGGAGAGCTTACAAGGATCCTTGTTCGCTGGGTGGGGTTGTGGGTGGGTGAGGTAGTGCGGGATGGGCGAATAAACTTGATGTTTCAGAATTTCAAGCCATGGGATGTGTGGGTATGGAGTGTCATGCTGGAAAGATGACTTATTAGATGGTAGAACCGGCCATTACGCATGGCGCCTGAAACAGGTTTTCACCATGGTACTTATTCAAGGCGTCACCGAAGTGATTTTCACCATTGGAAGTTTTTATTGCACTCTAATTTTTTCTTGATTTTTTGATTTTTTTTGGTGTTTTATTTTTTACCCTTTTTTTTTTAATTTTTTTGACCTTGTGGTATCAAATGGGTTATGCATAGAATCGCTTGAGGTGCAAGATGTTCATTGGCTCATCTAGAGGCTGCCCCTCAGGTGTTGCAAGCTGATAAGCTCCTGACCCATAGTCAACGGTGATGACATAAGGTCCTAGCCAATTAGGTTCGAATTTTCCTTGCTTCGGACGCTCTTGCAGGTTCTTTTGATTTTCCATTAGGACCAGGTCACCTACCTCAAACTTTCTGGTTCTGATCTTTTTGTTGTAGCTTCTTCTGAGGCGGTTTTGGTATGCCTGTAAGCGATTTAATGCATTCAGGCGTTTCTCATCCAATAATTCAAGTTGATGCAACCTTGCGACACGATCATCTTCATCAGAGATAATATTTTGCAGTGATACTCGGAGGGACGGGAGCTCGACCTCTATAGGTAAAATGGCTTTTGATCCGAATACTAGTGAGTATGGAGTGGCTCCAGTAGGAGTGCGGATGCTAGTGCAGTAAGCCCATAGGGCGGGGTTAAGTTGGAGGTGCCAGTCGCGGCCAGCTTCATTGACTGTCTTCTTTAAGATGCGGAGGATGGTTTTGTTAGAAGCCTCTGCTTGACCGTTTCCTTGGGGGTAATATGGCGTGGAGAAGCGGTGTTTGATGTCAAACTTTTCGCACAAAGTGCAAACTTCTTGGTTCTTAAATGACTTCCCATTATCAGTGACAATGGAATGGGGGATACCGTAGCGGCAGATGATGTAGTGGAGAATGAACTTGGAGATTTGGATGCCTGTGGTGAAGGTGAGTGGTATTGCTTCCACCCACTTTGTGAAGTATTCGGTAGCAGTTATTATGAATTTATGGCCGTTGGAAGATGGAGGGTGTATTTTACCTACGAGGTCGAGTCCCCACTGTGAGAAAGGCCATGGTGTTGTGATTGGTTGCAGCTCCTGTGCTGGTGCGTGGATGAGATCACCGTGCTGTTGGCATGGGAGGCATTTTCTGATAAACTGATGTGCATCTTTGTCCATGGTGGGCCAATAATAACCAGTCCTCAGGATCTTCTTAGAAAGAGCTGGTCCACTTGAATGTGCCCCACAAATACCTGTGTGTACCTCTTCCAAAGCTGCCTCGGCTCCCCTAGAGTCTAAACATCGTAGAAGCGTACCATCAAGACTCCTTTTGTAGAGGGTGTCACCTACAAGGATGAAACGGGAAGCGCGACGGATGAAGGATTTTTTCTGTGATGGGGATAGGTTGTTGGGGAGGATGTTATCGTGAAGATAGAGATAAGTTTCCTGATACCAGGGGGATTAGGGACCAACGATTTCACACACTAATTCAGATTTGGGAACGTCATATGCTGGAATGGGGAGCTCTTCTATCAAGAATTCGCATTTCTTGCTGCCTTGCTTCATGTCAACCAGAGATCCAATGGTGGCCATGGCATCTGCCGCTTTGTTGTTTAACCTTGGGATCTGCTCAAAGTGGATGTCACCGAAATAATCTTTAAAGTCATCGACCATCTTCTTATAGGGAAGAAGCTTGTCGTCCTTGGTTTTATATTCATTATTAACTTGCCTGATGACTAGTTGAGAGTCGCCATACACAGCTAGTTTGTCTATTTTCCATTGGATGGCCATTCGGAGACCTGTGATGAGGGCCTCATATTCTGCTACATTATTGGTGCATGGAAATGTGATTTTGAATGATTTAGGGATCGTGTCACCTTGAGGGGTAACAAACAGGACGCCTGCCCCCGAGTCTCTGTGAGTATAGGATCCATCAAAATACATCTTCCATGTATCTGTGGCTGGTGTGATTGTCAAGATGGCCTCGTCTAGAAATTCTGCTATCGTAGGATGCTCTGCCTGAATAGGTGCCTCAGCCAGTTGATCTGCTATGACTTGTCCTTTGATTGCCTTCCTCTCTGTGTATTCTATGTCAAATTCGGTGAGAATCATGACCCATTTTGCCATCCTTCCTGTGAGAGCTGCTCTGTTTAGCAAATATTTGAGTGGGTCGATCTTAGTAATGAGCTTAGTCTTATGATTGAGCATATAATGTCTTAACTTTTGTGATGTGAAGACGAGGGCCAGGCATGCTCATTCAATTTGTGTGTAGTTAAGCTCATAGGAAATCAAGGTGCGGCTGATGTAGTAGATGGCTCTTTCCTTTCCCTGTTCATTGTGTTATGCTAACAAAGCCCCAATTGCTGTGTCGGTTGCGGAAATATACAAGAGGAGGGGCTCTCCTTGTCTTGGTGGAGATAGGATAGGGGGATTAGCCAGATATGCTTTTAGCTGGTCGAAGGCATCCTGACACTGAGTAGTCCAGGTGAAAGCTGTATCTTTTCGGAGGAGATGCTGGAATGGTTGGCATTTGTCAGCAAGTTGAGCAATGAATCGGCGAATAGACTGTAGTTTACCCTGTAGGCTTCTCAATTGTTTCAAGGTTTTAGGAGGTGGCATTTCAGTAATAGCCTTGACTTTTGCCGGGTCCACCTCGATTCCTCGTCTGGAGACTATGTATCCCAATAATTTGCCTGAAGTGATGCCAAAGACACATTTTTTTGGATTTAGACGAACATTATATTGCTCTAACCTGTCAAAGATCCTGGCTAGCACGTCTAAGTGCTCTTCTCGGGTCTTTGATTTGCCGAGTAAGTCATCAACGTAGTCCTCCATGATGTGGTGAAAGAGGTCGTGGAAGATGACAGTCATTGCTCGTTGATAAGTAGCTCCTGCATTCTTTAGGCCGAACGGCATTACTACCCAACAGTATGTCCCCCATGGGCATATAAAGGATGTTTTGTGCTGATCTTCTTCGGCAATTTTGATTTGATTATATCCTGAAAAGCCATCCATGAGGGATAGCATCTCATGCCCTGCGGTAAGATCCACGATCATGTCAATGTTGGGAAGAGGGAAGTCATCTTTTGGGCAGGCCTTGTTGAGGTCTCTGAAGTCAGTGCAACAGCGGATTCTGCCATCTGGTTTAGCAACATGTACTAGATTCGAGACCCATTCGGGATAATCAATTAGACGTATGAACCCCACATCTAGTAACTTTTTAAGCTCTGCTTTGACAAGAAGGGCCACCTGAGGATTCATCTTTCGGAGCTTCTGTTTGACTGGTTTGGCATTAGGACGCACTGCAAGATGATGTACAACCAAGGCGGGATCTAGCCCTGGCATGTCTGCGTAGGTCCATGCAAAGTTGCGATTTCTGCGTGTGAAGAATGCCAAGAAGTCCTCCTGTTCGAACAGGCTGAGAGATTCTGCTCGATATGTGATTTTCGGCTCTTCCTCTGTCCCTAGATTCATTTCCTGCGCTGGTTCAACCAAGATGGGTGATTTGTCAGGATATACTTTATCTATTTCAGGGAGGCCCATGCTTCCATCTCCTGGCGCCTCATGGAGGTTTTCACCAGGAGATACGTCCTTTATTTTTACTTTTTTAGGATCTGACACTGCCGTGGAACGGTTTTCACCATCAGATCCATTTTTTGTTTTTGTATTTTTGCGACTAGAAGCAGGGGTTGTCTCCCCAAAATAGGCAGCCGGATTGAGTTCCATGATGTATCCAGCTCTGTGGTCTCCCAAGAGGAAGTCGTCTCTTACTCCCATCATTTCAGTAATGGCTTCGTCATTAGGTGCAATATCCAAAATAGGAGGTCCTCGTTGGTCCCAGTCGATGAGGTCAGGGTATACTAATGGTAGGTCATTAGGTGATGAGGCGAGAGTAGTGACAGAGTAGATGGTGCAAATGGAGGAGGCGAAGAAATCGGCAAAGTCGCTAAAGGAGTCTTGTAGGTCCGTTTTGTTAATGTGGTCGACGTCTAGAGAAACTGGAGTAAACTCAGCTAAGATACATTCGCCGGTATTAAGGATGCGTTGTGGTTGACCATACCCTAACCCTTGAGTATAGGGGTTCCTTGTTGCTTGCAGTGGTTCCACAATGCCCTGTTCATGAAGGCCAATGCCGCCTTGTCCTTTGTAACCCATGCTTTTGACTATCTCAGAACCTTTGCCGTAACTATTTGCTGGGATGGTGGGGATGTCTTGTTCTGTTTCCTCGTCCTTGTAAAGCCAGGATGAAATATCTTCAAGTATGTCCTGATCCAGAAGGTGTTTTTTCTCAAAGACGGGCGAGGGTTTGCATTTGATGATGATTGTGTCAGCTGCCTCTGTGTGCGGAGTGCCAAATGTCTTAGGAGTGGGTAATAAGCCCACGCAAAAGGTGCTGTGAAGGTTGTATTCTCCACAGCCTTGGTCGCTAAGCTTGATCTTGACCTCAGGTGGTGAAGGTGTTTGGGATGAAGTGGTGGCGATGTTGGCAGGGTCGATGTATGAAGTGGAAGCTATTGGGGTGATTTGGTTGGTGGCTTTATTGTACGGACAGAAGGTTTGGTTGTGTCCTTCCAGAAAACTACAATATTGGAAAGGACGAGGATCGGCATAGATAGTGACTTCAGTGCCGTTGTGGGGGAATTTGAGACATTGATGGAAAGTGGAGGGGACGGCTTGCATGGCATGGATCCATGGGCGGCCGAGAAGAATGTTATAAGGGAGGTCAAGATCTAGAACCTGACATTTTGTTTCAAGGATTTTCTGTCCCACTTGAATAGGAAGCTTTATGGTACCTTCTGATAGCCTCTCGGTGTCATCATATCCTTTGATTGTTATGCACTCGCTAGCATCCACAACCACATCTGAGTACCCCAGGTGTTTTAGCAATTTTAGAGTGCATATATTTAGGCCGGAACCACCATCTATTAGGACCCTTTTAATGGTGTGTTTGTGAATGTGGACCTCGATGTGTAGTGCATCATTATGTAGGTGCTTGGAGGCAAGAAGGTCTTTTTCAGAAAATGTGATATGGTGTGGTGTGGCAATATGGCCGACCATGGCTTGAAATTGATTGACATCCAAGTTTGCAGGGACTTGTGTTTCCAAAAGGGTCTTGTCGAGAATGTCCTTGTGGCGGGGTGATGTATGAAGTAGCTCAAGGATGGAGATTTGCACGGGTGTCTTTCCTAGATGGTCTAGGAGGTTGTATCGAGCGGTGGGTGATGGACGGGCGTTTGGATGAGGGGGGAGGGGATCAGATGTGGATGGGGGTGTTGGTTCAGTGGGAGGGGCAGTGCAGATTGAGACACGGCCTCGACGGGTTGTGACAGCGCAATCGGGTGCTTGTGCCCGAATGGTGATTGTGTTGACAGAGTGGGATGAGGGTTCAATGCGGCCGACAATGGAGTCGTAGTGTGTGGGTGGTGGAGTGACATTGTACGCTTGATTGGATGATGAAGCTTTGTTATGGTTGGGTAAGGGATCCTTGTAAGCTCCAAGATTGGCATTTGGTGATGGCTGTGTACTGTGCTCAAGGTTGACAAGATTTTGATCTATTAGGTCTTGGATACAATGTTTTAATTGCATGCAGTCCGCTGTTTTATGACCTGCCACGCGGTGGTATTCGCAATAATCATTTTCATTATACCATGCTGCCTTGAGGTCATTGTCTTGGCGTGGTCTGACAGGCGGGAGTGTGATTTCTCCTTGCTTGAGACATCGATCGAGGATGTCCTCAATAGGTTCTGCTAACGGCATGAAATTTCGGTGAGGTTTGCGAAGTTTGTTTGGTCCTCGTTGGTTATTGGTGTTCGCTGCATACGTGTGTGCCGGTGTGTGATTTTGGATGTGTTGGACGACCTTTACATCGGTGACGCCGTCGTTCAAATTATTCTTGTTCTTCCCCCAATAATGTGATTTATCATTAGATTGCGTGTTGGTATTGTTGTTGTTGTTGGGGGTGTTATGATTGGATTTGTGGTTATTGTTATTGTTGTTGGATTTGGGATCGTAAAGTTTGATGGAACCCTTGGCAATGAGGGCTTGTTCCACAGTGGTGCCTTTGTTGATAACCTCTTCAAAGGTAGATGCACACAGAATCTGTAAAAGGCCTAATTCCTGATTGAGATTGGCCACGAACATGGTGACAAGTTGTTTTTCAGGAATAGGCCATGGGAGCTTGCTTGCTAGGCCCCTCCACCTTTGTAGGAAAGAAGCGAAAGCTTCGCCGTTCTTTTGTTTGGTGTTACAAAGGTCGGTAATTGACACCTCATGTTCAAAGTTGTAGGAAAAGTGATTGACAAACTTCTCCACAAGCTCGGGAAATGTTCGAATTCTTGGTGGCAGATGGGCAAACCATTCAGCGGCTTGGCCGCCAAGACTTCTTGGGAAGAGTCTCATAAGATATGTGTCGTTGTGAGAGACTTCGAGGCAAGCAATATAGAATTCCCTTAGGTGGTCCCTAGGGTCTCCCTTTCCCTTGTATTTGTCAAATTTTGGCGTTTCAAAGTTTTTAGGGAAATGGGGCATGTACAAGGTGTGATCAAACGGGTAGGGACAAATATCCTTAAAAGAATAGTATTTCTGTTTGCCCCCAATTTGTAAGTCATCCACCTTTTGGATTAAGCTTTGCAGCGCAGTGTTGAAATCCTGTGGTTGTTGTGGTTGAAACGTGTAGGGTTGTTGATTGGTGAGATATTGGAGGTGGGGTGGGAGTTGGTGTTGGGGATTGGTTTAGATGAGATGTTGATGTTGCGGGTTGGTTTGGATGAGATGTTGGTATTGCGGGTTGGGGTTTGGATTGAGATGTTGGTGTTGGGGATTGGTTTGAATGAGATGTTGGTATTGCGGGTTGGGGTTTGGATTGAGATGTTGGTGTTGGGGATTGGTTTGAATGAGATGTTGGTATTGCGGGTTGGGGTTTGGATTGATTGGTGTCTGTTGTTGTTGGTGTGCATATAGTTGTTGGAGAACATGTGGTGGTATTTGGGGATTGGGATTGTGTTGACTTGTGAGATTGACGTTGGGTATGTGGACGTTGGATGGGTTAGACGTGTTGTGGGATTGTTGTGCGAATAGTTGTCGTAGGTATGCAAGGGTGTGAGGGTTTGGTGGGGGCACACTTGTGGAGGTATTTGCTTGTGTGATGTTGCCTTGTATGCCCATTGTGTTTGAAGTGGAAGGGTTGACGGTAGTCGTGGTAGTGGAGGTGATGACAGGTTGGGAGATGTTAGCAGTGGATGTGGAAGTAGTAGATGTGGTAGCGGTTGAGGTTGTGGATGTGGTAGATACATTAGGTGTTGACGTTTGAGAGATGGTGGGTTGGGTATGTGATGTAGATGCTTGGGTATTTGATGGGGTTGGGACAACTGTAGAAGTGGATGGTTGTGATGATGTTGTGACGGGGGGAAGTTGAGCACCAATTTTGAGAAGATGGTCAAGATATCTCTTTGGATCTGATCTTAGGACTTTATCAAGTAGGTCCATATTATCAGCATCTTGCGTGAAAGTCAAGACATCTAGGTCATTTTGTGGTGGTGGTGGGGTTGGTGTTGGTGCTTGTGGTAAGAAGTGAAAAGGGTCGTTGGCGCCAAATGGGGGGATGAAGGAATATGTAGGTGGATTGTATGTTTGATAGATGGGTATGTTGGTACTGTCGGTGTTAGGCATGCCAAAGGGCCATCGTTACGCCATTTCTTGATTTCTTTTGTGTTGTGATCTTGTGGTGGGCATACAAGTATGGATTTGATTTCTAGATGTGGGATGAGGTGGAGACCTTAGAGAATCGAATTGATTGTGTTGGACCCAAAGATGGATGTGGTCGTGAGATGGAGTAGAGGGATATAATGACGATCGATATGTTTTCCAAAGGTTTTATCCTAAGGGTGATATGAATGGGTGATATTGATATTTTTTGCACAAATTTTGGACCAAAGGTGGATGATAAGAAAGGGATTTGATGTTTTTGATTTTTTGATTGATTTAGGATGGTGAGGATGATATTGTTGATGTTTCTCGAATTGAGCTTTTGGATAAGATCTAGATTTTGATTTGGCACACAAAGGATGATGATTTTCTTTGTTTGGGGTAGACTAATGACCTTACACAAAGAGAGGTGATTTGTTTTTCTTGAAATGTAGACTAATGACTTTCAAGGAAAACGTGATGTTAATGATAGGATCTAGATCTAACTTTGGCTCAAAAGGGTGACAAGATTTGATTGGTGATTTGATGAGGTTTTGATTTGGATATGAATTTTTGAAATGATTTTATATTGGTCCAAGGAGATATGCAAAAGGAATGAATGGGGATGGATAGATATGTATTTGGGCTGATTATGATGTATCAAAAGGGTCCAACAAGGGTGGTGAGTAATCCTCTAAGGTCAAAGAGAATGTGTAATTTAGAAAATTTTGGAAGAAAAATGGCTGGACGGTTGGCGGATTTCTAAGAGATGGGTACGGATTATGGCAGAACAGAAGGTGTAGATCACAACAAAATGGGTCTCTGCTTCAGGCAAGTCAATCTAAGAATAGCGCCAATCCACTGGTGAAAAGGCGCTACAATCAGACAGATATAGCGCTAAAACAGTTTACACAAATTCCTGATGGCAAAATTTTGGGACTTCTGAAGGCGAATTTTTGGATTTGTCTGTTTCGGATGTGACCAACTGGTTTGTTCTGTCTCAGGCACATCAATCTCAAAATAGCGCCAATACACAGGTGAAAAGGCGCTATAATAAGAGTGATATGGCGCTGAAACAGGGTTTGACAGACTTCTGATGGCAAATTTTTGAATTTCTGAAGGTAGACTTTGGGTTTGTCTGTTTCGGATGTGACCAACTGGTTTGTTCTGTTTCAGGCACGTCAATCTCAAAAATAGCGCCAATCCACAGGTGAAAAGGCGCTACAATAAGAGTGATATGGCGCTGAAACAGGGTTTGACAGACTTCTGATGGCAAATTTTTGAATTACTGAAGGTAGATTTTGGGTTTGTCTGTTTCGGATGTGACCAACTGGTTTGTTCTATCTTAGGCACGTCAATCTCAAAAATAGCGCCAATCCACAGGTGCAAAGGCGCTACAATAAGAGTGATATGGCGCTGAAACAGGGTTTGATAGACTTCTAATGGCAAATTTTTGAATTTGATTGTTTAGACTGTGACAACTGATGTGTTCTATCTCTTGGCGAGTTGTTTGTGAAAAATCAATGCACTTTAACACACATTTGAAAGCAAAACAAGCAATGATTTTTGTTTGTGAAATGATATGACTTTGTTTAGAACAAGCACATTTTTACAACCTATGGCGAGAATGGGACAGTATTTGTTGAATCCCCTAGCTACGCCTATTCAAAGTGGGTAGCTCCAGGATCTTGGTAGCACCGGCTCCTCCTTACATTTGCACACACTTCTCACGCATACCAAGATCCAGGTTTCTTATAAGGCTTGACCCTCTCCAAACCTTTAGATTGTCCCTGCTACCTCGGCTAAGAACCGCATGAATCGGGGCCGCTTCAAGGGTTTTGTCCTCTGCGTCAACAAATAGAAGGATTTTGGCTTACTACAACAATGGCTCTTAGTAAGGGCATCCGTTCAGGTGGTTATACGTGCGGCAGTGCTACTCTCCGTTATGGAGTCTCCCAGCCTCCAAGGGTTGCGCCTTGGAGGGTTTATGGGGAGGTTGGTTGTCGGTATAACAAAACAACACCTGTCGCTTGAGACTTTCGTCCCAAACACCTTATTTTATATAGCGGCTTGGAAGAGCTTGGCTTTTTCTCGTTGTCGCTTGGGTCGTTCCCACCTTTCGAAGTGGGGTGGCAGGCCCTCTAAGGTTTACAAAAAGTAATACAATCATGAAAACACTTTTGATCCCCAAGTTCATACAAAGATGCGAGGGGAGAGCATACGTGTTCCTTATGATTATATCACACTCAACATGGTTCAATTTTAGATCTTTGGATTAGATGGGGGGTGATTAATGCAAAGTGTTGTGAGAAGTTTTTGATTCCCAAGATCACCAAAAAGGTGCGAGGGAAGAGCATACACTTTCTCACTCTACTTGACACAATCACAAAGACACTTCACACAATTTTATAGATTGTCTTGATTAGATGCGTGGAAATGCAAGTTTGTTGTTCTTTTTACCCAATGAAGTATGCAATTTGTTGTTCTTTTTATAGCCCAAATTGAAGTGTTTTGATTGTTTGTTTGTTGACACACAAAAGAAAAAAGTATATTTTAGAGCACCAAAAGCAAATGTTATGATCACACACTTCAATCAAGGAGTTGTTTGGTTTGTTTTTAGAATACCAAATGGAAATGTTTGTCTAAGACCTAACAAAGCAAACAAAGGTTCGTTTTAGTTCCCAAATTGAAATGTTTGCTAACTAACTACCAAACCATCCTGCAAAAAATTTCGTTAGTATCCGCAGTACCTACAAAAAATAGAAATGCGAAATAACGCTAAAACTGACATACACAGGCGCCACTGCGGGTAGAACAACCTGACTTATGTAAAATGGCGCTAAAATAACGTAAGGCGCTAATTACAACCTAAGATAGCGCTAATTGAAAAGCGTTGTTACAGACGATAGCGCTAATTCATCCTAAGTTATGCGCTAAAATAGAGAATAGCAATAATCGACACTAATGAAGGTGCCACTGCGCGGTGTTTCTGAATCCTCGGGTAGACATGGATGGCGCTGATCTGAAGGATGGCATCAAAACGCGGAACTGATGCTGTTTGGCCGATTCTGTCAAAAATTCGCTATAACCTCCCCCTGTAATTCCTTATTTTCCTGCAAAACAGAGAACAAAAAGCACTAGAAACAACAGAAAAAGCAAATATCAGATGTGAGTAGGGTTAGCCTAAAAAATACAATCACGCAGAAATAGCGCCAAAGGAGAAATGGCGCTGAAATACGGCAGTTATGGCGTCGTTGCGACTGTCGAATAGCGCTGATCCTGCAAAAGGCCGAATACTAACACAACAACTCACAAACAAGGATTAGATTGGACCTTGTGGGTCCCACCGGGCGTGCCAATGTAGATTAGATAATGTAAAATGAGAGAAAACACTAAATTAAATGCAAAAACACAAGAGATTATACCTCACATGCACAACCTAATCCCATCAAGGGAAAGAAGGAGCCTTTGCACCCAAAAGAAACTCCTAAGACTAAGATGATCCCTAGAATATTGATTCAAATGTGAAATGCTGTTCAAATATGCAACTCACTATTAACTCAAAGGTGATTTTGGCATGGTAACTTTGCATGAAAATGGATGATGAAATGACTTGTGAGAGGTTGTATTTATAGACTTTTGGAGAGGATTTTGATCCAAGGGTGGAGATTGATTGGAGAGATCAATGGTGGAGGATGAAAGTGAGGTGGAGGGCCTAGATTTGATCTTGGAAGATGGAGGGCTAGGAATAAAAGTAAATCTTTTATTCATTTTTGGGAAAGGGGTGAATAAATGAGGTTGGGTGAGATGGATTATTTGTGAATTAAAAATTCACATGGGGAAGGGTAAAATGAATTAAAAATTCATTTGGGGAAGAGTGGATATGAGATGTGTAAGGGATGTGTAAGAGGAGTAAATGTGATGTGTGATTTATTTGAATTTTAAATTTGGGAGGTGTGGAGAGAAGTGCTAATGAGGATTTGACTTTCTTAATTAGAGTGATTAACCTAATTAATATGGCTGGAATAAATTAGTAGAGGGATTAGAGGGGGGATAAGATTAATTAATTAATGATTTAATTAATTAATCCTAAGGCTAGGATGGGATAGGCTAGAGTAGGCAATTAAATAATAGCTATTTAATTGTCTAGGGTAGGGATAGGCTAATTAGGAGGCTGGATTAATTAGTTAACATGGTTTTAACTAATTAATTGGATTTAGAGAAAATGGGGAATTGATTTAATAAATTTTGCATATTTATTAAATCATTTGGCTAAGGTTTGGACTATTGAATTAATAAAATTAATTCAATTTTGGGATAAAATGGTGTGGATTTAGAAAATGAAAGGGGTGATTAATTAAATAAAAATTTAATTAATTAGTTGGAAAGGGAATTGGTAAGTTTAGGGATGTCGGGAATCAGTTTGGTGGTCGAGACATTTTTAGGTGTCTACAGTACTTATCCAAGGTGCCTGTTTACTAGGTTTTCACCATTGGACAAAGGGATTTTTCTTTACTATTTTGATTTTTTTCTCTTTTTTCATTGGAATACTCAAATGAAATAGGTGGATATGGATAAGGACTCAAGCATCTAGTTCCATGAAAGGTGATAGTTCCATTTAAAGATGGATGGTGCACATGGACCATGTCAATTATTATTATGCTCATAGATGTTGGTAAGGGATTGCATGAGAGGGAGATGGGGTAGGTGGATAATGGATTATGATGTGGATTATGTATGGAAGGAATATGCAATGATAGATGGGAGATAGAGGATTATGATGTGGATTATGGATGGAAGGATAATAGATTATGATGTGGATATGGAAAAGCATGGACTATAGGGATATGATGGGTGAAATATGTGGGATAATGGATGAAAGATGGGGAGATGGAGGTATGTGGAAATGTTGTGGAATAGAAAGGAACTGAGACCCACGGTTGCACACACTATAATAAACATTGAAGCTTTTGATTAGAAGATGTAGGAAGTAATGGACTTGTTTGCGTAGGGGATGGTCTATGTAGGATTTTAGATACCCACACAAACTTAAGATTTTTATGATTTTTGCATTGGGATTTATGGGATGGAGGAAGTTGGGAATTTTGGATGAAGTGAGTTTTTTGGGGATTTTTGGGATGAAGGAATTTGAGATATTTGGATGAAATGGGATATGTGGGATATTTGGGATGTGGATGCTTCATTTGACTTAATTTCTTTTTGCTTAGGGACCCAAACCATTTTATTTTTGGACTTTTCTTGTAAAAGGATGGGCTTGGGTAGCCTATTGGATAGATTTTGTTTAGACTCTTTGCATTGATGCCCTAAGGCATAAGTAGTTTTTGGATTTTTTGCTTTATGGGTAGATGCATCCAACACTTTATTTATGAATCCCATGGACTTGGTGGAAGCTTCATGTTTGGGCAATGTGTGCATTTGTTGATCATGGTTAGGAATGTGCGAGAATTTATGGATGGAGGGATTAAAAGTGGATTTGTGGATAAATGGATAAGGGGATTGGATGATAGGGATATTAGGCATTGGGATAAGTGGAGGTAGAGTAGATGGAAGGATATTAGGAGTTGGAAGTAATGGAGGTAAAGTGGATGGGGTAATATTAGGAGTTGGAAGTAGTGGAGGTAAAGTGGATGGAGGAAGGTGTATGGTCACATGCTTTTAGGATTTGTAGAATAATGGGTGAGGAATGGCAACATATGTTTTGGGGATATGATGTGGTTTATAATGGAAAGGAGTGGATTTAGAAGACATGGAGGAAGTGCCAACATCTTGAGATTGCTTTTCTTGGGGAATATAACCAAGGCCATGTGATTTTGGAGGGACTTGGACATGGATGGGTTCCAAAATACCTTGTTCATGAAGGCCTAAGCCTTTACCTTGATAGTTCATTATTTGGAGTATGTGGTGGACAATGAGATTGTGGGTGATTTGGACACTAGATGCGAGCTCAATATTTGGTAGGGAAAGTGAGATGGTAGATAATGGTTGTTGCTCTCCTAAGGAAGAACACTCATGGATGAAGGTGGTAAGACCAAGGGGATATGTTCATGAACTTGAAATATGATCAATTTTGGAGGCCAAAGTATCAATAGGATCTTGATTATCATTATGCTCATTAGGATCCATGCTATTTGTTTGATCATCTTGTTGAAACAAACTAGACAACTGAGAGGGGGGGTGAATCAATTGTCTTATTACTTAAATAATTTTGCACCTTAAAACATTAAACACTTGTCCACTGTTTGTTATGATTAAGTCATGAAAGCATAAACTCATAAACATAAACACAATTGTAAGATCATACACAAGAGACACCAAATTTTTACGTGGAAAACCTTGTTAAGGGAAAAACCATGGTGGGGGTTAACCCACAAGATATATATGTAAAGCACAATACCGAAAATCAAAGGCTCATTGCCCAGAAAAAGGCTCACTACCAAGGGGTGGCTCATTGCTAATGGTTTTGAATTGAGACATTAGCATCTACTCCATGCCTGAATTCAGTTCCATTAAAGCACAATACTCTTCTGCTCTGCTCTGCCTTTTCTCTTCCTTACTTATCTTTGCATTTCCACATAATAAATAGATTTTTCCTCGACTCAATTGTAAGTATTTATAGACTACATCAACCGTGGAATGATCATCAAGGTCGGCATTACAATCATCAACCGTTGGAACAATCTCCAAGGTCGGCATTACAAACATACATAAAATAGGTCTGGACCTAATACAAAATTAGCTAAGGAAATGTAGTAAAAGATGTATGTGGATCACTCCATGCCTTAGCTGGGACTCAAACACGATCTTCCATGCCACTACATGCTTCTACAATCTTCAATACATCTCCGCAATCATTGGGATTAACCAAGTCATCTAAGACTAGTTAGATGCTACGTTATCTGCAAGTAAACTTCAAACACAATCTCAATTCCTTAACGCAGACCAGTGCAAATGTAGGAACACGATTAGGAGGCATCCACAAGCATGGTGTAATCACCAGGAGCAACTACACAAAATCTAACCACTATACCCATGAGATTCTTTACACCGAAGCATATGAACTTCACTATCTTCAACTGTCATAAAAGAAAGATAGATTGCGGACCACAAAATCATGAACCATTGTAGTTGTAGGCACTTATCATCATCCTAGTCTTCCCTCTAGAATTGCAGAGAAAAATACTTCAATGCAAAGGAATGCGGAGAAAAATACCTTCTCCCTATCACCAGTGAATAAAAAAAAAAATAGGTTTTACTCTGGTGAATGTAACTCACTCAATTCATCATGCTAGAGGCTCAAACTTGAGATTTAGCATCTTTAGACATGCCTCTAAATAACTTCCAATCTGCATACTAAGATCTTCATTCTCCAAGAAATGTGGAGCAGTCTTTTGGACTGTTCTTTAGTATGCAACTCATTGTCTTCATTGTGATTCACGATTTCCTTTTTGATTCTTCTAGAGGGGCTAATTTTCTCAATATCCTCAACATATAAAGCTTCTAACCAAATAACAAAATAGGATATAGTTGACACCAATGACAACAAAGATATGTTGACATCAATGACAACACTGATTAAGCACATACTTGCAACAATCTCCCCCTTTGTCATTGATGGCAACATATGATATGAAAAACTACAACAGCCATCAAGACAAGATTCTCCCCTATCTCTTTACACATCTGCAGTCTTTCTCTCTGAGTTTTTCACATGATTTCTCTCCCCCTTTGACATCAATGGAAAAGGGCACATACTTGCACTCCGCTGCTCTGATCCACTCTCTCTTTTGAACTCTCTTCATCTGACTCCTCCCCCTGAGAAGTAGCCCTTACAAGCATCAATCCGGATTTGGAGATGGATTTTTAGGTACCTCTGGACTTATGCACTTTTGTGCATCTTAGTTTAGAGTAGGAGGGGTGATAACCCCTAACTTTTCTTTGAGATCTCAAAAGTATCCTTAGGCAGAGGCTTAGTGAGAATGTCTACAATCTGATCTTTTGTAGATACATACTCCAACTTGAATTCATTCTCTATCACCTTTTCTCTCAGAAAGTGATATCTTATGGATATGTGCTTTGTTCTTGAATGCATTACTGGATTCTTTGATATGTTTATGGCACTTGTATTGTCACAAAAGATTGCAATTGGATCTTCATACAGAACTCGGATGTCCTTCAATATCTGCTTTATCCATAACACTTGAGTGCAACTACATGCTGCTGCAATGTATTCTACTTCTACAGTAGACAGAGATATTGAGTCTTGTTTCTTGCTTAACCAGGATACCAGCCTTTTTCCCAAGAAGAATGCACCTCCATTTGTACTTTTCCTGTTATCCACATCTCCGGCCCAATCTGCATCAGTGTATGCACTGAGACTGAAATCATTGTCTTTTGGATACCACAAACAATAATCCATTGTGCCTTTCAAGTATCTTAGTATTCTCTTGACTGCCATCACATGTGACTCTTTAGGTTCTACTTGAAATCTTTCCACAAGACAAACTGTATGCATTATGTCAGGTCTAGTTTGGGTCAGATAAAGTAATCCTCTAATCATAGATCTATATCTTTTCTGATCTGCCATAGGTGAGTCATCATTTTTACTCAACTTACAACTAGTTACCATGGGAGTGCTTACCATTTGACTGAGAAAGGAAGATACCTTTATCTGATTGATTGATTTACAGACCTAAAAAGTAATTAATCTCACCAAACATGAACATTTCAAATTCATTTTGCATTTTTCCAACAAAAACCATGTACATACCTTCATTGCCTCTAAAGATAATGTCATCAACAAAGACTGCAACAATTAGGATTTGTTCATTATTGATCTTGAAATAGAAATTACTATCGGTAGTACCCTTAATGAACCCTAACTATATCAGATATTATCCAATCTTGCATACCAAGCCTTGGGGCTTGTTTTAGTCCATACAAATCTTTCTTCAATCTGCATACCATGTCACCCTGATCCGATGATTGGAATCCTTCCGGTTGTTCAATATAGACTTCTTCTTCTAATTATCCATTCAAGAATGCAGACTTTACATCCATTTGATATACCTTGAAATCTTTGTAGGCTGCAAATGCTAAAAACATTCTTATTGCTTCAATCCTTGCCACTGATGCAAATGTTTCCTCAAAATCTATTCCTTCAACTTGAGAGTATCCTTTGCATACCAACCTTGCTTTGTTTCTTACCACTTCACCATTCTCATTCATCTTGTTCTTGAAGACCCATTTGGTGCCAATTACATTTTTATTTGCTGGCCTGGGAACAAGATCTCAAGTCTGATTCTTTTCTGTCTGCATCAGTTCTTCTTCCATAGCCTTTACCCAATTTTCATCATTGCAAGCTTCATTTACATTTTTAGGTTCCACTTGAGAAATCAAACAATAATTAACCTGTTCATCAGCAGCTCTTCTTTTGGTTTGAACTCCTTTACTCTTATCTCCTATGATTTAATCTTCAGAGTGATTTAACTTCACATACCTGGATGTCTTAGTAATGATTTCAGGAGCTTGTTCTTCTTCTTCCTCTGAGTTTTCTTGTTACACTACTACTTTGTTTGCAGGGACATCCGGTTCATCAAATTCATATCCACTTGATACCTTTTCCTTGGTTTCATCAACTTTGACATTTGCACTCTCAATGATCTTCTTCAACCTGTTATTGTAGCACCAGTAGGCCTTGCTCTTGGTAGAATATCCAAGGAAGATACCTTCATCACATCTTGCATCAAACTTACTTAGATCTTCATCTCTTCTTATATAACACTTACTACCAAAAACTTTGAAATATTTCACAACGGGAACTTTACCATGCCAAAACTCATAAGGAGTCTTAGAACTATTACCTTTTACTTGGACTCTGTTTAGGATGTATACAGTAGTGTGAATTGCCTCTCTCCAATATACTTCCGATAGGTCAGCCTCCTTCATCATTATTCTAGCAGCCTCTTGAACTATCTTGTTTTTCCTTTCAATTACTCTATTTTGTTGTGGAGTCCTGGGTGCAGATAATTGTCTCTTTATCCCTTGTTCTTCACAAAAGAAGTTAAACTCATTTGATGTAAACTCTCCACCTCTATCAAAACTTAAGCACTTTATCTTCAAGTCTAGCTCATTCTCAACCATTGCAGTAATTTTAGTAGTCCATCAACATATTGGTCCTTGCTCTTGAAACTTATTCTTGTCTGTTTTCCAATTTGGCACTCCTTGCACAAAGTATCAACAGGCTTCACAAGCTTGGACAAATCTCTTACAGCCTCAGTGGAACTTATCTTCAAAATGTTGTCAAAATTGATATGATACAACCTTCTATGCCACAACCAACTTTCATCATTCTAAACCAACAAATAATATTCATTAGTCCCCTTCAAATGATAAATGTTACCTCCCCTCTTTTTGCCAATTGCAATCATTGTTCCAGAGCTTTCCAAGATCTTGCATCCATTTTCCTTGAATCTGAGATCATAACCCTTGTCACACATCTAACCAAAACTCAAGAGATTGTGCTTTAATCCTTTACATATAAGACATCATCAGTGTTATGCTTGCCATCAAAAGAAATGGATCCTTTTCCACAAATCTTACCAGTTGTATCATCACCAAACCTAACCAGTCCTCCATCATATCTTTCTAAACTTATGAACTTACTTTTGTCACCAGTCATGTGATGAGAGCATCCACTATCAATAACCCATTCATCTTTGTCTTCAACAACCTGAGCAACCAAGGCACTTTCCACTGGTTTTTCTTCCTTCAGACAACTAGCAGGATTAGTAGTCATAGGTTCTTCTTTAATAGCAATAAACAAGCATTCATTTCTAGAAGTACTAGCATTATCTAGTTGACCATATGATACTCCTTCATCATCATCAAGATCTTCAACATAATAACATTTCTTTGGAATCCTAGGTCTATCTGGTCTTGGCTTGGGAACTCTTGTGGGGCACCTAGAAGGATAATGACCAATTTTACCACAACTAAAACATTTGAAAGGTAATTTGCCTTTGAACTTACCAGTACCTCTGGGTAGATCGTTAATAAAGTTGGCTTCAAGTTCTTCAAGCTCATAATCTGGTTGCACCTTGTACTTTTCAGATTTGGGGGTTCTTTCTGAAGTACTGGCCTTGAAAGCAATCTTTGTCTTTGGAAGTGAACCACCAAGTTCTCTCATTTCAAAGGCTGTTAGCTTCCCTAGCAGTTGGTCTTTAGTAATCTTTGTCACTATCATTATTTCTTCAATTGCAGCCACTTTATGGCAATAAGATTTAGGCAGTGATCTAAGAATTTTGTTCACAACTTCAATATCCTCAATTTTTCCTCCTACACTTCTAATGCTACTCACAAGTTCATCGACCTTTTGCATGAAGGATGTTATGTTGTCATCTTCGCTCATCTTCAAAGATTCATATTTTGCCTTCAAACTCTACAACTTGCCACTCTTCACATATTCATCTCCTTCATATAGATTCTTCATCTTTTCTCAGATTTCATAAGCAGTTTCTAGCTCCATGATCTTTGTTACTTCAACGTCGGATAAGGCACTCACCAAGGCATCTTTGGCTTTTATGTTCAACTCAAATTCCTTGATCTCATCTTTATTTTGAGAACCATTCTTCGGTATTTCATACTTATTTTCAATTATTTTCCAAACACTATAACCCAAGTAGAGGAGATGGGGTTTCATGCGGATCTTCCAGACGGAGTAGTTTGTTCCATCTAACCATAGACTTTCCTTCTTATACGACATCCTGGATCAACCTCAAGCAGTTAAGCTTTCTTCTAAGGAATCTGGCTCTGATACCAATTGTTGAAATGAACCAGACAACTCAAAGGGGGGGTGAATAAGTTGTCTTATTACTTAAATAATTCTGCACCTTAAAACATTAAACACTTGTCCACTGTTTGTTATGATTAAGTCATGAAAGCATAAACTCATAAACATAAACACAATTGCAAGATCATACACAAGATACACCAGATTTTTACGTGGAAAACACTGTTAAGGAAAAAACCATGGTGGGGGTTAACCCACAAGATATATATGTAATGCACAATACCGAAAATCAGAGGCTCATTGCCAAGAGTTTTGAACTAAGACGTTAGCATCTACTCCATGCCTAAATTTAGTTCCATTGAAGCACAATACTCTTCTGCTCTGCTCTACCTTTTCTCTTCCTTACTTATCTTTGCATTTCTGCTTAGGGTCGTCCCTTTTGGATGAAGCGCAATCCAAAAGCATGCCCTTCTAAAGGTTGATAACATACATGGAAAGCGATAACATGAATAACTTAAATGTTTTTGATTCCTAACATCATGTTGTCGTGCGAAGGAAGAGCATACACATTCAAGAAATTCCAAACATGGAAGACACATGTAAATTCCCTTAAGCAAAATTGAAATGTGAGTTATATGATTTAGTGATGATCAAGATTGCACATACATGTCAATTCCGTTAAGCAAATGAAGTGTGAATCCTAAGATGTTGTGAGAATCAATATTACACATACATGTCAATTCCCTTAAGCAAAAATGAAGTGTGAATCCTAAGACGTTGTGAGAATCAAGATTACACATACATGTCAATTCCCTTAAGCAAAAATGAAGTGTGAATCCTAAGACATTGTGAGAATCAAGATTGCACATACATGTCAATTCCCTTAAGAGAAATTAAAGTGTGAATCCTAAGACTTAGTGATAATCAAGATTTGTCTTTGGCATACGTCCTGCATCAAATCACATTAGTAGTCTCAAGAAAAAGTTTGGTCTTTGTCAAATGATAAGAGGCATAAAACAAAAAATGAGTAATCTGGAAAATTTCTGAGAAATATGATTAGTGACAGCAAAATAGAGAGTATCACCAGATTCTTCTTGAAATTCTATGCAATTTAAAAAAAAAATTCATGAAATTTCGTTAAGAAATGCATAAGTTATAGCGATTTGAAGATTCCAAAGTAGGGTTGACTTTGACTTATTATACCTAATGAAGTTGACCAGATGGGCCAAAAATACCTATACCACTACGAAGTTGAGTGAACAAGCTTTCCAATGCAACCAGTTTCATGAAAATAGGATATACCTGCAAAAAGTTATGCCAAAAAGAAAAAAAAATCACCTATTTGGGCATGTAGGAGCAAATCCGGTAGTCAGAGAACCACTAGTGGTTAAACGACATTCTGGTCACATTGACAGTTTGATGTGTGTAGTTAAGTTTAATGCTAAGGGATTTAAGCAAGCCCCTAGTCACCCATGTGACTAGGGTCTAATCTCCTGAAAAAATTAAAAAAAAAATGTTAAACCTAAAAGTTAAAGTCAACTTTGGGTTTGATTTTTTTTGTTTTTAATAAATTGATTTTTGCAAAGGTTTGTTGTTGGTAGTGTTTGTAGGTATATATGCAGGTGAAGGGGCGGCAGAGATGGTAGGCGGCAGTAGGGAGGCGAAGCAGCAGTGGGTGGATGCAAGGCGGATGGCAGTCTGATGGTGGATGGTTTGCAGGGAGCGGTGGCGAAGGGGAGTTTGGGTGGGTGGTGTGAGGGAGTTGCAGGCAGGAGAGGGACGGGAGGAGGGAGCACAGATGGAGGGATAAGGGTGGACTGCAGGGGTAAGGGATCGAGGGCAGGGGGTGGGTGCAGAGTTGGATCGGGGGTAGGAGGGTAGGCATTGGGAGGGATGGGAGGTGCCTGTGTGGGCAGAGCCTACAAAAAAATAATTTTTGTTTTTGTTTATTTTTTAAATTTTTTATTGTTTGTTTTGTTTTTCTTGTTTTTGAATTTTTTTTTTGCTTAATAAAAAAAATGCAATCTAAAAAAACTTGCCTATTTTGATTTTTTTTGGACTGTATTTCTTTTTACTATTTTTCTTAAAAAAAAAAAATTCTTTTTTTTAATAATTTTTTTAATCCAAAAAAGTAAAATTAAATGGAAAGGTCATGAATTTTTTTTTTTGTTTTTTTAATGTATTTACTTTTGCAAAAATAGGCCAAAAAAAATATATTTCAAATAACAAAAAGTAGGGGTATTTTATGTCAATTTTTACCTACGAGGCCTCCGGGATTCAACGGTGAGGTCAATTTTTGCGTACGAAGTGACCTGTGAAACTTGATCCCCAAAACTTGACAAAAACAATGTGAGAGCTCCAAATGAAAATGTATAAATAAGTTAATGGCGAGAGTTAGAGTACCGGGCGTGCCAAAATGTGATAGGTGAAAATCAGATATGCAAACATAAATCAATGAGGAATATAAACAAATACAAATTACCTCCTTTGCACAAATGAATTACCTACACCGATTGAGCGAATTGAAATGCACCCTATTCCAATTGATTTCTCTTTGCTACTTTGAGATGTGGATTGCTCTATAATTGTAACGTAAATATGATCTCCCAAGGAATGATTGTGACAGCATAAGTTTAATTAAACGAGAGATGGTTAGAAATGGAGAATGAGGTTCAATTTATAGACTTGTGAGACAACATAACTATGGTTGAGGATGATTAGAAAGATCAACAGTTGAGGATGGTTGAGAGAATGTGCGCGAATCAGAGAAGGACACGTGTCCTAGCTTCCTCATGCTTCAAGGGAGTTAACAGAATAGATTGAGGAGTTGACTAAATAGATTGATCAGTGAACTGAATTGATTGATTAGTTGACTGAGTTGATTGCTTAGTGAACTGAACTGATTGCTTTGTTAACTAATTTAATTGATGAGTCAACTCTTTTGATTGACTGTTAATTGATTCTGATTGGAAGAATTTATGGTGGGTGAGGATAAATGGGAAATTATTTAATTTCATGTGCACATGGGATAATTGAATTAAATATTAATTTTAATTCAATTTGAAGGAAATAGATTATTTAAATAAATATTTTTGAATTTATTTATTTAAATTGGAGGGAAATTGATTTAATAAAATAACTTGGATTATTTAATTAATTTAGAGGAATAAAAATGACTTCATTAAATAATTGGAATTATTTAATTAATGTGGAGGAATAAATTGAATGGTAATCGATAGATGAACTTAATCAAATGATTAAGAATTATTTAATTAAAGAAGTATGATAGATGAAACCCTGACCTAGGAATAGGTCAATTTTAGGTGTCTATAGAAGTCATAAAGAAACTCCATTTCTTCTTCCTCCATGAGTTCATCCTCGTATGTAGGTGGTCACTAATCAGCTGTGCCCAGTGCACTACCCTGCCCTTTTCCTTTACGTAGTGGATGAGACCATACCTCCATGGGTTGAAATCTCTAGACACGGCTTTGCCTACCATTCAGATTAACAGGGCTATCATGTACTAGACTTCTAGGTTGAAGTCATACCTGTATAAATTCTGTGGCATATTGGAGACTGCCTTGGGCTTTGTTTTGAGGTCTAGCCATGAGGTGTGCATAACTTTTCTGCATCCTACCACATTGGAGTTATACTCCATTACCAAAGCATTTTGATCCAGCTCATAGACTTCATGGCTTCTGGGCAACCTGAAGGCTTTAGTGACACCCTTAGCTGAATAATCAGCATAGAGTCACCCCTGTTGATCCACTGTCCTATTGATAGGGTTGTAATTGTTGGCACACTCGATTAATCTTTCCAAAGCGACTGTGGCGTATGGGAAGCCAGCCGCATGATATATCCCACTGGAGACAACTCTATTAAGTACCGGGTGATCCTCCTGTGCCTAAATTTTGGCTCTGAAAGCCTCTAAGTCTATAGCTCCGTAATGGGTATCCATGGCATGCTCTACTTGGCCCACACTCTGCCAGGGGCATGAAACATTGGCTAAGCAAACTCATCATCATGTTTTCTTTATCTCTTCTGCATTGTATCCTGCAGGATACAAATATTTAGAATTAACACTAACATTTGGAATTTAGGGCAAAGGAATTAGTTCTGAGCTTTGAGAAGCAACTCAAAATCATTTTAAAACAAAGATATCATCTTGAATTTACCTCTGGTAAACAAGATTAACCTCCTGATAAGAACTTAAATTACTATCATTTTTTTTAAAAGAAGAGTTTTGTCGTATACATACCCGATGACCTGAATATCACCTTGGGGAGTTATACAGAGGACATCTATTCATTGTTATGTATCTCATTCAATAAATTTTTTGAATTTATCTTATATTCTTGATTGGAATGCTTTATAGGTATAGGACCCATGAGTGGTCATGATCGAGCCTCTCAAGGTGCTCGAAGTTTGCAAGCACCACTTGCGTAACAGAGAGGTTACTCAGTGCAAGGTCTAGTGGGACCAATATGCAGAGGATAGTGCCACATGGGAAGATTACCATGATTTTTATCAGAGATTTCCTCATTTGTTTTATGCTTTTGCAAGTTGAACCAAAAATTTTAAATTATTATTTTGGATACATTAGATCATTGAGGACGGTGAATCTTATGGGGAGAGATATGTCACACCCCAAATTTTGACTATGTTTTAATTTTTACTTGCACGTAATTAGTAGTAGATTATGCATAAGTTAATGATTTGATGTTATGAGAAAATGTCAGGGTAAATCAATGATATCATGAATTTGTGATTATATATTTAGAATTAAACATGTGATTATATGATGTCATGATTATTTATTCATAAGGTTTATGAATTGACTAACGATACACTAACCCCAATTTGGTGATTGCAAGTTGTAACCAGGAAACAAGTTTTCTAGCCTCCAAGAAAGAGGGAGAGCATCATCAGAGAGAAGAGAATAGATGTATGGTTAGAATAGATTGGTTGCCATATAAGTCTTGTTCTTTCACAGTTTAGTGAACCTTCATCGAGTTTGGTAAGTTGTGTTTGATCAAATTGGTCTAATTTTTGGGTTGACTCGACAATCGTCGATTTGTCAACTAGATCCATTAAGCTTAGGTTAGTCAAAAACTAAGTTAGGTTAGTATGTGACCGTCGACAAGAAATGGTCGATAGTTGTTAAATTATGTTATTATTGAAAAATTTCTGGTTAGAATTCTATCATGTTATTTTGTTTATTTTGGTGTTTACGCAAGATAGAGAGGGGGAGAATACCTCGACCCCATCCTCGTATCTTGTCGAGTGTTAGAAACAATGTAAGTATACGTTGTGCACACATTCATTACGTTGTTATATATCTATATATATTTAATGTGATTTATGAGTTAGACTTGTGTGGTGGTCGATGGGATTCTCGAAGAATGTGGTATGTTTGCAATTTAATGCAAACCACTTTTTTTATTATGGTTGCTCGACTCCTTTACTCTATAACTATTTTGGAGGAGCTTTTTAAAACAACAAAGGAGTGGTCTTAATGACCAGTTGCACCACCTTCTACACGCATGCCTTTATAGCATGAGAATAGGTGAAGTTTAAGGCAGGGCCTCTACGATTATGGAGGACTGTTGATGATCTTAAACCCCTTTAAGAAGTAGAACTTAAGAGAGATGTCGAAATAGATATGCATCGTGTTAAGCTATAATTAAAGATAGCTAATCACTAAGTTGTGGGACAAGCTTTTTGATACAGTTGATAAACTTGAGAGAGTAGCCAAATGGTGGACTGAGTAGTTTTTAGATCTCGGTGAGAGCATAAAGAACTCTGTTAGAGCCCAGAGATCTTGGTGAGAGCAGAGAGAGATTCATTCTCTATTAAGAATCATGGGGAAAAGATTTAGAAGCGTAGTAGAAGGCTTAGTGTAGCACAAAGAACATAGGTATGGTTACCTCATTTAAAATAATTACTTCGTTCTTTCATTATGATATATGTATTTTGTAGAATCATACAGAGAAATATTTATGTATGTCAAATATTTAGAGATATTCTAAACAGAGATCTAGTCAACGTAGCTTCTATGAAAGCACAATCTCATAGGAAGTAAAGTAATTAGTTTGTTTAGTTTTGGAACTGCACTCGGAGTGCATAGGATATTTGAACTCGAATGATAAAAGTGTAAATATCGTCGAGCCATAGATGAAACCACAGATGGTAACACATTTGAATGTTTATAGTGAAACCACAGATGGTAAACATTTGATTCCTTTTTTAGCAGCGGGAATACTTTGGAGACACCCTTTTTGTGTCTTTGAGCTGTAGCACCTAATCCTTAGAAAATTGAATTGTGTTAGGCATAGGAAATATGTAATGATTTGATTATCATTGTCTATTCAGGGACTTCGTTAGAAATATGTTTTCCAACTTTTTTTATTCAAGATAATATAGTTTTCTATTAGTTGTCAAACATGAATATGAGTAAATAACTGCCATGTGAATGTAGAGAAGAGACTGAGTTATGTTTTCTCTTTTGAAACACAGTGTTAGGGACATATTCTATTATAGTTATAGAGTTATAACATATACAAGTGCTTAGATTGGACTTGTGAGAACCTTGATTTAAACTTGGAGATCAAGAAGAGCAAGATTGTAGAAAAGTTTAGATAGAGTTAGATATACTTTTCACAATGTTTAATTTTAGTTTTATTGTTTCGATCAAAAGGACTCTGTGATGGATTTTCACTTATTTTTAGTATATATATAAATGATATTATTATCATTAAAAACATCTAGTATAGTGATTTAACATCACCTATGCATTTTCACAATAATGATAGGATTATCGTGTTATTCAAAGGATGACATACACGAGCCAATAACCTTTTCAATATTAGGAAGCCAATGGACTTAAGAAGACCAAGAGCTTAAAGATATTATGTTGCTATTATTGTAGTCCCAAATCTACCTAGGTTGAAAGGTTGACTTAGTTCAAAGATTAGATATGATAATGATAGTGTATTCATTAATATTTTTATATTAATGAGAATAAACCTAATATTCTAAGTTTATGTATGACATGAGAAATATAATTCAACAATGCCCAAGTGGTCAAGAGTAGACTAGACGTGCCGATGATGGCATGGCTCGGTGGTTAAGTCACTCGGTTGTAGTGGTGGCCACCAGAGTTCAAACCCCCGCTGGGCCAACGAGCTCGCAAGGCTTTACGCCTTCGTTGGGCCAATGAGCTCGTGGGTTTGAAGTGTTCTTCCTAGGGCATGAGGTCCCCCAGTTGTGGCCTCACCGGTTCATTGCTCTAGGCAAAAGCATTCGCGTGGAGCCGGAGGGCATGTCGCACCAGCGTTGTCGGTCACGTTAAAAAGTTTACCAAGTGCATTATCTTTAAAAAAAAAAAAGAGTAGACTAGAGGTTTTGTTTCCATGCTATAGTATAAACTTTTAATTTTGGGAAAAACAATCTAGTATTTGTTATATCAATGAGCTTGTGATAAAGAAGTTAAAACCGAGAATCAACCCATAAGGGTTTAGAAAACTTAAAACTCTTAAGTCGGTTATGAAATTGTTTTAGTCTATTGTATAATATGGTCGACAGTGAATAGTCGAGAAACCATTGATCAAGACGGTATAAATTAGAAAGAGTCTAGGAAGCACTTTGATAAATTTACCTGATTTCTTGATGGAGTTGAAACTTGTTATGTTTCATTAGAGTGCTTAATCTTTGGATCATTGAGTAGGATGACAGGAAGTCATAGACCCTAGTACTTGCAAATATGCAAAGGGGGACTCTCTGAAAGGTTAAAATACATAAATCTACATACTATAAGTATATCCTAGATTAAGGATTAAATTTTAAGTTAGATTGACTTGTAATTGAATTTAATAAGGACAATTTATGTCTAGAGGTACTAGTCCTAGTCAAACTGTAAGATGAGATAGTTTCCAAGTTGTGTTAGAGGGGTGTGAACACACGACTACATTTATTGCAAATGTCTATTCATATAGAAGCTTTGGCCAAAGTGATGCATTTGTCTCTGCATGCATTAGTTGGTTCACAACTGTCTAGATGGCGTGACTTGTAAAAATGATCATACTTAGCTAAAAGATTGTCTAGAGTTGTATGGTCAATTGAGTTATGTAAGACACAACACTAGGACTCAGATGTCAACCTGTTGGTTATTTATGTCTATACTCTTCGTGAAGGGTAGGGCCACTTCCAGGAAGGAAGGTGTGCGGGGGACCACCGGTCTGTGGTTGGAGGTAAAGCACTCGAATGATGCTCTCCCTTTGTAGCAGAAGACTCGCTGAGACTTGTAAGACATATATCAGATCCCAGATGCAGTACACTTTATGTTATGACTTATGTTTGTCAAACTTGTGTAAAAACTATTCTTTTTGCCAAGTGCAGAATAATTAAAAATATAAAGTGAAATGTTTTCACTATGATTCTATCTTTGAATATAATGTATTTTTCAAGGTTGAAAAGATATGCATTTATTTCTTGAGAATATGGAAAATGATAAAAAAAAGTATTCATGCTTAGATCTTCATTTACTTTCTTAGTAAATTGTGTGTGTAATTCCAAGTAATATGAGATGGCATGTTACAATACCTATGGAAAAATCTTCTAGGTAAACTTGGAAGAAGTTAGGAACAACAACATCCCATAAGGCTTTATAAAATTCACAAGGAAAATTGTCACAACTAAGGACTTTGTAATTGGCCATAGAAAAACCACTTCACAAAGATCGCCAAAGTGAGATTCTGGTCACATAATGTCCCCTATGTAGTAGAGAATTATAAGGGACCACACACACATTGTTAACGAGCTTGTGCAGTCTCAAAGGAAGGCACTTGAGCCTAAGAAACCTACTGATAATGACATACAAAATCTTGAAGAATATCAGGAGCTCAGAGAAGATCTACTAGCTTTCTCTGTGTGCTTGACTTTCTAAGGAATTTGGCAAAGATCAAAGGGATTGAATAAAATTATTTGGAAGCTTTGTCCCCAATTTTAAGCCAATGCAAGAGTGCCTTGATTTGAGCTCCCCGATCAAAGTGATTAACTAAAATTTTGTTTTGTTCGTGAAGCTAAGTAATGCACAATTGTAGAGTAGGAGAGAATAGAAACACCTCCAACTCAATGGTGAGTCAATGATTCTTTGAGGTGGTGGCCTTGTATGAGTGATGATAGAAGTACACTGGCTAGCAACCATAAATGCAAAAAAATTGAGTAGTTTGTTTGATGCCATCATTCCACCATTGAATCCAACCAATCCTATGAGGTTACGTGGCTCAAGGTTCTAAATGCATTAAATATGGGCCAACATGGATTTATGACTCAAAACTAATGTGTTGAGGTAGAATTGTGTTTTAGTGGCCTTAGGCATCACAACTTGCCATTCAATACAAGACTAGAACAAAAAATGATCTGAAAGGACAATATATGGTAGGGGCTTCATCGATAATTGAAAGCAACTAGTAAAGGAAAAGATAAGTTGTCATGACAACATGGCCATGCTTAGATGTTTTAGAATTCTTTTAGTACTTGATCACAGATTTGTCCATGTATACCATGGACAATTAGAATGATGGTGGCCAAAGTTTAGATCAAAAGACCCAATTTATTGTGCATGTAATACCAAGCCTCTCTCTCACTAGCTATCCATCTCATAGACATGTTGCCACATTTATCAGAAGCCAACTTAACTATATTGAAATCCCCACACATGATCCAAGAGGTGGTGGGAGGAAACTATGCAATCCAATGCTAGAGGAGATCTTTCAACATCATTGGAGGCATAAATATTAACAACCCCAAGAGAGTGGTTATTAATATTAAAAAAGACCCATAAAGCATGGTAAGGTGGGTCACATCTGTGAGCCCCTATATGTTGCTGCCACCTAGGTGAAATGAAAGTGGAAATTTCTCTTGGCTCATGATCACTATACAAAAAATGGCTTTTTTGCTAGATGACATGACAAACAACAAAAAACATGAGACTTACAATTTTTAACTCTTGTGAATAAAAAACATCAAGTTTGGGAAATCCTTGTCAAACCTCTCACATGATGTATTTTCTTTTGGGGTCAATAAGACCCTAAACATTCCATTAAATGAAATTCATGGAAGTTGGGAGTCGAGGGGCATGTTGTCATCCTCAAGCTTGTCAAGAGCTCCATAGTTGTTCCCTAAGAAGTCCTTTGTGAGTGTCATTATTTTTGGAGATCTAAAACCAACAAATGCCTTTTTCTTATTTGGTATAAACTCACCTTCCTTTGTCTCACAAGTCAGGCTGTGAGAGTGGTAGAAGGCAAAATGAGGTCACTAAGTAATCGATTGTGAAGAGAGAATGCTAGCAGGAGGCAATGTTTAATTAAAGTGAGGTTTATTTGCCACTTGTGATGATTCCCCTTTGGGTTGTGAATCGACCACTTCCTTTGCCTTGTTAGGCTTTGAAAATTAGGGCCCAACAATTGACTGTTCAACATCAATGCCTTTAGATCTAGGATTATGAGTATTTCTTTTATTACTCACTATAGTCCAACCATCCCCACTTTTTGAGAGGGAGAATCTCCAACAGGTTGCATGGGTGGAGGCTTAGGGCATTGAGCAACCAGAGAAAAATCTTGGATTTTGTGATTTGAGAGTTGACTTCGATAATAGGTGTTTGGAAAGTTGATATACATGACCCTTTAAGTGAGGCTCTATGCTCCTATTTGGATGTCAATACACTCCTTGGGGTCCTTAGAGAGGTCAACCTCAATACAAACCCTATTTTGAGGGCAAGCAAAAAAAAAGTAGAAAAAACATTCTTGCTCAACATGGATAACATACCCCAATGAGGCTACAATATGGTCTAGAAAGTCCCAGTGTGGCAAAGGGAGACTAGGGAATTCAACCGAGACTAAGACTCGAAGAGAACATTTCTTGAAGACAATGAAGTCTCAAGTCCATGGGGTAAAGACTAGCAAGGAAGTGTGAACGTATAAGGGACCATGTTAAAAAATGGCCTTAGTAAACTTGACTTCAACAAAACAAAAAAGAAAAAAAACCTTAGTAAGTTTTTGGATATCCTCCATGCGGACCTAGGTGGAGTTGACCCAACTCCTTAGCATGCTTTCAGAGGGAATTCTTCCCACAAAGTCCCTGATAAAGGTATAGTTTTCAAGCCATTTGCATGCATTGTCAAAGTCATAAATAGGTAAAACAGCCTCAACCTCAAGAGCAGTAGTTACCTCGTGAGCCACTTTTGATATGAACTTGTGAAGGGGCTTTGAAGTCATTTTCTTATGCTTCCAAGCCAACTATCCCATCATCAAATGTTGGGCAACTTTGACTAGTAGCCATATAAATAGGAAAAAAAAATGCTAAAAATTAGACGAAACTTAAAGTAACCTATAATAAATGCAGAGATCTTTTACGCTAACAAACAATATGAAACAAAGATGATAGGAATAAGAAAATCACATGCATAAAGTCATACAAACCAAACCAAACCCAACCCTAGCAAAGCCAAGATCACTTATTTTGAGCTAAGCTTTCCATCCCTACAACGTCTTCATTTTGCAATTGTGAGCTATTGATACACAACGTCTAAATCATAACCTCCTTTTATTATGGTCATTTTGCAATTATGCACTATCCCCAAGACAACTGAAAACTCATTGGCGTTCACTAAAGGAGCTCCAATGACCAAACTGAATATGGTGTAGAATCATTCCCGGCAACATGGAGTGGCTTCCCGAGAGCTTGGAGTGCATGTACACCGTCCCGTACAACAGTTATTTGAGCCACTTTACTTTCTTTTTAATTTTAAATTTTAAAATATACCGCCTTTCGTATGGAGAGATAATTGACGATCTAAGGATTGTGGGGCTACGAGACTAAGGTTCGAATCGAATTAGGTGGGATGCTTTAGTTACGTGTTTATTATTAATTATTATTATTATTTTTAATAATTAAAATTTAGTGAGTTGTTCATCTATATAATTTAAAAAAAACAGTTAAATTATATAAATATTAATATTTTTATTATTATATTAAATAAATTAAATGATCATTTTATTCAATAAAAAAAATATTTTTAATTTATTAATTTTATTATTATTATTTTTAATAATTAAAATTTAGTGGGTTGTTTATCTATATAATTTTTAATAAAAATAATTAAATTATATAAATATAAATATTATTATTATTATATTAAATAAATTAAATGATCATTTTATTCAATAAAAAATATATATTTTTAATTTATTAATTTTATAATGATGTAATCTTTTGGTTTCATGGTGAAGTTGAATGAGCCCACCAAAGATTAAGTCTTATTCATGCAAAATCTCAACATCACAACAAATATAAACCTTCAAAAAATTCTTCTTGATAGGTAACATTGTCTCCCATTAGCCATTTACCTACTTAATTATATTGTTATTAATGACTTTTTCAAAAAATTAATTTATTTTCGAGTAGATGACTGCCTAGGATGGTTTAATTAATAATAATATTAATTCTCATATGCTTAGGGAATAAGCACTTAACCGGCTTACTTTTCAATTTGTAAATTGATCCGCAAGATTAAAATTATCAGCTGTTGGCAATATTAATATTAAAACTTTCATTTCAATTCAATATTTAAAAAAAAAAAAAAAAGATTAGCTGTCGCATAGGTTATTGTGATTCGTAAATATGGTCAGAAAACAAGCCAGGTTCATCCCCCTTTCTACTATAGAAGTGCAATTGAATCTTTCTTCTGTCCCCATCAACCTAAGATGAAGACCCTTTTGAGAAAATCCAAAACCAACTGAATTTAGCCCATTTATGCGTAAACATTCACTGCCAAGCATTTGCAGTGATTGCGATCTCGTGGCTTTTGTCCAGGCTACATGTAGAAATAGCTCTATAATTACATTTCTGTAGCTAAAGCTTGAAGAAATTGATGCAATAGCAACACCCTCGGGTAAGTTGGCTTCATTGAATTCTGCTTTTATGTAGTTCAAGCATGTTTAAGTTCCATTGAAATCTTTATCGTATATAGATAGTATTATCATGTTACAGTTATTGGGAAATCTTTAGTTTGTAGTTGAGTCAAGCAAAAAATTCTACACCCACACGGAATTTTCCTTGCATTTGTACAAAAAATCCTGTGTTTTGATTCAGCTCAAATTCCCTGCAGCCTGCGCTTGCTCGGTAAAGAAGTTCCCTAAGAAAAGTTGGTTTCCTCTGGAATGGGCTTTATAGGTGGAGCAATGTTGAGAACAACCAATGTTCAATCCCCGCTTTGCAAAACCCATCTTTTACCGATACATAATCACCTCCACATAAACCGTGTTCATTTCAAGTACAAGACCAGTTTGCTTGAATCCCCAATTTGCCTGTCAATGAGAAAAGATGGTGACATTAGGTGTTCTCTGATTGAGCCTGATGGTGGGAAGCTGGTGAACCTGATTGTTCCAGAGAGCCAAAGGGATTCTAGAAGGAAAGAAGCTCGTTCATTGCCACAAATTAGGCTTTCAAAGATTGATTTAGAATGGGCCCATGTTGTGAGCGAAGGATGGGCTAGCCCTCTCAAGGGCTTCATGAGACAGACCGAGTTCCTCCAAACTCTTCATTTCAATTGCCTCAGGCTGCAGGATGGTTCCTTTGTTAACATGTCAGTGCCCATTGTTTTGGCCATTGATGACTTGCAGAAGGAAGCAATTGGCCGGTGTAAGGATGTTGCACTTGTGAATCAGAATGGGAAACTTGTTGCAATTATGAGAAAGTTAGTATTCCTTCTCTTCCCCCCCCCCTCCACTTTTTTTTTTCTTCTTCTGGCATATTCGATTGCTAGGCTTGAACAAGAGTGAATTGCTCTTATGAACAGGAGTTGGTTTTCAAGTTAGTATGTTCTCCTGACTAGTATTTATAGTGTCTTTATAATTGCTTTTTGATCAGGCATATGGATCTTTAACTTTTAGGCTATCTGCACTACCTCCCTAAATACAGTATTCCACAGCTAAAAAGTTAACTCCACACAACTCTTTAGAGGGATTGCAGGCCAAGTTTTAGAGGTGGACTATAGTAGTGGTGATAAGCGCCCAACTTTACAGCTAGACCACAGCCAGAATGAGGACAAGTATCTAAAGTTTCTTGATCCTTACATGTATGAATAATTTAGCATCCTCCCTCATGAAATGGTCTTCAAAGATTTTTATTGGCAAATATAATCTCTTTGACCAATGAATTCAGAAGTGGAAAAGATATTATCAGACAGAAAAGATACCTACAACATAACATGCATAAGAGATAAGAGGCAGAGATACATAATAGATAAAATGTACAGTGAGATCAGGGAATCACAACCACCACCCAAACACCAATGATAAGGTACAATCAACGAGTCACTAATGTACATTTATCTTTTTTGCTTTTATAGAACCTCGGTGGACAGCAAGTACTTTATTGACTAAGGGTTAGGATACAAGTCAGTTTAGCTAACCTGAGTACGCCAAATAAAAAGAACATGATGAGATGACTAGATTTTATGTAGATTTGTTTATATATCGAACATCTTAATTTAATATTGTCTATATTTAACTTACCCTGAATTGGAATTGTCATATGGATATTCCACTAGTCCCTTTGACGCATAGAGTGGGTATATTTTTCACCTGTTGTAATTGCTAATGTGGATCTTACCTATGATATAGCCTTTTGGTGTCTCAGGCATAATTGGAACTCTGTACTCTGTAGAGAGGCTGTTTTTTCCCAACTGGGATATAGGATTTTACTCCATAGCAAACTTCTTGAATGCACACAACATAGAGTAGCCTCAACTATTGAATTGTAGGTTATAAATTCAGTAAACTTGTGTGTGACTCAACTTTCAATCACAGAAACCAGTTGAAATATGTATCCAGGCCAATGGAAGTGGAACTCTCTGCCCATTATTTTGGCCATGATGACTTGCAGAAGGAAGCATCAATGGCCAGCATAAGGATGTTGTACCACTGAATCAGAATGGGAAACTTGCTGCAAATACGAGAAAGTTAGTGTTCCTTCTCTTTACCCTCCCCCCCCTTTTTTTGTTTTTCTATTCTGGCATGTTCAATTGCTAGGCTTGAACAAGAGTGGATTGCTCTTATGATGAGGAGTTGGTTTTCCAGTTAGTATCTATACTTGATTAGTATGTGCAGTGTCTTTATAGTTGCTTTTTGATCAGGCAAATGGGCCTTTAACTTATAGGCTATCTGAACGCCCTCCCTCAATACGGTATTCCATAGATAAAAAGTTAAACTCTATACAACTCCTTACAGGAAGTGTAAGCCAAGTTTTAGAAGTGGACCATAGAGGGGATAAGTGTAGTGGGGATAAGTGCCCTACCTTACAGCTAGACCACAGCCAGAATGAGGACAAGTATCTAGAGTTTCTCGACCCTTACATGTATGAATAATTTAGCATCCTTCCCCATGAAGTGATCTTCAAAGATTTTTATAATCTCTTTGGCCAATGAAATCAAAATTGGAAAAGATATTGTCAATACAAGTAAAATGTACAATGGAATCAGGGAATTGCAATCCCCACCCAAACTCCAATGATAAGATACAATCAACAAGTCACTAATGTACATTTAGCTTTTGCTTTTTACGCTGAGAGGCGTTCTACAGTGGCACCAAGGACTGTCATGTCGTGAGGAAAAATAAGCAAACACAGTCAAATCCAGAAGCAACATCAAACAACATCATGGACTGTGGAAAACTAATGAATACCCAAAAAAAAACTATTTAGAACTGACATTTATTTTAAAAAAAAACTAAAACTATAAAATAGCTCTTAAGTAAATGAAATAGTTCTAAGTAAATAAAATAACTCTAAACTATAATAAAATAACTCTTAAGTAAATAAAATAACTATTAAGTAAATAAAATAGCTCCAAAACTAAAACACAGTCAACATATATTTGAAAGAATCACAGCTGACATTATATTTGAAAAAAAACTAAAACTATAAAATAACTCTTAAGTAAATAAAAATAATTCTTCAAATAAAAATAAAGTAAACAATGTAAATAAAATAAAATAATTCTTAAGTAAATAAAATAGCTCTAAACTGATATTTCTTGACATTTTTTAGATAGTTTTATTAAAGATATCTATACTAGTATAGAACCTCAGTGGACAGCAAGGACTTTACTGACTAAGGGTTAGGCTAGTTTAGCTAATCCAAGTATGCCAAATAAGTAGAACATGATGAGATGACTAGATTTTATGTAGATTTGTTTATATACCAAACATCTTAATTTAATATTGTCCATATTTAATTTCCCCTGAATTTTGCTGGATATTCTGCTAGTCCCTTTGATGCATACAGCCAGTATGTTTTAAACCTGTTGTAATTGCTAATACTAATCTTACCTATGGTATAGCCTTTTGGTGTCTCAGGCATAATTGGAACTCTGTACTCTGTAGAGAGGCTGTTTTTCCCAACCGGGAGATACGATTTTACTCCATAGAAAACTTATTGAATGCACGCACCATAAAGTAGCCTCAACTATTGAATAGTAGGTATAAATTCAGTAAACTTGTTAGTGACTGTACTCTCTATCACAGAAACTAGTTGAAAACTGTATCCAGGCCATTGGAAATGGAACTGGCTGCCCTAAAACTGAGTTGCAGCCACATTTTATCAAATCATTTGTTGTCAAAAGAAATATAATAAAAAGGAAAAGTAAAACAACTCTTAGTACTCTCTGATTTTGCGTGTTGAATTTTGATCACAATGTCCTGCTTTCCCATTAGAAACACAAAGTTTGGTCATTAGCAATTTAAGTAGGGCCTAGTAGGCTACTTTGTCTTGAGCATTCATTTTACATTGGGTAGACTACCCCAGCAAAACTATTGATACGGCTAGCCTATGAATAAGTAATACTAATAACCAAACTGTAAAATATGATGGTCTTTTAATCTATGATCATTTGCATGCCTTCAAACCACTTAGTAAATGTACCCAGCATAGTTACCAGGACATGGAGGGGTACCAGTACCAGTACAGAGATGGGGATGCCAATCAAATCAGGGTATGCGAGTAAATGAATTAGGAGAGTTATATTATAATTTATAAATGTAGTTACCAGAAATTGTGGATACGGGGATGGGTATGCAGTCCATGTTCCTATAATGGAGTTTATTGGCAACTATGGTACCCAGCTGTCATAACAAATTGCATCTTTGGTGGATTTGGATTTCAGTTGTTAAGGGTCTTGGATTCCCATGGTTTCCACTTCTGTTTTGGTGATTTTAGGTTTGGCGAATCATGTTTGCTTTTAGTACTAGATACATTTGGAGACAGACTGTCATGGAAACTAAAACATTAAATGTCTCCTCTTGTGGTTATCTTCACTGGGCTGTGGCGTATAGATTTCATTTTGTTTGATTCCTGCTTTGTTTGTTTTAATTTGGTGCCAACATGGAAAAAAGTTGATTCTAAATTTACAATACAGGATTTTTAGAGGCCTCCGCTATTAGAAATTAAATTATTGTTTGAATATGTTTTCATTAATTTGTTTGAGAGAGTTTTTTGCAACTAAAGAAAGATATAGTGAGTGGGATGCGATTGTATTTTTGTAACTGTGGGATTTGCTTTTCCGTAAACAACTTTATCAGGCATTAGAAGCTTTTTTTTTATAACCCAATTTCATTTTTCAATTCAACCAATGCATGTTTTGTTGTGTATTATTCCGTCTAAATTTTATTCTGCCAGATGGATTGTGGAATTACTTTTTTGATTTACTCACTGTGGTCTAAAGCTAACAAGATTATTTTTGCATCTTAATATGCCATTCATACCTTCCATCTCTAGATTCTAGATATGATTATTGAAATCTCTCTAAAACAGGAAGCAGTATGACCTGATTAAGCAGGCATGGGAGGCCTGAGTATGTGTTTTCTATTTTCTGAACTTGGGTACACTTGTAACTTGTGAAAATTTGTGACACTTTGCATTGTAATTTACCTTGTCAAAAGGTGCTTAAGCTGCAACTAGATACCATGTCAAGCTGGAAGACACGAAACCTTCAGCACTCTTACAACCTCTCTATACTATGGGACTTGAGCTATCCCAACATTATCCCTCACTTGATGAGAAGTTGGCACAAAAAAATCCTTACCTATCAAACTTATCACCAATAAGCTTTTTGATGAAACTTTGTGAGGTTCTGGTGCAACTCTCCACACTACAGATTTATTTATATTCTAGATATCTGTGTTATTTGGGATGGGATAGTTTTGAATAGGGTTCCAAGCATAGCACTGAATTATTTTAAGATTGACTTGTCGGGATCACTCTCTTCACTGTATGAACTTATCAATTTTGGATATATTTATCAAAGTTATATCATTTGCACAAGTCTGATGATAATATTTATTTAGCTTACATCAATGCTTATAATAATTAAAACACATCAACATCAAAGGATATACACTAAAGAAATTGTTTTGATCGTCCTTCCAGTGCTTGTTCTCTTGAATAATGTTCATGATTCCATACTCTTTCCCAAATCTGGTTTGCAAAGAATGGATTCTTGTGAAATATTGGTGATGATATTTCATAGGGTTGATTCAAGCATAGCTATGGTGCTGAATAGTATTTGTATTAATAAACTGAAAATAGTGATTTAAACGTTTATGTTTTTGCAGCATTGAAATTTATGAACATAACAAAGAGGAACGCATTGCAAGAACATGGGGAACAACAGCTCCAGGATTGCCATATGTGGAAGAAGCAATATCTCATGCAGGGAAATGGTTAATTGGAGGTGATCTGGAGGTCCTAGAGCAGATCAGATATAATGATGGGTTAGATCACTACAGGCTTTCTCCTAAACAGCTCCGTGAAGAATTTGAAAGACGCAAAGCAGATGCGGTGTTTGCTTTCCAGCTAAGAAATCCAGTTCATAACGGACATGCCTTGCTAATGACAGATACCCGTAAACGTCTTCTTGATATGGGCTACAAGAATCCTATCTTACTCCTTCATCCATTGGGTGGCTTTACAAAATCAGATGATGTGCCTCTTAGTTGGCGAATGAAACAACATGACAAGGTCTCTGCTAAATGTTTTGTTTTAACTCCTTATAAGTGTGGGTTAGCATTTGAGACCCGAGTTTGACCAGCTCAATATAAAACAAGATATGCTTAAGCATATTCTGACTGCTGATTGAGCATGGTGGGGTTGGGTTAAATAGTCCTTGGTAACAGAACCTGTTTTACCAGAAAATGAGAGCTTGAATAGTAGCCTATAAGCAATTTCAGATATCATAAACCTGTTTGGAACCTGTGTGAGTTGCAATTTGATATTGTTTTGAACGGATTTTTGCTTAGGTCCTTGAAGAAGGTGTCCTTGATCCAGAGACAACAGTTGTGGCTATTTTCCCCTCTCCTATGCAATATGCAGGGCCAACAGAAGTTCAGTGGCATGCTAAGGCTCGGATAAATGCTGGGGCGGACTTTTATATTGTTGGTCGGGATCCTGCTGGCATGAGTCATCCTACCGAGAAAAGAGACTTGTATGACCCAGATCATGGAAAAATGGTTCTTAGCATGTCTCCTGGTCTCGAGAGGCTCAATATTCTCCCATTCAGGGTACGCTTTCAGTAAGAATGCTAATTTATTTTGTCATTTGTTTATAAGCAGTAAAATAATTTGGAGTCTGCACAGATTTGCACGACTATGATGGTTTCCTAGGGTACAGTGAATTTTCAGCTCACTTTTGTCTGGAATTTTTTATTTTGTTGTTTTAAGGACAAAAAAATATTGGGGATTTCTTAATAAATAAAAAGTAATGTCTACTCTGTTGAAGAATGCAATTTCTAATCCATGCCTTCTACTTGAGTGAATGCTACAATAAAGTATTGTTATTTGATCTATAAAGTTGTTTCCTCACACTTTTTTGTAAATATAATTTAAGCATTTGTAACATCCCTCCCTATCTGAACTTGTGTAGGTTGCTGCCTATGACAAGGGGCAAAATAAAATGGCATTTTTTGATCCATCACGACCTGATGATTTTCTCTTCATTTCAGGCACTAAGGTATGGAACAGATTTGATACTTTCTTATTACATTCTACAGTAATAATTATGGGACCATACTATCTGAGGCATATGGCAATTTAGTTTACCATTAATATTATTACCAGAGTTATGAATTAACTGCTTTGAGGGAAACTCATCTTTCTTTATACTTGATCCATATAAGACAAATGGAAATGTAGCTTGACTTCGTTAGTTTCCACTTCTGCAGATGCGCAATCTTGCCAAAAATGGTGAGAATCCTCCAGATGGTTTCATGTGTAGTGGTGGATGGAAAGTGCTGGTTGAGTACTACCAGAGTTTGCAACCTAAGACCAATCAACATAAAGAAGCCGTAGCAGTATAGTAGTATTTCGGTTGTGAGAGTGCACTTTTATGAATTCTGTTGTGCAAATGTATAAAACAATGGTTTGTGTGCAAGTGTTGTTACGGAAGTAGGCAACAAAAGGTCTATTTCTTGTTAATTGGAAATAAAATGGCGAGTTCCAAAATAACTGCTGTCAGAACAAATTACACCTTCGGGTAATAGTTAGACTCAAGCAGTTACACTGGAAAAGAAGCCATTGTTGTGAAGATTGCTGCAAAATGACGAAGACATTAGAAAATATGGAATTTGGTTTGGTTTGTGTGTAAGTGTGCTTAAGGAAGAAGGCAAGACCACCTCAATTTGTTATAATTGGTAAAAAAAATTATAGGTTGCAAGGTGACTGCTGCGAAGACTAAGTTTATGGCTTGATATTCACCTTGAGAAATCAATTAGAGTGAAGCAGTTAGACCATGTTGTTTATTAATGACAGGAAATTATAATTATAACTATTGAAGGTGGTTATGATGTACCAACTTTTCCAGTTTCGTGCAAGGATCTAGAAATATGATTGTTGTCCTCTTTGATTTGTTTTATATATTGGTGGAGTTTTTGCTTGCAAGACACTGTTCCTTTTGACGGTAATTATACGTGTCAATGTCTAGAAGGGAGAGAGCATTATCGTCTATTCACTGTATTCAAATAAATTTTCATCAGATTCTGATTTTGAAGCAAAATTTTCTTGCAAGGTGTGTCTGGTTTAATAGTTACAATGTGTGGATCACTGATAAATTATAGCGTTTTCGCATTTTTCTTTATTTCTAATTTGTAATATCTAAAACTATTAAGACTCATAATTGATATGTGACAGTTTATTCTTTGTTTTTGATTAAAGGGTAAAACAAGTTTTGAAAGGACTTAAACTTTATTACAATCATAAAGGCATCAGCTACACATTAGCCAGCCAATAATGAGATTACAGTAAAGCTGCCAAAAAAGACAGACAAACAACAGAAAAACAATAGCTTAAAAAACTAGCGAGTAACCATCATAGATCAAATCATGGTGGCATGAAAGCCAAAACTCCAAAAAGCTTTGAATACAGCCACCAGGCCTAATCACATAATCAACCTTAACCACCTTCCCCTTTTTGCTTGTCACTCTTGAATCAAGAGACAATTTTTTATTCTTTGTTGATAGGAGTATTATTTGGTGTTTACCATATTAAATGTTTTTCTTTGAACATTCAATTTAGCTAAATTTATAGCATAAAATTAGAAAAACATATAAAATCTCCAAAATTGTGATGACCCTTAGCTAATTAATTTGGCAATAGATTGTATAAATATTAGAAATAATCACACGGCTAGAATTAAATATTTAATCAAGTATATTGGAATATTTTAAATTATAAATCACAACCTTCCAACACATGCTATTCTTGATTCTTTAGGAAACCAAGGGGGTTTTATCTTTTGATATCCAAATGCAAGGGTTTTCATCCTCAGATTCAATAGATGAACACAAGTGCTCAAATTATAACAAGTGGGGGTTTGTTTGATAAGATAACAAAAGATACAAATTGATGAAGCTCTCTGAATTATATAGAGATTGAAGGCCTAGCATAGAGCCCAAAATCTCGTGCCCAAATTTGCCTCAAGTGATCTTGGAGAGAGAGAGCCAGGATCATTTGCAAGTGTATAGGTCGGCTATGCCTACTAGAAACATCTTTCCATGGTTGTGTACTTGAAACCATGCCCTCTGCATTTGTACACAAATTGCCTTTGAGGGGCCCACATATGTTGATAAGTGTTTGAAAGTCTTGCTTAGTCATATCACATCCATTCGATACCATTAATGACGTCTTGGGCTATGCAGGATAGTAGGCGAGGTTTTCAGTTCGAATGACAAAGGTATAGGGATTCGCATGCTGAATAGTGCAATTGCAAGAGATAATCGGGAGTTGGTATGCCGTTTAGATGATTTTCACTTAATACAATTGTTTTAAGATTTTGAATCTCCAAAGTTGGGGTTTGGGGAATGAGATGTAGGGATGTCAGGATGCAAGGGAAAACAAAGGTCCATGGGCCCGGGGAGGAGGAACAACGAGACAACGGGGAAGTGGGGAACGAAATCCTTGCAAACAATTTTGCAAGAGGGAAGGTTGGCAAGGAAAACCTTGAAAGTTTGGAAGAGGGGAGCATGGTGGGGATTAGGATTTGGAGATACCCAATGCAGGAAGGAGTGGGGATCGAGACTTAGAGATCCTTGATACATGAGGGAGCAAGGATCGGGGTTTGTGAGAATGGGATATCAAGTGCCATCTGGGAGAGGGAAATGAAAAGATTCGAGGGTCTGCAAATGAAAAGGGAGAGCGTGGTCGGGCATTTGAGTTTTAGCATATCCAATACCGATGAGGATAGGGGATACAACATACTCGATACTAGAGTGATGAGGTAAAGGAAAGCTCGAAAGTCCATCAGGGTGACGGGGTTTGGGGTTTCAGAATAATGGATATCCTTTATTAGGTAGGTAGAAAAAGTTATGGAGCCAACAATATAGCGGAAGTTGGGACTTGGAGATACTAACTTGTGGGGATTGGGGGTTGAGGTGACCAATTCATTCGAAGGGCGTGCAGTGAGGGAAATGGAACTTCGAAAGCCCATGGGAGACAAGGGATTGGGAAGTGGGGGTGCCAGAAACTGAGGAAAGGGATGTCGATAGAGGAAAGTCCACAATTTTAAAATGTGGGGGAAATGGGCAAGTGGGGGTGATGCGAATGGGAGACAAGTAAGAAAATCTCTGGAAGATTGAAGCACGAAGCACGTGGAACTGGGTGATTGGGGAAATGAAGGAAACGACACTAAAGAGAGGGAAAACCCAAAAAGTTGCAAAAGGTAGAGAATTTAGAAAACAAAGAAGCAAGGAATGAAAGAAAGGTTTGATATCATGAGAAAGCCCCAAACCTTGACCAAGGTTGGGAAGTGTCTTGAACACCCTCATACTTCAAAATTGGGAAATTACAAAACTTATTTCAAACTCTTTTGTTTTGCCCTTACAACTTCTATAAGAAAAACTACTTACAATTAGTGACCTAGTTTGCATGATTTAATAACATTTTTAGTTTACGTTCACATTAACTCTACCAAGCTTGTCTCTAGCTAGAAATAATGTTCATCATTTAAATAATGGAGCATTTCAAGTTGGAATATTTCCTACACAAACAATTTGAAAGGATCCCCTTCTATTTGCCATCAATTTTTTTGGAAGGTTTTTTATTTTTGGATTGAGAATCGAGCACTAATATTATTCAAAAAATTAACCAAGTATTACATCAAAGTGGCTGGAGATACCACAACAAAAACTGCTACATACATCAATCCAAAAACTGCTTTTTTCCTAATACATACTAAAAGTTTTATACTTCAAAAACTACAGTATATATTAGAAAAGATATTCTTCTTCTATTGATTGCTTATCTCACTAACTATTAAGTTCACTTGCTGCTATTAAGTTCCCTACTTTTTCTTTTGGTCTTAATTTCCAACATGAGAGATTCCCGTGTCTCTGTCTCTATAGGTATTCACTTGAGGGGATTGTCTATTTTCACTGCCTCTGATTTCTTCTTCCATGACCTCCTCCATTGAAGGTCTATTTTGATCAACTACTTGCGATCCTCCTGCTGCTTCCATATATTGGTAATACATACCCTGAATGTCATCAAGTTCAGTTCCATGTCTAGAGTCTTCCATCTCTATTTTATTGAATTCCATCCTTTGGTCATCATGCCACTCACCTTCTTTGTCCCATATGTGCATCCTGTTATCACTACTGTCATGTGAATCTAGACTTGGAATAGCCCCAATTTTGGGTAAGGTTCTGAGCTGATTTGAGTTGAGGCTGTAGTTTTGCTCTGACATTTCCAGTTGTTTGTAAATCTCACTTTCTTCGTTCTCCATTTTTTTCAATTCATTGTATAATTTTTGGAAATCTGTATAAGAATTAAAGAACTTCTCATCAAATTTCCTCGGGCTTCTTGCACAAAAGTCTATTTCTTTGATACCCTCTTTATAGAACATTCCACCCGTTTCAACAAGTTCTATGAACCTGCCAAGGGAGATCTCCATCATTATAGTGACCTGTTCAAAGAAGTTAAAAGCTATGAGATTCCAGAGAATCCCAGTGAGTCCTCTTTCCTTGCCAAGAAATCTTTCTTCATTTCTTTTTTTCCACAGGAACCATACAAAATTTTAGATGACATGACAAACCAAAAATAGTTAGCTTTTGCATTCAGACCATTTACTAGACCACTTAGAATTTCTTTCTTAATCACAGTGATTGCAGGACACCATTTTTTAACATTACCCATAAAAAAAGCCAAGACATATTTGGCATATAAACATTCAAAGAAAATATGAGACACAGACTTAGACTTATTGCATAACGGACAAATCACAACCTCTATTCCTAGGTTCAGTTTATTAAGTAATAACAACCATTTGAAGGAAAAAATTTTTGGCTCTAGAACTTTAGACCACAACAGCTTAAAGGTTCTAATGAGTTCATTGTATGTAATAGTGTTAGCCAAGTAAGGTTGATATGATGGAGAATGTCTTGCGAGTTTGTCATCATATTATAGATCAACTTTGGCTTTATTTGAGCAAAAGGAGTTCCATCTTTCCATTTCAGTTCTCCCAACCTCTCTTCCCCTATTACTTCTATTTTGTTGTTCAATTTGCTTGGCATTGCCTTATAAATGGCGGATAAGGTTCTATAATATTTGCTATCTAACTAAAACTAGCATTCAATTTGCTTCCAATCTTTCGACATTCCTTGCTCAAACATATCTGTTAATTTAGATAAGCCTTTATCATTGCAATTTTTTGCTGAGTATCCTTGAAGAAATGCCAAAGGCTTATCCTTGTGTAAAACGTTCCACCATATTGATCTTTGCCCCCAAATGACTCCTTTACTCCAAATGATAGCTTCTCTATCCAAAATAAAAGGTTTCACCATTTCCCAAGCCTTCCAGATACTTCTGAACACTGCAAATCCCCCTGGCTTAGAGTGAGACTCCCCTAACAGAGCATCATAAAATCCAATCCTACCCCAGCCTTTCTTTTTTGAAGGAGTAGCAATATCAATATTATGTCTGACCAGAACTTTCCAAGGTTCCCCCCTATCAGGGCATTAGTGATCCATTTAGTGGCCAGGGCCACTCCTTGGATTTGCAGGTTCTTAAGACCCAAACCTCCTAACTCTTTACTAACACATCACCAATCCCACTTTACAAGATGCCTTTTTGGTTTTCCTTTACCATCAGACCACAAGAAGTTTCTGATCAATTTATGTATAACATCAAACTGGTAGTTGGCAAACATCCACATGGAAGAGTAGAAGATAGTATATGCAGAGGGGATTTTTTGACAGACCTGTTTTCTTCCAGCTAAGGATAGATGCATTTTGTTCCAGATTTTTAATTTTTTTTCAATCTTGGTAAAGAGCCAATGCCACATTACATTGAGAGAGGGGCAAACAACAAAGGGGATACCAAGAAATCCGACTTGCATTGATGGTCCTCCCCACTGCCATTTGTCCTTCATAAACCAATTAGGAATAGTATCATCCCAAGTCAAAAAGATGGATTTAGAGAAGGAGATTTTTGCCCCTGAGGCTAAGCAGAAGATGTCAAGTCTATTTTCTAGGTTTTCTATCTCTTTTTTCTCTACCCTTGGAAAGAGAGCAGTATCATTTGCAAAATGGACATTCAAAATCCTATCCCCATTGGGCAATAATATACCTTCAATTCTGCCTTCCACTGCCTTTGACCTCAAAATGTAATGAAGGGCCTCTAAAGCAATTACAAAAAGGGAGGGGGCAAGGGGACAACCCTGCCTGATTGACCTTCCCATCATAAATGGAGGAGAGAGTTCTCCATTCACTTCCACATGAGTTGTAGCATCTACAAAAAGCATCATAACCATTTTGATAAAGAATTCAGGAAAACCAATAGCTCTGAGCATCTTAAAGATAAAAGACCACTCCACTCGGTCATAGGCTTTTTCAAAGTCCAATAATAGTATACCTGCATTTTGATTGGAGTCCTTAGCCTATTGAAGGGCTTCCCAACTTGTTCTCAAGTTTTCAAGAATGTATCTTCCCTTAATAAAACTAGTTTGGGTGGGCTAATTATATCCGGGAGGATATCTCTGAGTCTCAAAGCCAATACTTTTGCAATAATTTTGTATGAGACATTTAGGAGTGTTATGGGTCTCCAATTCTTCATTTCTGCCCTATGTCCTTTTGGAAGAAGCTTTATAATGCCCTTGTTTATATCTTTTCCTAAAGTCCCTTTCTCTATTGCTTCAGTGTAAAGCTCAAGGAGGTCATCAACTATCCAGTCAATATTGGTTTTGTAAAATTCTACTGGCAGCCCATCAGCCCCGGGAGACTTATCATTGCTCATAGATTTGATTGCATTTTTAATTTCTTCCTTAGTGATTTTTTGTTCTAGCTTCTTACTCATGTCAGGGGTCAATTTAGTTTTACAGACTCTGTAACATAATTCTTAGGTCTCCCTACATCCTTCCCTATTATCATCGTCCTTAAACAAGGTTTCATAAAACTTTCTGAATGCCTCCATTATTTGCTCTTGAGAGTTTAGATTGACTCCATTTTCCATTATTACCTGAATATTTTCTTTTATATTTTTCTGCTTCAACAAATTAAAGTACTTGGTACCTTTGTCTCCATCTTGCAGCCAATTAAGTTTAGCTCTAACCCTAGCTCCTTATGCTTTCCTTATTTGTATTTTCCTTAGCTTATGCTTTACATCTCCCAATTGGATATTTAACACATCATCTTTTGGGTTGTCTTGTATTTTTTCTTCTACCAGGAGGAACTTTTCCTGTAGCAAGAGCTCTTCTTTTTTCTGTCTAAAGCATATTTTTTTCCAACAATTTGGAAAATAGCTTTACAAGCTTCAATGAGTCTAGACCAATAAAATATTTGTCCTTGGCCTCCATATTTAAGCTTGCATATGTTCCTGAGAGTTTTGATTCCTTCATTGCAATCTTCATCCTTTAGTAACTCACAATTCAAATTAAACAAGGATCCCTTTTGAGTTCTTATGCTTTGCTTTTGCTCCTTAATTGACACTATAGTTTTAATGGGGTGGTGGTCAGACAGTGGGTTTTGGAGGACTTGGGTTTTGTTTGAGTTTTTTTTTTTGAATGACAGAGAAGTAGTCCTTATCCAAATAGAATCTATCAAGTCTATAATATATTCTTTTGTTTGTTTTCTGACAATTTGACCAAGAGAACCAGATGCCTTTGCTGTTCTTTTTTCCTCCTAGTGGGTCTGCCAGGTTGAATGATTTTTTAAATCTCAACCAGAAGAATTTCTCATTCCCTCTCCATTCTAAAGGGTTTCCACCTTTTTTATCCTCTGAGTATTCTATCATGTTAAAGTCTCCCCCTAAGATCCAGGGGACCTTGGGAAGACCTGAGGTTAACCATTTCCATAATTCAGTTCTATTCAAATAGTCATTAGGGGCATAGATTGAACATAACCCAATATCCACCCCCCAATGTTCAGAGTGATCCATACACTCCTGTTGCAGGGAGAATAACCAAATTCTTTAAGATATTTTTCTAGTTTTCTACTTAACAAAATAGCATTTGCCCCTCTACCTTTCTCATGTCTAGATGTAAAGGCAATTGCTTCTTTCCATGCATATCTCAAAGTATTTTTTAAAATGAAGCCCACTACGTTAACTTCTTGAATAAACAATACATCCATATCTTTGTTCTTATTACAAAAGTCTCTCAGTACATATTTCTTGTCAGGGGACTCTGGACCCCTTACATTCCAACTACAACAGTGAATGGATTTCATTACCCTGGAGATTGAGGGGGTGGAGGGTCATTTTATTGATTTCTGTTGTCCAACAGATACTTTTGGATAGAGTCATCTTTTCCTTTCTTTCCAAGCTTGATATTATTGATGGTTCTACTCATTTTCTTTCTTTTTTTACCATCCTCCTCGGCCATCATGATGCCCTGTTTGAGGATGCTCTACTCCAGTCTAGAGGTATTTGCCTCTCTTCTTTTCAGAAACTCTTTAAGTTGATCTAGTTTATTCCTTTGCTCTGCAACTTCCCTTATTTTGTCTAGTGCAAGCTGTTGTGCATTTTTCTTCCTCACCGAGATAAACCCATTATCAGAAGTGTATCCCAGAGGAATGCCACCATTATTGTCCTCAAGGTCAGATTTGGGAGGGGCACTCTCCATCAGGGCATTAGGGTTATTATTACATTGCATCAAAGTATTTGCAATCTGTGATACTAGTGCAGGGTCTTCTTCCATCCACCCTTCAAATACTCTTTCCTCCAAAGAGAAACTGCTAAGGGTTCCATCTTGGGTGCTATCCGAATCATCTCCATCTAGATGATTCCTCTACGGCCTCTGAGTCCAAGCCATCATCAATAGACATAGGCCCAATCATGGTCTCTTCTACTGATGATGCCTTGAGACCCGGCTCAATATTAGGTGTTGAGTTCTTGTTTTTATTGCCTTTCTCATTATTTGTTGGATGACCCACATTCTTCTCCTCTGGGGGGGCACAGATACACCACCTCCATAATCCATCCCTTTTTTCTCAAAGTTATTTTCTGCAACCCCCATCTTGCCCTTGTTTAGGTTCCTATTGAGGACCGGGCAGTTTTTTTTTTATGCCCATCCTGTTTACATAGGAAACATGAATTAAGCCCACCCATACTTTTTAATTCACACTGAAATTTCTTTCCCTCCTAGTTAATTTCTAGAACTTCCATAATTTGTACCCCTGTATCAAAGGAAACTAGCATTCTTGCATCGAGATGGGGTAGGGTGGCCCTTGTTTCAACGATTTTTAATATTTTCCCGAAGGGTTCAAAATTTTGTGGTAAAAAATTCCAAAACTGGATCAGAACATCCTTTAGAAGTATCCACCTTGGTACTGAACAAAATTGAATTTCTTTGTGTGGGGTATTCGACTTCTAAGGAAAAGTCTTGAAGAGAGCCGACCCAAGGTTCCAATAGTCTTTCTCAATCACCCTTTTCTACATCGTGTGCGATTTAAAGAAGATTACAAAAATTCCAGGTTGAATCATATGACAAAATGAATAGTGAATGCCCAATTTTTTTGCCCACGCTATAATCAACCAATTATCAAAGAATTTTCTAGACAACAGTTTTTCCAAATTAACACAGGTGAAAAAAAATGTAACATTCATTAATCTTATTTCTTCATTTTTAACAGCTTTTTCTAATTCTTCATTAGGCTTTAAAGAAACTTTTCTTGACACCAAAAGAGGCTCACCTTGCCTTCGCTCCAGGGTTTCGCTTCCTTCATCTCCCTCCTCGGCTCTTAAACTGAGTCCTCTGACATTACCCACGACCACGAAGACTACGTTTTTAGGCACAACTTCTGCATCATCTGCATTCACTATTTCCTTAAACGACTTTAACCGTTCCTTACTTGGCTAGGCTTGTCCACCCGAGTTGTCCTCCATGGGCACTAAATGCACTACAGGGCGATATTAAGGCCTTCCACCGCACCGTACACCCTCACCGACGCCCATCCACCAACCCCCTGGGCTGACACTAATATGATGCAACGAGGAGAGCGGGAAAGGCCGAAGCAAAAGTTTAAAAATTTGAAAAAATAAAACAAGCAAAAAAAAAACAATGGCTATCAAACCAAGACCAAACACTTGATTGCAAATGCAACAAAGCCAAACAAGAAATTCGAAGGATTTCTCAGCAGGTAGAGGAACCCAAGCGGGAGGCACCTGGAGGATTTGTAGACAAACCCTCGTGTAACCCCTGGGACTTCCAATTTTTCAGTATGATTATACAAGATTCTTTTTGGAAGGTTTTTCAATATCAGTGTTTTTCATATAAATGTTTTCTTAGTATAGAATTTATAACATTTTAAGGTAGATGATATTTTGTTAGATAATTTTAAAGTTAAACTCTCAAATTATTATATGAATATGAATTTTAACATAAATTATTCTCTAAGATTATTTTATTGGTGTCTTTTATCAAATTATTGGAAAATAGATTTTTAAGAATTTTGATTTTTCTTTAATTTAAAAATATTATTACTTGTTTGGTTGCTAGGTTATTATTATAAAATGCATTTTTTGATAACTTAAAAAAAATGTTTTTTTACCTTCAAAAAATATACAAATTTATAAAAATACAATATTTATTTTACAAATGTCATGTCTATTGTTATTTGTTTGGCACTATAAATTATACTTTTTTGATAACTCCAAAATAAGTTTTTTTTTTTTTTTGTCTTAAAAAATAAACAATTTTAAAAAATACAATATTTATTTTACAAATGACATTTATATTGTTACTTGTTTGGCACTTTGGTTTTTTTTTTGGTTGTCTTAAAAATATACAAATTTTCAAAAATACAATATTTATTTTACAAATCTTATGTATTAAAGAATAAGAGTTGGTTACTTGTGATCTTCTCATAAATATATCAATTGTTATTGTTGAGGGTAATTATTTTCAATATTTCACATAGAAAACAACCATTTACACACTATAATTTCATATTGTAATTATTTTGATAACAAAAATAGTTAATAATTATTTTATTTTTATAATGATTTTCTAAGTATCATGTGAGAGTGATGGATAAGAATAGGTAGTTAATGGTTAATGTGTAATTAATACTCTATATAATCATTCCAAATGCTTGATCTAAAACTTGCTTATATGAATGTTTATGATAGTAAAAGTTGATAGAGTGCTTTCCGGAGTTAGGTAGAATTTTTATATTATAAAATCAATTTAATAAAAGAATTATTCTAAAAACTAATTGGAGCATTTGAACATTTAGAAAGCAAATCAAGTTTCCTAAATATCATTATGTTATTATTCAAGATTAAATATAATTAACCATAATTTTTTAAGCAAATCATTCTTAACTTATAGTTCTAGTTAATAAATATTCATCCATAAAATTTTTCTTAAAATAAGTAAAATATCTCTAATAAAATATGTCATTATGGGTTGTAAGGAGAGGAAAATTTTTAAGGAGAGTATGGGTGGTGAGACCCAAGATTTTAATGTTCTCAGTCCTATGTTTGAGCCCTGATGTTTTCCCACCTTGTTGTTCGCCAATAAGGTAAATAGGAAGTTGGATCTAGTTCAAAGGCGGGATAGGAGCCCTGTGATCTCTTTGAACTCAATATTAGTTCTTGAAAATGGGAGTATTTGAAGATGGAGGTTGTCTTTGTTGAGTTAAAGGATCAAGATGCTATTAAAATTTAGAGCTCCTTGAAGTGCTATGGCTTTAAGCCACCTTGAGGTGGCTAGTTTGTTATTGCTTATGGGTGGTTTTCCCCAAGTTTGTTATCCTGCCTTTGTGGGTGTTGTTTTTTGGCTGCTACTTTTCAGTGTTTGTGTTGATTGTTCCATGTTAATGTTTCATATTGTTGTTTCATCTTCCTTAATGTATCCTTTCTAATCATTGTAAAAAGGCGGGCCCCTTTCAAAACCCAACTTCTACCCTTAATAAAAAGTCATATAAATCAAAATACTATAGCTGGTTGATAATGGTGTAACTTGCTCGATTGTGCAAAGAAGGAAGAGAGGTCTTCCTAAGTCCATTTCAAAATCTCATACCTGGGCCAAGGGTGTGTAGATTGCTAGGACAAGTTTAGACATTGTGTAGGATGTTGACCCTTTGGTTTTGATGGTTGTTGGGTTGTTCTTCACGATAGTTTGACTATAGTTGTGTTGTTTTGCAACTTGTATGATTGTCACTGCCTTGCAATTGTAAAAGGTTTTTAGGTCCTTTCAAAACATGCTTTACCCCTTATTAAAAAATATACTATAGCTTGAATATAATTAACTATACTTTTTAAAGCAAATGTGGTTAAAGTTAACAAATATTCATCTATAAAATTTTTCTTAACTAAATAAAATATCTCTAATAAAATAAGTAGTTATATAAATCAAAATACTATTTTTCAAAGTAGAAAATTATTTTATTTTAATTAAGAGCTATTTATTGTAGAATTTATTTATTTATTTACTTAAAGAACCATTTATTTTTTAATAGTTTTATTAATTATTACACACAAAAAATACATTAAAAGATAAATAGGATATAGAATTTTTTTTTTACTTAAGAGCATTATTTTATATAACTATTAAATTTTTTTTTTTGAAAAAATCTTTTTTTTTTGCTACTATACCTAGGTTAGGCACCTAGGTGCCACAAAAAAAGAGCGTTAAAAAGCTTGGATTATTGGTAACCATGGGTTCACCAGATCCATCAAAGATCAATAGTAGTTCCATATATTTTGAATCCAATCCTCCCCTAATTCCAATCCAGAATAAGAGCAACCATCCTCATACAACATTGACACAAAAACCTTCCATAGATACACCAATGATACCATAATTCCATCTATTTAGCATGTAGTTAAATGTTGAGATCATTCCATAATCATGTCCATTGTTTCATATAAAATTCCATGTACACATCCAAAAAATAGATCATAACTCGCTAACTATACCAATGATTGTCATTCCACACTATTTACAAACTATTGACCAAAAAACCAATTGTCCAAAAAAACTAGTCCAAAGAGAACATAGTATAGTATTATGATGGAGTAGCGGGGGGGGGGGGGGGGGTGCGGGGGGGAATTACATAGTCCCCCTATGTCACACCCCATTCCTATAAACAAACTTATTTCATCTATTATTTCAAAGACATCTATTTAGAAGAGAAATAATCATGATGATTATGAAGTTCTAACAAGCTTAGAAGAATGAGTTTAATTCCATGCAATAAAATGATGATTTAAAATGTTTTTATTATTATGTTAATAGACTAATTACTTGTTGTGTACATGAGGTGTATGTAGGGATAGAGTTTTTCCCTCTAGAAGACGAGGGAGAGCATCACTAAAGAGAGGGAATTAGATTGCGGGAAATGAGCGATTAATGTGTCATCAGAGAGTGCACACACTTTTCATGTAAAAGGCTACGTCGCTTTGGTGAGCATTTTAGTCTACATATTTCTATCAAGATAAGTAGTGCCTTGATGCCATGGTCTTTTTATTTTAAGTCTATTCGAAAACTTTTGCCGTCGAGTCGATGACCTTATCTTCCACATCGACATATCTTAAATTTGTACTTGTTTCCACTTGCAAAGTCGACTTGAGAGGCCAACCAATCAAGTCTATCCACCCAAGCATCTTTAGTTCAACAAATCAACTTTTTGAGACACTTAGGTTGTCTTTGTGCTGTCAAATACATAATGGAGCATTTAATATGCTTTGTCTTTACTTACAAAAAGTCATCCCTGAGTATTAAATAGCTATCTTCAACTACTAAGTACTTTAAGCTATCTAAATATGTATATATTAAGAAGTATTATAATCATTTTTGCTTTAGAGAAGACCCCTTCGCAACCTCCTAGATTCTAGGAGAATGGAGGAGGGGCGCAGCTTGCCATGTCGCCTAAATGCAGGCATGCCAAGAAGCCATGGAGTGTAGGGGCAAGTAGTCGTTTCTTGAAAGAAAGAGAGGATCTCTCTTTAAAAAGAGAGTGGAGAGAAGGAAATGACACAAGAAAGATAGGTGACAGCTTAAGGGAACAGTAGGAAGAATTTGTTGTAAGTTAATTTAAAACTGGAGGGTGTTCAACATTGAAGTGGGTAATTCCTCTGTGTAAGGTGGAAGACAAATAGGAGTGGAAGATTCCATCTCCAGTAATCTCAAACAAGATGCCACCATCAGGTTCTTTTCCTTATTATTAGAGTAATTGTCATCCATAACTAGTATGAGGTATTACTGTTGTTATGCCTATGAAAGGCCGATAGATTTTATATATTTCATACTATTGTTATGTTTGTGAAAGGCTAATAACTTTTATATATTTCATACTGTTGATATGCTTTCTAGAGACCATTAATCTTTCACTCAACGGTTGTAAGCCTATGAAAGGCAGATAATTTCTATATGTATTCTGTTGATATGCCTGTTAAAGGCTGATAAATCATTTACTTCTTTGATGTAATTATGAGCAAGGCCGATAGTAATATCAAGGCCAACAGTATTATCAAGGCCGACAGTAATATCAAGACTGACAGTATTATCAAAGCCAATAGCAATATCAAGGCCAACACTATTATCAAGGCCAGAAATAATATCAAGGCCGACAATATTATCAAGGCCAATATAATCATATTGTTGACAAGCTTGAGTAAGGCCGATATAATCATATTGTAGTCAAGCCTAAGCAAGGCTGATGTTATCATATGGCTGTTGAGCCTGTGTATGGACAACATTGTACTATTATTGAGCTTGTGTGTGGCCATTATTATCATGTTTTACTATGAGCCATATGAGGCTGAAACATTATTATCCTACTGTAAGAGTGATGCAGGAGCATCCAGAGGTGTAAGAACAATCTTGCATCACCCAAAAAAAGATGTGTTTCAAAATCGTTGAAGATGTTTTCATTTCTTTTCAAAATTAGTATATCTGGTTCCATAATCGCTTGAATAATGATGTAGAATTTTTAATTTTTCTGAACTGCTAAAAATAGCAAATTGCTATTTTTAGAAAGTTTGCATTTGGGCACGGATTGAAGTGAAAATTTATAGGAAGCTTCATAAATTAAATATAAGACCTTTGGCGAAGGAATCGGGCGAAGATCATTTGTGGGCTGAAAGATATTAAAGTTTCTATTTCCTGAAAAACCCCTGAAAATTATTCAAACTCAGGTTTGAGGCACTATACGGTCCCGTACGGGCTCAAAAATGGGTAGAACTAGCAAAGCAGGTTCGTAGCGCGTAGAGCACTCCGTGAGATTTCCAATGCTTCAAACAACATGTCAATCAGACACTTAGATCAAAAGTTATGGCTCCTGGAAGTTGACCTATTTTTGGAAGGAGATGCAAATTTCAAAATTTGGCTGATGGCTGCCAAAAAGGGCTATTTATGATCATCTTTGGGAATCCTTTGGGGAAGTAGAGATAAGGGGGAAAGTGTAGAGTCAAGAAAAGGTAGGAAAATAGAAACCCTAGCAGATTAGGGGTTACAAAAGGTAGAAGGTTCTAAAGTCTAGAGATAGGAAGCTGTAATGTGTTGCAGTATATGGAGGATTCATCCACTTATTGTGTTTGAGCTTTTGTAATGTAATGGGTTGTTCAAATCAATAAAGAACTTTCTATTTTCTATGTGCAATTTTTGTTGTTGTGTGTTTTATGATTTATCCCCTTCATCAAGTGGTATCAGCTCAACAAGTGTTCTTGAGTGTGTAGATAGATCGCCGACCGTGAGGCAATTTGCACCAGGACCTGAGGTTGTGGGTTTGCTGCAGAGATCAAAATGCCTCCATGAAGAAACTGTATTGGGAGAAATGCTTTGACGGAAGAGGGTTTTAGAGCCCTGCAAAGGCAAATTGATGCATTGCAAGAGGAGCTGCGAAGAGGGTTTGAGTAGAGAATGAGAGAAAAAAGCAAAGATGAAGCTGAAGAAGATCTATTTGAGGAAGAATAAGAAGTTGCAGGGGATCCTGCAAAAGTTAGGTTGTTGAGGGCCATTTTGAAGATCAGAAAGAGGCCCAGAATTGAAGTTTCTACCTATTCTGGAGATTTGAATCCAGAAGAACTTATTGATTGGATCAATGATATGGAAGAATACTTTGAGTATGAAGATGTGGAGGATCTAGATCGGACCAAGTTTGCAAAGACAAAGTTGAAGGGCCATGCCAGTATTTGGTGGAAGGAGGTCCAGTTAGAGAGAAATAGGAGAGGAAAGGAAAGATTACCAGATGGGATCAGATGGTGGAGAAACTGAAGAAGCAGTTCATTCTTGTGGATTATGAGATAGAGTTGCTGAAGAAGTTGCAAGGATTGAAGCAAGGTAACAATTCTGTCAAGGAGTATACATAAGAGTTTTATAAGGTTACTATCAGGACAGGCCATGCAGAGGCCAACAAGGAGAAGGTAGCCTATTACATTAATGGGTTGAGGCCAAGTATTCAAGAGGAGTTGAGCCTGGTTAGAATGACCACCATAGAAGATGCGTACCAGTTTTCCCTGAAGGTGGAGGAGAAGCTAAATAAAAGATTTGAAAGCAAGCAAAGAGGAAGAGGTCAAGGTGGAAGGACTGGTGGAAGGTCCTATGGAGGCCGAAATTAAGATCCAAAGAAGAGTGAAGAAGCTGGCACCAGTCGAAATCAGAGAGGAGATAATGCCTACCGCCCTTGTGACCAAAACAATGGTGAGAAAAGAGGAAGAGGTAGACTTGGGCAAGGCCCTAGAAGAGGAGGTTTTAGAGGAACCTATTTCCAATGTGGAGAAGAAGGGCATTAAGCATACGAGTGTCTGCAACATCAAGGAAGGACAAATAGAAGACCTGAAGGTAATGCATGAGTTGCACATGTAGATGAAGATGCACAATTTGAGCATTCTGAAGATGCTGAAAGGGGTGAAACCCTAGTTGTCAGAAGAACCTTGTTAAATGAGGAGAAAGAACCAGATCAGAGGAAGAGTTTATTCCACACAAGGTGCAAATGTGAAGATAAGTGTTGTGATGTTATCATTTACAGTGGAAGCACTAACAATCTTGTTTTAGAGGAGATGGTTAACAAGTTGAAGTTGACAAGAAGAAAGCATCCACATCCATATCAGATCATGTGGTTGCAGAAGGACCATAGAGCTTTGGTCAATGAAAAGTGTTTAGTTAAGTTCAACATTGGGGACTACCATGATGAGGTGATGTGTGACATCATACCAATGGATGCATGTCATATGTTATTGCGAAGGTCATGGCAGTATGATAGGTGCACTATCCATGATGGCCATGAAAACACATATTCCCTGACAAAGGATGGAGTTCATCATAAGTTGAAGCCCTTGAAGGAGGTGGAAGAAAAGATATGTAATACTACCAGAATTTGCTTGGTAGATGATAGGAAATTTTTGGAGGGTATGAAGCATGAGTGTCATTACTTTGCATTGATTCCTAAGATTAGTCAAGAGAAATGTGAAGATGTACCAGCAGAAGTCTGAGATCTATTGGAAGAATTTCAGGATATTGTCTCTAATAATGTACTAGAAGGTTTACCACTAGTGAGGAAGATAAGTCACCAAATGGATTTGATACCAGGAGCTAGTTTGCTGAATAAGGCAGCCCATAGAATGACTCCAACAAAGAATGAAGAGCTGAACAGACAAGTTCACGAGCTATTAAGGAAGGGACTGATAAGGGAGAGCCTAAGTCCATGTGTGGTACCTGCAGTACTAGCATTGAAGAAAGATGGAGAATGAAGGATGTGTACAGACTCTTGAGCCATCAACAAGATCACGATAAAGACAGATTTCCATTGCCTAGAATGGATGACATAATGGATTGTTTGAGTGGAGCTAAGTACTTCATGAAGATTGACCTGAAGAGTGGGTATCACCAAATCCGAATCAGAGGAGACAAATGGAAGACAACCTTCAAGATAAAGGAGGGTTTGTATGAGTGGTTAGTCATGCCATTTGGCCTACCAATGCACCAAGCACATTCATTGGGCTCATGAACAAGGTATTGAAAGAATTGTTGGGAAGTTTTGTTATTGTTTATTTAGATGACATTTTAATTTTTAGTAAGACTTGGGATGAGCATCTGATGCATATCAGAAGATTTTTAGAGAAGCTGAGGGAGGAGAAGTTGTTGATTAATCTAAAGAAATGTAGTTTTGCAAAGGAGTTGGTATACTTAGGATTTGTTGTCTCAAAGGAAGGTCTTAAGATGGACCCAAAAAAGTAAGGGCTATCATTGAACGGCCTACGCCAAGGAGTGCTATAGAGGTATGATCTTTTCATGGTTTGGCAAGTTTTTACAGAAAATTTATCAAGAATTTTAGTAGCATTTGTGCACCCCTAACGGAGACAATGAGAGGGGATAGAAAAGAGTTTAGATGGACTACAGGAGTAGACAAAAGCTTTGATACATTGAAGTAGAAAGTCACAGAGCAACCTGTTTTGGCACTTCCAGATTTTAATAAGGTATTTCAGGTAGATTGTGATGGTAGTGGTAGTTGTGAGGGGGAAAACAGGTTATTCAAATCAATGAAACATGAAACCCAAACATCTACGAAATATGAAGGAGAAAGAGATTTAAATAAACTAAAATACTTACAAAACTCTTTTACCTTTCGCCTTCCGTAGTTCGCCTCTCTTTCTTTGATCTTGATTGTGAAGCCCTCAGAAGCTGTTGCTTGCTTGCTTGTTGAAGATGACAAAGTAAGAATGGCTTGGATACTTGTGTATTTGAAGGTGAGCTTCAAATATAGAAATGGAGTGTGAGATGAGAATGCTTAAAAGAGTGGGGTGCCAAAGGCGCGCTGGTATCTCTGTAGCATAAGTTTACACAAAATCTAGATTATGAAATGAAGAGAAGAAGGTTGTATTTATAGAAGAGAGTGAGGGAAGATCAATGGTTGAGAAGAAAAGAAGAGATCAACGGAGGAGGCTTGTTGAGGAATGTGCATCCAATAGAAGAAGGACACATGTCATTCTAAAAGCAATTTAGTTGAGTTAACTCCTCTCTTGATGAGGATAAGATTTGATTTTCTTAAATTAGAATTTATTTTTCTAATTTAAGAGAAGATTTGCTTTAGAAGATGCTTTAAAAGTGATTTTGCTTTTGTAACTCAGAGTTTTGCTTTTGTGTGACAAGAGGAAAGTTATTTCTAGAAGATAAGAATGATTTTTTGAAGAGATAAGAAAGCATAATTAAATAAAAGATTTATTTAATTATTTTTGTGGGTATTTGAGAAGAATAAATAAAATATAGAAATATATTTTATTTTGTGAGGATTTTAGATTTTATTTAAATAAAATTTGCATTTTATTTAAATTTGGAAGAATAAGAAATCTTAATTAAATAATTAAAATTATTTATTTATTTTAGAAGAATGAAGTTGGTGTAAGCGATTTTTAATTAATTAAATAAATGTGTTTATTTAATTAAATGGGAGGAAGTGAACCACATAAATAAATTTATTTATTTATTTATTGGTAGAAGCATACGAAGGATGAAATAAATATTTAAAATATTTATTTAAGCAGAGTCATGTCAATTTTAGGTGTATACAGTAGTGCTATAGGAGCTGTTTTGAGTTAAGAAGGTAAGCCCATTGCCTATTGCAGTGAGAAGCTTAATGATGCCAAGAAAAAGTATTATGTTTATGATCAGGAGTTTTATGCCACAATTCAGGCTTTGAAGAAATGGAGACATTATTTGTTGCCAAAAGAGTTTGTTTTATATACTGATCATTAGGCTTTGCAGTATCTTAATAGTCAAGGAAAGTTAAATCAAAGGCACTTAAAATGGGTTGATTTTTTGTAGAGTTATACTTTTGTTTTGAAGCACAGGAGTGGGAAGTCCAACAGAGTTGCAAATGCCTTGAGCAGAAGGCAAAATTTGTTGATAGAAATGAAGATAGAGGTTGTTGGGTTTGATGAGCTCAAAAATTTGTATCCTGAAGAACCGGATTTTGCAAAGGCTTGGAAAGCTTGTTTGGAGCCTGTTACTTTGGACATAATAAATAGTTGGATTTCATAATCCAAGATGGCATGTTGTTTAGAGGAAGCCAGTTGTGCATTCCGAGGAGTTCTATGAGAGAGAACCTGATTAAGGAGAAGCATAGTGGGGGATTAGCTGGTCACTTTGGTTGAGATAAGACCATTGCTATTGTTGGTGAGAATTATTATTGGCTATAGTTGCAGCAGGATGTGAGGAAATTTGTGTAGAGTTGTAGAGTGTGTCAAATGGCAAAAGGAACAAGTCAGAATATAGGGCTATATTAGCCACTTCCTGTACTAGAGAAGCCACGGGATGACATTAGTATGGATTTTGTTCTTGGTTTACCAAGGACACAGAGATGACATGATTCCATTTTTGTGGTGGTGGAAAGATTCTCGAAGATGGAACATTTTATTCCTTGTAAGAAGACCAATGATGCTGTTCATATTGTTGAGTTATTTTTCAGGGAGGTGGTCAGACTACATGGTCTACCTAAGAGCATAGTTTCAGATTGAGATACCAAGTTTGTTGGTTATTTCTGGAGGACATTGAGGAAGAAGTTGAAAACAGATTTGAAGTTCAGTTTGGCATACCATCCACAGACTGATGGACAAATAGAAGTGGTGAATAGGAGTTTGGGTAACCTGCTATGATGCTTAGTAGGAGATAAACCCAAGGGATGGGATTTGATTTTACCACAGGCAGAATTTGCTTACAATAATTCTATCAATAGGAGTACTAGTAAATCACCATTCCAGATTATATATGGGAGTAGCCCAAGAAATGCTTTAGAGTTAAGGAAGCTGGACAAGGGAGAAAACACAAGTGTCGAAGTTGAAGACTTTGCAAAACACATGAAGGATTTGCATGAAGAGGTGAGAAAGCACATTAATAAGATGAATATTCAGTACAAGACTAAGGCAGATCAGAAGAGGAGATATAAGGAATTTCAGGTAGGAGATGAAGTCATGGTTCACTTGAGAAAAGAGAGGTTTCTAGTTGGAACATATAATAAGTTGAAAATGAAGAAATTTGGACCATGCAGGATTTTGAAGAAGCATGATTCAGGAAATGCATATGAGGTAGAACTGCTGAGTGGGATCAACATTTCCCCTGTGTTCAACATTGTTGATTTATCAGAATATCATGAAGGTGGAACGGAGGATGGACCAACATAAGAATAGTGGAGTATTCCGGTATCTACTTCAAAGGAGGAGATAGAAGAGATCTTGGATAGCCGTGTGGGAAGGAGTACTTGGAATAGGCAATATGAAGAATATTTGGTGAAGTGGAAAGGAAGGCCCGTTGAAGATTCTTCATGGTTATCTAAGGCAGAAGTTGACTGTTTGGGGTTTTCTTCAAACCCCTGAGATGTGACAAGGTCACTTCTCAAAATTACCCTGGGTGTTTGATGCAGGAGCATCCAGAGGTGTAAGAACAATCTTGCATCACCCAAAAAAAGATGTGTTTCAAAATCATTGAAGATATTTTCATTTATTTTCAAAATTAGTTTATCTGGTTCCATAATCGCTTGAATAATCATGTAGAACTTTCAGTTTTTCTAAATTGCTAAAAATAGCAAACTGTTATTTTTAGAAAGTTTGCATTTAGACACGGATTGAAGCAAAAATTTACAGGAAACTTTGTAAATGAAATATAAGACCTTTGGCGAAGGAATCAGGCAAAGATCATTTGTGGGTTGAAAGATATTAAAGTTTCTGTTTCCTAAAAAACCCTTGAAAATTATTCAAACTCAGGTTCTTCGACAAAGCGGGTTCTTAGTGCGTAGAGCACTCCGCAAGCTTTCCAACTTCAAACGACACGTCAATTGCACATCCGGATCAAAATTTATGGTTCCCGCAAGTTGACCTATTTTTGGAGGGAGATGCAAATTTTAAAATTTGGCTGGTGGCTGCCAAAAAAAACTATTTATGACCATCTTTAGGAATCTTTTGGGGCAGTAGAGATAAGGGGGAAAGTGTAGAGTCAAGAAAAGGTGGGAAAATAGAAACCCTAGTAGATTGGGGGTTACAGAAGGCAGAAGGTTCTTAAGTTTGGAGATAGGAAGCTGTAATGTGTTACAGCCTGTGGAGGATTCATCCTCTTATTGTATTTGAGCTTCTATAATGTAATGGGTTGTTCAAATCAATAAAGAACTTTCTATTTTCTGTGTGCAATATCTGTTGTGTGTTTTATGATTTACCCCCTTCATCAAAGAGATTAAGCCGTGATAGGTTACATGAACAACTAAGAAGATTCTCAAACAAAGTAAGGGTTAAGGAGAGATTCCCAAAGTTGAATTAAAGGGATTACCTTGTTAGTAACCTTTAAAAGGTCAAAACATTTCATAGCTGTTATATGCAGCCTTTGTTCATTTATGTTCGTGGAATGTGACTAAGAAATTCACAATTCCTCTTATTGACTAGAAGAAGGTCAACTTCTTTCATTAGAAAATGCAACTGTTGCACCAAAAGAAACAAAACTATGGTAACTATGGTCTAGGCCAAAAAGTGGGTTAAAAAATGACACTTGAGTAAGGCCAATAACATCATGTTTAAACTATACACTAGTGTGATGTGTTAGCAGCCTAGTAAGGCTAATGTTGTTGCCTAGCCAATAACCATTTAACCAAAGTCTATAATAAGATAGTAGAGATAGGTTTTACATAGTTATTATTGCGGTAGTAAATAGCCATCAGGTTAACCTGAATAGTGGCTAAGATGGCCAACATCACCTGATGGTAGTGATATGGCCAATCATTGTGTTATTGATAATGTTAAATCATCATGTGAGATCAAAAACTCCTCAAGGGGAAGGTCATGTATAATAAAGACTCCTAAGAAATTATATCAGTGGAATCTTAAACCAAATCGACACTATGTGTCGAGAAGTACCAGAGTTACTTATGATTTTTGTGTCACGACAAGTTACGAGTTGGGTATAAACAGATGGGGTAAATTGCTTCTAGGATGTGGAGACATAAAAACCCTGGTCATTAATGATAATAATACATATTTTAGAAAATGATAACTATTTGACTCTCAAGTATGAGATCAGGTTTGACTAGTCGTTGTGCAGATTGATAGGTTGTCATAGACCTAAGATTACAAGGATGCAAAGAGGGGCTCAACGCAAATACTTAAGTCAACCCAATTCTTACCTTATAATTGTTGATTGACCTATGGTAGAGGCATACTTAATACTAGTTAGATAGGTATAGGGTGTATTTAAAACGCCCAGAATTAATCATTGAGTATAAGAGGTAGGAAGAATGTAGTCTCCAAGTCGAGAAAAGAGTGCGTGAACATACGACTCATTTATATGAAACTTTGGCCGAAGTAATGCAAAATCCCTGCTTGCATTGTCGGTTCACTGTGTTCCTGATTTGTACAAATAGTCAGATGGGTTGTTCATAGCTAGAGCTAGACTAGAAGTTGTTCAACCAATTATTTCTGCTAGGGCACTGCACTAGTTCTCAGATGTCACATTGAATTAGTTTGATTCTCATTATCTATACCCTCGAGAAGGGAAGGGCCACTTCTGATAGGAAGGTGAGTAGGGGACCACTGGTCTATGGTTGGAGGAAAAGCACTAGAGTGATACTCTCCCTCTTACAGTGGAATTGCCAAAGGCTTGTGAAACAAAAGACATTACTTCAACTATAAATTCAGTAGAAATATTTGTAAGTCGTAAGAAATGCGACCATTGAATATTATATTTAAATACTCTAATGTAATATGTAATTATTAAATTTCCTTTTGGAACAAAATATTTTTTTTGTTATTGAAAATTATTGAATTTATTCCTAAATTATGTCATTAATTTAAATGATATTTGGAGTTGGATGTTACACCCTACAACTCCATAGATTACTTACAATTTTTCTTACGATCATCATCATGACCTGGGTAGGAGTCAACCACCTACACCTCCTTTGATGTCTCGTTGCAGCAACTGACAAGCACATTGAACCCAACCATTCTAGATTAGTTGACCTTGAGACCCTTCACCAACTTTGCCACAACTTGATGAAGATGACATACATTCACTCATCCCATGAAAATGCCCAAGGTGGTAGTTAAAGTACACCTCACTCTAGTTCTCAATTTCATTGATGTAATCATGAAGAAGATACATTCTAGTAGTAGAGGCTAAGAGTGTTGCATAGTGTAAATCCTGTGCTGTGTCAAAAAAATTAAATCTTCCAATGAACTGCTTAGGGTCCAAAAACATCCATTCCATAACAAACCAAAGCTCAAACCTAGGAGAGCCATCCACCTCCTTGGCAAGCTCCCAATTTCTCATGACCCACAATCTCAAATCTCGATTGCCAATTTATTTCTCCATAAACGTAGAGAAATTCTCCAATATATCATCTCCATACTCGTGATCCTTTCACCTCCACTTCTCCTTCCCAAACCTATCCAAATGCTTTGTCACCTACCTTTTCCCCTTCCCAAACTTCTTGGATGCACCCATGTAGATAAAAATCTTGCTAGAGGGAGAGCACACAAACCAACTAAAAATGCCACACACAAAGCCAAGGGGAATTCACTCTCTAGAATCATCTAACCCCCTAGATGTCACTAAAATGCAAGCTTCATAACATTTGAGGGCATGGTATTAGCTGGCTCCATCTAGTATCATCATTACCCTGTACCACAAAACATTTACACAAGTAACAATACCTTCAATATAATGCCTAAATGGGCTATAACTCCACCCCTCATCAACCCCAAAAATCAATCTTAATTTATAACCATAGTTTATAAATATTCATACATAAAAACTCTCTTAAATAAACAAAATATCTCTATATAACCCAAATTTTATAAATACCATTTTGTTATTATTTTAATTTAAATATAATTAATTATAATTTTTTTATCAAATCAATCTTAATTTATAACCACAATTAATATTCACCCATAAAAACTTTCTTAACTAAATAAAATATCTCTAATAAAATAAACTAATTTATTTAAAAAATTATATATTTCAAAATTGTATTTTTAATTATAATATAGACTTCAATACAAAATATAAAATTGAACACATAAAATAAAATATAATTCAAAATTGTGTTTTTTATATATATAAATAATTTTTCATTAACAAATATTTCATTTGATTACTTTATTAAATGTAAATTTATAGTTGGTTCCAATTTGATTTGAGATAATTTTTGTACTCTAAAACTTCATTCAATAAAATTGTATTATTATATTATGAAATCAAATTTAATGAAAGTATTATTTTATTTGTTTGGTTAATTGTATTTGTTAATAGAGTGTTTATTCATAGCTTGAGGGCATAAGCTTTAGAAATAATTTTGTAGGATATATTTGGCAAGGTGATGGGGGCACTAGTTGTAGATATCCTTTAGGTTACCAACTTTAGATATGAACTTAATATTGTCCTTATTAATTAAGCTCCCTAAGGATTACAATGGAATGCTTCCAGATATACTTTATGAAAATCCTCACCCATAGTATCCTAAAGAGCTTTATAAAAATCACAAGGGAATCCATCCAAGACAAGAGCTTTAATGTTTGACATAGTGAACAAAGCCTCATGTAGATCCTCCTTCATGACAAAGAATGTATTGAGAGTTGGAAACTTAACAAAGGCACCACTTCAGGGATTATTATAAAGCAGTATTTTGATCAAGAGTATCCTCTTGGGTAGTAAAAACTTGCTGATAGTGCTAAACAAAAGCCTAGATGATATCAGGAAGCTCCATTAAAGATAATGACCATCTTTAATTTTTTAATGTCTTGGAATGTGAAATGAGCTCGCAAGGCTTGGAAAAATTCTTTAGAAACCTTATCTATAATTTTAAGCTAGTGGAGTTGAGCTTTGATTTGGGCACCTTGGGCCAAATGGTTATCTACAACTTGCTTTTGGTGGTGGAGTTTGGCAAGACACAATTGCACTATTCTAAGGTCAAATGATTGCACCTCCAAAGAGGTCATGGCTTGGTAGAGCTCTGAGGTGATGGCCTCCTTTGAGCAGTGGTGAAAATGGGCCAGTTGGCACCCATAAATGCAAAGGAAGCATGGTGTGCATTTGATAATATCATTCCGCCAAGCAATCTAATTTGTCTCATGCATGGGATGAGGATCTAGATTTCAAATATGTTGAATGTGTGCCAACATGGCCTTGTGGGATAAAAGCAATGTGTTTAGAAAGAAATGACTCTTCATAGCCTTGGGTTTAGCAAGTTGCCATTTGCAAAACCATACCATATAGTGCTCTAAAAAGACATCTAACAAAGGCTCAATTGGCAAGGAAAAATAGCTAGCAAAGGAAAGGAAAGACTGGTTGATAGTATGGCTATATCAAGCTACTTGTAGACTATGTTAGAACCCACTCTAAGGTTATTCCATGTGTACCACGTCATATGATCATAAATATGGTCAAGATTGTGATAAAAGCCCCAATTTTATACATGTAGTACCTAGCCTCTCTTTCACTAGCTATCCATCTCATAGGAAAAACACCACATTTATCATAGGCCATCTCAATCATATCAGAATCTCTGTACATAACCCAAGTGGTAGTAGGTATTGAATTTGCAATCTATCTCCAAAGGTTAGATCATTCAACATCATTCAAGGCATAAACATTAATAACTCCAAAGGAATGATTATTTATGTTAAAAGGTCCACAATGCTTGGTTGGTGGGGTCATATCCTTGGTCAAATAAAAGTTGAAGCTACACAGGAGAGAAAAAGGTGACAACTCCACCATGACCCATTTCATGATTGCTATGCAAAAAATGACTAGCAGGCCAAACAATATGACATGCATTTGAAAACAAAAAACTAGAAATTTTAACTTCTTTCAAATAGAGAATGTCTAGACCTAGAAATCTTTGTCAAGTGTCATGCATAGAATACTTCCTTGTGAGGTTTGTTAGATCTCAATTATTCTAGGATATAAAATTCATGAACAGATGTCGAAGGTCATATCCTCACTATCTAGTTCACCAAGAACTAAATAACTATTCTATAAAAAAATCCTCCTATGAATTGAAACAACCTATATGAATGTACGATTAGTTAGGTTGTCATTTCTCTAGCACATATTCACCTTCTTCCAAATAGCTAGGTGGGCTGCAGGACCTTTGTTGGACCACCAGGGGTGGTGAAGGGGGGCAGACAATGGTATCTACTTAAGAAGATAACACTGACACCACTAGCAGGGCTCTAGTGAATTTTGGCTTATTTGCCTCCCCAAACGTTTCCCCATGAGAATGAACAACAAATTTTCCTAGGTCTTGAGGTTTTGAAGTCATACCTCCTTGAGTTTTTGATGGCTGGCCACCATTGCCAGTGGAGGACTTAGGTAGAACCCCACCATTGCTATTAGTCTTAGCTTTGTGACTAATCGCAGTTGACCATCCTTCCTAATTTTTTGCAGGAGGTGGGTTATCAATAGCTTGTAGAGTGGGGGGCTTTTTGTGGGGAGTAACCAGAGGCCAATCTTGAATCTTGTGCTCAGAAGATTGACAATGATAACATGTATTGGGTAGGTTTAGATAGAGGACACATTGAGTGTGTCTCATTTGGCTAATTTATATATTAGCCATCTCCTTTAGATCCTTAGAGAGGTCAACTTCAACATAGACCATCTGGTGCAGGAGCACCTACCTGACAGCTGGCCTTCATGAGGCAGTTAGTAGTTTTAGGTCTTGTTTATGTTTCCAAGAAGGTCTGATAAGACCAAATGAATGTAATAAGGTCATGCTGATCATGATAAGATCATGCTGACCATGCTTTTACTATTTTTAGGAAGTTTGTTAGGACAGTTGTCATGATGTATGTTCGGTTGGATCTCCCAGCTGCCTGGAGAGTTCCCAGCCGCTTGGAGTCAGGTCGGTAGTACTCGAAGAAAAACCTATTTAAGCATGAGGATCAGTTGACTATAGATATCATCGATCGAGCTAGGTTGCAGGGAGTGAGACTGAGAGAGAGTCTGATCATTGTATTTGCATCTTTTGAAATCAAATAAAGTGATCCTGTTTGTGTTCATCCTCTGTTTACTTCCATTATCTAATCGATTTGCTGGTTTGGGTGGTTTCATGGATTCACTGATCCATTCCACCGGTTGATTTGTCTGATTGGTGGAATGGTTATGTACAGTAGGGTAGGTGTTAGTTTGTTTGTTCGCATGCAGGTGTGCAGGATCGCGGTTGAAAGGTGTTGAAGACCCTAGCATGGGCATGTGCTAGGTCGAGCTGATAAAGTGTGGAAGATCACCCTGAGAGTGGATCGGGTCATCCCAGGAGGATCGGCGAAGTGAAATTTCGCTAAGGCTAAAAGTTGTTAAAACGGCATCATCAGGATATTTCTGCAAATATCCTGCAGTCGCATTGGGCATCGTCATCCAGATAAGTGGAGGAGAGCATGATGTTGTCGATTGCATGAAGTGCAAGTGCGTCGGGGTGATCATCATCAGGAGGAGCGTATCGGCATCAGGTAGAAGATCGGGTCATGAAACTGTTGAAGTTTGCATGTTGCAAGTGCATCAGGATGTTTTAAGTCGGATATATACTTAGCGTATATATCGCCGTCAGGATCATCTCTCGGGAGTGCCCATCATCTGCGTATCGCTAGCAGATGCGGGAGTGAAAGTTCATTTTTTTTGACTAAGTGTTGAAGAGGTCATCAGGATATTGGGAGACGTCATCGTCATTAGGATATGACGTCATCGTCATCAGGATATTGAGATATCCCCCTATGCAAGTTTATCCTGCTGTCGTTAAGTGCTTAGGTATCGGCAGAAAGTTGTGTTAACATCATCAGGAGGTTTCGAGAGAACCGGATAAATCATATCATGATGCTGTCGCTTGTATCGTCGGCTATCGGGGTATCGAAGGGAAGGTGCTGAAGGTGATCATCATCAGGATCTTTGGAGCAACCGGATATTGGATATCCTGCTGACGAAGGGGGTGTTGCATATCATGATGATGCCGATGGAGCTTGGCGCCCGATGAACAGTGCAACAGGAGGATGTTTGCGCTAGTTGAACATCATGATGATGATGATAGGCGGAAAACGGAGGAAGTGAACAGTAGTCGACAGGAGGATAATTGTGCTCGTCCGAAATATGATGATGATGCTGACAGTGTAAAGCAAAATATGATGATGATGGTGATGATGATGATGATGATGATGGGCTGCAGACATCCATGCTGTATTGTAAGGTTATAGTGTGGATGCCTCTGCATCACCATCTTCTAAGATTCAGTAGAGAAGAACTTGTTAGGTTTGACACAAATGCCATTGCCTAGGAAAGAGGATATCTTGGTCAGAAAATTCTAGCACAACAAAGGCAACCTAGGAAACTCCACCTAGACATAGACATGGAGAGTTTTCTCGTCAGAAATGATGAAGTCTCTAGTCTAGAGTGTGAAGACTAACAAAGATGCATGAACATACTTGGGACCATGTTTGAGGATATCCTTGGCATGGCTAGCTTTAGCAAAATGAAAAAGAAAGAAGTTACCCTTGGTAAGGTTTTGTGCAACATCAAGATGAATCTCGTGTGGGACCCAAGCCTTGGCCACCCATTCTTTGAGTATGCTTTCAGGGGAGACTCTCCGCATAAAATACCATATCAAAGTAAAGTTTTCTAACCAACAACATGCACTATCAAACTTTGGAATTTGGGAAGAACCACATCTAGAGGTGTTTCAATAGACGTACCTCATAGAACACCTTGGGTACCAACTTCTTCAGATGCTTGAGTAGAGAATCCATTGCCATGCACTGTCAAACCTTCAACTCCTATAACAACTACAAAGTTACTTAAGGTTGAGGCCATTTATAATGGGTACAAAATGCCTACAGGTGTGGTAGCCTATAAGGTGCTGTAATAAATGTAATAAAATAATGCCAAATCCTGCTTCAGTATGAAATCAAAGAAACACAAATTGGCACTAGAAAAGCCAAGACTGACTGGAATGTGAATTTAAATTCGAATTTCACTTTATTGATTAACATGCCAATAAGATTCTATTGTTGTTATGCTTTATGTTCTCTTGGAATGCCAACAAGAAGTACTTGATATGATCAACTGATATAATTTTCTGTTGTTCTAATTCTAAGCTTTGTAATTGCTTGAGATTTGTTAGCGAAATTACAGGTTTCTGGGGTGGTTTCAATTGCTGAGGAGAAAGTATCTCAAAAGATTTATTCACCACTAAAGAGATATATGTGGTTGAATCTGAAGAGCTATTCTTAATAGACATATTTGATGGTTTTAAAATTGCAGTAGCAACATCTACAGGCTTGTGATAGAATGAAGCACTTTGAGTTAGTAGCTCATGACTCGGTATCTGATTTCTCTTATTGAATGCCATACATTATCGAGCGGGTGAGGGGATTCCCTATATGTTTTGAACAATAAATTTTCATAAAATCTAATAATACCATTAATATCACTATCTTCAACAAGAACACTAACTTCATTCCAAGCGATTCTAAGATTTCTAATTGCATCATAAACTTCTTCCGCTTCCTCAAAATATGCATCAGTCACATCTCCATAACACAGAAGTGGGAATATTAGGCATTGGTATTAAGAGAGCTAAATTTTTTAATAGACATAACATTTGGCAGTGTATTCTGAGCCTGTGCCAAAATAAGAGTTTTGGAATAGGGTATAGACATCCCTCAAAGCAAAATGAATAGAGGAATTTTGTCAGCTATTGTAGTTGCAACTGTCCTGATAGACGTGCTTAACATGTGAAAGCAAAGTTAAATGAATAATTTTGTTTAAAAAACCATTTTAAAATCATTTCAAATAGTAAACATTGCATGTACGTATTTATTTTTAAGATAAAGATTATAATAAAGAATTTACGTATTTTGATAAAGTTATTTGGGGTTCTAATTTAGTATTAGTTATAAATAATTATTACATCAATAGAATTTTATAATGGCATTATTAGGAGTTGCATCAAGGAGTTTCACTTGGCTACACTTGTTTTTGATTAAGTTTCATTGAGAAAGAGGGTCCTAGTCCCATACAGATAAAGTATTAGAACTGACAGTCCATCAAATATAACAGTTTACATCCATAAAACCTTAATAATAACCCTAAATGGGCCAGGGATAATACAGCGAAAACACAACTAGAGAACAGCAAGCAACAAGACACATACAATCCTTCTTTATCATATACAAACTAAAGCTTGTAATTATTTAAAAACCAAAACACATAACAATAACAAACTAAAAACAGGTACTAGCCACTAAGTAAAGTTCTTTTAGTATTATTTTTAAGAACTACTAAATACTAGATAAAAATATTGAGAGGAGCTCCTTGAATTAGATCATTTCTGTAGTCTTTGAAAAGAAAAGGCTTATAACGGCGTGGATAGTGTTCATCTATGAGCTCCTCTGGGACGCATACCTCCTTTTCCTTTAGAAAATTCCAGAAGAAACCGATAGAAAGCCGAGGCTTCTTCCCTCCATACACCACACGATGCTCTGCACTCCAACATCTATCATTGCTCCATATCTGCAACCAAAAAACATATCACCATTCATCTTAAGAAAAGAATTGAACTAAACTAAGCTTTCAAAAAACTCTGGAATTACTCTACCTTTAGAGCGTTGGCCATGATCACAATGAATGATGCAGGCAGAGGTTTTATGTTGAACCACTCGCCTTGTTTGGAGCGCATTTCAAGACCACCCACTTGGTCATTGTAGAGAATTGTAATCACACCCAAATCCTTGTGCTCCTTGAGAAGAATGTCATTAGCATCGCACTCTGAGAAATAATTGAGACGAAGCAAACCCTCACATTCTAGAAAATCAGTCTGGAAATGTTTGCTGACGCCTAGACCCTGAAGAATTAGTTTTATTAGGGAATTTGCCAGATCGGTTAACTTGGAACTGTATGTTCTTAGGCTATTGCTGCCAAACACACCCAAAAAATAAAATTGTTATCTATTAATTTTGCACAGTACAGTATTCTAGTGTTATAGTGAAGATCAGAGCCTAGAGATCTCAAATTCATTTTATACAAGAATACTATTTTCTTTTCTCTAGTTTATATTTGCAAAGAAAATGAATGATTTTCCTTAATTAAATAAATGTATTCAATCAAGCAATAACTAATCTAAATAATAGAGTTTGGATTCATCATATAAAATTATAGAAAATTAAATGTTTAAATAAATAAAAATTAAATATTCAAATAAATGAAGAAATAAATTAAATTAAATGTATGGGTATTTGGTCTTGATTTTGATGTAGAAGTGTTTGTTTAGGTGTTAGATAATCATTTGCCAATGTCTCAAAACTCTATTATCTACCATTGACTTATAAATCTAATTATGTAGTGTCTAGTGTCACTTCCATGAGTGTAGAAATGATCCTCACGTAGAAGTGATTTTGTAACCCATGAATCTGATCTCACTGATTCTTATAGTCTAAAATGTGTTTGTCTTAATTTTTTGACATCTGAACATTGTAAGGATTAGTGGTGTTTATGAACACCTTTAGGGAATCTGCTAAATTGTGAGCATCTTGTTCTCCTCAATTAAACTTCTAGTTGGGCCAACTTTACGGCTCAAGTGAAAGATCAAAGACAACAAGCAGGAGTGGAATCGACCTAGGATGATGTTACAATCAAACAAATGCAAAATAGAGTCTCCTTTAAGCTCTTAAGATCTAGATTTTCTTCTCATATTCTAACACTCCAACATGATTCCAAATGAGTGAATGAGTGTCTTTAAATACAACAACCAATCCTACAAATCAACAAAATGTGTGGTAGGTCAACTCACAATGGCAAGTGAAATGGTTAACATGGTGGGAATTTTAATTTTGAATTTTAAAAGTTTGGGAATCAAATATGCAATTGCAAAAGTGATCTAGGCCTAGTCCACACCTATGGATTTGATCAAGGGTGATGAAAAATCAGTTTAGGGCCTAGGGATGCAAATTTGAGGACCAATAATAAATGGGATTGAGATGTGTGAGCTCATGAGATAAATTTTTGCACAAATATTCCACTTGTAAGCTAATTATTGCATTTTGGAAACTCTAATCAAAAGGGGCCCAAAACATAAGGGAAAAAAGGCATCAATATGTAATTTTAACCATTACATTTTGCCTCCATTTTGATGTGCATGTGAACTACTAAGAAAAATACATGTCAAAGTAAATCAAGCAGTCAACATGAAAATTAAATATTGTTAGATACTCAAAAGGATATCAATCCATATAAAGTAATAGATTATTCTTCAATTCTTTTTACAATGAATGCTTCATTTAAACCTCCAAAATAGAGAGAAATATGCAATGAATAGAATTTCTCACACTTTTTGAGATATGCATTAATTCTAACTTGCTCAAAAAAGAACTTTCATTAGAAAAGTAAAAGTAGACAGGAGACTTGTGTAAGAGATTTTTCTTGTTATGAAAAAGTTATAAAATCTCTAACTATGCAGAAATGTAAAAGGACTCCCACTATGTAGATGAGGTGTCAAAGGTCTTTGTATAGATATAGAATAGAATTTAACTACAAATATAATGATAAAATGTCTCCATTTGAATATGGTAATGAAGCTCTATTTGGTACTATAAAGTGATCATGACTATCATATAACTACATCATTGTAATAAAAACTTTCATGAAGAACATTAGTGATAGTATATGCCTCCCTTCAATTGGTTGCATTCATATGATAAAAGGAATTGGACAAGAGGAGAAAAAATATAAGCATGATAAATCATGCAATATAGTCAAAGATATTATCATATGATAAGCATGTAAGCACATAAGCTAGAGATAACCACCAAGGCATGTGTAAAATGTTGCCCCTAGTATAGGAAGATGAGAAGATAAGGATAGTCATAGATGCTAAACAATAATTATGTAATCACATCAAGAATGTAATAATCATTAATATCAACAGAATCATGTAAGCTCAATAGGTATAATCTAAGCATTGAAGCACATATATGAGAAAAGTATTAGATGTTGTAATGAAATAAATTGCATAAGAGAATAATATAATAGAAAATATGTTGCAAATACTTGATAATACTAGAGAATGATAAGCTACTTCGAGGGGGCAAACATCCAAAAGTCTCCAAGAAGAACATAATTTGTAATATGATTTTGAAATAACACTCACTACATCAAATATATCCTACTTATCCCTTGGATATCACCCAGGATAATTTGAATACCTAATTATATCACCTATGCTTACTTAAATATCTAAATAAGACTATAATAATGATCATATTAAGATTTAAGGTAGCCACAAGACAACTACTCATAACCCTATACACACTATAGGATTAAAGGCATAGCATGACCTTTGTTGGCAAGAAAAAGGGTAGGTCACAATTTGGAGATCTGAGCCTGAGATGATTCTTTAAGTTTGTTTATACCCTAGACATGACAATAACAGAGCAATAGATAATATTCATCATTAAGAGATATCATAATGCGGTGAGGATAAATCATACATATAAATCATTCATACACATAAACACATAGTTGATACATCATAATCCTTATATCTCCCTATTCATATATTTATGTTGAGATTATATAAAAAAGGCAAGTTTGAGTCTCTGCTCTGTATTATACTTCTATCTATTCTACTATCATATTCTTATTACTTATTATATCATACTATCTATTACATATACATGGTATTAGGGATATGTCCCTTATAGAGCAACCTAAGAATCATCCTATATGTGGGCATTGTCCTTCACACTTATCTTACAGTGAGTTGTGGTATGTTTTGATCAATGCTTTGCCTTCTATTGTTAGATTTATTTTACTACATCATCATTGTACTATGTTAATAATATATTTTATATTATTAACGTTGCTAACTAATAACTATCTTTGATAGTTATAGTTGGTTGATCGGGTATGCCCGACTAAGTGGTTATTCCATCCACTAGAATACTTTGTATATATATGTTGCTCACATAATAAAACATTTTCTCATTGCTCTGCTCGCCAATATGGTATTAGAGAAAAATTAATCTCTGTGCCTATATGTGAGAATGGGAGGTTGAAAATTGTTTGGAGGAGAGCCAACGAAAGTTGAAAATTATTGTTGAAGGCGTTTCAAACCATTTATGGGCATGTTGGAAGTGTGGTATCAGAAGTGTCTGAAAGTTGGTGTGGATATCTGTAAATCCAAAGAGTTGATATCTGTCTAAAGACCATACGAACCATCATTGAGAGAGAAGACGTCCAAATTTAAGTTTGGGGACTCCATAATTAAAAGGCGTTAAAACATTTTATGAGGCCATTGAAGGCTAGGCTATATTGAAATCTGGAAGTTGAAAACCAAGCCGTACAAAGGCATTGGAAGAAGGCGAACCAGCGTTGAAACCATTGTTGTGTATTGCCAAGTCTCCGTTTGAATTCAAAAGAAGGCATCTCTTATTTTGTTTGCCATCCGAATGTTGTTGAAAGGCTGAAGACCACTGTGAAGAAGAGGCATTTAAACTTTCTGGAGGCATTTTATTTTTGTTGCAATCCAATTTGAAGAAGAAATCTGGAACAAATAAAGGTGCATAATGTTTTTTTTCTTTCTTTGAAAATCTAAATGTTGGCTTGGAAAGAAAAATTATTTGGGTGAAAGAATTGGGAAAAACAATTTGATAGGAAGCATATAAAGGTACAATTTTTTTCATTTTGTTTGCAGAAGCCCTAATTTTTTTTTGCAAAGTTAACTTTAGAATTAGAAAAGTATTATATTAATAATGCAAAAATATTAAATTATTTTTAAAATACTTTTTCTTTTCTATAGTTTAAACATTAGAAAAATAAAAAAGGGCAAAATAAATTGTATTTTTTGTACTTAAAATTCAAAATTTGGGGCAATTATTGTTTTTGAAAGCACATATTAAGTTTTGGAACTCAAAAACCAAACAAACTAGCATGTTCCATATTAACGGTGTCTTTGATTCATATTTATGGGTAATGCCGTGGTGTTGAATTACTGCATCTAACGCGTAATAAAGTTGCAACAACAACGTTTGTGGCATCGAAATTGTAAAACGTCAGGGAGAAATAAGGATTACATCAAAAAATAAGGACATTCAAAACAAGAAGCAATGGCTTCAAATGCTCCCAAATTTATGCTTGTTGATTCCCAACTCTTGAAAGGAGACAATTATGCTGCCTGGAAAACCAAAGTGCAAACCCAATTAGAGTTCAAAGATCTTTGAGAAGTTGTCTTTGGAACTACAGTTCACCCTACAATAGCTGGCAATGATAAAAAAAAATTGATAAGGCCAATCAAAAGGCCAAATTAATCATTTTGTTTGGTGTGTCTGAAGAGGTTCAACCTCACATTTGAACAACCACCACTACAAAAGAAGCCTAGAATCATCTCAAGATAGTCTATGAGGCCAAAAATAAGACCAAATCCTCCATCTACAACATTAGTTACATTGTCTACAAATGAAAAATGGTGAGAAGGTAGATGAATTTTTAGAAGAGTTGCCGAAATTAGAACAACACTTCAAGCATTAGGGGAAGAAATCATAGATGCTTCTCTTGTACCAATTGTACTGAGAGCACTACCCCCCTCATTTTGAGTGTTTGTCACATGTTTAAATGTGGCTAGTAAAACACCCTCATTTGAAGAATTGGTCAACTTGCTTCAATAGGAAGAAGCAATCTTTGGTGAGTTAGACTCTCAAGATAATCAAGCCCTTGCAGAAAAGCAAAAGGGAAAACAACTTGAACATTGGAGTCGTCCATCAAGTTAGTCTAAACCAAATTATGACAACTCTTCTCACAAGAAAAATAAATATCTACTTTATGGAAAAAGGGTCATGAACTCAAAGAATGCTGGTATAATTTCTATGCCAATAGTGAATCCAGTCAAAGAAATCCACATATATCTTTTCAGGGGGACAAGAATAACAATTCCCATTGGTAGAAAAATCAAAATAAGCAACAAGGCAATGTTGCAACTACAGGTAATTCGGATGAAGAAGAGTTCTTGTATGCTACATAAACTAAGGCCTCAACATCAAACAATATAGTATGATATGTTGATTCTGGTGCATCCAGACATATGATAGGGGAACAAGAATGGTTTTGTGACCTCACTCCATCCACCTCCTATGGGCATGTTTCATTGGGTGATGATACCTCATATGAAGTTTAGGGAATTGGTGATATTTCCCTTCCACTAAAAATCACAAAAGTCAACTTACAAAGGTTCTGTATGTTCCAGGGCTCACAAAGAACCTACTTTCTATAAATTAGTTACTAGAGCACAAGTTGCAAGTTGAATTTGATCAACAAAATGGTGAGAAAATTTGTCTTATCAAAGACAAAACTCGCAATGGAGTAGTTGTAGCTTGTGTGTCATGGGTAGGAAAGATGTTCCAACTAGTTGATGTTTCAAATGAAGATCAAGCCCTTGCAGTGAAAACCAATGTATCCACAACTCTTTGGCATAGAAGATTTGGAAATCTCAGTTTTGGTTATCTTCTTTCATTGAGTAAGATAAATATGGTGAGCGAACTTCCCCCCTTTCAGAAAACAAAAATTCTTTGCTCACATTGTCTTACTGGAAAGCAACATAGGGCTCATTTTCCTGTTGTAGAAAACAGAGCCTCAAGTCCCTTAGAATTGGTTTACACTAATCTATGTGGACCTATGTCACTCATTCAACAAAATGCTCAGTATTTTCTTCTCTTTGTGTCTGATTATACAAGAAAAATGTGGGTCTATTGTTTGGCTCACAAAGATCAAACCTTTGAAAGATTCAAAGAGTTTTGAGCCCTTACAAAATGGTCATTAGGTAAAACTCTCAGATCCCTTCACTCAGATCGAGGGGGGAATTCACAAGTAAGGAGTTTGTAAACTACTTAAAAAACATGGAATACAATGACAGTTGACCACTACATATACGCCTCAACAAAATGGTGTTGCAGAGAGGTCTAATTGTACTATTGTGGAAATGGTGTGATACATGTTGAAGGATGCAAATCTTTCTCCTACATTCTAGGTTGAATCAGTTCATACAGAAGTGTATTTGTTGAATCGAGCACCCACCAAAGTGCTTGATACTATCACACTAGAAGAAGCTTGGACTGGGAAGAAGCCCTCCATTTCACATTTTAGAGTGTTTGGATGTACCACCTTCATGCATGTCCCCAAGGTTTAGAGAATAAAATTGGATGATAAGTTTGTGAAATGTATTTTTCTTGGGTACATTTTAGAGTTGAAGGGATATTGGATTATGGATGTAGTCACAAAGAAGGTGTACATTAGCAGGAATGTTGTTGATGAGGAATTTTATTGCAACACCTCTTCCTCTCCATCATTTGTTAGTTCACAAACACCAAGAATTCTTGAACCTAAAGATGAGGAACTTGGTGAAGACTGTCTCAAGAAGAGGTTTTGTTTCCATTGGATGAGTTTCCCCCTATTTCATGACCTCAATCCTCATCTCCTATACACAAAAAGCTTCCTAATTGGTATTAAGCCACTATGAAGGATGCTATAGATGATATGCAGTTGTAGACACATATTTTAGTGTGTCTAAGACTTGCATCAAGTCTCATGAAGAGGTGAACATGGCCCTTATGTGTACAGTTATTCAGAGTTCAAAACCAAAAACAGAGCAACAAGCTCTTGAGTCACCACCTTGGAAGGATGCCATGGATGGAGAGTATCAGGCATTACTGAAGAACAATAAATGGGAACTTGTTGATTTTACACCAAGGAAGAAGGATCTTGGATGCAAATGGGTTGTCCAGATCAAATATAAGGTAAACGATAGAATTTACAAGTACAAGGCCTAACTTGTGGCTAAGGGCTATACACAAAAGGAAGGCATTGATTATGATGAAAATTTTTCCCCTATAGCAAAGATCAAGACTATCCGTATGGTATTGGCTATGGTAGCACAATTTGGGTGGAAAGTTCATCAAATGGATGTCAAGAGCACCTTCCTTAATGGAGATTTCATGGAAGAAGTCTACATGACTCAACCAGGGGGATACAGTACACCTAGGTAGCAACACAAAGTATGTAGCCTAATAAAATCCCTCTACAGTCTTAAACATGCCTCTAGAGCATGGTACATAAAGATTGATGAGCATCTCCTTAAACATGGATTCATCAAAAAATCCATACGATCCTAATCTCTACCTCAAAGAGAAAGGGGGGGATTGTAATTATGATTATTTATGTCGATGATCTGGTCATCATGGGAAGTTCCCCATAGCTAATTGATTCAACAAAAATGATCTCAAACGGTCATTTGACATGACAAATCTCAGGGTCCTGCATTATTGTCTTGGACTTGAAGTGTGGTAAAAGAAGAATTCCAAGATCTATGTTTCTTAGATGAAGTATGCCAAGACATTGCTCGAGAAGTTCAACGTGGACTATTGCAAACCGATGCCGACTCCCATGGATTCAAGTTTGCAACTTTCCCACCATGATCCATCTCCTTAGGTGAATGCTACTCTTTATCGGCAGTTGATTTAGAGTCTCATCTACCTGACTTATACCAGGTTGGATATCAGCTATGTTGTTAGCTATCTCTCTAGGTTTATGCAGGAACCTAAGGTTGTTCATTGGAAGGCAACAAAGTGGGTTTTGAGATACATCCATGGTATAGTGGTGCCATATGCCTTGGAGTATAAGTAGATTGCAAATTTCCTTTGTATGGATACACAGATGTGTACTATGTAGGTTCTGTGGATGACAGGAAGTCTATTTCAGGCTTCATCTTCTTTTTGGGATTTAGTCCAATTTTTTGGGGGAGAAAAAAGAAAACCACTATTTCTCTCTCTTCCATAGAGGCAGAATATCATGTTGCAGGGGGGTCTATTTGTGAGGTGATATGGTTATGTCACATTTTGACAGGCATGTGTGTTCTTGAGATAAGTCCTACCCCTTTTTTCTATGACAATCAGAGTGTGCTGAATCTTGTTCGTAATCTAGTTTTTCATGAGCGTACCAAGCATATTGAGGTTCAGTGCCATTATATCCGTGAACATGTTCAACAACAAAATATTTGGCTCTAGTTTTGTTCGACTCAAGAGCATCGTGTAGACATATTTACAAAAATCACTTGTAGTTGTGAACTTTCAAAGCTTTTAGAGCTTTCATGCTTTGGTCTCTTGGGCATATGATGTAATAAGGGGGGTGTTAGATTTATTTTAAATTACATCATCCTTGTACTATGTTAATAATATATTTCATATTATTAACATTACCAACTAATAACTATCTTTGATAGTTATAGTTGGTTGGTCGGGTATGCCCAACTAAGTGGTTTCTCCAACCACTAATACTTTGTATATATATGCCGCTCACATAATAAAACATTTTCTCATTGCTTTGCTCGTTAATACCTGCCAACAACCCCCATCTACAGAGAAGCATTGTCCTTAATGTTGATCAACTATGGATGCTTTTGAACAAAATCTTCGTCTTTCCATGTGGCTTTTTCAATCAGAAAATTCTTCCACTAAATGAGGTACTTTATGACTGTCCTCGTTCTCAACTTTTTTGTGCATGTATATAGAATTAACTCTAGATCCAAGATGATTCTTCCTTCTTCATCTAGCTCTGGTAATGATATTTGTGTAGGGGTCTATTAACTAATCACCTTCTTTAAACATGAGACATAAAAAATTGGATGTATCTTGGTTGTTGGAGGTAACTCAAGCTTGTAGGCTACACTACCAATCTTCTACAAAATTTGGTATGGACCATAATATTTTGGCAACAACTTGTTATTCTTTGGTTGTTTCTTCAAGAATATTTGCTTATAAGGAAATTACAATGTCAAGAAAACCCAATCACCCACTTCCAAACTCCTTTCACTATGTTGTTGGTCATCCTATTGTTTCATTCAATTTTGTGCCATGGCCAAATTCTCCTTGAGTCCTTGAAGTACCTATTGTTGATGATTCATGTGGTTTTCCATAACTTAAACTCTTGGTGTCACCTTTAATGATGATGTGATGGATGGGGGATGGTATCCATATAATTCCATAAATGGAGACATTTTCAAAGACCTATGGAAGGAAGTGTCATACCACCATTGTACTAGTGGTAGCCAAGCCACCCATTGAGATTGCCTATTTGAAGTGAAACAACATAGATACCCTTACAAGCACTTATTAACAACCCCATTTTTCCCATATGAATGAGGATGGTATGAAGATCTATGTTCCAATTGAGTACCCTTGGAAACAAGAGAATAAATCTATCCAAAAGTTATTAGTAAAGATATTATTATGGTGACTGGCAATAAACCTTAGGGTACCATGTAACTTTTGTATATTCTCCATAAATGCTTTTTCCACTGTACTTGTAAAAGGATGGGATAATACAATAAAATGGGCATATTTGGTGAGGCAATCCACTACTTCCATGACGACACTCTTATCATTAGATCTTGGAAGGCTTGTAATGAAATACATGGAGACCTCTTACCACCATTGGCTAGGAATAACTAAGGGTTGCAAAAGTCTAGGTGTCTTAAGTTATGTCTCTCCTTTATTTATTTGACATACCAAACATTCTCCCATAAATTTTTGAACATAACCTTTGAACCCTTCCCAAAAGAAATCTTGCTTGATATCGATGATATGTCTTCGGATATATTGAATGACCTCCAATTGGAGAACCATAGAGCTCCTTGAGAATCTTGTGTTTGAGGGTGGAATTATTGCATAGGTACAATCTCTCTTTATACCACAAATAATCTCTCTTCCAACAAAAAATATCAAAATATTGTGATCATCTTGTAATTGTTGAATGAAATTACTTGTTATAACATCATTTTTCCATTCATCTTGGGCTTCTTCAACCCAATCTACTTATAATATTGAAATGGCACACAATAATGCCTCATCCTTCTTTTCCTTACTAGTAGTGCATTAGGCACTATATTCTCCTTTCCTTTCTTATAGATGATCTCAAAGTCATAACCCAACATCTTAGTTACCAATTTTTGTTGTTTTTCAGAGGATTATTGCTACTCTAGAAAATATTTTAGGCTACTTTGAAGTGTCTACCCATTATATATGACCTCCACTATTTTACTACATGAACAATAACTAACATTTCCTTCTCATAAATGGAATTGAGTTGACTAATACTCTTCAACTAACAACTTTCAAAAGAAATGGGCCTACCTACCTGGATAACAAATTCTCCTATACTATTGCCTATAGCATCACACTCCACAATAAAATCCTTGGTGAAGTCTAGAGTGGCTAGAACTAGACTAACACATATCCTCCTTTAGTGTCTCAAATGTTGTATTAGCTAACTCATTCTGGACTAAAAAACATTCTTCTTCAACATAGTTGTGAGGGGTGTTGTCATGTAGCCATAGTTCATCACAAATTTTCTATAGTATCCAATAAGCTCTAGGAAACCCCTCAAGTTATTTATGGTTTTAGGAATAGACCACTCCATCATATCCTTGATTTTTTTAGGATCAACTTTTACTCCTTTGTGAGAAACTATGTGACCTATGTACTCCACCTCTTTTAGACCAAAAACACACTTGGAAGCTTTAGAATAAAGCTAGTGTTGTTTGAGAGCTTGTAATGCCTAATTTGCTTGGTACAAATGGTCTTCCCATACTATTGCTATAAATTAATATATCATCAAATAACACTAATACAAACTTCCTCATAAATGGCTTAAAGATGGAATTCATCAAACTTTGAAATGTAGAAGGAGCATTAGTAAGACCAAATGGAATCACTAGAAACTCTTAATGACCCTCATGAGCCCTAAATGTTGTCTTGGGAATATCTTATTCTTTAATTTGAATATAACAATAACCTAATCTAAAAACTAGTTTTGTAAAAGACATAGCTCCACTTAGTTAATCTACTAAATCATCAATGACTAGAATAGGAAACTTATCTTTGATGGTGTATTTGTTGATATCTTTATAGTCTAGACACATGCACCAAGTGTCATCCTTCTTATCTACCATCACCATGGGAGAGGAGTAGGCACTCTAGATATGCTTAATAATACCTACCTTTAGAATCTCTTGAACCATCTTCTTGATTTTACTTTTTGTATATAGGGCTACCTGTAGGACCTAATGTTGGGTGGTTGGCTCCCTAGTACTAGCTAAATTTGGCTCATTCATAATCCCTTAGGCATATATCTAAAAACTACTAAGTGATTGTTATTTAGTTTGACAACACGCCCCATTTTGCCTTGGCAAAATGAGGACCCAACGTCTTGTTTTGTGCTGGTTTGCCTGTTGTCCAGTTGGGCGGTAATGGTAAAATGTCATGTCACCTCCAAGCCAGATCCAAGCCAAATTTCAGGTTGCAAAATATCCCCTATAATGGTTATGGATGGGTAGAAGATAAAATTTTATGCAGGTTTGTCTTTTGAATCATGTAAACATTTGTCGAAATAAGCAAGTTATGCCCATTTGAAGTTATGGTCAACCATACATTTTCTGCCAACTGGACATGGACATTGATGAAGCACCAATGTCATGTTCGACATCCATATCAGGATCCAAATCATTCAGGAAACACACTGACCCAAAAGTAAAATTAAATATGACTTTTCAACCAGACATTTGCGCGTCCAAAGTATCAATATCAACATCTAGGTCCATGTCTTGTTGAAATCATCAAATTTACCCTAGCGAGTCATTAACATTCTTACCAAACAAGACATTTCAATTTGACATGATTAAGTGAGTAAATATCCAGTGGTCTAAAAATCCAATGCAAGATGTCAAATTTACCTGACATGAATGAGTTCCAATGGACAAGACATTATACACTAGACATTTCTATGTCAATATCCATATCCATGTCCATATCTTATCCGGAAGTATTATAAGCCAAGCGCATGCTCATAGCCTATTGACTTTTCAACCAGACATTTTCAATAGGACATTTTGCAATGGACACTCCTAAATGTCCTGACCTTTACGGTCAAGTATGAAGGTCCAACCATCTATTACTCTAGTCAACAAAGTTTTACCACGATGGTAATGACATCACCCTATGGAGTTGCCACTATGATTTTCACTCTACTTTGGTCAAAGTCAAAAGGACATTTTCAACTAGACTTACGCACTGGACATTCCAAATAGGATATTAAGATCCAAATGTCCATCCAGTCCTTAGCATTAAATCCCCATACCATGAGTGCTTTTTATCATTGGGATTTAAATTTAAATATATAAACTTTTGCCCACCTATCACTTTCCCTGCGCTCGAATAGTAATTATGCACCAACTCCACTGAACATTCAATGCACTCCTACACTTAGCAAATTTAACAAGGGTTAAAAGCTAATTTTAGCATGTTGGTAGAATCACGAAAGCATTTTTAGGAGATCTGAAGAGCATAGTCACAGAGAATTACCGTTGGGAGAAAATTTGCAGAAGTTAAGACGAATTGAGCATTTGAATGAATGAAAAGTGTGACATTAAAAGGGCATCCTCTACATAGTGTAACCAAGGTGATATCTCATTTGTCAGGTACATATATGACAAAATCCCTCTTCCTTGATGGTTACAGTATTTCTTCTTTACCAAAGGTTAATCTCTTTTACCTAAAGTAAATTCATGGAGTCAACTTATAAATGATTTCAAATCACTCTGCAAAGTTGAGATTGATTTGCATCCCTAATTTCCAAGGTGGGAACTAATTACAACTATTTGCATCATACAAGACAAAATGATGAAAAGACAAAAGTAACATGATGATGAGTTCAAAAATCCAATGGGCCCCACTCCTAGTAGGATATGGAGCAAGTTTGGTAGTGCATCAGACACCCATTGTGGGAAAGGAGACCTAGAAGTCTTCAAGGAAAGGCTTCAAGCCCATGAAGATGAACTGACCCTCAAAAACAAAGTTTGACCACCACGATGTATCATGTAGCAGGATTTCCATATGCCACAGATGTCCTGGAACTAGTGACAAAGTGCACATAGAAGTATAATCATGTTGCCAAGAGGGTAGATCACCAAGGGCGAGTTTATGTAAATTTCTTAGCAAAAGGGATTGCAAAGATTTTCAGATTACCACGGAGCCAGAATGTCTTTGAAATTGACTTGAATGCCTTATCCATAGAATACAACTCAAATGTTGCATGATGCCGCAATGTTATGCAAACTTCTTGGATGGATCTGGCGACTAGGTCGAAGGCAGTCTCTAAGATGCCACAAAATCTCTACAAATTTGACTTCAACCTAGAAGTCCAATACATGATAACCGTGTTGAAATGAGTGGTGGGGAAAGAAGACACATGGTCTTTTGATTTATGGATGTTTGGCCTCATCCAATTTGTAAAGGATGCTAGTGATATAGTGCATTGGGCACAATGGATCAGTAACTCTCTGCATGATGGGATGGTTGCATGGAAGAAGAAGAAGCAGAGGTTCCTCATGACCTCCTATGTAGTATACTCCTAGGTGTATCATTCCCAATTCGACAGATTGTATACCATTGGAAATCTTGGTAGCAATCCAGGAAAACAAACGGTGTGGGAATAATACCCACAACTGGAGAAGAAACAATCAATTATGCACTATAGGAGGGTCAATGATTTTTTCATGATGTGGCTGGTCTGGTTAATGGAAGGGGATTGAGCCAAAAGAATTTCAAGGGATGCTCAAGGGGTCATCACTGCACACGGGTCTTGTTTTATCCAGTTCCCAACATTCACATACATCAGGATGGAAGGATTTGAAGGTCACCCCTTCATGTTGCCTCGGTACCCAATCGATAGGGTTGGTTCTACTTCTTGAAATGACCAGGTAGATAATCCCCTCCTACGAGGCATAATTAAGGGACCATTAATTTTCCTTTAGATATAGAATGGCATAGGTGTGTGGAGTTCAAGGACTCCAAACTATCAGAGGTAGAGCTACAGATGCTCTTGACCTACAACCAGTTCCCCTCACATGTACCCTTGATTCTTATAATAGGATGGAGAAGTATGTCAATAAGAAGCTGCAACATGTTCCTCATCTGGAGGTTTACTAGGTAGATTGTAATGATGAGGAGGACGTCAAGAAGAGGGGATACCAGAGGTTGACCCTGAACTAGATCTGGACCTTGGGATGTTTGGAGGTGCCCCCACAAGTAAAGTCTGATGATGGTCAGACTTTGGACCTAGACTACAATGAGAAACAAATATACAAGGAGATCCTACCTCTCCTAGACTAGACCTAGCTAGATGAGACATCAATTTATGTCATTACAAACAAGGTCATGATTGCCACCCAAAGGTGGGTTGATGGAAAGATAAAAGAGCTAAAATTTAAAGGCGCAAGTCTAACCTATGACAAGAAAAAAAAGAGGAAAGACTGAGGGGATGCTGATTATGATGATTTCCTTATCGTCAAGAGGTGAGTAATGGAGGCTAAGCTAGCCCAAAAGGGAACATCAGCATCTAGAGAGGCCCTAACCATAGAAGGAATTAGCGTGGCCACCAGACCATCACCTCCAAGGGAGCTACCGATGCATGCCATTCCCATCACAGTCATAGGGTCAGAACAAAGGTCTGCTAAGGACATTTTGGAAGGGGTTGAAATCCCTAAGAAAAATAGAAATATGCCACCCATATCCATGAGGGGTGCCATTACTAAGCTAGTTGACACCCAGAAAGAGGCATAAAGACCAACACCAATGGAACTTATGTTCGTATCCGGTTAGCCTCATGCATAAATGCCATTGCCACAAGCTACAATCCAAGCACATTTAGCATAAGAGGTGGCATCATATCAAGTCAACATTAGGGGACAGGTGATGGAACTCCAAAGAGGCCAAACAACTGAGCAGATCATCCATGTAAAACAAGAGCTGGCTAAAGAAGCAAAAGCTCAAGAACGGGCAAGGGCTGAGGAGTTGCAATTGCTCTTGAGATAGGTAGTGGACCTGATTGATGATGAGGTCACTCATGCAGTGACCAATGATCGAATCTCTTCTTTATTTGTGCACCCAACATAACCACCATAGGATGAGCCTCAACAATTGGAAGCCGAGGTGGAAGAGATAGAAGACCCAGACTTAGCGAAAGTTCAAAGTCTGGAAGTAGAAGAGATTTTTGATATTGAGCTATCAGGATTTCTAGATATGCCCATAGACCAACAAGATGTCCCAAGTATATGTATCATGTCGTAGGATGATGTACGTCTATCACAACAAATAGAAATGGAGAGGTCAATTGAGGATACTACCCTTCCAAAAGATCAAATAGAATCTCCTCAGGATGCACCACAAGAAGGAAACATCCAACGAACTGAAGGAGAAGTATATAAGATCCAAGATGAATAAGTACATCATTCGTTGACACTTGATGAGGGTCAACAAGACCAAGGGGTTGAGGAACCACATCAAGAGGTGGAAGATCCCAAACATAAACCCATGGAGGTTAATACAGAGGCTCCTCAACAAGAGGATTCCCAACAAGAAGTCCCTCAACAAGAAGTTCTACATCATGAAGAGCTACAACAAGAAGCTCTCCAACAGGGGGTACCACAACAAGAACCTCCCCAAGAAGAGACTTCACAACAAGGGGAAGGTCCGGACAAAGACACAAAAATAGTAATAAAGGACGTTCACATTGAACAACTTGGTCAAGAAGGACCTGTAGGTGATTTTCCAAAATGGTTAGCCTCGGAGGTAATTGAGCCTCCTATTAGTTTGATCCCATTTGATTTCAAAGCATTGTTTTTAGTAGAGGGAATAAAGCCCAGGCAAAAGGTAAGGGCAGTATCTGCTATCAAGAGGGATGTAACATGTCATATTATAGCCCATTCGTTCATGCCTATAGTAGATAAAGCTAAGGGTGAGATCACGGCAAGTGAATATCAGATCACTACTTTAGATTTGGGACATGCCACTACCAAGCAAGAAATCAATGAACTCATGGGTAGTACGGAGGCTACAACAACTAGAATCCGCAAGGATAAGCTGAGGAAGCATGAATAGGTGCATTGCCCATCTCAAGGGATTCATAAAGGGTTGTTAACTCTAGGACTCCAAATAATAGAAGTCCCAACAAATTTAGTGCTGGTGATGCAGGATGAAATAAGTGACCTAGATGCAAAGAAGCATTAGGCACAAGTGATGCAGGGATGGTTCCATAAATTCTTGAAGGATGGGGAGGAAGTAATCCAAACCATGTTATCAAACTGGGATACCCTAAAATTCGTAAAAGGCAAAGCGGATGCCTTGAAGAATGAATGTGCTACTAGACTTGATCAGAATGATCAGGAGCTCAACAAATTGAAGGTCATTCGAAAGCTGCAGGATAAGGTGTTTTTAAGTTGGAACATCATGATAATCCAGATAATGCCAAAGATATCCATATGGATAAAGGACCTAAAGTTCAAGGCAAACATTTTGAAAGGGTGCAAGCATAAAGCCATGGATATCAACATTGAGGCACATGATCAGCTAATAGATGAGATAGAAATTTTGGAAGAACTCCTCAGAACCATGGTTGATGAAAAGGAAACATATGAAGAGTAGGCATCTATTGGAGTATTCAAGGATAAGTTTGAGCCAGTTTCAAAAGATCTTGTGCATTTTACAGAGAAGGCAATCGATGAAGTTGTGGACTTATCGGTGAAGATAAAAGCATACAAGGAGAAGTTGGATATCCAGACGAATAGGTGGATATTAGTAGGCGAGCAACTTTAGATGTATGAGTATGCCAAAATCAAGGCCCAAAGTTTTGATAAGGTCAACATAGTGAAAACCATCGTAGCATATGATGAGTATAAGAGACTGGACTCCGGAGGCATGTTAGTTGAAGAAGATATCAGGTCGGATATAGAGTAGTTCAATAACTTTTGTAGTAGTAGGATATCAGGACGAGAGATGTAGATGAAAGTCAATATCCTGATGATTGGTGATATACATGTAGTGGCAAGTCTAGAGGGAATATTTTAGATGCACTTTGAAGATGCTGAAGAATATCCCAAGTGCTAGTTGTCATCCATTCTTTGATTACCAACTGGAAATCACGTGCTCTATTTTGTGACCATTGATGTTTGTGGAGGGGATCTTGATCATTGATTATTGTAATTAATTATGGATCCTTGTTCTATAAAAGGATCCAGATCATTGAAAGGAAGCTAGGTGTGAGGAAATTGCTTCCTACACTAATCTAATGAGGGGAGGGCTATGCAAATTCAATTTAATCTTTACAATTATAGCAACATGAAACATATAATAGAGATATTGCAAAAATACACATAGAACCAGAAAGAAGACAGAAGAAGAGAGACAAGATATAACATGGGGAAAACCCTTATCGGGTGAAAAACCCCACACTCAAAAACCTGCACAATGTATTATCAAAACTGAATATGGTTTACAATACACTTGTAATGCAAGCTCTCAATAGTCTTCGACACAAGTGTCTGGAGTCAATCTAGTAGCATAATTGTACCTGTCAATCACATAATGCAACTCCTCCTCAAAGCACCTGTTTATATAGAAAATATAAGGCAAAATAGCCTCTATCTTGGAATGGGCTTCCAACTTGGCCTCATGGCCCAAAACTCACGCCTATGGACACTTGGTCAACATTGTAAGATGCTTCTGACACTTGTCCACACACCCCATCCCAAAGAGGTTACCTATTTCCAAAAAGGGCAATGACAGATGCTCTTATGACTCTTACAACCATCATAGAATATGTCATAGCAGTTACAACTTACAGTTGTAAGAGAATCTATCATACATAGGCTATAAATAACATATTCTCTTACAACATGTCATAGTCCACCTTGGGGCACCCAAAGATGCCTTTTTCAAAGATGCTTCTCGACACATGTCTTCACCTGTCTTACAAGCTTCTATTTCTGACTCTTACATGTCATAACTTTGTCATAGGAATCTATCATGACCGTTACGGTCAACATTCCCTTACACAACATCCAAGATGTTGACACATGGCAAAATATTCCTACCACTAAGTGGGACGCCTATCTCCTCATGTGAGGACAAAATTACATGTGGTCATATGCCATGTAGGATGACACATCACCATGCCAACTCCCACCATATGACAACATAGGATTTGCATCCAAATTATACAATAGGCAATAAATAAATAAATACAATGAAATAATACAAGGAATTACCAAGGTTGAGACCTTAATTCCCAACAATCATTTGTAAATAGGGAGATTGAATTGATGAACATTGTCAAGCATTTAGTTTGTATCTTTTACAACTTTGTGACTTACCTCATGGTTCTTTCTCAATTAGTGAATACTTGTATATCTTTCGTGCACATAATGAAATTGAAGACGTAGATTATAGTTAAATCATAAATTTTGAGTAATCCTTGGTTGATTTCTGGTATGGAATGTCAATTGTTGCATCCCTTAGGAGTGTATTTGAATGATTACTTACTGTTGTCAACTTTCCTTTGAAGATTCGCATCTGTTATGTATAGTTGTGGAATTCCTGGTGAAGTATAATTAGATTATCTTCATTTCATGAAAGTGTCTTGATATTCGTGTGTGATTACTGAAAATATTAATTTCTTAGAACTTTTCCTTTCTCAACCCAATCTTTTTCCTTTTATTTTACAAGTTGTGGTAAATGATTGCAAATAATGATAAATCCAGAACAAGTAATCATAAATATTGATTAATTACATGCTATAAAGGAGATCTTTAAGTAAATTCAAAGTATATGTGTAAAGATCAGTTAACTAGATATAATTTAGAAGAACTAATCAAAGTTAAGGATATTTCAAAAGTATTAATCAAAGTTATGTCCAATTTATGACAATCTACTCGAAGCTCAATTATCTACTTGAGAGTTTGACATAAATTGTTGAGGATGTATGCAAAGAATACAAGATATGTAGGATATTTGTGAAATTTAACTAGATCCATAAGAAGATGACTTAAGGTTATGTAAGGCCCCAAAATGGAAACAATAATCACATCAAACCCTGAATGAAAACTAGATAGTCAAGACCTGACAACCAGAGACTTGGGACTTCAAATCTTTAGGGATTTTGAATCATTTCAAGATAGATAGGGGTTTATTATGTAAACTTTTATTTTTGTGACTAAAAACCACATCAACAGTGACTATCTATAATTGCTTGTAGATCTGGTTGGGTAGGAACATTTGATCGATATTCTACAAATACTTGATAATAATTATCCACTTCAAGGGTGAAAACCTCCAAAATTCTCAAAGAACACAATTTAAATTTTAATTCCCAAACAAAACTCACTACCTCCTATATATATACTACGTATGCCTTGGACATCACCTAGGCTGACTTGAATACCTAACTATATCACCTAGAGAAACTTAAATATCTAAATAACACTATAATAATGATCCTATTACTTAATTAAGAGTTAAGGTAGCCACAAGCTAAACCACATACAACTATAGGATTAAGGATGTAGTAGATGCCCCTAGGGTTGCCCCTAGTGATGAGGTAATCACAAGTAATAAGAAATAATGATAAGTCATCATAAGCACAATAAAGTATGTCTTATAGGATGTGAACAATGTGAGTATCAACACCTACGATGATCAAGAATTAATATCATGTTCATCATGAAGATGTAGGTTGCAAATGCCACAACAAGAAAAATAAAGGTCATAATTAATGGACCATCACATAATTCATGAAAATATGTCTCAATACCATAATTAATAATGTCAAATAATTGTGATTACTGTCAATTTGTATTAGGTGTAAATGAATGGGGAAAATAATGTTGCATAGTGGTGTAGAGTAGTATCATAAATTATTTAAATGTTTTTAAATGCTTTTACATGATATCCTTATATAAAGGTGATGTACACACTATATCCCAAAGAGATATATTAGCTTACACATTTGAAGTTGTGAATGATGTCAAATTCTTTAGGTGCCTTAGATGTAAGCTTAGGTGTAGGAGGAAGATCAACTATATAAGTGGTAAAGTTGGTTGTCACTTTGGAACATTTGACCTCTACTTGGATGGGAGCATAATAGTGTATCCCACCATTTGGCTTAAGTGGGACACTAAAAATCAACATTTTTTAACATATTTCAATTTGTGTCAATTATACTAAACAAATGGTCAAGAATTTAAGGATCATGTAAACTAATGAGTTGTCACATTTATTTGTAGATTCAATTTATATATTTTTTTAAATTTTTAAAGAATCATTTTTATTTTTATTTTCAATCATTTTTCATTTTATATTATTTTAATTGAGTGAAATTTTATCATAACACATAAATTTCACTAGAAATAAAATCTTTCCATGATTTCTTAGAGTTAGATCACTAACTCTTAGTGTTTAAGGCACATACTTTTTGGTGATTTTTATTAGAAATTTTATTTATTATTAATTTTTGAATTGGTGCTAGTAAAATTTATACCTATATTTTGTCATATCACATTTCTCTTAGCATATATATAGAAATTTTAGAGAAAAAACATTGAAACAAGGACATCCATGTGGAGGGCAATACATTTTTGAGACATTTCTAACAATGTTCATTATTTTTCCTAATGTCTTGAATAAAGATCACTATTTTTTCATAGTGGACCTACACTTATTATAAAATTTAAAAAATACATAATATTAAAAAACATAATACATATTATACTTTTTTTAAGGATAACACTAAGGGCTACATACTTGGAAAATAGAATTTTTTAATGACTTCATTCGATCCCAAAATGATAAGTGAAATTACTTTTTCTTATCATTTTGATAGGCATGGATAAGACTCCATTGAGGGTTTTATTTAATCCTAGGGGGGTTCTATCCAAGGGAGTTTAATTTGAGGGGTTTTAGGGCAACCACTTTAATCAAACTTCCTTAAATGGAACCCCCTATTGCTTAAATCATGCATTTTAAAAAAATATGTGATTTCAAGAAAAATCAAGATGTCCAAAAAGTGGGAAAGAGATTTATGCTTTAGCCCACCTATTTTTGATTGTAATCTCCAAATGTATGATAACTATGTGACATCTCCTTAGTTTTATGGAAAGTAGGCATATCGCTAGGAGAATATGGTTGTGCAGGAAGGTAGGTCAAGGAGAATCATAAGTGAAATGAAGAAGAGGTGTAGAATATGCTTCCTACACTAATAATGAGAGGAGGTATGTGAAAAAAATTAAACAAATCATACATTTACAAGGAAATAAACACAAAAGTAATATACCATAGCATAGTGACTTACACGAGAAAAACCCTTTCGAAAGAAAAACCCCACACTTTAAAGCAACTCAATGTATTATTTAGTAATTAAATGGTTACAATAAACTTGTAGAGTCTAATCATTTACAAGAGTATCACTAACCAAAGATCTAGACTAATTCTGGTAGCATAACAATACTTGTAAAACACACTATACGAACCTCCACCTCAAGCACCTAATAAATAAGAGACACAATACATGAAACCATCAAATAGTAATTAGAAAACCATAAGGTAAAAGACACACAAAATGTGGTTCCCAAATCCCTAGTTAGAAATCCAACACCTAAATCCCAAGATGAGTCCACAGGCTAAAAATACCATATTTCATCCAATGTCATAAAATTGTTATAATCCACTCACCAATTTGGGCAATCCATTTTGGTTCCATTATCCACATACTAGGCACCCCTATAAGTTATGTTGCACAACCCAAAAATTTATTTTGGCCAAAAAACTCTATAGCCCAAAAATTGAGTTTTTCTATTTCATAGTCCAAAAAACTACATTTTTTATATTCATAACACTAGGAGCAAGGTTAAGACACATTTCCTAACATTCTTCAACTTTTTGAACATATTTCAAGTGAAAAAGGAGTATTAATACTATCAACTAATTACCAGGGGCCGAGAGGCCCATAAACTCATCACCACCTAAACTTTTTTGTGCTCACTGGCTTTGCAAATGCATCTGCAACATTATACATAGTGTCAACATTCTACATAATAACCCTACCACCCTCTACCATGTCATGAATAAAATGGTACTAGATGTCAATATGCTTCATCATCACATGAAAGGTTGGGATCTTTCCTAGACATATGACACTTTGATTGTCACATAGAACTATAATAGCTCATGGAGTTAGTCCCATTTGAATTTTTTTTTTTAAACAAATGGATTCCTTACAACCATGAGTAGCTACCATGTACTCCACTTCTATAATAGAAAAATCAACCACACTCTATCACTTACTTATCCAATTGATTGCACTACCAAACATAGTGAAAATGTATCAACTAGTTGATCTCCTACTATCAACATCCCCAACCCAATCTAAAATAAAAATACATGAATAGTCATTGAGTGTCAATCTCCTATATGGAGTACTCAGAGGTACCTAGCAAATATCTAAAGACCCTCTTCACTATGTCCCAATGTACTCATCTGGGATTAGCCATGAATTAGCTCAAGACTCCTACTACTTGGGTGATGTTTGGTCTAGTATAGAGCATAGCATACATTAATCTCCCAACAACACTAGAATAAGGTAATCAAGCCATATCCTTCATCTCACTAGGAGAATTTAGACACTACTCTACTAATAACTTGGTTCCCACAAAAATAGGAACACACAATGGTTTGCAAGATGTCATGTTGAATCTCTCCAACATCGAGCTCACATACTTTCTCTAGACCAACCAAAGTTTTTTTATTTCTCAATATCTTTTGGTATCCATACCTAAGATGAACTTGGTAGCCCCTAATCTTTCATCTCAAACTATGTTGAAAGTTGATACTTCAATTTACAAAGCATGTCCTTACCGTTATCGCAAACAACATATCAACATATAATACAATAACAATGAAACAATCACTATCCTTCTTATAATAGATGCAATGTTTTGATTTGGATCTTAGAAATATCAAACCCAACACAAAAAAAATTACCTTTCGGTATCACATCCTAGGCAATTGCTTAAGACCACAAATCAAATTTTCTTTACCTCTTTCAATGCAGTACACTAGATGTGTCATGCAATTTTATTCCTCTAAATCACCATGAAGGAAAGCTATATCTACATCCATATGCTCAACCTCAAGGTTGAAAGATACTATAATAGATAATAAGAAATGATGTATATCAACTTAGCAATTGGAGAGAAAGTCTAACCATAATCAATTCCCTCAACCTAGAAATATCCCTTTGCAACTAATCTCACCTTGTACTTCCCAACACTGCCATCTAAAATGATTTTCCTTTTGAATACCTATTTAAATCCAACATGTTTCTTTCCATCAGGTAAAGGTACTAAGTCCCATGTGTCTTTTCTCAGTGTAGCCATCTCCTCATCCATGGCCACTTTACAAGACTCAACATCATCCATACCCATAGCCTCCTTCACATTCATAATCTCATCTATGTTAGAAATCAAAGAAAAATATGCCTCCAATTAGGAGGATTATACTTGTCTAGTTATTTTCTATGTTGAGTGGACCTTCCCAAGAGTTGCGGTGGAGGTTCTACCTCCTCTTCAATTCCTTCATGTGCTTCTAGTTCAACCTTCTTAGTCTTTGGGGGTAGATGAACCACATATTCCTTTTCATCCTTCTCTAGTTGCAACATTGTGGAATAAGGTTATAAAAATTCTTCTATATAAAACTTTTTCAACCACAGGATCCCAAAGCTTGTACCTTTTCATATTGATGCCATAGCTAATTAAGATACATTTTATAACCTATTCTCCAACTTAGTCTGCATTTCTCTAGGCACATGTACATGCAACCAAAGACTCAAAGAAGTCTCAATGAAGGAGTTTTACCCAACCACACCTTCATAGGTGTCTTCTCAACAAGAGTTTATGTAAGAGACATGTTAACCAAGTAACATGATATAGCAACCACTTTTTCCCAATACTTTTATGCCAAGCTAGATCCACTAAGCATACTCCTATCCCTCTGCACATCAATGTCTTGATCATTATTTTTGCATCACCATTCTGTTGAGGGGCGTATGGAATTGCCTTATGTCTCTCTATCTCATGATCCTTACATAATTAATCAAAATATATTGAATGAAACTCAATGCCATTATCAATCCTCAAAATCCTCTTCTTCATACTAGTCTAATTCTTTAGAAGAGCCTTAAACTCTTTAAAATGATTTAAGACTTCATATTTACTTCTAAGGAAATTACCCATGTCCTTCTACTATAATCATCAATGAAAGATACATAATATAATAGATATATAAATCGAAGGAACATTAACATGAACAAATACATCAAAATAGATTGAGTCCAACACACAAGAAGATTTATGAGAACTAGAGTAAAAATGAACATGGTTCTATTTTCCATATACACAGTGCTCATAGAAATCAAATTCAAGATTACAATCATTTTACCCTTCAACAAGGTTTTTATTTTTTAGGGCCCTTAGACCATTCTCATCTATGAGGCCCATCCTATGGTGCCATAACATTGTGTTTTCAACTTGTAGCTTAGTCTACAAAGCATGAGCACCCTTAGTTACCTAAATATTATGACCATTAGAAGTGGATGCAACACTTCTCTTTGTTGCTAGTTCTAATAGTGAAGGTGTAGATCTTGCAGATATCTTCACTATAGGATTACAAGAGATATTGTACTAAATTGTGCATTCATCCAACTAAAATAGAGTGCCTATGTAGACACCCTTAGCAATAACCATATCCCCTCTCACCATATTTCACTCTCCACTCAAGAAAACAACATGTACATCTGAATCATTAAATTTACTTATATAAAGTAGGTTCCATTCCAAACTAGGGATATGTAGTACATCATTATCCCCTTTACTCATCCATTGGGAAAATGAATCAAGACTCTTTCAAGACCAACAATATTTAGATGATAGTCATCTCCAAGGTACACCTTCCCATTTCAAGAACCAACCTTGGTGTGAGGTCAAGTGGAAAGAGGCACCAAATTTATCAACCATACACCATCTGATGCATGTGTAGCCAAGGCCATGACAAAGGCATCACCATCATCTTGGGAGGAATTTTTGGAATCATCATTATAATCACTCTTCTTCTTCTTTTTCTCCTCCTTGCAATCTCTTCTGAAATGGCTAGGCTTGTCATAGTTCCAAAAAATTTCCTTGGTCTTACCATGAGATTTGGATCTCCCATGAGATTTAGATCTCCCATGAGATTTAGATCTAGATTTGTCTCCTTTCTTGTCCTTCTTATTTCATTTCTCTTTCTATCTTTTGCAAATAGATAGGGCCTCCTTAGTAGATTCAAAAGTATTTCTTCGCATCTCTTCAAAAGCAATGATGACACCACCTCATCCATTTTCAACTTGGTGGTAGTGCTCCCAATAGCCATAACAAGGTGGTCACACAAATCTAGCAAGTAATACACCAATACTCCTCCTCCATATTCATTCTAGTGGAGTGCAACTAGGTCACGATCATATTGAAAGCATTTAGATGTTTGGCCATAGAATCACCATCCTCCATCTTGAGGGTATACAACTTCTTTCTCAATAAAATCTTGTTAGCCAGGTATTCAAATTGATAAATCTCACCTGGATTCTTCCAAAGGTTCATTGTGGTAGTCTCTTCATGCACATTCAGTAATATTAAATCATCCAAATAGAGTCTAATGTGTTAGTAATTGCATGCAGAAGATATCAATTAAATGCAAATAAAGATTAAACAGAGGAATGAAGAATACACAGAAATAATAACAACAAGAGACAATTTTTAACGTGGTTCACCCAAAATTGGGCTACATCCACCAACAGAGAGTCCAATATTATTATCTAGAAAATCAAACCGATTACAACCAATAATCCTTGCAACTCAATATTGTTGCAAATGCTTCAATACAATATCAATGGAAACCCTAACCCTTAGCCATTTTTATCAAGACTTATGTCAGTTACAAAATAGGGTTTTTTATGTCGGCCAATAGAAAAAATAACTCCCACTGCCCCTTGACCCCGTCTTGGGGGTGCTACCCCCAAACCCCCATTAAATAATTTGGGAGGAAATCACACTGATAAAAGTGGGGAAAATTTAACCTTTGAGTCTGATTTGGCTCCATATAACAACATAATGAGACTCTTTACTTTTTTGTCCATTTTTTTCTCAGACTTCTTGTGACCTAGCTCCAAGTTTGGATTTGGATACTATAGCCCATAGATCTCTATACATGAGCATATCATCCATATTGAGCTTCCAAAACTCAAAATTTGTGCCTAAGAATTTCTCCATCTATATCCTTGATATGCATGCCATTTTTCCTACAACAAGATATTTTCTATGCAAGCTCCCACTCAATCCAAGATTAGTACAAAACCCTTATCCATAACACCTAGAAATGGAGGTGATCATTCTTTGAGACCAAACTAAAGGAAGTATATGTGTGGAATATGCTTCCTACACTAATCTATGAGAGGAGGTATGTGCAAAAAACTAAACAAATAATACAATTACAAGGAAATAAACACAAAAGTAATATACCATAACACATTGACTTACATGGGGAAAACCATTTCAAGAGAAAAACCCCACAACCTAAAGAAACTTAATCTATTATAAAAGTAATTAATTACAATACACTTTTAGAGTCTAAGCCTTTATAGGAGTATCACCAAATAGAGATCTAGAGTAGTTCTAATAGCATAACAATATTTACAAAACTCACTATCAAAACCTCCACCTCAAGAACCCAATAAGTAGGAGATGAAATACATGAAACCACCAAATGGTAATTAGGAAACCATGAGTTAAAACCACCCAAAATCTGTTGCCCAAATCCTTAGTTAGAAATCCAAAACCCAAATCCCAAGATGAGTCCATAGGATAAAATAGCATATTCCATCCACTTGTCATAAACTTCTCATAATCCACTTATCAACTTGGGTGATCCATTTTGGCTCCATTATTTCTAATCAAATATGACTTATGATGTGTCATAACTCACATTATAATTTGGTCAACAAATGTAGTTCCCCCTCTTACATCTATTTTATGTGTCTTAGATGTTTTTACATTTCCAATGCTTGAGCCCCAACTTCTAGAGACCATAACTTTTGATTTTGGAGGTTGTTGGGGCACTTTTTTAAAGAATTGTAGAGATCAAAGAGATACACATATCAGGAATCATTGGAAGCAATTCTACACAACTCAAAATATTTATTTTAGCCCAAAATAAATTCTATAGCCCCAAAAGTGAGTTTTTCTATTTCATAGTTTGAAAACTGCATTTTTATATTCTTAACATTAGGAGCAACGTTGAGATGCCTTTCCTAATAGTAAGATGTATGAATAGTAGGTAAAGAAGAATCAAAAGATAAAATATGAGGAGTTATGACTAAGTCTATATAACCCTCTTTTGCATTAGGGCTAGAAAATCGAACAATAAAAGCATGTGCCAAATCCATAAATAAATGATGGCATAATCAAGATTAATCAAACCATTGTAATTCTCTACCACTCAAATGAAGTCTAAACTTACTAATCAATAAAATTTTATCATCTAAATACTCATAATTAGCAAGAAATAAAGATTTTACATGTAAATATGCATCAGTAGAACCATCATAATCGTCATGTAACAAATCCTCACTAATAGTAGTAATATGATCATGTAATGAACAAGGAGGTAATGAAGTGTTACATCTACATGAAAATATAAGTAACTATCATCATGTGAGCTGTCACTAGGCAAAATAATATCATGGTATCCATAGGACTCATATGAAATGAAAAATAATGATCATCACAAGGCACATCATCATGTATGAAACGATGCAACTTATCTGAAGAACATGACTCCATGGGGATATACATATGGCTATCATGGCATGTAAGAGAGAGATCATCATGAGGTACAACAATGTCATGAGTAAGTAAAGAAGGTATAATTGACATCATCCATAACTATCACACAAGGTGTAGCAACATTGTAAGTTAAAACCTTGATAAGTGCAAAAACATCATGATCACAAGCCATAGGGGAAATATGATCAACATGCAGATCATCATACCTCTTGGTTAGCACCTATCAACATGATCAACATGAGGATTCCTTTCTATGGACGTATTATGTTCTTGTTTTTCTTATGTGCTTGTGGATTCAGATAAGTGCATCTAAGAGAGAATGATCCCATGAGTGCAAAATTGATCATAATGCATGAGAGTGATCTTATAACATGAATCTAATCTCACTAATTCCTTTATTTTGTTTACCTTGACTTTATGATATTTTAATGTTGTAAGGATTGGTGGTGTTTGTAAACACTTTTGGGGAATTTTCTAAATTGTGAGGGTCATGTTATCCTCATTCAAACCTATATTTGGACCAAATCTATGGCTCTGAGAGAATGATCAAAGATAACAAGCATGCCTATAACTAGCTTAGAATGATGTTATAAGAAGACAAAAGCATAATAGATTCTCCTTTAAGATTTTAGATCTATATGTTCTTCTCAAATTCCAAAATCCCAATATGATTTCTAATGGGTGAATAATGTCTTTAAATAAAGCCCACAAATCAACAAAATATGTGTTTGGTCAACTTGTAATGGCTAGTGAAATGGTCAACAAGATAAAAAATTTTAGTTTTATAATTTTAGGGATCAACAGTAAATGGGATCAACATGTGTGATGTCACGAGCTTAGTTTGTGCACAAATATGCCACTTGTAAGATATTTATTGTACTTAGGACACTATAATCAAAGTGGGCTCAAAAATTAGGAAAGGGAATGTGTATGGATTTTTCACAATTATAATATTGTTATCATCATCTCTAGCTTATTTTTCAATTATCAAAGATTTTGATATAAACAATTTCAGATTTTATGTATAGTACAACACTATGAGTTGTAAAAATATGTGTACCATGCATTGTAGTTAACAAAGGGAATTGTTTGAAATTGAGGTTATGTTTGAGCTATCTAGAACTTTAATCATTACCCTCTTTTATATTTGTCATGGATAGGGGAAGGATTCTCTAAACAACAAAAATATGTGAGTTGTGTATGGATGAAGTGACCATTTAAGGAGATCACTAGAAAATAATCTTTCAAAAATCATTAACATAAAAAGTGATCCTTTAGTTGAGCACCTTATTTTGGAAGGGCATGTCATTTACCTAATTATAATTTATAGTTAGTAGAAGTGGTAAGTGCTAGGTAGAGGTTTTATATTTAGAATTTTTTAAGTAGGTCATATGGGTAGAAAATATAATTAATGAAATAATTAATTTAATTGGATGCCAAAAATGTATTGTAAATACATTTACTTTAACAAATTTTAAATGTATTAAAATAAAGGTTTCCCTTAACATATTAATATTAAAAATTATCTTATTGTTTTATATTTATAAGGGATAAAAGTGTATTTTGAAAGGAAGTTGAGGTGTGGAATATGATTCCTACACTAATCTGTGAGAGGAGATATGTGTAAAATTAAACTAATCACACCATTACAAGGAAATAAAAATAAAAAGTAATTTATCATAAGATAGTGATATACAAAAACCCTTTTAGGAGAAAAACCCCATTGTCCAAAATAACTCAAACTATTATTTAGTAATAAATAGGTTACAATACACTTGCAGAGCCTAAGCCTTTAAAGGATTATCACCAACCAAAGATCTAGAGGAATTTTGGCAACATAACAATACCTACAAAACTCACCATCAAAACCTCCATATCAAGCACCCAATAGACAAAATACATGAAATCATATGGTAATTAGGAAACCATGAGCTAAAACAACTCAAAATGTGGCACCCAAATCCTTAGTTATAAATCCAATGCTCAAATCCAAAGATGAGTCCACTGGATAAAAATAACATATTCCTTCTACCTGTTATAAGCTCATCATAATCTACCCACCAACTTGGGCATTCTATTTTGGCTCCATTATCTCCATCTAAATATGCCTTATGATGTGTCATGACATGCATCATAAGTTGGTTAACAAGTGAAACTCCCTCTTACAACTCTTTAATGTGTCTGAATGTTTTTACATTTCCAATGCAAGAGGCCCAACTTCTGAAGGCCATAACTTTTGATTTGGGAGGCTAATTTGTCCTCCTTTTTTAAATTATAGAGATCAAAGAGGCCCATGTCATAGGAACTTGAGAATCAATGTTGAGTTATCCAAAAAAATATTTTGGCCAAAAATGACCTCTATAGCCCAAAAATTGAGTTTTTCTATTTTATAGCCAAAAAATCACATTTTTTGCAATCTTAACATTAGGAGCAAGGTTGAGACACATCTCCTAACATTATCCCACTTGTAAAACAAATTGAAAGAGAAAACAGAGTACCAACACAATGATCTAATTGCTAGGGGTTGAGTGTAATGAAACAACTTGCACAATATCTGAATATAATAGTAAATATGCTGCAAATACTTGATAATAATATGCCACTTCGAGGGGGCAACCTCCAAAACCACTTCGAGGGGGATACCTCCAATAGTCTTCAATGAGAACACAATACTGAATATATGATGAAATAAGACTCACTACCTCCTATATATACCTATTTATGCCTAGGATATCACCTAGGCCGACTTAGATGGGCCTATATAAGCCTTAGGCCGACCTAAACAACTAAATAACAATAAACTCATGATAATATGACTTAATTAAGAGTTAAGATAGCCACAAGCCGACTATTCATAACCCTATACACACTATAGGGTTAAGGGCGTAGCATGCCCCCCCTCTTCAAAGAAGCATTGTCCTCAATGCTAACCAAATGTGGATTCTTTTGAATGAATTCCTCATTCTCCCATGTAGCTTCCTCCACTGGAGAGTTTTTCCATTTAATTAGATATTCTATGATTTCCCTTGTCCTCAGCTTCTTGGTGCGTGTTTGAATAATTCTCTCAGGATCCACAACTATTCTTCCCTCTTAATCAAGCTCAGGTAACTTAGTCTGTGCTACCACTTTATTCCCAATAACCTTCTTCAAGTAGGAAACATGAAAAACTGGATGAATTTTTGTTGATATGGGCAGCTCCAATTTATATGCTACATTGCCAATCTTCTGCAACACCTTATAAGGACCATAGTACTTGGGTGCCAGCTTGTTAGCTTTATGTTGTTGTTTTAGAGACATTTGCTTGTATGGTTGTAGTCGCACAAAGACCCAATCTCCCACTTCAAAAGTTCTTTCACTACGGTGTTGATCAGCTTGTTGCTTCATTCTGTTTTGTGCCATTGCCAAGTTCTCTTGAAGACTAGCCAATACCTCTTGCTGATGATGGATGTGTTCTTCGACTGTGTGAACCTTTGGTTGTACCCGCAATGAAGAGATGATTGATGGTGGGTGGTAACCATATAGTGCTAAAAATGGAGACATCTTGGAAGAAGTATGGAAAGAAGTGTTGTACCACCATTCTGCTAGTGGTAGCCATTGCACCCATCTCTCTTGTTTATCTGAAGCAAAACAACAGAGATAGCCTTCCAAGCATTTGTTGACCACTTCTGTCTGTCCATCTGACTGGGGGTGATATGATGAACTACGAGCAAGCTGAGTGCCCAAGCATGAAAACAAGTCAGTCCAAAAATTACTTGTAAATATAGGGTCACGATCACTGACTATAACTTTCGGAGTCCCATGCAGTTTCTGAATAGTATTCATAAAAGCTATTGCTACAGTGCTTGCTGCCAATGGTTGTGCCAAAGCACAAAAGTGACCATATTTGGTGAGACGATCCACAACAACCATGATGACATTTTTTCCTTCAGATCTAGGCAAACCTGTGATGAAATCCATAGATACCTCCTCCCACCTTTGACTTGGGATACATAAGGGTTGTAGAAGACCTGGAGTCTTAACTGTCTCCCCTTTATGTTGTTGACATACCATGCATTCAGCTACAAATTTTTGAACATCCCCTTTTAGCCCTTCCCAAAAGAAATCTTGCTTGATTCTATGATAAGTTTTGAGGAATCCTGAGTGCCCACCTATTGGAGAAGCATGTAGTTCTTCCAACACCTTAAGCTTAAGAGTTGAATTCTTGCAAAGGTATAACCTCTCCTTGTACCATAAAATATTTCCTTTCCATGAAAATTTGTCAGACACACTTGATTCCTGTTGGAGTTTCTCAATGAGCCTTAGAGTATCTATGTCCTTCTCCCACTCTTCTCTTGCCTCATTTACCCAGTCTGCTTGTAACATGGAAATGGCAAATAAAAATGACTCTGTGGGTTCATCACGCCTTGATAGAGCATCAGCCACAACATTCTCCTTGCCTTTCTTATATATGATCTCAAAGTCATATCCCAACATCTTTGTGACCCATTTTTGTTGTTCTTCAGATGATAACCTCTGTTGCAAGAAATATTTGAGACTATCATGATCTGTCTTGACCTTAAAGTGTCGTCCCATTAGATAAGGTCTCCATTGTTTGACTGCATGCAAGATAGCCAACATTTCTTTCTCATAAACTGGCTTCAACGAATTCTTACCTTTGAGTTGGCGACTTTCAAATGCTATGGGTTTTCCTTCTTGCATAAGTACTGCTCCTATTCCATGTCCTGAAGCATCACATTCAACAACAAATGTTTTAGAAAAATCTGGGGTAGCTAGGACTGGAGTTGTACACATGGCTTCCTTTAGTTTCTCAAATGCCCTTGTCGCCACTTCATTCCATTGGAAAGCATCCTTCTTTAACAAGGATGTGAGAGGAGATGCTATGCTACCATAATTCTTTACAAATCGGCGATAATACCCTGTAAGCCCTAAAAAACCTCGTAAGTTCTTAAGGGTCTTAGGAATTTTCCACTCTACAATTGCTTGGATCTTATGAGGGTCCACCTTGACTCCCTCATGTGACACAATGTGACCAAGGTACTCCACTTCTTTGACACCAAAGATACACTTGGATGGTTTAGCATACAACTGATTCTGCTTCAAAATGTCCAACACTTGATTTACATGTTGCAAGTGTTCCTCCCATGTTTTACTATATATTAAGATGTCATCAAAAAATACCATAACAAATTTCCTCAAAAATGGCCTGAAGATAGAGTTCATTAAACTTTGAAATGTCGACGGTGCATTAGTGAGACCAAAAGGCATTACCAAAAATTCATAGTGGCCCTCATGGGTTCTAAAAGCTGTCTTATGTACATCCTCATCTCTAATTCTAATTTGATGATAACCAGAATGGAGATCAAGTTTTGTAAAATAAATAGCACCATTAAGCTCATCTAACAAATCATCAATTACTGGAATAGGAAACTTATCTTTTATGGTGAACTTGTTAAGCTCTCTGTAATCTGGACACATCCTCCACGTTTCATCCTTCTTACGCACCATTACCACAGGAGATGAGTAAGCACTTTGACTATGCCTGATAATGCTTGCTTCTAGCATCTCTTGAACTATCTTCTCAATCTCACTTTTTTGAGCATATGGATATCTGTAAGGCCTGATATTGGGTGGTTGGCTCCTTGGTACTAGTTGAATGGCATGATCATGATCTCTCCTAGGAGGCAATCCTTTTGGCATCTCCCCAAAAACTATAGAATGCTTATCTATAATTGCTTGTAGATCCAATGGTGTAGAAGCCTTTGAGTGATATGCTTCTAATGAAAATAATTGGGCTACCATCCCATCTACCCCCTTCTTCAACATCTTTTGCATTTGGTAAGAACTTACTATCTGTGGTGACTTTGCACGCATCCCTCGTAATTCTATTGTTCTACCCTCTGATTGAAAGTGCATGAATAGTTCTTGGAAGTTCAATTCAATTGTTCCCAAAGTGGTAAGCCACTATACTCCCAAAACAATATCTGCCGCACCCATTGAGATAGCATACATTGGACAATTAAGATGATAATCTCCCATGGATAATTTAATGCTATGGCATTTTCCTAAACAACTAACAGTACCACCATCTGCAATCAAGACCTGAAATTCTGGAGCTGGATATATAAAACAATTTAAACGAGTGGCCAACTTTTTGTTGATGAAGTTATGAGTGCTACCTGAGTCTATCAACACTGTTACTTTTTCTTTCTTTAAGAAACCCACCACCTTGAGAGTTTGTGGGGTACTAAAACCTGAAAGTGCATGGCAAGAAATGATTGGTTGAGTATCTCTTGACTCCTCCTCAATCTCATTGTCACTCTCTACTATTGGTACCTCTTCTTCTTCCTCACTTGGCCCTTCAATATAGAACAATTTCTTTTCAGTGCATTTGTGTCCTCTACTATATTTGCTATCACAATTAAAACATAATCCTTTTGCTCTCTTCTCTTCGATTTGTTGTGGTGTTAGCCTAGTAGGTTGTGGAAGTGACTGTGTAGGAGTGCTTTTATCTCTTATGTTTATAAAACCTTGCCTTTTATTAACTATAAATTTTTCCTCTACTTGCCTTGCCATAATCATTGCCTCTGAGATGGAATTTGGATGGAACATGCGTACCTCATATTTAATGTGATCCTTTAAGCCACCAATGAATAGCTCCAACAAATTTTCTGTAGACACATTTTCCACTCTTAAAGATAAAGTACGAAATTGATGAATGTAATCCTTGACCATACCTGTTTGCCTTAATTTGGTAATTTGGCTGAAGTAGCTATCCATAAGATTTTCACCATAATGAGTAATGAGTTCTTCTTGGAAAATCGACCAAGTGACAATGCATCCTTTTGCTTTCTTTTCTTCACATAGCCAACGGTACCAAATGAATTGATCAGGTTCCAAGTATAAGGAAGCCATGGCCACCTTTTGTTGACATGGAACATGGTGGATATCAAAGAATTGCTCCATTTGACAAAGCCAATTGGTAGGATCTTGACCATCAAACTTTCGCATATCCAACTTTGGTGTGAAATTCCTTGCCATAAAATGAGTGGTGTGATGATCCATCTTGAGATTTGATTCAAACCCAAAAACACCCTTCCCTTTTGTAGAATCCTCTTCCTCCACATCATGGTGTTGTGACTGCTTATGTTTGGAAAGTATCTCCAGAATTTTCTCAATATCACATGACTTTGCCAACCCTTTCATTTGTTCATCCATAATGGACAAGATTTCACCTTTCATCTTGCTATTTTCTTTATGAATAAGTTCAAGTATATTTTCATATTCTTTTTGATCAACATCCTCATTTTCCACCTCCTCCTTGCCTGGAGTTTTTCCCGGTGTGGTAACATTCTTTTTGCCCCTTGTTGAAGGACCCGTCATGATTGGAAAAAATAATTTTGAAATAAATCATACAAATGAAATGCAAATTCTCTGAAATTTTTACTGTAACTTACTAAGGCCAAGATACCACTTACCCAGAAAAAAATTCCAAGAAATTAGCAAATTTACTGCCTTGAGAGCGAATTTGTTGCAAACCCTAATTTTGCAATAACTCGCTTATTTTTGCTCCAATTCCTCTGAAATCTGGACTGTATCTTCTTTAATATTGTCTTCAAAAACCCTTTAAAAATCTTTAAAAAATTCGCTAAAATCTGAAATTTATGCTCTTCCCAAAATCGCCTCCAATGATGAGAAAATTTTTTGCCTCTACGGTGCCAAGATCATGCTCTGATACCACTTGTAATGAAACAACTTGCACAATATCTGAATATAATAGTAAATATGCTGCAAATACTTGATAATAATATGCCACTTCGAGGGGGCAACCTCCAAAACCACTTCGAGGGGGATACCTCCAATAGTCTTCAATGAGAACACAATACTGAATATATGATGAAATAAGACTCACTACCTCCTATATATACCTATTTATGCCTAGGATATCACCTAGGCCGACTTAGATGGGCCTATATAAGCCTTAGGCCGACCTAAACAACTAAATAACAATAAACTCATGATAATATGACTTAATTAAGAGTTAAGATAGCCACAAGCCGACTATTCATAACCCTATACACACTATAGGGTTAAGGGCGTAGCATTGAGATACACATAAACTCATAGCACCATCTAAACTATTCTGTGCTCACTAGCTTCATCAATACATTTGTAACATTCTACAAAGTGTCAAATTTCTCTAGCATCACCTTCCCATCCTCTACCATGTCATAACAAATGGTACTAGATATAAATATGCTTTGTCCTCACATGAAAGGTCAAGTTCTTTGCAAAACATTTGACACTCTAGCTATCACATAGAACTATAATAGCTCATGGATTTATCCCCACATCTAAACATAAATGTTTAAGCTAGATGGATTGCTTAAAATCATGAGTATCCACCATGTAATCTAATTTTATAGTGGACAAAATAACCACAACCTACCACTTACTCATCCAACTAACTAAACATAGTCAAAATATATTCACTAATGGATTTCCTATTGTCAACATCCCCTACTCAATCTAAATCCACAAATCCATAAATATCAACTAAGTGTCAGTCCCTTGTAGAATTAACATGATAACAAATGGAGTACTCAAAGGTACCTCATAAACATTTGAATACCTTCTTCACTGCATCCCAATGAACTCATCCAAGATTAGCCATGAAGTGACTAAGGACTCCCATGCTACTTGGGTGATGTTTGGTCTAGTAAAGACAATATCATACATTAAGCTCCCAATAACACTAGTACTCTATAACCATATCCTCCATCTCACTAGGAGAATTCAAACATTGCTCTACTAATAAATTAGTCCCCACAAAAATAGAAGCGCATTAGTTTGGAAGTTGTTATCCTGAATCTCTCCAACACTGAGTTCACATACCTACTCTAGCCCAACCAAAGCTTTATGTTAGATATATCTCTTCCACTCTCCATCCCCAAGATGAACTTAGTAGTCCCTAAGTCTTTTATCTCAAAATTGTGCTAAAATTTGAGACTTCAATTCACAAATCATGCTCTTAGCACTACCAAAATAGAACATATCATCAACATATAATGCGATAACAAGGAAACAATTATTGTCCATCTTATAATAAATGTAACGATCTAATTTGGAACTCAAAAATCCCTATCCTAACACAAAAGAATCAAACTTTTGGTACCACATCCCAAGAGATTGCTTAAGACCATACAAATATTTCTTCAACTTATAAACCAAAATTTCTTCACCTTTCTCAATGTAGTTGTTAGAAATTAGGATCTTAGGATACTAATCATTATAAATAAAATGTAAAATAAATAAAATATGAATTATACAAGCATAGATTTAACACATTACACAAAATATACATGGGGAAAACTCTTTCGGTTAAAAACCCTAGGAAACATCATTTTATTATAAAACACTTACAAAAATAGTTTATTAAAAAAAGACTAAACCTGGAGATACTCCTCTAGAACTTACTTTCACATGGCCAATAATACTTCATGCACATGGCATATAATTCACTATAAATCTCCAAATTCACATCCCTCTCAATGAGATAAAACCTCCTTAAATATAGGAGAAGGGGTGGTAAAATATCTAAAGGGGTATTAGTCACACCTATTCAAAGCAACCATTTGTAAATAATTATTAATCTAATAGTTATTAGATTATTAATTATTAAATGGTATATGTTTTATAAAGCATATAATAAACATAAGGTTTTATAATCTTATATTAGAACAATATATAAATTTTATATGGGTATAACCCCTAATAACATTATGTTTGAACACTCCCCCTTAATGTTAATAGGGGACATCATTTGTCAATTTCTATAAAAGAAAAAATGAAATACCTCAATAAGGTGGGTCTTTTTTGATAGTGGTAAACATGGACACAAATCTATGTCAAAATGAAGAGCATGTATTCTAGACTACATGAAAATCATCTTGTCACAATTATAATGCCAGTGTTTTAAAAAATGATGCTTAAATGAGGCATTATATTTCTTTTATTGGAGCCTAAAACTCCTCAAACTAGACTCCTCCAAGTTCATTACTAGTGCTCGTAGGTCTTATATAATTTAATGCTTGTACAAGTATAATAATTAGAAAGAGAAGAGTTTACAATATGCTTGTAGGGCTTACATATAATGCCTAGAGGTCTTATTTATGCTTATTAGGTCTTACATCCTAAATTTAGACATAATGCCTATATGTTTTATTTTATGCCTTTGTAGGTCTTACATCTGGAGGTGTTATAATGCCTACAAATCTTATTTTATGCCTTTGTAGGTCTTGCATATGGAGGTGTTATAATGCCTAGATGTCTTATTTAATGCCTTTGTAGGTCTTACATCTAGAGGTTCCATTGTCATGCACACTCCTCCTCAATGACAACTTCTCAAGGCCAAGCATTGATTTGAATTTGGTAATGGACAAAGGTTTGGTGCTATACTACATATAGAATATTCTTTTGTGATTACTAGGAGCCTAGCCCAATTCTTCTTGATCATAGTATATCTACCACTTGATAACCAATCTAACAAAATTGGAGAGTAATTTTATGATGGAAAAAGCTTTTCCTTGAATGAAGTACCCATGAACTTCAATGTGCTTTATTTCTAAAAATACAAGTCTTTGGTAAGAGTAAATAACTTGGTTATCATATAATAATGTGGGATCTTTACTAGTACTCAGATGGAAATCTTCTAATAATCTTCTAGATCATTACATGTAAACATCTTATAAACATCCAACACTTTTAATTGAGAGACTATGGACATGTAATTATAAACATAGATTATAGATCATTAACATCCATCAAGTGGCAACAAGGATAACTCAAAAACATTTGATTCTAGAGAATTCAAAGCTGAAATCTACATTTAGGCATTGGATCCTTTATTAGTCCACTAGATCTACATCCACATTGAGTTCATGATGTGTCTACAATAACTTGTTCATCTCTAGATGCCTTAATGCTACCAAGACAAGCTTAGGATTCCTCCTCTTGTCTTGAAACAAGTCTCATTGTGTTTCTAAGCATAACCCCATTCAAAAACAAGTCAAAAAGTGAAGATGAAAAGACTCAAAAGGCTACATCAATAGAAGACTAGGTTGCATCACATGGACTAATTTGCATGAAACGACTTAGTGTGAAACTAGACCACATGGTGTGACTTTGTCCATAACAACATTCTCTATGCAATTCTCTCACATCACTCTAATCATAGTTCTATATATCCATATCCATATTCCTAATTCTAATTCTTTATTGCAACACCTCAGTCTATCAACAACAAAGTCAATACTACTTCCATGCTACAAATACATAAACATCTTATACATTTTTAATTACATCAATTATTCAATCATTTGTCCAAATGTTATATGTTTTCTAATTAGATTTTATCATTTAACTTTAAAACTAAATCACCCTAGCAAAATGTTTATTTTCTATACTGTATTCTATATAATATCTTATGATTGACTCTTATATATTCCTATTAAATATAATATACTATAAAACTTCAATAATAATTAGTAATCACTTTGTATTTAAAAATTAGTACTAATATATTTTTTTTCTAGATAAACTACTGCCTTGGGGGTAGTTCCCTCTTGCATTAAATTAACCAAACTTAACAAAAGAGTTCATTACATCTTCTATGTTGGACACAGAGTCTCAAAAGCACTAGGTTAAAGCAAAATTTTGGTAAACCCTTTCCCTATTTCTATACACCAGAACCCATCTAACAGCCCTGAAACATTCAACACCTACAACACTACTAACACATAACTATATACAGAAAAAGTCCATACAAAATTACGCATCAGAGTTCACCTGGTAATATTCATTGATAAAATTCTTCATCCATTTGTAACCTTCAATCTTGCCCAACAACTTCTTAAGGAATCCTGCACCCATCATTGCTCTCCTACGCCTCCCCTATTCTTTTTTGGCCTTTGAAACTTTCACAAATGGCTACCACTCGATCATGTCTCCACAATTATTCACTAGTGAAAGTCCAATGGGAAGGGAATGTCAACATCCGGTCATGCCACTGCCAGGACCTCATCCAAACCCCCTATAAATTCCTTGCAAACAAAAGCATCCACCAAATCCAAAATATCTTCCTAGCTTTCCCAGATATCCAATAATGATCCCACAAACATAGATGCAACATCTGAATTCACATGACAGTGGTTTGCAGTTCGCATAAATTCCTCTCCTAAAACACACTCAATAGCATACCTAATAATCCCACTCTGGGTTTTAAATATTTTTTGCATCTGTTGGTTCGAAATCTCTTCTAAAAATGCCATTTGTCACTTGTCTCCTTTCAATAGGATTGGGGTATCCATCGCTAACACAGACCAACCTCGAGCAATGATATTTCCTTCAAAATAAATGTCGAACCTCTGCATTAAGACTCCTTTCAACTCCACCAACTTCCTCACCATGATGAGCTATGTGGAGGCTCTTCCCACACTTGCCCTTTGCAACTTACGTCCTTATGATGTGGCAAGTTCTGGAGAGTTCCTCTGTTTACAGAAAGCAATCATTAAAATGATACTTCCCATTTCAAATCCTCCTCCATGTCTATCGCTTTGTTCGCCAACCTATCCGCCTCTTGATTAATTTCTCTATAAATATGATTGATGGTATAACCATCAAAATTTTTTAAATACTCCAAAGCCTCATCTAGGAGAACCCTTAGATTCCAATTTGACATCTCCTCTTTCCTTATTGCATTCACTACAATCTGTGAGTCGCCTTCTATTTCCACCCTTCTAATGCCCAATTTTAACACATAGTTGCAACCCCAAGCATAAAGCTTGGAGTTCAGCGGCGTTGTTCATGCCTAGCTTCAGCCTCTTAGATGCCTTGCCCACAATTTCTCATTTATAGTACCCAACAACACAACCGACCCCTGAAACTCCTGGGTTGCCTCTAGAGGCCCTATCAAAATTTAATTTAAACCAACCTGTCCTGACGGAACCCACTTTGCCTCCAACCTTTTCCTTCTGGATTCAACTCCGCTAACCCCATAACGGGGTAGTACAAATAAATATTAAACAAATAATATCTCATTTATTAATCCATAATGAGAAATAAGATCATTATCTAACTGTACACTCAAATAAATGAATAAATAAAACCTCAAGACAAGGAGTACCTAAGAATGATGGGAGAGGTAGTCGAAGGAATGAATGCAGCATCAAACAACCATGGTTTTCCAAAAAAAAAAAATCCAATCAAAGTAAGTTAGATTTAAATTGAATTTCTCAAAGTAGAAAAAAATGAAATTTGGATTTGATAATAAAATCAACATAAACAAATTATACGACATACCAAAATTCAGGATTTCCTTGCGGCCATAACTTCTGTGCATATTGCTGAAGTGAACCAGAAGCGAGTACTGCTGGGAAACATATGGCCTCACCAGCTGACAGACCAACAGCCTTGGAATACCCATCAAAGGGAAGATAAGCTGCTCTTTCTTTTACTTGGGGTGGAAGAGTGAAGAGATCTCGAGAAGCTGACTCTACAGTGTGTAGAAGCTCCTCTTCCACTCCATGATTCACCACTCGGAAAGCTCCCCATTGTTGGCACGCTTCTTTTACCTGATTGCACAGGCTTTGAATCTCAGGATGACCTTCTTCCAACTCTGATTGAAGAGCAGAAACATCTATTATTGGGAGCTCGGCATCTGGACAAGCCATACTCGCTGGGACAGATGAAAATTTTAACACAGATGGGTTAGGATTTATGGTGATGAAAGAGGATAAGTGTCTCTCACAGTCACGTGTACCTGCCATGAGCTCAGCCTCTGAACAAGCCATAGAAATTTTAACACAGTTGGGTTCGGATTTATGATGAAGAAATAGAAATTAGTTTTTGACATGAGAGAGGTTAGGTGTACCTGGTAGTCAGGTTGACGAAACACGAGCTCAGTCACGTTGGTCAAGAGTCATACAATATTTTTATTTCAATGACTTCTATTATCTCTTTGATTATTTTAACTTTACATTGAGATTCTTTGGATGAGGGTATGAATTTTGGCATTAGGCACCTTGTAAAAGGTAAAGCTGAAGGCATTGAAAGGTAACAAGCTCATGTCTTAAAGCTTGGGATTTTGTTCTTCATGTCTCACAACAAAGAATGTTTTAGCCAATTTTTTTAAGTAGGCTTGCCCCAAAAATAAATCCAAATTTTAATTATTTCTATTTTGAAATACAAATACTAGAGTTAGTTGGCCAATTATTAAACCAACATGATTAGCCCTCTTTCGGAAAAAAATTTACATGGAACACTTCAGCATAAATTTAGCTATTGGTTAGAGGACAACAATAAAAGGGTTAAGAACAAGTCAACTTTATAAACCAACATGCTAAGTACTGATCACCTTGTTGCCTTTAGAGTTCTTCCTGAGGATAGTAGAGACAAAATGATCTGTAAACTTGAGTGGAGATTCCATTTCATGGTTTAATGGTTATAAATTCTATCTCCTCTAACTTTACAAACCCCTCCTTTGACCAATCAACATGGAACTAACATTAAACATTGGTCAAATTCCAAAGGAAACACATATTATCTACATTTTAACTACTAAAAAATGAATGCAATGATTTAAAATAATAAGAAATAAAGATTAAAAATAAGACTAAACACAACATACACTTGTAGAAACCCTTAAAGGAAAAAAAAAATCTCAAGTAAGAGTGATATTCAAAACCCTCATGTCATTATATCACAACCTTTTATAGGTAGGTTCACTATCACTTGGACCTTCATGAACTCATGAAATATGCACAAAGAGTTGAACACCTATAAACATGCTTGCAAATCCATGAAAACTGTGCAAATCAACTTGCAATTCTCTCTTTTAGTGCTTAAGAAAGGTAAAAACGTGATTGAGTTTTCAACTAATCTTCATACATTTTTAATCTTTAACAAGTCACAATAAATGAGTTCCATGCTACAAAGTGCTTGGAAATGGAAGAGATAGTGTTTGCAAACATTGCTCTCTCCAATGAGAGAAACTACATACGAGTCCACTACTTTGAGTCATCTAGATTCTTCAACACTTTCTTAGTTGATAGGGAAGGAAATTAATGTTTCATTCATGTGTCAAGATTTGACATTTCAAATCACACCTCCCCAATTAAGAGACTTTTGGTCCTCGAAACTCATAAAGTGAGAAAATTTCCTCCCCACATCCTCATTTAGATACATCTTGACCTTGCTTGGCATCTATTCTTGTAATCTAATTAACCAAGTTTCATGTACCCCATGTGAGCCTTTCTCTCCTTTTGAATCATAATGCCACCCCTAGCACCTCTTGACCATGTGGAACAAGATCATTAGTAGTAGGCTACAATAAGTTCCTTTTTTTTCATCAAGCATCAAATGCTCAAACAATCAAAGATTCTCAACATTCATCACTAAGTAAATATTTATTTATGGAGGAAAATCAATGCAAAACACATTCTCATCCACTTGTTCTAGAATCTAAAATGGTCAATATCTCAAGTGTTTAATCTTCCTTTCTTTCCATTGGAGTCAATCCTTGCCTAGATGTAACCAATCTTGAACACAAAGATGAAATTTTAAACCTTTTTAATGAGATTCAAGTGAATTTATGAACTTTCAAGTCTAATGTGATTGTCTTAAGGCAACATCCAAAGGACTGGCTAGTAGGAACACAAAACATGTCTCACATGGTTACAAGTTTGTCAAAGTATGAACTACCCTATTATACAAATATTGTATGTATGCCAATTCTCATCTTATGTATTCATATGCTTCTAATTATGGTTTGGGGATAGAAAGCTATTGATCTTTTCATTTGGGTATCCATCTTTTCCCATAAAACACACAAAAAATTCCCCAAAAATATTGCTTCATGATTTGATATAATATTGTAAGTAATCCTTGAAGTGAACCCACACATGAGAAAATAATAACTTAGTTGCATTACTTCCCTTAAGAGTCTTCTTGCACAAAATGAGTACGCACATATTATTAAAATCAATCCAATACCATAAAGGGATGATCATGCCCTCTTATTCATATAGAAAATCCTCCCACAAAGTCCATGGAGTTTCTCTCCAATGGTTGAGAAGGTACTATGATATTCTAGATCTGCTCACCACAAAAGTGAATGAGGTGGAATTAGAATGGCACATGTGTTGCACCCTTGTTGATGGTGTGGATTGAATTACTTTTACTCTTCTAGGAAAACCCAGCTAAACAAAGGATAATATGATTTATTACTCTCTTTACATGGAAGGAGAATCTCCCAAATGGCATTGGTATGATCATATGGAGTGGGGGTGACACTAATGGGTTCACTCGTTTCATGAGGAAGGAGTTCCTAATGACATATTATTGTATTTATTTAATAGGTTGGATGAGGAAAAGTTGAGGCCTAAACTATTGAGGTGTTTGAATGTTCCCTTTGAAGTGATATTGTTGTGATTTTGGTGTCAATAAGTATGATGAGCTCATCTAGGAGAACAAGTTATCTTATATGGGACTCTTCTCTTATGCACCTTCTCTCATTTTTCTTTGTGAATCTATCTTAGGATTTATTTTTTAATCTTTTATTTCCTCCTCTCTTGGAGTTTCTTGAAATGGTAGGTTTATCCTAATCTTGTCCAAAATCACCTCAATCCAATCTTCCTTGATCCCTAGACACATTTGGTGTTAAAAGCCAAGTGAGAGATAGGAAACTTAAGAGAGAGTAGTTTCAACACATTTTCTTGATTTGTTTAAGTTGTTATGCTTTCTTGGTTGATGGTTGGTTTAATGCTCATTGAATGCCTCATGATGATATCAATGGCTTTTTGTCTTCTTTTTTTGTACTCTTGGAAGAATTTAACTAAATGTACTAGTCTAAGTGCATGCAGAAAAGAATCTATTATACCTTTTTTGTATTTTTTGAAACAAAATATGAATTAATTAACTACATGACACTAAATATTTCTATATGAATTGCATGCAACCTATGCTATATTTTTGGATTTTTCTAATTTTTGAGAAAAACTTTCTAAAAGTCTTTTAATCTACTTGCAAGATATGAAAAGAAATTTAAATTTAACTCTACCTAAGGAAGTAAATTTTAAACTAACTAAGAAACAATAATGAACTCCCTAGGCAATTTCAAGTGGTCTAATTACTACTAAAACAAATGAAACTTTAAATGAAAAATGCTTTTAAAATTAAAGAACCTAGATGAAGCTTTGAAGCTTATTTGCAATTATTGTGATTGGAGTCCTCAGAGGATCCAACTTAATTCCATAGTTTTTTCTCCTCTTCCAAATTTGGGGTACTTTTCTTGATGGAAAGGGGAGATCTAGATTAGAGATTAGTTGGTGTGAAGGAAAGCTTCAGAAGCTTCATGTGCTATGTGGGTGAGGCTAGATCTTGCCTATGAGGATTTGGGATTATGTTTTGCAAATAGGCTTACAATCTTCTAAAGGTGATTCTATTCCTAGAGGAAAGGATACCGAGATTCTAGAAAATATTTATAGAGGTAGCCAAAATCCTTCTATCCTATTCCTTATGAAGAATAACTTCTTTGAAATAATTCAAAATTGTGTTCTCAAGAATTCTCTTATTTCCTTTCTCTTTCCTATTGAATGAAGGAAGGGTGGTTTAAACATGAAAAGAGGAGAGGAAATCAAGAGGAAAAATCTTAAAAAAATAAGTTAGGAGGATAATATTGAAAGATAGAAGGAAGGCATGACATCCACATGACTCAAGAAAAAATGTTGATCAAAAGGTAAATTGGAAAAAATAATCAAAATTGAAAGCATTGTATGCTTGCCAACATATTATAAGAACACTTGTGTTGGGAGGTGGGTCACCCCTTTTACTAGGTTAGGTCACTCAAGTGACCCTACAACTTAACATGGGTCACTTGGGAAACCCTAACCTGATCTCTTGGGCACCTGTCACGTCTCGTTTTTATGGACTATATAATTATTCTAGATTAGTGAACAATTACTGTGATTGATTTTACTTTAAGTAATTCTATATGTGTGAAGGTAATTATCATGAAGTTATATTGGCGTAAATTAGAAAGTTGATTTAAATATTAAATATTATCGATGTGATTATAATGTTTTTCTTCAGCTATGGTTTGAGGAACTAACCTATTGACGTCGAGTTGAGTGTGAATGAATGCAGGTACTCGTCGAAGACGAGAACATGGTTGAGGTAGAGATGTTCTAGCCACTTGGCAAGAACTATTTGGGATGGTTAACCAGGTGATGCACTCTCACACTCACGTAGCCTCATATTGCATTATTTTGAATGGTTTATTATGCATTATTGTATGGATAAATAAATGTGAATGCTGGTTAGATACTTAGAAAAATATTGTGTTATACTTGCTACAATAAGTCCATTTTGAATGCATGATTTAGCCATTGATATTTAATGTTCTTTTGATATATATTTAAAATGGTGTATTTTATTTTATAATATTAATAAGTGTTTTTCTATTTTTTTAAAAATATTGTTGTTTGTGAAATAATATCCATTTTTTAAACTTAAAACAATTGTGTTTAATTTACAATGTATATATATATAATTAATTACAATACAACTTGTTTGATTAAAATAAATGAACTATTACTTCCTATTTATATTTTATTGTTGAAAACCCATATCTTTGTTAGACTTAAAAACAAATATGTTTATTTTATATAAATATTATAATTAGATATCTTAATAAATTAAATTAAAAAAATTAGATAAATTACATTATTTTGTTATTATTATATTTAGAAATCTAAATTAAACAATTAAAAAGAGAGTTTTCTATCATGCAAGATTCAAAAATAAATAAGTTTATTTTATTTTATTTTGGAGGCTTTTGAAAGGCCAAATTTTATGCAAACTAAAAATAAACTCCAGTCTTCAAAACCTAAATATCCAACGCCAAAAATAAGAGGGGGATTTTTTTAATAAAATGAAGGATCAACAGAGATAGGAAAAAAATCATAATTACTCACGGTAACAGAACCACGATTTGTAGCAGAGGAAAAAGGCAGCAATAAGGAGCAACCAAGGCAACGACATGAAAAGTAAAAGCAATCTTCTCTTCAACAAACAAATCGGGTATTCTTCCTATTTTAAATTGCAATATAAATATGTTTGATTTGACTATTATATGGTAGCATCTTAGCCTTGGTTCTGAAGGCATTGGCATGCATATAGACAACTCCCTGCTTATAGATCGATTTGCAATCTTTCCTCTGTTTTATGTTGTTGGGATCAACTTTCTTGTCTAAACACGTTAACCTGAGCATCTTTTGTATCTACATATAAATCTACCCCTTTTTCCGTATCATTGCGTTGGCGGCCTGTTTTGGAGTGGCTTGGCTGTAGGTAATGGCCTATTGTTTGATTGCCATAAAAAAAATAGTTTTTAAAACTGTTAAAACTACCAGGCTTTGATCGCTGAAATATAGTAGCTCATGACTGATGTTCTTCATCTTATTCTATAACAGTTTATTTTGCTGATAAAGACTATATATTGGGATTCCTCTTGCAGATTATTAAATTCTGCTTAAATCCTCTTAAAAATGGATTTCTGTAACTGTCTTTTACCAATTTTTTTATTGTTGTTTTAGACTTCTCATAAGTCCCTGTCATTGCAATTAATTCTGCACCACATATAACAACAAGTTTTATACCTCTTTAACCAGATTTAGAGTTCTTGTTGTGGCAGTGTTTAATTATTTTTAATGTCATTTTAGACTTTCTTAACTACTGTCGCTAGTTAGACAGACTTCTTGTAGCTGCCTTTTACTTACTTTATTGCTGTTCGGACTGTATATCAGGTTCCTGTAGCTTTTTGTTATTGCTGTTGCCTATTTTACACAGTTCCTATCACCTGTTTTACACAATTCTTGTCGCTTGTTTTACACAGTTCCTATAGCTTCTCTAAAACACTCTTAAACCAATTATATTATTACTCAGAACAAAAATAGTAGGTTTTTCTGATATTTACCTATGCTCTTAAATTTAGTTATGAGATGCTGAAACAATCATTTATTATTATCAACTCTTATTCAAATGAATTGCTTGAAACTTAAACTAGAATTGAATGGAAAGAGTTAAACATTAATTTTCTTCAACTTTTTAGACAACGAATTATAGTTAAGGATTATAATCAGATTATAGACACCCAATTTATACTTACATAAATGAATGAATGAGTGATGTTCTTTTATTGCTTGATGAAAGTGTGTTTTTCTAAGTGATGCTTTGGGAAGGGAAATAGAAATGGTCTGTAGGTGAATATGGATAGTTATTTTCTTTTATTTTTACTTTTATTATTTACTTAATTCTCAAGGAAAGAAGGTATATTTTTATCTAGGAATGTGTTTGGGTTACTTTTGAGCTAGGATACGGAATGTGGATTATCAAAGATGGCTTTTCCTCTTTTCAGGAATTGAACCAATTACTATGTTTAAAGGTTTAGATCTAAACGAGCTATCATTGAAAAATATGAATATTTTGTCTAGCAAACTTATTGATATATATCTCTGCCACATCATGTTGTGAGAAAATCTACATTTCATTATTTATAATTGCACATTAGACATCAGGTTGCATCGGGTGTTCCCACATGCCAGTTGTTTCAGGTAGCTAGACATTTTGTGCAGGACTGGGTCTCCTTCGTGTCATTAAGGGATCCGGGGAAGTGTAATTGCTTCATGGTTGGTTGGAAAGCACCTCAGCCATGTTCTCGTCTCTCAGCTTGCAGGAGAACCATTTGGGTTTGTGGCGACTAAAGAGTGTGTTAATGGTTTATTTATACTTTTTGTACATGATTATTGTAACTTGTAATTGGATGTATTATGGCATGAATGCCAATGGACTTTGTATATTATTTTATAGTGTTATCACCTGGATTGAGCACGAGATTTTGTAAGATTTAATGATTTTAATTGTTTCATATTTATGAGATTGATCTTTTACTTGTGAAGTTGTAATTAAGTGGATTAATTACATCATTTTACTTTTGTTACTTGTGATGTTGTAACTTAAATGGATTATTCACTTTATTTACTTTTGTGATGGTTTGAATGCTTTACAGCACCCCTATAATTGAAGCCACATGATCTTGATTTTGGAAGGTGAGGAGGAAAACAAAGTTGAGAGGGTAACTAACAAGGATGAAAAACACACAAGGGAGGGTAAATGAGCATACTACAAGGGACATGAAGGCACTAGGAAGATACCCATCAACACAGAAAATGCTTTGAGGAGAAATGAACATACCACATGGGCCATGAGATGGACCACCAAATCATCATTGGACACATATGTTGACCCATGCAATTTTGAGTGCTTATATATTACCCCCTTAGGTCCAAAAATTTACATAGAAGGTAGGTGTCATTCCCAAATAAGTGTTGTGGGACAGGTGCACTTGCCTATTTGTCATTGTCCCGCATATGGAATTGCAAGCAAATTGGTTAATCATTTGTAATATGGAAATCGAGAAAGTGATAATGAAAAAAGGATAGGAGAACTTACCATCGGTGTAGGGTTTAGAGAAATACTATGTTCATTGTGTACCTCAATTTATGTGAATAACCTAAAAAACAAATGAATTGACAAAAATGCAATCTAATACATGATTAGCTCGATGTAAGTGGGAAAAAAATACAAGAGGATGTACCAATGATGTGAGGTTTGATGTATACTTGTGTCACCTCACCTTGCCTTGATGATCTACAAAGATGATGAGGAAAACATGATATGAAAGAAAAACCTACCTTATACAAGAAAAATGGACCAAAATGAAGGTCATTTTCACTTGCAATGATAAAGAGAAGAGAAGAGAGGAAAGAAGGCAAAGGAGGGAAACTAGTCGAACGATAATAGAATCACACAAATGAATAGTTGATAGAGAGCTAGAGATGAGGAGATCAATATTATGGTAGTTTCTTAGCCTCACACCATCCCTTAGGTGTGAAATTTGAGAAAAATCCCTCTCTTGTTTTAACTTATGTTGATTTCTTTTAGAGTCATTCATTAAATTTGATTTTTCTTGTTGCATTAGGTTGTTACTTAGGTTAGGAACACTTTTACACTTTTATTTCATCAATTTTCATTTAATTTTTCTTAATTTTTCATACCTAGGCTGGTGCAGGAGCACCTACCTTACAGTGGCCTCCATGAGGCAGTTAGTTAAAGTCTTGTTGATGTTTCCAAGAAGGTCTTATAAGACCAATGCAATGTAATAAGGTCTGAATTGACCATGCTTTTACTATTTTTAGGCAGTTTGTTTGGATAGCTGTTTAGTTTGTTAGTTTGGTTGGGTCTCCCAGTTGCTTGGAGGCAAAAATAGTACTACTGTGAGTAGTTAAATACTTGAGATCGGGTCATTTTAGGAGGGAGACAGACTGAGAAGTTACATTGTGTTGTGGGAAAGCAGAGTATTGTAATAGCATCCTTTGAAAGCAATAAAGAGATCCTGTTTTGTGTCTTTTCTCCATTTTGATCGCACTGTATAATTGAATTGCTGTCCTAGTGGGTGTATGGATTCGTTTATCCATTCCACCGGTTGATTCGTAGAATTAGTGGAATGGCTATGTATCTAGGTTAGGTTTTCATTTTGTGTTTCTATTTGTTCATATGCATGTTTGTAGGATCGCAGTCGAGGGGTGTTGAGAATCCTAGCATGGGTATGTGCTAGGTGGTGCAGGGTAGATCAAATCAGAGAAATCACCAGAGAAGCGAATGAGATCGTTGCTCAAGGTTAATGGTTCGAAGTGGCATGTGTTGAAGAACATATCAGCATGAGTTGGTCAATCGGGTTGACATTTCCATCATGGGCTGACAATGTTATGCTTGGATGATAAGCAAGGTTATCGGCAAGAGAAGAAGGATCAGCGAAGGAGTTAAGCATTGGGCCGATGGTAGAGGTCAAGCCGACGGAGGAATTGGCATAGCGATCGGGGTGACAAACCAAAGGTGTCACTAATGAAGGATATATCGGTATGAGGCGCACCATCGAAGGAGGAGAAGAAAGCTACGCCGATAGTCTTAAGTCTTAGCGATGGGAATGGTTGTTAGTCTCGTCGGTATGAGAACAACCATCGGGGAGACGTCAAACGAAGTGGCCAATAGTTAAAGTGTTGCCGATAGGCAACCAAGGGCGGTGCATCGGGGTGATAAAGGAGTTCGGCAAGAGGCTTAAGGTGTTCACTGATAGTTGAAGTCCCACCGATAAGCGAACAAGAGAGTCTTCATTGATAAGTGAGTGAAGGGGATGGTGTCGGTAAGACCGAAGGCATTGGGATAACAATTCTGAGGAAGGCCGATAGCGGAGATGTTGCTAATGGTCAACAAGTTAAGTATGTGCATCGGCAAGACTAATATGATCAGAGTGAAGAGTCTAAGTGGAGCCGATGGTAAGGGGTGTTGCCGATAGGCAACCAAAAATGAACCTAACTTCATTGGTGGGAGTTAGGCGATCGGGGAAGGAAAAAACTGGTCGGTCGATGGGAAATATCTTGCCGATGGGTGATTTAAGCATGGAATGAAAGTGTTTTGCTAAGCCGATAGGTGTAGGACATAGCGATATGGTGTCGGGGACACATCATTATGAAGTGGGATATCAGTGTGAAATGAACTAGGTCTGACTGATAGGAATGTTGAGGAAGTGGTGGATGCTCTGCATCATAGTGGTATCAAAGCTCAGCAAAAGGTCTGGGCTATTTGTGTGTTGACTTTGTCACTGAGAAGACAGAGGTAGAGGAGTGAGAGGTTGAAAAAATGCCTCCTAAAGGTAATGGTACTGCAAGGGAGTTGCAGGAGATGAAGGAAAAACATGCTAGAGAGATGAGAAAGATGAAGGAGCTTGCAAAAAGCACTCCAAGCCAGGCCTATAGCCTTGGAGAAGAATAAGAAGAGAGAAGTAGAAGACAGTGAATCAGAAGAAGATGAAGATGCTGTTGAAGAGTATGAATAGATAGCTGAAGATCTGAATGCTGAAGATCAGAGATTTGCAAAACTGTTGAAGGCAGTGCAGAGTGAGAAACCTAAGGTAAAGGTTGATGTTTCAAAGTATAATGGAAGTTTGAATGAAGATGAGGTACTGGATTGGATTGCTGCACTTGATAATCACTTTGAATGTGAAGATGTTGCTGAGGATCAGAAGGTGAAGATTGCAAAGACCAAGTTAGGAGGTCATGCTTTGGTATGGTGGGATTATGTACAATCTGAGAGAAGGAAACAAGGAAAGTCAAAGATCACTTCATGGGATAAGATGGTAGCAAGGATCAAAGGTAAATTCTTGCCTAAGGATTATGAAATTTAGATGTTTAAGAAGCTGCAATTTTTAAGGCAAAAGGAAATGGATGTGAAGGCATATACTGAGGTGTTTTATAAATTGAGTATGAGATCTGGTCATCATGAGAATGAGGTTGAAAAGGTTACCAGATATTTGGCTGGCTTGAGATTGAACATACAGAATGAGTTAGTTTTAGCTAACCCAAGGAGTGTGGAGGATTGTTATCAAATGGCAATCAGGATTGAAGAAAAGATGAATAGAAGACAAGATAAATCCATGAGAGGAAGAGGCAGCAATATGAGGGGAAGATGATCAACCCCTACAACAAGGCAAACCAATGAGGGTCAAGAAGACATTGGTAAAGGACAAGAACAGTCTAATTTCAGAGGTGGATGGAAGGGTACTAGAGGCAAATTTGGAAGTGGTAGAGGTTCTACTACATTTTCAGGAAAGTGTTAAACCTGTGGTGAGTTTGGTCATCCATTTTTTAAATGTCCAGAAAGACAAGGTTCATCATCTAGAGATGATAGAACGAATGGCAAGAGAGTACAACTTGTGCAGGAAGAGAAAGTAGAGGAAAGGGTGCAAAGTTCAAACACTTATCAAGGAGATAGAGCTCCTGACAATTATGGATATCCTGAGGAGGAAGAAGCATTGATGCTGAGGAGAACTAGTTTCCAGGCATCAAAGGATATGATGCAAAGGAAAGCTCTTTTCAAGACCACATGCAAGAGCAAAGGTAAAGTATGTAAGGTTGTCATTGATACTGGCTCAACAGATAATATGGTATCTCAGGAAATGGTGGATAAACTAAATTTGGAAAGGATTCCACACCAACACCCTTACAAGGCATCTTGGGTGAGTGATAGTCAATCACTTTTTGTATGTGAATAGGCATATGTTGATTTTCAGATTGGAGAATATCATGATAGAGGTTTGTGTGACATTTTGCCCATGGAATGTTGTCACCTACTGTTGGGTAGGCCATGGCAATTTGATAAGAGGGTACTGAATGATGGGTATGCAAATACCTACACCATCAAGAAAGATGGTAAAACTATTGTGTTGATACCTTTACAGGAAGAAGTTGCAGCACAGAAGGCAACAAAAGTCATTTTAGTGGGAAGGAAGGAGTTTGTGCAGATGCCTATAGCAGTAGGCATAAACGCAGTTGAGGACACTGCAGGGAAAGAAGTTGTTCAGGACAACAATTTAAAGAAAGGTTCAGTTTTGACTGACAGAGGTCAGCAGCAGGTTCAAAAATAGGTTTGCAAACAACAACCAGTTGACTGGAATGACAAGGATGCTGTCATAGTTGGGACTATTGTTTGTCCTGTAACAGTTGAAAGGAAGACAAATTTGAACATTGCAGAAGTTCAAGAGGCAATTATTAAGGTCATTCAACCAGGTATTCAGATAAAGGTGCTGGTAAGACAAACTGGCAAACACAGGGTATGCATGAACAGAGCCTACATTTAGGTAGGAGGGTTTACTTGCAAGACAACAAGTTACAGTTCAGAAATCTTGGAGCAGCCAAGAGACAGCAGAGTATAAAGATGGAACAATTCAGAGCACTGAGATGGCAAAGAGTAAAGGTGGAATTCTTCCACAACCTAACTCATGGGACATGAGTTCTTTTTCTGTTGGGGAGTATGGTGCAGGAGCACCTACCTTACAGTGGCCTCCATGAGGCAGTTAGTTAGTTTAAGTCTTGTTGATGTTTCCAAGAAGGTCTTATAAGACCAATGCAATGTAATAAGGTTTGAATTGACCATGCTTTTACTATTTTTAGGCAATTTGTTTGGACAGCTATTTAGTTTGTTAGTTCGGTTGGGTCTCCCAGCACTTGGAGGCAAAAATAGTACTACTGTGAGTAGTTAAATACCTGAGATTGGGTCATTTTAGGAGGGAGACAGACTAAGAAGTTACATTGTGCTGTGGGAAAGCAGAGTATTGTAATCGCATCCTTGAAAGCAATAAAGAGATCCTGTTTTGTGTCTTTTCTCTATTTTGATCACACTGTATAATCGAATTGCTGTCCTGGTGGGTGTATGGATTCGTTTATCCATTCCACCAGTTGATTCGTAGAATCGGTGGAATGGCTATGTATCATAGGTTAGGTTTTCATTTTGTGTTTCTATTTGTTCATATGCATGTTTGTAGGATCGCAGTCAAGGGGTGTTGAGAATCCTAGCATGGGTATGTGCTAGGCGGTGCAGGGTAGATCAGATTGGAGAAATTGCCAGAGAAGCAAATGAGATCATTGCTGAAGGTTAACGGTTTGAAGTGGCATTTGTTGAAGAACATATCGGCGTGAGTTGGTTGATCGGGTTGACATTTCCATCGTGGGCCGACAATGTTATGCTTGGCCGATAAGCAAGGTTATCAGCAAGAGAAGAAGGATCAGCGAAGGAGTTAAGCATTGGGCCGACGGTAGAGGTCAAGCTGATGGAGGAATTGGCATAGCGATTGGGGTGACAAACCGAAGGTGTCATCGATGAAGGATATATCGGTATGAGGCACACTGTCGGAGGAGGAGAAGAAAGCTATGCTGATAGTCTTAAGTCTTAGCGATGGGAATGGTTGTTAGTCTCGTCAGTATGAGAACAACCATCAGGGAGACGTCAAACGAAGTGGCCGATAGTTAAAGTGTTGCCGATAGGCAACCAAGGGCAGTGCATCGGGGTGACAAAGGAGTTCTGCAAGAGGCTTAAGGTGTTCACCGTAGTTGAAGTCCCACTGATAAGCGAACAGGAGAGTCTTCATCGATAAGTGAGTGAAGGGGATGGTGTTGGCAAGACTGAAGGCATTAGGATAACAATTCTGAGGAAGGCCGATAGCGGAGATGTTGCTGATGGTCAACAAGTTAAGTATGTGCATCGGCAAGACTAATATGATCAGAGTGAAGAGTTTAAGTGGAGCCGATGGTAAGGGGTGTTGCCGATAGGCAACCAAAAATGAACCTAACTTCATCGGTGGGAGTTAGGCGATCGGGGAAGGAGAAAACTGGTCGGCTGATGGGAAATATCTTGCCAATGGGTGATTTAAGCATGGAATGAAAGTGTTTTGCTAAGCCGATAGGTGTAGGACATAGCGATATGGTGTCGGGGACACATTGTTATGAAGTGGGATATTGGTGTGAAATAAACTAGGTCTGACTGATAGGAATGTTGAGGAAGTGGTGGATGCTCTACATCATAGGCTTTGCCTTTAGCACAAGTAGGATCACGCCTTTTGGCCCTACCTAGTCATCCATGTTAAGGGGGTTAGGTATTAGGACACCCCTGCCACTTTTCCTGGGTCACCTGAGAGACCTTCTTGGTTGTCCCTATTGGTCAGGGATAATCAAAAACTTGTTTGTTTTTTATTTCTTCAAGGTTGTTTTTGTTGGTTGTAGGTCATCTTTTTTATTCTTTTGGATTTTTGACATTTTTTAAAAAATTGTGTTTTTTGACTTTTACAATTTAGTGTTTTTCTAAGGCTTAATAAAGCCCTCATATTTTTTAGGATACTTACATTCGATAGAACACAACTAGAGAATAAGCATGGTTTGTAGATGTCATGGAATCACTAACCAAAGCAAACTTGACTACCTTCTAGAGGGCAAGATAGTAAGGGTGCTACATGTTCCTATCACGACCTTTCACATAGATTTGCTAAAATATTTTGAGCTATTGAGATGCCAACCAAAGCACCTTCCAATTTCTAAGAGTTAGCGAAAAGTGGACAATCACTCTCTATGATGTGTATCACATCTTAGGGTTCCTTGTATAAGGCATGAGACTAACACTAACCAAGGCTTAGTTTAAGGTTCAAAGGCTTTCATGGGTTTCTTTCTTAGGAGATGATTACCCATGGGATAGGCTTGGGATCCAACTTACTTTAGTTCCTTCTCATGCTATTCTACATTTATGGAAGGTCCTAATTGGTTTGATTGGTTTGATTATAACCCACTTGTTAGGAGGTAAGAAGAACCCTATGCTGAGATGGTGTTGGGCAGCAATTATATAAGAGGTTGAGAAGGGTAGAGTTTATGCATGGGGAGTCAACATACATGCATTGATCTAAAAATTTATATCAGATTGCATGACAAGGAGCTCTAGCTTTCATTCATTCTTCTCTAGTTATGATGTGGATCTTGGAGCATAGTAGACCTTACTAGTGTTTGATGCCCCCAATGGAGTCTATAGATCATAGAGATATGAGATGGCATAGAGTTGGACTCTTTGATGTGACCACACTAGTAATGGCAACTCTCACAGATGATGACTTCATTGTAAATCCTTACAATGACATGGAGGGGAGGTGGAAAAGAGATGCGGTGGTTCAATGTAGTGCCCCTCCATTTTCACTTTAGTTGTGTAGGTAGTTTGGCTAAGTAACCTGAAGATGACGATGGAACATAAGCTTTTGTTAGTACTTTCATGGGTATGATGCATATTGTTATGTTATTATTATTTATTTGGATAGTCAGGTGATGCAATAGTATGTTGTTAGGATAGGTGGAAAGGGTGACATTGTACCAATGAATGTATGGGGGACATACGGGAATGAGATACAAATGTTAGAGTTTCTTTCCAAGTGCTTCAGCTATTAAGAATTTGTGCTCTAATTGGTATGCTTGAGTGAATAGGTACTAGGTTACGGCTCCACGTGAATTGGCAGGTCTGAGCGTACCTTGAAACCCAATGGAAACTGTTGAACGGAGATGACATATGCTCCCCTAGTTAGCCATCATCCTTGAAAAGGATGAGTACCTAGTTTCACACTCAATCAGTGTTGTCTGTATGGGTGTGATAGTCAGTCACTGTCATTGTGGTCATGCTTTTGATCGTACTTTATGTCAGGTATTGTTCGGCATTTGGGTTATTTTGTTTGGCATTGTTTGATTGTTGCTTTGGTTAATTGTTGCATTAAAATAATATTATTAGTTATGAAAGCATTTTTGTTAAATAAATAAATATAAATGCCTTTATGAGAATTTGGGTTTATGGAAATAAATAATAAAAAAATAGTAATAAATGTAAATGCTAGCTAAAGATAAATAAATAAATTAATATAATTAAATATTGTGTTAAGTGGCATTAAAAATAGATAATATTTTTGTGTTATCATAAACTATACTATATTGTAATGATAATTATGAGTTGTCATAATATATATATATATATATATATAATTCTAAAATAAATAAAATCAGAGAGAAATTATTGTCTGGTTAAAATAGCAAATTGTAAGAAAGCAATAAAAGGCATAATTTATTGCCTTTAATAAGGAGAATCTTCTAGAAGAAATCATGGGGGTCGTTATGCATGCTCAACTTTATTTTGAAATTTCAAGACATAATTTGGAGGAGGAGCGGGCATTTCAAAGAAGGAGAATATGTTTTATGTTTTGCGGATCTCTCTCTCTCTCTCTCTCTCTCTCGTAGGAAGTTTTTCATTTTTTTTGGCACTATAAACCATAGCTTCTAGAAGAAATGAATTGGGAAAAATGGATGCGAGCTGGGAAATTTTGTGAAGATGTGATAGATGTAATATTCTAGGTATGGATTGAGATATGAAACTAATTTATTATTGCATTAGATTTAGTGAAATGAAATTTTCATATGCAAGCTTTATATTATTCTTTGAATTCTCTTCTGCATATTTTGAACCTCATCTGTTGCGTCATACATAACTTTATTTTTACAAACTGGGTTCCTATAGAATTTTAATATATGTTGCATGACCCAGTTATCTAAATCATATTTGAAAATTAGCCCTACCTAGTTTGCCATTTTAGAGATATGAATATTTTGTGACTGTCTATCTCTCACCCATTTCGTCTCTGTTTTAACAGTCTATTGCGTTAGCCATAACTCTATATTTTCAAATTGGGTTTCTCTAAAAATTTTATATAAGATTCAGATCTTATCTATGAAATTCAAATCCAAAAATTAACATTACCCAGTTTGCCAATTCAGAGATATGTATCAATTAGTGACATACATTCTTATGACATCTTGATTGTTGTTATTAAATCTACAAATCCATTATGTGCGTAACCTGCAATCTTTGCAGTCCCAACTATCAGAAAGTTTCTAAAATCTTTTTACATTTCCATTTTGAAGCATTCGAAATTCACACTTGCCAATTACATTTGTTTGAAAGACTCTTAAGCACAGTATAATGAATCTATTGTATGGTTGTTTTGCCAATAATATTATAAACAAAACCATCCATTTTGGATTTAGTTGCAATCATTGTACATCTCGTGGTGAACTTCCCCTCTTAGATGTCTAGTTAAATGACTTGTTGTTTATCATTCCATAGGTGTTTTATAAGTGAACATGTCATGGTACTTGGGGTCGTCTCATGCCATAAAGGAAATTCACTTCATAAATTTTCTAAACTCGTTGTTCCTATCGGCGTATTCCCTGAACCACAAAAGGGTGCAAGCGTTAGTATGAATTAACATGTCGATTGCACTTGCTTGAGAGTTTCTTTAGCCTTTTCAATAAATCCATTTCATGTCTATCTTGTGATCATTTCATAACATCTCTTTGGGGTATCCTGTCAACCAGTTTGCTTACCCTTGCACTTTTTGCTTGCATGTCTACCATAGCATTTTCAACACTTATATCTAGCAATCCGTGGCCTTATACATGAAACGATGGCTTTTGCAAAGAGGAATCACATCCAAGTCTATCCATAGTAATCTTACTGTTAATAGAATCTTCCAAGAATGTCATCTTTAATGCCCCTTCTAACCTCATTGAACCATGTGCCTTCTTATTTCTTTGTGATTCTAAAAGATTTTCTCTCTGGCCGATAGGATTTTAATTAGGAAAGTTATATAATGATGGGAAAATTGTTCCACACTGCAATAAAATATTCATATCTATAACTTTGAACTTGTCAGCATTATTTTAGTTTTGCAGGAGCTTAATTGTAGTCTATTATGTTATTGTTTTGTTCAAAAGATTTAAGACCAATCAAGTATTATTGCTATACTCTATTAATTCCCAGTAACAATTGATTCCTATCTCTTATGAACCTTTTAACTATGTTGACTTGAATTAAAACACCTTAGACGTTATAAATATCAAGTCTACATCACTTCTTAGTCATGTATTACAATAAGAATTGGCATCCAAACCTTCATGTTCTCAACCTTATCTAAATATTTAAAGTTTTTCTCCCTGTTGTTTAAATACAATTATACTAGTCATTATCATACTATTTAAAGAGCATTATGATACTTCTGATAACCTATTGAAATCTCTGTTATATGTATATATTTAATCTTTATGTGCATTCTTAATCCTTTCTATTGTTTTACTTAGCAAGTTCAAAGACTTTTTATGCTTACTTATAATAGATATGAAAAGAGTAAATCTTATTTTATGAGGATACTCTTGAATCATCTTTAGAATTTAAGTGTTAGATGTTAATGTAGTATTTTTCTCCTTGAACTATGGTTAATGTTACTAGGAAGAAATTATATGTGGGTTTAAATGTTCTATTTATAGCAATGTGACCTAACCAAAGCTTGTCGGTCAAACCTGTTATAGTTATTGTTTGACACTTTGTTTCTCTCTGCCATAACATGATTTAGATTTAGTATATGCATTTGACACATGCTATAGGGATGATCATATTAGTAACTGCTTCTAGTAGTTAGAAAATTATTGTTCTGTATTGTTGAGATAGAATTCACTTCATGTTTGTTAGATGATTGATCATGATTGGATGAATGTTACATTCTTTTAGAACCATAATTAATACATCATATCATAGGTTGCACTTGCGGTATTGTAATTGAAATATTGATGAAGAATCTTAGTTTATGATGTGCATTGGAAAGCGAATGTGATGTGTGACCATTGTGTTTTAATAGTGTCAAGTGTTTGTGTCATTTGGGGAAATGGTTTCCAGAGGCCTAGGAGGTTGTGATTGTGTGAGGGGGTTGGCTATGTGTGCATCATGTGAGTCGAATGAAATGCATTCTTGAAATATTACCTCCTATTCATGTTGGTATGATTCATGTGCAAGATGGTTAGTGCCTTGCTTGGTGTACCTATTCATGTGATTATGATGAGACTCTTCTCTACTGTAGTCTAGCATTCCCTATTTGTGTTTTTCCCCTTTTGTTGTGTGATTGCCTCTAGAAGTGTTGTTTGAGTTACTTGTGATGTTCTAATTGACCTATGTTGTAATGGAGTCATGTGTAGTCCTTGCACCTTTTAGTCTACTATCTTTCTGATTGTCTGCTGAAGACGGACCATATGTTATCTCCTAGCACGGGGGGTGAACCTTAGGGTTCCACATGGTCAAGTGGTTGTGCTTTTTCTCCATTGGTATTTTCCTTGTCGTTGTTCATGTGCGAGAAGGATGTATCTTGTGTGATAGATTCCAGATCCTGTACTAGTTTGAGGAGATAGTTATTAATGTTCATATTCTAGTCTTGTATATCAATGGAAACATGCACTATAACTTTGATGTATGTACTCTAGTGTATTCGTGAAAGTGATATTGTTAACATTGTAATGATGTACTCTCATGTAAAGGAAATTGTATATATGTACTGGAAATCCTGTATTCATGCTCTTGATGTCTACCTTTCTGATAATACAATATGGAAATATATGTGTTTACTCAATTCATTTGATACAATACATTCAGAATGAATTATTGTTGTTAGTTAATTCATAATGTTGGTTAGATCCTATTAATAGTTGTTAAGTAATGCAGCCATGGAATCTTAGAGGATAATGCTCAGTTTAATGATATGTATAGATATGTTTAACATTACTTGTTATTTCTATCAGTTAAATTTTTTTTGTCCTGTTTGTATAGCATAGTTGTGTTGTTTTTTGAGGTTCCTAGGCAGGGCATTACATTTGGTATCAGAGCGAGGTTGCAGCACTGGGATCTCTGGTTAATGCTTTTGCCCATGCCTAGTTATAAGTAATTCTTCTTATGCATGTGATAGGGAATCTTGTGTTGGATAGATGATCAGACACCTTGTGTATTCTCTTGTTGTGTGTGATCCCTTGGATGTGTGTAATTAATTTATCCTCCTGGTGTGGCCTTGATTTGTTTCCATGACTTCTAGTTTCTTAAAAGTGCAAATTTAATTTGGATTGTATGTGTTGTTAATTTTTTTCGAATTGGCAGAGGGTTTGCCGGTTCCAATGCATGAGCAGATTCAGCCAATAGACATGGGAGGTTGCGTGAGCTGCCTCCCCTTCACTTCTGTTTCTGCCGCACCAAGGGGGGTGTCCCTATTTGATAAAGATGTAACATTTACTCTCCAAATGACAGAAAGATTTAACTTTGTAATAACAGGCAGAATACTCTCATGTGTGGACCAAGATTTGTGTGATAAATCACAAGGTTGGCAACATTCTTGGACATATTTGTCTAGTCAAGTATGAGAGTATGCAGGGGTTCCTAATCCTACTCCTACAACTAATAGGTTGAAATTATGGAATGGTTTGAAATTATATTTTGGATGCAAGACAGGGGTTTTGGATCATAACTACTGCACAAGAACAGACCAGTACCTATCTCAGGGCAAGGAGTCAACTAGACGTATACATAAGAATGGATTGCAACTATCATTCAAGTTTCAAGGGGTTAGGACTGGTGTTTGCCTTACAAATACCACCCAAGGATAAGTATTCAACTGTCTCTACTTACAAATATCCCAGTTGACATACAATCTTCTCCATACTTAACCTAAAATGATTTAATCCACTCCTTAAATGGAAGTTAGAGATAAGGCATGTGATACAGAAATCTATACCCAAGAATCTGAGAAACCCTTAGCAACCAGATTCAAAAGAAGAAATGCACACAACAAGTGGAGACAGACAACAAAACACATGCAAGAAGCATTTTTCATATAACATTAACACTGAAACTGAACACATGTGCAAGATACAACTCAGATGCAACACATAAACTCCACAGAGATACAACATATAGGAAAATGCCCTATATTTCGTTATTTTTCCCCCAAAATTGCCCAAGTCTTCAACCACCAAAAAGAGTGACATAGTTTGGCCTTTATACCAAGACTGTAAACTCAGTAAAATTAATTACAAGGCAAATAAAAAATTTGCCATATACAATGCATGATCTGAATGGTGCTCAAAATTGAATGCGACAGAGGGACAAAGAGGAAGGAGCAGGTAGGTTTGGGATCTGCACCGTCGCCTAAAGATTTTCTTTTATATAAGGTAGTTCATCTGTCATTTCATCCATCGATGCATCTAAAAAATGCCATTAATGCTCAACTACCCGCATTCATTGTAGTTCCGCTTGTCTATGAAGCTTTTCCTGCACAAATTGGTGGAGACACACATAAAGTCCTTCCTTCATCAAGCATTCAAAACAGGGCCGTCAATCTCCCCCCATCGCCGAGATCCAACGGTTCAAAAACCCGCAGAAAAGCCAAGAGCCAATGATATCGCGCCATGTAGGCGGCTTTTTTCCTCTATCGCTGACTTTTCCATTCACTATTTTGCCATTTCGCCCTTGTATATGCAAGAACGGATGCATATACAATCGCCACTATTCACCCTTCAAATATCCCTTGTATATGCAAAATGCATATACATCTGTTTGATATACAAGGCAGACCCCAAACTTGTTTAGAACAAATTAAAATTCAATTCGGGTCTGGCTTGTATCCTCTTTTCCTGCATATTTCCTTATATATGTGCATGTACATTTGCCTCATACATACAAGGTAGATTTCAAATTTTAATGAGGCATGCTGAAGTTGCTTTGAAGTCTGGCTTGCATCTTAACCCTTGTATCTTTCGAATGTACATTGGCACATACAAGCACCCAATATACGTGCTGCGGACCTGAAACATTATTCACTGCATTTGATTTTCAATCAGGTCTGGAATGTATATTTCTTCATTGTATATTGGCTTGTATGTGCAAACATACAAACGAATGCACATACAACTGGTGGGCCCCATCACTTGTGTCTCCCCTGTGGCACTGTAGAAAATGTATATTTGCACCTTTGAATGTGCCAATATACAAACACAAATATACAAACCCTCATATACAACTACAGAATATGCGACGGAATATTCCAGGAATGCATCTAAATGCAAGCATACATTCGCTCTTGCATATACAAACAAGGAATCTTTCTTGGAATATGCTTGCAATGTATCTTTTCTTTGTATGTGCGCCCGAATGTATTTTTGGTTGTATGTTTGAAATGCATGCTGGCGGATTTGTATGTAGCTTGATATACAAGACCACTTGTACATCACACTGTAGCAGAAGCATGTCCGCCACCCTTGTACATTTTTCCTTTGTATCTCTACATACAACCTGATATACAAAGCGGGAATATTCCCAGGAATTTGTGAAAGATTCCCCTTTGTATATTGCACATTTCAAAGCCCAATATGCATATAAAATGCATATAATTGATTTTTTCAAAGGCTGATGGAGATTTTGCATCCGCCAATGCATATTCTACTTGCATGTATATACAAATACCTTTCTATATACAAAGACACTTGCACCTTAACTGACTTTTTGCATTTCTTCAACTACAGAGGCCGAAAGTGTTAGAGTTTTTGATTTTTTGGGAAGGTGGCAGCATAATTAATTGCTTGAAACTTGACTGTTCATGTAGGCACCAACAATATGTTATGTGGTTTTGAAAGGAAATCCTGGCCTGAATGTGTCATCCCTTCGTGTGTGCTCCTGGTTGGTAACAATGTTTACATCCATGTGTGGTTCAGTGCATCTTCATAATGATAAGAATATGTTGCTTGTAAAAGGGTTTGCTTGGTTAGACTAAGGAAAAGCACCTAGGTAGTTAATAAATGAATTATCGGTTAGTCTTTTCATGACTGATACAATATATGTAAGGTGGTGTAATAGAATACTGATCATGTGTTTAATTATGATTAAGTTTGTTAGAATGTGGGATGGTGTTTTGGAAGCAAATATGTGAATCCTCTTGTTCTATGAAAATTTATATAATCTTATATGAAGAAAGAGTTGACCTACAAGAAGCAAGAGTTAAGTAGAGGGTTATTATCGTTCTTTTGTGAATATAGAACTTGTGTACAATTTGTTGAATTCTGGATGCATATATTAATGATTCTTGGATGCATTCAGAAAATCCATAGTGCTTATGTAAAATTCTTATTGTGTGGAAGAAAAGTTAGTTTGCATATGTATATGTTATGAGGATAGAATGTTAGACTGAAAGGATAAAAGTAAATGAAAATTTGTTAAGTGGAGTTGACAAGTGATCACGATGATCATGACATTGACATTTAGCATCATGTGATATGTGAAAAAAGTAGAGTGAAAGGAAATTGGAAAAGGGAAAATGGATAACAGGTAATGTTATGATTTTGGAAAGGGAATCACATTGGTTATGGAAATAAATGTACTTATGGTATGTGATCCTTGAGCAGTAATGGAATTGTGTATGTAAATGTAATCTTTCTCCTGTAAATGTGAGAAACTAGTAACTGTGCATTGGTTGAGTGTTGTGAATACCCCATACTTGCTTTGTGTGCCCATGGGATGGTGATATTGGGCACCCATCCATGGGGAATATGTTGTATTTTAGGTGCGGGGTTAACCATACCATTATGTGTGCTTGTATGTTTGTTACCTGATTAAGAGCCAACCCAGGTGTGGTTGAAAATTATGAATAAGAATAGCCAAAAGTTAGTTTCGTAGATTCTCATCTTTTGGCTCTCTAGTCCCTCAGTCCATGAAGGGGTAGTAGCAGCCACAAAGTTCCTTGGGAAGAGTGTGTAGCATATGCATATTGTAGCGCAGAGCAGTCTTAGCTTAACCGATTCTGAGGAAAGTACTCACTACTTCCCCTTATGATGGATCAGGGTACTTGATCCATATGTGCCAACCTAATCCACATAGATTTGAGTACAACAACATTGGTTGGTTAGTATATGCCTGGCCACCTGTAGGGGCGTTGAGCTGGCAAGAGCGAGTTAACCTCGTCCGTATGAGAGGTGAAGCTTGAGTAGCCCCATATTGATATACTCATATATATGTATTATATATATCGTATCTGCACATGTTTCGACATGATGCAATAGATACGATGCCACACCTCACTGATGTTCTGACACAGTGCTGGTGATTATGCCATATTCCTGATGGTAGCGAGCTGGGCTTGAGGACATGATGCCACGTGCATGGTGCACTATGAGACTGTGTTATGATATCCTACTTGAGTGATGAGCATAATGGGGCCTCACACACTTGTAGAGGGATACTCATGTTTGCTTTCGACAGTGTTTGGGTCAGTTAGCATATGGGTATGTCCTAGCCATGTATACCTCTAGCTACGGTGAGTACTTGCATGTGCCTTTTCCATGAGGTGTCACTATGTGGGGTGTGTTCTACGTGTGCCTACTTTTGCGGAGCCATAGACACACTGCCATGCGGTATACGACCAGTACATGCCTTCGCTGGCTGGCGTATGACCATGCCTTGCTGAGATGCGATGCAGGATGTGGCTGAGGTGCACATTCCATGCAGGTAGCCAAGGAGTGCATGGGCCACTTGGCTAGTCCATGCCACGTGATGACATGATGCAGGGTGTAGTCGAGGAGTACACTCTAAGCCATGTGGATGGCATGCTCACTCCACACCACATGAGGGCTACTTCTATAGCCTAATGTTGTTCCCTCTTTCCTTGTTTGGTGGCTAGTATCTAGTCACACAGTGTTGTATAGTGCAATTTTGAAGATTGTGGACTTTGTTTATAGTTATTGATGATTTTCTATTGATTGTGAAGGCCGATACTTTGTATATATTTGATTGTGATGGTTTAGCCACACTTTGTGATCTTATTTGCAAATAACCCTTGTGGTTACATTTGATTTAGTGTTGAAATTGCACGCATTTCTTTCTTTATTGTTGAAATTGAATTTTTATTTAATCTTTCTTTATGATTTTATGGCTAAACTAGATTATCCTTATTATTTTCAATGTCGGCCATGTGTCATATTGTGATTCCTCTCCAAGGACGTATGAGGTGGACTTGGTGAGTGTATACGAGGAAGCAGACACAGGGAACCTTGAGGATGAGGGCATGTGAGGCTGTTATACAACTAGGACCCACTACCCACCTATGTGTGATGACTATCTCTTGGAGGCTAACCACCTTATACAACAAGAGAGAGATCATTGTGGTCTTGTTTGGATGGTCTCATCCTGTGTGGCCTAACACCAACAAACCACTGAGTGTGAGGTATGGATTATGTGAGATGGATTTTGGCTCTTAGCTCATGGATTTTGTATCATGGATTAGTATGCTACTTTCTGGTGTCCAGATGGACCCTTGTGTAGCCTTGTGATGTGATTCCCAATGATGTGAATTGGCGTGTATGTGAAGAATGTATGTTAAATCATGAATATAGTACTTATGAAATGATAAATTGTGTCTCCATGCTCCAAAAAGGTGAAAAAACATGATCTTTTGTTGAATATGTTATGAGATTTAGTTTTGTAAAATGATTAAAGTGGAATGTCTTGTTTATAAATGATGGATATTTACTAGAAAGCGTGTGCTTTATGTGTATAATTATGTTGTTATTTTGTGAAAATGTAGCATTCTGACGTATTGAATGCTTAACATCGAATTGGAAGAGGAATTGTAATGGAGGTGCATTTGAAATTGAATACTTTATATGTTTATGATATGAGAATTTCTACTAGTTAGGATTAAAAAGAGTGCAATGTTTTCCTTGTCCTGAAAGAAACTGATGGGTGTCAACGCTGACATGTAAGGATTTTGAGTGGTTTATGTACTATGGAATCATTTTTAAAATACAAGTCTTGATTGTGTTACTATTGTGACATTGGAAATTAGAAGGGTAGATTATGTTTGAAATGAAGTATATAAGTTCATATTTTGTGAGATAAATCCTTTCCATAAGTAAACTAGAGTATATTATTTTTATGAAATGAATCAGCTTTGATGTTGGTACTAACGTATTATGTTTCCACCCTAGTTTGTGACTTCCAGGAGTAAGTCAAGTTTTAGGGGGGAGGATGTAGTGCCCCTCTGTTTTCACTTTGGTTGTGCAGGTAGTCTGGCTAAGGAACCTGAAGATGAAGATGGAACATAAGCTTCTGTTAGTACTTTCGTGGGTATGATGCATATTGTTATGTTATTATTATTATGCAGAGATTTATTTGGATAGTCAGGGGATGCAATAGTATGTTGTTAGGATAGGTGGAAAGGGCGACATTGTACCATTGAACATATGGGGGACATACGGGAATGAGATATGAATGTTAGATTTCATTTTCAAGTGCTTCAGCTATTAAGAATTTGTGCTCTAATTGGTATGCTTGAGTGAACAGGTACTAGGTTACGGCTCCACCTGAATTGGCAAGTCTGAGCGTACCTTGAAACCCAATGGAAACTGTTGAACGAAGATGACATATGGTCCCCTAGTTAGCCATCATCCTTGAAAAGGATAAGTATCTAGTTTCGCACTCAGTCAGTGTTGTCTGTATGGGCATGATAGTCAGTCACTGTCATTGTGGTCATGCTTTCGATTGTGATTTGTGTCAGGTATTGTTTGGCATTTGGGTTATTTTGTTTGGCATTGTTTGATTGTTTCTTTGGTTAATTGTTACATTAAAATAATATTATAAGCTATGAAAGCATTTTTTTTAAACAAATAAATATAAATGCCTTTATGAGAATTTGGGTTTATCCAGAAATAAATAATAAAAAAATAGTAATAAATGTAAATGCTAGCTAAAGATAAATAAATAAATTAATATAATTAAATGTTGTGTTAAGTGGCAATAAAAATAGATAATATTTGTGTGTTGTCATAAACTATACTATATTGTAATGATAATTATGAGTTGTCGTAAAAACTTATATATATAGAAAATTCTAAAATAAATAAAATCAGAGAGAAATTATTGTCTGGTTAAAATAGCAAATTGTAAGAAAGCAATAAAAGGCGGAATTTATTGCCTTTAATAAGGAGAATCTTCTGGAAGAAATCATGGGGGTCGTTATGCATGCTCAACTTTATTTTGAAATTTCAAGACATAATTTGGAGGAGGAGCGGGCATTGCAAAGAAGGGGAATATGTTTTATGTTTTGGGGATCTCTCTCTCTCGCAGGAAGTTTTTCATTTTTTTTTGGCACTATAAACCATAGCTTCTAGAAGAAATGACTTGGGAAAAATGGATGCGAGCTGGGAAATTTTGTGAAGATGTGATAGATGTAATATTCTAGGTATGGATTGAGATATGAAACTGATTTATTAGTGCATTAGATTTAGTGAAATGAATCTGTCATATGCATATTATTCTGTGAATTCTCTTCTGCATAATCTGAACCTAGTTTTTTATGTCATACATAAATTTATTTTTATGAACTGGGTTCCTCTAGAATTTTTATATATGTTGCATGACCAAGTTATCTAAATCATATCTGAAAATTAGCCCTACCCAGTTTGCCATTTTAGAGATATGAATATTTTGTGACTATCTATCTCTCACCCATTTCGTCTGTGTTTTAATAGTCTGTTGCGTTAGCCATAACTCTATATTTTCAAACTGGGTTTCTCTGAAATTTTTATATAAGATTCAGATCTTATCTATGAAAATCATATCCAAAAAATAACATTATCTAGTTTGCCAATTCAGAGGTATGTATCAATTAGTGACAGGCATTCCTATGCCATCTTGATTGTTGTTATTAAATCTACAAATCCATTCTGTGTGTATCCTGCAATCTTTGTAGTCCCAGCTATCAGAAAGTTTCTAAAATCTTTTTACATTTCTGTTTTGAAGCTTCTAGAATTCACACTTACCAATTGCATTTGTTTGAAAGACTCTTAAGCATAGTATAATGAATCTATTGTATGGTTGTCTTGCCAATAATATTATAAACAAAACCATCCATTTTGGATTTAGCCACAATCATTGTACATCTTATGGTGAACTTCCTGGTGCAGGAGCACACTCTCTGTAGTGCAGGATCATCTTTTCTTTTGTTGTCTCATAAGGCTCTTAAGCCATTTCATTTTGTAATAAGGGTCAATTTGGTCCCATGAATGTAATTGTGCAAGGCACACATGTAGTTTTGCTTGTATGACGGGTAAACCAACGGCTAACTGATTTGAAAATCAGTTTGCACGGTTGGAGGGGATAACTGCTGTCTCTACATCTTCTTTAGAGGCAGGTTGTATGTCACACGGAGCAGAGAGGGAAGTGTGTATTACAACAAGTTTTTGATAATTGAATGAAGAGAGTTCTGGGTATGATCTGTGTTGATTTTATTGGTTGTTCTTAGTGATCTGATATCTTTATCCTGATTTTGTAAATAGAACCTAATCGGATGCTATCCGTCAATCCATAGTGACTCTGTAGTGTGCAGACGGTGTAAAACCCACGGTTCCATAGTGGCTGGTTCGTAACCTAGGAGTAGGGTTTTGATTCATACATGGAGGCCCTTTCCTCTGTCCACTGAAGCCCTGTATAGTAACAGTGGGATGGGGGAAAGATTTCTCACGTTTGTTGTTGTTGAATTCTTACCCAGGAAGCCAGCGAACTCAGTCAAGTTCGACTAGACATCATCATGTGGCTAGTCGGGAAATCGGAGTGAAATTGGATAGTTTTGATGTGGGATCAGATTGCTACAAGTGATCAAGGGTTTGATAAATGAAACGGCTAAATTCCATTGTTCTGTCGAAGGGAATTCTGGTTCGGCGCCTCTGAACAGTTGGAGATCCATCGGCGTGAAAGGCTCTCCGTCTTGCCGAAGATTGGTATAGTGCCGGAGACACATACCTTTGTGTTCGCATCGGTGAGAGAAACGATATCGGGCTAAGGAAAATATACCTAGCCGACGGTATAAAGTTTCACCGATCGGTGAGACATCCTCGGAGTGTTGCCGATAGAGAGTATCGGCGCGAGGAACCTTGTCGGGGGCAGCCGAAGAAGTCACGGCGACCGTTAGAGTCCCACCGATAGAAGTTCATCGGAAGGAGTTCGAGAAGTCTCAGCGACAAAGGACTCGTCGGAGTGAGATGAAATATCGGGACTACGAACCGGAGTCTTACCGAAGCAGGAGGTCTGGCCGATGGGCCTGACGATATCGGCGAGAGACAAAGCGTCGGTGTAGGTGAAAGAAGCTTCACCGAAGGAAGAAGTCTGGCCGACAAAGAGTGGTCATCAGGGTGACGAAGGAAGAAGTCTGGCCGAAGGAACTTTATCGTGGTCCGATAGTATGAGGTGTTGCCGATAGGCAACTAACCGTCACGGAGTTTATCGGTGAGAACTTAGCCATCGGGATATAACAATAAGACCCAGCCGATAGTTCATGTCTCACCGATAGAGAAGTCATTCTTGGCTTCGGAGAGACATTGGGATACCTCTTGCCGATAGGGAAGATATAGTCAATCTTCATCCACTTCTGCTGGCACTCTGCATCAAATTGGTATCAGAGCCAATATTCTGAATCACAGCCGTGTATGTCAGACGAAGAATTGGAGATAGAAACAGAGGCTAGCACAATGCCTCCCAAGACGATGAGTAAAGCAGCCATCCAGAAGATGGTGGAAGAAATGCTCGAAGAGAGACTGAAGGAAGAGAGATCCAAAGAGAAGGATGGAAGCACTTCTGAGTCAGAGGAGAATGAAGAAGGAGAAACTGGGGAGAATCCTCAAGGAGAAGGTATGACTGCTGATCAAAAGGCATTTCTGAATGCACTCAAGGGTCATGGAGATAGTGGTGATCCGAAACTGGATGTTCCCACGTTCAATGGGAAACTGGATGGAGATACTCTTGTGGACTGGATTGAAGCCATAAGTAATTACTTTGACTTCAAAGAGTATAGTGACAGTAAGAAAGTAAAGTTTGCAAAGACCAGACTGAGAGGTTCTGCATTGGTTTGGTGGAACTACACTCAATGTGAAAGGGAGAAGGTTGGAAAGAGTCCAATCACCAAGTGGAGCAGAATGGTGGCCATGCTGAGAGCCAAATTTCTACCATGTGATTATGATCTGCAGACTATCAGAAAGTTTAATCATCTTAGGCAGAAAGATATGGACGTGGCTACATACACTGAAGAATTCCACAGATTGAGCATGAGAGCCAATCACAGAGAAGAAGAAAAAGAGATGGTGGCCAGATACCTGGATGGACTGAGGTACAATATACAGGATGAGTTCAGTATGGTGGTTCCCAAGACTATGGATGAATGTTTTCAGTTAGCCTCTAGGGCAGAGGATAAACTGAAAAGGAGAAGTGATCAAAATAACAGAGGAAGAGGTGGCAGGAACAATAGAGGAAGAGGTAATTTTGGCAGAGGACAGCCAAACAAAGGTGAAAGTTCTAGTCAACAAGAATCACGTTCTGATACAGAACAAAAAGGTGGTGGTTTCAGAGGTTGGAGAAGACCTAATGGCAGAGGAAGAGATGGTGGTGCAGGCAGAGGACGTGGAGTCTTCACTGGAAGATGTTACAACTGCAATCAAGTAGGCCACACTGCAAGTAAGTGCCCTGAGAAGGCGTCTAGCTCCCATGACAGTGGGAGAAGGAACCAACTATTGCAGGAGGATGATTGTCAAAGTGTAAACTCACCAATTGGTAGTGCTGCACCAGTGCTTGAAGGAGAGAATATGATGATTAAGAGGACCCTCGTGAAGATGCCATTGAAGCAGGAGCCCCCACAAAGGAAGAATCTCTTCAGAACCCAAGGAATAGCATATGGTAAGCTCTGTAAAATCATTGTTGATTCAGGTTCTACTGAAAATGTAGTGTCTACTGAAATGGTAGAAAAGTGTAGACTGAAAAGATTACCCCATCTTAATCCTCACAAAATATCTTGGTTGAATAAGAATCAGAACTATTTGGTGGAAGAACAAACTTGGGTAGAGTTTGAACTAGGTGATTATAGGGATAAGGTGCTGTGTGAAATTATTCCTATGGATGCTTGTCATCTTCTTCTTGGACGACCTTGGCAGTATGATGTGAAGGCACTGCATGATGGTGAAAAGAATACATATATGATCACCAAGAATGGTAAGAAGTTTCAGATGGATCCCTTACCAGAGCAGGTTGGAGAAAAGAGCAATGACAACAGTGTCATGTTAGTGAGTGGCAAAGAGTTCCTACAACTCATGAAGGAGAAGGATACCCAAGGGTATGCACTGATGATGAAGCCTGTATCCAATCAGCAAAGCAAACAGCAGAAGGAGATCCCATTGGAAGTGCAACAATTACTGGATAAGTACCAAGATCTTGTGGTAGAGGATACTCCTAACTCCTTACCACCTATGAGGGACATAAGTCATCAGATTGACTTGATTCCTGGAGCCACATTACCCAACAAAGCTGCCTACAAGTTGACACCACAGCAGAATGAAGAAGTAGGTAGACAGATTCAAGAACTTTTGGAGAAAGGTTTGATTAGGAAAAGTCTTAGTCCATGTGCAGTCCCTAGTGTACTTGCTCCTAAGAAAGATGGCAAATGGAGATTATGCACAGATTCAAGGGCTATCAATAAGATCACCATAAGGTATAGATTTCCTATGCCAAGAATTGAGGATCTGTTGGACTATCTTGGTGGTTCATGTTACTATTCCAAGATTGATTTGAAATCTGGTTATCACCAGATCAGAATAAGGCAGGGAGATGAATGGAAGACTGCTTTCAAAACAAATGAAGGTCTCTACGAGTGGCTTGTCATGCCATTTGGTCTCAGTAATGCTCCAAGCACCTTCATGCGGTTGATGAATGAGGTACTTGTAGAATTTATTGGAAAATTTGTTATTGTTTATCTTGATGACATATTGATTTTCAGCAGGACCAAAGAAGAGCATGTGAAGCATCTTGGACAGGTGTTAAAGAAATTGCATGAGAGTAAGTTGATGATCAACTTGGATAAATGTGATTTTATGAAAACTGAACTAGTGTATCTTGGATTTGTGATTTCCAATGGCTGTTTGAAAATGGATCCTACAAAAGTTGAGGCTATTCTCAATTGGCCTACTCCTAAGACAGTAGAAGATGTAAGAAGTTTTCATGGTTTGGCAACTTTTTTCAGGAAGTTCATTAAAGGGTTCAGTCACATAAGTGCTCCTATTCTCAATACCATCAAGGGTGGAGTGAAGTGTAAATTTCAATGGACAAAACAAGCAGATGATAGTTTTGAACTGTTGAAACAGAAAGTGGCCGAGTTACCTACGTTGGTACTCCCTGATTTTGACAAAGTATTTGTTGTGGAGTGTGATGCAAGCCAACAGGCTATAGGTGCTGTTCTTAGTCAGGAAGAACATCCAGTAGCATTCTTTTCAGAGAAGTTGAATGAGGCCAAACAGAGGTATTCTACCTATGACCTAGAGTTGTATGCAATGGTGCAAGCTCTAAAAAAATGGAGACATTATTTACTGCCAAAAGAGTTCATTGTTTTTACTGACAACCATGCTCTTAGCTTCCTAAATAGTCAAGAAAAGTTGAATCATAGGCACGTTAAGTGGATGGAACAATTGCAGGCCTATACCTTCACTATTAAGCATAAGAAAGGTGTTGCCAACAAAGTGGCAGATGCTTTGAGTAGGAGGATACTGGTCATACAGGAAGTACAAATGGAACATATGGGTCTAGAGTGTCTGAAGGAGTTGTACAAGGATGATGCAGATTTCAAGGCTGCCTATGAAGTGTGTGCAAGTTTGGCTAACACTTTTCATGGCGAGTATTCTGATTTTGTGCTGCAAGAAGGGCTCCTATTTAAAGGTAATTTATTGTGTGTTCCTAAATGTTCAATGAGGGACAATATCGTCAAGGAGAAGCACAATGGAGCCTTAGGAGGACATTTTGGGTTGGACAAGACTTTGGAACAAGTCACCAGGTTCTATTATTGGCCCAAGGTACAGACAGATGTAAGGAGATATGTTGCAAGCTGTACCATATGTCAAAAGGCCAAGGGTATGTCTTCTAATGCTGGTTTGTACCAACCACTGCCCATTCCCACCAGACCTTGGGAAAGCATTAGTATGGACTTTGTGCTTGGTCTTCCTAGGACAGCAAGGGGTGTAGACAGTGTTTTTGTCATTGTGGATAGATTCAGTAAGATGGCTCATTTTGTGCCATGCAAATGCACAAATGATGCATCTCAGATTGCTGGTCTCTTTTTCAGAGAGGTGGTCAGAATTCATGGTTTACCCCTATCAATTGTTACTGATAGAGATTCCAAATTTGTTGGTCATTTTTGGAGGACCCTATGGAGAAAATTGGGCACTCAGTTGTCTTTTTCATCCGCCTACCATCCCCAGACTGATGGTCAGACTGAGGTTGTTAATAGGTCCTTGGGAAACCTTTTGCGATGCCTTACCAAACAACATGGATTAGCATGGGATTTAGTGATCAGTCAAGCTGAATATGCTTATAATGATTCAAGAAACAGAAGTACTGGGAAAAGCCCTTTTGAAATAGTTTATGGTTTCCACCCAAGAGGACCACTTGAACTCAAAGACCTCCAAGGATGGGATAAAAGGAGTGCTCTAGGAGAAGACTTTGCTGCTACCATGAAAACAGTACATGATCAGGTCAAGCTTCAGTTGGAGAAAACTGTCTCCAAGTACAAGGATAGAGCAGATCTGAAGCGAAGGGAGGTACAGTTCCAGGTAGGAGATTTGGTGATGGCCTACCTCAGAAAGGAAAGATTACCTAAGGGGCAACCAACCAAATTGTCGATGAAGAAGATAGGACCTTGTAAGGTAGTGCATAAATTTGGTCCAAATGCATATGAAATAGAATTACCATCTGGCCTTGGTATCTCTCCCATTTTCAATGTTGCAGACCTGTTCCCTTTTAAACCTCCATTACATGCTGACGATAGCTCAGATGCTGTGATTGAAGATGAAGACTGGATCAAAGACTTACCTCCAAGTAAGCCTTTGCAATTGGAATGCATTTTGGATTCCAAAATTGTCAAGAAGACAAGAAAAGGGGTATACAAAGATTACTTGGTCAAGTGGCAGGATCTTCCTGATTCAGAGGCAACCTGGATGAGTGAAGCCGATATTCTAAAGCATGGGAAGACACTTCAACAGTTAGCAACTCAAGGGACTTGAGTCTTTCCTGCAGGGGGAGTATGGTGCAGGAGCACACTCTCTGTAGTGCAGGATCATCTTTTCTTTTGTTGTCTCATAAGGCTCTTAAGCCATTTCATTTTGTAATAAGGGTCAATTTGGTCCCATGAATGTAATTGTGCAAGGCACACATGTAGTTTTGCTTGTATGACGGGTAAACCAACGGCTAACTGATTTGAAAATCAGTTTGCACGGTTGGAGGGGATAACTGCTGTCTCTACATCTTCTTTAGAGGCAGGTTGTATGTCACACGGAGCAGAGAGGGAAGTGTGTATTACAACAAGTTTTTGATAATTGAATGAAGAGAGTTCTGGGTATGATCTGTGTTGATTTTATTGGTTGTTCTTAGTGATCTGATATCTTTATCCTGATTTTGTAAATAGAACCTAATCGGATGCTATCCGTCAATCCATAGTGACTCTGTAGTGTGCAGACGGTGTAAAACCCACGGTTCCATAGTGGCTGGTTCGTAACCTAGGAGTAGGGTTTTGATTCATACATGGAGGCCCTTTCCTCTGTCCACTGAAGCCCTGTATAGTAACAGTGGGATGGGGGAAAGATTTCTCACGTTTGTTGTTGTTGAATTCTTACCCAGGAAGCCAGCGAACTCAGTCAAGTTCGACTAGACATCATCATGTGGCTAGTCGGGAAATCGGAGTGAAATTGGATAGTTTTGATGTGGGATCAGATTGCTACAAGTGATCAAGGGTTTGATAAATGAAACGGCTAAATTCCATTGTTCTGTCGAAGGGAATTCTGGTTCGGCGCCTCTGAACAGTTGGAGATCCATCGGCGTGAAAGGCTCTCCGTCTTGCCGAAGATTGGTATAGTGCCGGAGACACATACCTTTGTGTTCGCATCGGTGAGAGAAACGATATCGGGCTAAGGAAAATATACCTAGCCGACGGTATAAAGTTTCACCGATCGGTGAGACATCCTCGGAGTGTTGCCGATAGAGAGTATCGGCGCGAGGAACCTTGTCGGGGGCAGCCGAAGAAGTCACGGCGACCGTTAGAGTCCCACCGATAGAAGTTCATCGGAAGGAGTTCGAGAAGTCTCAGCGACAAAGGACTCGTCGGAGTGAGATGAAATATCGGGACTACGAACCGGAGTCTTACCGAAGCAGGAGGTCTGGCCGATGGGCCTGACGATATCGGCGAGAGACAAAGCGTCGGTGTAGGTGAAAGAAGCTTCACCGAAGGAAGAAGTCTGGCCGACAAAGAGTGGTCATCGGGGTGACGAAGGAAGAAGTCTGGCCGAAGGAACTTTATCGTGGTCCGATAGTATGAGGTGTTGCCGATAGGCAACTAACCGTCACGGAGTTTATCGGTGAGAACTTAGCCATCGGGATATAACAATAAGACCCAGCCGATAGTTCATGTCTCACCGATAGAGAAGTCATTCTTGGCTTCGGAGAGACATTGGGATACCTCTTGCCGATAGGGAAGATATAGTCAATCTTCATCCACTTCTGCTGGCACTCTGCATCACTTCCCCTCTTAGGCGTCTAGTTAAATGACTTGTTGTTGTTTATCATTCCATAGGTGTTTTATAAGTGAGCATGTCATGGTGCTTGGGGTCCTCTCGTGCCATAAAGGAAATTCACTTCATAAATTTTCTAAACTTGTTGTTGTTCCTATCAGTGTATTTCCTGAAATACAAAAGGGTGCAAGCGTTAGTATGAATTAACCTGTCGATTGCACTTGCTTGAGAGTTTCTTTAGCCTTTTCAATAAACCCATTTCGTGTCTATCTTGTGATCATTGCATAACATCTCTTTGGGGTATCCTGTCAACCAGTTCGTTTACCCTTGCATTTTTTGCTTGCATGTCTACCATAGCATTTTCAACACTTATATCTAGCAATCCATGGCCTTATACATGAAAAGATGGCTTTTGCAAAGAGGAATCACATCCAAGTCTATCCATAGTAATCTTGTTGTTAATAAAATCTTCCAAGAATGTTATCTTTAATGCCCCTTCTAGCCTCATTGAACCATATGCCTTCTTATTTCTTTGTGATTCTAAAAGATTTTCTAGCTGGCCAATAGGCTCTTAATTAGGAAAGTTATATAGTGCTCAGAAAATTATTCCACACCGCAATAAAATATTCATATCTATAAATTTGAACTTGTCAATGTTATTTTAGTTTTGCAGGAGCTTAATTGTAGAGTCTATTATGTTATTGTTTTGTTCAAAATATTTAAGATCAATCAAGTATTATTTCAATACTCTATTAATTCCTAGTAACAATTGATTCCTGTCTCTTATGAACCTTTTAACTATGTCGTCTTGAATTAAAACACCTAGACCTTATAAATATCAAGTCAATATCACTTCTTAGTCATGTATTACAACAAGAATTGACATCCAAATCTTCATGTTCTCAACCTTATCTAAATATTTAAAGGTTTTTTGCCTGTCGTTTAAATACAATTATACTAGTCATTATCATACTATTTAAAGAACATTATATACTTCTAATAACCTATTGAAATCTCTATTATATGTATATTTTTAATCTTTATGTGCATTCTTAATCCTTGCTATTGTTTTACTTAGCAAGTTCAAAGACTTTTTATGCTTACTTATAATAGATATGAAAAGAGTAAATCTTATTTTATGAGGATACTCTTCAATCATCTTTAGAACTTAAGTGTTAGATGTTAATGTAGTATTTTTCTCCTTGAACTATGGTAAATGTTACTAGGAAGAAATTATATGTGGGTTTAAATGTTCTATTTATAGCAATGTGACCTAACCAAAGCTTGTCGGTCAAACCCTGTTATAGTTATTGTTTGACACTTTGTTTCTCTCTGCCATACCATGATTTAGATTTAGTGTATGCATTTGACACATGCTATAGGGATGATCATATTAGTAACTGCTTCTAGTAGTTAGAAAATTATTGTTTTGTATATCACTTCATGTTTGTTAGATGATTGATCATGATTGGATGAATGTTACATTCTTTTAGAACCATAATTAGTACATCATATCATAGGTTGCACTTGCGATATTGTAATTGAAATATTGATGAAGAATCTTAGTTTATGAGGTGTATTGGAAAGTGAATGTGATGTGTGACCATTGTGTTTTAATGGTGTCAAGTGTTTGTGTCATTTGGGGAAATGGTTTCCAGAGGCCTAGGAGGGTATGATTATGTGAGGGGGTTGGCTATGTGTGCATCATGTGAGTCAAATGAAATGCATTCTTGAAATATTGCCTCCTATTCATGTTGGTATGATTCATGTGCAAGATGGTCAGTGTCTTGCTCGGTGTACCTATTCATGTGATTATGATGACACTCTTCCCTACTGCAGTCTAGCATTCTCTATTTGTGTTTTTCCCCTTTTATTGTGTGATTGCCTTTGGAAGTGTTATTTGAGTTACTTGTGATGTTCTAATTGACCTATGTTGTAATGGAGTCATGTGTAGTCCTTGTACCTGTTAGTCTACTATCTTTCTAATTGTTTGCTGAAGAGGGACCATATGTTATCTCCTAGCATGGGGGGTGGACCTTAGGGTTCCACATGGTCGGGTGGTTGTGCTTTTTCTCCATTGGTATTTTCCTTGCCGTTGTTCATGTGTGAGAAGGATGTATTTTGTGTGACAGATTCCAAATCTTGTACTAGTTTTTTGAGATAGTTATTCATGTTCATATTCTAGTCTTGTATATCAATGGAAACATGTACTGTAACTTTGATGTATGTACTCTAGTGTATTTGGAAAAGTGATATTATTAACATTGTAATGATGTACTCTCATGTAAAGGAAATTGTATATGTACTGGAAATCTTGTATTCATGATCTTGATGTCTACCTTTCTGATGATACAATATGGAAATATATGTGTTTACTCAATTCATTAGATACAATACATTTAGAATGAATTATTGTTGTTAGTTAATTCATAATGTTGGTTAGATCCTGGTAATAGTTGTTAAGTAATGCAGCTATGGAATCTTAGAGGATAATTCTCAGTTTAATGACATGTATAGATATGTTTAACATTACTTGTTATTTCTATCATTTAAAAAAAAAATTGTCCTATTTGTATAGCATAGTTGTGTTGTTCTCTGAGGTTCCTAGGCAGGGCATTACATTCAACCTTATTATTGAGGAGTATGTTCCTTGGAAAATATGGTTTTTATAGAAACTTGGTGAGGACTTTCCTACAAATTACGTCTTGTGCCCCCATTCTATCAATTCCTTTAGAAGATGATAGAGGCTTAACAAGGGATGTTCTTGTGGACTCCTCTTAATCTAAGGACTCCTATTACATGACCTTTATGAAGACAAAATCAGAGATAGATTCAATCACACAGACATCATTTGACTTATGATGGAGAGAATGAGTAGGAGGATGATTAGGGTGATGAAAACTACACCCCAGATGATGGAGAGGAGGGAGGAGCATTAGAGGATGACGAGGCATTAGAGGAGGGCATACCTACATCTCAAGTTGTTCCATTTATAGAGTTGACAAAGGAGGAGATGAGGATAGGTGATTCTTCATGATAGCCTAGAGATCCTCATGAGTATTACACCTCTAATTTTTACTTTGTGTTTCCTATATCATAGTCAAAACTAAACTGTCACTCTTCCTTTCTTTGTTTCCTCTTTGACTACACATGCATCGCTAATGGTTCGAGAGATCTTATTAGCATTATAATATGTCTGGATGTTCTTTCTATTTCCATGGAGATAGAGAAAAACACACTCTTGGTGGATGCAAAAAGGCCTATAGTGGAAGACAAGCATACTATTGATGGTGGTTTTAGCATGCAGCAACGTAGGTGTGATTGCTGGTTTCACCCCTCTCTTGAAAAGTATCCTACCCTAGGTAAGACTATTCCAAGGATAATATAGCTAGGTCTTAGCTTGCTTGGAATTTCTCAATTGGTATGTTCTATCTGTTCCTGCAAGGGGTCTTACATGCAATCTGCGAATCTTTAGGTTTGGGGAAGCAAATTCACATAAGCTCTATTATGATTTTCAGCTGATAAATAAGATAAAATGCTGCTAAGATTCCTAATGTAACAGCTAACAATGATTTAAAAGAAAAGGCAAAGGTTAGGGTTTTAGAGGGATCTTAAGTGACATTCACAATGCAAAGGTCCTAAGTGACATTAACAATGCAAAGGTTATCTTCAGTAGACAAACATTCCAAAACTTTGAACCAGCTTCCTGAGTTACCAAACTGAAATGGATGTTAATGTGCTGCAGAAGATGGTGCTATCTTCAATGGAGGTCAACATATTTTTAGATCGCATTCATTTGTTAAATACCCAATGAGTGGTGCAACTTAACTTGTGAAATGCAATTGAACTTTAGCACAAATAATCAGCCTAGATTAACTTTACACAGTTATTTACCATTAGCAAACAACTAAAAGTATGGACTTAGAATGTTCATCAAATACTTCAACAAACTGCGAATATTATGAAAGTACAATTAATCTAATTAAAGGAGAGCAAGATGCGAACCATGAAAACCAAAAGATGAATCAACACAAGATACAAATTCTCAGATTTACTGCAGAAACTTGCTTTGTATTAGCTCACATGGCATATAGTCAACAATTCAATATCAAAAATCTCTCTTACAAATACTGGAAATGGCAGCCCTTTATATAGAAAGTAGCACTCTCAAATGAACGGTGGAGATTAGCTCAACATCGACGGTCCAGATTATATCAATAATAGCTCACATCAATTCTCGGATTACATTTTGTCCTTTATGAAAAAGATGAAAAATAGTCCCTAGATACATTGAATCTAGTCATTTTGACTAGCCAACTTAGTATACTAATAGAAAAGAGCATTTTGGAAGCAAGAAAAAGACAAAACAGAGTCACATGCTGCCCCGAATATAGTAATTTACAATTGTGACGGGATTGTATTACTAGAATATTCAAAATAATGCTAACACTCCTTGTCCAAGTCAATACTGTCTTCGCTGGCTAGTTTGTTGCGATAAGTCAACCATGCCTCAAGTGCAGGATTAATATCAGAGGGGTCTGGATCCTTTAATTGATGTATCCTGTAGTCAAACACTTCTAGCTCCCGACTGAATTTGCCATGTATTCTTTCTATCTCTGCCCCTGCCTTCTGAAATGCCTTGAATTCAGCCTTGAGGTCACTTGCCTTGTCTAGTCTTTCCTCCATACTGAGTGCAGCGTCTTCAAAAATTATTTTATGCAACTTGTCCTTGCATTTTTTGACATCAAACAGGGCATAATCATCATGGGACTCTTCTCTACAGTCCCTCAAGGAGTCAGTGATATCATATATAATTGATTTCAATTCTTCATTAGCTGGTTTGTATGCTTCCTTTATATGCTCATAGGTTTCTTTTCTCAAAAGTAGCTGTTGATACCATTCAATTGCCTTTGGCAACTGATTCCTAGTCAAAATGTTCTCTGTGACTAAGGTCTGAGCTAGCAATTCTCTAATACCTTTGATCCAGGGATACATATGTGAATAATATTCATCAAAAGTATCACATTCTTCACGCAAGTCTTTCCACTTGGTATGCAATTCCACCAGTCTTTTATGTGCTTGAGCAGAGGCACCTATAGCTTCACATCCCATTTCAAAGACTTTTAGTGACCAATTCTCTGTACCCTAGGACTTTGATCTAACCTTGCCCAATTTATTCATTTCGTCAGTGGATAGAAAAGTAGGTATCCTCCTTATGTCTCCTCCTACATCTACTAGTTTTATCAAAAATTGAAGACATGCTCGTAATTCTTCATTTTGCTGTTTCAAGTCTTAGAGATTTCATCTTTGTCTAGTTGCTCCAAAATTGACGTGATTGATCCCTTGAAATCATCCATTCTTTGAGCACGAGTGGTTGGGCTTAAATCAATTGTAGATATGATATAATCTTCTGCCTTGACTTGGTCTCTTGCTATATCAGCTGGCGGGACCGCTATCTCTGCTATATCCTTGATCCTGATTCATTCTTGTAGGAATCTTAGCCTTTTTTTGCTTCAGAGGCTTCTGAGCCTGTGATAGGATAGCAATTAGGTCAAGCTGTATTACTTCTACCTATGGCTCGGAATATGCCATTCTACCTTGCAGCTACTCAGGAGCAAAAGATTTGGTTAATTTTGAAGCTCCATTCTTATCAAATACAACCAATTCTTTGGATTGTTCTTGTTCTTTCTCTTCATTCTTCTCCAAACTTTTCTCCTCTTCCTTTTCTTCCTCTTGTGCCAAGTCCTTCAGATTTATAACTACATTCTCCTGTGCAATCTTCAAAACTTCCTCCATTGGATATTTACCTAGGGGACTATCAGATATGTCAATAATTTCCACATTAGCTGAAGGTTCCTAGGAGTCTTCACTGTTTACTTCAGTCAATACCTCCTTTTCTTCCTCAAGGGCTGCTTCAGGCTCTTGTAATCCTAATTCTGCACACTTTCTCAATCCAGAGCAATAGGGGTACTGGAAATGAATCAGTTGGCATTTGTGAAATGGGGATAGCAGAAGAGATGGTTAAGGAAGGCAAACTAACCTGTGTCAGGTTAGTTAAGACTGGTGATAAGGAGGAAGAAATGGGAATGGATGAAGAAAAGGATATTGAAGGTAAGGAAAGAGGGGGGGAAAGGATGGTGGAAATGGGAGGCAATGGTAAAGGAGAAGAAGGTGTAGATGAAGTGGAAGGGTATGAGATGGCAAGAGTGGAGGAAATAGGGCTGCTAGAGTCATTAGAAGCAATTGCTAGTGAACAAGAGGTGGTGGTGATGGTAGAGGCAGGAGAGGTGGCAGAAGATGTCTCTTGAATTATAGAGGATGAGGCTATGGATGAGGTGGATGCAACAGAGGAAGGAGGAATGGAAGGAGAAGTGGCAACAGAGATAGTAGGGGTTGAGACAACAGTGTCAATACTTTGTGTAGGAGGTTGGACAATTGGAGGATTGGAATCATCTTTAGTTGTGGTAGCCCCCGTGTTAGCTTCTTTCACTTTTACCTTCTTAGCTTTAGAGCTTTCTCCAACACCACTTGGCATCTCCTTTCTCTTGGAAGTCCTAGTCCTGGTTGAAGGAGGTTGGTCTTTCTTGTGAGGAGACCTTACAGATGGCTTCATCTTCTTTGCCTTCTTTTCCAGAGATGTGTGCTCTTCACTATTTGATTTCTATTTTTCAGCTGGCTCTACCTCGTCAGTGACCTGAATGGGTTTATCCTCTTCTCCCCTAGAGTCTTTTTCTAATTCTACTACTGTATAGGTTAGCTGGACTCCTTGTCCAGTCAAGAAAACCACTTGTGATCTGACCCAGGCCTTACTTAGTCTGATTGATTCCCTCATGACAACATCTAGGGTACTCTCCTCTGCATTTGCCTAGTTTGGCAATGGAATGGGCTGATGGTATTGCGCCTCCCATGGTCCTCTGAACATAACATTTTCATCATCCTGCACTTGATCAGGGACTGCCATTATATGAAACCTCTTGATGAAGTCTAGGGGCAGCCTTGCATGTGCCTTCTTCATAATCTCATAATCATCAAGGCAATTGGCCCAGAAATCTTCAATATGCACTTTGTGAAAGAGCTTCTTACTTACAAATCTTTCCATCACCCGGTTTGGATCAAAATGACCCCTTGCATTGTAGTAGTGCAAATTCAAGAGTTGAAGCTCTTTATCTAAATGTTCTGCTGATGCCAGAGAAGGGCATGCATAAGGTCCTTTGCCAAATTTGATAGGAAATTGAACACTAGGCCTATGCAAGTGCTTAAGTTTCTCTGCACAAGGTATCAATTGGCTCAACAACTCCAGAAGCACTATCTTATCATCAGTGTACCGAAGAAGTCTATAGGCCATTCTAGTGAAGCCTTGTATCCTTATGTACGTAAACTTATCAAATTGGATATACCACCTGCCATATCTGGTTATTTCACTCACAGCCTCGGTGGAAATCCTCAAGGCGGTGTTGCCCTGCAACTTTCTAGCTATATACATAGTGAATGCATCATTAACCCGTTTAAAATGTATCAATGATTGGGATGAGGTTAGTTGTGGATAGCATTCATATACTTTGATCTATATCTTCTCATCATTCCCAATTTCACCAATCTTGGACAATCCATCGTAGTGATTCCTTCTTGCCAATGCATAGACAACATAGGATGTCCATCTGAAGTATTTGTTTTCATTGAAGTTGTTGAAGGCTTCATGGATGTTGTCATTGAGGATTTGAGCCCAGTGGAACTTGGTTCCCTTCAATATCTCAGAGATTATGACAAACATCCAATCCTCAAAGGTAGAGGCAGTTGGTAACCTATAGATTCTACTCAAAAAGGTTACTATGTCCCCTATTTCATCATGGAAATCACTTCTGTAAAGTATTCTAGGGAGTTTGATAAGAGCAGATTTCCTGCTTTTGACCCAATGGTCATTTATGTACTTCTTGCATCCCTCTACATCCTTATTCTATGTTACCTTTGATCCTTGTTTATCTACCATAGTGACAACTTTGTGCCAGGGAATGTCCAACATTTCTGCTAGAGAGGGTACGGTCAAGTTAGCTAGAATTTCCCCATCTGCCATCTGAATGGTCCTTGTCATAATATCATACCTATCTGCACATGTGGCCATTAACTCTACACACTGAACTAAAGTAGGAAAGGCAGTAGCCTGTATAATACCACTATCTCTGAGTACTTTGTCCTTGGGGGTTGGAGCTGGACCAAAGACTCTAAGTCTGAAGTCATCTAGGTCTATGTGACCTAAGTCTGTGTCCCCAACATTACTCCACCTGGAGTGGATCTTGGTTTCCGGAGGGATCCCTTTGAACTCGTACTTCATTGCTTGGGCCTGAGAAGTCATTTAATCTGCAAGACCGGACCTTATAAGTTTGGTATACTGAAGGAACTCCTAACATACCCCTAAGTCTAGATGAATCAATGAAAATCTACTATTTGCTACTAACATGCTTTTGAAGGAAATTTAAATCTAACCGTAACAACATTACATGCAATCAAATATCTAATGCTGCAAGAAATTTCATGAAAATTACCATTAGCAATGCCTTACAACATTAATTTCATCATTTTGAACTACCTTCCCTTTGAAAATTTCAAGAAATTCAGTCATTTACACTGTTTTGCACTAATTTGAGGGTTGTCCAACCCTTAGAAGGAAAATCGCTGAAATTGAGGCCATCCAACCTCAGCGGGGAAATCGGACAGGTTTGACCACATGCTTTACTTGCTTTTTGAGTTTTAGCGTGGATTTTGATAGTTTTCGACTTGCGCAAAAATTGGAGGTCTCTGACCTCCAATGGTTTGCAAGTCAGTTAGTTGAGATTTCAGTGCAGAAGTTTATTGATGAAAATTGTTTAGCATTTGCGTAGAAATCAGCCCGGTCTGACATGCGTGGATTTTGATAGTGTCCGACTAAGTCAGTTAGAGGGTATTATATCATAATTTAGATGAGTTTTCTTTTAGCGCTAAGTTGAGGTAAGTTCCCAACGGGGTTTTCAGGTGGCGCTGACCTTGTGGGGAATTCGGATCATCTGACCAGGTCAGAGACCTGACCTTTTAGTGAATAGTCGGAGGGGTCACTTTCTAGCGCAAAAGTTATTTTTAGATCTTGCGGGGCTTTTTAGACCTTTCGAGCAAGTCAGAGAAAAGTATTTGGCACTTGTTGGTCGGATGAGGTCAGTTTTAGCGCTAGACACTTGGCGCGGGTTTTCAAGGTGTCCGACCGACTAATAAGGGTTCGATTTGCAGGTAAGTTAGAGCTTGTTTTAGCGCCAAGGAAATCTGAGGGCTTCACAGGGCCAAAAAATCACCTAAGTTTGGCTTTCTAACACACAGTGACTCATTGTATCTCACGGCTAGCTAAAACTAGGGTTTTTCAAAAGTAAATTCCATAGTTTATACAGAAACCCTAGTTTAAAAAATGTATATTTAACGTTATTTTCCTAACCAAAAATCTATTGTTTAAACTAAACCCTAACTTGTTTGGAGATGAGAGCTTGAAAACCAGGGTTGAAACCCTACCTGGCAAGAGCGATGGCATGTGGGCATGTAGGTAGGTCGCAGGTTTGAGCTCGGGGCAAGTTCGTGGAGTGTGAACAGAGCTCCAAAATTTCCAAAACACGATGAAATGATGAAAAACTTGTTAATTTCCTATTTAAACCCTGCAAAATCTGCCATTAATGCACAGGCATATGACCTATCAGTTTAGTTTTTTGCGTGGATTTCCCTCAACTCAGACTTGGTGGGAATTTTGGGTGCGTCCGACTTGGTCAGTCAGGACCATTTTTAGCGCTAAGCCTGGAAGTTCAAATTGCATAAATTAGCGGAGAAATTGGGTTCACTCGACTTGCGGGCCTTTCGAGGTTGTTTGACTAAGTCGGTGATCATTGATTTTGGTGCAAGTCAAAAGAGGTTGGTTTCATCGCAGAAGTCTGATTCAGTTGTTTTCAGTGCTAGGTCAGACAGATGGGAAATCAGCGCAAAAGTTTGGAGCGATAGGAATTTAGCGCAAAAGGTCAGACAAGGCAGTTTTTAGCGTAAAGATCGGACAAGGCAGTTTTTAGTGCAAAATGTCAATTCAAGCCCCTCAAAGGGAAAACAAGGATTCATCCTAGCAAATTTTGAAGTGATTTTTGACATCATCTTTCCATCAAGGTCAAAATGCACTTTTGACCACACAATCACTTAGGAGATAAGGAGATCAAATGACTCTCTAGCCAAAACAAAAGAAGGTGGTCTCCATTTTGAATGGGGTGTGTGTGCAAGGCACAACAAATGGTGAGTCTGTTGGGAAATGCTCTCAAGCATTTCGACGATAAACATTCAGTTTGAACCCAGAATCTCTGTGTTCCCCACATATTAAATGAAAAAACAAGGTGCCTTACCAAAGAACCTAAGATCACTAACCAGTGCAACCATCCACATCCTAAAAACCTGAGTGTGTGCAGTTGTATTCATTCCCATCCCTCAGCAACTAAGTTCACCTAAGATCCCTTGAGACAAGTTAGAAAGCTGAGATCACTCTACCACCAGGAACTGCTCAAATTTTTGAAAAATGGCTGAGCCTCGAAATGGACCAGTAGAGTCTTTCTGGTATTACTGATATTTGATGTTGATCACTTCTGGATAGTATCTTTTGTAAGAATTTTGCAACTTTGGTAGTCTTTTATTTGCACTGTAATGGGTCTGGTGTTGAAGAAACACCTTTTATTTTACCCAATAAATGCTAGCAACACTTAGTGTCACCTGCTTTTCTTTTCGATTGGTAGTACATGTGGTAGAAGGGGAGATCAACCCTTTTCACTTGACACAAGATCACCTAGACTTTCTTAGCAACTTCAGGATTATTTAAAGTGAAAAGATATATGGTTAGAAAATACTTCAGGTGCACTGGCTAATAATTATTTTCAATGAACAAGCACCATACCCTTTGGTATAATAGCGGAACCCACGACAGAGACTAGGTGGAAACCTTGGCTTCTCGAAGGAAGACCCATGATTATTCACCCATCAAAGAAGCATTTGTAGGTCTGCACGACTGCCACCATATCAGAAACAAAGACCCAGTGGAAGAGCAAGCGTAGCAGACTAAAACAAAATGACAAAATCTAAGCAAAGCACCCAACACCTAAGGAAAGCAAAGGCAAGAAAGCAAACTAAACTAAAGGCAACCTAAACTAACCAAAGCAAACAAACCCCTAACTATGTACACTAAAAATGAGGCATGACTACCTCTCAGGCCTAGAAGTAGTGCTTTAGGAACTGGCCATTGACAGGCAGTGGCAGCTCCTCACCAGTAAGGCTCTTGAGTCAATAGGTACTGTCTCCAAGGATCTCATAGATCTGATAGGAACCCAACCAAAGTTTATTGAACTTACCATGTTCTCCCTTCTTCTCATGTGCTTTGTCCCAATATAGGACCAAATCTAAAATGCGGAAGGCTTTGACCTTGGCTCTTTTATCGAACCACCATTTTACAACTCCCTGATGCTTGGAAAAGTTTTCTATGGCAGCGTCGCATTTCTCTCCAAGGTGCAGTAATTGAGCCAGTCTAGAGGACAAATGGTCATCAGTTTGAAGGTAGGCTTGCATGAATTGAAGTACCAAGATTCTCAAATGAATAGGAAAGATGGGTTCAACCCCATAGACTAGGTGATAAGGAGATGTATTCAGAGTTGCTTTGTGTTAGATTCTATCAGCCCATAAAGTGAACCTAAGATGAGTATGCCAATCTCTGGGGTTTTTGTCCAATAGTTTCTTAACGACTTCGAGCAGGTTTTTATTTGCTGATTCAGCTACCCCATTCCCTTGGGGATAGTAATTAGATGAGGACTTAAGAGTAATCCCATAATCGAATACCCAATTAGAAAAACATAATGATGAAAAGGCAGAGCCATTATCACAAACCAAAGCAAATGGACAACCAAATCTAGTGATAATATGCTTTTCAACAAACTCAATGACTACCTTTATGGTGCATTGCTTACAAGCTATTGCTTCAGACCATCAAGCGCAGTAATCAGTAGTGGTCAGAATATACCTATGGCCTACAGAGGAAGGCGGATTGATCATACCGATAAAGTCGAGGCCCCACTGGGCAAATGGGCATACCTCCACTACTGGTTGCAAAGGCATGGCTGTGTGTCATTCTTTGTGCGCAGCGGTCTGGCATATGTGATAGGTTCTTACATGTGAATATGCATCTTTGAACGAAGTTGGTCAGTAATACCTAGCACGAAGAACCTGATTAGATGTTGAGTGCGCTGACCCATGACCTGTCCCGAATCTCTCGTGAAAATTGGTGAGCATCTGATCGACCTCTGATTTATCTAAACATCTTAGGTAGATACCTTCATGATTTTTCTTGTAAAGGATTGATCCCTTTATCATATAATTGCTGCTTTTTAGTTTGACAGCTCTCCTTTGTACTGAATTCAGCTGTGGTGGACAGAGTTGATTGAGTAAATAAAATATAATATCACCATACCATTTATCTTTTGGAACATCTTCTAACAGATAGTGCTGAGAAACTAGGTTTGGTCCTACTTCAGCCATTGTTCTTGTCAGGGCCTAGCCTCGTACCAATTTCATGGGTTGAATATCTATATCAAATTCTTGCAATATAGTGACCCACTTCCCTCTTCTTTCTCCTAATTCACTCTGCATCAGTAATGCTTTAACTGCTGCATCTGGGACGATGGAAATCACTTGACTTCTTAGGATGTAATGATGAAATTTCTTAACTACCTTCACCAGAGCGTATGCCTATTTTTCCACATTTGGATAACTTAACTCTGTGTCTTTCAATGGGGTACTCATAAAAGCAATGGGCCTTTCATCATCAACTACCCTCCTTTGTGTTGACATTGCAGCACAAGTGTGTTTAGAAGCAAACGAATATATGTGAAATGGCAAAGTGTAATTTGGACTCACCAAGATAGGTGCATTGGATATAGCTTGTTTAATTTCTGCGAAGGCAGCCTTGGCTTCTGGAGTCCAGTCCATCTTAGTGTCTTTCTTCAGCATGGCATTGAGAGGTTGAACAATCTCAGCAAACCCCGTAATGAATTTACGTACAAAGTTGATCTTACGAAAATATGACTTAAGTTCCTTCTTGCAGGCTGGGGGAGGTATCTTGAGTATTGCTTGGATCTGGTCTAGGTCTATAGATATTCCCTGTTTAGATATTACATGTCCTAGCAACTTTCCTTTAGTTACTCCAAAAATGCACTTCTTGGGGTTGAGTGATATACCATAATCCTTGCATCGTTGCAACACCTTTCTTAGATCTGCGACATGATCCTCTCACCTTTTTGAGAACACTGTTAAGTCATCCATGTAGATGATTATACATTTTCCAACCAATCCCTTGAAAGCAACATCCATAGCGCATTGAAAAGTTGCGCCAGCATTAATTAAGCCAAATGACATTCGGCGGTAGGCATAGATGCCCCATTTACAGGTGAAGGATGTCTTCAATCTGTCTTCATATTCCACCATCACCTGGTTATAACCAGAATACCCATCCAAGAATGACATCATCTGGGACCCATTAACAATCTGTAATACTTCGTCCAGTGAGGGTAGTGGATAATTATCCTTTTCAGATGCTCTGTTTAGATTACGGAAATCAACACAAAGTCTAATTTCTCCATTTTTCTTTCAGACCGGAATCAAATTTGCTACACATGCAGAATGTCTAACTAGAAATATTATCTTGGCTGACAGTAGCTTCTATACTTCCTTGAAAATCAACAGCTCTAGCAGAGCATTCACTGGCCTCTGCCTTTGTCTAAAAGGCTTTGCTCCTGGTTTCAGCGGGATGGTGTGGGTGATGAATGAGGTATCATATGTCTTTAGATCTTCATAACTCCAAGCTATAACCTCACGATAATCTCTTAATGCATGTATGATTCCTGTCCTTTCTTCTTTAGTACTAGCTTTCCTAATGAACACATTCTTAACATTTTCTTCCATTCCTAAGTTAAATGGTTCACATTTTCCTCCTAGGTATTCTCCTTCTTTCCTTTGAGTCCCTAAATTGTCTGCATCAAACAGTCTTTCCAATTCTACCATTCCTCATGGGATCATGTTGGTTTTCAAGTTTAGTACTCCTAAATCCATTTCAGCAAGCTCCATTTCTTCTTCATCTATTATTTGAGCAATGAACACATCTGATGAAGTAAGGAAATTAATGATGTGTTGATCATCTTCGAAAACTTGGAAATTGGTAACATTGTCAGGTACAGATGGAGTAGCTACAAATTCCATAGAGAACTTCTTTAGTCCTACCATTGATGCTAGCTCTAAGGTACTTACTGTTTGAGCTAGAGCATTTACAACATGATTCTGTCTTCTTGGGATGACTTGGATGTTGAAATCGTTAAAGCACTCAATCAAATCCCAAACTCTATTCCTGTATCTATTCAATCTCTTATCATTGCATGAGTACTGTTTTCTCACGTGTTTCACTACTAACTCAGAATCACCAAATACCTGGATAACTCTGACTTTCTTCTGTAGTGCTAGCAATAATCCCTGCACTAATGCTTCGTATTCAGTGATGTTGTTCGTGCATGGGAATTGTAGCCTTTGTGATGCCAAAAATAAACTCCCGGTGGGGCTGATCAGTTTGACCCCTGCACCAGACCCTTGCCTGCATCTTGAACCATCAAATCTTAAAGTCCACAAGTGAAAGTCTTTGCTGTCATCAGTCTGTTTTACAGACTTCTCTTCATCAGGAAGGGGCTTAGACTCTTCCTTCTTTTCGATAGACAACACTTCCTTTGGGATTATAGAGATCTTCAGTTGTCTTTGCACTTGTTTGAATACTTCTTGACACAACTGACAAGTAAATTCAGAATGAGATGCATCGTGTACGCTGCATCAATTGGGAAATAGTAGCTCTTCCATTTGAACCTACTTTCCAACAACAGTCTGATCTTGCACAAATCTGGCTACAAAATCATGAAATCCCTCTAATACCCCAGGTTCATCTTTTTCTGAAGAGTCCTCCGCATCTGATTGAATGTATGCTGCTGTACTTTCCAGTCTTTCTATAAGTGGCTTGGAGGGTCTTAAGCAGCTCAGCATGAGAACTTCTTCTGATTGACTACTGTGTGGAAGATAAACTCCTAAATCAACTTCTGAAAATAGAATTTCATTGGGTTGATTGAATTCTATGATCATATGCTTCATCTTGGGTTCTCTTTCAATACGTATCTGATTGGCCAACCCCTTCCATGGTAACCACATATGAGAAAAGTCAGTTGCCATATAACTGTTCAAAGTTCTAGACCAATCTCTACTCAGAAGCATGCCATACTGATCTGGGATGTCTGTTACTTGAATATCTATATATTGCTGCACCTAGGATCAGAAGCCAATTGCATGTGTATCCTATTCAATTCTCCTTCTACATTCACCTCATTCTTATCCAATTGTGTCACTTTTAAGGATGACTTGGCTGGGGTGTGCCCAAGTGCTTTACAAACTGACAGTGGCATTACATTCATGGAAGCATCAGAATCTACTAAACAGCTATGAAGGTTCTTGTTGAAAATTTTGAGTGTTAAGAGGAAAGGGGGGCTTTCCCTCTTATCTTTATACAGTGTCATCTTCTATTCTATGTCAATCACATGTATTCTTTCCTTCCCCTTATCAATACTATCCTTGGCGATTCTCTCCTTTGGTATATAATCAATCTTGGTTCCATCACCTAGGTCATGAAAGAAAGACGTCCTAACCTCGGGTATCTTAAGCAATTCATACACAGAAAGATTGACCTTCATTTTCTTAAGTTCTTCAGCCACGTATTGTCTTATTTTTGTTATATCAGATTGTTGGGAATTTTCTGCAGTAGTACCTTGGTATACTGATTGATGGGGAACTTTCGGTGGTTCAGGATTATTGGTAGCTTTCAGGTCAGGTGGAATCTAATAGCTATTTGGAGGCATGGAAGTGGTGAAAGGACCTTTAGGCTTGCTACTTCTCAGGTTGTAAGGAGTCTTACTGTATTGTTGATATGCATTAACTTCTTCAGACTCTTCTTCCTCAGGCTGATTATCATCTTCGAATGGAAATGTATAACTATCAAGAACTAGGGCAATATCATACCTTTGTGAAGGAACAATTTCATACCCAGTTGGTGGAGTCTCCTCATTTTTAGCATTTTGAATCTCCATCTGGAAGATACTGGATGCAATCTGGGATTCTGAATAGTCTAGTTCAGAATGAGCATTTGTGTTGTGCAGTCTGCACCAAGTAGATAATGCAGCTTCAGCTAACATCACCTGTCCTGGGGGCCTGGTATCGCTGTTCTGATTCTCCAGGGGCGAAGGTACCCCTCCATTGTTTGGTTTGGTGTTCTAGGATTGATTTGACCACTGCTGAAAGTTCTAATTTTGATACTGATTCTAATTTGAGAACTGGTTCCAACTTTGGTTTTGGGAGTATTGTTGATTCTGGAAATGTTGCTGATTTTGTCCCTTTTGCTGCAGATAAGCATTCTGATTCTTGAGGTGAGTAACTTCAGCAGTAAGCTTCTTCATTTGATCAACTAGTTCTTTGATATCATCTCTATCTTCTTTGGTCTTGGCTGCTTCTGAAGAATGTAGGAAAGGTATTTGTGCTGGAGGCATTTTAGCAAACTGGATTACTTGGGTGGATCACTAAGGCTTGTGTTGCAGCTGGGTTTGGAATTGGGTTCATTACAGGGGTATGATTGGTCAATGTACGATTTATCATAGGTATTTGATTTGGCATGGTGACAGGCCCCATATGGTTCAATGGACCAGAAGCTGTTTGCCCTAACTGGGTGTTTACCTCGACAACAGCAGAATATGCTTGAGCTAAACTAGCAGGTATTAGGTTAGCTCTCCTTACAAACATGGAGGTAAGTTTATCTAGGGCAGCATAGTAGATAGACAAGGCAGCAACCTGATCCACAGTGTAAGGAGCTTGCAAACGATTGTAAGCCTTTTGGAATCTGTTGTTAAAAGAACTTATCATCTCACCTTCCTCTCGATGAATCTCCACAAAAGATCGATAGAGATCAGCTGGGGTAGTAGGCATATGAAACCTATCCAGAAAAGTAGTCTTTAGATTCACCCATGAATTTATGGATGCGGCAGGGAGGTTGGCAAACCAATAATAAGCTTCTTCCTACAAAGAATAAGGGAACAACCTGCATATCACATCCTCGTACTGCACTTGCAACATGAACATGTTAGCTTCAAAAATCTTAATGTGCTCATCTACAGTCCTATCTAGATCATTAACTCTAAATTTTGAGCAGAACTTATCTGGGTTCTTTGGCATATCATGGTAATCATTGAACAAAAAAGGAGGCTGGTTATTTCCTACAAAGAAAGCCATGTTGGGAGGATTAATGGGAGCTGCAGTAGTATTCCTAGGGGCTGACCGAGCTCAAGGAGCTCTGGGGATTCCTTGATCTCTTCTTGTCTGTCTAAATTCTGCTAGGGACAACAGATCTTCTCCAGCTGAACTGGATCTAGTGTGTCTCTGTCTAGCCCCCAGACTTGTTGATTTTTAGCAGAGGGAAAATGGGTGCCCTCCTTCTAGTGCCAATTCTGTTGATGGTGGTTTTCGCACGCAACAACGCAGGTGTGATTGCTGGTTACACACTTCTCTTGAAAAGTATCCTACCCTAGGTAAGACTACTCCAAGGATAATACAACTAGGTCTTAGCTTGCTTGGAATTTCTCAGTTGGTATGTTCTAACTGTTCCCGCAAGGGGTCTTACATGCAATCTGCGAATCTTCAGGTTTGGAGCAGCAAATTCACATAAGCCCTATTATGTTTTTTAGCTGATAAACAAGATAAAATGCTGCTAAGATTTTTAATCTAACAACTAACAATGATTTAAAAGAAAAGGCAAAGGTTAGGGTTTTAGAGGGATCTTAAGTGACATTAACAATGCAAAGGTTATCTTCAGTAGACAAACATTCCAAAACTTTGAACCATCTTCCTGATTTACCAAACTAAAATAGATGTTACAGTGCTGTAGAAAACGGTGCTATCTTCAATGGAGGTCAACAGATTTTTAGATCGCATTCATTTATTAAATACCCAATGAGCAGTGCAACTTAACTTGTTAAATGCAATTGAACTTTAGCACGAATAATTAGCCCAGATTAACTTTACACAGTTATTTACCATCAGCAAACAACTAAAAGTATGGACTTAGAATGTTCATCAAATACTTCAGCAAACCACGAATATTATGAAAGCACAACTAATCTAACTAGAGGAGAGCAAGATGCGAACCATGAAAACCAAAAGATGAATCAACACAAGATACAAATTCTTAGATTTACTGTAGAAACTTGCTTTGTATTAGCTCAAATGGCATAGAGTCAACAATTTGGTATCAAAAATCTCTCTTACAAATAGTTGAAATGGTAGCCCTTTATATAGAAAGTAGCATACCCTAACTCTCAAATGAACGGTGGAGATTAGCTCAACACCGACGGTCCAGATTACATCAATAATAGCTCACATCAATTCTCGGATTACATTTTGTCCTTTATGAAAAAGATGAAAAACAGTTCCCAGATACATTGAATCTAGTCATTTTGACTAGCCAACTTAGTATACTAATAGAAAAGAGCATTTTGGAAGCAAGAAAAAGACAAAACAGAGTCACATGCTACCCCGAATACAATAATTTACAATTGTGATGGGATTGTATTACTAGAATATTCAAAATAATGCTAACACTCCTTGTCCAAGTCAATACTGTCTTCGCTGGCTAGTTTGTTGTGATAAGTCAACCATGCCTCAAGTGCAGGATTAATATCAGAGGGGTCTGGATCCTTTAAATGATGTATCCTGTAGTCAGACACTTCCAGCTCCCAACTAAATTTGCCATGTATTCTTTCTATCTCTGCCCCTGCCTTCTGAAATGCCTTGAATTTAGCCTTGAGGTCACTTGCCTTGTCTAGTCTTTCCTCCATACTGAGTGCAGCATCTTCAAAAATTATTTTATGCAACTTGTCCTTGCATTTTTTGACATCAAATAGGGCATAATCATCATAGGACTCTTCTCTACAGTCCCTCAAGGAGTCATTGATGTCGTATATAACTGATCTCAATTCTTCATCAGCTGGTTTGTATGCTTCCTTTATATGCTCAGAGGTTTCTTTTCTCAAAAGTAGCTATTGATACCATTTAATTGCCTTTGGCAGCTGATTCCCAGTCAAAATGTTCTCTGTGACTAAGGTCTGAGTTGACAATTCTCTGATACCTTTGATCTGGGGATACATATGTGAATAATATTCATCAAAAGTATCACATTCTTCACGTAAGTCTTTCCACTTGGTATGCAATGCTACCAGTCTTTTATGTGCTTGAGTAGAGGCACTTATAGCTTCATATCCCATTTTGAAGACTTTTAGCAACCAATTCTCTGTACCATGGGACTTCAATCTAACCTTGCCCAATTTATTCATTTCATCAGTGGACAGAAAAATAGGTATCATCCTTATGTCTCCTCTTGCATCTACTGGTTTTATCAAAAATTGAAGACATGCTCGTAGTTCTACATTTTGTTGTTTCAAGTCTTTCTTAGACATTTCATCTTTGTCTAGTTTCTCTAAAATTGATGTGACTAATCCCTTGAAATCATCCATTCTTTGAGCACGAGTGGTTGGGCCTAAATCAACTGTAGATATGATATAATCTTCTGCCCTGACTTGGTCTCTTTCTATGTCAGCTGGCGGGACCGCTATCTCTGCTATCCTTGATCCTAATTCATTCTTGTAGATTCTTGATTAAATCTTAGCCTTTTTCTGCTTCAGAGGCTTCTGAGCCTGTGACAGGATAGCACTTAGGTCAACCTGCATTACTTCTAGCTATGGCTCGGGATATGCCATTCTACCTTGCAGCCACTCAGGAGCAGAAGATTTGTTTAATTCTAAAGCTCCATTCTTATTAGATACAGCCAATTCTTTGGATTGTTCTTGTTCTTTCTCTTCATTCTTCTCTGTACTTTTCTCCTCTTCCTTTTCTTCCTCTTGTGCCAAGTCCTTCAGATTTATAACTACATTCTCCTGTGCGATCTTCAAAACTTCCTCCATTGGATCTTTACCCAGGGGACTATCAGATATGTCAATAATTTCCACATCAGCTGAAGGTTCCTCAAAGTCTCCATTGTTTACTTCAGTCAATATCTCCTTTTCTTCCTCAAGGGCTACTTCAGGCTCTTGTAATCCTAATTCCGCACACACTTTCTCAATCCTGGGCAATAGGGGTACTACTAATGAATAAACTGGCATTTTTGAAATGGGGACATCAGAAGAGATGGTTAAGGAAGGCAAACTAACCTGTGTCAGGTTAGTTAAGACTGGTGATAAGGGGGAAGAAATGGTAATGGATGAAGAAAAGGATAGTGAATGTAAGGAAAGAGGGGGGGAAAGGATGGTGGAAATGGGAGGCAATGGTAAAGGAGAAGAAGGTGTAGATGAAGTGGAAGGGTATGAGATGGCAAGAGTGGAGGAAATAGGGCTGCTAGAGTCATTAGAAGCAATTGCTAGTGAGCAAGAGGTGGTGGTGATAGTAGAGGCAGGAGAGGTGGCAGAAGATGTCTCTTGAATTACAGGGGATGAGGCTATGGATGAGGTGGATGCAGCAGAGGAAGGAGGAATGGAAGAAGAAGTGGCAACAGAGACAACAGTGTCAATACTTTGTGTAGGAGGTTGGACAGTTGGAGGATTGGAATCATCTTTAGTTGTGGCAGCCCTCGTGTTAGCTTCTTTCACTTTTACCTTCTTAGCCTTAGAGCTTTCTCCAGCACCACTTGGCATATCCTTTCTCTTGGAAGTCCTGGTCCTGGCTGAAGGAGGTTGGTCTTTTTTTTGAGGAGACCTTGCAGATGGCTTCTTCATCTTCTTTGCCTTCTCTGCCAGAGATGTGTGCTCTTCACTAGCTGATTTCTATTTTTCAGCTGGCTCTGCCTCGTCAGTGACCTGAATGGGTTCATCCTCTTCTCCCCCAGAGTCTTTATCTGATTCTAATACTGTATAGGTTAGCTGGACTCCTTGTCCATTCAGGACAGCTACCTGTGATCTGACCCAGGCCTTACTCAGTCTGATTGATTCCCTCATGACAACATCTAGGGAACTCTCCTTTGCATTTGCCCAGTTTGGCAATGGAATGGGTTGATGGTATTGCACCTCCCATGGTCCTCTGAGCATAACATTTTCATCATCCTGCAATTGATCAAGGACTGCCATTATATGAAACCTTTTGATGAAGTCCAGGGGCAGCCTTGCATGTGCCTTCTTCATAATCTTATAATCATCAGGGCAATTGGCCAAGAAATCTTCAATATGCACTTTGTGAAAGAGCTTCTTACTTACAAATCTTTCCATCACCTGGTTTGGATCAAAATGACCCCTTGCATTGTAGTAGTGCAAATTCAAGAGTTGAAGCTCTTTATCTGAATGTTCTGCTGATGCCAAAGAAGGACATGCATAAATTCCTTTGCCAAATTTGATAGGAAATTGAACACTAGGCCTATGCAAGTGCTTAAGTTTCTTTGCACAAGGTATTAGTTGCCTCGACAACTGTAGAAGCACTGTCTTATCATCAGGGTACCGAGGAAGTCTATAGGCCATTCTAGTGAAGCCTTGTATCCTTATGTACGTAAACTTCTCAAATTGGATATACCACCTGCCATATCTGGTTATTGCATTCATAGCCTCGGTGGAAATCATCGAGGGGCTGTTGCCCTACAACTTTCTGGCTATATACATAGTGAATGCATTGTTAACCCTTTTAAAATGTATCAATGATTGGGATGAGGTTAGTTGTGGATATCATTCATATACTTTGATCTGTGTCTTCTCATCATTCCCAATTTCACCAATCTTGGACAGTCCATCGTAGTGATTCCTTCTCGCCAATGCATAGACAACATAGGACGTCCATCTGAAGTATTTATTTTCATTGAAGTTCCTGAAGGCTTCATGGATATTGTCACTGAGGATTTGAGCCTAGTGGAACTTGGTTGCCTTCAATATCTCAGAGATTATGACAAACATCTAATCCTCAAAGGTAGAGGCAGTTGGTAACCCATAGATTCTGCTCAAAAAGGTTACTATGTCCCCTATTTCATCATGGAAATCACTTCTGTAAAGTATTCTAGAGAGTTTGATAAGAGAAGATTTCCTACTTTTGACCCAATGGTTATTTATGTACTTCCTGCATCCCTCTACATCCTTATTCTATGTTTCCTTTGATCCTTGTTTATCTCACATAGTCACAACTTTGTGCCAGGGAATGTCCAATATTTCTACTAGAGAGGGTGGGGTCAAGTCAGCTAGAATTTCCCCATCTGCCATCTGAATGGTCCTTGTCATAATATCATACCTGTCTGCATAGGTGGCCATTAACTCTGCACACTAAACTAAAGTAGGAAAGGCAATAGCCTATCCAATACCACTATCTTTGAGTACTTTGGCCCCTGGGGTTGGAGCTGGACCAAAGACTCTGAGTCTGAAGTCATCTAGGTCTATGTGACCTAAGTCTATGTCCCCAACATTACTCCACCCGGAGTGGATCTTTTTTTCGGAGGGATCCCTTTGAACTCGTACTTCATTGCTTGGGCCTGAGCAATCATTTAATTTGCAGGACTAGACCTTATAAGTTTGGTAAACTGAAGGAACTCCTAACATACCCCTAAGTCTAGATGAATCAATGAAAATTTGCTATTTGCTACTAACATGCTTTTGAAGGAAATTTAAATCTAACTGTAACAACATTGCATGTAATCAAATATCTAATGCTGCAAGAAATTTCATGAAAATTACCATTAGCAATGCCTTACAACATTAATTTCATCATTTTGAACTACCTTCCCTTTGAAAATTTCAAGAAATTCAGTCATTTACACTATTTTATGCTAATTTGAGGGTTGTCTGACCCTCAGAAGGAAAAACACTGAAATTGAGGCCATCCAACCTTAGCGGGGAAATCGGATAGGTCCGACCACATGCTTTACTTGCTTTTTGAGTTTTAGCACAGATTTTGATAATGTCTGACTTGTGCAGAATTTGGAGGTCTCTGACCTCCAACAGTTTTTAAGTTAGTTGAGATTTCAACACAGAAGTTTATTGATGAAAATTGTTTAGCATTTGCTCAGAAATCAGCCTGGTCTGACCTGTGTGGATTTTGATAGTGTCTGACTAAGTCAGTTGGAGGGTATTATAGTGCAGGTCGAACTAGTTTTCTTTTAGCGCTAAGTCAAGGTAAGCTCCCAGTGGGGTTTTGAGGTGGCACCGACCTTACATGGAATTCGGATCATCGGACTAGGTCGGAGACCTGATCTTTTAGCGCATAGTTAGAGGGGTCACTTTCTAGCGCATAGTCAGAGGGGTCACTTTCTAGCGCAAAAGTTATTTTCAGATCTTGCAGGGCTTTTAGACCTTCCAACCAAGTTGGAGAAAAGCATTTGACACTTTTTGGTTGGATGAGATCAGTTCTAGCGCTAGACACTTGGCGCGGGTTTTCAAGGTGTTCGATCGACTAATGAGGGTTCGATTTGCAGGTCAGTCAGAGCTTGTTTTAGCGCCAAGGAAATCTGAGGGCTTCACAGGGCAAAAAATCACCTAAGTTTGGCTTTCTAACATACATTGACACATTTCATCTCAATCTAGCTAAAACTAGGTTTTTTCAAAAGTAAATTTCACAGTTTATACAAAAACCCTAGTTTAAAAAATGTAGATTTAATGTTATTTTCCTAACCAAAACTCGCTTGTTTAAACTAAACCCTAACTTGTTTGGAGATGAAAGCTTGAAAACTAGGGTTGAAACCCTACCTGGCAAGAGTGACGGTTTGTGGGCATGTAGGTAGGTTGCAGGTTTGAGCTCGGGGCAAGTTCGTGGAGTGTCAATGGAGCTCCATAATTTCCAAAACGCGATCAAATGACGAAAAAATAGTTAATTTCCTATTTAAACCTTGCAAAATCCACCATTAATGCACAGGTGTACGACCTGTCAGTTTAGTTTTTTGCGTGTATTTCCCTCAGTTCGGACTCGGTAGGAATTTTGGGTGTGTCTGACTTGGTCAGTTAGGACCATTTTTAGCACTAAGCCTGGAAGTTCAATTTGCAGGCCTTTCGGGGTTGTCTAACTAAGTTGGTGATCATTGATTTTGGTGCAAGTCAGAAGAGGTTGGTTTCAATGCAGTAGTCTGATTCAGTTGTTTTGACCGCTAGGTCAGACAGATGGGAAATCAACGCAAAAGGTCAGAGCGATAGGAATTTAGCGCAAAAGGTCAGACAAGGCAGTTTTTAGCGCAAAGGTCAGACAAGGTAGTTTTTAGCGCAAAATGTCAATTCAAGCCCATCAAAGGGAAAACAAGGATTCATCCTAGCAGATTTTGAAGTGATTTTTGACATCATCTTTCCATCAAGGTCAAAATGCACTTTTGACCACACAATCACTTAGGAGATAAGGAGATCAAATGACTCTCTAGCCAAAACAAAAGAAGGGGGTGTCCATTTTGAATGGGGCATGTGTGCAAGGCACAACACATACTAACATATTTACTCTTTTATTTCATGCTTGCTAACACATAGTGTCTCAGAGGGCTAAAGTTGCTACACTCAAGACTAAGGTTGGTATGATTATAGAGGTATCTGATGTTGGGTGTAGCTAACATATACATACTCGTTTACAAGTTGGGATAGTAGGCCATTCTCACACATAGATTCACATGCTAATCCCTTCTCAAGGACAAACCCAAAGGACTCCTATGTAGTCAGATACAACATGTAATAGGAAGAGATGATGAAGTAGGAGTCCTAGAGGATCTGTAGCTTAGAGCTGACCTTGAGGTTTTCGTTGATGCCCCGTGCCCTCTAGAAGCTTTACTATCTTACTTTACCCCCTTCCATGTGGAAATTTTATAGTTTTTATACTTTACTTATGCTTATGAGTCTCCCTTGATGAAGCCTATGTACTCAATGTATCAACATTATCATGTACTTTATGTAATTTTGATTTCTAAGATTTGGCCTTGATCTATATTTTCCTTATAGTCAATGTCTTTATTTCACTTATTTTTTGTACACATGGTTAGCTCATAAACCAAGTTTTATTATGGATGTATGCTAACATAGATGCCATGTTATACTTTCACTTTTTGTATTTTTTGTTTTGATGTATGTAGGCAATGTGCAATATCTATAGATTTATGAAAATGGTTTGATAGTTATGACATGGTGGCTCACATGATTTATTTTTATAGATGTCATTTGCTATGACATTTATTTTAATATGATGTGCATATGATACTAACAATGTGGTTACTCTTTATAATTTTTTTGACTTAGGGCGATCAAGGTTTGACTCAACATAGGATGACTCTCTAAGATTCCAAGATAGATTTTTTGTGGAATCAAGAAAGAACAAGAGTGTGAAGGGAAATAATTTTATTATAAATTTTCTAGAAGGCTGAAGACTGATCCTAATCTAGACTAGCCATTTAGACTAGATATAAACATTTGAAAAGTAGCATATTTTATTGGTATCCTCTAGAAACTTAGGGTAGAGAAAAAATTCTCAGCAAGGATGGCGTTTTGAAGGTAGATTAGACTCTTGATTGTTTCACCTAGTTTTTTGTGTGTGTTCTTTGTTTATTTATTCCTTAATATGAATGTCACTCTCATAGATTTGATTTTGGGTCTTCACTTAAGAGCATGGACATTTGAGAAATATTTTTCAAATTTTTGGATCACATTGTTTTGGCTTTAGTTTTGATTTAGATTTTGATTATTTTTTGTAGAATTAGAGTTTGGACCCCTTTGACCTAACCCCACACTACTAGTAAGAAATGAGGGCTCACCACAAAAGGTTAGGCAAGGCGAGTAAGGGATTAAGCACAACCAAATGGATACTTGCAAATTCTAAGACTCCCCCCTTACAACTATGGAGACTTTCTTGTTAGCTTCTATTGTGATGTAGAGTGGCACAAAGGAAGCAACTAGGAATTCTTCTCTGCCCACTCACCCACTTCACTACTTCATTCAACCAAGGTCACAACCATGGCAAATTAAGGATTTGTTATCTAGGCTATTGTCCAATGTTCAAGACTCCTTCCACACCTTAAGATAGGTCTGCAAACACCTTTCCCATAGTTGGTTTGATCCCCAACTTCTCACAACTCTCCAACCCTTACTTGGCCTAGTGAGGCTACTAGCCCTCCTAATCCGGTTTTCACTACACAACTTGACAAAACCCTTAAGAGTCAGGCAAAAAAATGGTGGATTCAAGTACCCTTTAGGGAACTCCAACAAACCTCCAAGCCTCCAGTTCCAACTCTACTCCAGCAACTCAACACACCCACTAGGTCTCTAGGCCTAATTGATCAATTTAGGTCTAGGTTACAAAGCAAGTGGTCTAAATTGGGGTCATAAACCTGGGACAAGAACTTGGATCACTTTCACAACACCAAAACATCTCAAAACCACCATCCATTCATTCACCCTATCAGGATTTTATCAATTACATCACCAAATTGCATAATTTCAATTAAATACATGGAGATATTTGACCTAGGGCATCACTCCACAAGGCGAAGACTGTCTTTTCCAACAAAATGCTTTTGGAATCAAGTAGTATACATCCCTAGCCTACATTTCACTAAGTGGCATGAAGTTTCTTCAGTTAGAATGCATTCTAGGGCAAATTTTGTATGACAAACCCTAGGAATGAGGGTTTTAGACCAGTCTGAATACAAAATGCAATATCTTTCTACTCAAATCACTTCAAGACTTCAATCTTGGTGCATTGGAATCCAGACTCAACCTAATTTCAGAAAAACCACATCGATCCACTTTGCCAATCTGTACAAGCCGTACAACAATAGATTTTCTTTGAAAAATGGTCAGTTTTATTGATTTTTGTGCCCAAATCACCGTACAAAATCTTCTCCTCTATACTGGAGTAAGAGAACAACAATATGAACTGATCCAAGTCAGTAGGTAACCTCCAAAAATAGTTTCAACCATCAAAAGTGGGTTGTAACTGGCCAAATGTGTTAGGACAGCATTGACAACCATGATTTTGCATAATCCCAAAGGTCCTGATTGGTTCAACTTGTCCAATCGAATCCAAACAACCACCATACTCTCTAAAGCATGCCAAAACATCCAAACTACCTAATAGACTAAAAAAAACCATCATTAGACCTACTAGGCCTAAGTGACACAACTAGGGTCCAAATGGACTAAGAAGGATTTGAGGTTTATATGGTTACCTCAAACCTCTTGACCATACAAAAATGGACCTTACAATAATGGCTAGAAAGCCTTATTACAAACCATACTGAACAAGAAACTCAACTTATCAAAAATTCTCTTAGGAATCAAAAATGCTCTTTGGTGCCCTGCACCATACACCCCCTGTCAAATAAAACTCAAGTCTCTTGAGTTGGGAATGCTGTCAAATGTACATCCTGCCTTCTCAATGGCTTCTCTGCTCATCCAAGTGGCATCTTCCTGAGGCTTATTGAGCCACTTCACCAAATACTCATAATAGGTGTGCCTCCTAGTCTGTTTAGCAATCCGTTGATCCAAAAGACATTCAATCTGATTAGGAGATGAAGGAATCAGGTCCTTAAGTGTCTGATCAGTGTGTTCCTTTGTAACAGTTGTCTGAGGATCAGATCCCTTATAGGGATAAAGGTCTAATACATTGAAGATTGGTGATAAAGCAACACCATCCGGTAGTCTGATTTTGTAGGCATTTTCTCCACATTTCCTTAACACTTCACAAGGCCCAATCTTCTTCATAATCAACTTGGTGTATTTACCTATAGGGAGTCTCTCCTTTTTAAGATGTACCATGACCAAATCCCCTTCCTTGAACTGGAGATCCCTTCTCTTTCTGTCAGCAGACTATTTGTACTTGTTAGAGGTAGACTGTAATTTCTCTTTTACTTGCTCATGAATATCTCTCATCACTTGGACAAAATCTTTAGCCAATGTACTACTCTTCTCCAGTCCTCTAACCTCTCTGAGTTCCAAAATACCCCTTGGGTGAGTGCCATAAACTATTTGAAAAGGTGACAGGCTGGTGCTCTTGTTCACAGTGTCATTGTAGGAGTATTCTGCCTGAGCCAAAACTGAATCCCAACTAGCACCTTGTTCCTTAGTTAGGCATCTTAGAAGGTTGCCAAGTGACCTGTTAATCACCTCAGTCTGACCATCAGACTGAGGATGATAGGCTGATGATAATGACAAATTTGTACCTAGTCTTTTCCAAAGTGTCCTCCAGAAGTGTCCTATAAACTTGGGGTCTCTATCAGAGATTATTGACAAAGGCAAACCATGTAATTTGACTATTTCCTTGAAGAAAAGACCAACAACATGTGAGGCATCATGTGTGGTTTTACATGGAATGAAATGGACCATTTTAGAGAACCTATCAACAACCACAAAGATGATATCATGTCCATTCTTGGTCCTAGGCAAACCAAGTACAAAATCCATGCTTATGGAATCCCAAGGCTTTGAAGGAATAGGTAGTGGAGTGTATAGACCTACATTTGATGTATGCCCCTTGGCTCTTTGGCAAATTTGACAAGTTTCTACAAACTTTCTTACATCAGTTGGTAACTTTGGCCAATAGTAGTTTCTTCTAACCAAGTCTAGGGTCTTATCAATGCCAAAGTGGCCTACCATGCTACCACAATGCTTTTCCTTAATGATATTCTCTCTAACATACCCTCTTGGGATACACAACAGACTGTCCTTGAAAAGAAAGCCATCTTGTATCAGAAAATCACAAAAATTAGTATTATACCTACCTGTCATGGCTTTGCAAGCTTGGTAAGGTTCCTTGAAGTATTCATCTTCTTCATACTGATCTTTAATGGCATGTATACCTGTACTCTCCAACTGAATGGTTTGAACAACAAGATTCCTCTGGCTTAAGGCATCATCTACCTTGTTGGCCACTCCCTTCTTGTGTTTAATTGAGAAAGTATATGCTTGGATGTACTCCATCTGCTTGATATGCTTGTGGTTTAACTTCTGCTGCCTGTTCAAGAAGCTCAAAGCATGGTTATCATTAAAGACAATAAACTCCTTGGGTAATAAATAATGTCTCCACTTCCTCAACGATTGGACCATTGCATATAATTCTAGATCATAGGTAGAATAGTTTTGTTTTGCTTCACTTAACTTCTCACTAAAGAAGGCTACAGGCCTCCCATCTTGACTTAGGACTCCCCCAACAGCCCTCTTACTTGCATCACACTCAACAACAAAGACCTTGTCAAAATCAGGTAGTACAAGGACCGATTGTTCTGATATTTTCTTCTTTAACAGTTCAAAAGCTTGATTGGCCTCATTTGTCCACACAAATACACATTTCTTGCCCCCTTTTATAGTGTCAACAAGTGGAGCACAAATAACACTAAACCCTCTAATGAACTTCCTATAAAAACTACATAAACCATGGAAGCTTCTTACCTTAGAGGCTGTAGTAGGTGTGGGCCAATTAAGAATGGCTTCCACCTTGCTTGGATCCATCTTGAGGTTGCCCTTAGAGATGACAAACCCCAAGAATGTCAATTCTTCTTGTAGGAAGACACATTTGTCAAGGTTAATTCTCAACTTCTCCTCTTGAAGCCTCCTAAGCACTTGATGGATATGTCTTATGTGATCTTCCTTGCTATCACTAAAAACCAATATATCATCCAAATATACAACAACGAACTTATTAAGGAAAGGTTTTAGCACATCATTCATCAACCTCATGAAGGTGCTTGGTGCATTTGATAAGCCAAAAGGCATCACAACCCATTCAAATAGCCCTTCATTGGTTTTGAAGGTAGTTTTCCACTCATCCCCCTCCCTTATCCTAATTTGGTGATAACCACTTTTTAGATCCATCTTGGAAAAATATTTAGCCCTACCCAAGCAATCCATTAAATCTTCTATCCTAGGCATTGGAAATCTATACCTGATAGTAATCTTGTTGATGGCTTTGGAATCAGTGCATAGTCTCCATGTACCTTCCTTGTTTGGTGCAAGTACTGTAGGTACTGCACATGGGCTAATACTCCTCCTTATAAGCCCTCTATCCAACAAGTCTTGGATTTGTCTTGCCACTTCTGCATTTTGCTCTAGGGTCAACTTGTAGGCTGCTTGGTTTGGTAGAGTGGGTCCAGGGATGAGATCAATGCAATGACTAATCTCCCTCTTTGGTGGAAGGGCATCCTTACTTTCATCAGCTATCACATCATGGAACTTCTCCAATAGTTTCTCCACTTCTTTTGGTCCAACCATCCTAAGAGGCTGCTACACTTTGATCTTCTTAGGATTTGCATCCTTGGGCTTGATGACCACTGCAAAACATGGCACCCTCTCCTCCTTGAGGTTAGCCAAAAACTCCTTTTCACCTACCAACATAACTGACCTAGGAATGATCCTTTCCTTGAAGTCATCAATCAAAGGAGTCATTGTGAAATTTTCACCATTTTTAGACGAATGAATCACATTTTGCTTACCATCATGTTGGGCACTTGTATCATGTTGCTAAGGCCTTCCAAGAAGAAGTTGGCATGCATCCATATCTACTATCTCACAAAGAATCCTATCACAATATTCACCTATCTTAAATTCAACCCAACATTGTTCTTTCACCACAATTTGTTGGTCCTTGGTTAACCAAAAGACCCTATAGGTGTTAGGATGAGGTATCCTTTGCAATCATAACTTATTCACCATTTCATTAGAAGATAAATTCTCAAAAGAACCTGAGTCAACAATTACCTTGCAGACTTTCCCTTTCACCTTGCAAGTGGTTCTAAACAGATTGTTCCTTTGGGGTTGCTCCTTGGTGGTAGGCATGATGAGAGACTGATTAAACATGATGCATTCTCCACTCTCTGGTGCTGCAAACTTGGAAGAGGCAGTTTGATAGGAGGTGCTGCTTTGCCAATCATCTTCTTGAAGGAGTTGCACCCTTCTATCTTTCTGATTTGCAGAATTATTCCCCATCTTCTTCGGGCATCTAAAGGACTGATGTCCTATTTGATTGTAGGAAAAGCACCTTCTTGTGAACACATTGGAACCCATGCCTCCACTTCTTCCTCTACCATTACCTCTCCCTCTAAATTGGCCCTTATCAACACTGTCTCTGTTAGCCTGCACTTGACTGCCTTCTTGTGACTGGCCATCTTGGGATCTAGAAAAGTTTTCTCTGTTCTGAAACCTGCCCTTGCCTCTGCCTCTAAAATTTAGATTGCCTCTACCCCTGCTGTTTGAATCACCCTTCCTTCTTTGTCCGTCCTCAATCCTCAATGCCATTTGAAAACATTTATGCACTGTCTCAGGGTTAAAGAGACCTAGTTCATCTTGAATGGAGAACTTAAGACCATTTATATACCTTGCAAGATTTAGCTTTTCATTCTGAGGCATCTTGGCTTTTAAAGACATCTTGTGAAACTCCTCGGTGTATGTGCTCACATCCATGTCCTTTTGTCTCAAGTTTTGCAACTTTTTATGCAAGTTGACTTCATAATCTTCAGGAACAAATTGTTTCTTTATTTCAAGTACCATCTTCCTCCATGTAGTGATAGGGTTCCTATCATCCTCTATCCTCTCATTTTGAATGAAGTTCCACCAACTCAAGGCTGGCCCTTTCATTCTAGATTTGGCAATCCTCACCTTCTGATTTTCTGCCACTTCCTCACACTGAAAATAGTTCTCCATTGCCTCTATCCAATCAAGGCACTCCTCTGGGTTCATCTTGCCAGGAAACATAGGTAAATCCACCTTACTATCCTTCCTACTCAACTTTCCAAGTGCATCTAGGAATTGTCTTTCTGACATGCTTGCTTGTGGCTCTTCCCTGGGCACTCCTTTTTCTTCATCTTGATCCTCTTCATCTGAATCCAAGATGACCTCTAGTTTCTTCTTCTTATCCTTATCCTTCTTCAACTTCTCTATCTTAGCCTCCATCCTTTTGTTCTTGGCTACTTGTTCTCTGACTATCTTTGCCAATTTAGCATTAGTCACCCTTTGAGGAACTTCCTCCTCTTCTTCTCTATCTCCCATCTCTTTGATGGCTCTGATACCACCTGATGCAGAGTGGCACAAAGGAAGCAACTAGGAATTCTTCTCTGCCCACTCACCCACTTCACTACTTCATTCAACCAAGGTCACAACCGTGGCAAATTAAGGATTTGTTATCTAGGCTATTGTCCAACATCCAAGACTCCTTCCACACCTTAAGATAGGTCTACAAACACCTTCCCCATAGTTGATTTGATCCCCAACTTCTCACAACTCTCCAACCCTTACTTGGCCTAGTGAGACTACTAGCCCTCCTAATCTGGTTTTCACTACACAACTTGACAAAACCCTTAAGAGTTAGGAAAACAAATGGTGGATTCAAGTACCCTCTAGGGAACTCCAACAAACCTCCAAGCCTCTAGTTCCAACTCTACTCCAACAACTCAACACACCCACTAGGTCTCTAGGCCTAATTGATCAATTTAGGTCTATGTTACAAAGCAAGTGGTCTAAATTGGGGTCATAAACCTGGGACAGGAACTTGGATCACTTTCAAAACACCCAAACATCTCAAAATCACCATCCATTCATTCACCCTATCAGGATTTTGTCAATTACATCACCAAATTACATAATTTTAGTCAAATACATAGAGATATTTGACCTAGGGCATCACTCCACAAGGTGAAGACTGTCTTTTCCAATAAAATAGTTTTGGAATCAAGTAGTATACATCCCTAGCCTACATTTCACCGAGTGGCATGAAGTTTCATCAGTTAGAATGCATTCTAGGGTGAATTTTGTATGACAAACCCTAGGAATGAGGGTTTTAGACCAATCTGAATACAAAATGCAATATCTTTCTACTCAAATCACTTCAAGACTTCAATCTTGGCACATTGGAATCCAGACTCAACCTAGTTTCAGAAAAACCACATCGATCCACTTTGCCAATCCATACAGGCTGTACAACAACAGGATTTCTTTGAAAAATAGTTAGTTTTATTGATTTTTGTGCCCAAATCACCGTACAAAATCTTCTTCTCTATACTGGAGTAAGAGAACAACAATATGAACCAATCCAAGTTGGTAGGTAACCTCCAAAAATAGTTTCAACCATCAAAAGTGGGTTGCAACTGGCCAAATGTGTTAGGATAGCATTGACAACCATGATTTTGCATAATCCCAAAGGTCCTGATTGGTTCAACTTGTCCAATCGAATCCAAACAACCACCATACTCTCTAAAGCATGCCAAAACATCCAAACTACCTAATAGACTAAAAAAAAACCATCATTAGACCTACTAGGCCTAGGTGACACAACTAGGGTCCAAATGGACTAAGAAGGATTTGAGGTTTATATGGTTACCTCAAACCTCTTGACCATACAAAAATGGACCTTACGATAATGGCTAGAAGGCCTTATTACAAACCATACTGAACAAGAAACTCAACTTATCAAAAATTCTCTTAGGAATAAAAAATGCTCTTAGGTGCCCTGCACCATATTGGGTACTATGGGTCGAAGACTTACTTTATGTTTTACTAGACTTCATGGCAGTTAAGATTATGATCAATTCAAAGCTTTAACTATATTATTTTGAATTGTAGGAATGAAAAAGGGTAATGGTAAAAATGATTTTGGGAATCTATGGTTTAGTAAAGATAAACTATATTGAGCAACTTAGGACTCCTACTAAGATAAAAATCAGAAAAGAGCAAACCACTAAGATATGGAAGGATTGAGTGAAACATAATGCAATGCATGTTTTTATTTTTATTTTTTTGAATTAAATGACTTTCTTTATTTTTAATTTTTATGGATTTTAAGATATAATAATTTTTGAGATATAAAGTGTTGATGGTTTTTTCAAATTATTTTCCTTCCATCATGCACAAGAGGTAAGCACCATAAGACATTGCTGACATCTTCCTTTACTATATACAAAATAATCTAATTTGGTTTGAATTTTTGGCCTTCAACAAATCTATAAATGAGATTATCAATTCTAGGTAAAAGGTCTCTAACCTTGAATGAATGACTTTCTTGCTATATTGTTGGTTTATGTGGGCCTGATCAACTAGGACTAGGGTTAAGCCATTGTGGGTCAAAATCTTGAGGAATAACTTCTTGAATAGTGTATTTCATAAAGATCTTTTCCCTATTGGTCTAAGGTTGGGATTGTAGAAACAAGTTGATTATCCCTCTAATGGGGAGAGCTGCCAAATGTTAGAGTCTCAACCATGTAAACACTTGGGGTATCTTGGATATGAATAATAGAAAAGTTTTTAGGTGCAAGGTACCTATTGAATGAGGGTAAAAAAGAAAGATGATAGATTGGTCCTCCTTTAGGAGTTTAGAAGTTGTGGTCTTGGATGAAACTATAGAAACTATGTTAGGAACTATTTGAGAGGTATCATTCTATTTGGTTTTATCTTTAGGCTCTAATTTAGGAAGAGGTCACAATTATTGACTCCAAGTTATTCTATAATAACTCCATTTTGTTCCCTAGAGAGCACATGAATTTGATTTGACTTAACTTTCTTCTTAGTGTGTTCAGCTCTATGAACACTAAAAAGATCAAGATCTCCCTTAATGATGTGGACTTGACCAAGGTGGAGAAAATGGATCTCTTGAAATAGGGTAGAGAGGATGGATTTTATCCTATGAATCCAACGCTATGTAAGAATCATGTTGTATCTAGTTTCTTCATCTATGATAGAGAACTTTGTAGGCAGGGTTTGAGGACCAATGGTGATAAGGAGATTAACTTTTCCAATGAGAGGAGTAGATTAAGATTACCATAACCTCTAAGGGTGTCATTAGTGCAAGTAATGCGGGATTCATCACAACCCATCCTTTTTAGGAAGGAAATAAGGACTACATTGATTGAAAACCCATCATTGATCATGGATCGCTTAATAAAATAATCATAAAATTAGACTTGTACGTAAAGAGTAGGATCAACCTACCTAGAAATTCCATCATTTGAAGGTAATTTTTTGAAGTCATAGGTGAAATTAATTTCTTTAGGAGGAAACCAAGTGGGTGATGGTTACTTGTAACATTGCTAACATGAGGGGTTGAATCAATTTATGTCACCTAGCTTAAACCTAAAACACCAACAAAAGCACTTTTGTGAGTGGAAGAGAACAAGTCCTTAGAAGGTCTAAGATGTGAGAGAAATTTGAATCATGAATCTCATTACATTTTTTCGTCAAAGGTGTATTGATGATTTTGTTAACAACTTTCAGGCCTATGTCCTTCATAATGTGGGTGTAGGAATATGTACATGGATGATCAATGTTGAATTTTTTGGAGGCATTAGATGATTCTATCATATTGTTTGTAGATCGAAGTATCGTTCCCCCTAGTTTTATTAAACATGCAATAATTTGTAGGAGTGTAGCCACAATGAGTTACTACTTCTATTCTAGCTTCATCTACTATTATGTTGTCTTGTCTTGGTTGGAAATGATCAAAATCATTTACATCCATGGTGTGACTAAATTTATCTTTAAAGTGGAGGAATGTCTCTATAAATAGACATTTTTATTCCTCTAGGAGTTCTACTATGAATCATTGATACTCTTAGCATGACTCGGTGTCATGCCCCTTTCTCTTATGAGATGAGAAATATTTGTTAGGGTTGTAGTCCTAAAGTTTTTTATAGGGGTCATACTGATTGTTGTTTTATGATCTCTCATTTTTTATCCCATTTCTCATAGTTAATTTATGGGGGATAGTCAATGACATTGGCATTTTGGTTCCCCAAATTCATGTAGTTGTTGTCACCACCATAGTTGTTATAGTTGAGATTACTACTATTCTTTGGTGGCATGATGTTTGTAACCCCATTAGTGGTTGTGTTGTTATTGTTATTCTTCAAGATTTTTGGTGCTAAGGGGTTTCTATTGTTGTCATGGTTCACCAACCTTCAATTGAGACCATACCCCTTTCCCCCACTATCGATAGTGGCTTGATCTATTCTAAGAGCATATTCATATAATTTGTAGGAAAGTTTCTTGACCTCTTCATGTATGTCCCTATTAAGAGAATGTAGGAAGAGACTACATAATTCCTTGTGATCCATGTTTAGTGCATTGGTTGAGTAGAGGACTTGCCTGCATAATGTTATAAAGTGAGGAGTCAGTTTGTTAGCTTCTTATTTGATAATTAGGAATTCTCAAATTCATGCTTTTACTAATTTGTTCATTTCAAAAGTTGTGAAGAATTCACTAATGAGCTGTTGAAAGGTGGATTAACGCCTTTGGAATCCAGTAATACCAATCTAGAGTAATAAATTCTAAGGTCTTTAGAAATATTATTGCTACCACCACATCCTAAGGAAGGAGCTCTTGCATCATTGTGGTGTAAGCCTTGATGTGTGATTTGGGATCTCTAAATACTTTGAACTTAGGAAGTTTAGGGAGAGGACATGCTATCATGACATTGTGGATGGTGAGATCTAGAGGCTCTTTAAGGTACTCAAGGTGTGTCCCTGAAAAAGTGGTTATGCATGGAGGAGTTGTTCCTCCAAACATAAGTCCTATAGGTGGAACTTGGTGTGTTTGTTACATTTGAAAGGGTATGCTAGCTTGTTGGTACCCCAAGAAGATTGGATAGTTAGGAAAAGTTGTGTTCAAATTTTGAGAATTAGGTGGGATTGCTTGATTTTGAGTTTGTATGACATGTACATACCACTTGGTTGATTTAAGCTTGCCATATTGAATGACAAGGGCAAGGGAGACATGAAAGACTTATTACTTGAATATTGTGTGCATAGAAGTTGACATAGGGAGGGAGTTGGGATCCCCCTTGGTTTTGTTCAATTGTATCTATAGTAAAAGAGTTGGTGCAAGTTTGGCACCTCATAGAATTTGGTCTTTCAACTATTTGGGCCAAGTTATGCCTTGGTGTTTCAACATCCACAACTTCAAGATTTATGATTCATTAGACCAAGGTAGCTATAAGTCCTTCAGGGGTGGTTTCTCCTATGTTTTACATTTCTCTACCATGAGATAGGTTTTGTTCAATGTGTAGGAGTTAAGTAGCCCCATTGGTTCTTTCTACAAGGAAGTTTTCTAGTGGCCCTTGGTGTGCTGTATTCTATTCATTTTGAAAGGCTATATGGAGAGCCTCTTGAACTACCTAGGTATCTTCTAAGTTTTTCTAAATAGCTCACCTCATTTTTGATCTAGGTGGCCATGTATCTATAGTTTGTAATGGGATGGCCCTATTGGTGGATTTCCACCTGAACGTACACTTGGCATGCTCTACCTTTATTTGGGTTTGGCTACATTACAGGCTCTTCATAATCATCCCATGTAAATTCATGGCCCATATGGGTGTTCTTAATGCAATCCAACTACCCACCATCCAATTTAGTGTACTCATAATAATATCTATTTTTAATAGGTGTCATAGGATCAATAGGGATGCATTGGCCAAATGATGAAGACTTAGCTCCATTTGAGGGACCCTATCCTAATTGTGTTGTTATTCATAACATATTTATGGGTACAAAAGGTACCATAGAGTAAATGGGATGAAAAGGAGTAAGAAGGATGAAAGGTGAAAGAAAAGGAAATAAAAGAGATTATCCATAAGGATTGCCCTTCACACCAAGTCCACCAAAATATGTGATATTATAGATATAGTCACCACAAAAGTGAATGAGGTAGACTTAGAATGGCACATAGATTACATCCTTACTAATAGTGTGGACTAAATTACTCTCTCTTTTAGGAAAATCTAGCTAAGGATAATGTAATTAAGTAAAGGAGAATGTAATTGATTGCTCTCTTTGTATGGAAGGAGAATCTTATGAATGGTAGTGGTATGATCATATGGAGTAGGGGTTGTACCAATGGGTTCACTCATGAGGAAGGAGTATCTGATGATGGATTATGGTGTTGATTTACAACTTCGATGAAGAATAGTTGAGGTTTGAATCATTGAGGAGTTTGAATGTTCCCTTTGCAATGCTATTATTATGATTCTATTATCAATAAGTTCAATGAGCTCGTCTAGGAGAATGAATTCTCTTATGTTGAACTCTTCTCTTATGCATCTTTTCTCATTTTATTCATGAATTTGTCTTAGGCTTTTTATTTGATCTTCAATTTCTTCCTCTTTTGGATTTTCTTGAAATGGTAAGTTTATCCTAATCTCGTCCAAAACTACCTTAATCAAATCTTCCTTGATCCTTAGACACATTTGGCATGAAAGGCCAAGTGAGAGATAGGAAACTTAGGAGATAGAGTAGTTTTGACGTGTTTGCTTTTTTTGTTTAAGTTTTTATGCTTTCCTAGTTGATGGTTAGTTTAATGTTCATTGAATTCTTTTTGATAATATCAAGGGCTTTTGTCTTCTTGTTTTGTACTATTGAAAGTTAAAATAATTTAACTAAATATACTAATTTAAATGCATGTAGAAAGAATCTATTTTACCTTTTTTTCTATTTTCTAAAACATATGAATTAATTAACTACATGAAACTAATTATTCCTATGTGACTTTTCATGCAACCTATGCTGTTTTTTTTTGGAGTTTACTATTTTTTATAAAATTTTAAAAGAAAATTCTAATCTACTTGTAAGATATAAAAAGTAATTTAAATCTAACTCTACCTAAGGAAGTAAATTGTAAACTAACTAAGAAACAACAATGAATTGTTATAGTCCTTAGGAAATTTCAAGTGATCTAATTACTACTAAAATAAATTAAACTTCAAATGAAAAATGTACTTTTTCAAATTAAAGAACTTGGATGAAGATTTAGATCTTTTTTACAATTATTGTGATTGGAATCCTTAGAGGATCTAGCTTAATTATATAGTTTCTTCTCCTCTTCCATCTTTGGGGTAATCTGCTTGATGGAAATGGAAGATCTCGATTGTAGACTAGTTGGTATGAAGAAAAGATTCAAAAGCTTCATGTACTATGAGGGTGAAGCTAGAGCTTGGCTATGAGAAATTAGGATTGGGCTTTGCAAAGAGGATTACAATATTCAAAAGTTGATCTTGTTCCTTCTAGAAAATATTTGTAGAGGCAACCTAAATCCATCTATCTTATTCCTAAGGGAGAGAATAGTTTCTTTAAAATTGTTCAAAATTGTGATCTAAAAAATTCTCTTCTTTCTTTTCTCTCTTCTTCAATGAAGGAAGGGTGATTTAAATAGGAAAATAGGAGAGAAAATCAAGAGGGAAAATCTAAGAAAACAACTTAGGAGGATAAGATTGAAATCTATAAGGAAGGCATGGCATTGATGAATCAAGAAAAGTTATTGATCAAAAGGGAAACTAGAGAAAAAAGTAGTAAAAAATGAAAGATTCGTGCACTTTCCAACATACGAAGGATCACCCATGTTGGGAGGTTTGTCACCTAGGAAACCCTACAACTTAACATGGATCACTTAGTTGACCTAAGGTCTTTTGAGTGCCCTTGCAGATTAAGGCACAATATCTCAATTTTAGAAGGCAAGTGTCACGACTCATTTTATGAACACCATAATTATTCTAGATTAGTGAACAATTATTGTGATTGAATTTTACCTTAAGTAATTTTATATGTATGAAGGTAATTACTATGAGTTTATATTGATAAAAAATGCAAATTGATTTAAATGTTAAATATTGTCGATATGATTTCAATAATTTGCCTCGGCCATGTTTTGGAGACACTAACCTATTGACGTCGAGTTGAGTATGAATGAATGTAGGCACTCGTCGAAGATGAGAATATAGTTGAGGTAGAGGTGTTCTAGCCACTTGGGAAGAACTGATGGGATGGATTACCCTGATGCAATCACACACCACGTAGTTTTCATATGCATTTTGAATGATTTTCTTATGCATCATTGTGTGGAAGATAAGTGTGATTGATGGATTCAAATTTAGAGGATATTGTGTTTTAAATTGCTACAATAGTTTATATTAAATGCATTATTTTATTTAATGTTGTGATGATTAGAAGTTATAAAAATTAGTGTGTTAAAAATTGTTTTCGAATGCATGATGTAATTACTTAAGTTTAATGGCCTTTTCTAATTGTATTTAAATAGGTATTGCAATTTAAATAAGGAAATATATATGTTTATTTGTAATTTAATTTAGTAAATAATAAATATTCTTTCTATTTACATAATTATAGATGTTTGGAAGACAATATGTAAAATAGATTTAAATAAATTATATTAAATTATAATAAGATATATATATATTAATGTATTATTATTTTATTTACTTCTTGATTTATTTAAATAAATATGTTTTAGTAAAAATAATTAAACAATGTTAATAATAGCGTTATTATAATTAGAATTTTTAACAAATAAATAATAAAGAAGTTAAAAAGTAGACTTCTTGTTATGTAAGCAATTTTTGCTCTGCATAACAGTAAGCTGCATGGAAGATATTATTTTATTGTTTTAAATAGAATTATGAGTTCTAATCTTGTTGGTCGAACTCCATGCAAATGGAATGCGACTCTAGTTTTTAAAATCTAAAACTTTAGCTTTTAAACCTAATTCTTGCATCACCAAAAATAAGAGTGGAGACTTTTAATAAAAGAAAGGAGTGGTGTAGGAGCACCTTGGCAAATTAATATTGCCCTAAACAAATCCTTGAGTTTGATTAAATTTGTATGCTTCCACTTTGTAATAAGGTTATTTTGAGTCATTGTCATGTGTCTAGGAGACTAGGAGTCTTAAATATGTAAAATATTGCAAACCATGTAAAGGTTGTCAATGTAAAGTTGGAAAAAAGATGTAGAATGAGGGAAGGTGAAGAGTCATTCGGCTCTTGGTTCATTCCAAGTAGTTGGAAAATGAAAGGTCATTTGTAATACCTTTAAAAAGGCCTTGTATACCTTTGAAAACTCAAAGGTGATTGAAGATTGAGAATGGAATGGTAAAAAGCAATGTTTTTCTGTATTATACTTCAGAAATTTTCTATTTTCTTGAATGGTACAGCCCAGTACAGGCAGGACAACATTTATTTTTAATTTCAAATGAAAGTATATTCAGTCACCCTCCCTTTCCTTTTTGTCTCATTGAATTTGGTGCAATATTGAGGAAGTTATGACCGTTTTAGTGACTGCAATTTCTAGAATTCTCCTATAATAGTCCTGTTGCAGCATTTGGTATGATTTTGTATGGACATATACAGGGACAAGACATATATGGTTGGGACAAAAATTGAGTTACCTTTCAAATGAATCTGGTATGAGGTCTTAACTCAATTCCTAGAGGAAGATATCATGTTTTTTCTAAAATTGCTCTGTTAACTAGGTTTTGGGGCCTAAAAATGGGGGTTTGGTGTTTAAACACTTGAATGAGAAAATCATTGCATGAGACCTGGAAAATACTTTGTTTTAGATCCTTTACTAAGACTATTTCAAGGTTTGGAGTGAGTGGGGCAAGTATTTGATAGGGTTCCTTTGTAAAGTGGGCAAATTAGGCCTTGCAGGAAGACAGCAGGGTGTTAGGACAGTCAGATTCCGTCCAAAACAATAGTATATGATTTTGAAGTATGTTAAAGAAATCAATAGAGGGTACTCATATCAGTCAATATTTTTGGAAGTGATTTGGGAAAGTTTGGAGAAAAGTGCAAGTTTGTTGCTGAACAGGGCTACTAGGATTAGGCCTAGTCAAGTGGAATTGTCAAGAACCAATCAAATTGGTTTGTGAAACCTATTGAATCTTGTTGGTTGGGGTAGGTTGAGACCCTAGAAGATGTAATATTTCATCTGAGAAGTTGGAACCCTAAGTTGAGCCCTTTGGAGGAGTTTAAGGCAAAGGGAAGACTAGTGAAGTCTTATTGGTGGAAGCCACAAACCTTTGAAATCTTTTGTTTCTATTAAATCATCTCATAAGTCCTGACACCTCTACATCAAGGAGGAGATCAGTAGAAGACACCCACAAACTCTTGAGAGGAAGGCAATTTTGAGCAACAAGAATTGGTCTTTGGCAGCAACAAATAAGAGATTTACAGGTTACGACAGGAGAAGGAGAAGGGTAGCAACATAAGCTGCAAATTCATCAACCGACGTAATTACTAGGTTCTTATTCCTATTTATACCTTCTTGAAATCATGTTTTTGGTCATTGTAAAAAATATAAGTTTTAGTTGTTGGTGGGCATAAGTTCTGTATGCTAAACCCTGTTCTTCTTGAGCTGTCCCTTAGTCTTGGTTGCTTGACTTCTTTGTCGCCTTCACTTATGCTGGTCGTTCATTTTCCTTATAGCCATTGACTGCTTCTTGGGTGATCTTGCATAAATCGACCCATTCACTCTTACCTACCACCTGCTCTTAATCTTTGGTTGATCGATGGTTTTTAAAGCATAATAATCACTTCCTTGTTTGGCTTCCTGAAACTAAGATGTTATTTGTAGATCTTGAATTCTAATTGATTGAAAACTAAAACTCAAACTCCAGATCGCTATTAGGAAATTCCTTGTCAGACATTATTATGACTATAATTCTTACTTATACTAGATGAAAAGGTTTTAGATTAGAAAAATTGATCTCTTTATGATAAACTCAAACTTTCAAAAAGTAGATAAAATCATATTATCTATTATGGACTGCATTTCAAAACATATTCTTTAACCTTACTAGTGAATAACAGTAAGATTTTACTCACTATGTTTTTATTTTGTTTATACTTTCTGCAATTCTTGTTGCTGGCAATAGGAAGGCAACATGAAGTCTATTTTATTTTTCTGCAATTAATATTGCTGTAGCAATAGGAAGTCTGTGTATGTCTTTATGAGTTCCCATCACCAATTTGATAGTAAACAACAATAATAGCTAGATTGCATATGATATTAAGGAAATATGATTGAATAATGGATAAGAAATTATATCAAATTGATAAACTTGTGAATGCAATTTTGTATGAAAAGATGAATTATTGCTTATGGAAAGTGTGATTTTACAAATGATGTTTTGGGAAGGGATTTTTCAATGATTTATTGAAAAACTTGGTTCTTTTAATATATTATTTACTTTCTTGCTTCTTGGGGAAAGAAGTAGATTTTTATCTAGGAAAGTAATGGGTTGTCATCTGGGCTAGGATGCCGAATGTGGATTTTCAGAGATGATTTTTCCTCTTTTTGGGAATTGAACTAGGTTACTTATAAAAGATTAGATCTAATTGAGATGACATTGAAATAGATGTTTATTGTCTAGCAAACTTATTTATTTATATCTCTGCCACATCCTGTTGTGAGACAATTTGCTTTTCATTATTTAGAATTGCACATTCAGACATCAGGGTTGCATCAAATGTTCCTTCCTTCCAGTTTTTACCAGGTAGCTAGACATTTCATGCAGGGATGGGTTTCCTTCGTTTCATGAAGGGATCTAGGGAAGTGTAAATACTTCATGGTTGGGTGGAAAAGCACTTGGGCCATGTTCCCATCTCTCAACTCATAGGTGGTGGACCACTTGGTTTGTGCGACTGATGAGCATATTGATTTATTATTCTTGTTGTACATGATTAGTGTACTTGATTGGATGTATTATGGCATGCTTTCCAATGGATTTATGTATATTATTTTATAGTGCTTGTTACTTGGATTAAGCAAGCGATTTTGCAAGATTTAATGACATTGTGATTCATATTTATGAGATTTATCTTTCATTGAGATATTGTAATTAAGCGGATTAATTACACCTTTTTATCTTTGAAATGTTGTATCTAAGTGGATTATATACATCTTTTTATTTTGGATATTGCGATGTTGTATTTAAGTGGATTATTTACTCCATTTACTTTTGAGTTGGTTTTATGGCTTTTACATGTACTTGTGAGGCTTTACATTTGGTATCCGAGCACTAGGTTGAACACTAGGACATCTATTTTATTTTGGGACTATTGTGCTAAAGTTGTGAACTTGATACAAATTATCCATCATGAATACTAGAAACACTAATTGTAGTGACGGATTAGGAAGTTGTCAAGGTAGAAGATCACATGAAGGTGCTCGTGGTGGTCAAACTGCAAGAGATCATGGAAGTGCTAGTAATGATCAAGATGGATGATTTGACCGTATTCTTGCTCTCTTGACCTGACAGGACACAAGGATGAATACTCTTGAGCAGGAGATCAGAGGGAATCGTAGGGAGCCAATTGCTAATGAAAATCCCAGAGATGCTAATGCAAATGAGAATCCAAGGATAGAAGTTCAAGTTCCTAAAGTTGGAGCTAATGCTAATAATCAAGCAAGGATTGCAGAAGAATTGGGGAAAGATCTCAAGAAAGTATCACCGCTGAAATTTGATGGAAAGACAATTGGAGATGGAGCACAATCATGGATAATAGAAATGGAGAAATACTTTGAGCTCTGAAACCTTTCTGATCACACTAAGGTAATGTGGGGATCTTACCAATTGACTGGTGAAGCAGCAACATGGTGGGATAATGAGAAGGCATATAAGAAGCTGTTACTTGGTGAAATAACTTGTGAGATTTTCTTGCAATTGTTTAGAAAAAGATGGTTACCACAACTCTTCTTCGACAAGAAGATGACAGAGTTTTAGAATTTGGCTAGGGAGGCATGCCTGTAACCAGTTATTGGGAAAATTTCTCACATCTACTTAAGTATGTTCCATAGTATTAGACAGATGAGAGATTTTAGATTAGGACATTTATTCTGGGATTGAGGCCACAGATTGGAGTTGAGGTAGACATTCATAACCCACTCACTATGGATGTAGTTTTTGAGAAGGAAATAAAGCAAGAGTAGAAGTTGCAGCAAGCAAATAGTTATCATAAGCAAAGAGATGCTATGTTTTCAAATAAGAGATCTCAGAATAATCAGCAGAACTATCAATAGAATAACAATCAAGCTAATAATAGACACATCAGGAATTTGAAGAGAGGTAATAATTCTCATGATGGAAATGGTGGAAACAAAAGAGGTGGCTATAACAATAGAAACAATAGAGGGAAAGAGATAAAGGACTGAGAGCACCTAAGGGTGGATGCTACAATTATGGAGGAGAGCATTATGCAGATGCATGTCCACATAAAAGGGGAAACAAGAATTAGCAAGGAGCACATCAACATCAGATTCATGCCGCAATGGATAATCGACAAGCATATTTTCAAGCAGCACCTATTTAGTTCCAAGGTAAGCTCTATGGACTAACTATTTCTATTTTAATTGATACTGGTGCCACATAATTTTTTGTAGATCCTAGAGTAGTATCTAAGTTAGCTATTAGACCTGGACATATGGAAAACTCTTGGATGGTACAATATGGTAATAGTGCAGAAAAGAGAGTAGAATCATGTCTAGATGCAGTGAGTTAGAGCTTCCTAGTTTTCAGATGCAAGTAAATTTGTATGTAGCACCTTTAGCTCTTATGATGTAATTCTAGGAATCAACTGGTTAACTGAACATAAGTCTCTAGTAAACTGTGAAGACAAGGTTGTTGAATGTTTGGATGACCTAGGGAATCAAGTGGAAATTAATGGATCTAAGAGACCTTTGGAGCTTAGACAAATCTTGACTATGCAATTAAATAAAGCCAAGAGAAAAGGATGTGCCATTTATATTGTCCAAGTAAAGGACCTTGACAAAGCAGTGTTCAATGACTATCCAATCCTAAGAGATTTCAGAGATGTACTCCCTGTAGAGTTGATAGAGTTACCACCGAAGAGAGAATTTGACTTCTCTATTGACTTGCTACCAGTGACTGAGCCTTAATCTAAGGCACCCTACTGGATGACTACTATAGAATTGTATTAGCTTAAGTCATAAGTGCAGGAGTTGCTAAATCAAGGGTTCATTAGACCTAGTGTGTCACCATGGGGCGCACTAGTTATCTTTGTAAAGAAGGATGGTACTTTGAGATTATGCATTGATTATAGGATGATTAACAAAGCTACTATAAAGAACAAGTACCCACTCCCAAGAATAGATGAGCTCTTTGATTAGATGAAAGGAGCAACAATGTTCTTGAAGATAGACCTTAGATTCCGCTATCACTAATTGTTGATTAAGGATGAGGACATCTCTAAAACAGATTTTAGGACTCAATATGGTCACTACGAGTTCACAGTGGTACCATTTGGGTTGACTAATGTTCCAGCAACTTTCATGAACTTGATGAACGCCATTTTTCAGAGACTGTTTAGATGATTTCATGTTGATCTTCCTCGATGACATATTGATATACTCTAAATCAGTGGAAGAGCATGAAAGGCATTTGAGGATTGTCTTGTAGCATTTGAGAGAGAGAAACCTTTATGGTTAATTATCTAAGTGTACATTCTTTCAAGATAAAGTGCACTATCTTGGTCATGTGATCTCAGCAGAAGGGATTGCAATTGATCTTGAGAAGATAAATGCAATAATGGAATGGCCTGCACTGTAGAGTGTGACAGAAGTTAGATGTTTTATGGTACTTGTAGGTTATTATAGAAAGCTTGTGGATGGTTTCTCAACCATAGCAGCACCAATTACCACACTACAAAAGAAAGGTAAGAAGTTTGAATAGACAGAAAGGTGTGAGCAAGCTTTCCATGTGCTAAAGGAAAAGCTCACAACTGCTCCTATCCTAACCATACCAGATCCTAATGGGCACTTTATAGTTATAACAGATGCTTCAGGGGAAGGATTAGGAGGAGTGTTGATGTAGAATGAGCAAGTGGTTTCTTATGAGTCAAGAAAGTTAAAGCAACATGAGTTCAACTATGCACCGCATGATCTTGAGTTAGCTGCCATAGTTCATGCACTTTAGATGTGGAGGCATTATCTTCTAGGTAAGAACTTTGAGTTAAAAATAGATCATTTAGGGCTCAAGTATATATTTACTCAACCTAACTTTAATGCATGATAGAGAAGAGGGTTAGAATTCCTTAGTGAGTATGACTTTGGAATTGAGTATATAAAAGGAAAGGAGAATAGAGTAGCATATGCTCTTAGTAGGAGAAGACATCTGGCTACCATAGTTACCATGAGATCCAATTTGGAGCAGAAAGTAATTCAGAATATTCAAGGGGATGAGCATTATGAAAGAGTAAAGAAAAATTTGGAAGTAGACCCCTTAGATCACATGTTTGATCGTTATGTTGTTGAATCAGATGGACTTCTGAGATTTCAAGGAAGGATGTATATTCCTAACTCAAGAGAGTTGAGGAAGTTAGTGCTTGAAGAGATCCACAATGCACCTTATTCAGGCCACCCTGGAGTGACAAAGATAGTTGAAGGTTTGAAACCTTTATACTTTTGGCCTAGACTTAAGACGGATGTGATAGAATTTTAGAATTTGTGGCTCGATGTTTGGAATGCCAAATAGTCAAAGCTGAGCATGTGCATCCAGCAGGATTGTTGTATCCACACAGTATCCCTGAGCACAAGTGGCAAGTGATAAGCATGGATTTTATTCAAGGGTTACCTATGTCTAAGAATATGCATAATGTCATCTTAGTGGTTGTGGACAAGTTGACAAAGGCAACACATTTTATTCCAAGGAATCTTTCAGATGGTTCTATGGTCTTAGCTAAGAAGTTTGTTTAGGAGATTTTTTGATTGAATGGAGTGCCTAAGACGATCATTTTAGATTGACACACTCGCATGACATCTAGATTTTGGACAACTCTTAATGCAACTTTGGGTACAAAGTTGAATTTTAGTTCGGCCTATCATCCTCAAATGGATGGACAAATAGAAAGAGTCAATCAGGCTGTAGAAGACCTTCTCAGAATGTATTGTATAGATCAACAGTATAAATGGGAGGAGTATCTTCCATTGGTAGAGTTTGCATACAACAATTCATACCATGCATCTTTGGGAATGGCACCTTTCGAAGCTCTTTATTGGTGTAGGTGTCAAACACCTATCAGTTGGGATAAGGTGGAAGACATAATTGTGATTGGTCCTGAAATGTTAAGATAAATGGATGATCAAATGAAGTTGATCAAAGAGAAGTTGAAGCAAGCTTCAGATTGTCAAAAGAGTTATGCAAATAATAATAGAATGCCTAGACAGTTCTTAGTTGGTGACAAAGTATTTTTGAGGGTCAGACCTCATAAGAGTTTAGTATCATTTGGCAAAGCATCCAAACTTGCTCCTCATTTTGTAGGACCGTTCGAAGTTCTGGAACTGATTAATCCTGTAGCTTATAGACTTGCTCTACCGCTTGCACTTGCCAGAATCCATAATGTTTTTCATGTGTCCTTACTTAAGATTTATCATCCTGACATGTCACATATTCTTGATTGGCGTGCTTTACAGGTTCAGGATCCAAGAGTGGTACTGGTGGAGGCCACTCAAATTCTAGGGAAGTGCAACATTAAGTTGCGTAGCATAGATGTGGTGCAATATAAGGTCCAATGGGATCAGTATTCAGAGGATAGTGCCACATGGGAGGATGTAGAGGAGATTGATAGATCTTTTCCTCATTTGAGGATATAACATAGATTTCTTATTCATGTATGGATTATGATACTTTGATTTGTTGTTATGATCTTTTGATACTTTGAGTTGATGTTATTGTTTTATGACACCTTGATACTTTATTGGTGGTTGATGGATACCTTATTATTTTGATGTGTAATAAGACATCGAGACGATGTCTCTTCCAAGTGGGGAAGGATGTCATGACTCATTTTTATGCACATAATAATTATTCTAGATTAGTGAACAATTACTGTGATTGACTTTTACCTTAAGTAATTTTATATGTATGAAGGTAATTATTATGAGTTTATATTGAAAAAAATTGGAAAATGATTTAAATATTAAATATTGTCGATATGATTACAATAATTTGCCTCAGCTATGTTTTGGAGACACTAATCTATTGACGTCGAGTTGAGTGTGAATGAATGTAGGTATCATTGAAAATGAGAACATGGTTGAGGTAGAGGCGTTCTAGTCACTTGGCAAGAACTGATGGGATGGATTACCCTAATGCAATCACACACCACATAGTTTTCATATGCATTTTGAATGATTTTCTTATGCATCATTGTGTGGAAGATAAGTGTGATTGATGGATTCAAATTTAGAGGATATTGTGTTTTAAATTTCTGCAATAGTTTATATTAAATGCATTATTTTATTTAATGTCATGATGATTAGAAGTTAGAAAAATTAGTGTGTTAAAAATCGTTTTCGAATGCATGATGTAATTACTTAAGTTTAATGTCCTTTTCAAATTGTATTTAAATAGGTATTGCAATTTAAATAAGGAAATATATATGTTTATTTGTAATTTAATTTAGTAAATAATAAATATTCTTTCTATTTACATAATTATAGATGTTTGGAAGACAATATGTAAAATAGATTTAAATAAATTATAATAAGATATATATATATATATATTATTGTATTATTATTTTATTTACTTCTTGATTTATTTAAATAAATATGTTTTAGTAAAAATAATTAACCAATGTTAATAATAGCTTTATTATAATTAGAATTTTTAACAAATAAATAAGAAAGAAGTTAAAAAGTAGACTTCTTGTTATGTAAGCAATTTTTGCTTTGCATAACAGTAAGCTGCATGGAAGATATTATTTTATTGTTTTAAATAGAATTATGAGTTCTAATCTCATTGGCCAAACTCCATGCAAATGGAACGAGACTCTAGTTTTTAAAATCTAAAACTTTATCTTTTAAACCTAATTCTTGCATCGCCAAAAGTAAGAGTGGAGACTTTTAAAAAAAGAAAGGAGGAGATCAGCAAAAGACACGCACAAACTCTTGAGAGGAAGGTGATTTTGAGCAACAAGAATTGGTCTTTGGCAGTAGCAAATACGAGATTTACAGGCTACAATAGGAGAAGGAGAAAGGCAACAACATCAACTACAAATTCATCAATTGACGTAATTACCAGGTTCTTATTCTTGTTTATACGTTCTTGAAATCACATTTTTGGTGGTTGTAAAAGATATAAGTTTTAGTTGTTGGTGGGCATAAGTTCTATATGCTCAACCTTGTTCTACCTATGCTATCCCTTAGTCTTGGCTATTTGACTTCTTGGCTGCCTTCACTTATGCTGGCCGTTCATTTTCCTTATAGCCATTAACTGCTTCTTGGGCAATCTTGCATAAATCGACCCATTCACTCTTACCTGCCGCTTGCTCTTAATCTTTGGCTGATCGATTATTTTTAAAACATAATAATCGCTTCCTTGTTTGGCTACCTGAAACCAAGATGTTATTTTTAGATCTTGAATTTTAACTGATTGAAAACTAAAACTTGAACTCTAGATCACTGTTAGGAAATTCCCTGTCAGACATTATTATGACTGTATTTCTTTCCTATGCTAGCTGAAATAGTTTTAGATTAGAAAAAATGATCTCTTTACGATAAACTCAAACTCTCAAAAAGTAGATAAAACCCTATTATCTATTATGGACTGCATTTCAAAACATATTCTTTAACCTTACCAGTGAATAACAGTAAGATTTTACTCGCTATGTTTTTATTTTGTTTATATTTTATGCAGTTCCTGTTGCCCTATTTTATTTTTCTACAATCAATATTGTTGTAGCAACAGGAAGTCTGTGTATGTTTTAATGAGTTCCATCACCAATTTGACAACAAAGAACAATAATAGCTAGATTGCATATGATATTGAGGAAACATGATTGAATAATGGATAGGAAACTATATCAAATTGATAAACTTGTGAATGCAATTTTGTATGAAAAGATGAATTCTTGGTTTTGGAAAGTGTGATTTTACAAATGATGTGTTGGGAAGGGATTTTTAAATAATTTATTGAAAAACTTGATTCTTTTAATTTATTATTTACTTTCTTGCTTCTTGGGGAAAGAAGTAGATTTTTATCTAGGAATGTAATGGGTTGTTTTCTGGGCTAGGATGCCGAATGTGGATTTTCAGAGATGGATTTTCGTCTTTTCAAGAATTGAACCAAGTTACTTATAAAGGATTAGATCTAATTGAGATGACATTGAAATAGATGTTTATTGTCTAGCAAACTTATTTATTTATATCTCTGCCACATCCTGTTGTGAGATAATTTGCTTTTCATTATTTAGAATTGCACATTTAGACATTAGAGTTGCATCAGGTGTTCCCTCCTGCTAGTTGTTACCAGGTAGCTAGACATTTCATGCAGGGTTGGGTTTCCTTCGTTTTATGAAGGGATCCGAGGAATTGTAAATACTTCATGGTTGGGTGGAAAAGCACTTGGGCCATGTTCCTGTCTCTTGGCTCGTAGGTGGTGGACCACTTGGTTCGTGTGACTAATGAGCATATTGATTTATTATTCTTGTTGTACATGATTAGTGTACTTGATTGGATGTATTATGGCATGCTTGCCAATGGATTTATGTATATTATTTTATAGTGTTTGTTACCTGGATTAAGCACACGATTTTGTAAGATTTAATGAAATTGTGATTCATATTTATAAGATTTATCTTCATTGAGATGTTGTAATTAAGGGGATTAATTACACCTTTTTGTCTTTGAAATGTTTTATCTAAGTGGATTATGTACATCTTTTTATTTTGGATATTGCGATGTTGTATTTAAGTGGATTATTTACTTCATTTACTTTTGAGTTGGTTTTATGGCTTTTACATGTACTTGTGAGGCTTTACAACAAGGAGGAAAACAATATGAAAGGGTGGCTAATAAGGTTAAAAAACACACGAGGGAGGGTAACAAGGCCTTAGGAAGACTTGCATCAAAACCAAAAGTTGTGAGGATAAATGAGCATGTCATGTGGGTTGTGAGTTGGACTACCAAATCATCATTAGACTTGTATATTTTGGGTGGTTATATGTACCAATAATGGTTTATATAGCCCCAACTTTTTATTATATGGCTTACTTATACTACACAACTTGCACCCATGAATAAATTTTGATACATTTAGTTACATGTACAACTAATATGCATGCCTTTGAATATTTTCCAATCTCTTAGTGATCTCAAAGTGACCACTAAAATTTTACATATATGGCTTTCTTTATAAAATCATCCTTCTTTCATAGGGAACACACAACTTGCCTAATTTGTAGAGAAATCCTTGTTAGAGATACTAGTTTAGGTTTTGTTCAAAATTAACAACCTTATCTCTTGTAGCTTTCTTGTATATATCTCTATAAAATACTCATATTTCCTATAGTCCTCTACATATACCTCTATGTCAAAGGGATTGCATCAAGAAAGAGTGCAAACTATTAAAAGTAGAGGTGGCCTAAACAACATGGCCACTAATTTGTTGACCATACCCCACTTGATGACCAAGTGTAATTATTGCAAGAAACATATCCACCTATAATGCATATTTTGTTACAACTTAGTTTGATCTTGCAAATATTGGAGAGGTTTATGATCCATATCTAGAAAATTTTTTCTTTGCCCATTAATTAACACTTCCATTTCTAGATCACCTGAACTAGTGCATACAAATCCTTTTCACATGTGCAATACTTAAGGGATGATACGTGGAAGAGTTTGGAATAATAACATATTGGTATTCATCCTTTTAGGAGAACAACTCCCATAGCATAGTGACCATCTCATTCATCTCTACCTCAAAAGGCTATTAAAGATTAGGAAAAGCTAACATAGGTGCATGGATGATTTTATACTTCAACTTCTCAAAACATCTAGTTGCTATTTTCTTATCCATCCTAATCACTTTCCACTTCTCATAATAGCATGTAACTATGCCATTGTGGATAAGAAAAATTTCATGAACTTCCTCACATATGGCACTACTCCCATGAAGTTTCTATTCTTAGTTAGATTGGATAGTATAGGTCATCTCACTATGGCCTCCATCTTCGTTGGATCTATCTTTATCTCTCCATCTTCAATAACATGTCCAAGGTAGACAATTGATTATTGTGAAAATTCCCATTTCTAATTATTCAATATAAATTTCTTCTCTTTTAGCACTTGCAAGACTTGTTTGAGATTCACCATGTGTTCCTCATATATTTTTCTAAAAACCAAAATATCATCCAAATAGATTACTAAACAAGAGTCAAGAAATGGCCTTAATATAATTCATAAGTGCCAATAATTTTTTGGTGTGTTGCACAATCTGAATGGATGTACCAACCATTCATAGATCACTTGATTTGTCTTAAATGTTATTTTTATAATGCCCCATTTTTGGACTATTTAAATATTTAATATTTTGGATTTTAATAATTCTAATTTGACTTGGATAGTTATTAATATTTGATGTACTTGGACTTTTCAGTGTTATTCTACAATGAATATGAGTAATCATTATTGAATCTATTTATGATTTTATGGAGTTGGATATGATATGTTTCTATTCAAAATTTGTAATTTTATATGTATATCATCTCAACCAATGTATTTCTTGACTCTTCCCATTTTGTGTTAGGTTCATGCTTAGCAAGGTAGAGCATCATAGGGGAAGGTGTTTTTTGAGACCAACAAAGTGTAAATGATAGAGACTTGACCTATGTAATAACCACCCTAGTTACTACTTTTTTTTTCATTACAAATAGACTGAGCATCTTCTACTAATTTAGAAGTTCTAACTTGAAAGATTTCTTAAACAAGCATTTTGAATTGAAAATTTTAATCTATTTCACTTCCTCAAATTTCTTAATGTTGCATTCTTCTTCTAAATGCCATTTGTTACACCACCTACATAATTCCTATGGGAAATATATAAATAGATGCCCCATTTGACAAACATAGTAGCACACATAGAGGTATCAATACTATGTATGTGTCTACTATATCTGACCACTATAGCAGAGGATATGCATATGGAAACAATCATTGCTACAACACATATGTTTGCAAAAAATAAAAAATAAAGGTAATAACACTTCTAAAATTTGTGGGTTCAATAGCATAGAGTCACTAGGTGAATAACAATCACTCTAACAAAGCAAATAACCATGACTTCACCAAAAACCATAGTATAAGTGCATCAGGTGTGAGATTTTGCTTCAAAAAGTAGATCCCTCAACATTTACACCCAAAACATTAAGGTATGACATCATTTTTCAAGGTTTTCATATAAAAAAAAAGACCCAACATAAAATTGTGAGTGCCTCAAGAATGAAGTCCCACTCTACATGCCAAAAAATATTGATTGCTCCAAATTGACACACCTAGTTGGGAAGGATAGAAATGATAGATTTGGGGGGAGTAGTGTTGGATGCTCATATGTGTAACTTCAAACATCCAAGCAACCTCTAGAGAAGTTTAGATTCCTATATAATAAAAAATCTAAACTAATACTACAAAGAAAAGGATTAGAAGGATGCATAGAGTTATAAAGAGAGTAAGGGTTAGGAAGAGATGGGGATATAAAAATAAAATAAAAAGGAGGATATGCATCAAAGACTAGTGATCAATTGTCTCTCATTTAAACATACAACAATCTTCTTCATGAATAGTAAATATTTTTGGTGGGGCTAACTCAAATTTATTCAAACCTACCTATGTATAAAACTCACTTGACCAATATATAGATAGTTGATAGCTTTCAAATATGCACAAAGAATTCAGTTTTATTTATGGTTAATAAGAAAACAAACACAAACACATTCACAGAATCAAACTAGGGGGAAGCCTCTAGGATGAGGTGTGACAAATAAAAGAAAAAAGAAATACTTATATTCATTAAGAGCCAAAAGATCCTTATAATTGAGGAAAACCCTCTACTTATAGAATGCCAAAAAGGAAAAGGGAATCGTAACCATTGTTCAAATATGGTTATCCAAAGAACCAAAATGACTAACATGTTTACAAGAAAATGGACATATTATTTTAGATAGCTTATTCCACACTCCTCAAATGAGGGGGTGGGAATTTTTACATTAAATATTAAAGGAAGCAAAATGATAATTAAATAACATGCTAATGCTCCATGGAGTTTTAATAAAATGGATAATTTTATTAAATTTTGAAGGTAGTGAAGAATTCACTATAGAACTATTTGAAAAGTGTAGTTCCACTTACTACCATGTTGAAAAAAGATGCCATTCATTGGTCAGAGGTGGTAGAGAAGGCCTTTGCAATTCTAAAGCATGATATATGCATGACACTAGTTGTTTCTATGCATGACTTCTTCAAACCATTTTTCATTGAAAGTGATGCATCAAGAAGTGGACTAGGTTGAAATAAGGAAGACTCCTCACCTTCACTAGCAAGGCACTTATAGAAGAAAACCTCATTCACTCCACATACAAAAAAGAGATGCTATCCATCCTTCATGCAATTAAAAATCGGGGCCCATACCTTGTAGGTAGACACTTCTACATCAAAATAGACCACCATAGCCATAAGTACTTTTTGGAACTATGAGTCTCTTCTCCCGCAACAAAAGTGGGTCATAAAGATAATAGACTATGACTATGAGATTGCCTACAATAAAGGAAAATAAAACTTTTTAGTGGATGCATTTCCTCATGAGTATAAAGAACAACCAACTCTTTGCACATCAGTACTACCCATACTAGAGTGCGTGCACACGTCCACCAAGAATGGAAACAAGCTACCCAAATTTAGAGGCTCATTCATCAAGTATCCACTAATCCTTCTTCTAAGCTTGATTAATCTTTGGATTGACATTATTTGTGACAAAATAGTCATCTTATACTAGCTCCCCAGTTAGCACTATGATAGAAATTTTTTCTTGAACTACATGCCCTACCATCAATTAGCCACTCAAATTTTTCAAAACATATGAAAGGCTCCATAATTTATTTTTGGGAGGGTATGAAATAAGACATCAATTTTTTTCTGGAAGAAGGTGAGATTTGTTAGTACAACAAAGGTGAAATGGTCACCACCCTAAGAATACTACAAATATTCCTATTATGGTATGGATTGACATTCCCATGGACTTCATTAAAGGGCTACCAAAGTTGGGTTAGAAATCAATCATTTTTGTGGTGGTATATCATCTCTCTCAATACACCCTTTTATTTAACCTATCTCATCCTTATAATTCCTCCACAACCACCCAAACCATTAGTGAGTAAATCTTCTACCTCCATGGTATACCTACTTCTATTATCTGCACCATGATCCCATTTCTACTAGTCACTTTTTGTAAGAACTTTCCTAATGACATGGTACCCAACTTAAAACGAGTTTAGCATACCATCCACAAATAAATAACTAAGAAAAGTTGTTAATAAGTGATTGGAGACCTATCTAAATTATTTCATTTTAGATCCACAAAATTACCATGACAAATGGTTAGCTTTTGTAGAATGGTGGTATAGTACCACTTGCCACATTATGATTAAGGTGACACTATATGAATTTGTTTATGGTCAACCATTGCCTTCTCTCTAAACATACATCCCAATAAGTTCCAAGGTGTAGACCATTCATTCCACACTCAACACACATGATAATATTCTCTCACCCTCAAGGATAACATGCAGACTACATAGAACTGAATGAAGCATTGGGTTGATCAACATAATTCAAAACATATTTTTGACTTTGGGGATATGGTTTTTCTCCAAATTCAATCTTATAAACAAACCTCCTTAAAGATGAAGGGTTATCAAAAACTAGTAGCCAAGTTTTATGGCCCTTATAAAGTTTTACAAAAAAATGGCCTTGTGGTGTACAAGTTGGAGCTACCCTTTTCTTCCAAGATCCATCCTATTTTTCATGTCTCTTGTTCGAAGAAGGTTCTTGATCAACATGTTCAAGCATACATTTCCCTACTAGAGATTGATATTGAAGGATATATCCTCTTGGAACCTAGGGTTATCCTAGACAAGTGATCATGATAGATCTACACCCACACCATCACCAAGATTCTAATGTAATGACATGGTATGCAACTAGAAGATGTAATGTGGGAACCGTTACTCTAATTGTTGCAATAGTTTTATCATCTCAAGCTTAGAGGACAAATCCTTTTAAGATGGAGGGAATGTTAGGACCCCTCATCTAAACTCTTTACATGTGTATTAGGTTTTATTAGTAAAATCTTGGATGCATATGCTTTATAAGCCATCCTTTTAGCTAATTGTAACTATCCCAAATGTATGGGAAGTGGTAGTTTTATTTTTTAAAATGATTTAAATAAAGGGATTAAGCAAGAGGAAGATCATCATTGAATATTTTGTATTAAGTTTGCTCAAAGGAGGTTTCCTTATTGAATCTAGGCCCACAATATTTTGTAATGCGATTCTATGATTTCAATATAATATTCCTCTCTTTATTTTATTTGAAATGCATATTTTCTATATTTTTTCTATTGAACTAATCTATTGTAGGAAGGATCATAACAAAGGGGATATGTCATGTGATGATTTTGTTAATATTTGAGAGTCATAGTGTGTCTCCTACACTTGTTCTTATCTTTCTTTCTATATGGTACACTTTTGTGACCTCATCTACTAAGGGTAGGGTCCCAACTATTAGGGTGGCATATGGGAGAGTTGCACAACTCTATGATTGGTGGAAAAGTGCTCTAATGATTTTATCTCACTTTAAAGCTTTTCTAATTTCAGTTTATGCATGTGTGTGGCATACGTTTAGTATTGAGGCATTTAGTTGGAGTTTTATTATCTTTACTTGATTTTATTTTTTACCTATTAATATACATATATATTAATGATTTATATTTTTTTTGTAGGTTTAGTTATCTAGTTCTAAACTATACTTACACTCATGAAGAAGTTTGTTTTTTATTTTAGAAATTTTGATGGTAAATATATTTGGAATTGTAAACTAAAATAAGCTCTAATATAAACTATGTATATGCATGCTCGTTACTTGAATTTATTTTTTGTAAATGAAGATCATATTGTACAGTTTCACTTAGTGTGAATATAATTGGAATTTATTTGATAGAATATTTATAAATCTATTACATGTCATTTGAAAATCACATTTGTACATTTATAAGAAAATTAAGTTAATGGCTTAGAGATTACTAATATAATGCTACAATGTCAAACCTTTTTATTATTTTGACATAGAATTTACTAATGTGGCATGACCATCTAAACTATCCAAGAATAATTTACTAAGTGTTTTATGAGTCTAGCTTCCTTTCTCCTCCTTTGACTTGGATTCCTTTAAAATAGAAACATATACAACATGGGCATATCACTAAATACTTTACATCCCTTTTGGTTTGGGAATATACCTTTTGACATGTGGAAATGGTTCTTCAATTCATATACTTAAGAACAAGATTATGCACTTGGGAAATAAATTTTGATTCTTTGTTGATATAGTTTAGGCTCCTAACAAAATTTAATTAGTAACTCATGTTTGTTCCTCTTCTTTTTGATAGCCTTCACACAAAGGCTACAAGGAAATTATTAAGTTGATTAGATAATTTCCCTAGACCAAATAGGATTGTACTGTTGGTTTTCAAATGACTTCTTATTTACATTGAACTTATCCCAAAATTAAAGGAGGTATGGGTATTATTGACTCTTGAATTTAGGACATTTATTTGATTGCCAAATGGCTCATGTGAGTCATCAAAGGAAAAAAACTATGGAAAATCATTATACACCAAGGGTCTCTACAACTTTTACGGATGGAAAATGGTATAATATCAGCTTGTAAGATAAGATCCTCCTTGCTTCTTTCTTCCATAGCAAATTTCTACATCAATGAAAATCATATGGAAAGTAGGGCAATAATTGACTCAATTTTTTAATTGGAATGTTGTATCTCTTTGAAATTGTCTAATTTTCTCTCCCTCTTCCATATACTATAACAAGTTCATTCAACATTCCTACTTAGGCTTACCACCTTTTTAAGAAAGGCATATGTCATTTTGGTGACCTATGGGACTATTATTCTCTACATTAGAATTCTTAGGAACATAATAATTTTTTTAACATTTTACTAAAGAATAATGTTTGATTGAATTGGTTATCTCCTTAGTCCCACTCAGCCAATTATTAAGTTCTCTACTCCCATTCACTATAACTTTCTCAAGAACTAGCACTAGCTCTCTTCCCACTATTTTTCCTTCTTTACTCTTAAATAGATCCACCTCCAATTTCTTCCCAAATGCTCTCTCACTCTCCATCTTAACATCAAATGGAAATGTAGATATAGCTATAACTTCTAGGTCAAACTCAATTTCTGTGTGGAAGCATAAAATTGATGTTAATTCTCTTATGCTTGCTTATAAATTATTACATTACAAACTCCCTATTGGGGATAGATTAAAATTTCTACAAATCCAACCTATATGTTATCATTATTCTATGTTTCCTGAGCATGTGAAACATTTTTGGAATGTTAGTTTTCCCATCATCATTAGATGTCTATTTTTGAAGGAATCTTAGTTGTGTTTAGTTGGCCACTCAAATGGAAAGAAGCATTAATTAGATTTGGTACTTAGGGTAATGCCATTTTAGAGTCCATAAGGTAAATTATTCTTAGTCATTCATGTAAAACATGATGTGATACAATTTTTAACAAATCATGTTCTCATCTAGAAACTTCAATTTCAATTCTTTACTATAACATTCTTTTCCAAATCCATCTCACATACATGGAGCACTAGAAACTAATAAACAACTAGAAAAACAATTTGAGTAAATCCAACAAAAACTTCAAAGAACTAGAAATAGATCAAGTCAACTTAAACAAATGACTTGATGCAATTATAAAGGGGACATCTTCTATGTACGTCACTAGGTATTTTCTACATGGCCATGCAAAATGTTGAATAATGGTATACAATACACAATAAGAATATTAACACAATAGAGATTTAATGTGATAAAACATGTGATTAATCCAATAAAATTAATGAAAAAATAAATAATCAATATAACACATGCAAACCATAACACCACTTTTATATGGAGAGATCCTTGTAGAAAAAATCTCCACCACCAAAGAGACCCAAGCTTGTATTAATATCAAAAGAGTATACACCAATACAATCACTTATCCCTTTAAAAGTAAATCAAAAACATAAGAGTACTTACAAAAGAACCTTACAATCCACTATCTCATGTCTCCAATACATAGAAATATCATAAACTTAACACTATTAAGTGGTATCCAAAACCATGAGTCGTGGAAAAAATATAATACTCCTATAGTCATGGTCAAGCATCTAGGAATAATGTGTAACTCATCTTACACCTCTTACACATCTTACACCCTTCTTATACATCATAGATTTTATCAAAATGGTCAAATTGACCAAGATCCCAATCCTAGGAACTCCAAGAGGGAATTCAACATTTGTCTCATAACCACCAAATTAGGAAGATTCTCTATAATTCTCAATTTTAAATTTTCAATGCAACCTCCTTATTCAATGCCTTATTACACAATATCACAAGTATTATGGAGAATAAATAATAAATTAACATTTGTTTTCCCACCCACACATGGGTGTCCCATTTTTCCCACTCCAACATATTTATTATCTGCATAAAAATATAATTAATCAAAACATAGGATTACAAGGTGAATGGCACTTCTTATCTTAACATTCTCCCACTTGACATTTACATTGCAAGACATAATATGAAACTAAAAATAAATCATCAAGTGTTAGAAGAGGAAAGGCCCAAGGCCTCTCTACATTAACTAAATTTCTTCATGCTCACTAGTGTAGTAAGAGAATCTACAACATTAACCAAAGTGTCAACTTTCTATATCATGACTTTGCCACCCTCAACCATCTTACAGATAAAGTGATACTATACATCAATATGCTTTGTATGAGCATGGTAAATAAGACTCTTCACTAAATAGATGGCATTCTAATTGTCACATCTAATTCTAACTTGTTTGCACTCAAATATACTACCTAAATACAATATATGTACCCACATTGCCTCCTTACATGCATTTTCCATACCCATGTACTCTACTTCTATAGTGGACAATGTAACTAAATGTCATCACTTACTAATCCAACTGGCAACTCCAAAAAAGTAAAAACATAACTGCTCATGGACCTCCTACTCTCCAAATCACCAACCCAATCTAAATCAATACAGTCTTATATATCAAGAAACTTGCACACATCATTAGTCCCATGATAGTAAATACAATAATGAAAAGTCCCTCACAAATATTTGAAAATCCTTTGCACAAGTCCAATGCTTTTTACTAGGGTTAGACATAAACTTACTAAGAACTCCCATTACTTGGGTAATGTTTGGTATTGTACAAACCATAGTATACATTAGGCTACCTATGGAACTAGCATATGGAACATCAAACATATTCTCCAAATGATCATCTGACTTAGGACACTGATCCAATTACAACTTAGTATCATCAGGTAAAGGAATATTAACTGACTTATAGTCATACGTCATAAACATTTATAAAATAGTCTGAACATACTTACTTTAACCAAGTCAAACATTTCTACCAACCCAATCCTACTAGTCTCAACACCCATAATGTATTTTGTAGCCCACAAATCCTTCATGTCAAAGGCACCAAATAACTATGTTTTGGACTCCCTAATCATTCCCTTACTATTTCTAATGAACATGTTATTAGCATACATGACAATGATTACCAATTGATCATCAATTAATTTAAAAATAAATACAATGATCACATTCACTCCTAACAAATACAAAGTCTAATATAAAAGCATTGAACTTTTGATACCACATCTAAGGTGACTAATTTAGATCATATAATGACCATTTCAGTCTATAAGCCAAGTTCTCCTTCCTTTTTACCACAAAACTGCCAAGCTATTTCATATATATTTCTTCTTCAAGATCCCCATGCAAGAAAGCAATTTTAACATCCATTTTCTTTATTTCTAAATCATAAGCAACAACAATAAAAGGGAATGTAATAGAAATTAGTTTGCAATAATAGAGAATTTTTTTTCTGAAATCAAATCTCTCATATGGGAGTAACATTTTTCCACCCCTATATCTTTCCACCTATCTATCTACTCTAAATTTATTCTTAAATATTCATTACAACCAATTGGTTTTCTTCCCTCAGGAAACTAAACTAGATCTGAAGTTTCACATCTGTCCAAGGTCATCATCTCATCCTCCATAGCATCCATCCAAGACTTATGCTCTTTTGAAGAAAGAGCTTCCTTCAGAAGTCTCATCTCATTGTCATGTAAGATAAAACAAATAAACAATGAAAATCTAGTGAGCTATACCTATCAACTAGTTTTTGTTGCCTTGTGGACCTTCTTAAGGGTCTAGTAAAAGGTTTTTTTGTTCTTTCTCTTAAATCTAAATCTAAACATTTTTCCTCTATATCCTCCTGTCCAACCCATTATTCTTCCACCTATGCATCTTCCTCTTCTCCATTTCAGTTTCAAATGCACAATTTTCTTTATCTTTTTTTTTGTTTGTACTTTATAAGACTTAACTCTAAGTTCCCTTAAAATCACATCTCTAAAATATACCATTTTCAAGGTTAGAGGATTCCAAAACTTGTAACCTTTAATATTGTTGAAATAACCAATGTAAATACATTTGTTATCTTTGAAATTCAACTTAGATATTTTTTAGGTATGTGAAAAAATCCTTATAGCCAAAAACTCTAATGTACAAATAGAGGGTTTCTTACTTGTCCACACTTCATACAATGTTTTATCAACCAAAGTAGAATATAGAGATCTATCAATCAAATAATAAGTAGTACTTGTAGTCTCAACCCAAAAATATTGATCCAACTGAGTACTACTTAGTATGTTTTTGTCTCTATCTATTAATGTTTTGTTCATCTTCTCTATGGTGTCATTTTGTTGTGGCATATATAGAGTTGTTTTCTACTTGACAATATCTGCATGTCTACCAAATTCATCAAATTATCTAGAATAATATTCATGTCTATTATCTAACCTTAATGCTTCTATTTTCTCATTCATATGATTTTCAACAAGAACTATAAAATATTTAAACTTGTTAAAAACTTTAGATTTATTTGTTAAAAAATAAATCCAAGTATAACATGAATATTCATCGACAAAAGAAACATAGCAACAAGATTTTCCAATTGAAGTAACATCCATGGGACTAAAAACATCACTATAAATAATCTCCAATAATCTATTTTCTCTAGTGCTACCAAAATTAAACTTTACTATTTTTCCAAACACACAATGCTCACAAAAATCAAAATTCATCTAGAATAACAAGACAAACTATCCACCATATTTTTATTAACTAGGGTCTTAATTCATTTTTCATGAATGTGGCCCATCTTGTCATGCCACAACATACATGAATCTTGTAACAAGTCATCTCTTATTAACCCAAAAATTAACCAACTTAATCACCATTAAGTCTAAAGTCATGATTAGCATAATCTGAATTAATCAAGTAATAATCACTATCTAATGAATCAAATCAATATGCATATCTATTCTAAATATTTAAAAAAAAAAATTCAACATTTCTAATATATCATAGTAGTTCTTTGCTTTTTCTTTACATTTACAATGTCTTTCTCATAGCATCAATGATAGATTACATATAAGGTTGACTAACAAGTCAAATATAGGTAAGTACTATATCTGGAACTTTGACATCTATCTTCATAAGCCTCAGCATGTCTTCTTCTTGGAAAGGAGAGAATCACCCAAGTGCTTTTCCTCCAACCACAGACCAACGGTCCCCCACACAACTTCCTACTTGGAAGCAGCCCTACCCTTCACGGAGGGTATAGCTATAAGGAACCGTTAGGTTTGCCATATGAGTATTTGGTGTTGTGTCCTTCATAATGTTTCATGATCATACAACTATAGATCCGCTCTAACTATGCATGACACTACTGGAAACATTATGCCATCTAGAGCATAGTGAACCGACTAATGCATGCAGAGATGGATGCATTACTTTGGCCAAAGATTTACATACATATACGTTTCACAATGAACGTAGTCAATTGTTCACCACCTCGACTCAACTTAGAAGTTGTCTCATCCTACAATAATCAAGATTGACCCCTCTAGGTCTTGGAAAGATAGTTTCAATTCATTTTTAGTCTATTTCTTGGACATTTGACTCCTATTTCGGGAGTACAATCACTATTGTTACATTGCCTTTGCAATAGGGAACTTGTGACTCCACATCACTCTTGTTCCCATTCTTTCTTTATGACAATTGCACAATCATGTTTTCCAAGATTATGACCTTTCCCAATTCAAGATTTCATGTTTACCTTGTCAAAAGGTTTACATTCTAATTCATTTAAACAAGACTCATATTATAATAGTCTAATGGGTTAGTCCTCTTGAATAGACCCTAACCCAAAGAATCTGTATGAGTTCTTGATACCCTACACTTCATTTGTGAAGTATTTCCATTCAAAAAGGGGTGGCATTCATATACATTTAAACATAAGAGTTTCATGCTAGGCATTGTATCTGTTCCCATAAGAAAATAAATGTCAAAGGAGGTTTTACTTCTCCAAAAAATAACGAATGCACATAAAACTACCCAGGTAACAATATTAGTTACCTATTACCATTTATCCTTGAACAACGAGGAGTCATACTACCCTTTTATACACATAGGTTACACCATAGATAACATAATATCTTTCATAATAGTCAAGTGCTGTTATCCACAGTACCCTTGACCGATAGACCAAGTGCCTTAAGCACCGTTGAGGCTTAAAGATTATCAATGAAGTTATTATGGTCCGAGCACTGCTCTTGGCCTACACCCATAATAATACTCTTTATACACTTAGTCATTATTATTCAATACTACTTTATTTTGAACACAGACGACTTGAATAATAGACAAAGAGAGTATCAAGATGTATATCATGTGGTCTACGGACCTTGCCATATCAGCATTCAAAAGTTTTGCAAGCAATAACTGTGTTTGGTGTTAGCCTCATGGCCTTGACCGAGTGATAGGTTTTATAAATGCTTTCAAATGATAACACAATGGTATCCTATATGACCTCATAATGATTACATAGTGGTAACAACTATGGCCACGACAGCCTCTTAATAATTACACAGTAATACACTTTTGTATATGATAATAACATAGTCGACACCATTAAAATAGTAGTAGAGATATCCAATCGCGTTGCTATTTCAAGGTCAATTCATAAACAAGATTCATACCTGTATATAAAATATACAGTTGAGTTTGGCCCTCCGAGGATAATTCTTGTGTGCCTGTCAGTGGCTTTATCCGCGAGCTACATGCACCAACCCCACACTACTTCTGTAGCAATTCTTTTTCTTGCTGTCCCATTTTTGAACTTCCTCTTCTTCAATAATGAACACCACCAAACATGTATCAAAAATGACACCCTATGCATACTATTGCATGTGTTAACTGCCTACTAGCAAGATCCATCACCCTTTTCTGTGGGTAGTGGTAAGAAATAGTTTCAAAATCCTTCGCCACCTTGCGGGCTTCCCTACAGTTCACCAACTCCATCATGATGTGGTAGTGAAGTTGAAGCTCATGATAAGCTTCTACTCGGCCTCCACTCACTCCACTTATTGTGGATGGTGATTGGTTGACTACCAAAAAGATAAATATAAATATATTAATATTAAAAAGGGTGCTCGACCTCTATGGAGATTAACAATAATTATATCACACATAATTTCCCCTACATCTAAATGATGTTTAAGGGTTATCAAATAATCCAAGGTGTCATCAAATGATAACATCATTGTTAGGGTGGGACAACAACAAAATGCAACCTTGGGGTCGAGTTTCACTCCCCTTCTTCACCATAATAACCATAATTAATATATATATATATATATATATATATAATGATAATCACAAAACCTAATAAGGAATTAGATAAGGAAACAAGGAAATACTCGACAACCCGATGAGAATACTTATCAACCAAAATTGATGTTCTAAGAACATCATCTAGTCGAATCGATGTGGATGATGTTGAAATCATTCAAATTGTTGTGCTGACATATACTGAACTGAAAATGACTAACAAAGGAAAGACGATAACTCACTCTACCTTGCATGGGTTCACAAAGACTAATTTTGATACTCGGATGGAAATCTAACCTTTTCCCAACATCTATCTCCTCTCAGATGATACTCTCCTTCCATCCTTGGAGGAAGATTCTTTTCCTGATTACACTCACAACCATATAACCATGATTAGTGTATCTTCATTTGATTCACAAAATATTATGGTAAAATAATCTTATCAACATGTAATCTCATGTCTAAACTAAACATTAGTCAATATTCATATAATCAATGATTCTATTTGATATTTTCCACAAAAATCAAATCATTAAACTATGATTAATCATCCTGTTTACAACATAAAAGTAAGATTAAACTAAATCATAAGTTGGGGATGTAACATATCTCCCCCCATAAGAATCATCATCCTTGATGATTAAATGTCTTCAAAATCAAACCAACATAATAGAGAAAAGTGTTATTTAAGCATAGTAAAAAGCTTTTCAAAAAAGATGGGGAAATCTCGCATAAATATCCTCATAGTTTTCCTAGGTGGAATTCTCTTTTGCATCCTGGTCCCACTAGACCTGGCATTGAGTTATCTCTTTATTACATAAGCGTAGCTTACACATTTCAAGCACCTCGATGGGCTCGATCACTACCACGAGCCCCTTGGGTCCTTCACCTGTATAGCATTCCAATCAAGAATAAGAATATGATTATCTCCAAAAATAAACTTTTTCAAATAGGAAACATGAAAAAAATTATATGGCAAGGGTTGGTGGTAGAGTAATTCTATATGCAACTAGGTTGACCTCTTCGAGAACTTCAAAAGGACCCACATATCTAGTCTAGCCAGTTTGGATGTCTTTCCCAACTTAATGGAGCTCTTTTGATGTTTTACTCTTAGAAGGACTTTTTCTTCCACTAAGAAATGCCTTTCGATGCGTTCAGCATTTGCATAACTTTTTGCCTACCATTGGCTTCCACTAGCCTTTTCGTAACTAGATGGACTTTCTCTTCCATTTCTGACAACATTTCTGGACCAAGCCTAACCCTATCTTCTAGCTTATCCTAGCTTATAGGGGTTCGACACTTTCTTCCATATAATTCTTCAAATGGAGCCATAGGCGAATTCCACTAGAGGAAGATAATCTTCCCATTTGTATTGTTGATCCATGTAATACATTCTCAATAAATCCTCCAGCACTTGGTTTACCCTTTCAGTTAGGCCATCCATCTCAGGATGATAAGCAGATCTTATATTCAATTGGGTTCTAAGTGAAGAAAACAAAGTTTACCAAAATCTTGATGTCATTTGAGCATCTCTATCTGAGTTAATCTTCTCAGGTATACCATGCAATCTAAAAATTTCTTGCACAAATTTGTGGGCTATAATGGGTGCCCCATCCGTCAAATTCCTAGGTATAAAATGTGCCACCTTGGTGAGTCTATCCACCACAACCAAAATAGCATTGTGATTGTTCCTTGACATAGGAAGTCCTTGCACAAAGTCCATGCTTATGATTTGCCATTTCCATTTTGAAATTTCATGAGGGTATAAAAGTCCTACCAGGTGATCTGGTGTTCCGCCTTCACCCTCTGGGATTCTATACACACATCCCTCTTCATTCCTTTCTAGAAGTATAAGGGTTTCACATTAGCTAGTAACTTTGTTACTCCAAGATGTCCTGAATAAGGTACGAAATGAACCTCTCTCCACACAGTGTTCCTTAGCTCCTCAGAGTTCAAAACATACATCCTTACTTTACCTTAATAACTCATCTAGTTCAAGGTAAAATCCATCATATTTTAGATTATGAGGATTTTCCAAAAGGGCCCGTTTTACTTGCTCGTAAAACTCATCCCCCATAGACTTTTGTAGTACATGATTCTTAAAATCAGAATGTATGGATATCATTGAGGAGATATGTCTTCTCCTACTTAAGGCATCCGCCACTCGGTTTTCCTTACCTTGAATATATTTGATCTCAAAGTCATAATTTGAGATTAACTCCAACCATCTTCTTTGGTGAGCATTTAGATGTGTTTGGGTGAACAAATATTTGAGCACTTGATGGTCTGTTTTTAGTTCAAAGGGTTTTCCAAGCAAGTAGTGTCTCCACATCTGCAGAGCATGTATTACTACTACCAATTCCAAATCATGAGGGGCATAGTTTTGTTCATAATTTTTAAGTTTTCTGGATTCATATGCAATAACTTGTCTATCTTGGACTAGTACACCACCTAAGCCTTCCCCTGAGGCATCGGTAATGACTACAAAATGACCTTTTGGGTCAGGTACTTTCAAGATTGGTGCTGAAGTTAATATTTCCTTTAGTTGGTCAAATGCCTCCTAGCACTTGTCTGACCACTCAAACCTCTTGCCTTTTCTCTGTAAAGAAGTAATAGGAAAACTAAATTTTGAAAAGTTTTTCACAAATTTTCTATACTATCCTGCTAGGCCCATGAAACTTTGGACCTCATGTACATTCCTTAGTACTGGCTATTCCAATATGGGTTTAATCTTGGCTGGGTCCATAGCTATTCCCTTAGCTGAAATTATATGGCCGAAATACTACACTTCCTTTTGAAAGAAAGTACACTTGGAGAGCTTGCCATATAGTTTATGCTCTCTCAACCTCTAAAGAACAATCCTTAAATGTTGAAGGTGTTCTTCCTCATTTTTAGAGTAGATTAGGATATCATCAAGAAAAACTAGGACAAACTTGTCCAAACACTCTCTAAACACACTGTTCATTAAGTTCATAAATGCTACAGGTGCGTTTGTTAATCCAAAGCGTAGGACAGTAAACTTGTAATGCACATAGCTTGTTCTGAAGGTTGTTTTGTGGATATCATTATCCTTTAAATGCAATTGATGGTACCTAGATCAAAGATTGATCTTAGAAAACACAGTTGCTCCTCTCATTTGATCGAAGATATCATCAATGTGAGGAAATGGGTATTTATTCTTAATCATTGCCTTGTTTAACATATGGTAGTCTATGCATAACCGTAATGTACCATCTTTCTTTGTTGGTGTTGGAAATAAGCCACACCCGGACTGACAATGGACTGGTCCAAGAGGGGCTAGTAGCTCAGTGGTAGTGCACTCCAGCAGCATATGGAAGGTCCTAGGTTTGAGTCCTAGCTAGTCCATGTCTCAACATGGTATCAGATCTAGGCCAGGCTAGGAGCCCCAAGAACACAAGAGGTGTGGCTTAAGGGGGGTGTTGGTGTTGGAAATAAGCCACACCCAGACTGACGATGGATTGGTCCAAGAGGGGCCAATAGCTCAGTGGTAGAGCACTCCAGCAGCATATGGAAGGTCCTAGGTTTGAGTCCTAGCTAGTCCATGTCTCAACATTCTTTTTCAAAAATATTACTTATGCTCCCTAGGGTGACACACTGGGTCTTATCAGTCCTTTATCCAACAATTCCTGCAATTGAGCCTTTAGATCCATTAACTCAGTTCTGGTCATTCTGTATGAAGCTTTAGATACAGGTTCCGATCCTAGAATTATATATATAGAGAAATCAAAAGCTCTTTTAGGAGGTAATCCCAATAGCTCATCCAAAAATACATCCTCAAAATCTCTAAGAAAAGGGTATCTGTCCATATCTGAGCTTTCCTGATCTATGGATTCTCTCTTCTCAACTCTGCCAAGTTTTTGAGATTCATAAAATGTTAAATCATTTTGAAAATTAGTTTCCTCAAAACTGTTTAGTTTCTCCATTTTGATAGAGAAAAGATGACATCCTTTTCTTTGAGCTCTTTTCATTTGTAGGGCAGAAATTTGTCTTAGTTTGACCTCTCTAGGGTTTCCTTGTAGAAAGACCTTATTTCCTAGGTCATCTAGACATTCTATTGTTTTGGCATAACAATTCACCTTAGCCTGGTGTCTCCATAACCAATTTATCCCAAGGATAACATCATATGAGACTAATGGGGCTATGTAAAGGTTCACCTCAATGGAGAAACTTAGAAGTTCATCCTTAGCCTCAAACAAGCATTGCTCTACCTGAGATTTGGTCAAATTTGCATATTCAACTGACCAAGTGTTTGCCATGTATCCAACTTTTTTAGGAATTTTATTTAAAACTTTTGGAGAAACAAAACATTCTATAGCACCAATATCTATCAAAACTGAAATTGGGAAACTAAATAAAATACCTATAGTTTCAATGGGAGTAATTTGGTATTCATCTTGTCTATTATCCAAGGCTGTATGTATATGTTGCTGGAATGATGACTACTGAGAGGGCATAGGGTTTCCTCATGGCTATGTTCCCTGCGTCTTTTTAGGACACTGGTTGGCATAGTGATCACCACCGCATGTATAACACCCTCCCATGGGTCCTTGCCTCTCATGAGGCTTCCTAGAATTATCTCCATTTTTCTTGGAGTTATTATTGTCTTTCATTTACCCCCTGGATTCATTTTGCTTATTCTTGGACCCTTTATCATTTTTATCAGAAAACTCCCACTTTTTCTGTTATGCCCTTACTTCTATAGTGTATATGGTTATGAATAGTCGGCTTGTGGCTATCTTAACTCTTAATTAAGTCATATTATCATTATTATATTGTTATTTAGTTGTTTAGGTCAGCCTAAGGCTTCTATAGGGCTATCTAAGTCGGCCTGGGTGATATCCTAGGCATAAATAGGTATATATAGGGGTAGTGAGTCTTATTAGATCATCATATTCAGTATTGTGTTCTCATTGAAGACTGTTGGAGGTATCCCCCTTGAAGTGGATTAGGAGGTTGCCCCCTCAAAGTGGCATATTATTATCAAGTATTTTCAGCATATTTACTATTATATTTAGATATTGTGAAAGTTGTTTCATTACAAGTGGTATCAAAGCATGATCTTGGCACCGTAGAGGCAAATTTTTTTCTCAACATTGGAGGCGATTTTGGGAAGAGCATAAATTTCAGATTTTAGTGAATTTTTTAAAGATTTTTAAAGGGTTTTTGAAGACAATATTAAAGAAGATACAGTCCAGATTTTAGAGGAATTGAAGCAAAATTAAGTGAGTTATTACAAAATTAGGATTTCCAACAAATTCGCTCTCAAGGCAGCAAATTTGCTAATTTTTTGGATTTTTTTCTGGGCAAGTGGTATCTTGGCCTTAATAAGTTACAGTAAAAATTTCAGAAAATTTACATTTCATTTTTGTGATTTATTTCAAAAATATTGGTTTCCATCATGACGGGGCCTGCAACAAGGGGCAAACAGAATGTTGTCACACTGGGGAAATCCTCTGATAAGGATGAGGAAATAAGTAAGTTCAAGTTGGTGATGTGTGGCCTAAGAGGAGATATATTAGACATACGAAGCATGTTAACCACCTTAATGAATGAAACAAGAAAGGAGGTCTCAAGCAACCAAGAACCAGAAGAAGAAGAAGAACCAGAAGAAGAAGAAGAAGAAGAAGCAGTAGACAAAGAAGAAGAAAAACCAGAAGAAGAAGCAGAAGAAGAAGAAAAAGAAGAACCAGAAGAAGAAGAAGAAGAAGAAGAAGAAGAAGAAGAAGAAATAGAAGAAGAAGAAGAAGAAGAAGAAGAAGAAGAAGCAGCAGCAGACAAAGAAGAAGAAGAACCAGAAGAAGAAGAAGAACAAGAAGAAGAAGATGCAGAAGAAGAAGAAAAAGAAGAAGAAGAAGAAGAAGAAGAAGAAGAAGAAGTAGTAGTAGTAGACAAAGAAGAAGAAAAACCAGAAGAAGAAGAAAAAGAAGAAGAACCAGAAGAAGAAGAAGAAGACGAAGAAGAAGAAGAAAAAGAAGAAGTGGAAGAAGAAGAAGAAGAAGATGAAGAAGAAGAAAAAGGCAATGAAGAGGAAGAAGTGAAAGAAGAAGAAGAACTTCCTAGTCAAGCTATTCAACCAATGCAAGGGTACCATGTACTATTCCTCACCTTTTCCTCTATGGCACATCAAAAGGTTCAAGTAAAGGAAGAACACATTCATCACCATCAAGAGCTAGATGCAAAGGGAAGACACATCTTGGAGCTAAAGTTAATTTTCCAAACACACCTGAATAAGCTGAGGACATCAAGGAAATATCTTCTAGTTGAAGTTGCCACATGGGATGATGAAGATTATATGAAGAAACTACCACAATTGATCAGCGTTGAGGACAACGCTTTTGTAAAGGTGGGGGGCATGTTATGCCCTTACTTCTATAGTGTATATGGTTATGAATAGTCGGCTTGTGGCTATCTTAACTCTTAATTAAGTCATATTATCATTATTATATTGTTATTTAGTTGTTTAGGTCGGCCTAAGGCTTCTATAGGGCTATCTAAGTCGGCCTGGGTGATATCCTAGGCATAAATAGGTATATATAGGGGTAGTCAGTCTTATTAGATCATCATATTCAGTATTGTGTTCTTATTGAAGACTATTGGAGGTATCCCCCTCGAAGTGGATTAGGAGGTTGCCCCCTCGAAGTGGCATATTATTATCAAGTATTTACAGCATATTTTCTATTATATTCAGATATTTTGCAAGTTGTTTCATTACATTTTCCCTTTTTCTTAAAAGATTGGGAGGATTGGGACCAATTATACCTCTTACAATTCCTTTCCCTGTAAGAAGACATAGCTTTCAATTTTTGTTCTTGTTTAATAGCTTTTTCATAAACCTGGTCCATTGAGGTGGGACAATGCACATCAACTTGTCCCCCAATTTGGGTGTTCCATCCCATAATAAATTTTTGGATGTGAAATCTCTCATCTTGTTGATATTGTGGAACATGCTTGAGTAGGTGAGTGAACTTTTCCTAGTATTCATTCACAGTTAAATCACCCTATTTCAGATTCTAAAAATCTATAAGCTTTTGGTCATAATACAACTGAGGCAACTATTACCTAAAGAGTTCCACAAACCCAGGTCCTAGGTTAAACTTGTAGACCTCAAGCCTAACTCCATTTTCTTATTCATCCATGATGTGGATGCTTCACCTGCCAACTAGTATGTTGTCCATACCACCTTGGTGATTTTAGTATAATTTCTTATTTCAAAGTATTTTTCCATCTCCATAAGCCATGCCTCTGTAGCATCGCTGCTTACAGACCCATCAAACTTGGGAGGCATAACTTTTTTCATATCCTAAGATAATTCCAAAGATAAGTGGCTTCTTCTATCCTCTTCCTGTCTGTCCTCAGAGTTATTCTCTCTGCATTCACTTTGGGTGGTGTCACCATGACATTACTCAACATCACCCCCATAATAGGCTTCCCACCTGGGTCCATGCTAACCCCTAACCTCCTGCTCAAGAGTTCCAATTCTTGCTCTCATCTCTTGGAGCATAGAAAGGATCTAGTTGAGTCTAGATTTGGAGTGGCATGAAGGTTGCCTTTCTTCTTGGCTATCTCCCATATTGGTTCTTATGTGAACTGTGCTGCAATCTACTTCTCCTGAAGTTCACATATTAATCATTCAATTAGTTTTTCATACCAATGAATACATTCATAAATGTAAATCCATTCTCATTCATGTAATCATTAGCAAGAAAGGAAAGATTTGCCAGAATTTTTCAAAATGCATTATAGTTTTCCATGGATTACATATAATCCATCCATAGTTACAAAATTTTGTTTACATCTTGCTACTACAAGTCATTATCAGATTGGGATACCTTCCCATTTTCATTTCTCATCCTTGAGCTTTATCAAATTAGTTTTAGGAGGTGGACGTACTCGCAGGTACTTAACCACAACCTCCATAGTAACATTAGGATCCTTAGGGTCATTTTCCATGACTGGTTCCTTAGGTGTAGAGGGTTCCCTTGATTCATTTTCAGAGATAGGAGCAGTAATCCTAACTGCTTTCCTCATCTCCTACTTGATGTGTTTAACAGAATTAGTGAAGGTTTCATCATCATCCAACCATGCACCTACAAAGCAACTAGTTTGTTCAAGGTGTTTCATTATTGAGGCACTCACTCCCTCAAGGCCTTAAGGTAATGTCCATTTCTCGTTACCTTCTTTCTAGGTGTTGTTCTTATTCTTACCATTCTGGCATAAGAACATCCAAACATTAGCAACTGTTAATGCTGGACAAAGAAAACATTATGTAGTGAGCTCATACGTCCATGTATTGAACCCAGTAGCTCTGATACCATATGTAACAAGTCATCTCTTGTTAACCTAATAATTAACCAACTTAATCACCATTAAGCCTAAAGTCATGATTAGCATAATCATAATTAATCAAGTAATAATCAATATCCAATGAATCAAATCAATATGCATATCTATTCTGAACATCTCAAAAAAGTTTTTTAAGATTTCCAATATATCATAGTAGTGATTTTCTTTTGCTTTACATTTACAATGTCTTGCTCATAGCATCAATGATAGATTACATATAAGGTTGACTAACAAGTCAAATATAGGTAAGTACTATATCTGGAACTTTGACATCCATCTTCATAAGCCTCAGCATATCTTTTGCTTGGAAATGAGAGCATCACTCAAGTTCTTTTCCTCCAACCATAGACTAGCGGTCCCCCACACAATTTCCTATTGGGAAGTAGCCTTACCCTTCACGGAGGGTATAGATATAAGGAACCATTAGGTTTGGACCGCCTAAGTATCTAGTGTTGTGTCCTTCATAATGTTTCACGGTCATACAACTATAGATCCATTCTGACACTGCATGACACTACTGGAAACATTATGCCATCTGGAGCATAGTGAACCGACTAATGCATGCAGAGATGGATGCATTACTTTGGCCAAAGATTTACATACATATACCTTTCATAATGAACATAGTCGATTGTTCACCACCTTGACTCAACTTAGAAGTTGTCTCATCCTACAACTTAATCAAGATCGATACCTCTAGGTCTTGGAAAGATAGTTTCAATTCATTCTTAGTCCATTTCTTGGACATTCGAGTCCTATTTCGGGAGTACAATCAGTATTTTTATGTTGCCTTTGCAAAAGGGAACCTGTGACTCCACATCACTCTTGTTCCCATTATTTCTTTATGAAAATTGCACAATCATGTTTTCCAAGCTTATGACCTTTCCCGGTTCAAGATTTCATGTTTACCTTGTCACAAGGTTTACATTCTAATTCATTTAAACAAGACTTATATTATAATAGTCTAATGGGTCGGTCCTCTTGAATAGAGCCTAACCCAAAGAATCTGCATGAGTTCTTGATACCCTACATTTTGTTCGTGAAGTATTGCCATTCAAAAATGGGTGGCATTCATATACATTTAAACAAAAGAGTTTCATGCTTGACATTGTATTTTTTCCCATAAGAAAACAAACGTCAAAGGAGGTTTTACTATTCTAAAAAATAAGGCATGTATTTAAAACTGCTCGGGTAACAATATTAGTTACCTATTACCATTTCTCCTTCAATAATGAGAAGTCATAATACCCTTTTATACACTTAGGGTACACCATAGATAACATAATATCTTTCATAACAGTTGAGCACTGTTATCCACAGTACCCTTGATCGATAAACCAAGGGCCTTAGGCACCATCGAGGCTTAAAGATTATCAATAAAGTTATTATGGTCTGAGCACTGCTTTCGGCCTACACCCATAATAATTCTCTTTATACACTTAGATAGTCATTATTATTTAATACTACTTTGGTTTGAACACAGACGACTCGAATAATAGACAAAGAGAGTATCAAGATGTATATCATGTGGTCTATAGACCTTGCCATATCAACATTCAAAAGTCTTGCAAGAAACAACTATGTTTGGTGTCAGCCTCATGGCCTTGGCAGTGATAGGTTTTGGTAATGCTTTCAAATGATAACACAGTGGTATCCTCTATGGCCTCGACGACCTCATAATGATTACATAGTAGTAACAACTACGCCTTGATGACCTCTTAATGATTACACAGTAATACACTTCTACATATGATAATAACACATTCAACACCATTAAAATAACAATAGAGATATCTGCTCATGTTGCTAGTTCAAGTTCAATTCATAAACAAGATTCATACCTGTATATAAAATATACAGTTGAGTTTGGCCCTCCGAGGATAATTCTTGTGTGCCTGACAGTGGATTTATCCATGAGCTACATGCACCAACCCCACATTACTTCTGTAGAAATTATTTTTCTTGCTGTCCCGTTTTTGAACTTCCTCTTCTTCGATAATGAACACCACCAAACATGTATCAAAAATGATACCCTGTGCATACTCTTGCATGTGTTAACTGCCTACTAGCAAGATCCATCATCCTTTTCTATGGGTAGTGGTAAGAAATAGTTTCAAAATCCTCCACCACCTTGCGAGGTTCCCTACAATCCACCCACTCCATCATGATGTGGCAGCAAAGTTGAAGCTCATGATAAGCTTCTACTCGGCCTCCACTCACTCCACTTATCATGGATGGTGGTTGGCCAACTGCCCAAAAGATAAATATAAATATATTAATATTAATAAGGGTGCTCAACCTCTACGGAGGTTAAGAATAATTATATCACACACATAATTTCCCCTACATCTAAATGATGTTTAAGGGTTATCAAATAGTCCAAGCTATCATCAAATGATAATATCATTGTTAGGGTGGCACAACAACAAAATGCAACCTTGGGGTCAAGTTTCACTCCCCTTCTTCGCCATAATAATCACAATATATATATATATATATATATATATATATCTATATAACGATAATCACAAAACCTAATAAGGAATTAGATAAGGAAACAAGGAAATACTCAACAACCTGATGAGATTACTTATCAATTGAAATTGACGTTCTAAGAACATCTTCTAGTCGAATCGACATGGATGATGTCAAAATAACTCAAATTGTCGTGCTGACACAGACCGAATTGAAAATGACTAACAAAGGAAAGATGATAACTCACTCTACCTTACATGGGTTCACAAAGACTAATTTTGATACTCAGATGGCAATCTGACCTTTTCCCAACATCTATCTCCTCCTCCCAAATGATACCCTCCTTCTGTCCTTGGAGGAAGATTCTTTTCCTACTTACACTCACAACCATATAACTATGATTAGTGTATCTTCATTTGATTTTAAAAACATTATGATAAAATAATATTATCAACATGTAATCTCATGTCTAAACTAAACATTAGTCAATATTCATATAATCAATGATTCTATTTGATATTTTCCACAAACATAAAATCATTAAACTATGATTAATCATCTTGTTTACCACATAAAAGAAAGATTAAACTAAATCATAAGTTGGGGATGTAATAAATCTAAGTTTTCAATTACATAGGATAAGTTTAATAAGTAGATGCATCAATCTTGAACAAAATCCCACACTAGGACCCCTTAGCTAGCGCTAAATTCCATCTAGCTAATCTACAAGTACTCCTATAAAAGTTGACATACACTCCAACATCATTCATTTTAAAAATTGAAAATAAATTTCATGCTAAACTTAGAATGTGCAACACATATATGAGAAATTTTATTCTCCCATCACTAAACACAAGTTTTACCTTCCCTTTGCAATAAATTGATATGAACTATTATTGTCAAGGAACACCTCACCACCATCATATGCTATGTATGAAGAAAACTACTCTATATGAGGAGTCATGTGATATGATGCACTTGAATCAATCAACCATGAGTCATCACAAACAATGTTAGCTAAAATGAACAAAGAATTATTTTTATCGTTAGAGGAAACTTTAGAAGACTTCTTCTTGATTCTACATTCCTTCTTTGTATGGCCTTGCTTCCCATAGTTTCAACATTTAGCTCTAATCTTACTATGGATTTTAGACCATCCTTTTGACTTAGACCTCTCTTTATCTCCCTTTTTTCTTACCACTATTTTCCTTAGGTCTACTATGTATATGCAATGAATCCTTGGAACCCCCATCTATGAATTTCCATCCGATTTCCTCACTAAGAAAAGTGGCAATGAATACATCCATTTTTATGATTTGTAGTAGAAAGACTCAATGCAAGGATTAGATTCTCCCAAGATTCAAGTAAAGAGAAAAATAACAAAATGCACTTATCCTCCTCTTCTAGCTTAACATCAATACTACCTAGCTAAATCAAAATGAGACTAAGAAAATTTAAATTCTTGGCTACAAAGTCTCTTTTATTCTTAAGGAATACTATTTTCTTTATAAATAAAGCTTGTTTACCAAACTCATTGATTGATAGATCTCACCAATTTTCTTCAACAAACTAAACATAGTAGCCTCCTTGGAGACATTTAAGAGAATGCAATTCACAAGTCATAACCAAATGGTTCCCCATGCCTTCTTGCCCATTGTTATCTAATCTTCATCATACATCTCCATAGATTTTCCTTCCTTTGAAATTGCTCTCCATTGATCTCTCTCCTCCAAGAAGTCCTCCATTTTTAGTTTCCATAGCTCAAACTTACAACCATTGAAATTCTCAATCTATGATCATGATGTTCTTTCTATGGCTTCTTTAACTATACTTAGATATGCAAAACCTCTAAAACAATACTCCTATTGCAACCATAAAAAATCCACAACACTACAAGAAAGATGTCCTCTTCAAAATCAAGTTGCAACTTTGATATCAAGTATTAAACAATAGGATAAAAAATACAATGAGAATATTAACACAATAGAGATTCAACGTGATAAAACATGTGATTTTAATCCAATAAAAATAATGAACCAATTCAAAAAAGCAAACATGACAAATGCAAACTATAACACCAAATTTATGTGGAGAAACCATTGTAAAAAAACCTCCACCACCAAGGAGACTTAATCTTGTAATAATTTTAAAAGAGTATACACTAATATAGTCACTTATACCTTTGACAATAAACTAACAACATAAGAGTATAGGTTACAAAAACATCTTAGAATTCACTATCCTTTGTCTCAAATATATAAAAATGTTAGAAACTAGAAACCATCAAGTGGTATTCAAAACCATGAGCCATGGCAAATGCTCTTATGGTCATGGTCAAGCATCTAGGAATAATCTATAACTCCTTATACACCCGTTATACATCTTGCACTCTTCTTATGCATCATAGATGCCATAGATTCTATTATAACTATCAAATTGATCAAGATCTTAATATGAGGTGCTCCATGTGAGGGCATTCAAAGTTTGTGTCATAACCACCAAATCGATAAAATGCTCTATAACTCATAATTTTGATCTTTTTAATGAAACCTCCATATTCAATGTCTTCTTACACAATATCACAAATGTCTTAGAAAATAAATAATGTCTACACCCTACCCACAATTAGGTATTCCATTTTACCCATTCCAACATGCTTAGAGATCATACATTATTTATCATCTACACAATTAAATACACTTAACCAAGACTTAGGATTGCAAGGTAAATAGCACCCCTTATTCTAACATAAAATAGGATGGCCAAACTTAATGTTAAATATTCATTTTCAATTGTCACAAAATTATTACTAAGATTTCCTCTGAAGCGTGTGCTTTAAATAACAATTTATTGTATCTTGGTGACTATAATAATTATATTCCTTTGTCTTAAGGCTTTATTATATTGTGATACTCTTCTATTGGTAACTTTATTCAATTAATTATAAAAATAAATGCAATATTATGAAATAATAGAAACATTCTATGAAAAATGTGGTACTAATATGATATATTATTGAAATGAATAAAATCAATTACCAAAATGACCAATAGACCCACCCATTGTATCGATCACTACAACCACTCAAAGATCCATAAGATATTAGTATCTTTAAAAAATGATTAGAATTAGATACTTTTAATATTGGTGGTTCTAATAAACATGCATGCATATAACACATGTACTTCATATTGAAGATAATATTTATTGTCCCAAAGAAACTCCTTAAAGCTTGCCCAAATTTCCAAATGTGAAAGATGCAGATTCGTCACAAAATAGGTACAAAAGAGGGCAATTCCAACTAAAGAAGTCATGATTTATAATCTTTTTGAAGAAATACCTATATATTCTTTGTTGGTGTCATCGACACTGCCCATTTAGGGAAATTTACAACCCACACATATCAAACGAGTGCTGGGAGATCTTTGTTCTTTTAAAGGCTATGTGGCATTTTTACTTTGAAACATGGAATACAAACTTTGTATTGTAGAGGTTGTTAGGCAAAATTATTTCTTACTAGTAGAGGTTCCCATGAGATCAAAGGTAGTAGAAGTTTCATGGGTAAATGGTGTGGTCCCCAACACCATTGATATGAACCTGGCAACTTCCCCTGGGTAGCCAAGCCCTGTAGGCTAGTGCAAACCCCTCTCTATCTTCTTCATTGGTCCAATCTTATTTGCCTCTAAATATTTTACTAAAGATTAATTTGTTTTTGATCCCAGAACATGTTCTTTGTTGCAAGGATTTCTTGCACTTTACTCCAACCCACAAAAATTATTCCAAGCAAATGAGAACAATCACAATTTAGAAGTGAACTATGGCTTGTCTTAAACCACACAATCAACCATTGAAGTGGAATCCATGGGTAATTCCCCTTCCCCTATCCATCAACCATTTACCTTCCTTAAGATGTTTCTTTTACTATCATTAAATAAAAGTCATATTTTTTTATTAATTGTATTTCTGAACTATTAAAATTGTATGTGCATTTTTTTCTTTTTGATATAGTTTGGTTATTAGTCTCTATATGTGTTTAGTTGCTCTTTGTTTTTTATTAAGGTAAAATGGGATTTTGAAAGGGCTCAGACCTTTGTATAAGAAGAAAGATAAAGCAATAAATCCCAATGAAACTATAAAGAGCAACCACTAGAAACCAACATCACAACTACTGCACTACAACATAAAATGGTTAACACGGGTAGAACAAACCTCAACAAGTGACCAACCCGAAGTCACGGTGGTTTGAAGTCAAATTTCTCCAAAGAGACTTGTGTAACCTCAACCATCTTATCCTTGATGCTGAAATGCCTCTTCTCAATCTCATTTTTTTGGATGAACTAGGAAGATCCAAAGGACCACAAGTAGTCCTAACTCCTGACCCTGATGTCCCTAAATATCACTTCGCACCTCCGTCAAAGGAGTCTCTATCACAACTCTATGGTCCTTAGAATCCTTCAGTAGATTGGTTTTATTATCTACCCCCACTTCTTGAGCACTTTGGCTTGAAAAGTTTGAGCATGGCAAATGAGAAATCATGATAAAAGAGCACCTAATTAGAAGTGTACAAGTAGACTATGTTGTGAGTGATGGGCATTGCCATTAACACCTAGTCTACATATAGGAGCCCTTTCTTACTTCTCATATTTGAATAGTAGTGGGCATCAAATGAAGATGTGTTGCCATTGTCCATGGCCATAGGTAGATCTACCTACCCAGTGTAGAGGGAAGTCAAATGTTTATAGAAGTTCAATGGTGGGGTCAACTCTCTCACAAAGAAAAAAAACTCTTTTTTTCTCTATTATCCTTTGTTCTACATCATGAATAAGTAATAAATATATCAAACATCTCAAAAAAATAAAATAAAAAATTATAAAAGAAATCTACATGCAATCTTAGACATCACATTAAAAACTAATCTAATGTTAGCCCTAACTGCATGCTAATTGTAGAGGAAAACTAATGCGTTGTAGACTTAAACAAAATTCAGGGGTAAACCTAACCGAATAGTCCACTCTATCATTGCATTCCTACATTGAATTATCGACTAGAGAGCGTAAGCTTATGATGATACTCGCACTATATATGCCTTCAAGACTAATTTCTTAGATTTAGGGCACACAACTAAGAGGGGGGGTGAATCAGTTGTATAAAACTTTCTCCTTTTTATATACTTAACTCCACATTGTTAATTAGCAGCATAATAGAAGATCAACCATGAAAGCACAATGTAACAAATCAAGAGCAGAAAACACATCAACACATGAGACACCAAGATTTTGATGTGGAAAACCCGGTTAAGGGAAAAACCACGGGGTGATTAACCCAAGAAAGTATTCTCTATTAGAAGAATAGAAAGAACAAGATGGCACTTGCCAATTAGGGCTCACTGCCCGAGCACACTGCTCACAAGAGGCTTACTGCCTACAAGAGACTCACTGTCTACAAAAGAATAAGTATTACATACTTGAACTGGTAAAAAGCATCTTCACCATGTTGGTTTTTTCCTTGATTGGATGCACACTTTCTCCTAGATAACCCTACAAAGTAGCCATCAATGATCAACAGGTTCTCTGGGCCAGGGGCCAATAGTATAGGAGATAGACTCTAATTTTATCTCCTCTTCTTCTTCAGGCTCTGCAAAACCTAGGGGGGTATTCCCTATTCAACATCCATGGGATATGCTTGTGAGTAACTGGGATGTTGAGACAAAGAAGATAAATCCTCTTATAAGTAGACCAAAACTATGAGATAAGGGCAAAGGGGCTATCTTTGGGCCTATGTTCAGTTGTAGACAGAGGATTTGGGTCCTAAAACTACTTTTACAGTCCTAATGATTGTTTTGGAAATTTGAATTTGATTTATTTTTGGATGCAAACCTGGACTTGGTGTATAACCTCAACACAGAGCTAGATTGGTGCCTATCTAGGGCTTGGAGTCAGTAGACATACACCTGTGAATGTTTAGCATGAACACTAAAACTAGATTTCAAGGGGATGTGATGGTATCTACCTTACAGACACCTCCCAAAATAGAGTGTTAAGTTATCTCTACTTATGGCATCCCTATTGCAGTATATCCTTCCCAATACTCAATCTGAAAACATTTTAATTTACTCCTTGAGTAGAAGTTAAAAGATCAAACATTCAATACAGGAATTCTATATTCCAGAATACCAAACACCCTTTAGATATCTAGATTCAGAAGAAGGACACATGTAAACTGGAAATAGAATTAACAAAACACATGCAAATATAGCAATACTCATATAAAATCAATCATGAAATCAATAGATTCATGCATGAGACATACAACAAGAGATACATAAACTCACAAGATTTTCTGCACAGAACAACCAAAACTAGTCATATCTTATTATAGAGCCAAAATGTCTAGTTTTCAACAACCAAAAAGAGTGACCTAGTTTACAACTTATAGTAAAACTATGTATTCAGCCAAAAATACAATAGTCAACTCAAAAATTGACAGGTACAATGCATTGCCAGGGGGCACCAAAAACATTCAATGCCACCACACATATAGGAGGGAAGGAGCAATAAGGTTGGGATTTGCATTACCGCACCAAGATCTTCTTTCTGAATCAGGTACCTGGCATGTCCCTTCGATCCATACCCCTACATAATCTTGCCATTAATTTTCACCAACTCACAACCTCGGGACGCAACAGTGGAAGTGTGGAGAACCCTCCATTTGAATGTTCAAAAGATAATCGTCGATGTCCAAACTTCCTGCCGAGATCTACGGTGTCAAAAAGTCCAAAAAGTCAAGGACCGATAGGAATGTGCCACGTAGGCACCCTGTGCATCCACCACTGACTAGCCCAGAAATGTGAGATCAATAATCCCACATTCACCCCGAAAAATTTGCTTGAGTTCCTTATAAACCAAGCCACGAGTAAAATAAGTGTCGTGCACTTTTTCCCCGCACGACCTGCAAACCATCTACCAAAAGCTCATCGCCCTGACTCCCACCGACATCGGTGTGACCAATACCATCGGCCAACTAGAAAACCCTCCCGCTGATATACACAAGTGACACTGATACAACCCCATCGGTGAGAAAAACACTGTCGGCCCAACGCTTTCCATCCTTGCTGACGCACCATGTTACGTCGATGACCACATCACATCCCCCTGTCAGCCAGATAGCAACCATCGGTGGAACCAAAATTTCCTCCGCCGATACACCCAGTTACGCCGATGGCAACTCCATCGGCCAGATCGAACACCAAAACCCTCCGATGAAAACCTCTAAACTACCGCTATCGGCGAGACCCCAAGTGTCAGCGAACCCTCCGCTTGTCTACTCGATAGCAATGTTACACTGATGGCACTTCCATCAGCCAGACACCACCCTATCAGTGAATCCTTCGCTAGCTCACCTGATAGACCATGTCGTGCCGATGGCACATACAAACTTCATGCTGTCGGCGAGACCAAGACTATTAGAGCAATAGAAAACTCCCTCGCCGATGACCACACAGACTTCGATAGAGACTTCCCATCCCCCGTCGGTGAGACCCAAACTGTCGGAAAGACATCAACCCCAGCCGCCGATAGACAAAGTCTTGGCGATGGAAGAAAATACCACTACTGAGAACGTGGTCGCCAAGACACATGCGAACTCATGTCGATGGACAAGAAAATTTAGGGTTCAAATGAGAAAACCTGCAAACGTCTAAGCTCAAACCCTTTTGACGGAAATGATTACTAACATAGGCTCTATCTGGGGACGTGTAGGTGCAAGACTGCAGTGAGGACCTCAGATCTCTGGGATGCAGACTAGTCCCTATCCATTGGGCAATAGAGTCATGAAGCTGCATTGACCTGCATCATAGATCACATTTGATTTCAAAAATTATTTTGGCGGCCCAGGGCACCCAAAAATGAAGAACCAGAACTTTATCCTACCAAATGCCTGATTCCAAACTGAAAGATCCCAATCCCAACTGAAAAGATTGGCATAGTTTTCCCATAAGGTCATCTGCTCAATTAAATATTCCACCATTTTTGACAACTTGCCATTGTTAGCACTGCCTCTGTCACTCTGCATTTTACAACCAAACATATAACCATACATAGTAGAATATGTTTCAACATTATGTAACATATGAAGGTTAAAATCCTTAGACAATCTATCATATTGCTCTTGGCACTCTTCATCATTTACCTGGCTGCTACACATCATCAGGCATTCATCTAGCTGATCCAAAAATTAAAAGTACTCAGAAAATATGAGACCCCCAATATTTATTGATATTGAAAACAAATCCTGATCCACACACCCATAGTTGCACATGTCTGGATCAAATGATGATGAACATACATTATCCACAGTTTGCAAATCCATAATATCTTCACAAGAACTGAAGACATCTGATTCATATGTCCCCTCCTCACAAATTGATGTAGCACCTAGGTCAACTGTCTCTTCATATTCATCATCATCCTCGAAAAGAAGGTTAGTTCTACACCAATGAAGGTTAGGACTCACAGCATCAAAAGCATCTACAGGCTCATCATAAAGGGGATTAACACTCACTACAAAGGCCTCTGCTTCTTCTTCATGACACTCCAATTCTTCTTCATTACTATCAGATCCAGAGTCATAAGAAGAACAAACCTGATCCATGCACTGGTCATGGATATCATTTTTATCATCTGATTGCCCCACATACAAGATTTCTGCTATTTCAATACACTCTGAAGTTGAACTATCTGCATCACTTTCCAGCCCTCTAATACTTCCTAATGAAACTGATATTGACTAGTGATCCATATGATGACCACTTTGAATAACTGGATCATTTAAACATGAATGTTCTTTGTTTATGACTGGCATGCAAATACTACTTGGGAAATCATTATTTTCAACTTCATTTGTTGGGCAAAATAAGATATCCTCCTTTATAACAGAAACATCATTAACTTAGATTGATGCAAAAACTGGGACAACAGTGGTGTGAATACTATGACATTCATTGTCAACTCCTAAATTAAATCTTTCATTAACATTGGGGGCTGTAGGACAACAAATTTTTTTAGAAAAATAACCCTTTTGAATACCATATCTCCAATTGTTTTCAATATCTATTTCAAACTGTCGAGCCTGATGCAATGTGGTGGGCTCCTTATCTCTCAATCTATAGCTCATTTTCTTATCAAAGTCTCCCAAATAGACAACTAAGCACAGTGCATCATTAGGTCTCATACATTCTAGTATTCTATTCAATGTCCTCATAAATTTGAGGTTAAATGCTGGGATCAACTCATCTTCTTCAATATGGATGTACATGAAGTCACTAATAACTGCATATTTAGAAATTCTTTCACCATATTGTACTAGAAATGCAGATTTAAAACCATGCCAACAACTGACAGAGTGAGCTGGAAGGTAGGAAAACTAGCTCCTTGCATCTTTATCTAGAGATTGAACAAATAGCCTTATAACTACATCCTCATGGTCAATCTCAAAATCATCTACCACATTTGAAAACTGCTGCAAGTGTCCCTCAGTTGATTCATCCTTTATACCATTAAATTTTGGCAAATACTTTCTGATTTTAGGTGGAAAGCATTTGGGTAGCCACAAATGCCACTGAAATTTATGGGCTTATATCTGTCTATGTTGAAGCCTCTTTTATTACATGGTTGGGACTGACTACTATACATTTTTGCACTTGACAATTCACTAGGGTGCATGGGCTGATAATACATCCTTGTGTGTTTCTGCAACCCTCTTTTCTACTCAGATTTTCAATAAACAATGACTTTAGGCACTTAAAATTTAGACTGTTATTTCAAACTTTCCTAAAGTCCTATATATAAGTCTTTTGAACAATATTGCATGCTATTTTGAAATACAGATAAGGTTCTAACAAAAGCATGCAAGCTCTGCTTTCACCAATGTTTCCCTTTTAACTAGTGCTACTTCACCAAATAGGGAGTCTTTCAAACAATATGAAATACCTGGATATGTTGTAGCAGCTGCAAATTCTTCTCTAATTGATTTCATTCTTTTATCAGGTTCTTTGATGTAGAGTCGCCACCTCCTTGAAGAGGAATAAGCTTCAAATAGGCCGAAGCTGAAAACTGATTTCTTTTGCTTTCTAGGTCATCCACCAGCAGAGTCACACATACAACTTTTTCCTTTGCTTGCTGCAACAGAACACTTTCCAGGTATGATTCTTCAATCCTTTAGACTCGCACCTTCATGGATATGACATTGTTTTCCTAGCAGAGTCGCCAATTTCTGTTGCGACTCGGATGGGTCACAAATATTTTCTGGGATGACAAAAATAACAACTTTCAAATCACATCCCTAGTAGAGTCGCCAATTTCTGTTGGTTTTTTCCCTGACTGGATGCACACTTTCTCCCAGATAACCCTACAAAGTAGCCATCAATGATCAACAGGTTCTCTGGGCTAGGGGCCAACAGTGTAGGAGATAGACTCTATTTTTATCTCCTCTTCTTCTTCAGGCTCTGCAAAACCTAGGGGGTATTCCCTATTCAACATCCATGGGATATGCTTGTGAGTAACTGGGATGTTGAGACAAAGAAGATAAATCCTCTTATAAGTAGACCAAAACTGTGAGATAAGGGCAAAGGGGCTAGCTTTGGGCCTATGTTCAGTTGTAGACAGAGGATTTGGGTCCTAAAACTACTTTTACAATCCTAATGAATGTTTTGGAAATTTGAATTTGATTTATGTTTGGATGCAAACCTGGACCTGGTGTATAACCTCAACACAGAGCTAGATTGGTGCCTATCTAGGGCTTGGATTCAGTAGACATACACCTGTGAATGTTCAGCATGAACACTAAAACTGGATTTCAAGGGGATGTGATGGTATCTGCCTTACAGACACCTCCCAAAATAGAGTGTTAAGTTATCTCTACTTATGGCATCCCTATTGCAGTATATCCTTCCCAATACTCAATCTGAAAACATTTTAATCTACCCCTTGAGTAGAAGTTAAAAGATCAAACATTCAATACAGGAATTCTATATTCCAGAATACCAGACACCCCTTAGATATCTAGATTCAGAAGGACACATGCAATACTAGAAATAGAATTAACAAAACACATGCAAATACAGCATTACTCATATAAAATCAATCATGAAATCAGTAGATTCATGCATGAGACATACAACAAGAGATACATAAACTCACAAGATTTTCTGCACAGAACAACCAAAACTAGTTGTATCTTATTACAGAGCCAAAATGTCTAGTTTTCAACAAGCAAAAAGAGTGACCCAATTTACAACTTATAGTAAAATTGTGTATTCAGCCAAAAATACAATAGTCAACTCAAAAATTGACAGGTACAATACATTGCCAAGGGGCACCGAAAACATTCAATGCCACCACACAGATAGGAGGGAAGGAGCAACAGGGTTGGGATCTGCATTGCCGATCAAGATCTTCTTTCTGAATCAGGTAGCTGGCATGTCCCTTCGAGCCATACCCCTGCATAATCTTGCCATTAATTTTCACCAACTCACAGCCTCGGGATGCAACAGTGGAAGTGTGGAGAACCCTCCATTTGAATGTTCAAAAGATAACCGTCGATCTCCAAACTTCCCGTCGAGATCTACGGCGTCAAAAAGTCCAAAAAGTTGAGGACTGATAAGAATGTGCCACGTAGGCACCCCATGCATCCACCACTGACTAGGCCATAAATGTGAGATCAATAATCCCACATTCACCCCGCAAAACTTGCTTGAGTTCCTTATAACCAAGCCACGAGTAAAATAAGTATCGTGCACTTTTGCCCCACATGACCTACAAACCATCTGCCAAAAGCTCATCGCCCTGACTCCCGTCAACATCAGTGTGACCAATACCATTGGCCAACCAGAAAACCCTCCCGTTGATATACACAAGTCACACCGATACAACCCCATCGGTGAGAAAACCACTGTCGGCCCAACGCTTTCCATCCTTGCCGACGCACCATGTTACGCTGATGACCACATCACATCCCCCTGTCGACCAGACAGCAACCATTGGCAGAACCAAAATTTCCTCCGCCGATACACCCAGTTACACCGATGGCAACTCCATTGGCCAGATCGAACACCAAAACCCTCCGATGAAAACCTCTAAACTACTGCTGTCGGTGAATCCTCCGCTTGTCTACCCGATAGCTATGTTACACTGATGGCACTTCCATCGGCCAGACACCACCCCATCGGTGAAGCCTTCGCTGGCTCGCCCAATAGACCATGTCGTGCCGATGGCACATACAAACTTCACGCTATCGGCGAGACCAAGATGATTGGAGCAACAAAAAACTCCCTCGCTGATGAGCACACACACGCCGATAGAGACTTCCCATCCCCCGTCAGTGAGACCCAAACTGTTGGAAAGACATCAACCCTAGCCGCCAATAGACAAAGTCTTGGCGATGGAAGAAAATACCACTACTGAGAATGTGGTTGCCAAGACACATGCAAACTCATGTCGATGGACAAGAAAATTTAGGGTTCAAATGAGAAATCCTGCAAACGTTTAAGCTCAAACCCTTTTGACATAAATGATTACTAACACACCATGCTTGAGTCAGTTCCATTTAAGCCCAAACCTTCTACTCTACTTTTCACTTTTCTCCTCACTACCACACACTCATCTCCACAAGTCTGCATCTGAAATGACTTCATAATCCCTTATTTATACATGACATCGACTTAGGAATAAACATCTAAGTCGGCAACCACCTATAGAAGCATCCGCAAGACGTGTAATCCATCCAGTCGACCAGTCACAGAAGGAACACCATCATCCGGAAGTTATTCTTTATTTTCAAGACCCCAATTCTAATGTGGACCATAAACATGAACTGAGCACAATCCAAGGACCTCCACAAACTTGCCTGAAACACCAAGACCATCCGTACTTCCTCTACTTACTAAAATCTTTCTCTCCTTCATCCAGAACCTTAAGAGCACAGTCTTCCATTACTGTCACAAAGGAATAGATACTTGCAAACCTTCAAACCATGAGCCAAACATGTTGACACACCACACAGACTTCCTCAACACTTCCTCAAATCCGTAGAATGGGATAGTGCATTACCGGACTTCACAGGACCTATCTATGCCACTCTGTCACCTTTGGACACCTACCGGATCCGGTTCTACTTGAGTGACTATAACTTATTCAGATCTTCATGCGGACCTTTGAAAACTTGACTGGAGCATCTCAAGACTTATATCCACAAACCCTTTAAACCGCATCCTCTAATCCTCAACCTATCTTGGACTTTTACCTTGTTGTCATCACTGTTCTTCACTGTTCCTGATTGAGACTAATTTTCTCAATATCCTCAGCACACAGCTCATCCAAACCTTCTCATTAATGCAACATGAGTATGTTGACATCAATGACAACACTGGTTAAACCCATACTTGCAACAATCTCCCCCTTTGTCATTGATGGCAACATATGATGTGAAAAACCATCAAGACAAGAACTTCTCCTTACTGTCACAACTCCCCCTATCAACAACAACTATTTACATGTCTTCTCTTCCTGTACTGCTCCTCTTTTGATCATCAACCACTTATTTTTCACATGTCTTCTCTCCCCCTTTGACATCAATGGTAAAGGGCTCATACTCGCAACTTCAGAATCACACCTGCTGCTCCCCCTGAGTAGCAGCTCCCCATCATCAATCCGGATCACAAGATATGACTGTGATATCCACTGGATTGATACACATCAGTGCATCCTAGTTCATCACCGAAGGGGCAATAACCCCTAACTTCTCCCTGAGATACTCAAAAGAGTCCTTGGGAAGAGGTTTAGTAAAGATATCTGCAATTTGATCCTTGGAGGGCACATACTCCAATTTGACTTCATCCTTGTTCACTTGCTCTCTCAGAAAGTGAAACTTGATAGAGATATGCTTAGTTTTAGAATGTGACACTGAATTCTTAGAAATATTTATTTCACTTGAATTATCACAGAAAATTGTGATAGGCTCCTCATATTCTACTTTAATATCTCTTAGCATCTGCTTCATCCACAAAACCTGAGTGCAACTAACTACTGCTGCAATGTATTCTACTTTAGTTGTAGACAGAGATATTGCCTCTTATTTCTTGCTTAGCCAAGAAACCAATCTTTTTCCCAAAAAGAATGCTCCACCATTGGTACTTTTCCGGTCATCCACATCTCCTGCCCAATCTGCATCTATATATGCATGAAGAGAGAAATCATGATCTCTAGGATACCACAGACCATACTCAACTGTTCCTTTTAGATACCTAAAAATCCTTTTGATTGCCATGACATGAGATTCTCTAGGATCAACTTGGAATCTCGCAAAAAGAGCAACAACCTGCATTAGATCTGGTCTAGTTTGAGTGAGATACAGTAACCCTCCAATCATTGATTTGTACTTTGTCTGGTCTACCTTAGGAGAGTCATCATCTTTGCTCAACTTACATCTGGTTGCCATGGGAGTATGCATTGGCTTTGAATCTTCCATTCCAAATTTCCTCAACAATTCTTTCACATATTTTGTCTGGGAAATAAAAATTCCTTTCTTTGTTTGAGTAATTTGCAGACCCAAGAAGAAATTCATTTCACCAAGCATTGACATCTGGTGCAGGAGCACATTCTCTGTAGTGCAGGGTCATCTTTTCTTTTGTTGTCTCATAAGGCTCTTAAGCCATTTCATTTTGTAATAAGGGTCAATTTGGTCCCATGAATGTAATTGTGCAAGGCACACATGTAGTTTTGCTTGTATGAAGGGTAAACCAATGGCTAACTGATTTGAAAATCAGTTTGCACGGTTGGAGGGGATAACTGCTGTCTCTACATCTTCTTTAGAGGCAGGTTGTATGTCACACGGGGTAGAGAGAGAAGTGTGTATTACAACAAGTCCTTTTTGATAACTGAATAAAGAGAGTTATGGGTATGATCTGTGTTGATTTTCTTGGTTGTTCTTAGTGACTTGATATCTTTATCCTGATTTTGTAAATGGAACCCTAACCGGATGCTATCTGTCAATCCATAGTGACTCTGTAGTGTGTAGACGGTGTAAAACCCACGGTTCCACAGTGGCTGGTTCGTAACCTAGGAGTACGGTTTTGATTCATACATGGAGGCCCTTTCCTCTGTCCACTGAAGCCCTGTATAGTATCAGTGTGATGGGGGAAAGACTTTTCATGTTTGTTGTTGTTGAATTCTTACCCAGGAAGCCAGCGAACTCAGTCAAGTTCGACTAGACATCGTCATCTGGCTAGTCGGGAAATCGGAGTGAAATTGGATAGTTTTGCTGTGGGATCAGATTGCTACAAGTGATTGAGGGTTTGATATATGAATCGGCCAAATTCCATTGTTCTATCGAAAGGAATCTGAGTTCGGCGTCACATAACAGTTGGGAGTCTATCGGCGTGAGATCAAGTGTCAGAATAGTTTTTTGAAGGACCACTGATAGACTATGTCTAACCGATGAAACTGACATCGGCGTGAAATACTCTCTGTCTTACCGAAGATTGGTATAGTGTTGGAGACACATACCTTTGTTATTCGCATCGGTGAGAGAAACGATATCGGGCTAAGGAAAATACACTTAGCTGACGGTATAAAGTTTCACCGATCGGTGAGACATCCTCGGAGTATCGCCGATAAAGAGTATCGGTGTGAGGAACCTTGTTGGGGGAAGCTGAAGAAGTCACGGCGATCGTTAGAGTCCCGCCGATAGAAGTTCATCGGAAGGAGTTCAAGAAGTCTTAGCGACAAAGGACTCGTCGGAATGAGATGAACCATCGGGGCCACGAACCAGAGTCTTACCGAAGTGGAAGGTCTGGCCGATGTACCTGACAGTATCGGTGAGAAACAAGGTATCGGTGTAGGTGAAGAAGGTCTGGCCGAAGTAAGAAGTCTTACCGACAGCTTCTTGGTGATAAGCACATCGGTGTGAGATACAATATCGGTAGAGAAGAGAAAAGTTCCACCGACGATCAAGTCAGACCGATGGAGAAGCGGGAGTTAGACACTCATCGGTGTGACCGATAGCGTCGGTAGAAGATTCAAGGAGTCCGTCGATAGAATAGGGTCTTGCCGATAGGCAAGAGGGGGATTGCTTCGGTGAGAAAAGTAAAAGGTCTTGACGATAGTGAAGACATAGTCTAATCTTCATTCGCTTCTGCTGACACTCTGCATCAACATCTCAAACTCACTTTTCATTTGATTTGCAAAGGTTTTACACATACTGTCTCTTCCTCCAAAGATGATATCATCAACAAATACTTCGATAATCAAAATGTTTTCATGATCAATTTTGAAATATAAGTTACTGTTAGCAGTACCTTTGTTGAAGCCAATCTTTAAGAGATGTTTGTCCAATCTGTCATACCATGCCCTTGGGGCTTGCTTTAGTCCATACAGTGCCTTCTTCAACTTGCAAACCATTTCACCATGCTCAAATAATTGAAATCCATCCGGTTGTTCAATGTGCACTTCTTCTAAATCACCATTCAGGAAGGCAGACTTGACATCCATCTGATACACTTTGAAATCTTTGAAGGCAGCAAATACAAGAAATAATCTGACTGCTTCAATTCTTGCCACCAGAGTAAAAGTTTCTTCAAAATCAACTCCTATTTGAGAGTAACCTTTGCAAACTAATCTGGCCTTATTTCTGATCACTTCACCAGCTTCATTCAATTTGTTCCGGAAGACCCATTTGGTTCCAATCACGTTTTTATTTCTATGTCTGGGAACAAGATCCCAAGTGTGATTCTTCTCAATTTGTATTAGTTCTTCCTCCATTGCCTTAGTCCAGTTTTCATCATTGCAGGCTTCATTTACTGTCTTAGGTTTAATCTTTGAAATTAGACAATACTCATCTAAATTTTGAGCAATTCTCCTCCTTGTTTGCACTCTGCTTTTGTCACCTATGATCTGATCTTCAGAGTGGTTTAGAGTTACATACCTTGGAACTTTGGGAGTTTCTTGCACCTCTAACTCTTGATCAGTCTCATTGAGACTTATCTCTTCTTCCTGTCTTACCGGATCAACTTGACTTTGTTTCTCAGAAGAGGCTTGGATACTTTGAATCTAAACACCATTCTGATCATCTTCATCATACTCATGAATTCTTGAGGGTCTTTCAATTTCTTCATCAACCTTCACATTTACACTTTCTACAATCTTTCTCAGTCTCTTGTTGTAACATCGGTATGCTTTGCTTTGAGTAGAGTAACCCAAGAATATTCCTTCATCACTTCTAGCATCAAACTTTCCTAGATCTTCATCCCTTTTAATGTAACATCTGCTACCAAAAACTCTGAAGTATCTCACAGTGGGAGTAATGCCAAACCAGAGTTCATAAGGAGTCTTATCGGTATTGTTTCTAATTTGAACTCGATTGAGAGTGTAGACTGTAGTGCTGACAGCTTCTCTCCAATAGATCTGAGGAACATTTGCTTCCATCATCATGGTCCTGGATGCTTCCTGGATGGTCTGGTTCTTTCTCTCAACTACTCCATTCTACTGTGGCGTTCTAGGGGCAGACAACTATCTCTTTATTCCATGTTTCTCATAGAAGTCTATGAACTCACCGGATGTGAATTCTCCACCTCTATCAGACCTCAGACATTTCAATTTTAATCCAGTTTCATTCTCCACCATGGCCTTGAATATTTTGAATTTTTTAAGAGCTTCTGATTTTTCTTTCAAAAAGGTTACCCACATCATCCGGGAATAGTCATCAATTAGCAACATGAAGTATCTATCACCTTGCACACTCTTGATTCTTGCCAGACCACATAAGTCAGTATGAACCAAGTCTAATAATCTAGTAGAAGATTGTTCCTTGCTTTTGAATGAGATTCTGCTTTGTTTTCCATACTAACATTCTTTGCACAAACTATTTGTAGGTTTTACCAATTTTGGAAGGTCTCTTACAGCCTGAGTATTGCTTATCTTGATGATATTATCAAAGTTCACATGACACATTCTTCTATGCCATAACCAACTTTGATTAACTTGAACAAATAAACAACTTTTATATGTACCAGCCAAGTGAAAGATGTTACCTTTTGTTTGGGTACTGGTTGCAATCTCTGTTCCAAAACTTTCAAAAATTATGCACTTTCCATTCTTGAATCTGAGATCATAGCCTTTGTCCACCAATTGTCCAACACTGAGAAGATTGTGCTTTAGTCCTTCAACATACAGTACATTACCAGTTTTGTTCTTCCCATCAAGAGAAATAGTTCCTCTACCTCTGATTTTGCTAGCAGAATTAACTCCAAACTTTACAATTCCTCCTTCATACTTTTCCAAATTTAAGAACTTATTCTTGTCACCTATCATATGGTGAGAGCATCCACTGTCAATGACCCAATCGTCCTTTGCTTCAACTTGGGCAGCCAGAGCTCTTTCTTCAACTTTATGATTGACAGATACAGAGGATATTGGTTCCTCTTCTTTGATGGCAATAAACACCCATTCATTATTTGTTTCCTATCTCTAATTCATCATCTGTTACTCCTTCATTATCATTTTCTTCATGAACATAGTAACAATTCTTTTGAAACCTTGGTCTGTTAGGATTTGGTCTTGAAGATCTTTCCGGACATCTTGGGGCAAAATGACCAATTTTATTGCAGTTAAAACACTTAAAAGGTAATTTCCCTTCATACTTACTGGATCCTCTTGGCAGTCTTTTTGCAATAAGGGCTTCAAGATGAGTAGTTTCAGCTTCTTCTTCTTCCAAGTCTTTTCTTGCTTTTTCATACCATGAAAGGTTCCTTGAAGAGTTTTCTCCTGGATCAAACCTTTGTTTCCCTTTTATAGAGGCCCTAGCTTTGAATGCAGATTCAGTCTTTCGAGGATCATCTCCAAACTTAGCCATTTCAAAGGCAGCCAACTTACCAACAAATTGATCTCTTGTGACTGTTGTGTGAGCTTTGAATTCTTCGATTGCAAAAGCCTTGATTTTATAAGAGGCAGGAAGGGATCTGAGAGCTTTGCCAATGATCTCTTCTTCACTCAAGGTTCCACCTACATTTCTAATTCCACAAACCAGCTCATTCACTCTTGGCATAAAAGAGGTAATATTTTCATCATCTCTCATCTTCAGTTTTTCAACTTTCCCTTTTAGACTTTGTAACCTTGCACATTTAACAAACTGATCTCCTTCATGCAAAAGTTCTAGTTTATTCCAAATCTCAAAGGCAGTTGGTAAATCAATAACATTTGAGAGCTCTGAGTCAGATAATGTGCTTAGAAGAGCCTCTTTGGTCCGCAGATTGTTTTCAGCATCTGTGATTTCATTTAGGGTTGCGGACCACCCTATGGAGGTACATATGCTTTTGTAACCATGGACCAGTATGCAAATCCCATACACTGTAAGTGACATTTCATGCGACCTTTCCAAAGAGTAAAGTTGGTTCCATCAAACTTCAGACTATCCTTCTTGTACGACGACATCCTAGATCTCCTCAAGTGGTTAAGCTCCTTTTAGAAGAACTTAGCTCTGATACCAATTGTTAGATTTAGGGCACACAACTGAGAGGGGGGGTGAATCAGTTGTATAAAACTTTCTCCTTTTTTATATACTTAACTCCACATTGTTAATTAGCAGCATAATAGAAGATCAACCATGAAAGCACAATGTAACAAATCAAGAGCAGAAAACACATCAACACATGAGACACCAAGATTTTGACGTGGAAAACCTGGTTAAGGGAAAAACTACGGGGTGATTAACCCAAGAAAGTATTCTCTGTTAGAAGAATATAAAGAACAAGATGGCACTTGCCAATTAGGGCTCACTGCCTGAGCACACTGCTCACAAGAGGCTTACTGCCTACAAGAGACTCACTGTCTACAAAAGAATAAGTATTACATACTTGAACCGGTAAAAAGCATCTTCACCATGCTTGAGTTAGTTCCATTTAAGCCCAAACCTTCTGCTCTGCTTTTCACTTTTCTCCTCGCTACCACACACTCATCTCCACAAGTCTGCATCTGAAATGACTTCGCAATCCCTTATTTATACATGACATTGACTTAGGAATAAACATCTAAGTTGGCAACCACCTACAAAAGCATCCGCAAGACGTGTAATCCATCCGGTCGGCCAGTCACAGAAGGAACACCATCATCCAGAAGTTATTCTTTATTTTCGGGACCCTAATTCTGATGCAGACCATAAACATGAACTAAGCACAATCCAAGGACCTCCACAAACTTGCCTAAAACACCAAGACCATCCGCACTTCCTCTACTTACCGAAATCCTTCTCTCCTTCATCTAGAACCTCAAGAGCACAGTCTGCCATTACTGTCACAAAGGAATAGATACTTGTGGACCTTCAAACCATGAACCAAATGAGTTGACACACCACACAGACTTCCTCAACACTTCCTCAAATCCGTAGAATGGGATAGTGCATTATCGGACTTCACCGAACCTATCTGTGTCACTCTGTCACCTTTGGACACTTGCCAGAGCTGGTTCTACTTGAGTGACCATAACTTCTTTAGATCTTCATGTGAACCTTTGAAAACTTGACTGGAGCATCTCAAGACTTATATCTACAAACCCTTTAAACTGCATCCTCTGATACTCAACCTATCTTGGACTTTTACCTTGTTGTCATCACTGTTCTTCACTGTTCCTGATTGAGACTAATTTTCTCAATATCCTCAGCACACAGCTCATCCAAACCTTCTCATTAATGCAACATGAGTATGTTGACATCAATGACAACACTGGTTAAACCCATACTTGCAACATTTCTATCCTAAACTATATCATACAAACTTATTCTAATCAACTTAATTAACTGCAGTTTACAGAAATGAAAGAACAACAAAAATAGCTAAAAACCTAGTTAATATAGGTACCCCTAGCATAGGCTGAAGATAGCTTAATTCAACAAAGAATCACATAATTAACTTGAAATACATAGAATGAGAAAAGACTTAATCACTAACCTCTGGAGGACTTCAAAGATGTATTCTATTCATGAATCTTGACTATCAGAAATATCAATCACGATTTCTTACTGCACAATGCAATGTAAAAGATAACATGAAATAGTCTAACTAGAAATGCATAAATAAATAAATGAATGTATGAAGCAAGAGTTAGTACCTTGAGTGGCCAACTCAGGGAACTATCTCACTTCTTCTGGAAACTAAATCTATTCCAGATCTTCACACAATTTCATAACATTCAGTTGAATTCAATTCATATCAAAGACAGAATCTTCTTCAGATTTTATTCAAAATCAAAACATGTTTGGAATAAAAGATAACAGACAATTGTAGAAAATAGAGTAATGGCTATATCAATAGAAAGTAAAAAGAATAGCTAACTCCTCAACAAACTCATCCCCTAACTTATACAAAAGTGGGAGAGTTGTATGCGAACTTCTAACTAACTGTGATCATCAATTTATCCCTGGATATTAGGATATAGTTTTGAGATCAGCTTATTAATCTAGAACAAAGGAAACAGAGTCCTATTCGAATAGAAATCCCATACAATGGCTCATGAATGCAAACACATAAACTACGGTTAGACTTCTAGAATGAGTCTTCTTCTTCCTTGAATTTATTCTTCCATGATGAGCACATTCATCTCCATCGATCTTCATTTTTGGCACTTGGACTGTACTTTAATCAATTCCCCTGCTCTACACTCTACTACAATGACTCCTTCCCAGATGCTATGCCTTTGCTGCACAAGGTTAATTATTCCAACATATATACACATAATAACCTTTCATATTACACTTATGAAATCCTATTTATATTACATGCTTATCAATAATTTAAAACATCCATTTGATAATATAATCACCATATTCTATTTATCAGCTAGGGTTAAAGTCTTCAGAAACTATATATGAAACAACATAAAATACAGATAATGTCTCTGAAGTCTTTGCAGAACCATATAGAAAAGGTCTTAAAACATATGAAAACAGTATAAAAGGAGGCAAATATTTCATCCCAACATTCCCTCCAACTTAAACTTTTGTTTGTCCCTACGAAAAATTAAAGAACTAGACATCTATGGCAGGCGGTTATAATGCAAAGTAATTCTTCTAAGGTTTGTGTCCTCACTAACTCCTTTTCCCTGCTTGAGGTAGAACCCATTATAGCATGCAAGTCTTTCCATCCTGATCAGCTCAGCATGCCTACACTGCTCACTTTTCCCTCTTGTCCAATGTGGCACTGGATAAAGAAAGATAGGAGGCTGATAGGTGAAAGGTAACATGATACTCCCTTTTGCTCTGATATCTGGATATACCTGCATAATCTCTCAAGCATATTCATGAAGTTGTGGATAGAATGGGGTTCCTTTCTTTGTAACTCTAGAGTTAGACTGTCCCATCTGCTCTGCACATACCTTTGACAATTTTGGATGATAGACACTACCATCCTCTATATTCTTCTGTAGTCCCTAAGTCTTAAATGCATGATCACCTTACCTAGTCCTTTATGAGAAAGTAATGTTAACCATTGGGTCAAGATAATTTCAGGCTCCAAGGCTTCCTTCCTCAGTTGTAGTGGTACTTTCTTTTCCTGCTCTTCATATTGGTCCATCAATAACCCTAAGTTGTTCATTTTTTAAATATGACATTAATGCTCTAAGCTGTAGGTCTCCAACATAAATGCAGGGATCCCATTTTGTATCTTCATCCATCATATAATTGTGCAGGTAATACTCACACAACTAGTCATGTTCTTTTAGGCTAACCTCTTTGAAGTAATTACAAAAGATAAACCTTGAATGCAAGTCGGGTTGATCATTGATAAATCTTTTAAATTGAAAACTGAGAAATTTTTCTTTCAAAAATAGTGCATACACTCTTGATGGAGGTCTGCATCCCATAATCTACTTGGCTCTTTTAATAACCTCTGCCAACTTTTGCTCTGACTATTTAATCTTCAAATCCTTTTCTGCAACATATTCATTGATGTTATGCTTCTCTTTTTCCTATTTTTCCTTCTCTTGCCTATTTTCATTAGTCAATTTCTTTAGTTCAAAGCCCAAAGACAATGTAGTATGGTACTTTGGGGTTTTTACCATAGGAGGTTGGAGAGTAAGAACTTCTTCCTTAATCTTTGTTTTATTTTCAGCCAACTGTGCCAACAAATCTAAGTTAGAACCGTGGCCATAAGTTTGGATCTTCTTCTCTAACTCTTGAATCCTCATTTCTTTTTCTCTATCTCTTTCTTCATAACCCCTTACCTGTTCCTCAAGTTGCCTTATTCTGTCTAGGGCTTCCTACAATTCCTTCCTAATATCTTTGTCTTCTAACAATTCCTTTTCACCTTCAAAATTTTCATCATTCCCTTTTTCAAGGGCATCAAAAACTTCCTTAGCAAAGTCATCTGGAACAAGTTTTCCCCTTTTCTTAGTAGTAAACAAATCTTCTGATTCAAAATCAGAAGAAGAAATGTACCTTCATTTTCTAGTAGACATATTAACATTTGTACAGGCATCGACAGAAGCATCCTCAAGAGGGTTTTCTCCTCCATCTGAATATAGATTCAGAGGAGTTGGATCAGTATCCTGTTGGCCTTTATTTTTGTCTTCTTTTTTTTGGTGCTCAATAACTTTCTCTTTAACACCTTGCTTCCTTAACCTCCCTGATCACCTAGGAGTAAAATCTCATGTTTTTCTACCTCTTTCCTCTTCTTGTTGTTCTCCTTCTTCTCTTTTTTCCCTTTCCAGATGTTGAGGAAGTGGTTCTTTTTGTTTTAGGAGCAGAGGTTGAGGGCTCTTCAACTGATACAGGGCTAAACTCTAGAGGGTTCTTAGGTTGTGTTTTTTCTTGCTCAGTTTCAACAGGGGGTTTAGTTTCATGTGGAATATCTTCTTCTGGCTCTGGTGCTTCTAAGAGTGTTGAGATGTCTACACATTGTTTAAAGGCTTCCCACTCAATCTATGGGTACTGAATCCTTAAACTCTTTTTTACTAACAAAACTATTAAACAATGGTGAGAAAGAGTTGTGTATGCTTGTTGTCTCTGATACTCTGAAGACATCCTTTTCAGCATAATATACAAATAATTGGGAATATTGACAAGTTTCTCATGTCTCAAATGGTTGAGCTATTTAAGATGTGTAGTATACAACATATTATATCTACCATCACAAGTAATATACTTGATAATATAGAAAGCACATTTCCCCCAAAAATATGGAAGAGACAATCATTTGGTACCTTGTGTGATAGAATCTAGGTGTTCAGCTCTTTCACAAAACTCATCCCTGGCCACAGCTACATCAACCTTGGCTAGATACTCAGACCCTATTCTAGGTGTTGGAAACAAGGTAGATAACTAAGAGGGGGGGTGAATCAGTTATCTTAAATAATTTAACTTTCTGTTCTTCTTTAACAATTAGTGTAGCATCAAAACATATAAGCATGCATAACCATGAGAGCAAAAATAAAATTAATACACATAACACAATGATTTTGATGTGGAAAACCCTATTAAGGGAAAAGCCATGGGTTGACTAACCCAAGACTGTATTCTCTATTAAAAGAATAAGAAATACAAAATGGCACTTGCCAATTAAGGCTCACTGCCCAAGCACACTACTCACAAGAGGCTCACTACCTACAAGAGATTCACTGTCTACAAGGTATATAGAATGTAACCAGGTGTTTGAACTGATTAGAGGCATCCACATATGCTAAGGTTTAGTTCCAGTTAGGCTCAATACACTGATCTGCTGTACTTCATTCTTCCTTTGCTTAGTACTGCTATTCTTTCACATACCGGACTTGTATAACTGCTTCCACATTGCTCTCTGCTTTTCTTCACATACTCTATCACACACACTCTCCTTTATATCAAAATCCATCTAGTATATATATCTGCACCAAGGATTTCAACATCTTTCTAGTCAGAAATAGGAATACTCAAGATATTTACTAAACCCTGATCTGTCAGCCGAATCCATACTCACAAAGTGATGCGTATCCAAGACATAGAGTTAGAAGTCATTAATCAAGTTGGCCAACCATGTATGATCTCTTAAGAAGCTTGATCATCATCAATTTTTCATCCAGATTAGGGTCTAATGCTCTGTCGGTTAGTTCTTGCTCAGTCTGCTCTGCCTGTCAGGGACCCAACACTTAGGTGCTCATATCTTTTCACTCTTTCATCACCAGAGGCTCTATCTCTGGAATGGGATAGTCATGGTACTCTTCTTGACTTCCCCAAGTCTACACTTTGCTAAGATACATCCTTTGAGAGATCTGGACCTGACTGTCGAACCTTGCTGCATGCTCTATTCTTGCTCCCCAGACCAAAATACTCTTCAATCTGACTTCAAGTATAGACATACCATGTGCTGCAGATGTGTGAGACGGACTTTGTTGCCATCAATGACAACAATCAAGAAGCCACACAGTGTCTCTTGCCAACAATCTCCCCCTTTGGCATTGATGGCAACACTTAGTGAAAAATGACTAAGTGTTATAACACACTCCCCCCTGGCTGATGTTCTATCTTATGTACACTTTTACCGGAGCTCCTCCTTAGCTGGATTCCACACGTTTCACTATTCCTCACTCCCCCTTTAACATCAATGGTAAAGGGTGAAATTTGCACACCAAAATTTGTAAAGAAAAACAACCTATACATTACCAGATAAGTATATATACATGTTGTACTTACATATACTTAAGGATATCCGCAAAGGTATTCTTCAACTATGCAACTTCTGTTGCCCAACTCTGCTTCATCCTGTCCAAAATTGATATGTGGCCACTTAACAAAAATGCAAAAGATTCTCCCCTTCTTAGATCTACTGGATCACTGGTCTGGGCTGTGGTTTGAGCATCAGTTAAGGCCTCATGCATGGCCTCTAACTTGGGGATAATTATTCCTCTTAGTTCACTCATCCTACTTATCATATTCTTCCTCTCTTTTTCAAGCCTCTTTATTTCATTTATGATGGTGATGGCTTGGCACTCTTGATTTATTAAAGATGTGGTGAGGGGATCAAAATTTTGAGATAAACTTGATAGTTTACTCTCTTGTTCTTCCACCTTCTTGGCAATGTATGTTGTCACTATGGACCAAGATAGACAAAATTTGTATAAATCTCTGCCATCTTTAAGAGCATTTTCTACGCTCTTTATCCCAATATCCAGATTTCTCCTATCATTTTCTATAAGTCCCTATACTTTAGAGAATCTCTTTCCCAAAAACTCTTTCCAGAATTTCTCTTCTGCTGATTTCTCTAAAGAGTCAAAATGTGTGCTAATAGAATTAACAAGAGATTTCAAGTTACTGGATGAAGAGGCTAAAAGATCCTTCTGGAAGGATGGCATGATCTTCTCCAACACATCGAATGCAATCTCTATCATCTCATAGTCTTCCATGTGAGACTTCAGAAGCTTTTCTTTTTCTTTGGCTTGAGCAAAAGATGCTACCTTCATTGTCTGGACCGGAGAGAGAGTCAAAATTGAGTGGTCCTTGAAACAACTCCGATTCATCTAATTCCATCATTTCTTTGGTTAGGAAATCTTTAACTACTTCTGCAATGTCTCTTGCTAGAGATAGAGTCTTCTTTCCTTCTACAGCCTCAGAACTATCACCTGGAGTCTTCTCTATTTGATCTTCTTCTCTTCCCTTTCCCTCTTCTTCTTGACCGATTTCCTCTTCTTTTCTTTCTTCTCCTTTAGTTCCAAAGTCAGTAGGGGGATCTAGAAGAGAGATGTTTACTTCTTCATGGACTTCCTCTTCAAGAACAAAGGAATCCAAGTCCTTAGTCTTTTCCTCACTTATCTCCTTTAACTCTTCTGCAATTTTCTCAGTAGAATCTTCCTTTGGTGCACTTAATCCTTCGACATCTATGGCAGAAGGTTCATCACTTATATCCTCTATAATAGGAAGATTGAATCTTTTATATGTATTTTTGAGGATGTCTTCAGTCTCTTTTGCCACTTGATCAGTCTCTCTGAGCATAAGCTTGTTCATTCTGGCTTTTCTCCGGAACTCATCCTTGCAATCCATGAAGATCATGTTCATTTGTTTTGGAGTGATGGAAGGATAGAGCTGAATAGCTATCTGTTCCCAGATCTCCATATCCTTTTCCTTGGCATTGTCTTCTCTGAGTTCAAGTACTTTCTCTAAACTCTTGGGGATTAGAGAGATGATTTCAATGAATGCTTTATTATATATGTTTAAGTACTTAACTACAGCTTCTTCCAAGATCCTTTTATCTGTGTCACTATACTCATCATAGAATTCTATCATTGGTTGCAAATTCCCATCCACAATAACTGCCTTGATGACATCATCAATGCAGAGTGTAGCTCTTTCAACAAATTCTTCTGCTTCTTCTTCTTTGTTTTTGCTAGCAGATGATTCCACAAAAGTTTTATTTTTCTTCTTCATTTTCTTAACCTCCTCATCTGTCTCTATCTCTTCATCATCCTTTTGACTTCTATAGGATCTTGTAGCCTTGGTTTTAGTTCTCTTTTCTCCCTTTCCGGATGTCTTTACTTCCAGTTTGGAGGATTTTGAGCTCTTAGAGATGGTAGGTGCAGAACTCTTTGAGGATCTAGTCTGGGAGGGGGCTTGCACTGGATCACTTTCTTTTTCTGCATCTTGTCTCTCTTTCTCTACTCTTTCTAGTTTCTCTCTATTTGCATCGACTGCTTCTTTTGAAATGCCATATCTTTTGGCAACTTCCTCTACTTCTCTTCTCACTTTTCTTTTCATCTCTGGTTGTCTTAGCTCAACATGAATTTTCACACTCAATTCTTGAAAGGTTCCAAACCTTTCTGCTTCAAGGTCCTTAGGATCACTTAGTAGGTGTTGGACATGCAGTTCCATAATTTTCTCATCCACCTCATAGCCCATTGGCATAATCCAAACTATTCTGGGCTCTACTACCTCCATTAGGCATTGATCAGTGTCTACCATAAAACACACTGTATCTTTATATTTTTCAACTAATGTCTGAGGAATTCTTTCTCTAGCCTACATCATACCTTAGAAATTCTTAAAATATCCCTAGAGAGCTATGCTTTGAGCCTTGGCATCACCAAGCCCATACATATAATCTTTGATTTGTATGGCAACCAGTCTATCATTTTACCATATCCAGCCACTTGTTCTGGGTAGCTCATTCATATAGTAAAAGAAGAGACATAGTATTAGGCCACCATACTTGAATGAGTTCTTCTTATCCTTCTTTATTTTCTGCAAATTTTCTAACAGTTGGCTCAGAAGAAGCTTGCATAGATCATAGTCTGCATCTTTCCTTAGCATTTCATATGTAGTATATATAGCAGTTCCAGATACTAAATTCTCCCTACTGGAGTGATAGATTTTGTAACCAATTATCATAGAGGCAAATTTGATATCCAGATCTATGATGTCTTCTATTGTCTGGTGCAGGAGCACCTACCTGACAGCTGGCCTCCATGAGGCAGTTAGTTTGTTATAGGTCTGGTTAATGTTTTCAAGAAGGTCTTATAAGACCAATGCATGTAATAAGGTCCAAGTTGACCGTGCTTTTCTATTTTTAGGTAGTTTGTTATGACAACTGTTATGCTGTATGTCCGGTTGAATCTCCCAGCCGCCTGGAGAGATTTCCCAGCCGCTTGGAATCAAGTGGTAGTACTCGCAGGAAATCCTATTTATGCATGAGGATTGGTTGGTTTTAGGCAGTATTGCAGATCATCGATCAGACTTTGCAGAGAGTGAGACAGAGAGAGAGAGACAGAATATTGTATTTGCATCTTTTGAAATCAATAAAGAGATCCTGTTTGTGTCCATTCTCTGTTTTGAATTCCATTGTGTAATCGAGTTGCTGTTCTGGTGGTTGCATGGATTCGCTGATCCATTCCACCGGTTGATTCGTCGAATCGGTGGAATGGCTATGTACAGTAGTTTAAGATTTAGTTTGCATTTTCTGTTTGTTCACATGTATGTTTGCAGGATCGCAATCAAGAGGTGTTGAGAACCCTAGCATGGGTATGTGCTAGGTCATGCTGGTAGTTCGAGTCTAGAAGATCGCCCTGAAAGCAGATCGGGTCACCTCAGGAGGTTCGGCGGATCGAAATTTGCTAAGGTTAGAAATTCGTCACAACGGCATCATCAGGATATTTCTGTGTATATCCTGCAGTTACAACAGGCATCGTCTAAGTAGATGGAGGTGAACATGATGCAGTAGATTGCATAAGGTGAATGCGCATTGGGGTGATCATCATCAGGTGTTGCCGAGGAGGAGCGTATCGACATAAGGTAGAAGATCGGGTTGATAAAACCATCGCGGGCCGATAATGTTAAGTTTGGCCGACAGCAGGATATTGGAGGAGCTGCATATGACGTCATCATCATCAGGATAATCGTCATCAGGACATTTCGAAATATCACCCGATAAAGGTTTATCCTGCTGACCATAAGTGTTTTGGTATCGGCATAAGGCATTGAGAAGATAAGTGGATTGTGAGAAGGAATATTCGGCGGAATATTCGTCATCAGGATAAAGTTGAGTATCATCATCAGGATGTTTCAATATGACCGGATAAGTCATATCCTGATGCTGCTTGTTTAAGTAGGTCAGATATCGGGGTGACGTAAGCATCGAAGGAAAGGTGCATGAGGTTGTCGTCATCAGGATATATGGAGGGAACCGGATATTTTATATCTTGCTGATGAACATGATGTCGAACATCATGATGCTGCAGATAGAGGTTCGCGGTAAGATGAATAGTGAACATCAGGAGGATGTTTGCACTTGCCGAATGTGATGATGCTGCCGATAGCCGAATATGATGATGCTGCTGACAGACGAAGGGTCGAAGGTTTGTTTGCAGAAGGATATCGGTCGGCAGAGAAAATATGATGATGCTGACAGTGTTAACAGAAATATGATGATGATGAAGGGTTGTAGACGTACATGCTGTATGTCAAGGTTTTAGTGTGGATGCCTCTGCATCATAGTGGTATCAGAGCTCAGCAAAAGGTCTGGGCTGTTGTGTGTTGATTCTGTCACCGAAGGGACAGAGGTAGAGGAGTGAGAGGTTGACAAAATGCCTCCGAAAGGTAATGGTACTGCAAGGGAGTTGCAGGAGATGAAGGAAAAACATGCCAGAGAGATGAGGAAGATGAAGGAGCTTGCTGAAGCACTTCAAGCCAGGCTTGTAGCCTTGGAGAAGAACAAAAAGAGGGAAGTGGACGACAGTGAATCAGAAGAAGATGAAGATACTGTTGAAGAGTATGAAGAGGTAGCTGAAGGTCTGGATGCTGAAGACTAGAGATTTGCAAAACTGTTAAAGGTAGTACAGAGTGGTAAACCTAAGGTAAAGGTTGATGTTTCCAAGTATAATGGAAGTTTGAATGAAGATGAGTTACTGGATTGGATTGTTGCACTTGATAATCACTTTGAATGTGAAGATGTTGCTGAGGATCAGAAGGTAAAGATTGCAAAGACCAAGTTAGGAGGTCATGCTTTGGTATGGTGGGATTATGTACAATCCGAGAGAAGGAAACAAGGGAAGTCAAAGATCACTTCATGGGATAAAATGGTAGCAAGGATCAAAGGTAAATTCTTGCCTAGGGATTATGAAATTCAGATGTTTAAGAAGCTGCAATTTTTAAGGCAGAAGGAAATGGATGTGAAGGCATATACTGAGGAGTTTTATAAGTTGAGTATGAGATCTGGTCATCATGAGAATGAGGTAGAAAAGGTGGCTAGGTACTTGGCTGGCTTAAGATTGAACATACAGGATGAGTTAGTTTTAGCTAACCCTAAGAATGTGGAAGATTGTTACCAAATGGCAATCAGGATTGAAGAAAAGATGAATAGGAGACAAGATAAGTCCATGAGAGGAAGAGGAAGCAATATGAGGGGAAGAGGAGCAGCCCCTACAACAAGGCAAACCAATGAGGGTCAAGAAGACACTGGTAAAGGACAGGGACAGTCTGATTTCAGAGGTGGATGGAAAGGTAATAGAGGCAGATTTGGAGGTGGTAGAGGTTCTACTACATTTTCAGGAAAGTGTTACACCTATGGTGAGTTTGGTCATCCATTTTTCAAATGTCCAGAAAGTAAAGGTTCATCATCCAGAGATGATAGAACGAATGACAAGAGAGTACAACTTGTGCAAGAAGAGAAAGTAGAGCAAAGTGTGCAAACTTTAAACACTTATCAAGATAGAGTTCCTGACGGTTATGGATATCCTAAGGAGGGAGAAGCATTGATGCTGAGGAGAATTAGTTTACAGCATCAAAGGATATGATGCAAAGAAGAGCTCTTTTCAAGACCACATGCAAGAGCAAAGGTAAAGTATGTAAGGTTGTCATTGATACTGGTTCAACAGATAACATGGTATCTCAGGAAATGGTGGATAAACTAAATTTGGAAAGGATTCCACATCAACACCCTTACAAGGCATCTTGGGTGAGTGATAGTCAATCACTTTTTGTCTATGAACAGGCATATGTGGATTTTCAGATTGGAGCATATCATGATAGAGTTTTGTGTGACATTTTGCCCATGGAATGTTGTCACCTACTGTTGGGTAGACCATGACAATTTGATAGGAGGGTACTGTATGATGGGTATGCTAATACCTACACCATCAAGAAAGATGGGAAAACTATTATGTTGATGCCATTGCAGGAAGATGCTGCAGTACAGGGGGCAGCCAAAATCATTTTAGTGGGAAAGAAGGAGTTTGTGCAAAAGCCTATAGGAGCAGGCATAAAGGTAGTTGAGGACATTGCAGGGAAAGAAGTTGTTAAGGACAACAGGTTGAAGAAAGTTTCAGTTGTGACTGACAGAGGTCATCAGCAGGTTCAGAAACAGGTTTGCAAACAGCAACCAGTTGAGAGGAATGACAAGGATGTTGTCATAGTTGGGACTATTGTTTGTCCTATAAGAGTTGAAAGGAAGATAGAGTTGAACATTACAGAAGTTCAAGAGGCAGTTCAGATAGAGGTTCTGGTCAGACAACCTGACAAACACAAGGTATGTGAGAGAAGGGCCTACATTGACAGGCATGAGGATTTACTTGCAAGAAAGCAAGTTACAGTTCAGAAGTCTTGGAGCAGCCGAGAGCCAGCAGAGGACAAAGCTGGAACAGGTCAAGACACTGCAAAGGCAAAGTATAAAGGTGGAGGACTTCCACAACCTAACTCATGGGACATGAGTTCTTTTCTGTTGGGGAGTATGGTGCAGGAGCACCTACCTGACAGCTGGCCTCCATGAGGCAGTTAGTTTGTTATAGGTCTGGTTAATGTTTTCAAGAAGGTCTTATAAGACCAATGCATGTAATAAGGTCCAAGTTGACCATGCTTTTCTATTTTTAGGTAGTTTGTTATGACAGCTGTTATGCTGTATGTCCGGTTGAATCTCCCAGCCGCCTGGAGAGATTTCCCAGCCGCTTGGAATCGAGTGGTAGTACTCACAGGAAATCCTATTTATGCATGAGGATCGGTTGGTTTTAGGTAGTATTGCAGATCATCGATCAGACTTTGCAGAGAGTGAGACAGAGAGAGAGACAAAATATTGTATTTGCATCTTTTGAAATCAATAAAGAGATCCTATTTGTGTCCATTCTCTGTTTTGAATTCCATTGTGTAATCAAGTTGCTGTTCTGGTGGTTGCATGGATTCGCTGATCCATTCCACCGGTTGATTCATCGAATCGGTGGAATGGCTATGTACAGTAGTTTAAGATTTAGTTTGCATTTTCTGTTTGTTCACATGTATGTTTGCAGGATCGCAATCAAGAGGTGTTGAGAAACCTAGCATGGGTATGTGCTAGGTCATGCTGGTAGTTCAAGTCTGGAAGATCGCCCTGAAAGCAGATCAGGTCACCTTAGGAGGTTCGGCGGATCAAAATTTGCTAAGGTTAGAAATTCGTCACAACGACATCATCAGGATATTTCTGTGTATATCCTGCAGTTACAACGGGCATCGTCTGAGTAGATGGAGGTGAACATGATGCAGTAGATTGCATAAGGTGAATGCGCATTGGGGTGATCATCATCAGGTGTTGCCGAGGAGGAGCGTATCGGCATAAGGTAGAAGATCAGGTTGATAAAACCATCGCGGGCCGATCATGTTAAGTTTGGCCGACAGCAGGATATTGGAGGAGCTGCATATGACGTCATCGTCATCAGGATAATCGTCATCAGGACATTTCGAAATATCACCCGATAAAGGTTTATCCTGCTGACCATAAGTGTTTTGGTATCGGCATAAGGCATTGAGAAGATAAGTGGATCGTGAGAAGGAATATTCGGCGGAATATTCGTCATCAGGATAAAGTTGAGTATCATCATCAGGATGTTTCAATATGACCGGATAAGTCATATCCTGATGCTGCTTGTTTAAGTAGGTCAGATATCGGGGTGACGTAAGCATCGAAGGAAAGGTGCGTGAGGTTGTCGTCATCAGGATATATGGAGGGAACTGGATATTTTATATCTTGCTGATGAACATGATGTCGAACATCATGATGCTGCAGATAGAGGTTGGCGGTAAGATGAACAGTGAACATCAGGAGGATGTTTGCGCTTGCCGAATGTGATGATGCTGCCGATAGCCGAATATGATGATGTTGCTGACAGACGAAGGGTCGAAGGTTTGTCTGCAGGAGGATATCGGTCGGCAGAGAAAATATGATGATGCTGACAGTGTTAACAGAAATATGATGATGATGAAGGGTTGTAGACATACATGCTGTAAGTCAAGGTTTTAGTGTGGATGCCTCTGCATCATTGTCATTGTTCTCTTGTCAAACTTTGATCTGGTAGCCTCACTTATAGTTTGGTTTTTTAGTTTTTGACTGATTTGAGAGTAGGCAACCCACCGAATGAGTGCAATCCGGTTACTGCCCTAATGGCATCTTTTGTGATCTTAAATGGCCTCATCAACCACATGAAGTTGTCATGCATTCTTCTCAAAACATACTGGAACCATTCATCTTCTAAAAAATAGGGGAAATGGATGCAATGTCTAAAATGCTTATCCCGGATGGCCTTGAGTTGGGGTTTAAGTTCAAATGTTTCATCTATTAATTCCTTGTGATAGATATCCATTAGCTTGGATTCCCCAAATTCCTCAATGTTGGCATGAATGTATACCCTAACATCTTCTACGTGCAGAACCCCATACGGAATGCTAGAGAATGCGCGTAGGGGATCAACTTCTAGGGATTTGTAAGGATGTTTCTTGAACTTAGGGCATGGCCTATCAGTGATCTTAACAACATTTGAAGTAGCCATCTTTCAAAGTATTCAGAGAGAGATATTCAAGAGCAGAAATACCTTTTTACGCTTCTAGGGTTCACGATAAGAGCTGAAAAGATCATTGGTTGAATCAAATTTTACGGTTGATCCTTGAGAGGGTTGAAGCAATCTTGTAGCAGAGCTCTTTCTTTCTTCTTCTTGAATTCAAATGTGCAAATGATGAACAAAAGAATCCTTTTATTTATGTGCAAACCCTAATTCCATATTGCAATAAATGCACAACTTAAGTCATTCTAGTTGCCTTGTTCTCCTTGTTCTGAGAGAGATCTTTCCAGATCACTGAGATGCACTTAGAGTGATAACTTACAATGTATCTCCCTTCCTTGAATCATCCTATTTATCTGTAGATCAAGGTATTTCAATTTTGAATCACACCGGATCTAATTGTGAAAATCCTATTTTTACTAGATGACTGTCAAACCAGATCAATTTGGATGATTAGCCTCTTCAAACTTCTTGCAGATCTTTTATATTTTTACCAAGGGTTATTTAGATATCTCTTTGAGAACTCTTCAATCCGCTACACTCCATGTGCTAATTTTAGGCACCAATTGACTGGCTAGAGGAAATTGTTTTCCTTTGTGACTCCCCCTAAGCCAGAGTTCATCTATTTAGTTTTTGGAAGGAATATCAACACCAGATCTTGGTGTGGATCCATCCCCAACATTTTCTATACTTCTCTTCACCCAAATCTTGATCATCTCCCTTTGAATTTCATCTACATTCACTTTTCCTTTTCCTTTGTCTTGATTTTGATTATTATGCATCGGACCCTTTTTGTCCTGATTCTTACTTCTGCAAAATTTGGCAATATGATCAAATCTATTGCAATTGTAGCAAACAAAATTTCTTTGCATATTTGTTTGGTATCCTCTTGATCTACATTTATTAGCCATATGTCCCATTCTATTGCATGCAAAGCATCTACCATTGAATGAATTGTTTATTTGCATATTTCTACATTCACGAGATTTGTGACCATATCTTTTGCAGTTAAAACACTACCTAGAGAAGGATTAGTTGGTCTGATTCATTCTTCTTCTGCACTGGTTTGCTTTATGACTGAAGTTATTGCAATTGTGGTAGTATCCATTGAAGGACGGATATCTTTGAGCATTTGGTTGCCTTACTAGAGGTCTTCTAGGCCTGTTCCTTGGATTTCCTACTCCAGAGTTCTTCTGACCAGATCCAGAGCTTTCACCTTTCTCATACCCCAAGCCATGCTTGTCATCTATCCTCTTTTAGCTTTCAAGAAGAACTTCAAGTTGAGTAGAGCTTATCTTGAATTTCTCTTTGTATTCATTTGTTGTTTGAAGATCCCTTTTAAGAGTGTCTATCTGATTTCAAGTTGTTCTTCATTATCTCTAGCTTCTTCAAGATCAGATTCCAGATGCTTGATTATTCTATCCATTTTGTGATAGTCTTCTAACTTCTCTTTGAGAGATTGTTTTAGATTGTCTTCCATTTTTCTTTTCTCTTCAATTTCTTGAGTGAATTTCATAACCCCTGATTCCATTTCATGCCTTACCATAATGACCTCTTTTGATAGCTTCTCACATAACTTGTTTTTCTCATTCAGATATTCATTAGTATCATTGGCTTCACTTTGACTTGCTAATTGTTGAAGAAGTTCCTTTCTCTTTTTCACAGAGATACTCACTTTATCTTTTAGTTCATTTATGAATTCATCAGCTTGTTTGAGTCTTTCCCTTAGATTATTGACTTCAGAGTGAGATTGCTCAAGATCATCTAGGGCAGACTGAAGTTGTTCCCTCATACCATACATATCCATTGAGATTCCCAAATCTTCCTCAAGCTGCTAGGCTCTGTTTGGAGGAACATGGCTCTGATACCAATTGTTGGAAACAAGGTAGATAACTGAGAGGGGGGGTGAATCAGTTATCTTAAATAATTTAACTTTTTGCTCTTCTTTAACAACTAGTGTAACATCAAAATAGATAAGCATGCATAACCATGAGAGCAGAAATAAAATCAATACACATAACACAATGATTTTGACATGGAAAAACCTGTTAAGGGAAAAACCATGGGGTGACTAACCCAAGATTGTATTCTCTGTTAAAAGAATAAGAAGTACAAAATGGCACTTGCCAATTAGGGCTCACTGCTTGAGCACACTACTCACAAGAGGCTCACTGCCTACAAGAGTCTCACTGTCTACAAGGTATATAGAATGTAACCAGGTGTTTGAACTGATCAGAGGCATCGACATATGCTGAGGTTCAGTTCCGTTTAGGCTCAATATACTAATCTGCTACACTTCATTCTTTCTTTGCTTAGTGCTACTGTTCTATCACATACCGGACTTGTATAACTGCTTCCACACTGCTCTCTACTTTTCTTTGCACACTCTATCACACACACTCTCCATACCAAAATCCATCTCGTATATATATCTGCACCAAGGATTTCAACATCTTTCTAGTCAGCAACTGGAATACTCTAGATATTTACTAAACCCTGATTTGTTAGCTGAATCCATGCTCACAAAGTGATGCGTATCCAAGACATAGAGTTAAAAGTCATCAATCAAGTTGGCCAATCATGTATGATATGTTAAGAAGCTTGATCATCATCAATTTCTCATCTGGATTAAGGTCTGATGCTCTACCAGTTAGTTCTTGCTCAGTCTGCTCTACCTATCAGGAACCCAACACTTAGGTGCTCATATCTTTTCACTCTTTCATCACCAGAGGCTCAATCTCTGGAATGGGACATTCGTGGTACTCCTCTTGACTTCCCCAAGTCTACACTTTGCTGAGATACATCCTTTGAGAGATCTGGACCTGACTGTCGGACCTTGCTGCATGCTCTATTCTTGCTCACCGGACCAAAATACTCTTCAATCTGACTTCCAGTATAGACATACCATGTGCTATGGATGTGTGGGATGGACTTTGTTGCCATCAATGACAACAATCAAGAAGCCACACAGTGTCTCTTGCCAACACTAGGCAACCCTGAAACTTGAGCAATTGCAAGATCGGAAGTGTCTACTATCAATCCTCTAACCATTGCTTCATCATATTGCAGAGTAAGTGCAAATTCTTTTACCATGTCTCATCATATTCTATCAATTTGAGGAAGTAATCAAGCCAACCTACTCTTGTAAAGAGCAAAAGAACCAGTACATCCTCCAATAGTTCCTTGTGTGCTAAGGGTTCCCTTCTGATTATGTCTCCTTCAATTACTACTATGAATTACAACTCTACAATGTCAACTTCTGCTGCTCAATTTCTACTACTTCAGCTCGCCACCCCGAAAAACTAATCTTTCAATTTGCCTCTTTCCTACTTCCCCACTATAACAAGGTAAGTTCATGACACAGAGTATTTGTCTAGTTTTCTTAAAAGGCAAAGTCTTAAACAAGGTTTTCAAAGGCAAAAATGTAAAGGCAACAATGATCAAATGACAATCATCGAAAAGAAACCCCTCCCCCCAACATAATTATGAAGTGACTGCACTTCATATGGCAGGTATTACGACATGAGGAGGAGTGATTAAAAGAAATGGTGATAATATTCGTCACATGCATGAAATAAACTATCACTAATCATGAATATAAAAAGAAATCCAGTTGCAATAAATGAAAGTTATTCAATGTACATATGAAGTGGAAATGAATAATTAACATAACTTGGAAATTGTGAACAATTCAGATGATTTGAGATGATAGGCAGGCGGCAAATGAGATATAGGGTGATAAATATAATGGAATAGTGTAAGATGGCAGATGAAAGTACCAACTCATAAAGGTGAATTGACACTTGGAATAATATGAATGGATCAATTTGAAAGGAATACGGGTATATGGAATGGGCGGTAGAATTGAGGTAGTGTTCACCAAGTAATGGAATAGAACAATATACAGATATTGCTACGGGCGCCTGCAACATAGGTCCCAACTGTGTAAATGTAAACATAATATAACAGGTCCCAGCTGAGTCAGGTCCCAACTGAATAAGTGAAAAATAGGTCCCGGTGGAAATAACTTGTTGTAACCATGGAAATTGTGCAGTGTGTGCATGTGAGTAAAAACAAAGAATTTTAATTTTCAGCAATAGGGGTTGAGTAATGCAACTCAACCTCCACATCACTGGACAATGTTGGTGTATCAACATCAGAATGTGCATCTTCTAGTGTCACAGCATCTGAATGTGCATCTTTTGGTGTCACAACATCAGCATCAGGAGTATCAGGAATTTTAGGAGTAACATATTGAGCAGTCAAAGAAACAAGAAAGTCATCCTTCTGAAGTGGCTTTTTATACAACTTAGTAACTTGTGCCCATTGACCAGTAGTGAAGACTGAACTTCATCTAGAGTCTACAATTGAACTGCACCATTAGGAAAGACTTTCTTGATCTCATATGGGTCTAACCACCATGACTGAAGCTTGCCCATGAAGTCCTTATACCTTGAATCATAAAGTAGTGCCCAGTCTCCTACAGTGAATTCCTTTGTTTTGATGTACCTGTCATGCCATTTTGCCCTTTGCTTTTATATGACCTCTATATGATGAATGGCCTCTAGTCTCATTTCATCTAAGGCATTCAAATATTGTAGCCTTTCCTATTCTGTAGTGGTCAAATCCATTCCTAGGTCCATTGTTGTCCTCAGGGTTTTGTGTTCAAATTCAATAGGTAGGACTGCGGTCTTGCCATAGACCAGCTCATAAGGTGTAAACCCTATAGTTGTCTTCCAAGTTGTTCTATATGCCCAAATAGCTCTAGGGAGCCTAGAAACCCAATCTCTTCTATGAAGTTGCACTATCTTTGTCAGGATGTTTTCAATTTCTCTATTAGTGACTTCCACCTGTCCATTAGCCCGAGGATGGTATGGAGTGGATTTCTTATGCCTGATTTGATATTTTGCAACCAATTGAATTATTAAATTAGATGTAAACTGTGTTTCCTAGTTAGTTAGTATTTCTCTTGGAACACCATACCTAGTGAAGATGTCTTCATACATCTTCATACAAGAATTTGGCCACATTGCCATCTCTGGCAAACTGTAATGCTTTCACTTCAACGCATTTAGTTAAGTAGTCTATACATACCAGGATATAATCTTTGTTGTTTGATGTAGGAGATAATCTACAAAATCTAAACCCCATTTGTCAAAAGGAGCCAATGAGTTTTGTGGCTACAAAGGCATCTCATCACTTCTAGTAGGCCTCCCCATTCATTGGCATCTATCACAACTCCTAGTGTACTTGACATCATCTTTATGAAGTGTTGGCCAGTAGTATCCTATTGTTAGGATCTTGAAGGCTGTCCTCTTGGTTGCAAAACATCCTCCACAAAGCTCATAATGACAAGCCTTCATTATATCAAATATTTCATCTTCCCTGATACATCTTCGCATAATATTGTCTAGCCCTGTGTAAAATAGAAATCCAGAAATCCAAGAGTAAGAGAAACATTTATGAACTAGCTACCTCTTCTCCCTTGGAGAGAAGTATCCTAGAATTTTCCATGTAACCAAATAATTGGCTATATCTGCATACCATGGAGTGTGTATAGTGAGAGAAAACAAATTCTCATCAGGAAAAGAATCATCAACCACGCCATCTAAAGACTGTGTAGGTAGTCTGGACAGAAAGTCAACAACAACATTGGCTTTGCCTAGTTTGTCAACAATTGTAATATCAAACTCTTGCAACAACAATAACCTCCTTACAAGTCTGCCACCTACTATGGGTTTATTCATCAAGTATCTGATGGCTACATGATCGGTATGGATGAAAACCTTGTAACCAGTTATGTAGTGCCTGAACTTATTAATTGCATAAACAACTACTAACATCTCTTTCTCTGTCACAGTGTAATTTAACTCAGCTCCTTGCATATTCTTACTTACATAGTATATGGCATACTCCTTGTTTCCTTCTTGTTGGCCCAAGACTGCTCCAATGGAAAAATCAGATGCATTTGTATGGATGTGAAAAGGTAGTGACCAATTTGGACCTCTGAGGACAAGAGCTTGTGTCAAAGATGTTTTTAGCTTTTCAAAAGAGATATGACAATCTGATGTCCATTCAAATTCACGGTCCTTGGTCAGTAGGGTAAACAGAGGGGCAAAAATCTTGCTAAAATCCTAAATGAATCTTTTGTAATAGCCTACATGGCCTAGGAAGCTCCTGACATCTTTTTATTTTTATGGAATAGGCAGGCTAGATATAATCTCTATTTTCTTTGGTCAACTTGGATGCCAGCACTAGAGATGAAATTTCCCAAGACTATTCCTTGTGTCATCATCAAAAAACACTTTTCATTACTCAAAGAGAGGTTATGCTCTGTACGCCTCTTCAATACCTTCTACAAGTTGTGTAGGGCTTCATCATATGTGTCATCATATGTGGTGAAGTTATACATATAGATCTCCATACTATCATGGGCAAAATCAGAGAAAATACATAAGAATGCCCTTTGAAATGTAGCTGGGGCATTACACAGTCCAAAGGATAAGACAGAGTATGCATATGTCCCCCAAGGGCAAGTGAATGTTGTCTTATCCTAATCTTCTAGAGAAATCTTAATTTGGTTATAACCACTAAAACCATCAAGAAAGGAAAAAAATTTCTTGCTTGCTAAAGAGTCAAGAACCTAGTCAATAAAAGGCAATGGAAAGTGATCCTTCCTGGTAGCACTATTCAATTCTCTGTAATCAACACAGACCCTCCATTTGCCACCTTTCTTGGGGACTATAACCAATGGTGAAACCCATTCACTATCTGAAATGGGGTATATAAAGCCAGCATCCAAAAGCTTCTGAAGCTTAGCTTTAACAATTTCTCTGAGGGTTGGATTCAAGCGCCTCTGCTGCTGTCTAATTGGTCTATACCCATCATCTATTTATATCTTGTGCATGCATAGGGTAGGATCAATACCTTTCATATCATTGTAATCCCAAGCAAATGCTGCTGAGTGTGTATGTAATATTGCATGCAAGGATTGTTGTTGTTCATCAGTTAGTGTATTGTTAATGTTCAACATCTTACCTGGCTTGACTTCTACTTGTTTAGACAGTTCTTGAACAGAAGACAAATCAAGGCTGGGTAATACAGGTAAGCATTGTTGAGGCAATAATGCATGGAAAATTTGGGAGACTTCTTTTGATGAACTACTGGGTATTATGCTACTCAGGGGGTCATGTAAGCAAGATAGACAGTCTTACTACTGTGGATGTCTCCCATAATTGTTTTGTATGACATGAGCAATTAATTCATCTTCATCTGGAATAGGCAATAAAGGGTTGCATTCTATAATCATCAGGGTTTGTAGGGAATGGGCGTCCTCATCCTCCAGGTTAGGCCAAATGGTCTGCTCAAGCTCATGGTATGGCTGGGCTGGTGGATATAATACCAACTACTTGGTCACTATCCCATTAGATATGATCATGTTGCCAGACCTACAACCTATGAATGCATCAACAGTGGAAAGCCATGGTCTACCTAGTATAAGAGGATATCCAGCAAGATTAACCTTAAGCTACAAAATAATAAAATCAGTAGGGTATTCCCAAGAATCCAATGCAATGACCAAATCTTCTATGACCCCTTTAGGTTTGATTATAGACCTATCAGCCAATTGCAAGACTATCTGAGTAGGCCTAAGGTTGTTTAATTGGAGTGTCTGCATCATTTCCTTGGTCATGACATTAATTGCAGCCCCTAGATCTATCAAGGTGTTTTTAATCAGAGTCCCATTGATCTTTACGTCCACCATTGGGCTACCTAGATCTGTGTATTTTGGAATAGTTATATTACCCAACATGATGTCAACAAGATTACCTAAAACATGCACTATTTGAGGGTCTATTCTCTTCCTTCCTGGATTCTTTATACAAAGATCCCTAATAGTTTTGGTATAGATGGGGATATCCTTGATGGCTTGGATTAAAGGAATCTTGACACTGATATCTTTTAGCTGGCTGAGAAGGACAGTATCAGCTTGGGCTGGTTGCTTTTGTATGGCCAAACACTTAGGGAAAGGAGGAGACTTCTATTGCAAGGTAGGTTGGGCATCTTGGTTTGGTTTAGGTTCCAGGGGTTGTTTATCTAGGGCCTCTTCAACGGCCTCTTCATCTTCAAGCACGATAATTTGGGGAGATGAAGGTTCTGCAAGTTGCTTCCCTGATCTAAGATGAACATTACTCACGTCCACCCCATAGGTGGGATATTGAATCACCTCGTTAGTATAAGCCTACTAAACAGGCTTGTTGTTAGGGTTAGGTGTAGGTTGGATAGGGATTTGGGTAGGTCTAGGAGGTGGATTTTGAGGTGGTGGCATTATGGCTGGCTGTTGTGGCTGAGATGGAATCATAGGTTGCTGAAATTGTGCATTTTGCTGCCATTGTTGGCCCTTGTTCCACTGAGGCTACCATTGTTGCTGCTGAGGAGGCCACTGAGGATTATAGTTGGGACCTTGGAAATTTTACTGTGGCCATGAGTTAGGCTATTGTTGGTTCCAACCAGCTTGTGGAGTAGGCCATTGAGGGGTTTGCCATGCATTTGGGTTACCAGGCCATTATTGAGCATTCCAAGCAGAGAAGTTCTGATTTGTAGCAGGAAAGGGAGAATTAAAACTAAGTGGATCAAAGGGCATACCTTGCCTTTGCTGCCAAGGTCTCCTTTGAGCAATAAAGAACAATTGCCCCTCTTCTCCTTCAAATTGTTGCAAATCAGGTCTCTCGATCTTTTCTTGCTGCATGCTAGCCACCTTTTTGCATTTGAAAGTTGGCCTTCCTCTATCTACAACTAGGACAATACTCAGTGAGCATTGCATCTACCTCCTCTTGTTTCTTCTTGATATGGAGAGTGTCTAGATGTGTGGTCATATGGCTAATAATGTCCTCCTTCATGTTGGTCAGCAAGTTACTAATTTCCACTCGAGAAACTCCATTAGTTGCCTTGCCTGCAATGACTACTCTTTCTTTTCTGGGTTTTCTAGAAAAAGTACTAGAGTAGTTTTTGCAAGCTGTACAAATATCCTCAAATGGAAGTTGGGAGATATCCCCTATTCCAATGAGATTTAGGGCATCCATGCAATCATCATTGACTCCTCTTAAAAAGACCAGCTTCAATGATTCTTCAGACAACCTATTTTGAGGGTTTTTCTTCAAGGCAAACTAGAATCTTTCCACATAGTCTTTTAGTGGCTCATCCTTCTTTTGTGACATCCTAAAGATGTCATCTTTCCTCCTATCATGTCCTCTACAGTAGTCTTTGTATTTTGCTAGGAATTTTGTCTTCATGGTATCCCAGTTTGGAATGACATCTTTCCCTAGTCCCATAAACCATCTTAAAGTAGCATCTTTTAGGGTAGCAAGGAATATCTTGAGTCTGTAAGGATCAGTGGTATAATCATAACTCCTACATAGAACATCAAAATCGAACAGGAAAGTGTCAGGATCTTTAGTCACCAAACCATAGAAAATAGGGAACACAGAAGGTGGTATATTTTTTAGAGTAGCTACCCGTGCTAGGCCTGGTATAGGGAATTCAAATGTAGCTTATCCTGGAGGATCCTCTACTGCATCTGCCATGGTCCTAAAAGTTCCTTCTGTGGCAATAGAGGAAGCTGATGGAGATGTAGGGGATGTTGATGAAGACATAAAACAAAACTCTCCTTCAACACTTCCTATGGTGTAGTTGTTGAAATCAGTTGTGCCCTCATTATTCTGAGAAGTTGATGGGAGGAATCTACCTCGAGTATCTCTTTGCCTCCGCATACAGTAATTTGAGATTTACGTTTCAGCAGCCTTGCACAATGTTAGTAGAATTCCTGGTGTTTCTTGAAAAATGAATTTATTAAATCTAATGTTGAAATCAAGATTTAACTATAAAAGCATGTGAAACCTAACTAATGAGACTATGAAGATAGTACCATCCCTGGCAATGGCACAAAAAATGTAGAGGAAAACTAATGCGTTGTAGACTTAAACAAAATCCAGGGATAAACCTAACTGAATAGTCCACTCTATCATTGCATTCCTACATTGAATTATCAACTAGCGAGTGTAAGATTATCATGATGCTCACACTATATATTCCTTCAAGACTCATTTCTATCCTAAACTATATCATACAAACTTATTCTAATCAACTTAATTAACTGCAGTTTACAAAAATGAAAGAACAACAAAAATAGTTAAAAACCTAGTTGCTACAGGTACCCCCAACATAGGCTAAAGATAGCTATATTCAACAGAGAATCACAGAATTAACTTGAAATACACAGAATGAGAAAAGACTTAATTACTAACCTCTGAAGGACTTCAAAGATGTATTCTATTCATGAATCTTGACTATCAGAAATATCAATCATGATTGCCTACTTACTTCAAAATGCAATGTAAAAGATAACATGAAACAATCTAACTAGAAATGCATAAATAAATAAATGAATGTATGAAGCGAGAGTTAGTACCTTGAGTGGCCAGCTTAGGGAACTATCTTCTTCTGGAAACTAAATCTACTCCAGATCTTCACATAATTTCATAACATTTAGTTGAATTCAATTCATATCAAAGACAAAATCTTCTTCAGATTTTATTCAAAATCAAAACATGTATGGAATAATAGATAACAGATAATTGAAGAAAAATAGAGTAACAACTATATCGATAGAAAGTAAAAAGAACAGCTAACTCCTCAACAAATTCATCCCCTAACTTATACAAAAGTGGGAGAGTTGTATGCAAACTTCTAACTAACTGCAATCATCAATTTATCCCTGGATATTAGGATATAGTTTTGAGATTAGCTTATTAATCTAGAACAAAGGAAATAGAGTCATATTTGAACAGAAATCCCATACAACGGCTCATGAATGCAAACACATAAACTACAGTTAGACTTCTGGAACGAGTCTTCTTCTTCCTTGCATTTATTATTCCATGATGACCACGTTCATCTCCATCGATCTTCATTTCTAGCACTTGGACTATACTTTAATCAATTCCGTTGTTCTGCACTTTGCTACAATGACTCCTTCCTAGATGCTATGCCTTTGCTGCACAAGGTTAATTATTTGAACATATATACATAAAATAACCTTTCATATTACACTTATGAAATCCTATTTATATTACATGCTTATCAATAATTTAAAACATCCATTTGATAATATAATCACCATAATCTATTTATCAACATAGGGTTAAAGTCTTTGGAAAGTATATATGAAACAACATAAAATAGAGATAATGTATGTGAAATCTTTGCAGAACCATATAGAAAAGGTCTTAAAACATGAAAACAGTATAAAAAGAGGCCAATATTTCATCCCAACACTAATGTCGACCACTAGAGTTCAAATTAAGTGGACACGTTTACATCTATATATGTGTAAATTTTAAAAAAATTGTATTGGCACAACAAATGATAAACAAATCCCAAACAATGTTATGAATAAATAGAGTAGCGGATAATAGACAAAAAATAAGTTTTTCTCTTACCAGAGAGTTGACCCACCATTGACAGACACTTCTTTAAACACTTGTCTTCCCTTTATAGTGGACAAGTAGATCTAGCGATGGCCATGGAGAATGACAACATGTTTTCATCTGAAACCTACTACTACTGAAATGTAGACCAAGTGTGATTGTGCCCATCACTCACACCATAATTCACTTGTACAATTCCAATTAGGCACTATTTTATCATGATTTCTCACCCACCATGCTCAAAATTTTCAAAGTTGAATATGCTCATAAGAAAGTAGGGATAGATAAAAAAACACTTAAATAAAACCAATCTACATAACAAAGAGCAACTAAACACAGACAATGACTACTAATCAAACTATACCAAAAATAAAAAATACACATGCAATTTTGGTAGTTGGAAAATATAATTAATAAAAAATATGACTTTAATAACAGTAGTAAACTAAAGGTAACAACTTAAGGGAGGTAATGGACACCGCCTTTGAAGGGTTGGGCGAAGATGAATTTTGACAGCACATCCAAGGGGAATCCAGGTGCTTCTGACACATGTTGCCTAGTGCGGAATCACAATGGAAAAATCTTAGGAAAGGTGGCAAAAAAGCTCATGGATGGATCAAACAATGAAGCTGAAATTTAGGCTCTCACTTTGGGCCTTAATTTATGTAGTATCCTAAAGGTGAAGAAGGTAGAGATTGAGGACTCCCTAGTGGTGATTAATGCCTTGAGAAAGGGGGGATTGTCAAATTAGAAATTAAATGGTTTTTTAATGGAGGTCCTTAGTATTATGGATGGTTTTGAAAGCGTGGTGATTAACCATGTGCTGAGGGAAGGAAATAAGGAGGCAGACGAGTTGGCCAACCTGGAAATCTACTTGGAGCAAGCTTCACTTTAGGAGGGAATGTATAATGAATATGCCAGCCCTCTCGACCGACAATCAGTCTTTTCCCAACATTAGGATGATGGAAGCAAAGTGTGCAGAGTGGGTTTTATGGCAGTTTGTTGGGCTCCTGTGTTGGTTAGTTTTTTTGTTGGTTGGTGTGGAGATTGATAGCTAGCTACCACACAGAATGGACACCCCAATTAGGCTCACATGCAAGAAAAGATAGATGTCTTTCTTGGGTTGCATCACAGAGAACTGGATGAGGTAAGTTTTTAAGCCCAAGAGTGGCATTGTGCTCTTTGAAATAGAGTGGGTGTTGGGAGAGAGATTCATGGTGGCAGAGCATAGGTATCGAGAAAATTTTGACCTTGCATCTATGTTTCTTGATGTTCTCCTGGATGCTAATGAAGATAAGGCGGCCATTAGAACACTTATGGATGCCTTTGTTGAGAATGATTTATGCGGTGGCTGGAAGGCCTATGGTGAGTTTGGCTAGGTCTGGAGTAGGCATTCCACGGGCGGATGAATTCCACAAGATCAACGTGGTGGGAGATGTAGTGACTTGGTTACCATTTGTGGAGGAGGTTGGAGTTGAGTTGATTTATGGAAGAAGGATGCATGTTGTGAGAGGGATTTCCTTTCTAAAGAAGCTCACTAGGCTCATGGCAGAGGATGACTAGATGTTGGAGGTGCTTGAATCTTACTACGTTGTGAATGAAAATGCTTAGTTGGGTCTATTAGAATGTAGTTCTGTTGTTGTTTGTTCTCAGTGTAGATAGCTATATGTATATGCTTTTTATTTTTTGGTTTGTCTAGTTGGTAGGGTGGTTTTAGTAAGCAGGGATTTTGTCTATCCCATATATTTTGCTTTGTGGGGTTCATATGTAATGTTCAAAAATCTGTTAAAACTTTTGTTAAATTTCAATATAATGAGAGTATACCCCAAGCCTGTAATTTACCAAGCAAAAAAAAACTTAAGGGAGGTAAAGGGTTAATGGATAGGGGAAGGGGAAGTACTATAGGTTCCATGTCGATATTGATTCCAATGCTGATTGTCGAACCAAGTGTGGTTTAAGATAAGCTATGAAACAAATAGGCACATGCTATAATAGGATTTGGTGTTCTAAATGGAATTTCTATTGGACATTTGAATCTTTTCTTTGGTTTCAACTCTTTGGATTCTATCAGGGACTGATCATACAAATCATCTCTTTACTATTCCCTAGATAATGACATTTATTACATTTGATTTTTGAAGTGACAAAATTAACAATAATCCCATGTACTATTCTTTTGGAATTTTCTTTCTTCCAGAAGCTCTTCAGGTTTGACCATGAGCTCATAAGTTATTCCAGTATTTATTTCATGATTGAATAGGGATGACATTTTAATAATTAATTTTCCAATATATCTTAAATTTAAATTTGATTTGTGCCTTTAATAGTCACTTGAAAGTGTGGAATGTAGAGATTCGTGAATTGATTTGTTATCTACCAATCTATTTGATTCAAATTGTTTGTCTATTGATGTACACTTTATGCATTCTCCTAGTTAGCTTCCAGGTTTAAATCCTACTTGTTCTTTAAAATAGAAGTATATTTTGGTGCATTATTGACCAAGTATTTATAAGGGTGAACAAGACTTTAGTTATATGAGAATCTAATATGGACATTAAAATGTCTTTTTGTCTTCAAATTTCCAATTTTAGTATGTGATTTGACAATGAATCTCAACCCTACCTTCCACTATCTTCAATGTAATCTCAAACAACAATCCTTGGCTATGCAAAATGACCCTAATTTAATCTCTCAAGTTTGTACTATTTAAATTGACTGCCTTTTGAAATTATCAATCTTTGCTAAAAACTTAAAACATGGCATAATGATAATTAATTAGTATGAAGTGAATCTTATTAGTATACATTTTGATTTCTCACTATATAGAAACAAATTAAAGAATAGCCTAGAGAATTTATAAAACTATTCACTATTTCAACAAGGCCATGGCTCTTGTTTTCTAGAAATTGTTTGTTATAGTGGAATTAATTTGTAGTTATGAACTAAAGCATTCTTTATGTTTGTTTGCATAATCCTACAAATCTAACCATAAAAGCATAGCCAGCCAATTGATTTAGCCATTCTATAAGATATGGCATTGGTTAACCAAGGTTCTATCTAAACTTGGAAGTTTCCACTAATAAGTATCACGATTTAAGTTGGAATTAACTTAATACAGATAGTGACCACCATGATGCAAAAAATTGAATAGAAAAGTATCTATCAGTCCTCTAAAATATTTACCTTCAACTAAACTTTTCATTACCTTCAAGTGCAAGTTTTTCTATTGCATCAAAGAGTAACTGGTAACATCAGTTCAAGGTACATAACCAAACTTCATAATAAAAAGTTGAAATCTCCTATATCTGGAATATAATACAATTAGAAACATATTATTTTTTGAAATTATTTGTTGGGAAATTACCAAAAAAGTGATATGAGTTTGAAATCTAGTTCTTAAAACTACTATCTTCTAACTCATAGGTGTAATTTTAATTGATTTGTGGTCATGAAATTGTGGTGCAATCATGGATGGAGGGTCCTAAGAAGGGACTATCCAAACCATGAAGCTAGAGTAAACACAACGGAAACAACACAATAACAGAATGTAATGGAAGATTCATATGCTCAATATATCAGATAATCACAATGCTTATATGCTGGCAACATGAATGCTACAATAAAAAAGGGCTCACAGGCCTGCTTTCTGGGTTACAAGTATGAAAGATATGGTATTGAAGTGCCTTCCAGAAAGAATCTAACTATCTATCTTATCATATCAACTACTTCTAATGAACTAACTCCCTTGTGCTTCTAAGAGATGTATATATATCATTCGCAAGCTCAAATGACCCTCCGTGTCAACCTCAAGAGGTTACAAACTCCAATAAATGATGAAACATGTAGAAAACAAGTAGATTGGCCTACAACACATGGTATTGTTGAGAATAAGGAATACTGAGAGGGGGGGGTGAATCAATATTCCATAAAACCACTTCTTAATAGATTTATTTATCCAATTTCCAAAGTTAATAACATGAAAGTAGAATAGACATAGAAACAACAACCACAAAGACATAACACATGAACACTAGGAGTTTTACGTGGAAAACCCAAAAAGGGAAAAACCACGATGAGTGTTAGCTCACAATATATTAATATAACACAATATCAAATTACAAAATGGCTCACTGCCTAGAGAAAGAAAGAAGGAAGAATGGCTCACTACTAAAATTAACTGCTCAGGTTGCATCTATACATGCATGGTTGTAGCTCCAATGAAGCACATAAATACTATCTCAAAACTCTTCATCTCTTTCAGCTCTACTTTTATATGGAAATAAGATCTCTCTTCTTCTACTCTTTATTGCATCCACAGAATCGCCTTCCTCTGCATGTCGCACATATGTTTTTATCACATTCACATCACACACACTAAACACTAAATTCGATCCCATATATATGTTGATAACTGAGAGGGGGGGTGAATCAGTTATCTTAATTATTTGACTTTCTGTTCTTCTTTAACAACTAGTGCACCATTAAAACAAATAAGCATCCATAACCATGAAAGTAGAAACAAAATCAAAACACATGACACAATGATTTTGACGTGGAAAACCCTGTTAGGGGAAAAACCATGGGGTGACTAACCCAAGATTGTATTCTCTGTTAAAAGAATAGAAGTACAAAATGACACTTGCCAATTAGGGCTCATTGCCCGAGCACATTGCTCACAAGAGGCTCACTGCCTACAAGAGACTCACTGTCTACAAGGTATAAAGAAAGTAACAAGATACTTGAACTGATGAGAAGCATCCATGTATGCTGAGGTTCAGTTCTGGTTAGGCTCAATACACTAATCTACTGCACTTCATTCTTCCTCTTCTTTGTTGTTGCTGTCCTGTCACATACCGAACCTGTATTACTACTTTCACACTACTCTCTACTTTTTTTCACACAACACAATACACCACACACACCTTCATACTGAAATCAATCTGGTATATATATCCACATTAATGATTTCAATCATCTTTCTGGTCGGCATCCAGAAGACTCAATATATTTCTGAACTCTAGTCTGTTGACTGAATCCATACTTACTAAGTGATGCGTATCAAAAAGATAGTTATAGAAGTCATCAATAATGTCGGCCAATCATGAATGATACCTTAATAACCTTGATCACCATCAATATCTCATCCGGATTAAGGTCTAATGCTCTACTGGTCAGTTCTTCCTTAGTCTACTCTACCAAACGGGAACCCAATACTTAGGTGTTCATATCTCTTCACTCTTTCATTATCGAAGGCTCAATCCCTAGAATCTATCAGTCAAGGTACTCCTCTTGACTTCCCTAAGTCCCTACTTTACTAAGATACTTCTTCTAAGAGATCCTGACCTGATTGTCGAACCTTGCTGCATGCTCTATTCTTGCTCACCAGACCAAGATACTCTTCAATCTGACTTCCGGTATAGACATACCATGTCCTGCGGATGTGTGGGATGGACTTTGTTGCCATCAATGACAACACTTATGAAGCCACACAGTCTCTCTTGCCAACAGTCTCCCCCTTTGGCATTGATGGCAACACTTAGTGAAAAATGACAAGTGTCACACTACACTCCCCCTTAGCCGATGCTCTGTTCTAATGTACACTTTTCCAGAGTTCCCCTTAGCTAGATTTCACATTTTTCACTACTACTCACTCCCTCTTTGACATCAATGGCAAAGGGTAGAATCTGCACACCAAAAAATCCCCAAAAATCCAACTATACTTAGCCGCATAAGTATATATACATGTTATACTTACATATATTGAAGTATATCTGCAAACATTGTCTTTAACTGGACAAATTATGTTGCCCAACTCTACTTCATCCTGTCCAAAATTGAGATGTGACCACTCAACAGGAATGTAAAAGCTTCTACCCTCTTTAGATCTGTCAGATCACTGGTCGGGGCTATGGTCTGAGCATCAGTTAGGGCCTGATGCATGGCCTCTAATTTAGGGATAATCATCACTCTAAGTTCACCCATCCTACTTATTATGTACTTCCTCTCCTTCTCAAGCTTCTTTATCACATTTATGACTGCAATAGTCTGACATTCCTAGTTTATTATGGATATGGTGAGAGGATCAAAATTCTGAGAGAAGTTTGATAGTTTATCCTCTTGTTCTTTCACTTTCTTCTCAATATCCTTTGTCACTTTAGACTAGGATAAACAAAATTTATATACTTCTTCATCATCTTTAAGAGCATTTTCTAAGCTCTTTATCCCAATAGCCATATTTCTCCTATCATTGGTTATAAATCCTTGTATCTCGGAGACTCTTTTTCCCAAAAACTCCTTCTAGACCTTTTCTTCAGTTGACTTCTCTAAGGAATCAAAATGTGTATTAACAAAATTTACAAGAGATTTTAGATTACTGAATGAGGAGGCTGAGAGATCCTTCTGGAAGGATGGCATGATCTTCTCCAATACATCGGATGTAATTTCTATCAGCTCACAGTCTTCCATGTGAGACTTCAAAAGCTTTTCTTTTGCCTTTGCTTGAGCAAAGGATGATATCTTCATGGTTTGAACCAAGGAGAGAGAATCAAAATTGAATGTTCCTTGAAGTAGCTCCGGTTCATCAATCTCCATCATTTCTTTAGTCAAGAAATCTTTAACAGTTTCTGTAGTGTCTCTTGCCAGAGACAGAGTCTTCTTTCCTTCTGCAGCCTTAGCACTGTCACTTGTGGTCTTCTCAGTTTGACCTTCTTCTCTTCCCTTCACTTCTTCTCCTTGATTGATGCTTTCTTCTTTTCTTTCTTTTCCTTCAATTCTGGAGTCTATAGGGGGATCCGGAAGCGAGGTGTCTACTTCTCCATGAACTTCCTCTTCTGGAACAAAGGAATCTAAGTCCTTAGCTTTCTGTTTACTTGACTCTTCTGCAACTGATTCAGTAGATTCTCCTTTGTCATCCATGGCAGAGGGTTCATCACCTAAGTCCTCTATAACAGGAATATTGAATCTTTTATAAGCATTCCAGAGGATCTCTTCAGTCTCTTTAGCTACCTGATCAATCTCTCTGAGCATACGCCTATTCATTCTGGCTTTGCTCCAGAACTCATCCTTGCAATCTTTGAAGATCATGTTTATTTTCTTTGGAGTGATGGAGGGATAGAGTTGGATAGCAATCTGCTCCCGAATTTCTAGGTCTTTTACTTGGGCATTGTTCTTTCTTATTTCAAGTTCCTTCTCTAAGCTTTGGGGAATCAGAGATATAATTTCAATGAATGCCTTGTTGTAGATGTTTAGATACCTGACTGTGGCATCTTGCAATATCTTCTGATCAGCTTCAACATATTCATCATAAAATTCAACCATTGGTTGTAGGTTCCCATCTATAGTAACTGATTTGATGATGTTATCAATGCAGAGAGTAGGCCTTTCAATGAATTCTTCTACCTTTTCTTCCTTGCCTTGACCGGTAGAGGGTTCACCAGATGTTTTCTTCTTCTTCTTCATTTTCTTGACTTCCTCATCGGTTTCAGTTTCTTCATCATCCTTCTAACTTGTATAGGATCTTGTTGCCTTTTTCTTTGTCCTCTTCTCTCCCTTTCTGGATGTCTGAGCTTCGGTTTTGATGCCTTTTGTCTTAGAGGTGGTAGGTGCAGAGCTCTTGGAGGATCTGTTCTAGGAAGGGGCTTGCACCGAATCACTTTCTTTTTCTATATCTTGTTTCTCTTTCTCTGCCTTTTCTAGTTTTTCTCTATTTGCATCAAGTGCTTTTTAGATGCCATACCTTTTGGCAATATCCTCTACTTCTTTTCTCACTTTTCTTTTCATCTCCAGTTGTCTTAGCTCTACACGTATCTTTACACTCAACTCTTCAAAGGTTCCAAACCTTTTTGCCTTAAGGTCCTTGGGCTAACTCAGCAGGTGTTGAATATGCAGCTCTAGAATTTTCTCATCAACTTCATACCCCATTGGCATGATCTAGACTATCCTTGGCTCCACTGCCTCCATTAGGCATTGATCAGTTTCTACCATAAAGCATAATGTATCCTTATACTTTTCAACTAGAGATTGGGGGATTCTCTCTCTGGCTTGCATCATACTTTGAAAGTTCTTGAAGTAGCCCCAGAGTGATGTATTATGTGCCTTGGCATCACCAATTCCATGCAAATAATCTCTGATTTGTATGGCTACTGGTCTGTTATTTTACCATATCCAACCATTGGATCCAGGAAGCTCATTCATAAAGTAATAGAACAAGCATAGTATTAGTCCACCATACTTGAATGAGTTCTTTTTATCTTTCTTTATTTTTTGCAAATTTTCTAACAGTTGGTTCAAGAGAAGCTCACAAAGATCATAGTCAGCATTTTCTCTTAGCATCTGATAAGTAGTGTAAATTGTAGTTCCGGGCACTAAATTTTCTCTGCTGGAGTGATATATCTTGTAACCAATTACCATGAAGGCAAACTTGATATCCGAATCAATGATATCTTCTATTGTCATTGCCCTCTTGTCAAATTTTGATCCGGTAGCCTCACTCACAGTTTTGTTTTTGACCGATTTGAGAACAGGTAACCCTTCGGATGGGTGCAAATCGGTTACTACCCTAATAGTATCTTTTGTGATCTTAAATGGTCTATTCAACCATATGAAGTTATCATGTACTCTACTCAAAACATACTGGACCCACCTATCTTCTACAAAACAGGGGAAATGGATGCACTGACCGAAATGCTTGTTCCGGATAGCCTTGTACCGAGGTTTGAGTTCAAAAGAATCATCTATTAATTGATTGTGATAGATATCCATTAGCTTGGATTCCCCAAATTCCTCAATGTTTGCATGAATATATGCCCTAACATCTTCTACATGTAAAACCCCATGCAGAATACTTGAAAAGACACCTAGGGGATCAACTTCTAGGGATTTGTAGGGATGTTGGTTGAACTTAGGATGCAACCTATCAGTGATCTTCACAACATTCAGAGTAGCCATCTTTCAAAAGATTCAGAGAGAGGTTTTCATGAGTGGAAAATACCTTTTACGCTTCTAGGGTTCACGATATGATCCGGATCGGATTGCTGGAAGAATCGACTTCTGTGATTGATCTTTGATGGGCTTGAGACAATTTTGCTGCAGAGCTCCTTTTCTCTTTTTATCAAATGGAAATGTACAAATGATGAATAAAAGAACCCTTTTATTTATGTGCAAACCCTAATTCCATTTTGTAATAAATGCACAACTTAGGTTATTCCAGTTTCCTTGTTTTCCTTGTTTCTGAGAGAGATCTTTCTAGATCACTGAGATGCACTTAGAGTTATTCTTAGTGAATATTAGCAATCTATCTACCTTTCTCTAATTAGTCCATTTATCCATAGATCAAGATATCCCAATTTGAATCATACCGGATCTAACTGTGAAAATCCTGTTCTTACTGGATGACTGTTAAACTGGATCAATCTTGGTAGATTAACCTCTTCTAAATTTCTTGTGGATCTTCCATATCTTTACCAAGGATTATTTAGATGTTTCTCTGAGAACCCTTTAGTCCGTAACTTTCCATGTGCCAATTTTAGGAACCAATTGACTAGTTGGGGGAACTTGTTTGCTTTTGTGACTCCCCCTAAGCTAGAGCTCATCTATTTAGTTTTCGGAAGGAATATCTGCACCAGATTTTGGTGCGGATCCATCCTCAACATTTTCTGTACTCCTCTTCACCCAAATCTTATTTATTTCCCTTTGAATTTCATCTGCATTTACTTTTCCTTTTCCTTTGTCTTGGTTTTGATTATGATGCACCGGACCCTTTTTGTCCTGATTCTTATTTCTACAAAATTTGGCAATATGACCGGATCTATTGCAATTGTAGCAAACAACATTTCTTTGTAGATTTGACTGATATTCTCTTGATTTGCAGTGATTATCCATATGACCCATTCTATTGCATGCAAAGCATCTACCATTGAATGAATTGTTCATTTACATATTTCTACATTCTTGAGATTTGTGACCATACCTTTCGCAGTTAAAACACTATATGGAGAAGGATGAATTAGTCTGATTCATTCTTCTTCTACATTGATTTGCTTTATGACCAAAGTTATTGCAATTGTGGCAATATCCATTGAAGGATGGATATCTTTGAGCATTTGGTTGCCTTATCGGTGGTCTTCTAGGTCTGTTCCTTGAATTCCCTGATCCAGAGTTCTTTAGACTAGATCCGAAGCTTTCCCCTCTCTCATACCCCAAGCCTTGCTTGTCATCTACCCTCTTTTCACTTTCAAGAAGAACTTCAAGTTGAACAAAGCTTATCTTGAATTTATCTTTGTATTCATTTGTTGTTTGAAGATCCCTTTTAAGAGTGTCTATCTGTTTCTCAAGTTGTTCTTCATTACTTCTAGCTTCTTCAAGATTAGATTCCAGATGCCTGATTATTCTATCTATTTTGTGGTAGTCTTCTAACTTCTCCTTGAGAGATTGTTTTAGATTATCTTCACTTTTTCTTTTCTCTTCAATTTCTTGGGTGAATTTCATAACTCCTGATTCCATTTCATGTCTTACCATAATGACTTCTTTAGATAACTTCTCACATAGTTTGATTTTCTCATTCAAATCTTCATTAGTATCATTGGCTTCACTTTGACTTGCTAATTGTTGAAGTAGTTCCTTTCTTTTCTTCATTGAGATACTTATCTTTTCTTTGAGTTCATTTATGAAATCATTAGCTTGTTGGAGTCTTTCCCTTAGGTTGTTGACTTCAAAGTGAGATTGCTCAAGATAATCTAAGGCAGACTGAAGTTGTTCCCTCATACCATACATATCCATTGAGATTCCTAGATCTTCCTCAAGCTATTAGGCTTTGTTAGGAAGAACTTAGCTCTAATACCAATTGTTGATAACTGAGAGGGGGGGTGAATCAGTTATCTTAATTATTTGACTGTCTGTTCTTCTTTAACAACTAGTGCACCATTAAAACAAATAAGCATCCATAACGATGAAAGCAGAAATAAAATCAAAACATATGACACAATGATTTTGACGTGGAAAACCCTGTTGGGGGAAAAACCATAGGGTGACTAACCCAGGATTGTATTCTCTATTAAAAGAATAGAAGTACAAAATGGCACTTGTTAATTAGGGCTCACTACCTGAGCACACTGCTCACAAGAGGCTCACTGCCTACAAGAGACTCACTGTCTACAAGGTATAAATAAAGTAACAAGATACTTGAACTGATGAGAAGCATCCACATATGCTGAGGTTCAGTTCCGGTTAAGCTCAATACACTGATCTACTGCACTTCATTCTTCCTCTTCTTTGGTGCTGTTGTCCTATCACATACCGAACCTGTATTACTTTTTTCACATTGCTCTCTACTTTTTTTCACACAACACAACACACCACACACACCTTCATACCAAAATCAATCTAGTATATATATCTGCATCAATGATTTCAATCATCTTTCTAGTCGGCATCTGGAAGACTTAAGATATTTCCAAACTCTGGTCTGTCGGCTGAATCCATGCTTACTAAGTGATGCATATCAATAAGATAGTTATAGAAGTCATCAATCATGTTGGCCAATCATGAATGATACCTTAATAACCTTGATCACCATCAATATCTCATTCGGATTAAGGTCTAATGCTCTACCGGTCAGTTCTTCCTCAGTCTACTCTGCCAAACAGGAACTCAATACTTAGGTGTTCATATCTCTTCACTCTTTCATTACCGGAGGCTCAATCCCTGGAATCTATTAGTTAAGGTACTCCTCTTGACTTCCCTAAGTTCGTACTTTACTAAGATACTTCCTCTGAGAGATCTAGACCTGATTGTCAGACCTTGCAGCATGCTCTGTTCTTGCTCACCAGACCAAGATACCCTTCAATCTGACTTCTGGTATAGACATACCATGTCTTACAGATGTGTGGGATGGACTTTGTTGCCATCAATGACAATACTGACGAAGCCACATAGTGTCTCTTGCCAACAATATATCTGCAACACTTAAGATCTTCATATTAGGTCGGCATACTCAGATGAAGTGTATAGTTAATAAACTTGTAGCTTGTCGACCAAATCCATTCATCAAAATACATGGCAAACCTGAATAAAATTTGAAACACCTTCTCATATGTCAGCTCCAACTATAGAACCACTTAGGATAAAGTTCTAATCAATAGAACTTACGACACATAAATCAAACTATCATTTCAGCCTCAAACACAGACTGTTAGTGACTCAGTCTAACTGTCATATCACAACTTTCACTACAGACCACAATACTTGCTCAAAATCATATCAAAGATCCTTAGACATCACAGATCACACCTTTAGAACCATTAAGCAAAATATCCTTTAGTGGCAAAATGCGGACCATCAGAACTTAGACTCTGTCATAGTCAAACTCTGTCAAACAGTGTAGCGATACTCAACAGCTTGTAACTATCTTTCCGGTGGACTTCAAAACTTACAACTCTAGATTTAGACACTTCATTTAATTGTTTACAACACCTCAAAACCAAATATCAAAACATGCACTTGTGGAGAAATGCGGATTATTTTACTTTGCACTGTACATTGTCCCTGTCTTACTTCTATTCATCCAGACTTAGATATTATCTTCAAATGAATTCCGGAGGAAGTCATGACCTGAACACTAAAATATATCATCATCAAGTAGCTATGAGTTATCATACCTAAACTGCAAACCTTGGTCTTCAACTACGGACCAATGCCAATCCAATACTTAGTCAATATGACTAAGTCTTATTTACTGAACCACAAACTCTATTCCAACCCTATTCCTTTTCTTGTTGCCATCAATGACAACACTCAAATATCCAACATAGCAATGTCTCTTGCCAACAATCTCCCCCTTTGGCATTGATGGCAACACTTAGTGAAAAATGCTTGACTGCCTTAACTGCTCCCCCTTTTTGTATGCACTCTATATTTCTTCTCCCCCTGAGATGTTTGCCTATTTTTCACTGATCCTCTTCTCCCCCTTTGACATCAATGGAAAAGGTGTAGGTTTCAGAGTCAAAAACGTTGTCAAAAATGCAAAATTTGCTATACTTTGTTGCATATGTGTAGGTACAATTTCAACTTTATTTTACATGAGCTAGAGGATGTCATTGAAAATGTTCTTTATTTGGGCTAGTTCACCATCCCATCTTTTCTTGGCATTGTCCAAAATTTGAATATGACCACTGAGTAGAAAAACTACAGTCTCTGCCTTGTGAAGATCAGAGGGTGTGTCAGATTGTAAATCTACTTGTGCTTTAGCTTCTAGATTAAACATAGAATCTAACTTAGGAGTGATTATTCTTCTTAGCTAAGACATTTTGTTCCTAATTTAATCCTTCTCATTTATTAGATTGTTCAAGTCATCATGAAGGTTTATGACTTGACTTTCCTTGTTGCTCACTGATTCTGTCACAGGATCAAATGACTTAGAAATGTTTATCAGTTTCATCTCTAAATCCTTGATCTTCACTTCTATTTCCTTAGTGGCTTCCGACCAGGATAAGAAAAAAATGTATATGTCACCATCTTCTTTAATGGCACTCTAAATTCTTTTTATTCTATTATCTAGCTGGGCTTTGTCATTAGTTATCATTTCCTTCAACTCATTCAATCTTTTCTCATTAAACTCTTGCCTAACTTTTATGTCTACAGATTTCTCAAAGGATTCAAAATTTTTACTTACAGAGTTTATAAGTCCTTTGAGTTGATTTTTTGATGACAAAGAAGTGTCCTTCTGGTATGTTGGCATCAAATTCTCCAAAATGCTAGATGCCTCACCAATGAGCTCACTATCCTATATGTGAGACTTCAACATTTCTTCTCTTGCTTTTCCATGTGCAATTGAAGCCAATTTGAATTTTTGTACAGGGACATTGTGTCCAAGTTTATTGGATCATGCAGAAACTCAGGTTCATCCAAGACTTGTTCCTCTTTCTCCAACAGTTCTTTAACTGATTATGTAGTGGCCCTTGGTGTAGTAGAGACTTCCTCTTTTAAGCTATGTTCTGGATCATCTAGATCCATGTCCTTATTAGAGTCCTCCTTCTGTTTTGGTGAAGGATTTTCCTTTACATGTTCCTCCTCAGTCCTCTCCTTGTCAATTTTATCTTTAGCTTGATGTTCTGGAGAGAATCTTGTTTCAACAGGAACTTGTTTCTCCTTAGTCACTTTGACACCTTCATCTATTTCTTGATCAAGATTTACTTCCGGAACAGATGTATCATTTCCAGCATCTATTTCTTCATTGTCATAAATGGTTGCATCTATTTCTTCATTGTCATAAATGGTTGGAAGATTGAATTCCCTTAATGTGTTTAGAGTGGTTTCTTCAGTTTCCTTTACCACTTTTTCAATTTCTCCTAACATTAGAGCATTCATTCTTTTCTTTGACTTGAATCTGTTGTGAATTGCTTTGGATATTTTTACTTTTTCTTCCGGAGTGATTTCCAGACATAGTTTTATTAAAGAGTGCTCTCTTAGTTCAGCATTCTTTGCCATGGCTACTTCCTTTCTTGCAGACATTACGCTTTCTAGGCTATATGGAAGATCATTAATTATTTCAATTAGGGCCCTATTGTAGATGTTTAGATACCCTACAACAACAGCCTCAATGGTTTTCTTGTCCGGGTCATTATATTCATCATATAATTGTGCAATAGGCTTTAGATTGCCATCCACTATTATGGCTTTGAGAACATCTTCAAGACTTATGGTTGCTTCTTCTGTTTGAGGCACATCTTGCTTTTGCCTTTTCTCAAGTTTACCCTTACCGAAGGGTTTCTTTTTGCTAGTTTCGGAGGCTTTTGTAGCCTCAGTTTTCATCTTCTTTACTTCTTCATTGTATTATGTTTCTTCTTCATCAACTGTAATGCTTACATGCATTCTTTTATCCTTGGTCTTCTATCTTTTGTGGCTAGTAGCAAGTGTTTCCACACTTACAGATGGTGTGGGATTAGAGGAAATGGATGCAGCTTCTATAGAGGTAGATCCTCTAGTTCTTCTTGTTACCTCTAGTTTTTCTTGTTCACCTTTATGCTCTTCTGGAGCACCAAGTGATTCACTTTTACTCTTTTCTTTTGCTTCCTTATTAGCTTGTACCTTTCTCTTGCCTTTGTTACTTGTTCTTTTGGGAATCCATGTTTTAGGGCAATAGCTTCTGCCACTTTCTGCATTTTCCTAGAGATCTTAGGCTTTCTCACTTCAACATGAATTTTTGCATACTTTTTGTCATAAGTCCCAAACCTTTCTTCATTGGGATCTCTGGGTTTACTTAACACATATTGAGCATAGTTTTCTAATACTCCTCCATCTACCTCATATCCCATAGGCATAACCCATACAGTTCTAGGCTCAATGGCCTCCATCAAGCACTGATATTTTGTAACAATGAAGCAGATAGTATCCTTATATTTATTAGCAACTGCACTAGGGATTCTTTCCCTGGCTTGCATTAACTTTTGAAATTTTTTGAATAGCATCACAGGGCTGAGTGTTGGGCATCAATACTACCTATGCCATTCAGATGATTTCTAATTTGAATTGCAATAGCTTTATCATTTATCCAGAGTAGATTCTTCATACCTGACAACTCTTGCATGTAGTAGAAGAATAAACAGAGAATCAATGTACCATATTTGAATGGATATTTTTGCTCTTTGGTCTTAAATTTTCCATTAGTTGTTGTCGAAGCAATTCACAAAGATCATACTCTGCATCTTCCTTCACCATCTCAAATGTTGTATAGATTGCTATACTGGATACTGAATTTTCCTAGTTTGAGAAATAAACATTATATCCAATAATCATGGATGCAAATCTTACTACATGGTCTTCAATATCATTGATTGTTAGTGCCCTTTTGTCAAACTTTGCTCTGGTGGCTGCTATTACTTTATCATTCTTCACGACTTTCAATATTGGTACTGATCCGATGGAGTTTAATCCAGTTACTGTCCTTATAGCATCTTTTGTAATCTTAAAAGGTCTCTCAAGCTACATGAACTCATTGTGAACCCTGCTCAAAACATATCAGACCCATTCATCCTCAATGAATGTCGGGAAATCAATGTACTGAATGAATTTCTTTGTTTCCAATGCCTTATATTCATTTTTCAGATCATAAACTTCATCACACAATTGACCTAGAAATAAATCTGTGAGTTTACTTTTTCCATGCTCTTCTAGGGCAACATGAATATATGCCCTAACATCTTTTGCATGCAAAACTTTGTGTGGAACTTTTGAAAATGCACCCATTGGATCAACTTTGATTTCTTTGAAGGGATGTTTCTTGAATTTGGATCGATGTCACTCAGTAATATCAACAACTTGTGGGGTTTCCATTGCAAAGATTCAATAAGGTTCCAATGGTGAATACCTTGCTATGTTGAATTAGGGTTTTCTTCACCTGAATCACTCTAAGATCTTTAAATCTCTGTTGATGCTTGAAAAATTGCTTCAATCTCTCTTGGATATCTGATAGCTTGAATACAAAGTGAGTTATAATGAAAATGAGTTTTCTTTTTATCCTCTGCACTTGACCTAATTGTCATAAATGCTCATTTTCAAAAGATACCTAATTTTTCTCTGATAATTTATACAGTCGATCAAAATTGCTCTGCAATGTACCACACTGACTTATTTTCTTTCAGATTTTCTTCCATAAGATCATTCATATCAGATTCTACCACACATCTTTATGTTGGATTCCAGCACTAATTGTTTGGCTGGGGGTTTTTGATTTTTAACACTACTCCCCCTGAGCCAGAGCTCCCAGTTTACTTCCCAGAGGAAGTATCTGTACCTGATGCTGGTGCAGATCTATCATTAACTTCAATTACTTCTTTCTTGATCCATATCTTGTCCATTTCTTTCTAAGTTTCAATCGGATCAACTTTTTCTTTTCCCTTATCATTCCTCTACTCTGTTTACCTTTCTTCAGCATAGTAATTTCTCTTCACATTCTTGCTTCTACAAACTCAAGTGCAACATGTCCAACTTTGTTGCAATTGTAGCACACAATGTTTCCTTGTCCTTGATTCCTTCCTCTGAATGAATCCATCCTTGATCTGTATTGATTATCCATGTGTCCAAATCTATTGCATGCAAAACATTTTCCATTGAATGATTGAGTATTTTGAAAGCCATTTTTTACTAGATTTCTGCATTCATTTGATCTATGACCAATTTTATTGCAATTGAAGCATTGACTATAGAATGATGGAACATTTTGATTTATTCTACTCCTACACTGAGTAGCTTTATGACCAAACTTTTTACAATTAAAACAATAGCCATTGAAAGATGGGTACTTTTGAGCATTTGGCTGCTTGATCGGAGGTCTTCTAGGTCTTCTTCTTTGATTTTTGAACTAGTTCCCTTTGTTTTTCTTTAACTTAGTGTTTGCTTGGCTAGATTTTTAACTTTCTCTTTTCTCAAATCCCAAGCCTTGTTTATCACTGGCATTCTTTTGACTAGCAATCATCTCATCAAGTTTTGCAGAGCTCATCTTGAACTTTTCTTCATAGCTCTTGGCTTTTTCCAGATCTACTTTTAGGCTCACAATTTATTTTTCAAGTTTGACACAATCTTTGGACTTGCTTTTACCAATAGATTCAGGTCTTCCTCTACTTTTACTTTTTCTATAACTTCCACTTTCAAATCATTCAAGGTTTCATTTGTTGATATCAATTGATTACTTACTTCTCTATATTTTTCTTTTAATTTCTTGACTTGTTCTTTTAACTTTGAAATGCATTCATCAACTTCTTGCATGTTATCCTCTAGATCCCTGACTTCTGCTTTAGACTTTTCAAGATCAATAAGAGCTGATTCTAATTCCTTGTTGCTTTCATAATTTCCAAATCTTCTTGTTGCCATGATTACACTACCCCAAATCTTCCTTAAGTTGTTAGGCCTCTTCTAAGGAACCTCGCTCTGATACCAATTGTTGAGAATAAGGAATACTAAGAGGGGGGGTGAATTACTATTCCATAAAACCACTTCTTAACAGATTTATTTATCCAATTTCCAAAGTTAATAACATGAAAGAAGAATAGACATAGAAATAACAACCACAAAGATATAACACATGAACACTATGAGTTTTATGTGGAAAACCTAAAAAAGGGAAAAACCATGGTGAGTGTTAGCTCACAATATATTGATATAGCACAATACTAGATTATGAAAAGGCTCACTACACAGAGAAATGCTCACTGCAAGAAAGTCTCACTGCCAAAATAGGCTCACTGCATAGAGAAAGAAAGAAGAAGGAAGAATGGCTCACTGCCAAAATGAACTACTCAGACTGCATCTACACATGCATGGTTGCAGCTCCAATAAAGCACATAAATACTGTCTCAAAACTCTTCATCACTTATTGCTCTATTTTCATTGCTCTACTTTTATATGGAAATAAGATCTCTCTTCTTCTACTCTTTATTGCATCCACAGAATCACCTTCCTTTGCATGTTGCACATATGTTTTTATCACATTCGCATCACACACACCAAACACTGAATTCAATCCCATATATATATATCCACAACACTTAAGATATTCATATTAGGTAGGCATACTCAGATGAAGTGTATAGTTAGTAAACTTGTAGCTTGTCGACCAAATCCATTCATCAAAATACATGGAAGAACTGAATAACATTAGAAACACCTTCTCATATGTCGGATCCAACTATAGAACAACTTAGGATAAAATTCTAATCAATAGAACTTACGACACATAAATCAAACTATCATGTCACCCTTAAACACAGACTGTTAGTGACTCAGTCTAACTGTCAGATCACAACTTTCACTGCAGACTACAATACTTGCTCAAAATCATATCAAAGACTCCTTAGACATCACAGATCATACCTTCAAAACTGCAAAGCAAAATATCCTTTACTAGAAAAATACAGACCATTAGAACTCATACTCTGTCATAGTCAAACTTTATCAAATAGTGTAGCGATACCTAGCAGCTTGTAACTATCTTTCTGGTGGACTTAAGAATATACAACTCTAGATTTAGACACTTCATTTAGGTGTTTACAACACCTCAAAATCACAAATCAAAACATGGACTTGCGGAGAAATGCGGATCATTTTACTTTCCACTATACATCATCCCTATCTTACTTCTGTTCATCCAGACTTAGATATTTTCTTCAAATGACTTTTGGAGGAAGTCATTACTTGAACACTAGAATATATCATCATCAAGTAGCTATGAGTCATCATACCTAAACTACAAACCTTGCTCTTCAACTATGGACCAATGTCAATCCAAACACTATTCTTTTATCTCTGCCTCTATACAATTCCAATACTTAGTCAATACGACTAAGTCTTCTTTACCGGACCACAAACTTTGTTCCAACCTTGTTTGTTTTCTTGTTGTCATTAATGACAACACTCAAATATCTAACACGTATTGTTCTGCAAATGAATGAAACTTGGTGTAGACCTCAACGAAGCTCTATTTGGTCCTTAATTGCCTTGTATGATGTTTCATTAGGCTCTACGAGTCACAGAAGTGCTCCACAAACCTTCTATTCTCAACTGACTGCATGAATGCTCTACTCTGTGAAAGCTGATGATCTTCTGATAGTGATAACTTTCTTTGGATGAATCCAAATCTCCTAAAATCTGAGCATGATGTATCTGACATGGCATAGAAGCTAATTATTGCTCTGTGAGCTTTGATATGAAGATGCAGTAAAATGCAGTAGAAAATGTTGAACTACAAATGCCTAAACTGCAACTAAAATGAAGAGAAAAGAAAAGAAAGAAAATATTTTTGGTTGATTCAAGATTGCTCTAAAACCTGGGATGCTCCTGCATCAAACACCCAAGGTTGTTGAAAATGTGATTCCCTCATTTTGCTGGGGCTAAAGAAAAACCAAGGTGGTCTACCTCAGCCTGAAAAATCTATGATGAATCTTCTTCCAATCTTCCTTTCTACTTAACCAAATACTCTTTATACTACTTGCCTCTGGTACTACGTCTAACTCTACTATCCAAGATCCGCTCTATTTGCTCCAGTTGTTGTTGTGGTAACTTGTCTTTCAATCCTTCTTCAAGGCTATCACTTGATTCTCCTTCATGATACTGATATAGATCTGCAATGTACAATATAGGTGATATACGAAATGTCTCCGGTAGCTCTACTTCATATGCATTTCCTAAATCAAACTTCTTAAGAGTCTTACATGGTCTAAACTTCATCTTCAGCTTGTTGTATGTCCCCACTAGAAATCTTTCCTTTCTTAGATATACCATAACTTCCTATCCAACTACAAATTCTTTATGTCTCCTCTTCTCATATGCATGTTCTTTATACTTACTATTCATCTCCTCCAAATGCTTCCTAACCTGATTATGTAGTGTCTCCATGTATCTTGCAAATTCTTCTACCTCTACACTTCTCTTGTTCTCCATATAGATGTCTCTCATCTCTGCCAATCCTCTAGGTTGTACCCCTGTCACAACTTCAAATAGTATCTTCCTTGTACTTCTATTCATTGAATTAATGTATGCAAACTTTTCTTGCAGTAGAATTAGATCCCAATTTCTTGCTTTGTCTCTTACTAAACATCTCAATAAGTTACCCAAACTCCTATTTACCAATTTTGTTTGTCCATCTGTCTGTAGCTGAAATGTTGAACTAAAATTTAGGTCTGTCTTCATCTTCTTCCACAATGTTCTCCAAAAATATCCAATGAATCTTGTATCCCTGTCTGAAACTATACTCTTAGGTAATCCATGCAATCTCACAATCTCCTTGTAAAATAGGGCAGCAACATGCACTACATCATTTATCTTCTTACAAGGAATGAAATGAGCCGTCTTTAAAAAGTTGTCCACTACTACAAATATAGAATTATATCCCATCTATGTTCTTGGAAAACCTAATATGAAATCCATGCTTATATCTTCCCAAGGTCTCTCCGGTACTATCAAAGATTTGTACAAACCTATATTCTAACTACTTCCTTTTGCAACTTGACAAACTCTACAACTCTAAACAAATTTCCTTACATCCATATATATCTAAGGCCAAAAATAACGTTCATTTACCAAAGCTACTATCTTGTCAATCCCAAAATGTCTTGCCAATCCACCACTATGCTTCTCCTTGATCAAATTATCTCTCATTGAACTCCTTAGTATACACAATTGATTTCCCTTGAACAACATATCCTCCTGGATGAAATAATCCAACCACTTACTTCTATCTGTCACAATAGGTTCCTTACATGCTTTCCATGCTTCTGCCAAATCAAGATCCTCTTCATACATATGCCTCTAGGGCTTTTCATGTACTAGGCCATAGTCCAAGCTTAGAAAAGGTTCATAGAAACATCATTCTCCCATGTTCTCTACTTCTCTCTTCTCCTTTCTCTATTCTATCCTCCACATCTTCTTCTATGCTCTGCTCTATCCTCTATTTCTGCTTTGTTGTCTTCCAGGCTCAAAACACTTCCACCTCTTCCAGACTATTCGTCTTTTTGCACACTTGCTTCACGCTCTTTTTTCACTCCCTTGAAACAAAATTCTATCCGTCATATATATATATATATATATATATATCCTCTACAATCCTTCAAAACATTATCTTGTCGGCCTAAATGTAATGTGTAATATCAAACGTGTAATCATCCTTGCTTGTCAGCTCCCAAATCATATGCAGTGATGTAGGAATAAGATATCACCTTGTGGTTCTCAACATAATCTCTACTAGACCTAATTTACCTCTGCACAACATCAAATTTCTTGGTGCATAATCCCAATTCACTGGCGCAAGCTCCCAAACTTCTATACAATCATTCTTCATACAGTCCGGTAACATAGTATTTACTCTAATGTCTCTAGATATTATTGTGGTAACTCAAATATCCTCAAATTTGGATATGACATAGCTCCTAGCTTGTTCCACTTAACTTCAAAACTGTGAGACCTAATACCAATTGCAGTAGAATGCAGTAGGTTCCAATGTCTCTTCCTGACATCCTGCAACTCAACTTCAATTGTCCCAATTCACTGAATGACTTCTGGATGATCTTACATTAGACTCTCAAGGTTAATTGAAAAGGTGATGCCCCTACATCAGGCTCAAGTTCTTAAATTTGACAATCTACTCCCAATTCCTTATAACTGCCTCCTAGTATATGCTCTATTGACATCACTTGCAAGCTACCTCTGTTTGACGATCTGCTCAAGTCATCTTCACAAGTTGCCTCAATCCTCATATAGGTTTCAGAGATCTATTCACAAATCACTGCATTGCCTCATGGTTGGTGGTTTGTATAGGTCCTTTATGAACTACCTCAAGTTCCTTCTCAATTCTGATGATCTAAATTCAGTGCTCTACTTACAAATCATTGCACTGCCTCAATGATCGGCAGCCTGAGAAAGTCTCCTTCACAAGCTACCTCAAATTCTTCATTTTACGGTGGTCTAGGTTTGGTGGTCTGGCTACAATGTTACAACTGCCTCACAATTCAGTGCTCGATTGTCAAAAACTTGTAGGCTACCTCAAGATAAATACCAACTTCAATCAATTAAGATTCAAATGGCCTCATCATCCTCTAACACTCTAGAACAATCATGTTACTTCCTTGATTTAGTCAATACATTCTTGAATTCTCTATGTGGTACTTTCTAATCTCTGATTCTAGATGCAACCCCTTCTGAATGTAGTACCTCTAAACACCTCTAATCAACATATCTAAACCACAAAAATATATATTCAATATAAAAGAAATGCAGAGCAAAACTAGACCACCATTCTGTATGCCAGAACATCTTTACAACACACTGTTTCCTTTATTATTTAAATTTTCTCAAAAGCACTTGGAAACCAACCACCAGAAGCACATCATCAACATATTCAACACTTCCTCATTACCACCATAGTAATTCATACATACATAGACATAGGCTTATCAAATCAACACTAGAGGTTGACACTAGTAGCTTACTAATGACAACATAATGAAACCAATTAAAGCATCATTAGAGACATCATCAACTCAATACCAACTTCTCTCACTCTTGTAATCAATCTCTTACTCAGATGGTTGACACCAATGACAACACAAGCTTGTGGACATCAATGAAAACACCAACTACACATACTTGCAATAATCTCCCCCTTTGTCATTGATGGCAACACATGATGTGAAAAACCATCAATATAACAGTATCCTCAATATCCTCAATGCTCTTTTTCATACCAACATTTCCTCCTACTCTTTCTCTCCCCCTTAACATACTACTCTCCTTTTGTCAACTAACTCTTTCCTTTTTCACATTAACCTCTCTCCCCCTTTGACATCAATGACAAAGTGCAACACAACTCTCCTCTTTAGATGTCACTCATACTTATACCTCCTTACCACTACTTTGAAATGTATTTTCATTCACTACTCTACATGCTCCCCCTTAGAAGTAACCTACATTAACACTTACTCCCCCTGACTACAACAACCAACAAAGCCACTACCTACTCCCCCTGAGAGGTAGCCTCCAACATCAGTCCAAAAATAAAGAATGAATCCTAAAATTCACTGGATTGATGCATCACCTTATGCATCTAGTTCAAAGGAGGGGCAATAACCCCTAACTTCTCCCAGAGATACTCAAAAGTATCCTTAGGAAGAGCCTTAGTCAATATATTAACAACTTGATCCTTTGTAGGCACACACTCAAGATTCACTTCATTCTCTATAACCCTCTCTCTCAAAAAAATGATATTAGATTGAGATATGTTTGTTGGCAAGAGACACTGTGTGGCTTCATAAGTGTTGTCATTGATGGAAACAAAGTCTATTCTACACATCCGCAGTACATAATATGCCTATACCAGAAGTCAGGATGGAAATTGTTTTGGTCCAGTGGACAAGAACAGAGTATGCAACATGGTCTGACAATCAGGTCTGGATCTCTTAGATGGTGTAACTCAGTAAGTTGCGGACATGGACAAATCAAGAAGGGTATCATGACTATTGTATTCTAGAGATTTGGCCTTTGATGATAAAGCATGAAAAAGATATGAACTTCTGTGTGTTGGGTTCCAATCAGATAGAGCAGATAGAGGAAGAACTGACTGACAGAGTACCAAACTTCAATCCGGATGTATAAAATGTGTTCATCAAGCAACTTGTGGCATTATACATTATTAGCCAACATGATTAATGAATTCTCTGTCTAAGTTTTGATGCACATCATCAACCAAGTAAGGATTCAGTCGACAGAACAGAAACTTGCAAATATCTCAAGTGTTCTTATTGCCGACTATGAAGTTAGTTGAAATCCTTAATGCAGATATATATACTCAATGGTCTCAATCTTGTGAATGATTATTGTGCATGTAGATGTTAAATAAAATATTGGAAGAAGTGCGAAAACAAAGATCTGAACCCAGAATATGACTGAAGAGTGATATTGAGCAGAGGAAGAATGAAATGTGCCAGATTAGTATACTACGCCTAACCAGAACTGACTTCTTGCATATATAGATGTTGTTCTTCAGTTCAAACACCTTGGTATCATCTGTAAGCATTTGTAGACAATGAGTCTGTTATAGGCAGTGGGCCTCTTGTGAGTAGTGTGCTCGGGCAGTGAGCCCTAATTGGCAAGTGCAAATTTTGTACTCTTTATTCTTTTAACAGAGATTACAATCTTGGGTTAGTCACCCCGTGGTTTTTCCCTTAGTAGGGTTTCCACGTAAAAATCCTTGTGTTATGTGTTAATTCCTTTTCAGTTCTTATGATTGCATTGTTTTGATATAGCACTAAATGATAAGTGTTAAGGGAAAATCGGATCAAATGAATAATCAATAATATCAAATATCAGGATACCCAAAACTTCAATGAAATAGTGAACTAAGGAAATTCAATAACAATGAACAAACAACAAAGAAAACCTTCCTTAGATCGAAGCTTCCATTGATTACCTATCTCAATCAATCTTGCATGTATGAATGATGCCCTCAAAGAGTGCACTTCCTTGCTATGCTTCAAGAATGTCAATTGGGAATGGCAGTGATAATATCGCAATGAAGAGGAGCTTCACAATGATGGTAGTAGAGTGTACTAGCAGATGTGATCATATTCCCTACTACGTACTACACACCACTACCATCGTTGTGAAGCTTCTCTTCATTGTAGTATTATCATAGCCATTCTCAATAGACATTCTTGATGCATAGCAAGGAAGTGCACTCTCTGAGGGCCCTATTTCATACATGCAAGGTCGATTGTGATAGGCAATCAATGGAAGCTTCAAATTAAGGAGGTTTGCTTTGTTGTTCATTGCTTTATTTTGATTGAGTCTTCTTAGTTCACCATTCCATTGAGTTTTGGGTATCTTGATATTTGATATTATTGATTATTCATTGTTGATCCAATTTTACCCTAACATTTTTGGTGCCCAACGGTGGGCACCAAAAATGTTAGGGTAAAATTGGATCAACAATGAATAATCAATAATATCAAATATCAAGATACCCAAAACTCAATGGAATGGTGAACTAAGAAGACTCAATCAAAATAAAGCAATGAACAACAAAGCAAACCTCCTTAATTTGAAGCTTCCATTGATTGCCTATCACAATCGACCTTGCATGTATGAAATAGGGCCCTCAGAGAGTGCACTTCCTTGCTATGCATCAATAATGTCGATTGAGAATGGTTATGATAATATCGCAATGAAGAGGAGCTTCACAACAATGGTAGTGGTGTGTAGTCCGTAGTAGCGAATGTGATCACTAGCAATGAAGAAATTGGTGCCAAAGCGCGCTGTAATTCCTGCAGAGTAATGATACTTAAAGCTTGGATGAATAGAAATGGAAGAATGGGGTTCAATTTATAGACTTGGGAGAATGAAGATCAATGGTGTAGAAGACTTGAGAAGATCAACGATTGAGAATAGTTGAGGAACGTGCAACAAATAAGAAGAAGACATGTGTCTTGCTTTCTTTTGCATGAGAGGATTTTCTAAGAATAGAAGAATGAGTTAAAGCATTTAGAAGAATATAATATCAATTAAGTGATTTAAAACAAGAAGAATAGATCTGCATGAGAATAAGAAGATATTTTTCTTTATTAAAGATTAGGAATATTTAATTGCATGTGCAAAAAGATTAAATTATATTTAGAGATAACTCAATTTAGAAGAAAAGACAACTTAAATAAATATTTGATTTATTTAAATTTAGAGAAGATATTATTGGAAGAAAACATTTTTAGAAAGCAAATTAAATAAATAAATTTATTTAATTGTTGTGCATGATTTTGGAAGAATAAATAAAATATTTGATTATATTTTATTTTTAGAGATTGAAAGGATCTAAATAAATTTGATTTGATTTATTCAAAATTGGAAGAATGATTTGATTTAATTAAATAATTAAGAATTATTTAATTGTTTGGACAAATTGAATTAAATAAAGGATTTTATTTAATTGTTGGAAGAATATGAATCAAATAAATAAATTTGGTTATTTATTTATTGATAGAGGAATTAGAAGGGAATAAATATTAAGAATATTTATCTAGACCGAATCGTGTCATTTTTAGGCGTATACAATAAGATAAGAAAAGGAATTAAAAATAAGAAAAGTTATAAGATAACTGATTCACCCCCCCTCTTAGTTATCTGCATTGTTTTCAACAATTGGTATCAGAGCTAAGTTCCTCTGAACAAGCCTAAAAGCTTGACGAAGATTTGGGAATCTCAATGGATGCATATGGTATGAAAGAACAACTTTAGTCTACCCTAGATGATCTTGAACAATCCCACTCTGAGGTCAATAATTTGAGAGAGTGACTCAAAGATGCTAATGATTTCATCAATGAGATGAAAGAAAAACTCACTAATTTTGTGAAAAAGAGAAAGGAACTACTCCAGAAATTAGCAAATCAGAATGAATCCAATAATACTAATGAGGACCTAAATGAGAAAACTAAGCTATGTGAGAAGCTGTCAAAAGAAGTCATTATGATAAGACATGAAATGGAATCAAGGGTTATGAAATTTACCCAAGAAATTGAAGAGAAGAGAAAGATTGAAGATAACCTAAAACAATCCCTCAAGGAGAAAATAGAGGACTGCCACAAAATGGACAGAATCATCAGACATCTTGAATCTAATCTTGAAGAACCTAGAGACAATAAAGAGCAACTTGAGAGCCAGATAGACACTCTTAAACAAGATCTTCAATCTGCAAATGAATACAAAGAAAAATTCAGGATAAGCTCAACACAACTTGAAGTTCTTCTTGAAAGTCAAAAGAGGGTAGATGATAAGCATGGCTTGGGATATGAGAAAGGTGAAAGCTCTGGTTCTGGTCAAAGGAACTCTGGATCAAGAAGTCAAGGAACATGCCTAGAAGACCTCCGATAAAGCAACCAAATACCCAAAGATATCCATCTTTCAATGGAAACTGCTTCAATTGCAACAAATTTAGTCATAAAGCAACTCAGTGTAGGAACAAAATGAATCAGAACAATTCATCCTTCTCTGGTCAATGTTTTAGTTGCAAAAGGTATGGTCACAAATCTCATGAATGTAGAAATATGCAAATGAACAATTCTTTCAATAGTAGATGCTTTACATGCAATAGAATGGGGCATATGGCTAATCAGTGTAGATCAAAAGGATATCAACCAAATAAGCAAAGAAATCTTGCATGTTACAATTGCAATAGATCCGGTCATATAGCCAGATTCTATAGAAGTAGAAATCATGATGAAAGGGGTCTGGTAAAACCTGATCAAAAACCAGATAAAGTCAAAGGTAAAGTAAATGCAGATGAAGTTCAAAAGGAGATGAGCAAGATTTGGGTAAAGAAGTGTACAATGAATATTGGGGATGGATCCGCACTGGAATTTGGTGTTGATAATCCTTCCGAAAACTAAAAAGTGAGCTCTTGCTCAAAGGGAGCTATAGAGAAAATCATTTTCCCCCAGCCAGTCGGTAAGTGCTTGAATTCGGCACATTGAGTAAACATCTGGTATTGCGGATTAAAGGGTTCCTATAAAATTCCCCAAAGAACTTTCAGTTAGAATGTGAGAGGTTTGCATGAAGTTTCACAAGGTTTATGACCATTTGAGTTGATCCAATTCTGGCAACCAACCAGTATTAAAAGAACAATACAAATTGATCCGGTATGATTTGCAAATACAATACTTTGATCTGCAAATTCAGAGGAAAGTCTTCAAGGCACCTAGGTGCTACCAACTCACTAAGGTACTAGTTTGAAGATCCGCGAGATGATTCAAGAAAAGCTCACTTGAGAAGCAGCGTAACTAGATGACTTAAAAGCTTGTGCATTTATTACAAAAGGGAATGAGGTTTTATGCAAAGATAAAAGGGTTCTTTCACTCATTATCTACACATTTGCACTCATGAAATAGAAAAGAAGAGCTCTAAGAAGAAGATCCTACAATTTACTCAAGTTCAAGCTGAAGATCGAATTCAGATAGAAAATTGCTTCGTCATCTGCTTCAAACCCTAAGGCATGAAAAGGTACTTCCCTTCTGCAAATTCTCTCTAGATTTCTTTGCTAGAATGGCTACTCCAATGGTTAATATCTCTGAAAGGCCAAGACCAAAATTCAAGAAACACCCTTACAAGTCACTAGAAGTTGATCCCTTGGGTGTGTTTTCTAGTATTCTACACGGTGCTTGCATGTAGAAGATATTAGGGTTTATATCCATGCAAACATTGAAGATTTTGGAGACTTAAAATTGATCGACATTATCAAAAACAATTAATAGATGAGAATTTTAAACTCAGCTGAATTCAAGACCCTAAGGGACAAACACCTCGAACATTGCATACTTTTTCCATCATTTGCAGAAGACGATTGGGTTCGGTATGTTCTAAGTAGGATGCATGATAATTTTATGTGGCTAATGAGGCCATTCAAGATAACTAAAGATGCCATAAGAGCTGTGACCAGACTACATTCATCTGGTGGGTTACCCACACTTAAATCTGTGAAGAACCAAACGGTAACTGAAGCCACTAGATCAAAATTTGACAAAAGAGCAATGACTATAGATGACATCATAGATCCGGATCTCAAGTTTGCTTCAATGATAATTGGCTACAAAATCTACCACTCAAGTAGGGAGAAATTTGTGTTTGGTACATCAATCTATGCTACATATCAGATGTTGAAGGAAGATGCAGATTATGATCTATGTGAGCTTCTACTGAATCAACTAATGTAAAACTTGCAGAAGACCAAGAAAGATAAGAAAAACTCCTTGAAATATGGTAGTCTAATACTGTGTCTATTTTTCTACCATATGAATGAGCTACCTGGATCAAAGGGTTGGGTCTGGCAAAATGATAAACCCGTTGCAATCCAAATCAGAGATTACATGTATGGACTTGGTGATGCTCAAGTCCAAAACTCAGCCCTCTGGGGTTACTTCAAGAATTTCCAAAGTATGATGCATACCAGAAAGAGAATACCACAATCAATAGTTGAGAAATACAAAGACGCAGTCTGCTTCATGGTAGACACTGACTAATGCCTAATGGAGGCAGTTGAGCCAAGAACTATGTGGATAATGTCTATGGGATATGAGGTCGATGAAAATATTTTAGAAGTACATATTTAACACCTACTGAGGCAACCTAAGGACACTAAAGCAGAAAGGTTTGGCACTTTTGAAGAGCTAAGCATAAAAATACATGTTGAATTAAGGTAGCCTGAGATAAAGAGAAAAGTAAGAAAGGAAGTTGAAGAAATTGCCAAAAGATTTGGCATATCAAAGGAGGTAGTAGATACCAATAGAGAGAAAATGGAGAAGGCAAAAAAAGAAAGACAAGAAGCAAAGAAAGAAAGCATTCCAATGCAAGCCTCATCCCGGACTAGATCTTCCAAGAGTTTTGTTCCTGTCACTTCTAAAAGCTCAAAGACTACGAAACCAGAAGTCAATTCATCCGGGAAAGGACAAAAGAGAATGAAGACCAAAGCCACAAGGGCATATATGAGCCAAAAGGATGATGAAGAAATAGAATCATATGAGGAAATCAGGAAATTAAAGAAGAAAAGAACATCTGGGAAGTCCTCTGATAGCATAAATAAGGAAGAGAAGACAGAGGACTTTATTGAGAAACCCACTCCCTCAATTGAAGAAATCATGAAGGCAGTCATTGTGGATGGAAACATGTAGCCAGTAATAGAATTTTATGATGAATACAATGATGCAGACAAGAGAATACTAGAGGAGGCGACTGTCAGGTATTTGAATATCTATAACAAAGCATTCATTGAAATAATTTCTTTAATTCCAAAGAGCCTAGAAGAAGTATTGGAGCAAAGAAAAGAGAATGCAAAGGCAAAAGACTCAGACATTCGGGAGCAGATAGTGATACAGCTATGTCCCTCTATCACTCCAAAACAAATGGACATGGTGTTCAAGGATTGTAAAGATGATTTCTGAAGCAAGTCCTAGATGAATAAACTCATAATTGGAGAAACTGATCAAATGGCTCATGAAACAAAAGAAATTCTCTAGTAAGCCTTGAAGAGATTTAATCTTCCTATTATAGAGGAAACAAATGAAGAGCCTTCTACCATGGATGTTGAAGGATTAAAAGTAATCAATGAAGAATTCTCTGACAAGGATGTTGAAGGATTAAAGAAAATAGATGAAGAAAAATGTGAAGACTTAGACTCCTTTGTTCTGGAAGAGGAAGTTCACAAAACAGTAAACTCTTGTAATGTTACTCCTTCAGATCCCAAAGTTGTCAAGACACATCTTCTAGGCACTGAAGAAGAAGGGGAAGGAAGAAGAGAAGAGAAGGAGAATCAAGAGAAAGAGGGTAAGGCAAAAGAAGAAGAACAAGCATATAAGGTTGGTGATGACTTACCCAAACCAATCAGTCCTGATATCTCTAAAGGAAAGAAGTCTAAATCACCAGTAAGAGACACTGTAGAGACAGTACATAATTTCCTTGATAAAGAAATGATGGAGCTCAATGAACCTGAGTTAATTCAAGGGCCATTAAATTTTGACTCTCTCTCTCCGGTTCAGATAATGAAAGTAGCATCTTTTGCTCAAGCCAAAGCAAAAGAGAAACTTCTAAAATTACACATGGAGGACAATGAACTGTTGAATATTGCATCCGGTGTACTAGAGAAGATCATGCCTACATATCAAGGATGCATCCGCCTCTCCATCAGGTAACTTTAAAAACTTGGTTAATTCTATCAATTCTCACTTTGAATCTCTTGAAAAATCTACAGAAACTAAGGTCTGAAAAGAGTTCTCTGAAAAAAGGTTCAGTAAGGCACAAGGACTAATTAACAATGATAGAAGAACCTTAGACATTGGAATAAAGAGCATTGAAAGTGCCCTTAAGGATGGAGGAGATATATATAAATTTTGTTTATCTTGGCCTAAAGTTTTAGTGGACATTGAAAAGAAGCTAAAAGAACAAGAAGAAAAGTTGTTAAGCTTGTCACAGAATTTTGATCCTCTTACCATCTCTCTAGTAAACCAAGAATGTCAGGCAGTTGTTATCATAACTGAGATAAAGAAACTGGTTAAGGAGAAGAGGAATCTGATGGATAGAATGGGTGAACTTAGGGGAATAATCCTCCCTAAGTTAGAGGTATTGCATGATGCTTTAACAGATGCTCAAAGTATAGCTCGAACCAGTAATCCAACAGATTTGAAGAGGGCAGAAGCATATGCATTTTTATTAAGTGGACATATCTCCATTTTGGCTAGAATAAAGAGGAGTTGGGCCACAGAAATTGTACAGTTGAAGAGAACCTTTGCGGATATATTTAAGTATATGTAAGTCTAACGTATGATTTGTTTATACATATACATCCATGTATATGATCATTTTTGCATAATTTTTGTATGAGGATTCCACCCTTTTCCATTGATGTCAAAGGGGGAGTGAAGAGCTGTGAAAAATGAGGAATCCAACAAAGGGGGAGTTTGGTAAAACAATGCAAAGAAATAGAGCACAAGCAAAAGGGGAGTCACTGCGACACTTAGCCATTTTTCACTAAGTGTTGCCATTAATGCCAAAGGGGGAGATTGTTGGAAAGAGACACTGTGTGGCTTCATAAGTGTTGTCATTGATGGCAACAAAGTCTATTCTACACATCCACAGTACATAATATGCCTATATCGAAAGTTAGGATGGAAATTCTTTTGGTCTGGTGGACAAGAACAGAGTATGCAACATGGTCTAACAATCAGGTCTGGATCTCTCAGATGGTGTAACTCAGTAAGTTGCAGACTTGGAGAAATCAAGAAGGGTATCATAACTATTGTATTCTAGAGATTTAGCCTCTAGTGATAAAGCATGAAAAAGATATGAGCTTCTGAGTATTGGGTTCCAGTTAGACAAAGCAGATAGAGGAAGAACTAACTGATAGAGTACCAGACTTCAATCTGGATGTATAAAAGGTGTTGATCAAGCAACTTGTGGCATTATACATTACTAGACGACATGATTAATGAATTCTATGTCTAAGTTTTGATGTGCATCATCAACCAAGTAAGGATTCAGCTGACAGAATAGAAACTTGCAAATATCTCAAGTGTTCTTATTGCCGACTATGAAATTAGTTGAAATCCTTATTGCGGATATACATACTCGATGGTCTCAATCTTGTGAATGATTATTGTGCATGCAGATGTTAAAGAAAATATTGGAAGAAGTGTGAAAACAAAGATCTAAACCCATAATATGACTGAAGAGTGATATTGAGCAGAGGAAGAATGAAATGTGCTAGATCAGTATACTATACCTAACTGGAACTGACTTCTTGCATATATAGATGTTGTTCTTTAGTTCAAACACCTTGGTATCATCTTTAAGCATTTGTAGACAGTGATTCTCTTGTAGGCAGTGGGCCTCTTATGAGTAGTGTGCTTGGGCAGTGAGCCCTAATTGGCAAGTGCCAAATTTGTACTCTTTATTCTTTTAACAAAGAATACAATCTTGGGTTAGTCTCCCATGGTTTTTCCCTTAGTAGGGTTTCCACATAAAAATCTTTGTGTTATGTGTTAATTCCTTTTCAGGTCTTATGATTGCATTGTTTTGATATATAGCACTAAATGATAAGATAAGAAAAGAAAGTAAAAATAAGAAAAGTAATAAGATAACTGATTCACCCCCCTTCTCAGTTATCTGCATTGTTTCCAACAATGTTTTGTCCTTGAGTGCATCACTGGATTCTTTGAAATGTTAATACCACTTGTATTATCATAGAAGATAGGAATTGGTTCATCATATACAACTCTGATATCCTTCAAGGTTTGCCTCATCCATAACACCTGAGTGTAGCAAGATGCTATTGCAATGTATTCTGCCGCTATAGTAGATAAAGAAATTGAGTCTTGCTTCTTACTTAGCCATGACACTAATCTGCATCCAAGAAATAATGCACCACCAATTGTACTTTTTCTATCATCTACACAATCAACCCAATTTGTATCTATGTAAGCACTTAGAGAAAAATTAGTATCCTTTGGATACCACAAGCCATGATCTGGAGTGCCCTTTAAATATCTAAATATCATCTTCATTGCTGCAACATGTGACTCTCTAGGATCTTCTTGAAATCTAGCCACGAGACAAATTGCATGCATAATATCTAGTCTAGTAACAGTTAGATATAGAAATCTGAGTCCAATCATTGATCTATACCTACTCTGGTCAGCCTTAGGAGATTCATCATTCTTTCTTGGCTTGCAACTAGTAACTATAGGGGTACATACTGGTCCTTGACATACTTTGATTGTGAAATGAAAACACCTTTATCTGTCTGATTGATCGAAAGCCCAAGGAAGAAGTTCATTTCTCCACACATTGACATTTCAAATTCTTTCTATATTTCATCTACAAAACTCTTACACATTCCTTCATTTCCTCCAAAGATTATGTCATCCACATATACTTCCACAATCAGAATTTGATCTTCTTCTACTTTGATTTACAGATTGCTATCTGTGGTACCTTTATTGAATCTTTGTTGTAAAAAGTCTCTGTCCAACCTTGCATACCAAGTTCTGGGAGCTTGATTCAATCCATATAGTGCCTTCTTCAATCTGCAAATCATATCCATTTGTTTTATGTATACTTCTTCTTCTAATTCATCATTCAAGAAAGTAGACTTCACATCCATTTGATAAACTTTAAAATCCTTGTGTGCTACAAAAGCCAAAAACATCCTGATGGATTCCATTCTGGCCACCAGAGCATATGTTTCCCCAAAGTCTATTCCTTCTACTTGTGAGTAGCCTTTACACACAAGCCTTTCCTTGTTTCTTACCACTTGTCCATTCTTGTTCAGTTTGTTTTGGAATACTCACTTAGTTCCAATCACATTTTTGTTTGTTGGTCTTGGGACAAGTTCCCAAGTCTGAATATTTTCAATCTACATTAGTTCTTCTTCCATAGCCTTATCCAATACTCGTCCTTGCAAGCTTCAATCACAGTTTTAGGTTCAACTTTAGAAAGTAAACATAGATTTACCTATTCTTCAACAACTTTCCTTCTTGTCTGTACACCTTTTCTCTTATCACCAATGTTCTGATCTTTAGAATGATGCTTCTGGACATACTTGGGAGTTTTAGGAATCCTTGGAAAATCTCTCACAGCTTGAACTAAACTTATTCTTATTAGGCTATCAAAATTGATGTGACATAGTCTTCTATGCCATAGCCAACTCTCACTGATTTGAGTCATGAAATAATAACCATTAGCACCTTTGAGCTAATAAACATTTCCATCTGTCCTCCTTCCAACAGCAATCACATTTCTAGAGTCTTTTCTAATCTCACAACCACCATCCTGAAACACAAGATTGTATCATTTGCTACACATTTGTCCAAAACTCAAGAGCTTATGTTTTAAGCCCTTAACATAAAGAACATCATCAATATTATGCTTGTCATCAAAACTGATTAAACCTCTTCCACATATCTTAGTAGATGTATCATCACCAAATCTAACTATTCCTCCATCATATTTTTCAAGTTTAACAAACTTACTCTTATCACCGGTCATATGATTTGAGCATCCACTGTTAATGACCCAATCATTCTTTTCCTGTCTAGTATGAAAAGCAGACATCAAAGTGCCTTGAACATTAATACTTACTTCTGGAGACCTTTCCTTCACACATTCCTTAGAGTTAGCAGAAATAGTATCATCTTTTAAAGCTATGAACATACATTCACTATCCTCATCATTTTCATAATTAGATTCATCATTAGATATACTTGCATCTTCTCTAACATAATAGATTTTCTTAATCACTCTACTTTTGTTCTCCCTATTTTTGCTTCTAAAAATTCTTTCTGGACATCTTGAGACATAATGACCTATCTTTCCACAACTGAAACATTTGAAGGGAAACTTACCATTGTACTTACCAGTACCCTTTTTCATTCTTTTCACAAAGTTAGATTCCATATCATCAGAATCCTCCTGATTTGACTCCACAATCTTCTCTAATTTTTTATCTTTAAAAGCAGTCTCAACCTTTGCACTACTTGTACCAAATTCTCTCATTTCAAAATAAGTTAAAGTACCAAGCAACTAATCTTTGGTAAATTTGTCTAGATTTTGTAATTCTTCAATAGAAAAAAATTTATGACTGTAAGCTTTGGGAAGAGTTCTGAGTACCTTCAATACCACTTCTTTTTCTTCTAATTCTCCACCAAGTCCTTTGATGCTATTGATAGCTTCATCCAACTTCTGTAAGTAGCTTGTGATATTTTCATCTTTAGACATTCACATGGTCTCAAACATGATCTTCAGATTCTGCATCTTGGCTTGCTTGAACTTATCATCTCCTTCATAAATGCCTTTTAACTTTTCCCAAATTTCATTAGTAATTTTTAGATTCATAACTTTCACCAATTTAGAATTAGTAAGACCACTTAAAAGAGCATGCCTTTCTTTACTATTGGTTTCATAAGCTTTGATCTCATTAGCAGTACTTGGACCATTTTTAGGTATAGTGTATGCAAACTCAACAGACTTCCAAATTTCATATCCAAGAGAAATCAAATAACCTTCCATCCTTACCTTCCATAATACATAGTTTGATCCATCAAACAGGGGAACATCTTTCTTGTGTGCCATCCCAGATCTACCTCAAGTGGTGAAGCTTTCTTCTAGGGAACTTGGCTCTGATACCAATTGTTGAATGCACATGACAACTGAGAGAGGGGTGAATCAGTAGTAACTTAAAACTTCAAAACTCTCACACATATTCAGATCCACATTAATTCAATTAATCCCTCAAACTATTAAGATGATTAAGCATGAAAGCAAATGACATAAATTGAACCAAATCAACATCAAACACAAGAGAACACTAGATTTATGTGGAAAACCCAAGAAGGGAAAAACCATGGTGAGGATTAGCTCACAATATAAAGTAATATCAACATTGAAATACAATAGGCTCACTGCCAAAGAGCTCACTGCCCAAAAGAAAGAAAGGCTCACTGCTAGAATAGAAGAGAAGATAGAGAAGATTGTTACAAGGAGAAAAATATCTCAATGCAATAGAGAAGTCCACCAAAATGCCATCATCACCTCTACAGTCTCACTGAAGAATTGTAGACACCTTCTGCTCACTACATCTAGTAATCTAACACATGAAAGCTTGCACTGCACTGCACAACTTCATACTCTGTAATTCACATCTCATACTTCATGTTCATCTCTCTCTTGCCATCCTTCAACAACTCAACATTTATTTATACCATCTTCAAACTTGAAAACATTCTCTATGGTCGACAAAGCACCTTAATCTTCACAAATTCAAATTAGGTTGGCACCAAAACATTCCCGTAGTGGAAAAGAATGAAGGTGGACCACAACACACCTTAGCTTGGACCTAAATCCACTCATACACATTACACCACATTTCCACAATCATTGAAGCAACTCCACAATTAGTGTAGACATCCAAGGTCGGCCAAACCTATGTTAACACAATAAATTTTTAAGTACATGCTTCCTCAAAGACAAACATAACATACAAACCACACACCAAGCTTGAACATAATCTAGAACATTCTACAAACATCCTGAAACATCTTGGAAACCAACAAAGTCCTCCACAACAAATTTTACCTATCAAACAAACTTATCCTGTTTATCGAGCATACTCAACCATCTTTGTTGTGCACTGTAACTCAAGAAATCAATTTGCAGAGCACCAAGCCATGAACAACTTCAACTAAAGATAGATATGAACCTTATAAACACACTTCCAAAACCGTAAGACCTGAAACTACTTTGTGGAGAAATACAGAGAAAAAACATTTCTCCCAAACACCTCTGCAATGCATAGTTCACACACTAGTGAACACATCTTCCACTGCACAATGATCCAACATGCCAAATTCAAAAATGTAGCACCTCTAAACACCTTTAATCAACATATCCAAACCGTAAAAACATATCTTCAATATAAAAGAAATGCAGAGCAAAACCAGACCACCATTCTGTATGCCAGGACATCTTTACAACACACTATTTCCTTTATTATTCAAATTTTCTCAAAAGTACTTGGAAACCAACCACAAGAAGCACATCATCAACACAAACAAAACTTCGTCAGTACCAGAGGCACATCATCAACATATTCAACACTTCCTCATTACCACCATAGTAATTCATACATACATAGACATAGGCTTATCAAAACAACACTAGGGGTTGACACTAGTAGCTTACTAATGACAACATAATGTAACCAATAAAAGCATCATTAGAGACAACATCAACTCAATACCAACTGCTATCACTCTTGCAATCAATCTCTTGCTCATATAGTTGACACCAATGACAACACAAGCTTGTTGACATCAATGACAACACCAACTGTACATACTTGCAACAATTTGAACTTGTGACAACATCCTTATTCTCTTGACCTCTGATATATCCAAGGCCTTCATTTCTTGACCTTATTACCAGCTCAATAGACTTTGTAATTCCTTGTTGATACTTTCCTATACCCTTTCCTTCATATCCCATTCTTTGCATGATTTTAAAACCAATACCATCACTAACAAATGCAGATTCAGTTACCTTGTTATCTTCAACCTCACCTTCCTTGTCTAAGGAAGCTTCTGCAGTATCACACAAATCCTTAGTATCACAAGAAACATCACAAAGTTTAGGTTTAGATCTTAGACTTTCATTCTCTTCCCTACATGCTACACGTGAATGCTCTAACTAATTAATCTGTTCTTTCAATCCAGATATTTCACTCCTTTGTAAATTGTTTTCCTTTTTCAACTTTTCCAAAATTTCCCTCAAATCTATGTTCCTCTTTTCAATCTGAACAAACAACTTGCATCCTTCTCCTTTTGACATACTCAAACAAATTTAACTCTTCTTCGAATTCTCCATTCCTCCTTTTTACATTTCCAATTCTTCTTCAAGAGTATCATATTTGTCTTCTCCTAGTTCTCTTATCCTCTCCATTAATTCTGAGTTATATCTTTTGATTTCACACAATTCTTCTTCTAGAATATCCTTCTTGCATATTAGGTTTTCATTTTCTTTCTTCATTTTTTTTCCAATCTTCCCCATTGAAACAGTCTATACAAGCAACTTAATGTGAAAATCTTACCAGGATCTTTCTTGCCTTGATCTTTCTTCTATGGTGATTCTTCTTTGTTTGCAGTAGTTTCTCTACTTCCAGTGGCACTTACTACACTCTAGGGTTCCACACATCCTTCCAACACATTCTATCTCCCAATAGATTCACAACTAGCCCAATAGATTTGCAACCAACTCTGATACTACTTGATGCAGTCAAAGTATGAGGTTCTAATGAAGGACTATCCAACCTTGCAGCCTTAAGCAACCAACACCATGATCATGACAAAGATGTAATAGTAACATACAAATAACAGTAGAATGATAAGAGATACTCATAAACACATGACACAAGATTTATCCTGGGAAAACCCAAAAAGGGAAAAAAACTAGCCTTCAAGATCACTTCTCATCATATTAGAACACCAAATCTCATTACATATGCCTCTAGATATTTTCATGTGCTATGTCATAGCCCAATCTTACAAAAGGTTCATAGAAACATCATTCTTCCATGTTCTCTGTTTCTACTCTGTTGTCTTCCAGGATTAAAACACTTCCACCTCTTTGAGACTATTCATCTTTTCACACACTTGCTTCAAACTCTTTTTTTCACTCCCTTTAAACAATATTCTATCCTTCATATATATGTCCTAGACTGTAAGTCTTCAAAACATTATCTTGTCAGCCTAAATGTAACGTGTAACCATCCTTGCTTGTAGACTCCCAAATCATATGCGGTGATGTAGGAATAAGATATGACCTTGTGCTTCTCAACATAATCTCTACTAGACCTAATTTACCTCTGCACAACATTAGTCCTTGGCGTATAATCCCAATTCACCGGTGCAAGCTCCCAATCTTCTATACAATCATTCTTCATACAATCAGGTAACACAACCTTCACTCTGATGTCTCCAAGTATTGTTGCAGTAACTCAAATCTGCTCAAATCTAGATATGACATAACTCCTGGGTTGTTCCACTTAACTTCCAAACTGTGAGACCTAATACCCAATTGTGGTAGAATGTGGTAGGTTCCAATGTCTCTTCCTAGCATCCTGCAACTCAACATCAATTGTCCCAATTCACTGAATGACTTCTGAATGCTCCTGCATCAAATTGGAACTAAGGCTCCTCTTTCTTTCTTAGTATGTTGCATCCACAAAAACAACCACAAAAGTAAATTCTATTGCAAAATTGGTGCAGAGAAGAGTAGACAAAAGCCCCAGCCTTGGAAGGTGCATGGAAGTGATGGGCATAAGATAGTCTAGCATTAAGGCCATCATGCCAATATTTCTCTTGAAGCCACTTTTCACTTGATGTTTTAGCTATCATCCAATTAAACAATAGTTTTAGTAGAATATGAAATATAGTAGGAATGTCTAAAAAAAAGAATCTCTTTGCATCCTTGAATTAAGAAATCATTTAAAGACATTGTATGGTCATAAGGACATTTGCAATCAAAGTGGCATTTAGAAAAGGAAGACAACAAGACTTTGACTTTATCTTTGTTATATAACTGTCATATACATAAAACAAGACTTTGACATTCACCATTTGACTAGTTTTCTTCATATTTTTTAGAAATTTGTTTACATGGCATTTCTCTATCTTATTTATTTTTCTCTCTAGAGACATTACTCCCATGTTACTATTTATCTGTTTATCTTCCTTCATTAGCACTTGCCTTCCAATTGATTTGATAAATATCTATTAGCTAGAGCACAATCAACCATTCAAAATTATTAATATTTTATTTAAATAATTTATTATTTTTTGTTATAATGTATCAAACTAACTCTTAAATCCGGTTTTACATTTCTTTATGATGTAATTAAAAACTAACTTTAGTTGTAGTGCACTCTTTTTAGTTTCATTTTTGCTTAAATATTTTTCAAACAAATTTTTCATAATATATTTTTGGTATTTGATAAAAAAAAATATCTTTTGATTGTAAAACGATTTTAAATCTTAAGACAACCTAATTTTATTTTAAATGTGTTTTAAATTTTTTTAAAAATAAAACATTCTATTAATTCATACATATAAGGTAACCTTTTCAAGCTGGGGGAATAATAAACAAATCAAAATTAACAATTCTCACATATAAATTATTTAAAATGATTGAAAATAGACCTTCTCAAATAAGATTTAAATTTTAAAAAGAGTATCACATGAAAGGGATATACAAAATTCCTAAAGATTATAGTTACATTTATTGAGGTTATAATATTTTTATTTTTAAATATAGTAATGCATAACATTGAATAACAATTTTGAATGGAAAACTATCAAGCAAGGAAAATTGTCATGAAAAATTTGCTCGACAAGAAAAATTGATCATCAATTTTGCTTGACAGGATTAAACATAACATATACAATCTAAAGCAAAAACATAAATATAAATTATAAAATATTAATTAAATATACTATATAGTTTAATACCTAGATTTATATAATGGAATAGCTCATATCCCATATATATTATTTTTGGGAGTTGGTTAAATAAAGTACATTAAAAAATACTTAAAATGAACAATAAAATAGATTTGTTTTCCAATAAGTTAACTGCATAAATCAATACCTACATATAGTTGAGTCTAGAGAAAAATGTTGAGAGGAGTTCCTCTGGCTATTGCATTTTTGTAGTCTTTGAAAAGAAAAGGTTTGTAACGATGTGGATGGTGATCATCTATGAGTTCCTCTGGCACGTGCACCTCCTTTTCCTCTAGAAAATTCCAGAAGAGAATGATAGAAAGCCTAGGCTTCCTCCCTTCATACACTACACGATGTTCTACACTCCAACATCTATCATTGCTCCATATCTGCAACCAAAATAATATCACCATTCATCTTAAGAAAGAATCGATTAAACTAGTTTTGGAAAAAATATGGAATTACTCTACCTTTAGAAGGTCACCCATGATCACAAGGAATGAGGTAGCAAGAGGTTTTACATTGAGCCACTCGCCTTGTTTGGACCGTATTTCAAGACCGCCCACTTGGTCATTATATAGAATTGTCATCACACTGAAATCCTTGTGCTCCTTGAAACAAATGGCATTGGCAACACTTTCTTTTTTGCACTCTGAGAAATAATTAAGACGAAGGCGAGCCTCACAGTCTATAAAATCAATTTGGAAATATTTGTTGAGGCCCAAACCTTGAAGAATTAGTTTTATTAGTGAATTTGCCAGATCAACCAGTTTGGAACTATATGTTCTTAGGCTCTCGCTGCAAAACACACCCAAAAAATAAATTATTATTATCTATTAATTATGCATAGTATAGTATTTTACAGCCTTATAGTTAAGGTAGGAGGTCACATTTCATTTTATATGATTAAATTTTTTAGATTACTATTTTTTAATTTATTTTTTTCTAGTTTATATTTGTAAAGAAAATAAATGATTTTATTTAGTTTAATTTAGGATAATTAAATAAAACTATTATAAATTCATCTATGCATTATTTAAGGTCACTTATGTGAGTGCAAAAGTGATCTTATAACTTTCAAATCTAATCTCACTAATTCTTGTAGACTCAAATTTATTCACCTCAGTTTTTTGACATTTGAATGTTATAAAGATTGACAATGGTGATGAATGTACTTGTGGAGAATTTGTTGAATTGTGAGGGTTAAGTTCTCCCCGATAAAACATGCAATAAGTAGTGTCTCTTATACATTTTGAGATAAACATTAATTGCAATTTTCTTGAAAAAGGAAACTATCATTAAAAAAACTAAAAAGTAGAGGATAGTAAGAGATTCCACTTCTTAAAAAAAGTATTATAGAAAGCTCCAACTATGCAAAAATTTAAAAGGACTTTGACCATGTAGATAAGGTGTTAAAGGTTTCTCTCTAGATAAAGAATATAATCTAACTCTACAAACATAAAAATGAAAGGTCTTAATCTAGTTACATGGTAATGAAGCTCTATTTGGTACTAGAAAATGATAATAACTATCATAGTTGCATTGCTGCAATCAAACTCATGAAGGACATCAATGTTAATATATTCCCTCCTCCAATTAGTTGCATTCATAGGATGGAAGGAATTGGAGGAGAGGAGAAAATATATAAACATGATAAAGCATGTAATATAGCAAAAGATATTATCATATGATAAGCATGTAAGCACATAAATTAGAGATAATCATCAAGACATGTGGATAGAAACATAATACTTTTTGGAAAGCTTACTCTAAGGGCTATGATCATGCAAAATCTTAGGTCATTACAACTTCAATTGATTGCCAAAAACTTGCTTTGGTATGTGTGATGGGACGCTGATGTTGTAGGTAATGAAACTCTAGGGGGTCTTACTTCAATTATTTGCATAGCCTCACTCTCATCAATTCCTTGTGCCTAACCATGTTCACCACCTCCCTATGCCTCTTCATGTGCAAGCTTGGGTTTATCAGGAATGACTCCATAGATATGAGCATCCTTTAGGAGTGCATCCATTCTTTCAATTTCATCTAAAATAAGGGCGAAGGATCCTAGATACTTAGGATCAATCATTTATATTTTTCTTTCTACCAAGCTAATCTTCAACCATGCTTCCTTTCTCATTTTCTGCTCCATGTCATTTATACATCCCTCAATCAAATCTTTTTTTGATTCATGTCATAGTTGTGCTCTAGTCTTAATCTATTTTGATCTCTCCTCAATCCAACAACAAGCCCTTTGGGGTCATATTTTCTCCATCGATCAATTTTTGTTTGTAATTTGTCAACATATGTAATTAATATGTAAAATTTATCTTTTCCTAAAAGTTGGGAATCCTTTATTTTAATGGAAGGATGAAGAAACCCACCTTATTGATGATCTTTTAAATAGGACTTGTCTCTAGAATGAAATTGTCTTATTTCTTCTTAGAAAGTAATTCTAGGATATATTGTTTGAGGCAATATATAGGGTTTGGTTTTGGCCCCAAGAATTTTGATTAGAGTTTACTTGGTGATGAAGAACCAATCTCCTCAATTATGCCTTAATACTCCCTCAAGATCAACTTCCAAGGGAGTGATGAATTGCATTACCTTATCTATCAACTTGGACCTCCTTACTCATTAATTTCTTTAGTAATGGGTTGACAAGGCAATTTTTAAAAGTGTAGTTAATGTACAGATGATGTCTATCCATATGAATAAACCATAATCAAATTGTCTTGACAAGGCTTCTTGAAGTTTTGGAGATGTGTATTTTATTCCCAACTTATTATCCCATTTATCTACCTAAACATGCAAAAAAATATAGCACATAAAAAATATCTTCTTTGTCTTTTACGAGGATTCATCTTGAAATAAACTATTTCCTCATGAATCTCCTTTGTCAAGTAGTCTCCAAAATCATACAATGTGTTTTTCTGTAGATTTTGATTATCAATAAGAAACACCAAGGATGGTATGAGCATTTTTTACTAGCATCTTTCCCAATAACTTGACTAAAATCTTGGAATGAATTTTCCTGTATCTAAGGGTTAATTCTTATCATTGGGAATGGTTCTATTAGTATGTGTCTCACTCTAAATTTGCAACCTATAGTGGGCCAGTTTCACCCCTTTATAATAGTTTGCATTTTTTTACATGAGGGCTAGATTTCTCAATTTCAATCTACTTTGGCCTCAAGTGTTAATCCAAGAAATTTCTAAATAGTATCCCTTTTCAATGTGAAGATGTGTTTTCCACTTGTATCACTCATCTTCATAGTCTTTTCATCATAGCACTTACAAGTCCATTCCACAATCTTTACTATAGGGAAGTAAGTAGGATCTACCACCTTTGTCATACCCAATCTCTAGGCATTTCAAAATAGGATTAGACTAGACCCTTTGTCATATAACCTCTTAAACAACTCACACCCAATCAACTTAGTGATGGGGTCTTTGATATCACCTTTGTGTCCACATAAATATTAGCAAAGTCTTTAACTTTCCCAATATATTTCTTGTATTTTCTAGCCACCCATGAGATAGATACAAAAGTGTCTTGGACAGAAGATCAATTAGGGTCCATCAATGGAATTTAGAACAAAAGGGGTTTTCTATGGTTTTATAGAAAGAGCACAATTTTAACAAAATAATTACCACAATATGCCTAGAATAATGAAATCAATGTTTCTATTTAATTTAGTTAATTATATAATCTAAATTTCATAGCAACCTAGTACAATTTCAAACTCAATTCTATTAAAAGTATTATAGTCATAGAGAAGAATGATTGCAATTGCCTCAAATTGTGGGCTTGAAATTATTAATTGCAAGTGTGGAAATTCAATTTGTAAAAGCTCCTTGTATAGCTAGGGTATGCTCATTCTATAGAAAATAACACATAGGATAACAAATACAATAACATGCAATGCATGGGCTTATTGGTATTTATTTGAATTTATTGCTCACAATTTTCTACCCTTTCCCTTTGAAATTCAAAAAATAATCACATCAAATTAACTAGTTTGAACTTTGACCAAGATTGATGCCTTAGCTTCATAGCTTTCCCAAATCTATGGTTGCAAAAGTCTAATGATTAGAAAGTGCTTGCCTCACCAATATTCAAGTCTATATAAATCTATTAAATCATGACATCTAGCTAAGAAACCTACAATTAATAATATTTTTAGAACATTTGTAGATATAGAGATGCAAATGGAAGATACCATGTGGATTTATCATGATCACAAGTTAGCATTGTTGAACAATCATAATGGGTTGGCCACTATATTTGCCATTGGATTCCACATGCCATCATTTTATTTTATTCTATGGATATAAACTCTTGTAGAATTCCAATATAGTCATCCATTGGTCTATTGAAATTAGTTGAACTATGCCAAGTGTACTTTATACATTCCTTCAACCATGATTCTTTAACTAATGTTTTACAATTGAGGTCCTTAATATCTATCAATAGTTCATAGCATTTCATATATATTATGTTAAAGATATTTTTATATTTTTCCTTGATTGAAGACATCAATTACAATAATAGATGTTCAACAAATGTGAACTTAGAGACACATAGATCTCCTAAAACACCATGATATTATCGGAGAACATTTTCTAAATCAAGGTTTAATATATTAATTCTTTAGAAAAGTAATTACAAACTTTACTAAAAATAAGTTCTCTAGAATCAAACTTACTAGATTGATACTCTAAAAATGCTCTTAGATAAAGACAACACTAAATTCTTCAAGACAATAAATGATGAATCTACAAGAGAAATTACCTCTATATTACATCAATTACATTAAATTCATTCATAAGGGGAAATTGGTTACTATTCCAAAGGATAATTAGAAGTCTCTTTAAGACAATTCATAGTTTAAAATTGACACATTCATTAAAAAACCAAAAGAGGCACCTAAGAAAAGGATGAATTCATTATACACCTTATACAAATCATTCATACCACAAAAAATTCAATAGTCCAAGCATTCAATTCTTAACTTATCAAAGCCTTTGGAAAGAGCTTGAAACCCAATTTGAATATTCTTTTATCTCTCATTCCATCAGATATGAGAAAGAATCAAGTACATGCTCCTAAAGTTAAAGTGAACAATGTCACTAGTAGATTCTAAGAGCTTAACACAAAATTTGACTTACAAATCAATCCAAAAATGTTGTAACTTGAAAGATAAAAATAACAAAAAAATATTGGTTCCTAATTCAAAAGTAGAAATACTTCCTTTAGAACAAATATTTGTAAAAGGCCCAACTATTAGTAAAGAGGAATGACCTTCTTCACATGTAAACTCATCACTATGGCTAACATTGATGTATCTTTACCATGGGATTGGGAGGAGGATGATCTCCCTGATAATGAGATTTTTATTCATTATATTGGTTGATCCTCCATCACTTGCATACCTTACTAAAAGTTTGTTGCAAATATGTGCCTGATGTGTCGTCATTGATGTCAACATATCCTTCTGTCAGAAACAGTGAAGATAGCGCAGAGGAATGATCAATATTTCCAGTAAAGTGAAGATCAAAGTTTGCAGATTAAAGGGTTTGTATAGGGTTATCTATTGTTGCTCCAGTTAAGATTTGAGAGGTTCACATGAAGATTTGGCAAAGTTATGTCTCTCTAAGTAGAACAGGTTTCTATAATTGTTCTATGATGACAAAGTGGAAAGAAGTTGGTCTGGATTGGTCTGGTATGAGAATATTGTGATATGCATATCTAGAGGCTTGTCTAGGATGTTGGTGTGTTCCCTCAACTTGAGTGGCTCGTGGTTTGGAGATCTGGAAGCAATCCTTCTAGTATAATAGCATCGTAGTGTGTGTTCCTAAGGATTCAGTGTGAAGATATGAGTGATTTTGGTGATGCGAAGTGGTGTGGTTGTTCCTGTTGACTTAATTGTGCTTGTGGTGGTCTCTGGATCATGTGGTTGTTGTGTTGGTGGTCCGTATTGACAAAGGAGCTCGTGATTGAAGATTTCCTCTTGGTTGTTGCTATTCTTCCCAGTCTTGGTCGACCATATGTTCTTAGTGTGTTATAGATGATCTAAAGATCATTTTATGAAGCATGGTGTGTTAATAAAGGAAGATTCAAGTCTTAGCTATGATTGGCCGACAGTGTAAAGATCCACGTTAAGTTTGGCTGACCTTGTTGATCATTCCAAGATGGACGAAGTGTATAAATACTTGTTGAAGAGTTATCAAACATCATCCTTTTGCAAAACAAATTAAATTTGAATAAAGGATTAGAAGTAGAGCAGAGAAGAAAAGGAGCAAGAGCAGTATAGAGTGTGAAGTTAGTAAAGAAGAATCTAGGGCAAAGTAGAAGTCTTTGAGAATTCATTGAAACTAAACCAGGCATGAAGTAGATGCTATTTTTAAGTTAATTGATTCTGTTCTAAATTAATTTTGTAGGCAGTGAGCCTCCTCTTTTGAGCAGTGAGCTCTGGGCAATGCACCTGAAGGCATGTGCCTTCCATTTTTTCTAAAGTACTTTTAATAGGGTACAAATCTTTGTGGGTTAACCCCCACCGTGGTTTTTCCCTTAACCAGATTTCCACGTCAAAATCTTGGTGTCAAGTGTGTTGATTATGTTTCTTCTCTTATGTTGTTGATCTATGCTTTAATGTTTACATCACTAATCTAGTAGTAAGATAATAAAGAAGGTTAAAAGGAGAAAAAGTTCAAATTGTGTGACAACTGATTCACCCCCCCTCTTAGTTATCCGGTCTAATTCTAACAATTGGTATCAGAGCCAGATCCTCTTATAAAAGCTTGACTGCTTGAGGAGATCCAAGATGTCGACCTACAAGAAGGATAGTCTGAGATTTGATGGAACAAATTATTCTGTTTGGAAGAATCGCATGGAGTGCCATTTACAATGCATGGGTGATGCCTATTGGGCAATAACCAGTGTTGCGTATAAACCTCTGGAGAAAGATCCTTCAACTCCAGATCAAGTCAAAGATGCTGAAAATAACCTTTGAGCTAAAGAAGCCTTGTTGAGTGCCCTGACTGATTCTGAAATAACAAATGTCTTTGGTCTAAAAACTACTTATGAAATCTGGAAAAAGTTGGAATATCTATATGAAGGTGATCAATATGTCAAATGTGCCAAGCTGCAAAGTCTGAGAGGAAAATTTGAAACTATGAGATGAGTCAAGATGAAAAGATCACAATCTACATGCAAAAGATAAATGAACTTGTGTGTGGTATCAGGTGTACTGGTGGAACTTTGGAAGAATCAGAGATTGTATCAAAAGTACTCAGATCTTTACCTGATTCATACAAACATAAGGTTGCTGCTATAGAGGAGATTAGGATTGTCAAAGATGTTATAAGAGATCATCTGGTTGGCAAAATTTTAGCTTTTGAATTAAGTGAGTTTGGTGATTCTCTTCCCAAATCTAAATCTACATTTAAGGCTAGTGTATATGGAAAACAAATATATGATCCAGGTGAAAGCTCTTCTGTAAGATCAAACAGAATAGTGAAGACAAGGAAAGATCTTGAAGATATTAAACTTGAAACTGCTAATCTTGAAGCTCTTCTCACTAAAAGATTACCAAGAGGATACGATAAGTATGAAGGAAAATTGCCACTCAAATGTTGTGCTTGTGATAAGATTGGTTATTTTGCCTCAAGATGTCCAGAGAGGTTTTCAAAACCAAACCCTAACAGATATTGAAATCAGAACAAATGCTACTATGTCCAAGAAACTGGTGAAGAAGGAGTCACAGATGATGAATCTGATCATGAAAGTTCCCCTGAAAATGATTGGGTGTTCATTGCCATTAAAGAAGAAGATCTGATGTCTACTGAATCTACTAGCTATGCAAATATGGAAAGTGCCTTAGTTGATCAGGTTGCTGAGAAAGATGAATGGGTGATTGATAGTGGATGTTCTCATCATATGACTGGAGACAAGAGTAAGTTTGTGAATTTTGAAAATTATGAAGGTAGGCTTGTGAAATTTGGAGATAACTCAGCTGGTAGAATTTGTGGCAGAGGATCCATCTCTTTTGATTGTAAGAATAGAACAAATGATGTTCTGTATGTGGAAGGACTGAAACATAATCTTCTCAGTGTTGGACAATTGGTTGATAAAGGTTATGCTCTTCGATTCAAAGATGGAAAGTACAGAATCTTGGAAAGTTCTAGAACTGAAATTGCATTCGGTACTTAAACCAAAGGTAACATTTTTCATTTAAGTAGCTCTAGAAAAAGATGTTTGATTGCTCAGATAGATCAAAGTTGGTTATGGCATAGGAGGATGTGTCATGTGAATTTTGATAATATTGTCAAATTAAGTACCACTCAGGCTGTGAGAGATCTTCCAAAACTTGTTAAACCTAATAGCATGTGTAGAGAATGTCAATTGGGGAAACAGAGCAATATTTCATTCAAAAGTAAGGAACAAGTCTCAAATGGATGGTTGGAACTGGTACATACTAATCTCTGTGGTCCTACTAGAATTAGGAGTGTGCAAGGAGATAGATATTTCATGTTACTGATAGATGAATACTCTAGGATGATATGGGTAACCTTCCCAAAAGAAAAATTAGCTCTTGAAAAATTCAAGGTGTTCAAAGTGATGGTGGAAAATGAAATTGGTGAAAAATTGAAATGTCTGAGATCCGATAGAGGTGGAGAATTTACTTCCCATGAGTTTGATGCTTTCTGTGAAAAGCATGGCATAAAAAGATAGTTATCTGCTCCTAGGACTCCCCAACAAAATGGAGTTGTGGAAAGAAAGAACTAGACCATTCAAGAAGCTGTCAGGACCATGATGATGGAAACAAATGTTCCTCAAGCTTATTGGAGAGAAGCTATAAGTATTGATGTCTACACTCTTAACTGGGTGTAGATCAGAGAGGATTTTGGTAAGACCCTTTATGAACTATGGTTTGGTCATCCTCCTATTGTGCGATATTTTAGAGTTTTTGGTAGTAAATGCTATATCAAAAGAGATGAGGATTTAGGAAAATTTGATACAAGAAGTGATGAGGGAATATTTTTGGGATACTCTACTCAAAGTAAGGCTTACTGGTGCTTTAACAAGAGGTTGAAAAATATTGTTGAAAGTGATAATCTTAGAGTTGATGAGAGAAAGGAAGGACATTTCAGGTTCTACGGATATGATTCAGATGATCAAACTAAGAGTCAAAACCAAGGAAGGTTAGTTCCAACTCTGATGCAAACTGATCTGGAAACTCCAGAGACTCAAGGAATTAATACAGATGTTGAGGAACAAGCTCAAGAAACTTAAATTCAAGCAATTCCCAAAACCTCCAGGTATGTAAGAATGAATCATCCTGAAGATCAAATCATAGGGGATAGAAATAAAGGTGTTCAAACTAGGAGAAGAGTTGTTGAAGATCAAGAAGAGATTTGTTTGATTTTAAGGATTGAACCTAAATCAGTTGGTGAAGCCTGCACTGATGAAAATTGGGTAAAAGCAATGGAAGAAGCATTAATGCAAATTGAAAAGAACCACACTTGGGATCTTGTTCCTAGGCTAGAGGACAAAAATGTAATTGGAACCAAATGGGTCTTCTGGAATAAACTAAATGAAGATGGTGAAGTTGTAAGAAACAAAGCAAGGTTGATATGCAAAGGTTATTCTCAAGTAGAAGGAATTGATTTTGAAGAAACTTTTTCTCCAGTGGCAAGAATAGAGGCAGTTAGATTATTTCTTGCATTTGCTACTTTTAAAGATTTTAAAGTGTATCAGATGGATGTCAAATCAACATTCCTGAATGGAGATTTGCAGGAAGAAGTCTACATTGAGCAACCGGAAGGATTTCAGTTGTTTGATCAGGGTGACATGGTTTGTAGACTGAGAAAAGCATTATATGGACTCAAGCAAGCTCCAAGAGCCTGGTATGCAAGATTGGATAAATATTTGCTTAAGATAGGTTTTAGCAAAGGTACTACTAATAGTAATCTTTACTTCAAGATTAATCATGAGGACATCCTGATTGTTGAAGTCTTTGTTGATGATATCATTTTTGGTGGAAATGAATGTATGTGCAAAAAATTTGCTGACCAAATGAAAAGTGAATTTGAAATGTCTCTGTTTGGAGAGATGAATTTCTTCCTAGGTTTGCAAATTGTTCAGTCAAACAAAGGTATCTTTATATCTCAGTCCAAGTATGTGAAAGAATTACTGAAGAAGTTTGGAATGGAAGGTTCAAAGCCAGTTGGTACACCTATGGTAACCAGATGCAAGTTAACTAAAGATGATGATTCACCCAAGGCAAATCAAAAAAGGTATAGATCAATGATTGGAGGATTGCTCTATCTGACCTAGACCTGACCTGACATCATGAACGCCATTGGACTTGTTGCTAGATTTCAATCCGATCCAAAAGAATCCCACACTGTGGTAGTCAAAAGAATTTTCAGATAACTCAAGGGGACAATTAATTATGGATTGTGGTATCCTAAAGACAATGACTTTACACTTCATGCATACATAGATGTTGATTGGGTAGGAGATGTGGATGATAGAAAAAGTACTAGTGGTGGTGCCTTTTTCTTGGGAAAGAGATTGGTCTCTTGGATGAGAAAAAAGCAAGAGGCAATATCTCTGTCTATTGTAGAAGCAGAATATATAGCAGCAACAAATAATTGTACTCAGGTTCTGTGGATGAAGCAAATGTTGAAGGACATCAAAGTTGTGTTTGAGGAGCCAGTCACAATATTTTGTGATAATTCTAGTGCAATAAGTATCTCAAAGAATCCATTGTTGCATTCAAAGACAAAACATATATCTATCAATTTTTATTTCTTGAGGGAGAAGGTAAATGAGAATAAAGTCAAGTTGGAGTTTGTGTCATCCAAAGATTAGATTGCAGATATCTTCACTAAGCCTCTTCCCAAGGATACCTTTGAATATCTTAGAGAGAAGTTAGGGGTTATTAACAATCCAAATCAGAACTAAGATGCACTAAGGTGCATCAGTCTGGTGGAATTCTCAGTCATATCTTGAGATCCAGATTGATGTTGAGAAAATACTACTCTAGGAAGTAGTCAGTATGTAAATGTTGGAGATTAGTCTGAAATAAAAAGGAGAAGAGATGATTGCAAATACACACCCTTTGCCAATGATGTCAAAGGGGGAGAGAAGTCATGTGAAAAACTTGGAAGTAAGTAGTTTCTAGTGAAAGGGGGAGTAGTGAAGAAAGTGGTTGCAGGTGTAACAAGAGAAAGGCGGAGAAGTTCTTGCTTGATGGTTAAATCAGTTTTTCACATCAAATGTTGCCATCAATGACAAAGGGGGAGATTGTTGCAAATATGTGCCTGATGTGTTGTCAATGATGTCAACATATCCTTCTATCAGAAATAGTGAAGACAATGTAGATGAATGATCAATATTTCCAGTAAAGTGAAGATCAGAGTTTACGGATTGAAGGGTTTGTATAAGGTTGTCTATTGTTGCTCTAGTTAAGATTTGAGAGGTCCGCATGAAGATTTGGCGAAGTTATGTCCCTCTAAGTAGAACAGGTTTCTGTAGTTGTTCTGTGATGACAGAGTGGCAAGAAGTTGGTCTAGTATGAAAATATTGTGATCTACAGATCTAGAGGCTTGTCTGGGATGTTGGTGTGTTTCCTCAACTCGAGTGGCTCGTGGTTTGGAGATTCGGAAGCAATCCTTCGTATAACAGTCATGGCAGTGTGTGTTCTTGAGGATTCAGTGTGAATATGCGAGTGATTCTGGTGATGCAAAGTGGTGTGGTTGTTCCTGTTGACTTAATTGTGCTTATGGTGGTCTCTAGATTGTGTGGCTATTATGTTGGTGATTCGTATTGACAAAGGAGCTCGTGATTGAAGATTTCCTCTTGGTTGTTTCTGTTCTTCGCAGTCTTGGCTGACCAGATGTTCTTAGCGTGTTGTAGATGATCTAAAGATCATTTTATGAAGCATGGCATGTTAATAAAGGAAGATTCAAGTCTCAACTATGATTGGCTGACAGTGTAAAGATCCACATTAAGTTTGGATGACCTTGTTGATCATTCCAAGATGGATGAAGTGTATAAATACTTGTTGAAGAGTTGTCAAACATCATCCTTGTGCAAAATAGATTAAATCTGAATAAAGGATTAGAAGTAGACCAAAGAAGAAAAGGAGCAAGAGTAGTATAGAGTGTGAAGTTAGTAAAGAAGAATTTGGGGCAAAGCTAAGTCTTTGAGCATTCATTGAAATTGAACCAAGCATGAAGAAGATGCTATTTTTCAGTTAATTCATTCTGTTCTAAATTAATTTTGTAGGCAGTGAGCCTCCTCTTTTAAGTAGTGAGCTTTGGGCAGTGCGCCCGAAGGCATGTGTCTTCTATTTTTTCTAAAGTACTTTTAATAGGGTACAAATCTTTGTGGGTTAACCCCCACCATGGTTTTTCCCTTAACCAGGTTTCCACGTCAAAATCTTGGTGTCAATTGTGTTGATTATGTTTCTGCTCTTATGTTGTTGATCTATGCTTTAATGTTTACATCACTAATCTGGTAGTAAGATAATAAAGAAGGTTAAAAGTAGAAAAAGTTCAAATTGTGTGACAACTGATTCACCCCCCCTCTCAGTTGTCCGGTCTAATTCCAACAAAGTTAACCTTACTAAATGTATTTTCTTTTCTTATTTTCCTTTTTAGCTATTCCTAAGAATATGTGAATGTTTTTTATTATGATAAGCGACAAAACTAGGGTACTTATCCCATTACAAAATAACCCAGCAGGTGCACAACATAGACAACAGAGTCTAGAATAGAAACACTAAACCAACTAAAAAAGAAAACAACTAGGATCAGTAGACAGAGAGCCAATGGACAATAGACCAAGCACCAAAAAATAGCAGAGAGCAAAACACCTAGGACTAGTTGAATAACTGGCCCCAGTTTTCCATGAGGAATTGATACAACTCCTCATAATCCTTCATCTTCTTGTTTTCCATGCCATGATTTTTTAGTTCCAGGTCTTGCAGGACAGCCAACGTGGTTGTTGATCTATGCATAACTTTAGATGTGAACTGGGCAAGGATTTTAAAACTCTTCTCCAATTCCATAACTCTGGTGTTCAAGGAAGGCAACTCCCTGGTACTAGTTTCTCTTTCTTTGGTGCCTTGATTGTCCTCCTTTAGCTTAGTAGAGTTCACTGTTTCTGAATCCTATAGATTTAACTCTGAGAACAGGCTAGGGCCATCATCCTCCAATGCACCACCCATCTACGAACCTGAGATCTCATCCACCTTCCCAGCATTTTCTCGGTTGTCTAAGTTCTCTTCCTTCTTCTCCAAGTCGCTAGAAACCACCTACTCTTTTGAAGAGAGGGGGTAGGCTTCGCAACCAGTTTGCTAGACCTCCTGGTCGAGGGCATTTTAACTTTACCTTGGGACATAAGTTTCTACTCGTCTTGATTTTCCTCACTTTCTTCCTCCTCACCACTAGAAATCTCAACTGTGTTACCTTGCTCCATCTTATGTGCCTCCTTCTTGAGAAGGTCGCCAACATTAATAAATTTACCCACATCTTTCTTCCCCTCCTTGATTTCTTCTAGGAGTTGTCACCCTTGCTATCAATGATGACAAGCTTCCTTTTGGTAGATTTCAAACCAACTTTGGGACTACTAATTTTAGGATCAATGTTGGTATTTGTCTATCCAAGGGGTGATAAGCCACATTGGGGGTTTTCACTGGGATATTTTTTGGGCTGGGTTTCTTTTTGGAAGTAGAGACCCTAGTGTCTATGGGGTTTTCCAACAATTTCTAAGGGGTGAGTTCAGTAATAACCACACCATGGCTTTGGTCTTTGGTATATTTAGAGGCACTAGGGGAGCTATCAACTTGGGTGGTTGTGATCAGTTTAGGCAGGCATAGAGCTAGGTGGAACTTATATAGCTGGTAGATAAGGCCTTGGTGCAAGGGTATCAAAGGCTTCTCAGGGTTAAGAGCATGCAAATCCATCACCACCGAGACCAAGGCCTCTAGCGATGAGAGAAGGTAGAAAGGGAAACTGATTAAATGATTTCTCCTAAAATGATTTAACAACACAAAATGGTAATGGTAAAAGTGACGGAACCTACCTTCTAAGGTAAAGTATTTCATCAGCATGTAGCAGATGTTGTCCCACAACTTAGGCAATCTTTCAGGGTCAAAACTACGTTGGAGATTGTATAGTTCTTCTCCCTTCTTCAGGAAGAGAGCCATGCCCTATGGGTCAAAAACCTTGCTTTGGTGATTTTGTTTCACCCCTTTAATGGACATGCCCATAGCTAAGCCAATGAATTCCTTGGTTATCTCAAACCTGACACCACCAACTTGAACCCTTCTGTTATCCCATGAAACCACACACTGCTTCAACAAATTTTTGTCATACCCTTGAAGACATTCAAGGTAAGGAGCCACACCGCCCTTGCAACAAATGTGCCAGAAGGTTTTGTTTCTCTTAAATTCATCGCACGATACAGGTTTCATTCTGGTTCTCTCCCCCCCATCTTCACAAAGCTGATAAACTTAGCAATTCTCAGAGTGAAAGTGGTCTGGTTGTGAACTATGAAACCCTGTATAAGTTTGATCTTGATATTGGTAGGTGACTAGTGAAGCAATTCTCGAAGTTGGAGACCTTTGTTGCCACCCTGTCACCTTATTATTTCATAATTACATAAATTCACCCTACGTGAATTATATGACATGTCCTCAACATGATGGGTGAAATCAAATTAATCATTAAAATAAGCCTTTTGTCAGGTTAAATATCTTTGCCTTGTCATCCTCCCAACCACATGACTGGCCACGTGCTTTTGAGGTTGGGTCATCCTAGTTATCCTACTGACCTATCTTTGAGTCATTGCACAATGAGTCATCACCCAGTGGTGCCAAAAATGCATGCAAATGGGGGTTGAATTCAAATTTGCATTCTCGTAACACATGACAATGAGAGGGGAATTAGTGCAGCTCCTTAAGGAGGAGGGTTGCACATGTTTAGGGAGGCTATTTACCTTCCTCCAACACTTCCAGCCATTGAGGTTTTGCCTAAGGTTAGCCATGTTGTCTGCCACCTTGTTATCCTCTTTGTAGGTGTGCCCTATCTCTTTATCTCTGAACCCCATCAATAGGCCAATTATGTCACCAGTTATGTCCTTGATCTTCCAACCAGTGTCAGCCCTACCCAAGACATCATCTATGATGATTTTAGAATCTCCTTCGATTTGAATTCTGTCTATACCCAAGGTAAGGGCAACTTTAAGACCCCATAGTAAGGTAAGACCCTCAGCCACATTGTTAGACTATTTACCTATCCATCCAACATATGCTGCAATCAAATTCCCATTGCTACTCCTGATAACTCCCCCTCCACTAGCCATACATGTGTCGTTCTTGGCAGCACCATCAAAATTAATCTTAACCCGGTCATGTGGAGGAGGTTTCCAGGTAGTGCTCTATCTAGAAATCCTTTTGGAATTGTCAAAGGTGGCTATGTCTGAGGATAAACCCCAACATTCGGCCACCTGCAACTCTGAGTGGGTCGGGGGATCTTTGGTAGTATTCAAACTATTGTTGGAGGTGTTTTCAGTCACCAATTTTCTGAAAGAGAAAAAGACCTCCTTAGGGATTTAGTAGAATCTCTGAAGATTCTATTATTTCTCTCTTTCCATATGCTCCACCCCAAGTATGGGGGAATTTGTCTCCATAGTTCTCTGATTCTCGGATGTCTGAAGGGGGCAGTCCAACTCTCCATAAATTCAATGAGGCTTTCATTCATCACCCAGTCAATACCAAGTTTACCCAATATCAAACTCCAAATCTCTTTAGTGTAATCACAGTAGAGGATCAAGTGGGGTATGGACTCTTCTTCCTTGTGGAAAACCACATACCAATTAACCAGCTAAAAGCCCCTTTTCTTAAGGTTGTCAATGGTCAAAATTTTGTGGTGTGTCATAGACCACCAAAAAAAGTTGATTTTGGGAGTCAAGTGACTGTTCCAGACCTTTTGCCAAAATTTGTTGAGTTGACCACTATTGGACAGCAAATTGTAAGTAGTCTTAACCAAGAAGATACCCCTATTATCTCGTGCCCATAACATCTCATCCTGTCTGGGAAACATAGGAATTATGTAACTTCTCAATTTAAGTTGTAAGGAGCTAACAACCCGACCCTCTATATTGTTTTTAGTCTAGCATTATTTGATACTTTTCCACTGTCTTCTACCCTGAAAGTGGTCTATAAAATTGATGACCTTTTCCCCAAAGAAATTGGTAGCTCTATGAATACGACTGTTATTTCCCTAGTTGATCAGAGGTTTCTCATGTATCCAAGTGTCTTTCCTAAACCTGATCATATCCCCCTTGCCAAGCTTCCATTTCATTCCTTAAGAGAGGATGTTCCTAGTTTTTACCATTTTGTTCCATATATAATAGAACCTTTGGGGAGATTATCAAGCTCAAGGAAGCTGACTCTCTCCCCATTGTGCAGATACTTGGCTCTCATTGTCTGACCCCAGTCTTTTTCTTCCTTAAAAAAAACCACCCCACCTTCGCCAGTAGTGCTTTGTTCATCAATTGGATTTTTCTAATGCCCAATCCCCCTTGGGACTTAGGAAGGCAGACCTTGTCCCAACTAATGAGGGAGATCCTCTTCTTATCTTCAACCCCTGTCCAGAGAAAAGTTCTCTAGATTTTTTCAAATTTCTTCGCTATGTATCTAGGTATTTTAAACAAAGTGAGAAAGTAGGTGGGGATACCTTAGAGGGAAGCCTTCAGGAGTTGGTACTTACTTGCTTGACTCAACATCTTACCCTTCCAACTTCTTTTGGATTCTCTCGAGAATAGAATTCTAGTAAGAGGGGGTCACTTTCTTGATAGTGAGGGGGAGTCCCAGGTAAGTAGCTGGCAGAGAAACCTTATTGCAATTGCGAATAGTTTTAATCTTCCATTGAAGGTCCTGTTTAGTGTTGAAAAAGAAGACATTGCTCTTATCACAATTAATGCATTGCCTAGAATCCATACCATAGTCATTAAGTAATTGTTTCCACTTTCTGGCTTCCACCACCGAGGCTGTTCCAAACATCATAGTGTCATCCACAAACTGTTGAATAGATGATGGGTCCACAGTAGAGGTAGCTCTAACCCCATTCATATCTTGTCTTCTCAGAAGGTTCAATATGTTTCTCCCTAGAACCTCAACCATGATTATGAACAAATAGGGGGATAAGGGATCCCCATGTCTAATTCCTCTGCTAGAGTTAAAATACCCCTGGGGATACCATTGACTAGAATAAAATACTTGACTGTGGTCACACATTCACTTATGAGTTTGATCATGTTGTCTTCCAACCCAAACTTCCTTAAAACTTAGAATAAGAAATCCCAAGAGACTCTGTCATAGTCTTTTGAGATATCAAGTTTAAGAGCCATACTAGGGATATTACTTCTATCCATATAGTGAATTATCTCATGTGTGGAGATGGCAGCATCAACAATCTATCTTCTAGGGATGAAGCCCTTCTAGTAGGCAGTTATGAGGTCATCCAAGAAGGGTTGTAATCTGCAGACTAGGGTCTTAGTAATGCTCTTATAGATAGTATTGCATAGGATGATAGGGCAATAATCAACCATAGTCTCATTATTTAGCTTCTTGGGGATCATGGCAATAAAAGCAGTGTTAATTTGTTTAAAGATATTACCCACTCTGAAGAATTCTCTGACAAAAGTTGTAACATCAAATCCTACAATGTCCCAGAAGTCTTGGAAGAACGCTGGAGGGAAACCATTAGGACTAGGGGCTTTGAATAGCCCCATGGAGAAGACAACAGCCCTCATTTCCTCTTTGGTAACCAGTTTCAGTAAAGTACAATTGTCCTCAGCCGAGAGTAGGGAAGGAATACTGTCCAACAACATTTCACCTCTATATGGTTAGGAATTATTAGTTTGTTTGGAGAGAAAATTCCTGAAGTAGTTAGATGCAAGTTGACCAATCTCCTCATCCAAATTGACCTCATTATTGTTCTCATCCAGGAGCTTAGTTATTTTGTTCATTTTCTTATGCTTCATAGTTTACTGGTGGAAGAAGGAAGTGTTTCTATCCCCTTCTGTCAGGAAGTGTTTCTATCCCCTTCCGTCAGCCATTGGACTCTAGATTTTTGCTTCCAAAATATTTCTTCCCTTTTCATCAACTCCCTCCACTCTTTGAGTAGGGAATCTTCTTGATTGAAATTGGCCTCACTCTTATCTCCCTTGGCCATCATATCTTGAATTTCTAGAAGGTTGTCGAAGATGTGTTTCTTTTGAGTCATGACATTGCCAAAGCAGAATTTGTTCCAACTTTTGACCTTATGTTTAACATGTAGCAGTTTTTGGGTAAGTCTAAACATAGGGGAACCTTGTATCATGATATTCCACTAGTTAGCAATGCAATCTTTGAAATCAAGGTGAGAAGCCCACATTATCTCATATATGAAAGGAAAAGGGCCTTTGGGGGATCCGTCCCGCCAGGTGAACAATGGGGGGTTGTGATTAGAAATTATACAGGGTAGATCTGTCAAACTAGAGTGTTGGATGATGTCCCAATTGGAAGATATCAAGAATTTGTCAAGTTTCACCTGAATCAATTGATCTGCTCTTCTCATGTTGGTCTAAGAGAAGAGTTGATTATTTACATCCATGTCCATTAAACTAGTTTGATTAAGAAAGTCTACAAGGTCAGCGATGTTGCCTGAGTAGTCTATAATGCCCCTAAATTTTCCAAAGGTAATAGGGGGTATTGAAGTCACCAGCCAACATCAAATTGGCTCTTTTTTTAGCATTCAGTCTAGGGAAAAGCTCTTCCCAAAGCTACTTCCTAGCATTCCTATTGTTGGGAGCAAAAATGTTTATAAGTTTCCAAACTTTCTTGTTGAGGGTGAACTTCACTTCAAGGTTGTTCCTATTGTGGGAGCAATAACAACCAGTGAGGTGTTTATTGCACATGGTAACCAAACCTCCAGAGGCTCTAAATGAGGGGCTGATGAGGTAATCCGTGGTGGGCCATAACTTGCTAGCAACTTTCTTGAAACTTTCTTCTAACATTTTGACTTCTTGGAGGAGGAGAATATCTAGTTTGTTTTCATAAATGCAGTTTTTGACTAAAAACTACTTTTGAGGACTGTTCAGTACTCTCACATTCTAGAAGAGGAACTTCATTTACGGCCTCACTTAGAGTGAGCCTCTAGGGTGCTTTGTCTTCCATTAGCTATTTCCTTGGTAGCTCTCCTCTACCCGGTTTCCCTATGTGAGGGTCTTCTTACCTTACCTTTCGTCCTCACATCTACCAACTTTTTCAAATGGCCTTTGCCCTTCCTCTTGGGTGTCACCCATCCCTCTTGGTTACTCCACAAGGAACTAGGTCCTTCCCTAGGGTTTAAGACTCTTAGTGAAGACAACTCCACCCTCTTCCCTTTTTCTTCACCCTCTAGGACAACAGGAGGGCCATGAAGGACATGCTCAGGTGCCTGCTCCCCTACAACAACCTTCACCCTTTGAGGAGTGTTGTTTTTATTTTTAGGTGATTGATCCTAGATCTCTCCTTCTTTCTCTTCTATACCTTCAGTCTTTTCCTTTGTCTTAGTGTTCATAAGCTCTACCAACTGATGTTCAATCATTAGAGAGGTCTTTTTTTTAGTCTCTTCTATTGGTTTGGATAGGGACCTAATAATGTTTAGAATATCATCTTTGAAGGGATACTCCTCCATATCAACCTCCTCCTCTCTCACCTCTTTAGGTTGGTTTCTTAGGAGGATCCATTCATTGATCAGGTGACCTTTCTTGGAACAGTTTTGATAGAAAGTAGTGGTGTTTTCATAAACTAGTTGATACTCCTAGCTTCCATATTTAGAAGTTAAATTAATTGAAGTAGGGATGGTCTTATTTATGTCTACATTAACACAAAAGCGAGCAAAAACTAACCTCATTTTATTCTTGGTGGTATTGTTCAGTGCTATGAATTTGCTAAATGAGTTTCTAATCTAGGTGAATGTTTCCTCATCCCAAAACTCTAGTGGCAGTCCTGGTAACCTCACCCAGACTGGGGCGAATTTGCTTAGTTCCATGGTCACATCGAAACCTAGTTTCCAATGCCCTAAACACAAGTTGTGTTTACCATACAACCAAGGGCCTCCAACCAAGATCATGATAAGATCCTCCTTGCCAGTGAACTTGAATAGAAATAGGCCTCTAGACATAGCTCTGGTCACAACACTTCCCTTTAAGTGTCATCTAGAAGAAAACCATCTCCAGACCATGTCTATATTTGGTCTTAGAGAATTTAGAACTTTCCAACCAAAGATAGCTCCATGGATGAGACTATCTTTTCCATCATGAGGTCTAGGATTTGAAAGTCTGTTCCTTTCTCTAACTTTGATAGCATAGGAATAGTAGAGTCTACTCTGTTCCATTTGTCTTCACCAAGTAGGGCATTTTTCTAGGCATTAACCTAAATCTGAGGCTAGAATCTTGTGCTCTAAAGTACTACCCGAGGTAATACTTACAGCAGCAGGTTCAATCAAGGGGCCAAGCGGGGGGGTAGGGGGCCTCCTTGGGCTGACAGAATCCATGAGCTAAGCAGGTTCAAACCTAGTTCAAGTGGGAAAGTTGCAGAGCTCTATTTTTTCCTTATTACATTAGAATATGTGAATGTTACAAAGACACATTTCACAGTGTGTATTGGATGAAAAATCCATGAATATTATTTTTTGATTCATGTGCCTTTTCACTCCTTTATTAAAATTCCACTTACCTTTGTGTTCCCCCCATGCATTTGGTTCATTTATGAAAGTTTCTTGGTGATACTTTTAAAAGGTATCATACTTGATTATATAATCCAAGTACTTCCTATCCCCTGGGAAAACAAAATTACATGTTATTACCAAATATGATATTATGTTACCATTACTTTACATAATCACATCTTACACGACATTTACGAAATCGCTCTTACATGCTGATATTTGGCACATTGAAACACACTTTACATGCATGATAGTTCTCACCTTAGGGGAAACCATATGTTTACCATTCCCTGATACATATCAACAAAATTGTATGAGTCATATCTAGGGAAACCACATTGTTGCATCTAATCTTTATAATACTACACTACATCTCTTCTCTCTCAAATTAAATGCATGATGCCACCATACGCTCAAAGGAGAAATACAACCATAACAGAATATTTGATTTTACCATGCACATACTTTATGGGGGTCATACTAGTTTCAAATCCACATAGCCTTTTGTGTCATGATCATATTTACACTAGTTTTTACATGGTATCATTGATATACTTTCTAGGGGCCACACCTATTAGATACTCCACATTGTCTTATGTGTCATTATCTCATTTGTGCCAATTTTTATATGGTGTCATGCATAAACTTTCTATGGTCCGCACTACTTCCAACTCCACTTCAACTTATGTGTCACAATCCTGATCTACACTAGATTTTACCCTTTTATGCACATACTTTGGGGGGTCACACTGATTCCAACTCCACACCACTTTATGTCATGATCTCATTTACATTAGTTTTTATTTTTTGTATGCACATACTTTGTGGGGGCCACATTGGTTCCAATTTTGTATTGCCTTGTGTCACTGTCACTTTGATATTAGTTTTATCTTTTTCCATGCATATAATTTGTGGAGGCTATACTAGTTCCAACTCCACATTAAATCTTACATGTTGTGACACATTGCTCTAGCTTTTACGTCTCATTATAGTTGCACTTCACACTTGTTGCATGTTTTGAATGATGATTATGGACTTTTAACACCAACACTTGATACATGTATAGCTTTAGATGAATTGTGTACAATTGTAAGAAATTATGTTTTTTGTAGGTATATGAAGATATTGAAGCATCATTTGAAGATCCAATAACATATCCTTTCATGCTTGTTTATTTTTTACTACACATTTACTTTGGCATCCATGATTTATATAGATTCATATACACACCAAAGTGGAGGAAAAATGTAAGGGATACAAGTGTATACCCTACACTTTTACACCTTTATTTTACATCACTTTGTACGAATATCATAAATACATAATTGTAGTGCTCAATCTGACCTTTTTGGCACACAAATTGACCCCTACCAATAACCTGTTAGCTAGATTCCATTACAAACCACCTTGGTAAGGATCAATCCACATCTCAAGCTATTTGACACCCTAGATTAGGTCATGTGGCTTAGCCTAGTCCAGTTGATCAAATTTGAAATATCACACCCCAAAGCAAACCTTTTTGGAAACTATCTATTATCCAGTTGGCCTACAAACTAAAAAATTCTAATTGAGCAAGTATGAAAATGTATTTACAGACATCTTATAGGTCATTAGCATCCATCAAGTGGTAGCAAGAATCACTCATAGACAATTGATTCTAGAGCATTGAAAGCTCAATTCTACATTTAGGCACTAGATCTCTTTGTCAATCCACTAGATCTACATCCACTTTACATGCATGACATGTCTACAATAACTTGTTCATCTCTAGGGGCTTGAATACTACCAAGACAAGCTTAGAATTCCTCCTTTTTTTTCTTAAAGCATGCTCCATGTGCTTCTACTTGCGAAACACCATTTAAAAACAAGTTAAAAATGAAGATGAAAAGATTCAAAAGGTCACATCAACAAAAGACTAGGTCACATCACATGGACTAATCTGCATGATATGACCTGATGTGGAACTAGGCCACATGGTGCAACTTTGTCCATAACAACATTATCTAAGTAGTTATGTCACATCACTCTGATCACAATTCTATATCCATATTCCTAATTTTGATTATCTATCGCAACACATCAATTTGTCAACAACAAAGTCAAAGTCAATACTCCTTCCACACTATAAATACATAAACATCTTATATATTTTCAATCACATCAATTATTTATATAAATCTTATCTGTTTAATCATTTAATTTTAGGTCTAAATTGCCTTAGGGAAATGTTCATTTTCTCTACTATATTTTATATAATATTCAATGACTGACTCTTATATATTCCTATTAAGTATAAAGTATATTATTCGTAAAACTTCAATAATAATTTCTAGTCCCTCTCTACTTAAAAAATAAAATATCAAAAAAATTGCATTTATTTATTAATCCACTATAAACAATAAGATTATTTTCTAACCATACACCAAGATAAAAAATAAATAAAACTTCAAGATAAGAAGTGCCTAAAAATAAAGGACAGCATCAAATATTCCATAGTTTTCCAAAAAAAACATATATCCAATTAAACTGAAATGAATTTAAATCCAACTACTAAACAAAATTTAGATTTTAAAAAAAAATCAAAGAAGAAAACCATACTGACATACCAAAATTCAGGATTTCCTTGTGGCCATAGCTTTTGTGCATATTGCTGAAGTGAAGCAGAAGTTAGTACTGCTGGGAAATTCATGGCCTCGCCATCTGAAATACCAACGGCCTTGGAATACCCATCAAATATTTGAGAAACGGCTCTTTCTTTTACTTGAGGTGGAAGACTGAAGAGATCTCGAGAAGCCGAATCCACAGCGTGTAGAAGCTCCTCTTCTACTCCATGATTCACCACACGGAAAGCTCCCCATTGTTGGCACGCTTCTTTTACTTGATTGCACAGGCTTTGAATATCAGGATGACCTTCTTCCAACTCTGATTGAAGAGCAGAAACATCTATTATTGGGAGCTCGGCCTCTGAAAAAGCCATACTTGCTGGGACAGATGAAAATTCTAACACAGATGGGAGAGGATTTATGATTATGAAATAGAAATTATTTTTTTCAGCACGGGAGAAGTTAAGGGTACCTGTCAGTCACGTGTATCTGCCATGAAATTCTCCATTAAAGGAAAGAGAATAAACTAAAATATTAATCATACAATATTTTTTATAGAAAATGAGCTGTTCCCTTCGTCGGTTCTTTGATAGGCACGATCCTCTTTTTTTGATTGAAAATTAGTTGGTCATGTGCATAATGGGGTGTAGTGTCTTTTTGGTTTGTTTTTTTATTTATTAATTTTGGGAAATTTTAGGCATGATAGTGACTTTGATATTGAAGATGATGATGAAATTCATAGATTATTTTAAGCAAATGCTTCCAAATATGTTAGAAATAATGATGTTTGATTATCAATTCAGGTGTTACATGTCATTTGATTGGTAATTTGATAATTTGAGAAATGTAACAAAGTAGTCAAGAGACATTGTTACATTAGAAGATGATTCACATCTACATGTTGAAAGAGTGGGCAGAGCTCCTATCAATATTCCAACCCACGGTAAAACAACTCAGAAAATAATTGAAGAGATGAGCACAAACCACAATATCTCACAATATGTGAGATCACACTTTATTACATAAATGTTTGGACAAACATTACAAATATATAGGCACACTTAGGAAACTCAAGGACAGTCTAGTTCCTACAAAACAAGATCTAATATTCTAATAATAGACACAACTGCTAACTACTAAAAAGACAACTCACATATGCTAAATGCTAACTACGAGACCTACAAACTTTCCATTTCTTCATTATTCCAACATCTCCCATTAATGAAGAAATGGGTTATCTACCACACCTAACTGCTTTCTACATTCTTCAAAGTTCATCGTTCCAAGAGGCTTGGTAAAGATGTCAGCCACATTTTCACTTGTATTACAATATACCAAGTCAATTTCCTTTGACAGTATCTTTTCTCTTACAAAGTGATGCTAAATTTCAATATATTTTGTTTTGGCATGATAAATTGGGTTGTGTGCCAATTTAATAGAGCTTTGATTATCACACTTGAGGATAGTTGGCTTTATTTGTTCTTCTCCTATATCTTCAAGAATTCGTCTCAACCAGATGGCTTCACAGGTTGCACTGGTCAAGGCTTTGTATTCAGCTTTTGTTGATGACAAAGAAATAGTTGGTTGTTTCTTACTGCTCCATGACACGATCCCTAATCCTATATTGAATGCATATCATGATGTTGACTTTCTGTCATCAGTCCATTTCCATCCAGTCTGAATTAGAAAAACCTGCCAACTCAACATCACATTCATCAGTATACATAATACCAAAATCAATGGTTCCTTTCAGATATTGTAGAACCTTCTTGCTGCTTTCCAGTGACTTTCATAAGGCTGAGTCATAAACTGACTAAGGATGTTGACTGTATATCCAATGTCTGGTCTGGTAGTGGTGAGGTAGTTCAAACTTCCCACCAACTGGCGATACAAAGTACCATCCACCTCTTTAGTTCCATCATCATTATACAACTTAGCATTCTGATCTAAAGGAATAGAAACTGGTTTGCATTCACTCATATTGAACCTTTTAAGAATTTCTCTTGTGTATTTGCTTTGTGTGATCAGTGTCTTACCAAACTTCCTCCAAACTTCAAGACCCAGACAATAATACAGTTCACCAAGGTCCTTCATCTCAAATACCTGTGACAAATAATTTTTAATTTTTGCAATTAATTTAGATGCACTTCTAGTTATGATGAGATCATCAACATACAGGGATATCAAAGCAATATTCCCATTTTCATCTTTCTTGATATACAGATTAGGATCACTTTTTCTTTTCACAAAACCTTCTTGACAAAAGAAAGAATCAATTTTTTCATACCATGACCTCGGTGTCTGTTTCAAACTGTATAAGGCTTTCTTCAATTTACAAACAAGATGCTCCTTACCTTCTTGTACAAATCCTTCAGGCTACACCAAATAAACTTCTTCTTTCAACTCACCATTTAGAAAAGCAGATTTGACATCTAACTGATGTATTTTCCAATTATGTTTTGTAGCTAATGCAATCATCACTCTAATTGTATTCAACTTAGCTACAAGTGCAAACATATCTTCATAGTCAATTCCCTCTTTTTGTGAATAGCCTTTAGCAACCAATCTAGCTTTATACTTATCAATACTGCCATCTGCATTAAACTTGGATTTGTACAACCATTTGCATCCTATGGGAACTTTATTTTCAGGCAGTTCTATTACTTCCCATGTTTCATTCTTCATTATAGAGTTATATTCTTCATTCATTGCATCTCTCCATAATTTAGCTTCTTCATAATTTCAAGGTTCTACAACATTCATTACATGAGTCATCACTGCATAATCTTTATACCTTATAGGTGGTTGAATTTGATGTGATGACCTCCTTAGATTTTTACTACTTTGTGGTGTATCTTCTCCTCTTCTTGGTGTGCCATGACTGCTTGAAGTGTCCATACTAATTTCACCCTATTCCTGAACCTGTACCTATTCTTGTTCATGTTCTTGTTCAACTTTTGTATCTATTTTGACATGATCATCATTATCAAAAGAAATATGCCATTTACCTGTATTATTACCTTCATTTGCATTCTCATGAAACACCACATCTCTACTTGCAAGCAATTTATGTGAATTGGGATCAAACAACTTGTATGCTTTTCGATCATCACAATAACCAATAAATATGCATTTAATTGATTTTGCATCAAGCTTTCTTCTCTCATCCTTTGGAATATGAGCAAATGCCTTGCATCCAAATATTCTTAAATGACTAACTTCTGGTTTGTAACCATGGAATACTTCAAAAGGAGTTTTACGATCTAAAATTTTGGTTGGACTCCTATTCTTTAAATAAACAGTAGTATTAATGGCTTCAGCCCAAAAACCATTAGAAATATTTTTACCTTGAAGCATGCTACGAGCACATTCCACTAGTGTTCTATTCTTTCTCTCAGCAACTCCATTTTGTTGAGGTGTATGTGGCACTGTGACTTGCTGAAGGATCCCAGTGCTTTTACAATATTGACTAAATGCTCCTGATGTATATTCTCCACTGTGATCAGATCTGAGTATTTTTATGCATTTGCCTGTCTATTTTTCAACCATAGTTTTGAATTCTTTAAAGTACTCAAAAACATCACTTTTGTTTCTTATAAAATAGACCCAAGTATACCTAGATCTATCATCAACAAATATGAGAAAGTGCCATGCACCACTGAGTGATCTAGTTTGCATAGGTCCGCATACATCAGAATGAATTAATTCAAGTATTTCCTTTGAGCTTTTCTCTTTATGAATAGGAAACTCCTCTCTATGTTGTTTACCCAAAGCACATGCTTCACATTCAATATGACTATCCTTCATAACTGGAAGATCTTCAACCATTATTTTCCTTTGAAGCTACTTTAAATCATTAAGATTTAAATGTCCATAGCTTTGATGCCATAGCTCTTCTGTTTGCAATGTTGTAGATGCCAATGCTTGATGTCCTTTCCTGGACACATCAAGCTTATACAAACCTCCAACTTTGGTACCCATTGCAATGACCTCGTAGTGATCTTGAGTGTTCTTAACAAAACACTATGACTTAACAAATTCCACCTTCAGGTCTTGATCAGCAATAGTAGAAATGGATATTAGATTCTTTTTTATGCCAGGAACATACATCGCATTATGGATCTGTTTCACTTGTCCATTAGGCAAATTCACACCTACTACTCCATAACCTTGAACTTTATGTGATTAGTTATCACCTAGATATATGTGGGTATCATCAATGTTCTCACAATATGAATCAAACCAATCTGTGTTACAAGACATATGGATTGAAGCACTAGAATCAATAAACCAAGCATTCATATCATCAGTTTCAGCAGACAATGTTGCATCAGAAACAAATAACTTAAGATTTTTAAATCCATCACTAATTGAGGTGTCTTGGTCCACAAAATTTCCATTATGCTTTCTGTTTCTTTGTTTGGACTCATGATATTTTCTTTTATAACAATTTTTAGAGTGATGACTAGGTTTGCCACAATAATAACATTCATCATTTCTCTTATCATGAGTATCAAATCTGGATTGTGACATACATTTCTGTATTGCTTAAAACTTGCCTCCTTTATTCTTGTCCCATGGTTTACCTTTGTATGGTTGTTTACCTCTAGCTACTAATGCCAAATTTGTACTATGAGAGCTAGGATCAAAGTTCTTCATCCTCTCTTCTTCTTGTAGAAGAATATCTGTCAATTCTTCAAACGAAGGGGGCTTTTCTCTAGCTAAAAGACTTGAAATAAAGACTCGATAATCTTCCACTCAGCCTTTTAATGTGATGGTTACCAAGTCAGTACTGGATGCCTTTTCACCAATATCACCTAACATATCACTTAAATCTTTGACATGGGAAATGAAGCTGCTTATATTTTCATGTCTTTCCATTTTTTATATACAAAAGCTTGCTTTTCAAAAATAAAATCCTGTTTGCGTTTGTTGTTTCATACAAACCTTTGAGAACATTCCATGTTTCTTTGGATGTCTTACAATCTCTGATGTGCAGAATTATATTGTCCTTTATGGATATTCGTAGCAGCACCTTTGCTTTCATTTCTCGTTTATCCCAATCTAGAACAGAGGCAGGATCAGAGGGTTTGGGCTCACCCCCACTCACAATTGACCACAAATTATAAGATTCCAATATTGTCATCAACTTGAATTTCCAGTTAACATAATTTTCACCATCAAGCTTAGTAGATTCATTCAAATAGGAATCCGCTAGAGGATTTGACATAACAAAATTTTTTTGCAAACAAATTACCTTTAGCTCTTCACTTTTCTAGCTACTGTCACCACCAGGTAGTTCAACAATCTCCTTTGGTTGATGCAAGTAGGTTTCACACTCACACAACAGCGATGAAGCTCAAATTCTCACAAAGGTGATATCAAGCTTTCCACAGATCACCACAAATCTGTGATCTCCTTTCCTCAGCTTTGATACCAACTCAGAAAATAATTGAAGAGATGAGCACAAACCACAATATCTCACAATATGTGAGATCACACTTTATTACATAAATGATTGGACAGACATTACAAATATATAGGCACACTTAGGAAACTCACGAACAGTCTAGTTCCTACAAAACAAGATCTAATATTCTAATAATAGACACAACTGCTAACTACTAGAAAAACAACTCACATATGCTAAATGCTAGCTATGAGACCTACAGAATTTCCATTTCTTCATTATTCCAACAAAACATGTATTCATAATGTTCTACTTGTTCTAGGACTAAAGAAAAACCTTATCTCAGAAAGCCATTGCCAAAACATGAAATTTCTTTTTCATCAAGGAGCTTGTAAGGTGTTTGATAGTAAAGGGAAATTGTTATGTGATGGATATATGAAAGGAGGACTATTTTATTTGAGGACAAACTCCTCTAAAGCCTTAGTTTCAAGTGTTCTTTCAAGAAATCAATTGTGGCATGAAAGGTTTGGCCATTTCAACCTCAAGTCACTGAAGGAAATGTTTAGTAAAAAAATAGTATATGATTTTCCACCCATCATTACAAAGAAGTGTGTCTACGAAGCCTATGTTATGGGAAAACAACATAGAGAAAAGTTTGATTCTAGGAAAGTTTGGAGAGTTTCCAAAAAGTTGAAGCTAGTTCATTCTGATCTTTGTTGACTAATGAAGATAGTTTTCATTGGGAAATCTTGATATTTCATGACATTCATTGATGACTTTATTTCAAAGGTACATGGTCTACTTTCTAAAGAACAAGTCTAAAGCATTTGATGTTTTCAAGGAATTTGTATACTAAGTTGAGAATGAATGTGAAAAAAATTAAAATGTTAAGATTAGATAATGGGGGAGTATACCTTAGACAAATTTGTTAACTATTGAAAACAAAAGGGAATCAAAAGGCAACTCTCAACTCAATATACTCCACAACAAAATGGAGTAGCTAAAAGAATGAATAGGACACTTCAATAAAAAGCTAAATCAATGATCAATGCTTGTAATATTGAAGATAAATTATAGTGAGAAGTAGTTCATATAGAGATTTATTTGATTAATCAAAGTTTGATAAAAAAAATCTTGGAAAGCATCTCTCCAAAAGAAGCATGGTCAGGTAGGAAACCATTAGTTAGACATTTGAGAAATTTTGGGGAGCATTGGGCCTTAAACACATTGCAAAAGAAAAGAGAAGGAAATTTGATGATAAGAGTAAAAAATACATCCTTGTTCAATGATGACTCTAGTAAAGCATATTGCTTATATGATCCCAAGGAAAACAAACTTCACATCTATAGAGATGTCATTTTTGAGGGAGAGTGTCACCTTCCGACTTTTTACCATATTGATTTGACAAGAGAGAAATATAACAATGATACATCATCATACTCACCCAAAAAGGTTGAGCTAGAACAAGAAAGTATTATTAAATCAATAGAAGAAAGAGAATGTATTGATGAGCTAAATTCAACCTCATTGTCCACTCCACAATCTAATGTTCTTGTAAGGAGATCAAAAGAAGAAAGGAAAACACCCATCAAATTGTAGGACTATGAGGCCAATTATGCATTAATAGCAATTGTTCTAATTACTCATTAGCCAAGTTCATTTGAGGAAGCAATAAAAGAAGAAAAATGATAGAGTGTTATGAATCAAGAGATGGATTCAATTCATCAGAACCATATGTGGGAGTTGGTACTTTTACCTCTTGGTAAAGAAGCCATTGATTGTTAATGGGTATTCAAAATCAAGTTTAAATCTAATGATTCAAATGACAAGCACAAGGCAAGATTGATAGCTATAGGCTACAAATAAATTTAAGGTGTTGATTATGAGTGTAACGCCCGCCTTGAACGCCTTAAAGAATACACATGTATGCAATATAAAACAGGAATTTTTTTTTTTTAAAACTGATAAAGTAAGTTACACAACTAATTACAACATATTCTCTAAGGGGCCAAGGCTGCATCACTTAACCAATCAACTAACATAAATTAACATGCATCAGTAATTGATCCAAATTCTTTTTCAATAAATAACTCATTCACATTCATGGCAAACATCAGATAACTGAATCAGCATGATAAGATACATAACTGAAATGCTTTTATATAAGTACATCAAGACATCATTACAATGCCACTTTTAGTCTACGTCTACAGTCACATACATAAAGAATATTCTGTTACATAAATCTGGTACAAGGTTGTACACTTACATCATCATCATTGAAACAAATACAACTGAAACAAATCCTTTTCTGCATAAGATCCTGACAAGAGAACCAATGGATAAAATAGCTCTTCCACCCGACCATGTGGAACCCTAAGGTCCACCCCCCGAGCTAGGAGTTAACATGAGGTCCCAAACACTGACAGTCAGGTAGACGAAAGACAAACAAGAACAAAGGACGGCCAATGCCAATACAACACATGGCTATAACAATACAACACAACATAACTTAACTTTCACTTCATTTCCAGAGGCGACACAAAACAGGCGAGGAGAGACCGAACAAGGGATGCTAGGTTGTAGTAGGGAGAGTGTCATCGCATGGTCCTAACATGGGTTATCCTGACAGCCTCTCACTAGGCGCCGGCCCCCATCTATGGTTATCCTGACAGCCTCTCACTAGGTGCCGGCCCCATAGGGTGACACATGCGGAATCGACCTTCCTTTCATGAGGACAAGGAAGTCAATGATGCCGACCAGGCCTTCTCTACCCATCCTTAGTCTAAACAAGCACTACAGGCCATGGGAGAGGAATCCATTAATCTTATTAATGTGAGATCTACCCTTAACCCCCTAGTTAATTTTTAGGTTATCACTTGATTAATCTACTTCCAACGGGTTATCCTGACTGCCACTTTGGGCGCCGGCCCCACGTTGAAAGCCACTCTCCTTCCTAACACCTAGTAAACCTTAAAACATCATGCAAGACTTATAACAATACACGTAAATGAACACTGCAAGGCATAAACCCTCTTGCATCAAAATAGAATCATAACATCAATTGTTATCCAATACTTTTAACATTACATAACTTTATTCTTTTACAGATTTCAGGTCTCTCCTTACGACAAAACGGTACAATAAGGTCACAAGAGGATTAATATCTCATCCCGAGATTATTACTTTACAAGACACAACATTCAACCGTGACAGTACCTCATTATACTACACACTTTGTTTGATACATATGAACGCTATTACATCACAATCATAAAATAGCAATACACCAGTTGCCAATACTTAACAACGACAACTTAGCCTCTGGGATACGAGTTTGACAACCTCGATACGACTCATTACAACACTCATACAAATCAACACAATTCAGATTCAGGAGGTAAAATACTACAGCTCATTCTCAGTTTAATGCAAACAACTTCTGAAATAAGATCAACATGATATTATAACACTTGCATCAAAATCTCTAACTAATCTTTATTTTGCTTCTAACGTTAAATAAATTGATTAACTAAATCATTATAACAATTGACATAAGAACCACTTAATTTCTGTTTACCGTTCGACACTTTCAATGATACGATCTCATATACTTCCTTTAATCTTGTCCAATTGACCTTAACCTATCGAGTAGTGAAATGAACAATAACACCATATTACTGCATGACGTTCATATCTAGGAAAAATCGTCAAAGACGGTGTAATGGTTTTATGACATGTCTTCGCCGTAATGGTAACTCAGAAATGCTAAAATGAAATGATTTACGTCTGTCCAAACAGAAGATCAGAATTGCCATACATATGCCGTTATGTTTATCTTCATGGCGTTCTGATTACTATTGCCGCTGATTCACTGCTGTAAGATTCGACAGTTGATCTCTGTAGGTACTCAGTTGAACTTTCTCGCTGCACTGCCCTTCAGAAAGGCGCCAATTCTACCAATGAAATATCTGTCAAGCCTGTGCCAGCTAGGTGGACTGTGTTACATTTCGTTAAGTTAAGGCGAAGGTGCAAGGACAGAGAGGAACCTCTCAGCTGTATCAGAAGATAAATAAATTGCAAGTTACCAGCCAGGTGTATACATATACGATAAGTTCCAAAGAAATATCAGAGTCGCTGGTTTTGGCTAATAAAAAGGGATTAAACTCTAAAACAAGGTGCAGCTACTGACAGAGACAAAGATCTATATGAAGTAGAAAGGATTGCAGAACATATGCAAAACAAGGTAGCTGTCAAGGCAGCGTTCTATGTCATGAATTTTACTTTCAGAAGAGCGCCCAGTCATACTGGAGCGATCTGCCCAATCAAATTGACTAAAATTTAGATTTTAAACTCTAACAATTTACAGGAAACGTAAGTTCTTATTATCCCAGCCAGACGATGTGGGTGCAATAACACTTGGCGCATAACTTGGCCTCTTTCATCTTCGGTGATTGATCATACTCGCCCAGCTCGAAGGTAAACAACTGTTGTGGGCCAGCGAAGTCATGGCATTCCAAACTACAATGTAAACTAGTCAAGGAAAACATCTCGCCATCATTTGCTGAGTGACAAAGACCTCCAGGAAGGATATGCTAAAACAGCTTCTGTCACTTTCACCCAAGGCGGTAGGCAAAGCACAAACGGCAATGAAACTGCCAGAGTAACCAGCTAGACACCAGTTAACTCTATGTTGGGAGTTTGGTTCGATTCCTTGGTGCAAACGATTACCTGAGGCTAAGGATTCCTTTCTACAGTTTAGGTTTCACTCAGCTTGAAGGTTCTTATCTGTTGGAAGGCCAGCGAATCATGGCAGCCCAATTACAATGTGGGCTAGTCAAAGGAAAACACCACACCTTCGTTAATGAATGACGAAGACCTCCAGAAGAGAAACACTGAAAGACTTCAGGCACTTCCAAAGAAGCGAAAGACAGCCACTACGGCAGTGAGACTACCAGAATAACCAGCTCCATTCTACGCCCTACAAATTATAATCTAGCGATAACATGCCATCACTCGCTATGATAGGTTCTCAGCCAAAACCACAGACGAGGTTTGAAACTCACGGTTGGACATTAGATTTGTGCAGTTGCAAGGGCGAAATCTCTTGAGGCAGACGGATGATAGCAAGGCAGAAACGCGAGTGATATGGGATTTTATCTTCATTCAAGCGAGTGAAGAGACCCGTCTTATCAGGTTGAAGGAATTATTGTGTATGTTTTATGAACAAAAGGATACCTGCCAGCCAGACAGCGGCCTCCCTGGAGCAGCGCTCATCATAAGGTTAAGCGCCAAATATACAGCTCTCATATGTTCTTCCGTGAAGATAGCGGTTTAGGGTTTATTCTGACCGAGAGATGGATACTACATCCTCTCGGCCCTAGAGACAGCAACCAACAGCTGCATAACTTTCACTGGAAGACGGACAGTAACAATGATACACAATCAACCTAGCAGAAGTCTTGAGTACGTGAGCCGCCTCTATTGCAAATTAGGGTGTGCACTTTCAATAATAAGAAATGCTACACCTTTCGTGTCACGCCCACCGTGGCTTGATAACTCCAGCTATGGAGTAAGTTAAACAATGACATAGCATAATACTTAGAATATGCGAATAACAGCAAGGCAGAACGCAACAGTAAGGGCATCGGCTACCAAACACCGTCGGTCCTCAAAAGGTCAAAACCCAACTCACGCACACAGAATACCCACCATCTGCAGGTCGTCCTCCCTCAAGCAGGTATGCGCACAACCCAATCGACTCGAAACTGGCGACAGAAGAGGCTCTGGGTCTCTTATTCACCACAAATGATGGCAAGGCAACGGACCCAGCGAAGAATACTAGGAACAGGCTTAAGCAAAAGGGTTCGGAATCCTCCATTCAAAACGAATGGAACCCAGTCAGCGAACTATCCAGCATTATCGGTCCTTACAAGGATCAAAACCATCATAGCAAAGCAATAACATGGAATGGCGAGAAAATGAGGCTTCCGAGAGTTTCTACCAACTTAAAAAAAAAGACAATAGCAGCGTTACCTAAGTTATCAATCCAGTTGTAAATATTACTGAGGGATACCAACAGAATAAAACTAAACCTCAAGTAAAACTCGATATACAGGTCTCTAACAAATAGAACTTCCATTGACGGATGTGGGGCAGGCACGCAGCCTATGCAGATCATTGGATACAAGAGACATACAGCAGTTTTCCAGACAGTTTCTGGCTAAACACAGAGAGAAAACACTAATAACCTTGATCAGATCTTACAGGGACGACTAGCTGAAACCAACAGCGTTTCACGACAATTCTATCGAGGTGTCCTACAACCCTACCAAGATCACGCCGGTCTGAGAATGCATACAGAATAATTCGGCAACCAGTGGAAGGAAAGAAAACATTTGACTTACAGAATCCTTGAGCAAAAAAAAATGATGTATTTAAACCCTAAGAGAGGATGCTGTTCACACACAGAAAGGACAGACTGCCGAACTATGCGGAATCAAACAAACTATAAACACATTTGCAGATTGAAAGGAAGTTCAGAGATAAGGCATTCGACGGAACCTGATTTCGCAATCACCGCGACGAACCCGCTCCAATTGTTGCAGTTCCGAGCTGCTTCTTTCCTTACCCCTGTGATGTGATCCTTGATGCACCGACAACTCTTTTATAACTCAGTCTCTCTCTCTTCTCCTAGGGCTTCACACAAGATTCCGAGAAACTTCTTTTTAAGAATATGTATTTTTTTAATTTAATATAATGATTCCCAATTATTAGATACTTTATTTTATTATTATTTTCTTTATAACCGACCCCAAAATATTATCATTAATAGAATAGTACTATTTCAACTATCCATATTTTTGTACTATCCTATAATTTATTTTATTAATCCAGTTGTGAAACACAATTTACAAGCATGGCTATAATTATTTATTTATTTAAATATTTATTATAAATAATATTATATCGAATAATACAAACTCCTTACAACTTATTTATCAACAACACTTCTATTAAAATAATAATTTATTTATAACTAAAATCGACAACTAACGACAATATGCCTATTTAACAACACTAAACTCTTCCGTAGAATAATTCTAATTAAAGCACAACATTACCACACATACTTAAACACCTTTGAACTCGGTTTGACTCCAAAATACAACATTACCTGACAGTGAGACATGGGCGAATGACAACCAATAACCACAAGGGTAAACTGACGACGAAGGAACACTGACTAGGGACCTCATGTTAACTCCAACCAACTAATCCATTGGCGAAGGCACGCTCAGACCTGTAATCAGGTGGAGTCGATGCCTAGTACCTGCATCCTGCAGCAACGCACAGTTAACCGTAACAAGATATACATATACATCACATGCAGTCCTATCGTGAATGGAAATCGCAGTGAGGTAGGGTACTCGAGAACGAGTAATACAACACTGTTCCATTCACGTTTTAAAATAATAATCAACTAAATTGAACAAGATATCAGATTACTAATCTACGACATAAAATGATCAGCTAACTTCCAATCCCATATAATGAATAACATCAAAGCATTTAAACATCAGTTCGTTTATCAAATTGTAAAGCATAATGACATAATCCAACATCAACATCTGTTATCATAACAATTAGGTTCATACTGAAATAGCAAAATAACTAGAAATCCATCATCAACGACCTAAAAATACTGTCAAAATGTCCAGTACTACTAAGCAAACATCAGTCCAAAAGACGATAAGTTGAGGGGCATTACATCCTCCCCCCCTAGGATCAGGCTTACTCCTGGAAGCCTGCGAACAAATATGGATATAGCTCTCGCATACGGGAAGTATCTTCCCAGGTCGCTGAAGTCTCATCATTAGGATCCCATTGGACCCTTACCTGCTCTATGACTCTGCCCCTGAGAGCGAGTCGCCTATGCTCTAAAATGCCTACGGGCTCCAAAGCTAGCTGCCCGTCCTCTACCTGTAAAGCATTCCAATCAAGGACATGTGAAATATCTGGATGATAAGGTCTAAGAACAGAAACATGAAATACGTCATGGACGCGTGACAAGCTAGGCGGCAAAGCAAGATGGTATGCAACAGGACCGATCCTCTCCAAAACCTCGAATGGCCCCACAAAGCGTGGCGCGAGCTTAGAGCCTTTCCCGTAACGGATCGGACTCTTTCGCGGACGCACCCGCAAGAACACCCGATCACCAACAGAAAACTGACGATCAAGTCTGTGAGCATCTGCATATTTCTTCTGTCTATCCTGAGCTGCTACCAGATGCTCTCTGATGCGATCAACCTGCTGCTCCATCTCTTGGAGCATCTGAGGACCTAGGAGAACTCTATCCTCAAGGCGGTCCCAACTCAATGGGGTACGACAAGGACGACCATAAAGGGCCTGAAAAGGAGACATGCCAATGGAACTGTGGTACCCATTATTGTACGCAAACTCCACCAAATACAAATAATCTTCCCATCAGTTTTGCTGATCCATCACATACATACAGAGCATATCCTCGAGGACCTGATTGACCCTCTCAGTTTGCCCATCAGTCTCTGGATGATAAGCTGAACTGAAGTTCAATTGAGTCCCCAAAGCATGCTGAAGAGATGTCCAAAGAGCTGAAGTAAAAACTGGATCACGATCGGAGATAATCTTGCGAGGAATCCCGTGCAATCTGACGATATCCTCCATGAAGATTTTGGCCACAGAAGAAGCATTATATGAAGATCGGACAGGAGAAAAATGTGCTACTTTCGTAAGCCTGTCTACAGTGACCATTATCGCATCGTGGCGACGAGAAGACATGGGTAAACCAACTATAAAATCTATTGAAATGATGTCCCATTTCCATTCCGGAATAAGATGTGGCTGAAGAAGACCTGCGGGATGCTGATGTTCCGCCTTAACCCTCTGACATTCTAAGCATCTCAAAACAAAATCAGCAATATCCCTCTTCATTCCGGCCCAAAAATATATCTGACGAAGGTCTGCATACATCTTCTTGACACCTGGATGCGCAGAATAAGGTGCCCGATGAGCCTCAGTCATGATTAGGGTGCGGAGACCCTCTGTAGAAGGCACATAAATGCGATCTAAATGTCGCAAGAGACCATCTGACTCGATAGAATACCCAGCATATCTACCCTCCAAGGCTCTACCAGACTCCACTTCAGCTTTCACTTCCTGATACCATCTATCTGCAGGGAGAGCTGCAAGAACCTGCCCTCTCAAATCCACTCCAAGAGTGATAGATGAAAGTTCATGTCTTCGACGACTAAGGGCATCCGCCACCACATTCTCCTTACCTTGGATATATTTTACCTCAAAATCATACTCACATAGAAACTCCATCCACCGCCTCTGTCTCGCATTCAGGTTTGGCTGAGTAAAGATATACTGTAAACTTCGGTGATCACTGTGCAGCTCAAACCGATGCCCCAGCAAGAAGTGTCTCCATCTTACCAATGCATGAACAACTGCAGCTAACTCTAGGTCATGTGTAGGATAGTTCAACTCATGATCTTTGAGTTTACGGGACTCGTAAGCTATCACACGACCCTCCTGCATTAAAACTGCTCCTAAACCTTCCAAAGATGCATCAGTACAAACCACAAAATCTCCGGCAGGATCCGGCACTGCTAGAATAGGTGCACTGGTTAACCGCTCCTTAAGACTCTGAAAGGCTGCTTGACACTGATCTGACCAAATGAACTTCTTTCCTTTTCTCTGAAGCGAAGTTATAGGGTGAGCTATCTTGGAAAATCCTTCCACAAATCGCCGATAATAGCCTGCTAAACCCATGAAACTACGAACCTCTGAAACATTGGTGGGAGCAGGCCAGTCCATGATCGCTTGAATCTTTGAAGGATCCACTGCAATACCCTTATCCGAAATAACATGTCCCAAATATTTTACTTCAGTTTGAAAGAAATCACATTTAGCCAAATTTGCATACAACTGATTTTCTCTTAAACACTGCAAAACCTGCCGCAAATGCTCTTCATGCTCCTCCATAGACCTTGAATAAATCAATATATCATCTAAGAAGACAAGAACAAATCTATCCAGATAGGTACGGAACACACCATTCATCAGGCTCATGAATACTGATGGCGCATTTGTCAATCCAAAAGGTACAACAGTGAACTCATAATGCCCATAGCGAGTGCGAAATGCTGTCTTGTGGATGTCAGCCTCAAAAATGCGCAACTGATGATATCCCGATTTAAGGTCTATCTTCGAAAATACCTTAGCTCCCTTGATCTGATAAAAAAGGTCATCAATTCGCGGCAATGGGTACCTGTTCTTCACAGTCACCTTATTGAGCTGCCGATAGTCGATGCACAACCGCAGAGATCCATCCTTCTTCTTCACAAAAATCACAGGTACTCCCCATGGAGAGACACTCGGACGAATGAATCCCTTCGCTAATAACTCTTCTAGCTGCAAGCGAAGCTCCTTAAGTTCCTGAGTAGTCATTCGATATGGAGCTCGTGAAATAGGTTCTGCTCCAGGAACAAGGTCTATCTTGAAATCAATATCTCGCTTCGGTGGCATACCTGGAATTACGCTAGGAAAGACATCCTCATACTCCTTGAGAATAGGATAATCATCAAGGGATGCCTCCCTATTTTCCCCAAAATCTGAGTCATTAACTGTTACAGCAAACAACTTGCATCCTTGACGCAGACATCTCTTCAATTGCATAGCTGAAATCATGCGCAAGGAGATGGGTCTCTGAATCCCAACCACTTCTACTTCTTTTCCCGAATCATCAACACACCTTACTAATTTGCGGCGACAGTCTATCACCGCTCGATGAGCATCCAACCAATCCATTCCCAGCACTATATCATAGGATCCTAATGGTATAATGCGAAGATCCGCTGTGGTAGATAAAGGTCCTATCCTCAACTCGCAACCATGCACAAGAGAGTCTACTGATACTCTAGATCCTGAGGTCAATTCCACCTGCCACTTAACATCTTGCTTTGCTGCCACTAATTTGCAACGTTCCACTATAGAAGGGGAAATAAAAGAATCTGAAGCACCAGAGTCAAAAAGAACAGAAATGGTAATACCTCGCAAGACACCTGTAGTCTCCACAACGGTACCTTGGTGCTCCGCTTGGCGATTATCCACCGCCGCAAACACTCTATGTGACCTGCCTGCATCACCAACAGTGGGCTCTGAAGCTGCGGGTCTCTGACCAAATCCTGAAGTATTCTTATGCGGGCACTGTCTAGCAATGTGGCCCTGCTGACCGCAAGAAAAATATCCTGTTCCCCTGCCAAAACCTCCACCGCCTACAGGAGCATTAGATTGCTGAAAACTACCTCTACTTGCTGCAGATTGGGTACTCTGTGCGGGTTGACTGGCACGATCACGTTTAACTCTCTGCCAACTTCGATCCTTTCTGGAATGAAATCTGTTGCTTTGCTGATACTGAGAGTTTCTTGATTTCGTCTGAGAAAACTGTTGTTGTTGCTGTCCACCCTTAGAAGGTACCTGATGACTCCTCGAGTTACCTGCTGCATGAGACTGACCACCTCAGAAACCTGAACCTGCTCGAGATGAGCTACCAATCTGTACACCTGTATGACCCCCTAGGGCCATGGTCAAGTTCTCTTCCACCAATCTAGCCTTCTCAACTGCTACCTCCATGGTCTTCGGCTCGAACACACGAACTCCTCCGCTGATGCGTGCATTCAGACCTCTGATAAAATGCTGAACTAACATGGCCTCGTCGTTTCCAATCCCTGCATATTGCTTGAGTTCATAAAACCTGCGCTCATACTGTTCCACTGTCATGGCCATCTGTCTCAACCCATGGAATTCATCCGCTCGTCGTTGCCTCCAGTGATCAGATAAAAATCGAGCTCTGAACCTATCCAGAAATAGTTCCCATGAAATTGTCGCAATATCTAGATGCAACTTTTGTTCCTCAAGACGCCACCAAGTAGAGGCGAATCCTCTTAGATGCATGATGGCGCATCTTGCCTTAGTGTTGCTGCCATATGGATGCATAGCAAAGCATCTCTCCAAATCGATTAGCCATGTTTCTGCTTCCAAACCGCTACCGGAGCCATCGAAAGTAGGAGGACGGGCTCTCATCAGGTCTCTCATGTGGCCTGCAAGAATGGCTTCTTGTTCAGCTGTGACCTCTCTCCTTCTAGGAGATCTTTCTCTTTCTCTTTCTTCCGGTTGCACCACCTCCTGCCTCGGACCAAGACGAGCAAGCACCTCCTCAAGGAGCTGGCGTAGTTGAGCACCCTCAGGCTGAACCTGGTTCTCCTGATTCTCGCTACCACCTTCTTGTGTACTTCTATGAGGGGAGCTAGGAGGAGGGCTGATTTCAACACCTCTCCCACGACCCCTACCTCGACCACGTCCTCGGCCTCGTACCCTAGGCATCTTCCTGGACAACACATCCAAGAACAAACTTCAGGTTGTTAGGCAAGGACTATGAATGAATATGTCCTTCAGAGTTTAAGCAACTAGCATAGCTTAATGGGCTAATTATAAAACCAGAGTACCCAGTGTTAGTAACTTGGCTCTGATACCAGATGTAACGCCCGCCTTGAACGCCTTAAAGAATACACATGTATGCAATATAAAACAGGAATTTTTTTTTTTAAAAACTGATAAAGTAAGTTACACAACTAATTACAACATATTCTCTAAGGGGCCAAGGCTGCATCACTTAACCAATCAACTAACATAAATTAACATGCATCAGTAATTGATCCAAATTCTTTTTCAATAAATAACTCATTCACATTCATGGCAAACATCAGATAACGGAATCAGCATGATAAGATACATAACTGAAATGCTTTTATATAAGTACATCAAGACATCATTACAATGCCACTTTTAGTCTACGTCTAAAGTCACATACATAAAGAATATTCTGTTACATAAATCTGGTACAAGGTTGTACACTTACATCATCATCATTGAAACAAATACAACTGAAACAAATCCTTTTCTGCATAAGATCCTGACAAGAGAACCAATGGATAAAATAGCTCTTCCACCCGACCATGTGGAACCCTAAGGTCCACCCCCCGAGCTAGGAGTTAACATGAGGTCCCAAACACTGACAGTCAGGTAGACGAAAGACAAACAAGAACAAAGGACGGCCAATGCCAATACAACACATGGCTATAACAATACAACACAACATAACTTAACTTTCACTTCATTTCCAGAGGCGACACAAAACAGGCGAGGAGAGACCGAACAAGGGATGCTAGGTTGTAGTAGGGAGAGTGTCATCGCATGGTCCTAACATGGGTTATCCTGACAGCCTCTCACTAGGCGCCGGCCCCCATCTATGGTTATCCTGACAGCCTCTCACTAGGCGCCGGCCCCATAGGGTGACACATGCGGAATCGACCTTCCTTTCATGAGGACAAGGAAGTCAATGATGCCGACCAGGCCTTCTCTACCCATCCTTAGTCTAAACAAGCACTACAGGCCATGGGAGAGGAATCCATTAATCTTATTAATGTGAGATCTACCCTTAACCCCCTAGTTAATTTTTAGGTTATCACTTGATTAATCTACTTCCAACGGGTTATCCTGACTGCCACTTTGGGCGCCGGCCCCACGTTGAAAGCCACTCTCCTTCCTAACACCTAGTAAACCTTAAAACATCATGCAAGACTTATAACAATACACGTAAATGAACACTGCAAGGCATAAACCCTCTTGCATCAAAATAGAATCATAACATCAATTGTTATCCAATACTTTTAACATTACATAACTTTATTCTTTTACAGATTTCAGGTCTCTCCTTACGACAAAACGGTACAATAAGGTCACAAGAGGATTAATATCTCATCCCGAGATTATTACTTTACAAGACACAACATTCAACCGTGACAGTACCTCATTATACTACACACTTTGTTTGATACATATGAACGCTATTACATCACAATCATAAAACAGCAATACACCAGTTGCCAATACTTAACAACGACAACTTAGCCTCTGGGATACGAGTTTGACAACCTCGATACGACTCATTACAACACTCATACAAATCAACACAATTCAGATTCAGGAGGTAAAATACTACAGCTCATTCTCAGTTTAATGCAAACAACTTCTGAAATAAGATCAACATGATATTATAACACTTGCATCAAAATCTCTAACTAATCTTTATTTTGCTTCTAACGTTAAATAAATTGATTAACTAAATCATTATAACAATTGACATAAGAACCACTTAATTTCTGTTTACCGTTCGACACTTTCAATGATACGATCTCATATACTTCCTTTAATCTTGTCCAATTGACCTTAACCTATCGAGTAGTGAAATGAACAATAACACCATATTACTGCATGACGTTCATATCTAGGAAAAATCGTCAAAGACGGTGTAATGGTTTTATGACATGTCTTCGCCGTAATGGTAACTCAGAAATGCTAAAATGAAATGATTTACGTCTGTCCAAACAGAAGATCAGAATTGCCATACATATGCCGTTATGTTTATCTTCATGGCGTTCTGATTACTATTGCCGCTGATTCACTGCTGTAAGATTCGACAGTTGATCTCTGTAGGTACTCAGTTGAACTTTCTCGCTGCACTGCCCTTCAGAAAGGCGCCAATTCTACCAATGAAATATCTGTCAAGCCTGTGCCAGCTAGGTGGACTGTGTTACATTCCGTTAAGTTAAGGCGAAGGTGCAAGGACAGAGAGGAACCTCTCAGCTGTATCAGAAGATAAATAAATTGCAAGTTACCAGCCAGGTGTATACATATACGATAAGTTCCAAAGAAATATCAGAGTCGCTGGTTTTGGCTAATAAAAAGGGATTAAACTCTAAAACAAGGTGCAGCTACTGACAGAGACAAAGATCTATATGAAGTAGAAAGGATTGCAGAACATATGCAAAACAAGGTAGCTGTCAAGGCAGCGTTCTATGTCATGAATTTTACTTTCAGAAGAGCGCCCAGTCATACTGGAGCGATCTGCCCAATCAAATTGACTAAAATTTAGATTTTAAACTCTAACAATTTACAGGAAACGTAAGTTCTTATTATCCCAGCCAGACGATGTGGGTGCAATAACACTTGGCGCATAACTTGGCCTCTTTCATCTTCGGCGATTGATCATACTCGCCCAGCTCGAAGGTAAACAACTGTTGTGGGCCAGCGAAGTCATGGCATTCCAAACTACAATGTAAACTAGTCAAGGAAAACATCTCACCATCATTTGCTGAGTGACGAAGACCTCCAGGAAGGATATGCTAAAACAGCTTCTGTCACTTTCACCCAAGGCGGTAGGCAAAGCACAAACGGCAATGAAACTGCCAGAGTAACCAGCTAGACACCAGTTAACTCTATGTTGGGAGTTTGGTTCGATTCCTTGGTGCAAACGATTACCTGAGGCTAAGGATTCCTTTCTACAGTTTAGGTTTCACTCAGCTTGAAGGTTCTTATCTGTTGGAAGGCCAGCGAATCACGGCAGCCCAATTACAATGTGGGCTAGTCAAAGGAAAACACCACACCTTCGTTAATGAATGACGAAGACCTCCAGAAGAGAAACACTGAAAGACTTCAGGCACTTCCAAAGAAGCGAAAGACAGCCACTACGGCAGTGAGACTGCCAGAATAACCAGCTCCATTCTACGCCCTACAAATTATAATCTAGCGATAACATGCCATCACTCGCTATGATAGGTTCTCAGCCAAAACCACAGACGAGGTTTGAAACTCACGGTTGGACATTAGATTTGTGCAGTTGCAAGGGCGAAATCTCTTGAGGCAGACGGATGATAGCAAGGCAGAAACGCGAGTGATATGGGATTCTATCTTCATTCAAGCGAGTGAAGAGACCCATCTTATTAGGTTGAAGGAATTATTGTGTATGTTTTATGAACAAAAGGATACCTTCCAGCCAGACAGCGGCCTCCCTGGAGCAGCGCTCATCATAAGGTTAAGCGCCAAATATACAGCTCTCATATGTTCTTCCGTGAAGATAGCGGTTTAGGGTTTATTCTGACCGAGAGATGGATACTACATCCTCTCGGCCCTAGAGACGGCAACCAACAGCTGCATAACTTTCACTGGAAGACGGACAGTAACAATGATACACAATCAACCTAGCAGAAGTCTTGAGTACGTGAGCCGCCTCTATTGCAAATTAGGGTGTGCACTTTCAATAATAAGAAATGCTACACCTTTCGTGTCACGCCCACCGTGGCTTGATAACTCCAGCTATGGAGTAAGTTAAACAATGACATAGCATAATACTTAGAATATGCGAATAACAGCAAGGCAGAACGCAACAGCAAGGGCATCGGCTACCAAACACCGTCGGTCCTCAAAAGGTCAAAACCCAACTCACGCACACAGAATACCCACCATCTGCAGGTCGTCCTCCCTCAGGCAGGTATGCGCACAACCCAATCGACTTGAAACTGGCGACAGAAGAGGCTCTGGGTCTCTTATTCACCACAAATGATGGCAAGGCAACGGACCCAGCGAAGAATACTAGGAACAGGCTTAAACAAAAGGGTTCGGAATCCTCCATTCAAAACGAATGGAACCCAGTCAGCGAACTATCCAGCATTATCGGTCCTTACAAGGATCAAAACCATCATAGCAAAGCAATAACATGGAATGGCGAGAAAATGAGGCTTCCGAGAGTTTCTACCAACTTAAAAAAAAGACAATAGCAGCGTTACCTAAGTTATCAATCCAGTTGTAAATATTACTGAGGGATACCAACAGAATAAAACTAAACCTCAAGTAAAACTCGATATACAGGTCTCTAACAAATAGAACTTCCATTGACGGATGTGGGGCAGGCACGCAGCCTATGCAGATCATTGGATACAAGAGACATACAGCAGTTTTCCAGACAGTTTCCGGCTAAACACAGAGAGAAAACACTAATAACCTTGATCAGATCTTACAGGGACGACTAGTTGAAACCAACAGCGTTTCACGGCAATTCTATCGAGGTGTCCTACAACCCTACCAAGATCACGCCGGTCTGAGAATGCATGCAGAATAATTCGGCAACCAGTGGAAGGAAAGAAAACATTTGACTTACAGAATCCTTGAGCAAAAAAAAATGATGTATTTAAACCCTAAGAGAGGATGCTGTTCACACACAGAAAGGACAGACTGCCGAACTATGCGGAATTAAACAAACTATAAACACATTTGCAGATTGAAAGGAAGTTCAGAGATAAGGCATTCGACGGAACCTGATTTCACAATCACCGCGACGAACCCGCTCCAATTGTTGCAGTTCCGAGCTGCTTCTTTCCTTACCCCTGTGATGTGATCCTTGATGCACCGACAACTCTTTTATAACTCAGTCTCTCTCTCTTCTCCTAGGGCTTCACACAAGATTCCGAGAAACTTCTTTTTAAGAATATGTATTTTTTTAATTTAATATAATGATTCCCAATTATTAGATACTTTATTTTATTATTATTTTCTTTATAACCGACCCCAAAATATTATCATTAATAGAATAATACTATTTCAACTATCCATATTTTTGTACTATCCTATAATTTATTTTATTAATCCAGTTGTGAAACACAATTTACAAGCATGGCTATAATTATTTATTTATTTAAATATTTATTATAAATAATATTATATCGAATAATACAAACTCCTTACAACTTATTTATCAACAACACTTCTATTAAAATAATAATTTATTTATAACTAAAATCGACAACTAACGACAATATGCCTATTTAACAACACTAAACTCTTCCGTAGAATAATTCTAATTAAAGCACAACATTACCACACATACTTAAACACCTTTGAACTCGGTTTGACTCCAAAATACAACATTACCTGACAGTGAGACATGGGCGAATGACAACCAATAACCACAAGGGTAAACTGACGACGAAGGAACACTGACTAGGGACCTCATGTTAACTCCAACCAACTAATCCATTGGCGAAGGCACGCTCAGACCTGTAATCAGGTGGAGTCGATGCCTAGTACCTGCATCCTGCAGCAACGCACAGTTAACCGTAACAAGATATACATATACATCACATGCAGTCCTATCGTGAATGGAAATCGCAGTGAGGTAGGGTACTCGAGAACGAGTAATACAACACTGTTCCATTCACGTTTTAAAATAATAATCAACTAAATTGAACAAGATATCAGATTACTAATCTACGACATAAAATGATCAGCTAACTTCCAATCCCATATAATGAATAACATCAAAGCATTTAAACATCAGTTCGTTTATCAAATTGTAAAGCATAATGACATAATCCAACATCAACATCTGTTATCATAACAATTAGGTTCATACTGAAATAGCAAAATAACTAGAAATCCATCATCAACGACCTAAAAATACTGTCAAAATGTCCAGTACTACTAAGCAAACATCAGTCCAAAAGACGATAAGTTGAGGGGCATTACAATGAGGAAACCTTTGGTCTAGTCACAAAGATAATCATGATTAGAATGTTGATAGCACTTGCTTCCCAACATAATTATAAAATCCACCAAAATGGATGTCAAAAGTGAATTTCTAAATGGAGATTTGATAGAGGAGGTATACATGACACAACCTCCTACTTTTGTTGAAAAAGGAAAGGAACATATGCTATGCCACCTAAAAAAACACTCTATGGTTTGAAATATGATCCATGAGCCTGGTATTCAAAAATTTAGAAGTACTTTCTTCAAAGGGGATTTCAAAAATATGATATTGACCCAAATTTACACATTAAAATGTTTTATCACAAGTTACTATTCATTGTGTTGTATGTTGATGATTTTCTCATTACTAGGAATGATCAATCACTTATAAATGAAGTGAAAGAAGATATGAAGACTAATTTAAAAAATTTTGATCTTGGATTACTTCATTACTTTATTGGAATTGAAGTGTGGAAAACACGTAGAAAAATATTCCTCTCTCAAATGAAGTAGACATAAGAAACTTTCACATGGTTCAAAATGCAAGACTACAAATCTTCATCAATACTAATAGAGACAAGAACTAAGTTGACTAAAGACTTGGATGATAAAATAGTTAATGAAACACTATACATGAGTTTAATAGGATATTTAATTTACTTGACTACTACTTGTCTAGACATATATCATATAGTTGGAATCTTGTCTCAATTCATGACTCATCCAAAATAATTCATTGGCTAGCTGCAAAGAAAGTTTTGATATATTGATTCAATGAACACAAGACTTTGGATTGTATTATTAGAAGAATAAAGGTTTCAAATTTGTTAGTTTTTTATATTTAGATTGGGTAGGATGCATAGACTTTAAGAAATCAACCCTTGATTATTGCTTCAATCTTAGATCTACCATTATTTCATGGAGTTGTAAGAAGAAACCTAATGTTGCATTGTCATCCACTAAAGTTGAGTACAAGGCAGTTGTTGCAGCAACATGTGAATCAATATGGCTTACAGAACTTCTTAAGGATCTTCATCACCCACACCCTAATCCCATGATTATGTATTGTGATAATCAAAGTGTGTTGAATATGTCCTAGAATCCAATGTTCCATGCTCACACAAAGCATATTGAAGTATATCATCACTTCATTTGTGAGCATGTCCTCAATAAGAAAATTGAGCTAGTTTATACACCAACCAATGTGCAACTTCTAGATGTATTCATCAAACCTTTGAGCATACATAAGTTTGTATACTTTTGAGAAGGTATTAGTATTAAATGTTCTTCATTTGTACATGTGGGTATCTAATAAGCCTATTTGTTATAGGTAACCCCCATCATCTGGTTTCTTTGTGTGATGGAATAAATTATATGGGGGGGTGTTGCTAATATGAACTCTATTTCATTACACTTCCTAAGCATCTATTACATAGAGACACAATTGTCATGTAGAGACATGTATCATGTATGTCCATATATTTTTCCTATTTAAAGGATCTTTGGATTCCTAAAATAAATATAGAGAAAATCTATTCAAAGCTCACCAAATTCAATAATGACAAGTGCCTAAATATTTATTATTAACACATTTTTTTATTTTTTAAAATTTATATAAAAATTTATGTTATGGCAACATTTTTATTGATTATCTATTCATAAATATTATACTAATGTTTTTTTTTTTGTTTGTGTGTATTTGATAAAGTGGATAAAAGTAATATTCAATATAAATTTGGATAATTTGACAATTACCATAATTAAAGTTTTCAAAAATTATATGAACAACCACAATTTCTCATCTTGATGCTTAATTTAAGAAAATAAATTAATGAACTTTTTGTTTGACAAAAAAATTATTAATTTCATTATAGAAAAGTAACTATAATTATATCAAAATACTACTCGTAGAAATTTGAAAACAAACAAAACATGCATGTGATTTTTATTAAAAGAAGCAAAAATTCTCCATTATGATATTTAAAGCCATAAAACAAAGTTTCTGATGATAAGATCAAACATTTGACATTAAATTTCCAGCTCCTAATACAATAAAATTAATAATACAAATAGTTGAAACTGATGGTGTATAATTTTTTTGAATCGGGTCAAGAGAGTTGCTTTCTCCAAATTATTATATAATATAAAACATTTGTACAATCTATAACATTCCAAGATGTTTGCAATTAGTTTTTAATATAACCAAGAGTGACTAGCAACATTCAAACTCATAAAAAAAATTTCCCTTCTTTTTCATCATTTGTTTGTGCATCATGGCCATTAATTGTTAGGATTGATAAGCTCTCTTTACTATTTCAAAACTAGGGATGATGCCACAAGGATAGATATGAATTTGAAGGTGCATGTATAATCTTGAGTTGTGAGTAGATTACCCAAAGAAAGCTATCTAGGTAAGGTAAGAGAGGTAATTTAATTAGGTATATAACCTCTGCATGTATCCCTTTTGCATCTAGGACTACTTAGGTTTTGGTGTATCCTTTTGTTTTGCATAAGGTGTTGCAAGAGTGCATATATTCCATGTAATGCATATATTTTTGTGTGTATCCATTCTATATGGGATGGATATTTTTTAATTATAAGGAATTTAAATGTGTTAGTAATACATGTAGACACCCAAATTTGTTCATGTCTTGTAACACCTAGTCAAAATCTTATTAGAGACACCTTGTAGCATTTTATCCTAATCCCAATTATCCCATTAGCCAATTAATTAAATAAATTTTATTTATTTAATTAATTTTCCATCATAATCCCATCCCATCCTAATCACCTAGCCAATTAATTAAATAAAGCTTATTTATTTAATTAATTCCTTCACATGTCCTAATTAATTCAAATAAAATATTTGAATTAGGTCCTCACCTCTCACCACATTGCAACACTTGTCCACTTCTCATTTGAATCATGTGTGGTAGTATAAATTTCATTTAATATTCTCCACATGTACAACTAATAAGACTTAATTTTATTACATAAAATTTTTTGTGTACACGATCACACAAGAACTTTATTCTCCTCCCTACACTTGTCACATGACTACAACTTCCTCAAGGAGTGGGAATAACTAATCAATCCTAGCCATCCACATCGTTCAATTAGCCTTTTAATCTCATCCATCCATCCAAATCAATCATTGCCTATAAATCAACCCCCTCACAAGCCATTTGATAATCCACATTCCAAATATCCTTATTCTGCCAAATTTTCTATGGATCCACATTTCAAGTATCTACATGCTGTCAAAATCTCTCCACAATCTTTCGTCCGTTGTCTTCTTATCTATCATCTTGCATCTATTATCTTCATCCTAATGTTATGTTGTTGAACTGAGCAATCAACATATCAAATCAATCAAATAATCAATCTATCATTCTATCTATTTGAGGTATCGAAGATTTGGATTAGGTAATGCATTGTATTATTTTATCATTTTGATTTATCCAAATTTTTTGTATAACATTCTGGTGAACCCGACGTGAACATGCTCCATTGGATCTAATCAATAGTTTTTGTAGGTTTTTGTTGCAAAAGTTTGCATTTTTCTAACCCTAGTTTGTCAAGTTTTGTAAGGGATTTGTTGCAGGTGACTTCTTGGTCTGAAACTGACTACACCATTATGTTTGAGAGGCCATTTCCATAAATTTTGACTATAAACTTCATAGGGTTTGCTCATAGGAAAAGTTTTTGTAAATTTTTGAATTCTTTTTTACTTGGCAGCCATATTGTACGGATCCATACAGTACGGATCTGCCATTCGAGTCTATGTGTGTATTGTATTATGTAGAGATAGTGTATGTGGTGATCTGAGGTTTCTATCACAGGTTTTCCTTATTGATTGCAGTGTTGTTCTTTGTCGACCTAGTTTGGAAACTCCTGTCAACCTTGCTTAGAATCTTTGCAGCTCACATTCTCTGCTTTGTTAAAACCTTTGTCGGCATCAAAAAGATAAACCCTCTGTCTTTAGACTGGTCACCACCTATGACCATGGCCTTTGAAACCCATCAAACATTATTAAGATTAATTACCACTATTTCTTGGTTCCCTGTCGCCTCTCACATGTCATAGTCACTGCCATTCTTCTCTGCATTAGTCAAAACCCTAAGTCGTTGAGTCTTCATTGAAACCTAATCATCATCTCCGTTGAAACCTTCATATCCTTTGGCTTTGTCACCACCCTGTCATCCATCGTTGCCATCTACCTATCACTTCGACCTCTACCATGATCTAAACCCCATCGGTTGGATCATGTCCTTCCGCTGCACCTAAGACTCTAGTCGACCAAAGCTACCTCCACCCATATAAATTTTAGTCACTCCACTTTTACAATAGTCAACACTAACTGTTCCAAAGCACCACCACCTTTCCTCACTTAGTCACTATCCCCCATTTCATCATCATTGCCTCTGTGTATTTGGTCGCTACCTCCTGTGGTGGCAACCTCGTTGTCGCCGCCCCCCAAAACCCTAATGTATCATTTCTATTGCCTAATAACTACCTCTGATCTCCACTTGTATCCTTTGCAACACCTGTCATCTACCAGACAGCCTCCGCCCTACCATTTCCAACATCCCCCGGTCATAGTTTTATCAGGCTCTTGGTCACAGTTTCATAGGGCGCTTGGTCGCGATCTGTGATAGTCAGAGATTATTGATTGGGTTGTGTTTAGAGCTTGGTCATAGTTGTGACCAGCGCTAGCCCCTCTTTTCTTTTTTTCCTCTAACTTGGACCTTGGTCAATTGGATGACCAAGGGCCTCGCTCAACATAAACTACCAAGTTTTAACCTTAAACATTAACCATCAGCACCAAACTTCAGCATGTGACCAGAACGAATAAACCATTAGTGGTCAAATCAAACTCTTAGGTTATCTTTTTGCCTCCTACAAGCACTAGAGGGGTATTTTTTTTCTTTTTATCATAACTTTGTCACACAGGCTCCAAATTGCACACACGAGGACTCGTCAGAAAGATGACAAGACTATCTTCGCAACGATGTAGAAATTATCAGGTGACTATATCATTTTTTAGGGTATTTTATCAGTCAAATTCAAACTTGCATTTAAACTTCAAATGAGCATATCTTGAGCAAAATTGATCCAATGTTGACACAAAAATTTTAAAAGTGCATGAAATCTTATAAATTTTCTGTTTATGCAATTTATTCAGGTGTATCAAGTCATCTTAATCAGTTTTTATCAGACTTCATCTTTTTCACATAGCTTTCTTCTATGCAAGTTTACTTGTTCATTTTTCAGATTTTGTGGCTTGTAGGTGAATCAAAGGAGTTGGACCAGCATTTGGATCAGTCATAATAGCAACATGGAAAGCAAAAATAATCAGATGCATTTGTTTCATCTTTCATCTCTTAATCATTATTTGCAAACAGATTTGGATTTTGGGCTTAAAACAAATCTTGTCTTCAATCACATATCAAAAATTGGGTTAAAATGAACAAGTGTCTTCCTACACATTTGGCTTTGGATCTAAAAAGAATAAGTGCTTGAATTGTTTACCACACATGTCATTTTCTAAGGGGAAATTAACAACTGTGAGTGTGAATCGAGTGTAGCTCACTTGGTTTGCTTTTGTCACCCTATCTAGGAGGCTTGCTTGGAGACACACCACTCCAAGGGACGACCTCAACTGAGGTGTGAATTGAAAGACACCCTCTTTGGGAGTTTAAATCTTATCACTCGTGGCTAAACCCCAAAGAACTTTATACCTTTGGGAAGTAAAGGTGAAGGGTGGGTTACCCCTTTCTCCTGGCTGTGTGGTAGGATTTCTCTTTCATTGCATTTCCCTAGTCAACCCTGTGCAACCTAGAGTAAGACCTAATTGGCCATACCCCACTTGACTAGTCTTAGGGCATGTTGTTGTGTCTTCAAGTGTGTGCTTAATCATCACATTTAATATTGAAAGACAAATTTATCATTATGTTTGGTGTGTGTGTTCATGCATTTACATGTGAGATCTTGTGTTTGATATTGCCCAAGTCAAACTTCCAATAAACACTTGCCACATCATCCTCAGTCTACTTGTCATAACACTCATCCTAAACCACATCATCCAATCATTCCAAGTTAAATCATCCTAGTCACCTTCATCCCAATTGCTTCATCTTAATCACATCCCAATCATTTTCATCCTAATCACTTCTTTCATCCTAATCATTTCATCTTAGCCATTTAAGCAAGCACATCCACATCATCATCATAATCCTCATCAAGCACTTTCCAAAAGGGTCTTAATCTTTAAACACGTGTGACACCATAACAACATTTGAAGACCTAGCACAAGAACTCATTCACCTACTTCATCAAACACCAAAACCGCTAGACCAACAAATCATTCAAAAGGTCCATGACATGATTCAATAACTTCAACTTTAAATAAGCCAATCACCTCAAATGTGACAACTCATAGCACAAGCCCAACACATCATGGCCACTTGTCAAACCCAACAACCACATCATCTTCTATCCATTCACTATCAACAACGTCCATCTCAATCTCATGTGTCACCTACATCATCATATCAACCTCATCCATCCACATGTCACATCAATCCTTCATCAAATTATCACACTTCTTCCAATGTCAACCCTTATCCATATCAATCCATATCTCAACCATTATCCTATGCAACCCATTCATCATCATCACATCAACACATTTAACCACAACATCATCCAATTCAACAATTCCAACCATCATATTAATGCATTCACCAACAACAACAACAATTCATACCACAACAACAAGTCCAAACACCATCCCAACCTCAACAAATTCTACATCAATCATATGTGTCATTCATCCAACCTAATCCATCCACCTATCATGACAATTTCACATCAACCTATGCCACATCAACCTATCAACTTCCACCCCAAGATTATCCAATTCCTCATTCTAACATTCCAACACACCACCAAACCCATCCACAAGGCAACCAAGTGTCCTCACAAGAAGTAGATCCAAGTCCAAGTGGCCCCTTGTACATAAATCAAGTGTCCTTAAGTCAACATTTGGAGCAAGACCTAATATCCTTTGACAAGGGAGATACCAATCTAGCCAATGCATCCTATGAGTATCCTCTATCACCATCCAATCACATGCCAACACATGAGCCAAGTAGTCCTATTACAACACCACCATGTGATCCCAATCCTAGTCCATCGAGCCCTTCATTCCCTTCATCACCTTCATCCCCATGTTCCACTAACCCTTCATCAAAAGATTCCATGGAGATACTTTTGGAAAAATTGGTCCAAACAAACTTGATTGAGCTACGCCCACTAAGATCATATTCTCCACCTCTTTATAAACCTAATTGATATAAAGATGATGAATATTGTACATACCATAGGTGTAAGAGCCATTCCATATCCATTTGTACACCATTTAAAATATTGGTCAAGAACCTAGAAGATTGTGGTAAGATTGTGTTAGATAAAACCAATCCATCTAATCCCATTATCCATCCAACAAATCCTAATACTAAGCCTAAAACACCATCCACCCTTATTATCCATCCATTATATTGTCCATTCACACATACACTTGCAAAGGATGTGATCCATTAGCTACTAGAAAGGAATAAAACATTGCCATGTCACCAAACACCTATCCTTGAGTCTATCGAAGTGCCTTCAAACACCTTACCTAATCCTCCAAATCCATCATGTGGTCCACAACCCAATGAGCCTATTAAAGAGTCTCCTATCATGAACCCAAGTCAAGATCCATCATACCCTCATGTCGATAACCCTCAAGAACATGTCAAGCCTATCCAAGAGTCTCCCACTTCCATTTCCATTCAAGCAAATCAAGAGTTATGTCAAGAGTATAATCTAAAGCATGTGGAAGCATCAATCCCTCATCCAAATCAAGATCAAAGCATCTCTAAGTTCAACTCATCCATGACCTATACATTTTCTATGATGAAGATATTATCTATGATCATGACCCTATTCATGAGCAAATTTATCCCATTCATACCACACTTAATCCTATTTATGCTCACATTTATGATCAAGGTTCTATCTATGATCATGAAAACCATGATGATCCTCTTAGCCAAACTTTATACATTCCATGATCAAGAGATTATCTCTCCACATATCCCTACTCCCATAACCATCCATGAGCAAGATATCCAAATTGCTACAATCCATCCTCCATCTAGCCCTATCCATAATGAACAAACATCCACTTGTCATGATGAGACATGTGCTTCCCAAGAACACATAGAAGATCAAACAAATACCTTGGATCTTAGTGAACATAATGATAATCAAGATCCTAATGATCCTTCCATATCCACTACCAACCCCATTTCAAGTCCACCATCATATCCCATTGGTCTATCGACCTTCATCCATAAATGTTCTTCTTTAGGACAACACCAACCTTTGTACTTGATGCAGGAGCATCCCTGGTTCAAGAGTAATCTTTCATCAACCAAAAACATTTGCATTTCAGTTTGTTTGCATTCCAGTTCTTTCATTTTCTAGTTCAGTTCAGGCAGTTTAGTCAGAAGCAGTTTTAGCTTGTGGTCCAGTTTTGGCAATTCACATCTTGTGGATCTGGACTTAGCATCTACATTCATTCATCTACATCATATCAAGAATTTAGAGCATTTGGATTAGTTACTGGAAAGATATCACTATCATAAGTTGACTATTTTCTCAGAGCAAAGCATTCTAACAGTTCCTGATAATCAGCTGAAGGAGAAGGCTTGTGGATCATTCCTTGACTTGCGGATCTCAATGACACATCATTCAACATCCTTTGGTTCATGGCCGACCTTCCCCAAGGGTCAGTGTGTTGTTTCATTCATTTGAGGAAGTGTTATATGCATTTAGGTCTGACCTATCTATGAACACGTTACATCTCTTAATTGGAGTTTGTGACCTTCCTTAGTTGACGTGGAGGAATCTATTGGTTCGAAAAAGATATATATTGATGTAATAGATCCTTATAAAGGTATTTATTCACATAATAAGATCTGATAGTTTAGATTTGTGCAAAAGAGCCTCAAAGCTTTATCTTGCGCATGTATGTAATTAGGCCTGTGAGCCCTAGTTGTAAGCCTGCATGTTGCCAGTCAGATTGTATTTGAATTCTATGATATACTGAATGATTGAATCTGCATTTGTTCCATTTCCTTGAGTTGTTTCCATTGTGTTTACTCTTGCACTGCATGGTCCAGATAGTTCATTCTGTGAACCCCTACCATGATTGTACCAAGTGGTATCAGAGCGAAAGTTCAAATCTTGGAGAGTGAATTGAGTGAAATTGGCTAGGGGATTTTGTAAGTAGATCGCCAATCTGAGGTAGGTTACTTGTGTGCAACTAATCGTTGATTGAGAGGCAGTTGTCGCTTGTAGCCTGATCGCCGAACCTGAGGTAGTTTGCACTTGATCCTAGGAAGAATGCCGCCGAGGAGAGTTCCTCCTATTGGTACAATGGCTAATAGAATGGATGAGATGATGGAATTGATGAGAACCATGTGAATTTGACTGGATGATGTTGAAGAAGATAGGTGAAGAGGGTTGACATTGAGACCTAATGTTGAAAGTGATGATGAAGAAGAATTTCAATCTATTGAACAAACTGTCGAAACCCTAGAAGGTAATGAAGAAGAAGAATCAGAACAGATAAAGATGTTGCAAGCTATTTCAAAGATTGGACAGAGACCTAGAGTTGATGTGCCGAACTATACTGGTAATTTGAATCCTAAAGATTTGATTGAATAGATAAATGATATGGAAGAATACTTTGAATATGAGGAAATTGAAGATCCGGAGAAGGTGAAATTTGCAAAGACAAAGTTGAAAGGGACATGCTACTATATGGTGGAAAGAAGTTTAGTCAGAAGGAAATAGAAGAGGAAAAGAAAAGATTACAAAGTGGGACCGGATGGTGACAAAGTTGAAGAACTAGTTTATACCTGCTAACTATGAGTTGGAGCTATTGAAAAGATTGCAGAACCTGAGACAAAAAGAAAAATTTGTGAAGGAGTATACTGAAGAATTTCATAAGATGATCATAAGGACAAGACATAGTGAAGCAAGAAAGGAGAAATTGTCTAGATACATCAATGGACTGAGATTGAACATTCAAGAAGAACTAAGTTTGGTAAGGATGACATCTTTGAAAGAAGCATATCAGTTTGCCCTGAAAGTTGAAGAGAAGCTGAATAAGAGACATGATCAGAGACAAAGAGGTAGAGGAGGTAAATTTTAGAGAGGTAGAACATTTTCCAGATATGATCGACCATTTACAGAGCATAACAAGTTTGACAGCCCAGTTAGGAAGGATGACAAAGATAAGAGATGACAAAAAATTTTACCAGAGAGGCAACTATAATGCATACTGGAATGAAGGATACAAAAGAAAAGGAAGAGGACTTGATAAGAGAACATTCATAGGTACTTGTTTCAAGTGTGGAGGTGAAGGACATAGAGCATTTGAATGTAATCAAGGTAGTACAAGTAAGAGGATAGAAAATAGTGGAAGAGCAACCTATGTTGAAGAACTTGTTGAGTTAGATGACCCCTGTTCTGTTGGTAAACCTGAGAAAGGAGAATCATTGGTGATGAGGAGAGAACTATTTCAAACATAAACAAATGAGGAAACATCACAGAGGAAAAGTCTGTTCAGAACTAGATACAAATCTAGAGGTAAGTGTTGTAAAGTTGTAATTGATAGTGGTAGTTCAGATAACCTAGTTTCAAAAGAGATGGTGACTAAGCTGAAGTTGGAAAGATTGAAACACCCTAAACCCTATCAGATAGCATGGATTCAGGATGATCATAAGGTACTGGTGAGTGAACAATGTTTGGTGAAATTTCATATTAGATCTTATCATGATGAAGTCTTGTGTGATATTATGCATATGGATGTTTGTAATATCTTGTTGGGTAGACTTTGGCAATATGATAGAAAAGATATACATTATGGGAGAAAGAACACATATACTATAACACAAATGGGAAAAGAATTACTTTGATTCCTTTAGAGGATGATCCTACAGATATTGTTTGTGGAAATGCTAGAATCTGTTTGGTAGATGGAAAAAAATTTTTGGATGGTTTGAGACATGAGAATATGTGTTATGCCTTGATCCCTAAGAAGTCTAAAGCATTAAAGAAAGAAGAATCACAACTAGATGAGATAAGAGAGTTGTTGATAGAGTATGAAGACATCATATCAGATAATGTACCTGAAGGATTACCACCTATGAGGAGTATTAGTCATCACATGGATCTTATACCAGGAGCGAGTTTTCCTAACAAAGTAGCACACCAGATGACACTAGCAGAGAATGAAGAATTGAATAGACAGATATAAGAGTTGCTGAAGAAAAGTTTGATCAAAGAAAGTTTGAGCCCTTGTACAGTGCTTGTACCGAAGAAGGATGGAGAATGGAGAATGTGTACTGACTCTAGAGCAATAAACAAGATCACAATTAAGTATAGATTTCCTTTACCAGAATGGATGATATTATGGATTGTTTGAGTGGAGCAAGATATTTCACAAAGATAGATTTGAAGAGTGGATACCATCAGATCTGAATCAGAGAAGGTGATGAATGGAAAACTACTTTTAAGACAAATGAAGGATTGTATGAGTGGTTAGTGATGCCTTTTGGATTAACAAATGCATCGAGTACTTTCATGAGATTGATGAATGAAGTCTTGAAGAAATTCTTGGGTAAGTTTGTGATTATGTACTTAGATGATATTCTAATTTTTAGTAAGACCAAAGAAGCACATTTGTGGCATATTAGACAAGTTTTGTAGAGACTGAGAGAAGAGAAATTGCTTGTAAACATTAAGAAGTGTAGTTTCATGAAGGAAGAATTGGTATATTGGGGATTTGTGATTTCTGTAGAAGGATTGAAGATGGACCCTAAGAAAGTGAAAGCAATTGTTGAATGGCCTACACTAGAGAGCATTGGAGAGGTTAGATCATTCCATAGATTGGCTAGTTTCTACCAAAAGTTTATCAGAAATTTTAGTTTAGTTTGTAACCCTATGATAGAGACTATGAGAGGTGACAGGAAAGAATTTAAGTGAACATCTCGAGCAGATAAAAGTTTTGAGTTGTTGAAGCAGAAAGTGATAGAGCAACCTATTTTGGCATTACCAGATTTCAATAAGGTATTTCAAGTTGATTGTGATGCAAGTGGAAGTGTAATTGGAGCAATATTAAGTCAAGAAGGTAGACTTGTAGCATATTTAAGTGAGAAGTTGAATGATGCAAGGAAAAGATATTCAGTTTATGTTTAAGAGTTCTATGCCATAATTCAAGCCTTAAAGAGGTGGAGACATTATTTGTTGCCTAAGGAGTTTGTGTTGTATACAGATCATCAAGCTTTGTAGTATTTGAATAGTCAAGGTAAATTGAATCAGAGACATATGAGGTGGGTAGAGTTCATGCAGAGTTATAATTTTGTGTTGAATCCTAGGAGTGGTAAATCAAACAAAGTTGTTGATGCATTGCGTAGGAGAAGAAACTTGTTGATAGAGATGAGAGTTAAAGTGTTGGGTTATGATGAATTGAATAACATGTATGAGGGAGACATTGATTTTGCAGAACCTTGGAAAGCATGTAAGGAACCTGTTGTGACAGATAGAAGTAAGTGGTTGGACTATTTCATTCAAGAAGATATGTTGTTTAAAGGAAGTCAGTTGTGCATAGCTAGAAGTTCAATGAGAGATAATTTGATTAAGGAGAAGCATAGTGGTGGATTGGCAGGACATCTTGGCATTGATAAGATAGTGGCTTTGGTGAGTGAAAATTACTTTTGGCCTCAGATACATAAAGATGTTAGGAGATTTGTACAGAGTTGTAGAGTTTGTCAAGTTGCAAAAGGAAATAGTCAGAATACTGGATTGTATAAACCTTTAACAGTTCCAGAGAGACCTTGGAAAGATATAAGCATGGATTTTGTAATGGGATTGCCTAAGACACAGAGAGGACATGATTCAATATTTGTAGTGGTTGACAGATTTTCAAAGATGGCTCATTTCATACCTTGCAAGAAGACAACTGATGTAGTGCATGTAGCTGACCTATTTTTCAAAGAGATTGTGAGATTGCATGGATTACCTAAGAGTATAGTTTCAAACAGAGACACAAAGTTTTTTGGATACTTTTGGAGGACACTTTGGAAGAAGATGAAGATAGATTTGAAGTTCAGTTCTACTTTTCATCCACAGACAGATGGACAGACAGAGGTAGTGAATAGGAGTTTGGGAAACTTGTTGAGATGTTTGGTTGGAGAGAAAACCAGAAGTTGGGACTTGATTCTTTCACAAGAAGAGTTTGCATACAATAATTCAATAAATAGGAGTACCAGAAGAACACCTTTTGAGATTGTTACCAGAGTGAATCTTAGAGGAGTTGCAGAATTGAGAGATATCAGTACAGAGGAAAAGAGGAGTGCAAAAGCATAAGAGTTTACAGACCATATGAAGATAGTGCATAATCAGGTGAAGAAACATTTGGAGGATATGAACAGTAAGTACAAAGAGAAGGCAGATGAGAAGAGAAGACATAAGGAATTTGAAGTTGGAGATGAATTGATGTACTTGAGAAAAGAAAGATTTCTAGTTGGGACATATAACAAGTTGAAGACGGAGAAGTTTGGACCTTGTAAGATACTCAGGAAATTTGATTTAAGAAATGCATATGAAGTGGAGTTACTGGAGACCTTGGGTATATCACCTATTTTCAACATTGCAGATCTTTATCAGTATCATGAAGCAAAGTTCAGTGATAGCATGGAAGAAGACTTAAAGTTACCACAACAAGCACCAGAGTAGATAGAAGACATTTTGGATAGTAGAGTTGGACGCAACACTAGAGGAAGACAATACAAAGAATATCTTGTGAAGTGGAAAGGTAGACCGGAAGAAGATTCATCATGGATTTGTCGGGCTGAGGTAGACCATCTTGGTTCTTCCCTAGCCCCATCAAAGTGAGGGACTCACTTTTTCAATAACCCTGGATGTCTAATGTAGGAGCATCCTTGGTTCAAGAGTAATCTTGCATCAACCAAAAATATTTGCATTTCAGTTTGTTTGTATTCCAGTTCTTTCATTTTCCAGTTCAGTTCAGGTAGTTCAGTCAGAAGTAGTTTCAACTTGTGGTCTAGTTTTGGTAATTCACATCTCACAGATCTGGACTTAGCATCTACATTCATTCATCTACATCATATCAAGAATCAGAGCATTTGGATCAATTATTGGAAAGATATCGCTATCAGAAGTTGACTATTTTCTTAGAGTAGAGCATTGTAACAATTCCTGATAATTAGCTAAAGGAGAAGGCTTACAGATCATTCCTTGACTTGTGGATCTCAATGAAACATCATTCAACATCCTTTGGTTCATGACTGACCTTCCCCAAGGGTCTGCACATTGTTTCATTCATTTGAGGAAGTGTTCTATGCATTTAGGTCTGACCTATCTATGAACACGTTACAACTCTTCATTGGAGTTTGTGAACTTCCTTAGCCAACATGGAGGAATCTATTGGTTTGGAAATGATATATATATATATTGATGTAATAGATCCTTAGAAAGGCAACTATTCACATAATAAGATCTGATAGTTGAGATTTGTGTGAAAGAGCCTCAAAGCTTTATCTTGCGCATGTATGTAATTAGGCCTGTGAGCCCTAGTTGTAAGCCCGCATGTTGTTAGCTAGATTGTATTTGAATTCTATGATATACTGAATGACTGAATCTGTGTTTTTTCCATTTCCTTGAGTTGTTTCCATTGTGTTTACTCTTGCTACACGGTCCGGACATATCATTCTATGAACCCTCCTACCATGACTGCACTAGTCCTACACCTCACCTTCTCCATCCAATAATGAACTCATGTCTAATGTCCCAAACACACCTTGTCCCATCGTCCATCGCATCCTCCAAAACATGAACTACCAAGGTAAAGGATTAGGCCTTTATGAACAAGGTATTTTGGAGCCAATCCATGTCAAGGTCCCTCCATGCTCATATGGCCTTGGATACACACCCTAAGGTAAACAATCTAAAGATGATGGTAATTCCTCCATGCATCCTAAGTCCACCACTTTCCATCACAAACCACATCATATACCCAAAACATATGTTTCTATTACACCTCCACCATCCTACAAATGTTAAAAGTATGTGACCATACACCTTCCACCATCCAATTTACCTCCATTACTCCCAACTCCTAATTTCCCTCCATCTACTTTATTGCCACTCCTTCCAACTCCTAATATCCCTCCATCCACTTTGTCTCCACTTCTCCCAACACCTAATAACCGTATCATCCATACATACCCTAAAAATCTTAATCATGACCAACAAATGCACATATTGTCTAAACATGAAGCTTCCACAATGTCCATGGGGTTCAAAAATAAACATTTGGATGCCTCTACCTATAGAGCCAAAAATCCTAAGGATCCTAATGCCTTAAGACATCAATGCAAAAAGTCAAAATAAAATACATCTAAAATGTTATCTAAGCCCATACCTCCAAAAGAAAAGTCCAAAAGCAAAATGGTTTGGATCCCTAAGAAAAAATCAAAAAAGTCAAATAAGGCATCCACATCTCAAAAATCCCAACCATCCCCTTCCATTCAAAAATCACAAAAATCCCACAAACAAAACAAAAATCATAAAAATACTAAGTCTATGTGGGTACCTAAATCACTCCATCAACCATCTCCTAAGTAAACATCGCCATTGCTTCCTACACCACCTTCCCATCAAAAGCTTCAATGTTTATCATGGTGTGTACAACCGTTGGTCATGATTCCATTTCCACATACCTCCATCTCCCCACCTTTCATCCATTATCCAACATATTTTCCCCATCACCTTCCTATGGTCCATGCTTTTGCATAAGCCTTCCACCCGTCCTTTTGCATAAATCCTACATAATCCACATCATAATCCACTATCCTTCCATACATAATCCACATCATAATCCACTTTCCCCCATCCATTGTCCTTCCTTACATAATCCACATCATAATCCACTATCCACTTACTCCATCTCCCTCTTATGTGAACCCTTACCAACATCTATGAGCATAATGACTTGACATGGTCTATGCGATGGCATCCATCTCTAGTGGGACAATATCACCTTTCATGGAACTAGATGCTTGATTCCCTCCTATCCATATCTCCCTATCCCATTGAAAAGTAAAAAAAAAAAGTTAAACAAAAAAAATCAAAATAGTAAAGAGAAATCCATTTGTCCAACGGTGAAAACCACCCTTGGTGACGCCTTGGATAAGTACCATGATTAAAACCTAGAAAATAGGTATCATATGTAGGTTGATCTTCTATGTCACTTACACTTGGGGGCACATTGTCTCATCCAAACTACCTATCCCATCATACCATCCTATCATATCCTATCCTACCATTCTTATCGATTACACCTATATACTTACCCTATTGAAGCCATTCATCTTTCCTTCCTCCTTTTGATCTTGATGAAGACATAGGGGCAAATTGTTGAAATATGCTTTGGATATCTCTTGATATACCTTATCCTTTCCAAACCAATCCATCATGTCATCCTTTCATAAGATTTGTCATGTAAAATCCTAAGCATTACACCTAGAATGGGGCATGTTATTCCTATGCAACATAGTCTTTGGAGATCACATCCTACCTCCATTATGAGGCATACATCCATCCACTATAGCCTATCCTTGTATCTATCCATTTATCATGAGCTTTCCCTTCTATGGCCTATCCTCTTATCTATCCATCTATCATGATCCATCCATCCCCATTTACTTGCCAATCCTTTTATCCATCAATCCTACCTCCATCCTTACACCTAGACTTAGTTTTCCCTTGTCATTGGTATCTAGCACAAAGGCTACCCAAATTGTAAATCCATCCCAAAACATCCAAAAAATCCAAAAAAAAATCAAAATATTCTAAAAAATACAAAAAATCAACTATCCAACAAAAAAATCCAAGCAATAAGATCAATCATCATCAAACAATCCATCACATTGAAACAAATCCAATCAAATCATCAAATCAAGCCAATCTATCAATCAATCAAAATCATATCAATCCAATCCATATCATCTCATCAATAACATCATATATCATCAAACATCCAATCAATCACAATCAATTACAATCAATCCATAACCTGATCAATCTATCCACCTTCATCATCACCATCAATAAAATAATTAGAACTACATCTCATCTCTATCGTTAAATGCCTTGATCCTGTGGATACAGGGTATGTAGGCAATTTGGGATATGAAAGAAGTACCCAGATTCATGCATAGGTGATAGACCTCTTCCATCTTTCATCTTTCCTCTAATCTTCACCAATCATCATCTTCATCCATCTCTCATTTCTTCTATCATCTATCTCCCACATATATCAATCATATTCATTCATATCAATCTAATTCTTCAGATTAATCACTCAAATCATTTCATCCAATCCTTCAATCAATCCTTATCAAATCAAAATCCAAGCAATTATCCAAATGCAAGTCGTCCTTAATTCATACCAATCAAGTCAATCTATCTTCTCAAATTATCCAATTGCATCCTTTGGTCTTGATCCTAATCTTGTCATAAACCAAATCAATCAATCAATCATCATCATCATCAATGGGATATATCATTCCCACATCCTTGTATTGATCTAGGGATATATAGTTCCCCGCAATGACAACACTATCATCATCATCAATCAATCAATTAATCATTGGTTTACAACATGATAGGGGCAATACCTTGTTTGTTTTTTAATCATTTGTGCATGCATGCTTACTTGTGTGTGTTATCATTTTATCTTGCATTTGTATCAAATCCGTGTCTTTCCAACTAATATTCATATCTTGTATATGGTGGAATAACCTTTTGCATTATCCTTTGCATCTAAGGTCATATCATACCTTTTGTGCATTAGGACTTCAATGGTCTAAGTTTTCTTCCTCATACATTAGACAAGGTTGTATTATGTTGGGTGCACAAGACACATTGTCACCCTAGTCCTTATACCTTGGTGCATAATGTCTAGTGCTATATCAAACATCATGATTTCTCACTTTCATTGCATCATAGTGCATCATTCATTTCTTCTATCCATTCCCTTAGCTATCTTCCTTGACCAATCCCTTTCATTTCAAGAGCCTACCCGTGTTTGTCCAACCCACCTATCCTCTCGAGGGGGCATCCTCATCCAATCTTTCCATCATCATATCCTTACATCATCATGATCCTATCCTTTCCATTATCCTATCCTTTTCCTCTATCCATACCTTAGCTTCTTTGAAATGATGTTACTCAACATAAATCTCATCATCTCGAACATCATCTCAAAGAGGGGCAGAATGTAGACACCCAAATTTGTCCATGTCTTGTAACACCTAGTCAAAATCTTATTAGGGACATTTTGTAGCATTTTCTCCTAATCCCACTTATCCCATTAGCCAATTAATTAAATAAATTTTATTTAATTAATTAATTTCCCATCATAATCCCATCCCATCCTAATCACCTAGCCAATTAATTAAATAAAGCTTATTTATTTAATTAATTCCTTCACATGTCCCAACTAATTCAAATAAAATATTTGAATTAGGTCCTCACCTCTCACCACATTGCAACACTTGTCCACTTCTCATTTGAATCATGTGTGGCAGTAAAACTTTCATTTAATATCCTCCACATGTACAACTAATAAGACTTAATTTTATTAAAAAAAAATTTTGTGTACACGATCACACAAGAACTTTATTCTCCTCCCTACACTTGTCACATGACGACAAATTCCTCAAGGAGTGGGAATAACTAATCAATCGTAGCCATCCACATTGTTCAATTAGCCTTTTAATCTCAACCATCCATCCAAATCAATCCTTGACTATAAATCAACCCCCTCACAAGCCATTTGATAATCCACATTCCATGTATCCTTATTCTGCCAATTTTTTTATGGATCCACATTTCAAGTATCTACATGCTATCAAAATCTCTCCACAATCTTTCATCCATTGTCTTCTTATCTATCACCTTCCATCTATTGTCTTCATCCTAATGGTATGTTGCTGAATTGAGCAATCAACATATCAAATCAATCAAATAATCAATCTATCATTCTATCCATTTGAGGTATTGAAGATTTGGATTAGGTAATACATTGTATTGTTTTATCATTTTGATTTATCCAAGTTTTTCGTAAATAATACACTTGTCTATTCATATTATGTGATACATGTGCTTTCTCATAAAACTTTTTTATTCTCTAATATCCTCTTTCAACGTCATGAATAAGTAATAAAAATGTTAAAAATAAAACAAAAAATTATAAAATAAATCTGTTGCAAGTATGGGCCTAACTGGTGTTGTCATTGATGGCAACATACTCCTATTGCATTAATGATAAGGTTTGGATGAGCTGTGAGCTGAGGATATTGAGAAAATTAGTCTCAATCACGAACAGTGAAGAACATTGATGATAGTAAGGCAAAAGTCCAAGATAGGATGAGGATCAGAGGATGCGGATTAAAGGGTTTGTAGATATGTGTCTATAGGTGATCTGGTAGAGATTTTAGAGGTCCGCATGAAGATATGAAGAAGTTGTGGCTGTTTAAGTAAAATCGGTTCTGGTAGGTGTTCAGAGGTGACAGAGTGTAACAAGAAAGGTCCGGTGAGATCCAGAATTGAAGTTTCCTATTCTGTAGATTTAAAGGAGTGTTGAGGAAGTCTTTTTAGTGTATCAACTCTATTGGTTCATGGTTTGAAGGTCCGCAAGCATCTATTCCTTTGTGACAGTAATGACAGACTGTGTTCTTGAGGTTCTGGATGAAGGAGAGAAGGATTTCAGTAAGCAGAAGAAGTGTGGATGTTCTTAGTGATTCAGGCAAGCTTGTGGAGGTCTTTGGATCGTGTCCAGTTTGTGTTGGTGGTCTGCACTGAAGTTGGAGTTCACAATTGAAGAGTAAACTTCTGAATGATGGTGTTCTTCTTGAGACCGGCCGACCGGATGAGTTATGCATCTGGCGGATGATCTTATGAATGTTTGCTGACTTAGATGATCATTCCTAAGTTAATGCCTTGTATAAATAAGGGATTGCGAAGTCAGTGTGATGTTGTCCTTGTTGTGATGAAACTGTGGTAGCGAAGAAGAGAGCAAAAGGCAGAGCAGAAGTATTGGGCTTAAATGAAACTGATTCAAGCATAGTGAAGATGCTATTCTCCAGTTCATGTGTGTGATATTTAATTCTTTGTAGACAGTGTGTCTCTTGTAGGTAGTGAGCCTCTTGTGAGCAGTGTGCTCAGACAGTGAGCCCTAATTGGAATGTGCCATTTTGTTCTTTCTATTCTTCTAACAGAGAATACATTCTTGGGTTAATCACCCCGTGGTTTTTCCCTTAACCGGGTTTTCCATGTCAAAATCTTGGTGTCTCATGCGTTGATGGGTTTCTGCTCTTGATTTGTTGCATTATGTTTCCATAATTGATTTATTGTTAAGCTGCTGAATTGCAAAGTGGAATTAAGTGTTTAATAGAAAGAAAGTTTTGCACAACTGATGCACCCCCCCTCTCAATTGTGGACCCTAAGTCTAACAATTAGTATCAGAGCCAAGTTCCTCTAAAAGGAGCTTAACCGCTTGAGGAGATCTAGGATGTCGTTGTACAAGAAGGATAGTCCGAAGTTTGATGGAACCAATTTTAGTCTGTGGAAAGGTCAGATGAAATGTCACTTGCAATGTATGGGAAGGGTTTACTGGACCATGGCTACAACACAGTATACACCTCCACAGGGTGGTCTGAAAGCTCCATATGAAATCATAGATGCAGAAAACAATCTATGGACTATAGAAGCTCTTCTAAGCACTTTATCTGATTCAGAGCTCTCAAATGTTATTGACCTACCAACTGCTTATGAGATTTGGAAAAAACTAGAACTTTTACATGAAGGAGACCACTATGTTAAATGTGCAAGGTTACAGAGTCTGAAAGGGAAATTTGAAAACCTAAAGATGAGAGATGATGAAAATATTACTACCTTTATGCCAAGAGTAAATGAGCTTGTTTGTGGAATTAGAAATGCAAGTGGAGTCTTGGATGAAAATGAGATTGTTGGCAAAATTCTCAGATCCCTTCCTTCCTCTTACAAAATCAAGGTTGTTGCCATTGATGAATTCAGAGCCCATACAACTGTGACAAGAGATCAATTGGCTGGCAAATTGGCTGCATTTGAAATGACCGAGTTTGGAGATGATCCCCCCAAGACTGAATCTGCTTTCAAATCCAGTGCCTCTATAAAAGGTAAATAAAGGTTTGATCCGGGAGAGAACTCTTCAAGGAAACTATCATGGTATGAAAAAGCAAGAAAAGACCTAGAAGAAGAAGAAGTAGAAATTGCTCAACTTGAAGCCCTTATTGCAAAGAGACTGCCAAAAGGATCCGGTAAGTATGAAGGGAAATTACCTTTTAAGTGTTTTAACTGCAATAAGATTGGTCATTTTGCCTCAAGATATCCGAAAAGATTTTCAAGGCCAAATCCTAACAGATCAAGGTTCCAAAAGAATTGTTACTATGTTCATGAAGAAGATGACAATGAAGAAGTAACAGATGATAAATCAGAGACAGGAAACAAATCTAGAAATGAATGGGTGTTTATTGCCATCAAGGAGGAAGAACCAATATCCTCTGAATCTGTCAACCATAAAGTTGTAGAAAGAGCTCTGGCTGCCCAAGTTGAAGAAAAGGATGATTGGGTCATTGACAGTGGATGCTCTCACCCTATGACAGGTGACAAAAATAAGTTTGTAGAATTGGAAAGGTATGAAGGAGGAGTAGTAAAGTTTGGTGATAATTCTGCTGGTAGAATCAGAGGTAGATGAACTATTTCTTTTGATGGAAGAAACAAAACTGGTAATGTACTGTATGTTGAAGGATTGAAGCACAACCTTCTCAGTGTTGGACAGTTGGTGGACAAAGGCTATGATCTCCGGTTCAAAGATGGAAAATGCAAGATCTTTGAAAGCTCCGGGACAGAGATTGCATCCGGTACCCAAACTAAAGGTAATATCTTCCACTTGGTTGGTACTGGTAAAAGTTGTTTATTTGTTCAAGTTGATCAAAGTTGGTTATGGCATAGGAGAATGTGTCATGTGAATTTTGATAATATCATCAAGATAAGCAATACTCAGGCTATAAGAGATCTTCCAAAATTGGTGAAACCTACTAATAGCTTGTGCAAAGAATGTTAGTTGGGTAAGTTGAGAAGAGTCACATTCAAGAGTAAGGAACTATCTTCTACCGGATTATTGGACTTAGTTCATACTGATCTTTGTGGTTTGGCAAGAATTAGGAGTATGCAAGGTGATAGATACTTCATGTTACTAATTGATGACTACTCCCGGATGATGTGGGTGACTTTTCTGAAAGAGAAATCAGAAGCCTTTGAGAAATTCAAAATATTCAAGGCTATGGTAGAGAATGAAACTAGATTAAAATTGAAATGTCTGAGGTCTAATAGAGGTGGAGAATTCACATCCGGTGAATTCTTAGAGTTCTGTGAGAAACATGGAATAAAGAGACAGTTGTCTGTTCGTAGGACTCCACAACAGAATGGAGTGGTGGAGAGAAAGAACTGGACCATTCAGGAAGCTTCTAGGACCATGATGATGGAAGCAAATGTTCCTCACATCTATTGGAGAGAAGCTATCAGCACTACAGTCTATACTCTCAATCGAGTCCAAATCAGAAGCAATACTGGTAAGACTCCTTATGAACTTTGGTTTGGCATCACTCCTACTATGAGATATTTCAGAGTTTTTGGTAGAAAATGTTACATTGAAAGAGATGAAGACCTAGGAAAGTTTGATGCTAGATGTGATGAAGGAATATTCTTGGGTTACTCTACTCAAAGTAAAGCATATTGGTGTTATAACAAAACATTGAGAAAGATGATAGAAATACAAATGTGAAGGTTGATGAGGGAATTGAGAAACCCTCAAGGTTTTATGAATATGATGAAGATGATCAGAATGGTGTTTTGACTCAAGGAGCCCAAGCCTGATCTGTTAGTCAAATTCAAGCTAATCTGGTAAACCAGGAAGAAGAAATGAGTTTCAATGAGCCTGATCAAGAATCAGAAGTGCAAGAAATTCTTAAAGTTCCCAGGTATGTAAGACTGAACCACTCTGAATATCAGATCATAGGTGATAAAACCAAAGGAGTACTAACAAGGAGAATTGCTCAAGATTCAGAAGAGTATTGTTTGATTTCAAAGATTGAACCTAAAATAGTGAATGAAGCTTGCAATGATGAAAACTGGGCTAAAGCAATGGAGGAAGAGCTGGTGCAAATAGAGAAAAATCACACTTGGGATCTTGTTCCCAGACCTAGAAACAAGAATGTGATTGGAACCAAATGGGTCTTCCAGAACAAACCAAATGAAGTTGGTGAAGTAATCAGAAATAAAGCCAAATTGGTCTGCAAGGGCTACTCTCAAATAGAAGGAATTGATTTTGAAGAAACTTTTGCTCTGGTGGCAAGAATTGAAGCAGTCAGATTATTTCTTGGCTTTGCTGCCTTCAAGGATTTCAAGGTATACCAGATGGATATCAAGTCTACCTTTCTAAATGGTGACTTGGAAGAAGAAGTGTATATAGAGCAACCGGATGGATTTCAGTTGTCTGATCATGGTGATATGGTCTGCAAGTTGAAGAAGGCACTATATGGATTAAAGCAAGCCCCAAGAGCCTATTATGAAAGATTGGATAAGCATCTTTTGAAGATTGGTTTCAACAAAGGTACTGCTGACAGTAACTTATATTTCAAAATTGATCATGAAAACATCTTGATTGTTGAAGTATTTGTTGATGATATCATCTTTCGAGGAAGAGATAGTATGTGTAAAACTTTTGCAAATCGAATGAAAAGTGAGTTTGAGATGTCTATGCTTGGCGAAATAATTTTTTTCTTGGGTCTACAAATTACTCAAACAAAGAAAGGAATCTTCATTTCTCAGACCAAATATGTGAAAGAATTGTTGAAGAAATTTGGGATGGAAGATTCAAAGCTAATGAATACTCTCATGGCAACTAGATGTAAGTTGAGCAAAGATGATGACTCTCCTAAGGCAGATCAGACAAAGTACAGATCAATGATTGGAGGATTGTTGTATCTCACTCAAACTAGACCAAATATTATGCAAGCTATTGGTCTTGTTGCTAGATTCCAAGCTGATCCTAGAGAATCCCATGTCATGGCAATTAAGAGGATTTTTAGATATCTAAAAGGGACGGTTGAGTATGGTTTGTGGTATCCTAGAGATCATGATTTTTCTCTTCATGCATATACAGATGCTGATTGGGCAGGAGATGTGGATGACCAAAAGAGTACTAGTGGTAGAGCATTCTTTTTGGGGAAGAGATTGGTTTCTTGGCTAAGCAAGAAACAAGAGGCAATATTTCTGTCTACAACTAAAGTAGAATATATTGCAGCAGTAGGTAGTTGCACTCAAGTTTTGTGGATGAAGCAGATGCTAAGAGATATCAAAGTGGAGTATGAGGAACATATCACAATCTTTTGTGATAATTCAAGTGCTATAAATATATCTAAGAATCCGGTGTTGCATTCAAAGACTAAACACATATCCATCAAGTTTCACTTTTTGAGAGAGCAAGTGAACAAGAATGAAGTCAGATTAGAGTTTGTGCCCTCCAAGGATCAGATTGTAGACATCTTTACTAAACCTCTACCTAAGGACTCTTTTGAGCATCTTAGGGAGAAGTTAGGGGTTATTGCCCCTCTGGTGGTAAACTAAAGTGCATTGAGGTGCATCAGTCCGGTGGATATCACAATCATATCTTGTGATCCAGATTGATGGAGAGCTACTACTCAGGGGGAGCAGCAGGTATGATTCTAAAGTGTTTGGAATTGCAAGTATGTGCCCTTTGCCATTGATGTCAAAGGGGGAGAGAAGACATGTGAAAAACAAGTGGTTGATGATTAAAGGGAGAGAAGACATGTGAATGGTTGTTGCTGATAGGGGGAGCTGTGACAGTAAGAAGAAGTTCTTGACTTGATGGTTAAAATAGTTTTTCACATCTTATGTTGCCATCAATGACAAAGGGGGAGATTGTTACAAGTATGGGCCTTACTAGTGTTATCATTGATGGCAACATACTTCTGTTGCATTAATGATAAGGTTTGGATGAGCCGTGAGCTGAGGATATTGGGAAAATCAGTCTCAATCAAGAACAGTGAAGAACAGTGATGACAATAAGGCAAAAGTCCAAGATAGGATGAGGATCAGAGGATGCGGATTAGAGGGTTTGTAGATATGTGTCTGTAGGTGATCTAGTAGAGATTTCAGAGGTCCACATGAAGATATGAAGAAGTTGTGGCCACTCAAGTAAAACTGGTTCTGGTAGGTGTTCAGAGGTGACAGAGTGTAACAAGAAAGGTCCGGTGAGATCTAGAATTGAAGTTTCTTGTTCTACAGATTTAAGGGAGTGTTGATGAAGTCTTTTTAGTGTATCAACTCTATTGGTTTGTGGTTTGAAGGTCCGCAAGCATCTATTCCTTTGTGACAGTAATGACAGACTGTGTTCTTGAGGTTCCAGATGAAGGAGAGAAGGATTTCAGTAAGCAGAAGAAGTGTGGATGTTCTTAGTGATTCAGGCAAGATTGTGGAGGTCTTTGGATCATGTCTAGTTCGTGTTGGTGGTCCGCACTGAAGTTGGAGTTCACAATTGAAGAGTAAACTTCTAAATGATGGTGTTCTTCTTGAGACAGGCCGACCGGATGAGTTATGCATCTAGCAGATGATCTTATGAATGTTTGCCAACTTAGATGATCATTCCTAAGTTGATGCCTTGTATAAATAAGGGATTGCGAAGTCAGTTTGATGTTGTTCTTGTTCTGATAAAAGTGTGGTAGCGAAGAAGAGAGCGAAAGGTAGAGCAGAAGTATTGGGCTTAAATGGAATTGATTCAAGCATGGTGAAGATGCTATTCTCCAGTTCATGTGTGTGATATTTAATTATTTGTAGACAGTGTGTCTCTTGTAGGTAGTGAGCCTCTTGTGAGCAGTGTGCTTGGGCAGTGAGCCCTAATTGGCATGTGCCATTTTGTTCTTTCTATTCTTCTAATAGAGAATACATTCTTGGGTTAATCACCCCGTGGTTTTTCCCTTAACCAGATTTTCCACATCAAAATCTTGGTGTCTCATGCGTTGATGTGTTTCTGCTCTTGATTTGTTGCATTATGTTTCTATAATTGATTTATTGTTAAGCTGTTGAATTGCAAAGTGGAATTAAGTGTTTAATAGAAAGAAAGTTTTGCACAACTGATTCACCCCCCCCCCTCTTAGTTGTGGACCCTAAGTCTAAAAAAATCTTCATGTGATTGTAGACTTCACATTACAAACTGATTTAAGGTTAGCCCTAACTGCATGCTAAAACCTATTGTCATGTCCTTATTGTCAACCACTAGAGTTTAAATTAAGCAAGCACATTTACATTTATGTATGTGTAAATTAAAAAATACTAAATTGACACAAAAATGGCAGACAAATCCCAAACAAGAGTATGAATAAACAGAGCAGAGGATAATAGAGAAAAGTGAAGTTTGTTTTCTAGGATTTGGTGTTCTAAATGGGATTTCTATTGGACTTCTAAATCTTTTCTTTGGTTTCAACTCTTTGGATTCTATTAGGTATTACTAAAGTTTGATCTTGCAAATCATCTCTTTACTATTCCCTAGATAATGACGTTTTTCCTAGTACTGAATTTTTTATTGCATTTGATTTTTTAGGTCATAAAGTTGGAAATAATCCCATGTACTATATTCTTTTGGAAACTACCTTCTTCTAGAAGGTCTTTAGGTTTGACCATGAGCTCATAAGGTATTCCAGTCTTGCTTTCACAATTGAATAGGGATGACATTTTAATGATTAATCTACCCATATATCTCAAATTTAAATTTGATTTGTGCCTTTAATAGTCACTTGAAAGTGTGGAATGTAGAGATTTTAGAATTGCTTTGTTATCTACCAATCTATTTAATTCAAATTGTTTGTCTATTGATGTACACTATGCATTCACTTGTGGTTGGATTCCAACTTAAAATCCTACCTATTCTTTAAAATAGAAGTATATTTTGGTGTATTATTTACCAAGTATTTATGAGGGTGGATGAGACTTTAGTTCTATAAGAATATAATATGGACACTAAAAATTCCTTTTTTTCTTTAAATTTCCAATTTAAGTATGTGGTTTGACATTGAATCTCAACCCTACCTTCCACTATAATCAATGTAATCTCAAACAATAGTCATTGGCTATGTAAAATGACCCTAATTTAATCTCTCAAGTCTATACTATTTAAATTGATGGCCTTTTAAAACTCTCAATCTTTGCTAAAGGCTTAAAACATGATATAGTGACAATTAATTAGTATGAAGTGAATCTTATCAATATGCATTTTGATTTTTCACTATATAGAAACAAATTAAAGAACAATCTAGAGAATTTACAAACTATTCATTATTTCAACAAGGCCATGGCTCTTGTTTTCTAGAAATTGTATTATTTGTTATAGTGAAATTAATTTGTAGTTATGAATTGAAGAATTATTTATGTTTGTCTACATAATCCTATAAATCTAACCATAAAAGCATAGCCAACCAATTTTGACTTAGCCATTGTATAATATATGGCATTGGTTAACCAAGGCTTTGTCTGAACTTGGAACTTTCCACTAGTAAGTATCACGATAAGGTGCAATTAATTTTATATAGATAGTGACCACCATGATGCAAAAAGTTGAATAGCAAAGTATCTTCCAGTCCTATGAAATAATTACCTTCAATTAAACATTTCATTACCTTTAAGTGCAAGTTTTGTCATTGCATCAAAGAGTAAGTGGTAACATTGGTTCAAGGTAAGTAACCAAACTTCATGATAAAAATTTGAAGTCTCTGGTATTTGGAATATAATAATATTAAAAAAATATATTTGAAATTACCAAAAAAATTGATATGAGATCCAAATCTAGTTCTTAAAACTACTATCTTCTAACTCACAGGTGTAATTTTAATTGATTTGTGGTCTTGAAATTACAACTAAATCTCCTCTTTCTTTCTTCATATGCTTCATCCACAAAAAATAGCCACCAAAGAAACTTCTACTGCAAAATTGGTGTCGAGCAGAGTAGACAAAAACTGCAGCATTGGAAGGTGCATGGAACTAATGAACATAAGATTCTCTAGCATTAAGGGCATCATCTCAAGATTTCTCTTGGAGCCACTTTTCAATTGATGTTTTGGCTATCTTCCAATTAAACAATAGTTTTTAAGTAGAATATGAAATATAGCTGGAATGACTGAAAAAAAAAGTGGATCTCTTTGCATCCTTGAATTAAGAAATTATCCAAAGACACTGTATGGTCATAAGGACAGATGCAATCAAAGTGGAATTTAGAAAAAGAAAAAACAAGACTTTGACTTTACCTTTGTTATATAGATGTCATATACATAATAAAAGACTGACATTCACCATCTAACTAGTTTTGTTAATCTTTTACAAAAATGTGTCTACATAGAATTTATCGATCTTATTTCTCTCTCTATAGAGACATTACTCACTCCCATGTTTATGTATTTATATTTAAACTAACAATACTATTTATCCATTTATCTTGCTTCATTAGCACTTGCCTTCAAATTGATTTGACAAATATCAAATAGCTAGAGCATAATTGACCATTCAAAATTATTAGTTTTTTATTTAAATAAATTATTAATTTCTATTATAATGTATCAAACTAACTCTTAAATCTAGTCTTTATATTTCTTTATGATGTAACAAAAAACCAACTTTGGCTAATAAACAAATCAAAAGTAACAATTATCACATATAAATTATTTAAAATGATTGAAGATAGACCTTCTCAATTAAGATTTAAACTTGATGGCCATTATGCATTTTCTTTTTAAAATATTATTAAAATTTTAAAAAGAGTGTATCACATGAAAGGGAGATAAAAAAATTCTTAAAGATTATAGTTACATATATTGAGCCTATAATATTTTTATTTTTAGATATAATAAGCAATAACATTGAATGACAATTTTGAATGGAAAATTGTCAAGCAAGGAAAATTGTCATAAAAAAAATTCTTGATAGCAAGTTTTACACCCTGCAAGTTCCAATATTAAACATAACATATAAATCTAAAACAAAAACATAAAATATAAATTATAAAATATTAATAAAATGCATTATATATTTTAATATCCATTTAGATAATTAGTAGCTCATAGCCCATACATATTACTTTTGTGAGTTGGTTAAATAAAATAGATTAAAAAACACTTAAAATTAATAATAAAACCGAGTTCGAATAAGTTTAAAACTACATAAAATCAATACCTACAAATAGTTGGGTCTAGAGAAAAATGTTGAGACGAGTTCCTTGGGTTATTGCATTTTTATAGTCTTTAAAAAGAAAAGGTTTGTAATGGCATGGATGGTGATCATCTATGAGCTCCTCTAGCACGCATACCTCCTTTTCCTCTAGAAAATTCCAAAAGAGAGCAATAGAAAGCCTAGGATTCTTCTCTTCATACACTACACGATGCTCTACTCTCCAACATCTATTGTTGCTCCATATCTGCAACCAAAAGAATATCACCATTCATGACAAGAAAGAATTAATTAAACTAGTTTTAGAAAAACTTTGGAATTACTCTACCTTTATAATGTCGCCCATGATCACAAGGAATGAGGTCGCAAGAGGTTTTACATTGAACCACTCTCCTTGTTTGGAGCACATTTCAAGACCGCCCACATGGTCATTGTACAAAATTGTCATCAAGCTGAAATCCTTATGCTCCTTAAAACAAATGGCATTGGTAGCACTTGTTTTTTCACACTCTGAGAAATAATTGAGATGAAGACGAGCCTCACAATGTACAAAATCAGTTTGGAAATGTTTGCTAAGGTCCAAACCCTGAAGAATCAATTTTATTAGGGAATTTGCTAGATTGGCCAATTTGGAACTATATCTTCTTAGGCTCTCATTGCAAAACACACCCAAACAATAAATTTAATAATTATCTATTATTTATGCATAGTATAGAATTTTACATCTTTATAGTTAAGGCAAGAGGTCACATTTCATTTTATACAATTAACCTTTTAGATTACTATTTTTTAATTTATTTTTCTCTAGTTTATAGTTGTAAAAAAATGATTTTCTCTAGTTTAATTTAGGCTAATTAAATGAAATTATTGTAAATTTATCTATGCATTATTTAAGGTCACTTATGTGAGTGCAGAAGTGATCTCGTAACTTGAAAAATCTGATCTCACTGATTCTTGTAGACTCAAACTTTTTAGGCTCAATTTTCTGGCATTTGAATGTTGCAAAGATTGATAGTGTTTATGAATACTTGTGGGATATTTGTTGAATTGTGAGGGTTAAGTTCTCCTCCATAAAACATGCAATGAGTAGTTTCTCTTACACATTTTGAGATGAGAATTCATTCCAATTTTCTTGAAAAAGGAAACTATCATCAAAAAAGTAAAAACAAGAGGACAAAAAGAGATTCCACTTCTTAAAAAATGTTATAAAAATATCCAACTATGCAAAAATGTAAAAGGATTCTAACCTAGATAAGGTATTAAAGGTCTCTATCTAGATAAATAATATAATCTAGCTCTACAGATAGAACAATAAAAGGTTTTCATCTAGTTATATGGTAATGAAGCTCTATTCAGTACTAGAAAATGATCATCACTACCATAGTTGCAGTACTGCAATCAAACTTGTGAAGAACATAAGTGTTAACATATGCCCCCCTCCAATTAGTTGCATTCATAGGATGCAAGGAATTGGAGGAGAAGAGAAAATGTATAAACAAGATAAAACAAGTAATATAGAAAAATATATTATCATATGATAAGCATGTAAGCACATAAATTGGAGATAATCATCAAGACATGTGGATGGAAACATAATACTTTTTGGAAAGCTTACTCTAAGGGTTGTGATCATGCAAAATCTTGGGTTATTGCAACTTCAGTTGATTGCCAAAACTTGCTTTGAGTTAGCTTTTTTTATTGAAATTTGGGTAACCAAAAGAAGGAAGGGCCACATAAGGGGGTTCGAATGAAGGGCCTTCTAATGAAGGACCCTCAAATGAAGGTAGAAATGTCAAAGGTGGTTTTTATGCACTTTTTTTGCTTCAAACATTAAAAACCACCTTCACTCAAGCCCATTTGATATTCATTTAAAGGTATCTTTATTTGGACACCCATTGACACTTGGAAAGCCTTATACCTTTGAATGAAGATCCATTTTTTGAATGAATTCAATGATTTTTCCCTCCTAGGACTCATTTTTGTGAGATGTCCAACAAGTGGGATAGGGTTTTATGCTTCCATCTATGTGCAAGATATTGCCTCTAGTGTATACAAATGATAAGATAAGGATAAGGCCATATATTCTAGATAAGAATCATCTAATCACATCAAGCATGTAGTAAGCATTAATATATGTAGCATTGTGTGAACTTAATAAACAATAGGTATAAGATGAGCAATAAAGCATATAGAGCAGAAAAATATTAGCTACTCCCAGGTTTATCCCCCATGAAAAGGTAATCAGAAGAAATAAGCAATAACGATAAGCCATCATAAGCATAAAAAGTATGTCCCATTGAATGTGAACAATGTGCATATCAATTCTGATCAAATCCAGGTTAATGAGAACTAGGAAGAGGTGACTGGTTTATTTTTTTAGAGAAAGAAAAGGGTTTCTTTGTTTTCATTTTCTCTTCACAATCTACAAGAGATAATACTTTGAAAAACAAAACATGGTTCCTACATGGGTCTGGCCTTTATACAGAACCATGGGAGACAAAATTTAACTCATTTACGATGCATATAAAATATATCCCATTTTGGATCCAAATGAGATATCTTCCTATTGAGCATTGTAATCTTAAAATACTAGTGATTCTATCTGCAACCCTATGGGAATATTTCAAAAACATTACATGGGCTACTTAGAAGATCCAAAAAAACCTACCCATGTAGCTGTGTTAATGGATGCTTCTAAAGTTTTCACTAAATCACTATCTCTCCTTATAGTTAATGGAAAATGGAAGAAAGAAATTTATACTAAAGGACCAAATCCCTTTTGTTCTTTCTATCATAATTATGGCCACCTCTCGAGTCATTGCAAAAATCCCTCTACTTTGAAACAAGTCCCATTGGCTTGTAAGGATCCAGAAATTACATTACATGGTCTCACTAGTAATTTGAAAGATAATAACAAAGGAGTTAATAATGAAGAGGTTTCCCTAATCCATAGTTCTGGAAAAGAGTTAGTTCCCCAAATACAAGATAGACAAAAAATAAGACAAAGGGAGGAGTTAGAATTTGATAAAAAATATGATGTAGTTCCAGAGGAGGGACTAGTATCCATACCTGATGTGGTATATGTAATTCCCCCAATACATGATAAACAGAAATTAGGACAAGAGGAGAAGGTAGAACCTGATTAGAAAGTTTATGATGTTACTGAGGAGGGACTAATATCCATATTGAACATTGTAAATGAAATAATTATTAATGATAGACTAGACTAAATAATCCATCCAAATGATATAACCTCTTCCATGGTCATCATAATATCATAAGTCAAGAGAATATATATGATTTGGTGAATTCTATATCTATAAAAGTGGGCGTAGAGCTAACAGATGAAGTTATGAATGAGAATCTAGAGTATGATTTTACAGAAACTCTCTCCATCTCACAAAAAGAAAGGGATGAAAGGAAATAAGCTTTCACTCCACCTTCAAAGAGGGGAAAGAAATTAAGAAGAAGACACCAGAGTAGATTGTTGTAGGAATATAATTTACTCTTAACAAAAGCTTGAGACAAAGTACAGCTTGTCACTCTCCTCGAGGACAATGAGGATCCTTTCATGGAATGTTAGGGGCATCAATGCCTCTAATAAAAGGCACTTGATAAAGTGCCAGCTTGATACAAATGTCTGGATATTATCTTGTTACACGAAACTAAACTCTCTAATGAGTAGGGCAACACATTTTTTTCAAAATGGAGTAAATGGAAATACTTACTAGTAGCAAAATCAGGTGCTTTAGGCTCAAGTTTAGTGGTATTATGGAACAATAAAATAATTTCTATTGAATCAATTACAACTAGTTCATAGTGAATACTTCTCAAAGTTTCTAACTCCCATTCTCATTTTTGGCTTTTCAATGTTTATGGGCCCACTTCTACTATTGGTAGAAAGCTTCTTTGGAACTCTTTGAATGCTATTACTAAAAATTTGAAAGAGGAAAAGATTATCCTAGGAGAATATTTAATGCCATTATGAATCTGGATAAAAAATTTGGGGTATAATTCCACCCCCTAAAACAATTGAGGATTTTAATCAATTTGTTAATGATAATAGCTTGCTTGACTCTCCCCCCAAAAATGACAGATTTACATGGAACAATAGAAGAAAGGATTTCCTTCTAGTAGCTAAAAGATTGGATGGGTTCTTATTTTCAGCTAATTGGTTCTCAAATGCTAATCTCTTCCACACCTCAATTCTTCCTTTTTTTTTTGGCTCCAACCATTTTCCTATTATGGTGGAATTCATAGAAAAGATACACCAAAATATTCATAAATATTCCTTCAATTTTGAGGCTATGTGGTTTCAAGACAATCAATTTCTCCCATTGTTCAAATAGTGGTGGGAGAATGCTCCTTTTATTACAGGTCCCAAAATGTTCCAAATATGAAAAAAGTTGCAATACATCAAGCAAAAAATTAGGAATTGGAATGAGACATATTTCAAAAATATCTTTGTGGAAAAAGCAACAACTCGAAAACTCCTTCAGGACCTCAATGATCACATTATACAATTTGGGATGAATAAGGAGTCTGTTGATCTTCAAAATAAATTGTAGTGGGAATTAGAAGAGTTATTGTCCTAGGAGGAAATCTATTGGAGGTAGAAATGACGAGAGATTTGGTTAAAGAAGGTGATAGAAATACAAATTTTTTCCATGCCTCCAAAAAAATTAGAAAGCAAACAAATGCTATATTTTCTATCAAATTCAGTATAGTTCACCTTCTCACAGATCAAAAAGAAATTCAAAAGGAGTTAGTGAGTTTTTCCTCAAACCTGTTAACCAAACCACATGATGCTATGGATTCTTCTATAGTTTCTTCATCTTTGAAAATCTTGGACCATATTCCTATTGATAATTGAGAGGAGGGGTGGGTTAATCAGTTATCTTAATTAATTTAACTTTTTGTTCTTCTTTAATAACTACTGCAGCATCAAAACAAATAAGCATCCATAACCATGAAAGAAGAAACAAAATCAATACACATAACACAATGATTTTGACGTGGAAAACCCTGTTAAGGGAAAAACTACGGGGTGACTAACCCAAGATTGTATTCTCTGTTAAAAGAATAGAAGTACAAAATGGCACTTGCCAATTAGGGTTCACTGCCCGAGCACACTGTTCACAAGAGGCTCACTGCCTACAAGAGACTCACTATCTACAAGGTATAAAGAAAGTAACAAGATACTTGAACTGATGAGAAGCATCCACATATTCTGAGGCTTAGTTTTGGTTAGGCTCAATACACTGATCTACTGCACTTCATTCTTCCTCTTCTTTGGTGCTATTGTCCTGTCACATACAAGACCTATATTACTGTTTCCACACTGCTCTCTGCTTTTCTTCGCACTACACAACGTACCACATACACCTTCTCATCGAAATCCATCTGGTATATATATCTGCACAAAGGATTCAACATCTTTCTAGTCAACATCCGGAATACTCAATATTTTCCCAAACTCTAGTTTGTCGGCTGAATCCTTGCTTACCAAGTGATGCGTATCAAAGAGATGCTTATAGAAGTCATCAATCATGTCAGCCAATCATGAATGATCCCTTAAGAAATTTGATTACCATCAATATCTCATCCAGATTAAGGTCTGAAGCTCTGCCGGTTAGTTCTTCCTTAGTCTACTCTGCCAAATAGGAACCCAACACTTAGGTGTTCATATCTTTTCACTCCTACATCACTGGAGGCTCCATCTCTGGAATATATTAGTCATGGTACTCCTCTTGACTTCCCCAAGTCCACACTTTATTGAGATACTTCCTCTGAGAGATCTAAACCTGATTGTCAGACCTTGCTGCATGCTCTGTTCTTGGTCACCGGACCAAAATACTCTTCAATCTGACTTCTGGTATAGACACACCATGTCCTGCGGATGTGTGGGATGGACTTTGTTGCCATCAATGATAACACTCATGAAGCCACACAGTGTCTCTTGCCAACAATCTCCCCCTTTGGCATTGGTGGCAACACTTAGTGAAAAATGACGAAGTGTCACACTACACTCCCCCTTGGCTAATACTCTGTTCTAATGTACACTTTATCAGAGCTCCCCCTTAGCTAGATTCCACATTTTTCAATGCTCCTCATCACTCCCCCTTTGACATCAATGGCAAAGGGTAGAATCTGCACACCAAAATTCCCAAAAATCCAACTATAATTAGCCGCATAAGTATATATACATGTTATACTTTACATATACTGAAGTATATCTGCAAAAGTTGTCTTCAACTGGACAAATTTTGTTGCCCAACTCTGCTTCATCTTATCCAAAATTGAGATGTGACCACTCAACAAGAATGCAAAAGCTTATGCCCTCTTTAGATCTATCAGATCACTGGTTCGAGCTGTGGTCTGAGCATCAATTAGGGCCTCATGCATGGCCTCTAATTTAGGGATAATTATCCCTCTAAGTTCACCCATTCTACTTATTATACTCTTCCTTTCCTTTCCAAGTTTCTTTAGTTCATTTAGAATGGCAATAGTCTGACATTCCTAGTTTAATATGGATGTGGTGAGAGGATCAAAATTTTGAGATACACTTGACAGTTTATCCTCTTGCTCTTTCACTTTCTTCTCAATATCCTTTGTCACTTTAGACTAGGATAAACAAAATTTATATATTTCTCCACCATCTTTAAGAGCATTTTCTAAGCTCTTTATCCCAATATCCATAGTTCTCCTATCATTTGTTATTAGCCCTTGTACTTTAGAGAATCTCTTATCCAAAAATTCTTTCCGGACTTTCTCTTCTACTGCTTTCTCTAAAGAGTCAAAATGTGTATTAACATAATTTACAAGAGACTTTAGATTACCGAATGTGGAGGCTGAAGGATCCTTTTGGAAGGATGGCATGATTTTCTCTAGCACACCGGATACAATCTTTATTAGCTCACAGTCTTCTATGTGAGACTTCAGAAGCTTTTCTTTTGCTTTGGCTTGAGCAAAAGATGCTACCTTCATTGTCTGGACCGAAGAGAGAGAATCAAAATTGAATGGCCCTTGAAGTAGCTCCAGTTCATCTAATTCCATCATTTCTTTTGTCAAGAAGTCTTTGACTGCTTCTGCAATGTCTCTTGTCGGAGATAGAGTTTTCTTCCCTTCTGCAGCCTCAGCACTATCACTTGTGGTCTTTTCTGTTTAACCTTCTTCTTGTCCCTTCACTTCTTCTCCTTGATTGATGCTCTCTTCTTTTCTTTCTTTTCTTTCTTTTCCTTCAATTCCGGAGTCTGCAGGGGGATCCGGAAGAGAGGTGTCTACTTCTCCATGAACTTCCTCTTCCGAAACAGAGGAATCTAAGTCCTTAGCTTTCTCCTTACTTGTCTCCTTTGTCTCTTCTACAACTGTCTCAGTAGATTCTCCTTTGTCATCCATGGTAGAGGATTCATCACCTAAGTCCTCTATAATAGGAAGATTGAATCTTTTAAAAGCATTATGGAGGATATCTTTTGTTTCTTTAGCCACCTAATCAGTCTCTCCGAGCATAAGCTTATTCATTCTGGCTTTGTTCTAGAACTCATCCTTGCAATTCTTGAAGATCATGTTCTTTTGTTGAGGAGTGATGGAATGATAGAGTTGGATAGTAATTTGCTCCCGGATTTCTAAGTCTTTTGCCATGGTATTGTTCTTTCTCATTTCAAGTTCTTTTTCTCAACTTTTGGGAGTCAGAGATATAATTTCAATGAATGCTTTGTTATAGATGTTTAGATACTTGACTGTAACTTCGTGCAGGATCTTCTGATCAGCTTCACTAAAATCATCATAAAATTCAGTCATTGGTTTCAGGTTCCCATCCACAGTGATTGATTTGATGATATCATCAATGCAGAGAGTAGGCTTTTCAATAAAATCTTCTGCCTTTTCTTCCTTGCCTTGACTGGAAGAGGGTTCACCAGATGTTTTCTTCTTCTTCTTCATTTTCTTGACTTCCTCATCAGTTTCAGTTTCTTCATCATCCTTCTGACTTCTATAGGATCTTATTGCCTTTTTCTTTGTTCTCTTCTCTCCCTTTCCGGATGTCTGGGCTTCCGGTTTTGATGCCTTTTGGCTCTTAGAGGTGGCAAGTGTAGAGCTCTTAAAGGATCTGGTTTGGGAAGGGGCTTGCACTGGATCACTTTCTTTTTCTATATCTTGTTTCTCTTTCTCTGCCTTTTCTAGTTTTTCTCTATTTGCATCAAGTGCTTCTTTTGAAATGCCATACCTTTTGGCAACATCCTCTACTTTTCTCACTTTTCTTTTCATCTCCAGTTGTCTTAGCTCTACATGAATCTTTACACTCAACTCTTCAAAGGTTCCAAACCTTTCTGCCTCAAGGTCCTTGGGCTGACTCAGCAGGTGTTGAATATGTAGCTCTAGAATTTTCTCATCAACTTCATACCCCATTGGCATGATCCAGACTATCCTTGTCTCCACTGCCTCCATTAGGCATTGATCAGTTTCTACCATAAAGCATACTGTCTCCTTATACTTTTCAACTAGAGATTGGGGGATTCTCTCTTTGTCTTTCATCATACTCTGAAAGTTCTTGAAGTAGCCCCAGAGTGCTGTATTCTGTGCCTTGGCATCACCAATTCCATGCAAATAATCTCTGATTTGTATGGCTATTGGTCTGTCATTTTGCCATATCCAACCACTGGATCTGGGAAGCTCATTCATAAAGTAAAAGAACAAACATAGTATTAGCCCACCATACTTGAATGAGTTCTTCTTGTCCTTCTTGATCTTTTGTAGGTTTTCCAACAGTTGGCTTAGAAGAAGCTCACAAAGATCATAATCTGCATTCTCCCTTAACATCTGATAAGCAGCATAGATTATAGTTTCGGATATAGAATTCTCCCTTCTGGAGTGATATATCTTATAGCCAATTATCATGGATGCAAACTTGATATCCAGATCAGTGATATCTTCAATTATCATTGTTCTCTTGTCAAATTTTGATCCTATTGCCTCACTCATTGTCTGATTGTTGACAGATTTGAGAGCAGGTAACCCACCGGATGAGTGCAATCCGGTAACTGCCCTAATGGAATCCTTGGTTATCTTGAATGGCCTCATCAACGGCATAAATTTGTCATGCATTCTACTCAGAACATACCAGACCCATTCATCTTCTGCAAAATAGGGGAAATGGATGTAATGTCCAAAATGCTTGTCCTAGATAGCCTTGTACTTAGTATTTTTTGAATTTAGGGCATGGCCTATTAGTGATTTTGACTGATGTAGTCAGGTTGTCATTGATGTCAAAAAAATGTGTTCTTTCAGGTTGTCATAGATGTTGGGATTGATCTTCATATCAGGACATCAATATCATCAAGATAGCCAGGAGTTATGAAGAATAATGTTAGTTCATGTTTTGATAAGATCATCATCATGTGCAGGGTTGATATTGGTAAACATTTGAGTAGGAGACATCATCTCATGTGTTCTTTCTATTGTCATATCACAGCTTGTTCAGTATGGTAAAGTGTTGTATCATTCAGATTGAGTTACATCAGGATGTCAGTGCTTCTTGAATAGATTCTCAAGATTGAGTTACATCAGGATGTCAGTGATGTGTTTGAGGATGTTGATCATATAGGAGCTCAAATGGGTTACATGCATGTTCATATTTATGCAGATTGATCATGTTGGTGTTACAATGTATGATTGATCTTGGCTTGACAAAGTTCACTTGCTTCAGTTTTACAAGACCAGTGCTTCAGTGTATAGAAATGTTTTTTTTGGAGATCATTTGAGGTTTTCAATTGTCTAAGTGTTTTTTATTATGGTAGAGGTGATCTCAGGAGTTTAAATTGTATATGTTGAAGTATTGAATCTTTTTTGATGGCTCAAAAGGGTTTATTTTTTCAAGGGTGCCTTGAATTTGATGTTTAGATGATATCCATATTGCACCAGACATGCTCAAGGTTGAGGTGATTAGTATGATGTGGTGTTTGATAATACAATTAGAATGGCTAAAGATGTATTATCTATTCTAAATCCTTATTTATTTCTAAGCCTCTAAACCTTTGCACTTTTAAATCTGTTTTGAAGGTGACCTATGATAGAAGGTTGACAACTTAAAATGTCACCGTGTGGAGGGTTTAAGAACATGGGGCAACCGGCCCCTTTCCATCTTTCACCGATGGAGCAAGTTCTTTACATTGGCGGGCTTTCAATGTTCTTGAATTTAAAATTGTCACCGCCAAAGAGGTCAAAAGGGCACGGTTTTGTGTGAGGCCGAGGCATTAAGGAAAAAGCTATTTTTCTTCCTTGAAAATGTGTGAAGAGTTTAGAATTTCTTTTAAGCTCGAATCAAATATAAATAGTTTCCTTTTTAAAAACTTAGTAATTTCCTTTTGGTCAGTCCCTTATGTGATAAATGTAAGGAGTTTTTTTAAGGAGATTTTTATTGTTTTTTCTAAATAAGAAAAAACTTTATGAAGATATTTTTGTATATTGGAAGTCACAAAAGAGATAAACATCAAAAAAAAAAATTGAGGAGATTTTTTGGGATATGAAGAGTCTTATTGAAAAGAATATGAAGGATCATGTTTGCAGAGAAGATAAATGAAATTTTTGAGAAGGAGATGATAGATTGGAGAATACAAAAAAAAAGGATATTCAAAATGAAAATTGAAAAGAAATTGATTTTTTGCAGAGATGTAATTTGTTTGGTTCAGGATTTGTTGTAGGTTCTTTATAAGGAAGAAATTGAAAAGATTTTTTGCAGGAGATTGTCTTTTGAAGATATTTTTGGGACGAAGTTTAAGAGTTTTGTTTGAGAATAAGGCAGATTAATAAGATTGATATTTTAAGATTAATATTTCATTGAAGATATGTTATTTTGTGAAGATATTTGCAAGGGGAAATTGAATGTTTTTTTATGCTCAGAGAACATGAAGAGTTTTTAATGAGACTTGAGATTATATGATTTTGTTTGGAGATGTTTTTTTTTGTAGATAGAAGGAGAAGAATTTGAAGAGGTTATTGAAGAATTGAATAGGCACAGAGGAATATGAAAAGTTTTTTTTTCTTGCAGGTGGAAGGATATTCAATTTGTATAAAATTGTTTTTTAGGTGTATTGAATAGAAGTTTTTTTGGGAGATAGAGATGAAATACATAGATGATGAGTTTTAGAGGTTGAATATACAGTGTGTGGTGATGTGGATCAATATGGAGTATTGAAGATATTTTACAGATGAATCATTTTATTGTATGTGAGATTATGTTTGTGCAGGAATGGATCAAATACAGTATGAGGACATCATGCAATAGTCTTATAGATTGAACCATGAAAATAAAGATTGAATCATGAAGATAAAATGCAGGTGAATATGCATCAGGTGAATCAAATTTGCAGAGATAAGAGTGTTGTAAAGATTTGTAAAAGGAATTGTTTTGTATGGTCTTGATTTGAAAATCAAATAGGAGGTATAAGGGTGTATGATGAAACACAGGTTGCATAATGGTGCAAATCAAATTGAATAGCAATCAATTCTTGCACACAGAATTTTATGATGGAAAATTGTCTATGCCAATGAGGCACAGTATGCCAGTGAGGCTTGTAGATCAGTGAGACCTTAACATTTGTTAGTGAGACACATATTGTAGCCAGTGAGGCTTCTTTGAAGCCAGTGAGGCATGTTTGATCAGTTAAGCCAGTGAGGTAGTTTAGAGTGGTTTTTCTACCCCTGGAGGGTTCTCCACTCATGCAATTCTTGTGTCATAATCTTCTCTGTGTGTGTATGATTTACTTATGAAGTTTTGTTCTCTTTCTGTATTCACAGTCATGTGCATATGTATTTGACAAATCAATGCTATCTTTCTCTCCTTGTGCTCTGAAAGTTAAAGTGTGTAAAAAGATTTGAAAATTCACACAACACTAATTCACCCCCCCTCTCAGTGTTGATTGTACTCCTACATTGACAACATTTGGAGTAGCCATCTTTCAAAAGATTTAGAGAGAGTCTTTCAAGAGCAGAAAATACCTTTTATGCTTCTAGGGTTCCCAATATGAGCCGGATTGGATTGCAGGATGAATCGACTTCTGCGGTTGATCTTTGAGAGGTTTGAGACAATTTAGTTGCAAAGCTCCTTCTCTCTTCTTCTCGAATGCAAATGTGCAAATGATGAACAAAAGAACCCTTATATTTCTGTGCAAACCCTAATTTCACATTGTAATAAATGCACAACTTAAGTTATTCTGGTTGCTTTGTTCTTCTTGTCCTGAGAGATCTTTCCGGATCACTGAGATGCACTTAGAGTTATTCTCAGTGAATATTAGCAATCTATCTACCTTTCTCCAATAATTTCATTTATCCACAAATCAAGATACCTCAAATTTGAATCATACCAGATCTAACTGTGAAAATCCTGTTCTTACCAGATGACTATTAAACCGGATCATTCTTGGAAGATTAACCTCTTCTAAATTTCTTGTGGATCTTCCATATCTTTACCAAGGCTTATTTAGATCTTTCTCTGAGAACCCTTTAATTCGCAACTTTCCATGTGCCAATTTCAGGCACCAATTGACTAGCTGGGGGAACTTGTTTTCTTTTGTGACTCCCCCTGAGCCAGAGCTCATCTATTTAGTTTTTAGAAGGAATATCAGCACCAGATTTTGGTGCGGATCCATCCTCAACATTTTTTATATTTCTCTTCACCCAAATCTTGTTCATCTCCCTTTGAATTTCATCCGCATTCACTTTTCCTTTTCCTTTGTCTTAGTTTTGATTATGAAGCACGGGACCATTTTTGTCCTAATTCTTACTTCTGCAGAATTTGACAATATGACCAGATCTATTACAATTTTAGCAAACAACATTTCTTTGCATATTTGACTGATATCCTCTTGATCTACACTAATTAGCCATATGTCTCATTCTATTGCATGCAAAGCATCTACCATTGAATGAATTGTTCATTTTCATATTTCTACACTCATGAGATTTGTGACCATACCTTTTTCAATTAAAACACTATCCAGAGAAGAATGAATTAGTCTGATTCATTCTTCTTCTACACTGATTTGCTTTATGACCAAAGTTATTGCAATTGTGGCAATATCCATTGAAGGATGGATATCTTTGAGCGTTTGGTTGCCTTACCGGAGGTCTTCTAGGTCTGTTCCTTGGATTTCCTGATCCAGAGTTCTTCTAACCAGGTCTGGAGCTTTCACCTTTCTCATACCCCAAGCCTTGCTTGTCATCTACCCTCTTTTGGCTTTCAACAAGAACTTCAAGCTGAGCAGAGCTTATCTTGAATTTCTCTTTGTATTCATTTGTTGTTTGAAGATCCCTTTTTAGAGTGTCAATCTGATTCTCAAATTGTTCTTCATTATCTCTAGATTCTTCAAGATCAGATTCCAAATGCCTGATTAATCTATCCATTTTGTGGCAGTCTTCTGACTTCTCCTTGAGAGATTGTTTTAGATTATCTTCAGTCTTTCTTTTCTCTTCAATTTCTTGGGTGAATTTCATAACCCCTGATTCCATTTCATGTCTAACCATAATGACATCTTTTGATATCTTCTCACATAATTTGTTCTTCTCATTCAGATCTTCATTAGTATCATTCGCTTCACTTTGACTTGCTAATTGTTGAAGAAGTTCCTTTCTCTTTTTCATAGAGATACTTAGTTTCTCCTTTAGTTCATTTATGAAATCATCAGCTTGTTTGAGTCTTTCCCTCAAGTTATTGACTTCAGAGTGAGATTGCTCAAGATCATCAAGGGCAGACTGAAGTTGTTCCCTCATACCATACATATCTATTGGAATTCCCAGATCTTCCTCAAGCTGTTAGGCTCTGTTTGGAGGAACTTAGCTCTGATACCAATTGTTGATAACTGAGAGGGGGGGTGAATTAGTTATCTTAATTAATTTAACTTTTTGTTCTTCTTTAATAACTAGTGCAACATCAAAACAAATAAGCATCCATAACCATGAAAGCAGAAACAAAATCAATACACATAACATAATGATTTTGACGTGGAAAACCCTGTTAAGGGAAAAACCATGGGGTGACTAACCCAAGATTGTATTCTTTGTTAAAATAATAAAAGTACAAAATGACACTTGCCAATTAGGGCTCACTGCTTGAGCACACTACTCACAAGAGGCTCACTGCCTACAAGAGACTCACTGTCTACAAGGTACAAAGAAAGTAACAAGATACTTGAACTGATGAGAAGCATCCACATATGCTGAGGTTCAGTTCTGGTTAGGCTCAATACACTGATCTACTGCACTTTATTCTTCCTCTTCTTTGGTACTGCTGTCCTATCACATACCGGACCTGTATTACTGTTTCCACACTGCTCTCTGCTTTTCTTCGCACTACACAACACACCACACACACCTTCTCATTGAAATCCATCTGGTATATATATCTGCACAATGGATTTCAACATCTTTCTAGTCGACATCCGGAATACTCAATATTTTCCCAAACTCTGGTTTGTCGGCTGAATCCTTGCTTACCAAGTGATGCGTATTAAAGAGATACTTATAGAAGTCATCAATCATGTCAACCAATCATGAATGATCCCTTAAGAAACTTGATTACCATCAATATCTCATCCGGATTAAGATCTGAAGCTCTGCCAATCAGTTCTTCCTTAGTCTACTCTACCAAACAGGAACCCAACACTTAGGTGTTCATATCTTTTCACTCTTACATCACCGGAGGCTCAATCTCTAGAATATATTATTCATGGTACTCCTCTTGACTTCCCCAAGTCCGCACTTTACTAAGATACTTCCTCTGAGAGATCCGAACCTAATTGTCGGACCTTGCTGCATGCTCTGTTCTTGGTCACCAGACCAAAATACTCTTCAATTTGACTTCCGGTATAGACACACCATGTCCTGCGGATGTGTGGGATGGACTTTGTTGCCATCAATGACAACACTCATGAAGCCACACAGTGTCTCTTGCCAACAATTCCAACAGTTGTAACTGATGATGATAATAAATGATTTTTAATGGAATTCACTATTGAAGAGGTTAAATCTACTATCTTCTCTGTCACCTGATAAAACACCAAGTCTTGATGAATTCACATCTCTTTTATTTCAGAAATGCTGAGATTTTATATTTGGAGATATTTGGTTGGCACTTGAAGAGGCTAGGAGGAACAAATCTATACTAAAAGAGATGAACATGCAACTTATATTGCATTAATTGCAATAAACAATTCCGCTCTTTATTTATGGATTTTAGACCATGTAATACTTTGTATAAATCTTTTTCTAAAGCCATAACTATGAGATTAGCCACTATCATTCCAAAAATCAATTTAGAGGAATAGAATGGCTTGTCTGGGGTAAAGAAACAATAGAATGAGCCTTGGTAGCCCATGAAGTATTACATTCCATTCACACAAATAGATTCCCTTCTATGGTTAGTAATCTAGATATGATGAAGGTATATGACAAAGTTAATTGGGATTTTCTCATCAAAGTTCTTAGGAAATTTGGTTTTTTCCTCAAAATGGTGCAAATGGCTATTTTCTTATATTTTAGGTGCTAAGTTTTCAATCTTGCTCAATGGTTGTCCAGTTGGGTTTTTAAACTCTTCACAAGGTATTAGATAGGGAGATCCACTATCACCTTTCCTCTTCCTTATTATGGCAAAGGCTCTCAGTAGAACTATTTCTGAGTAAAATAGAATACAAAATTGGAGATGTAATTCTATCCCTAGACTTCATTTTTCTATTACTCATACTCTATTTGTTGATGATACACTTTTATTTGAGCATCCTTCTCTTATGGAAGCTAGGAATATTAAAAGGGTCTTAAATTAATATTATGAAGCTTGAGGGAAAGTAATTAATTTGGCAAAATCTAAGAAAAACATAATATAAGTATGCCTCTTCAACATCAAATTATTGCAGTATTGGGTTTCTAGCTAGATGTTCTTCCTTGTCAATATTTGTGAATCCCATTGTTCACAGGTACTCATAAAAATGATTTTTGGAGAAAGATATCTTCTACTATTCAAAACAAAGATGCTCCTTAGAAGGGTCGTTGGCTGACTCTAGCAGGTAGGATAACTATGATAAAGTCAATTTTATAAGTAATTCCAATTTATATGATGTTTTTTCTTAAAATGCCTAAAGGGATTATTCTTGACATTGAAAAGAGACTCACAAAATGATAGAACATTACATTATATAAAACTTCTCTCCCAAAAATTCATGCAAATGATCATGCAAGAGATCAAGCACATTGAACATGCAAACTATTTCCTTTTAGAAAAATCCAGACATATTGTCGAATCTTCTATTCTTATCATCCTTTTGACTTCTTTGAAATTCACCTACTTTAAATCTACTTTCTTTAAAACAATTTTGATGACACATAGACTATCGGATCCTTCTGAGTCATGATATACACTTTAGAGTCTCTTTGATGCATCATTGTGAATCTTGGTGACACGTGTAACAAAGGCACATTGAAATACATTAGCATTCCTTGTGAATCTTTTGAGGTTTTCTCACCATTAGATGAGACTCTTGATCAGATAACTCCGCAGACTCCCTCTATATGAAGCCAGGCCCACTTTGATGACTCATACAATACTAACCAATCGTGCATCAAGAGAAATTTGTCAATGATGAAGCTTCAAAATGATGTGTCATTATGACACCTATCTTTCAAAAAGGGACTTCACTAATTTATTTTCCTTTCGATTCATAGAGAGCCCACCAATGATGACTCAATGTCACATGTCTCCTCGGAGGGTCTAGAAACTTGTATCAACTTCAAAAAACTTTTGGAAGTGTGAGGCTCCACTGCATGGCATCATCCTCATCAATTTTGATTCGGCGGTCCTGTTGCTTCCCTTCGCTGAGTCTTTAGTACATGGGTCCTACTTCATAAGATGACTCATTTAAATCAACAAATGGCGTGATAGGAAAATTTTTTAGAATTGACAATAATTTCTTGTTGCGAGATATTGACAAGTGGTAACCATTGTGACAAATTTGATAGTTTGTCACTAACTTTCGGCTAAACAAGAGGTTTGCTAACTACTAAAACCACTAAAAACTTTCTTTTTGATTCATTACTTATCCATTTTGGTGTTTTGATGCTTTCTAAAACCTGAGAACCATCGAACCATCCTCCTTGCTTGCTTTTTGACATTTCAGTGAAATCTCGAACCTTGGAACCTCTTCCGATGTTTCAGCAAGTTCGTAAACTGACAAACTTGCTAAAACTTATCTTCTTTCACTTGTCTTTTTTCCTTCTTTAGAAAATTGATAAAACTTTAAACTTTCAAACCTTTCAGCAAGTTCCCAAGTTCGCGAACTTGTTGAATTGCCGAAACACAAAGGCATTAGGCTTTACAAGGTTTAAGGTAATTTTAGCCTTTTGATAGGTTTGCGAACCCGCAAACTTGCCGAAAGGTAATACTTTTAACATTACAAAAACTTAGGAAGTTTGGTTTTTATGGACTTAGGATTTTCATAGATTTCAAGATGATTTCTTAGGACTTAGGGAGGGATACAAGAAATAGGAAGGGGTACAAACAAGGGCAATAACACAATATTTGCAATATTTGGGACAGGAAAATGAAGGTCCCAACACAACCATAATAGAATATTTGATATTACTATGCACATACTTTATGAGGGCCATACTAGTTCCAACTCTATGTCACCTTTTGTGTCATGATCTTATTTACACTAGTTTTTACATGGTATCATTTATATACTTTCTAAGGGCCACACCGGTTCCAACTCCACATTGTCTTATGTGTCATTATCTGATTTGTGCCAATTTTTACATGGTGTCATGCATAAACTTTCTAGGGGCCACACTAGTTCCAACTTCACATCACTTAATGTCATAATCTCATTTACTTTAGTTTTTACTTTTTGCTATGCACATACTTTGTGGGGGCCACACTAGTTCCAATTTCATATTCCTTATGTGTCATTATCTCTTTGATATTAGTTTTATCTTTTGCCATGCATATAATTTGTGGAGGCCACACTATTGCCAACTCCACATTGCCTTACATGCCATGACACATTGTTCTAGCTTTTACATCTCATTATAGTTACACTTCACACTTGTTGCATGTTTTGAATGATGATTATGGACTTTTAGCACCAACACTTAATACATGTATAGCTAATGAATTATGTGCAATTGTGAGAAATTATGTTTGTTGTAGGTATATAGAGATATTGAAGCATCATTTGAAGATCCAATAATGTATCCCTTCATGCTTGTTTATTGCTTACTACATATTTACTCTGGCATGCATGCTTTATATAGATTCATATACACATCAAAGTGGGGCAAAATGTAAGTGATAAAGTGTATAAACTACACATTTACACCTTTATTTTACATCACTTTGTACAAAATACCATAAATACACAATTGTAGTGCTCAATTTGACCTATTTGGCACACAAATTGACTCTACCAATAACCCATTAGCTAAATTCCATTACAAACCACCTTTGTAAGGATCAATCCACATCTCAGATTATTTGACACCCTAGATTAGGTCATGTGGTTTAACTTAGTCCACCTATTCAAATTTCAAATCTCACACCCCAAAGTGAACCTTTTTTGGAAACCATCTATTATCCAGTTGGCCTACACACTAAAAAATTCTAATTGAGCAACTATGAACATGTATTTATAGACATCTTATAGGTCATTAGCATCCATCAAGTAGAAACAAGAATCACTCAAAGACAATTGATGAACTAGAACATTGAAAGTTAAATTCTGCATTAAAGGCACTAGATCTCTTTGTCAGTCCACTAGATCTACATCCACATTACATACATGGCATGCCTACAACAACTTGTTCATCTCTAAGGGCTTGACTACTACCAAGACAAGATTAGAATTCCTCATTTTGTCTTAAAGCATGCTCCATGTGCTTCTACTTGCAAAACCCCATTCGAAAACAAGTCAAAAAATGAAGATGAAAAGATTCAAAAGGTTACATCAACAAAAGATTGGGTGGCATCACATAGACTAATCTACATGATATGATTCAATGTGGAACTAGGCCACATTGTGTGACTTTGTCCATAACAACATTATCTAAGCAGTTATGTCACATCACTTTGATCACAATTCTATATCCATATTCCTAATTTTGATTATCTATGGCAACACATCAATTATTGATCCAAATCTTATTGTTTAGTCATTTAATATTAAGTCTAAATTACCCTAGGGAAATGCTCATTTTCTCTACTATATTTTATATTTATATAACATCCAATGATTAACTTTTATATTGGATTCTACTTTAAAAAACAACAAAGAAAACCATACCACATACCAAAATTCAGGATTTCCTTGCGGCCATAGCTTTTGTGCGTGTTGCTGAAGTGAACCAGAAGTTAGTACTGCTGGGAAATTCATGGCCTCGCCATCTGAAAGACCAACGGCCTTGGAATACCCATCAAATCTACGAGAAATGGCTCTTTCTTTTACTTGGGGTGGAAGAGTGAAGAGATCTCGAGAAGCTGAGTCCACAGCGTGTAGAAGCTCCTCTTCCACTCCATGATTCACCACACGGAAAGCTCCCCATTGTTGGCACGCTTCTTTTACTTGATTGCACAGCCTCTGAATTTCAGGATCACCTTCTTCCACCTCTGATTGAAGAGCAGAAACATCTATTATTGGGAGCTCGGCCTCTGAACAAGCCATACTCGCTGGGACAGATGAAAATTTTAACACAGATGGATTAGGACTTATGATGATGAAATAGAAATTATTTTTTTCAGCACGAGAGAGGTCAAGTGTACCTGACAATAACGTGTACCTGCCACGAGCTTCTCCATTGAAGGGAAGAGAATAAAATATTAGTCGGTCAGATGCAAGGATTAATCATACAATGTTTTTTAATAGAAAATGACTTGTTCCCTTCGGAGGTTCTATGATATGCCCCATCATAGTTGTCATGTAGAGACATGTATGTCCATATATCTTTCCTTTAAAGGATTTTTGAATCCCTAAAATAAATATAGAGCAAATCTAGTCAAAGCTCATCAATTTCAATAATTGGTATTAGAGTTAGATTCTAGTGTTGATCATAAAGATCATTGCTAAATCTAAAAGGTTGTGAGAATTTGTTTTCTATAACACACTTTGAATTAAAGTGAACAACATTAATATAAGCTTGTAATTGAAGGAAATAAATTCATGATTCTAAATAAAGAGAAGGCTTTCGTATTAATAAATATTAAAGAAAAAAGGGGCTTGTGTTAATATTTTTTAAGTTCTTAATATATATATAGAACCAAAAATGATTTTGGCAGGTTAGCATTTTTTTTGGAGAAGTTTTACAGAATGACAAATAGCATATTAAGTGCCATCTTCATTAAGTTGATTGGTGATGACAACTATAGAGAATGACATCACAAGATGAAAAACATATTTCTCTTGTTGGACCTCACCTCCATTGTCAATAGGACATCATCTACAAGAAGAATTAGACAATAAATCAATCCAAGCACTAGCCTTAATAAACTTGTCTATTGGTGGTACATTGATAGAAAATGTGTAGAATACATCTACACCAAAGGAAGCTTGTGATGCAATCACCACAATATTTGAGCATAACAATGATGTAAGCGTAGACATGCTTCAAATTCAATTATACAATCTAAGAATGAGCTTATTGGTACCTAAGCATATCTCAAAGCTTAGGTATTTTAAATCATCTCATTAAGCTAATAAAAATCTCATCTCCATAACTCTTAATAGTTTACCAAAGTCATTTGAGAATTTCAAGACTATGCTCGCATTGAGTGGAAAATTAGCAACCTAGAAATTCAATGCTTTGGAGGGTCTACTATTGTAACATGAAGAAATGCTTGATAGAGATGATGAAGTTGAATCAAAAAATGCTTTTAACCCTAAGTTCAAGGGCAAGAAGCCTCAATGGAAAAAACATCTTGTTATGGATAATGATAAGCAAAGGAAAGGATAGCAATGGTATAATTGCAATCATGCTAGTTATTTTGAGTGCTAATGCTTCAAGAGGAAGAAAGATATGAACAAAAGTAAATAAGAAGGTATGATGGTTGACTTTGATATTGTAGATGATGAAAGTCATAGATTATTTTTAGTAGATGCTTCCAAAAATGTCAAAAATGATGATGTTATTCAGGTGCTACTCGTCACATGGTTGGTAATATTGACAACTTGAAAAATCTAATGAAGCAATCAAGAGATACTGTTACATTGGTAGATGATTCACAAATGCATGTTTAAGGGGTTGGCTAAGCTCCTCTCAATATTCCAACCCAAAGTAAAACATTTATTGCTAATGTTTTACTTGTTCCAGGACTAAATAAAATTATTATCTTAGTTAGCTAGATCATTGCCAAAAACATAAAGTGTCTTTTTCAACAAGGAACTAATAAGGTATTTGATAGTGAAGGGAAATTGGTATGTGATGGACATATGACAAGAGGACTATTTTATTTAAGGGCAAACTCCTCTAAATCCTTAGTTTCAAGTGTTGTTTCAAGAAAATAATTGTGGCATGAAAGGCTTGGCCATTTCAACCTCAAGTCACTAAAGGAAATGTTTAGTTAGAATATAGTATATGGTCTTCCACCCATCACTACAAAGAAGTGTGTCTATGAAGCCTATGTTAGGGGTAAGCAACATAGAGAAAAGTTTCATTCTAGGAAAGCTTGGAGAGCTTCCAAAAAGTTGGTGTTAGTTCATTCTGATCTTTGTGGATTGATGAAGATAATTTCCATGGGGAAATCTTGATATTTCATGACATTCATTGATGAATTTACTCAAAAGGTATAGATCTACTTTTTAAAGAACAAGTCTAGAGAATTTGATGTTTTCAAGGAGTTTGTACACAAAGTTGAGAATGAATGTGAAAAAATTAAAATGCTAAGATCAGATAATGGGGGAGTAAACCTCAAACAAATTTCTCAACTATTGGAAACAAAAGGGAATTAAAAGAAAACCCTTAGCTCCATATACTCCACAAAAATGGAGTAGCTAAAATAATGAATAGGACACTTCAAGAAAAAGCTAAATCAATGCTCAAGGCTTGTAATCTTGAAGATACCTTATAGTGAGAAGCAATTCATATAGTAGCTTATTTGATTAATCAAAGTTTGACTAAAAACTTGGAAAACATCTCTCCAAAAGAAGGATGGTCAGGTAGGAAACCATCAATTAGGAATTTGAGATTATTTGTGAGCATTGCCTATAAACACATTCCAAAACAAAAGAGAAGAAAATTTGATGATAAGAGGAAAAATGCATCTTTGTTGTATATGATGACTCTAGTAAAGCATATTGATTGTATGATCCCAAGGAAAACAAACTTCACATCTATAGAGATGTCATTTTTGAGGAATATTGTCACCATCCAAGTGTTTTCCATATTGATTTGATAGAAGATAAATATGACAGTGATACATCATCATACTCATCGAAAAGGTTGAGCTATAACAAAAAAGTATTTTTGAATCAATAGAAGAAAGAGAAGGAACTCATGAGACAAAATTAACCTCATTGTCCACTCCACAATCTAATGTTCCTCTAAGGAGATTGAACAAGAAAGGAAGACACCCATCAAATTGTAGGACTATGAGGCCAATTATGCATTGATGACAACTAGTGTAACTACTCATGAACCAATCTCATTTGAAGAAGTAATAAAAGAAGAAAAATGGCAAAGTGCTATGAATCTAGAAATGGATTCAATTCATTAGAACCATACATGGGAGTTGGTACCTTTCCCTATTGGTGAAGAAGCCTTTGATTGTAAATAGAAGTTCAAAATCAAGTTCAAATCTAATGGCTCAATTGACAAGCACAAAGCAAGATTGGTAGCTAAAGGCTCGTAACAAATTTAAGGTGTTGATTACAAGGAAAACCTTGCTCTAGTTGCAAAGATAATCATGATTAGAACATTGTTAGCACTTGCTTCTCAACAGAATTGGAAACCCACCAAATGGATCTCGAAAGTGCATTCCTAAATGAAGATTTGACAGAGGAGGTATATGTGACAACCTCTTGGTTTTGTTGAAAAAGGAAAGGAACATGTGCTATGCCACCTAAAAAGGAACTATATAGTTCGAAATAGACTATGTGATCCTATTATAAAAAAAATGATAAGTACATTCTTCAAATGGGATTTTATAAATATGATGTTGATCCAAATTTATACATTATTTTTTCTTATCACAACTATTGTTCATTGTGTTGTATGTCAATGATTTTCTCATTACTAGGAATGATCAATCATATAGATGAAGTGAAAGAAGTTATGAAGACAAATTTTAAAATGTTTGATCTTAGATTAATTCATTACTTTCTTGAAATTGAAGTGTGGAAAACACATGGGAAAATATTCCTCTCTCAAATGAAGTACACCTAAGAAATTATTACATGGTTCAAAATGCAAAATTACAAAGCTTCACGAACACCAATGGAGATGGGAACTATGTTGATTGAAGACCCAGATGGTAAAATAGTTAATGAAGCACTACATAGGAGTTTGATAGGAAATTTATTTTACTTTACTACTCGTCCAAACATATCATATGTAGTTGGAATCTTATTGTAAAGACCACTCCATTAAACCAGAATAAAATAATATTATTCAAATAAAATAATGCAAAAAAGGGAACAAATTAAAACAATCCTAAATAAACACAATTCATGAATCAAATATCTCTCTTCTCAATATGTATATTCAAATAAAATAATATTATTGAAGCTACTCGACATTAGCTTAGAGTAAAAATAGGACTGTGTCCTTTACAACATTATACAACAATGAGTTGCACTATGTAATATCACTATTGAACTTGGTGGAGAGAGTGTCATTCCTACCATTTCCACATCAAGTCAATTAATTAATCCCAATAATATTTAATAATCATTTAAAATTCAAATTAAATATTAGAAAAAAATAAGGGTTGTGACATCCTTCCCCTCTTGGAAGAATCATCATTCCGATGATCTAAAAATCAAATCAAATTAAGTACATACTGAACTATAAGAAAGTCCCATACCTTTCCAACCTTGTTTTGCCTTAATGTTACAACCTGTCCACCTAGCAAGGATGTTGATTTACTCCAAGTACCTATTGCTCAAATAACAAAGTCCCTGTGTCTAACATTCATACACTTGCAAGCACACTCATAAGCAAAATTTTAATATCCTTTTGAACTAGATAGAGATAATCACATTATAAAATACATTATGAGCATCAAGTAGGAATTACACAAAGTGCATCACTTGCATAGAGTAAGAATACAATCATTAGAAAGTAACCATAGCATACAAGATTTCATAATATCCTAAATAACATAGACATCAAGATTTTCTTCCTTATCTATAAGACAAAATGAGAACACTTATCCAATCAACTCCTAATTCTAGGTCATCGACAAATGACTCTTAAGAAACTTTATCTTACATTCCACAAGGTTGATTTGATAACATCTTACCATTGTCTTTCTTTTTCTCCAAGAATTCATTCCATTATGGTTTCACCCCTTTAGAGAGATCTCTCAACTCAACATTTCACCATACTTCCACACCATCTCCAATGGTTGAGCAATCCACTCAAGATCCTTAGTTCAATCTCAATTCTAACACCATTAATTTCCAACTCAGATTCCTTTATCCTCATGATTAACCCTCTTAGCTTCCATCAGTCTTTAATGCATGTGCTCAAGTATAAACACTCTTAGTAAAAAGACTCGAGGTCTTAGAACTAAACCTAGAGTGCTCTCAAATATAGTGAACAAAGTCTATTCATTTGCTAGGTTCTAAATTCAACCATCCAAGATTCCAACTCACCTAAGAAATCTTCAACCCCAAAACTAGGGTCTCCAAATCATCTGATGCACCTGTACTATCAGGCCATCTAACAGGTTTGCATTACTATAATGCAACCTTAAGCGTAGAAGACTTGAGCTTGAGTGCTAAACCTAGAATCACTTTGATACCACATATAAAGACCACTCCATTAAACTAGAGTAAAATAATATTATTCAAATAAAATAATGCAAAAAGGGAACAAATCAAAAAGATTTCCCAAATAAACACAATTCATGAATTAAATATCTCTCTTCCCAATATGTATATTCAAATAAAAGAATATATAGAAGCTACTTGACATTAGCTTAGAGTACAAATAGGACTGTGTCCTTTACAACATTATACAACAATGAGTTGCACTAGACAATATCACCATTAAACCTAGTGGAGAGAGTGTCATTCCTACTATTTCCACATCAAGTCAATTAATTAATCCCAATAATATCTAATAATATTATTTAAAATTAAAATTAAATACTAGAAAAAATAAGGGTTGTGACACTTATCTTGATTCATGACTCATCCAAAAGAAAGTGATTGGTTAGTTACAAAGAAATTTTTTTTATCTTCAAGGAACACCAAACTTTGGATTAGATTATTAGAAGAATGAAGATTTCACACTTGCTCTAGTTTTTCAAATTTAAATTGGGTAGGATGCATAGGATTTAGGAAATTAACCCTTGATTACTACTTCAATCTTAGATCTACCATTATTTCATGGAGTTGTAAGAAGCGACCTAATGTTGCATTGTCATCCACTGAAGCTAAGTACAAGGTAGTTGTTGTAGCTCAACATGTGAAGCAATATGGCTTAGACAACTTCTTAAGGATCTTCATCACCCACAACCTAATCCCATTATTATGAATTGTGATAACCAAAGTGTGTTGAAGATGTCCAAAAGTCCAATGTTCTAGGCTTACACAAAGCATATTGAAGTACATCATCACTTCATTTGTGACGTTGTTCTCAATAAGGAAATTGAGCTAGTGTATACACCAACCGATGAGCAACTTGCAGATGTCTTCACCAAACCTTTGGGAAAACATAAGTTTGTATACTTTTGAGAAGGTATTAGTGTTGAATGTTCTTTATTTGTACATGGGTAGCTAATGTATACAAGAGAAAATGATCCTAGGAGAATAAACCAAAGCAATATTGACCTATTCTACTCAAATCCTAATGTAACCTCAAGATTGAGCAAATAATGGAATGCATGCAACAAAAGAAGTTAAACCATAAAACTCAAATGAAAACCTTTCTTGTGTGGATGTGATCTTGATGTTGGATTGTATGTAGATGGTTCCTCAAATGGACAACATAATATTGCATCTCATGGAGTCTTCGAAATGGCTTGGGATGGTTTGGATTTACAAAATTTTGGGATGACAATTGGATGGATGAGATTGATTGGGGAGATCAATGGTGAGGTTGATTGAGAGATTTGGAGAGATGAGAGCTTTCCAAGAAGCAAGATGTGATTGGAGGATGAGGGATGTCCTTGGATCAAGTCCAAATAAAGGGTAGAAAAGTGGTCTTTGAAGAAGGGGATGGTCAAGATCAAAAGAGGACAAAAAGGGCCTTTGTACAAAGGACTTGTCTATGCTTTTGTAAGAGGCCCATGTGGTCTTATACAAAAGCCATACCTTTGTACACTTTGGGGGATGTGGATGATTTTAAGGGGTTGACTAAGGGCTAGGAATGTGCAAGTAGGGGATTGGGTAGTTAATTAGGTTTAGTTCACTTAATGAAAAGTGAATAAAATAGAGGGATTAAATAAACATAAATATTTATTCAATTCATGGGATAGGAAATAGATATTAGATAAATAGAAATATTTATCTAATGTTAGGACTATAGGAAAGGGATGATAAATTATTAATTAACCATTTATGCTAGGGATAGGTATGGATGTATGTAACATCCACATTCTAAGTTCTTTTGATAAGGAATCATTTTTGACATTTATATATAAACTAAACTAAGAATAGTTTTAAAATGATAATATCACCATTTGATATTTTATCCTGTATTACTCACAACTGGTAAGTTTTCCTATCAAGAATCATCTACTATTTCAATGAAACTCTATTTCATGACAAACTTGTATCGATATAGTTAGTTGGCCTTATATTGAAACTCACTCATTGAGGTGACTGGTTAATAAGACTCTATAGTTAAACATAGTTGGTGAGGATAAACTACAAGAATATGACAATATCCAAGTCGAGTTGGGGTGGGTGAACATTATGACTATGTTCATTGCGAACATCTATTTATATTGAAACTTTGGCCAAAGTAATGCATTCATTTTCTGCATGCATTGTTGGTTCACTATATTTGGATTGCACAACCTATCAGAAATCATACTTAGCTAGAGGGTATCTAGGGTTGTATGGTTGATAGAGTTGTGTAGGATACACCACTATGTACTCGGGAAAGGCAAATTACCACTAGTCACCTAAGGTCTATATCCCTCGTGAAGGGAAGGGCCACTTCCTATGTGGAAGATGCGTGGGAGACAGCTGGTCTATGGATGGAGGTAAATCACTGGAAAGATACTCTCTCTACAAGAAGAAAACATGCCAGGGCTTGTGATAAAGATGTCAGATATTCAAAAGGAATAATTATACCAAATTTGTTTATGCAATTGATTTACTTTTGCAGATATTGTAATTGAGAAAGATAATATAATTTATTGTATTTTGTAAAGAGAAATCTTGTAATTGTAGTTACTTGATTATATGTTAAATAAAAGAAAAATTTTCTCTCATTTTTACCTTGTTGAATTACTCTATGGTAAATTTTTGGTTTTACTATGTTTTTAGAATGTAGATTTTACAATGTAGGTGTAGATGAATAGTGAATAATACATGAATAGTGATTTTGACAATAAATTATTGTTTAATCACGGTTTGAAGGGGAATTGGATTATTAATTAAATAAATGAGGATTTATCCAATTAATGGGTTAAATGATGTCTTGATTAGGGTTGAATGGTGTCAAGATGAAAAGTGGTCAATTTTAGGTGTCTACATTTTGCCCCTATTTGAGATGGTGTTGTGAAGCATCATCATTTCAAAGAGAGATAAAATATAGCACTAGATGGATAGAAGAATATGGTAAGATTAGGGATAAATATGCCTTAGCCACTTGAAGCGAGAGTGAAAAGGAGATATGATGATAGGGATGATGCCCCCTTAAGAGGGTAGGAAGGTTCAAAGAATAGGGGTGCGCTCTTGAAAGGATGAAGATGGCTAGATTTAGATAGATGAGATTGGAATTAAATAAAAATGGATTTGAAGGATAGGATAGAATGGATTCATGAGATTGGAGGAAAGGGAGGATGGTCAATAAATGAATGGGTAGGGATGGGGAAATGGATGGAGAAGGATGCAAATTGATGGGGTGATAGAGATGCATTATGTTGTACTGTAAAATGAGAGCCATCCTTTTTTGATATGGCATGAGACGTTATGCACCAAGGTATAAGGAACTAGGGTGACAATGTGTCCCATTTGTAAAAGAATGCCCTGACACATCACAAGGCATTTGATGACCTTGCAGGGTACTATGATAAGACAACTAATATTTGCACTAGCAACCCTATGCCATATAGTACCATGATATGGAAAACTATGATACTGTTGTGGCAGGTAGGTTACAGGGACTGATACAAGATACAAGATAAAAAGATAATGCACACACACAAGAAAGCATGCATGTGCACAAAGATACACAGACAAACATGATGTTTCCCCTGGTCAAGATGAAAATCCAAAGATTGATGGATTAATGATGTTGGATTGTGTTGTTGTCGATCAGAACAACATGAGGATTAGGAACGATATATCTCGATGATGATGATGGATGTTGGATTAAAGGCTTGTAGAAAGGTTGGGAACAAGACCATGGATGTTTCTTCTTATTTTATTTGCATGAAAAGTAGAAACAAGGGCATCCAACTTTGGATCTATCATCTATTCATCTATCCATTTAGAACAAGGATTAGACTTTCTCATGATTCAAGAAAAGAGAAAGGTAGCAATATACACTTATCCTCCTCATACTTCTTAACATCAATGGATGCTAATTGACTCAGAATCAAATAAAATGCATTCAAATGTTATACCACAAAGTACCTATCTTTCTTTAATGAATCTATTTTTTTTTCAAGTACAATTTATTTACCAAACTCTTTACTTGGTAGGTCATACCAATTCTTTTCCAAAGAAGATATATGATGGCCTCCTTAGAAACATTTAGTAGGACAAAATTTGCAAGACACAACCAAATAGTTCCCCGTGCCTTTTTATTCAACCTATTCCAACAATCATCAAACATATCACATGGTTTATTTTCATTTGAAACAACTCTCCACTTATCTCTCTTCAAGGAGATCCTCTATCTTTAATTTTTATAACTTGTAACCAGATTTATTAATCTCTAAATGAGAGGTAGAAGCCATAGTCTCCAATCTTATATTTGCAAAAGCATTCAAACAAAGAACTCCCACTATAGAAAGAAAACTTCAACACTCAAAGAAAGGAATCCCATTCTTAACAGAACTAATGGGTTTGATACCAAATGTTGATAAAACAAGGTAAGTTAGTATAAATGTTAGCCCTTAAAAAATTTCTATAGATCTAAAGTTTGTTAATACAACACTGGATTACCCATTAAGAGATCATATAGAAGCAAAAAGAAACCAACAAACTATGATAAATAAACACATGGCACCAGATATATGTGGAGAAACCCTTTCAAGAAAAAATACACCATCAAAGAGATGCACAAGTATGTGTTAATCTTCAAACACAAGAGTACATATGCAACACACTTTCTCCTTTCAATTTGATAGCATTATAGTAGCCATTGTACACATGTGAAATCTCTATAAAACTCACTACTTCAACCTCTCATGCATGTGAAAATATAAATAGAAACATAAAAAAGGTATAATTACAATAACATGGATACCAAAACCATGGGCCGAGAAAACAACACGAAAAGTGCCAAAAAAGATAAAAAAGGAAGAAAAAAAGGGGGCACTACCCCCAAACCCCATCCTCCCTTGCACAACCTTCAACTCCAACTAACAAGGACAACATGGAAGGGGGGCCTTCAAATCTACTTGTCACATACATAAGATTGCAATTAAATGTAACACAAGCCTAATAGTTAATGCAAAATTGCAAAAGTGTTTTTGACTCTTGAAACCCCAAAATTTAAAATGGAGGTAGGTTTTTGAAAGTAAGAAGCACATTTACATTCAATTTGCAAATGTGTTCATGAAACTCAAAATCCTTTAATAAAGGGGATTTCAAGGGGGACACAAAAGTTTGTGAAGTGTTTCAATTGTTTGAAATCCTAAATATGTAAAGGTCTATGTTGAAAAGCCTTTTGTTTGTGGGAAAGCATGGATTTAAGGCATGATGATAGTAAAGGTTACAAACTAATCATGATCCCAAAAGTCCATGTGGGCACAAAATATAAGTCAAAGTTACTTATAAAAGCTAATTTATGGAGAAAAAACATCCAATACACTTCATCACTTCATATACATAGAGTGTAAAGATGTATTTAATTATCAAACCCCACAAATTAGTGAATGGAAGTACAAACACATGTCATACAAGCTATTAACAAGATGCCTTAAACAAATTCAATCTTATAGAAGGTGCTGATTTGGGATATATGAGAATGCTGACATAAAATGGATTCATTAGAAAAGTTTTAAAATATTTAAATAGATATAAGTGGTAATTTTTTTTATCATGATTGTTATATTAGACATGAATACAAAGTGTGGAGCTCAGGCAAGGCATACAAATTACTCGATACTATAAAAATGTAATCTCATGGAATGCATTGAATGCTAGATAGATTGAAAATGCCATTGAAACTCTTAAGTAATTGTAACTAGCATGTGTAAAGTCCAATTCCACAATGGCATGATGATAGTAAAGGTTGTTGTTTGCTCAAAATTGTGACTTCGATTGCCTGGGACTGTCAAGTTGGATTTCGGCATGCACATGCACCCTTCCCTCCTTGTCATGGGGTGATCCGCCACATCACTCTCGCTCACATGGAAGTAGCCAGTCAAGAGGAGGTGAGACACGACGGGGGTTTGGCTCATTGAAGAACTGGACTTTGCAGAGAGGGGTCGACAAGTACTGTGGCCTTTGTTGTTGTGTGCTTAGTTGTATGTTTCATTCGATTGTTGTTGTAGTTGAGATAACCCTATGACCCAAAGGGTCACTAGTTTCTCTTCTTTTGTTTGGATTTCTAAGATTCCACCTCTGTGTGGGTAAGCGATTGTTCTCATTGATGTCCTCTTGTCTTTGTAAGTGTTGTAAGAGTTCTTGTTGTATCTGGCATTGTCTAGTTTCTTCTAGCAATAGGAGGACAAATGGGTCTCCTTGTGGTAGAACAAATGTCTCTTGTTGTGGTCTTAGATGGATCTCTTGGATCTCATCACGGATAGCCCTCACCCACTCTCTTCTCACTCCTAAGCACAGTCGTGAATTAGGATAGACATAGTTGTATGATTGCTAACCTTAACCAGATCTGGGGTTTTGACCTAGGGTTTAGTTGACCTAGTGTCAGACTTTGCATTTTGACTTGTTTTTACCTCGTGATGGGATCGAGGGTTTGATTGGATCGTTTAACTGTGGTTACCTCATGATGGTATCAAGGGTTTTCTATTTTATCTATTTTAGGGTTTCTATATGCATGGAAACTAAATGATGTGTAAAACATCTTTTTTGGTATTTTTGTATTTTGGAAATAGAAAGTGCTTTTAATCTATAAAAGGGAAATATGTATGCAATCTAATATGACTTTTCTAATGCAAAGTTAACCTATGTTTTTTTTGTGTTTTCGATGATTTTAATGTAATCTAACATAAAGAAAAGTGAGAATGCTTTTTCTAACAATTTAGATCTAGGAATATGAAAGCAACTAATCTAACATGCAAGATCTAATTATCAAGGAAAAAATAATGTTTTATTGTTCCCAAGATCAAATTTGATTCTCTAATTACTATTAATTGAACAAAAAAAAATGAAGGAACCTAAGAGAAATGAAGATTTGTGGACTCCACTACCCTCAGTAATCCTTGTAATTAGCAACCTTGAATCCTTTTGTGGTAGCAGGTGATCCTCTTAACAATAAAATGACACAAAGAAGCAAAAAGAAGCTTTGATGAAGCTTGTATGAGCTCAATGAGAGATTGGATTGAGTACAATGGCATAGAATGAAGTAGTGTGACACTACTTGGTTGAACAAATAAAGAAAAAGGTGCTTTCGTCTTGCAAGAGCATTTGAATGCTAAGTTGGAGAGAAAAACTGGCAAGAGTTGTGTGCACAATGAAATTGCCTCCCTTTATGCTTGAGGGAGGGGGGTATTTATAGGTTTAGAAGAAGGGATTGATTGAAGAGTTAACTCATTTGATTGATGAGTTAACAAAGATGATTGGGGAGTTAACAAGGTTGATTACCTAGTGAACTTAGCTGATTAGAGAGTGATGAAGCAAAGATAGCTTATCACTGGAGAGAAAATGGAGGTGAGGGAATGCATGAGATTGATTGAAGAGATAATTATGCATGTGTGGGTGCATGAGATAGTTAACTCTATATTAGGGATCAAAAATCATGCAAACTAGAAGAAAAATAGGTGAAAACGGAGCAAAAATGAGTGAGAAACTCAAGTTTTTTTGCAGCTGCAAAAATAGCAGGGTTGCCCCTTTTGCTAGTAGGGTCACCCTTGGGTGACCATGGGTCTCCCAGGGGGTGACCCTAGGTTTCCTGGGGGAGATCCAGGCTGGACAAGGTCAGAAGCAGAAAAACAGGCTGGGAGATGCAAAAAGAGAAGAAAAGGAGGGGTTATGCTTCAAGAAATAGGTTAGTCATGTGGAAGAATCCAAATCTCCACTTGTGTCTATAGGATCTCTCGGGGGAGATTTGGATTGGTTCAACGAAACTGAAAACTGAAAGTGGGAGATGGACAAGGAGACCTTTAGAAGGCTTCTAGGAGGTGTACTAGAGGAAAAACATAGGGGAGAGGTGAAAACTCACCTACAAGACACTCACAAGGCTTAGGAGCAAGGTTGAAATCTCAGAAAATGCAAGTCGACAAGTGTTGAAAAGGATCGCAAATGGGGAGATAGAGAAATTGACAAAGAAGAAACAACATAAGACAAGAAAGAGGACACATCATCAAGAGGTTTCTTGCTTAAAGGACATTATTCCATGCTTACATGTACATGACAAGGATTTGAATCATCATAGGGGTCCTCGTGGAGGCTGTGCGTGATTTTTGTGCTTATATATTTGCCCCCTCGGGGACAGTAATCTACATGAAAGATAGGTACCATTCTCGAACTAGGCCTTACCTATTGTCAATTTTCCCACAATTTGTACCTGCAATAACTAGTATTAGTCCGGCATTTAAATATATCAAAATAAATAATGAAAACTGAAATGACGAACTTATCATGGATCGTTTGAGTTCAACTAGTTGCTTGCCTTTGTCAGTTTAGACTTGTAGGGATGAGAGCATGTAAAACAATGCACAAAACAGATGCATAAAAGCAAAGAACAAATCTAAAAATGCATAAATGAACTAAGCTTAGGGCAAACAAAGCAAGCCAAATTGTGAGATCGGAGCAAAACGGTGATGAAATCATTCGTGTGAGCAGTCGGTAGAAAGATATCATTGAGGAGATCGTAGAGATGGCTGCCTCTTCTTCAACCACAGAGAATCGAGTATGCAATCAATGAAAAACCCTTCTCTAAACCCTATCTTGAATTTTGTGAAAAATCTCTTAAAAATATCCATTTTTGGTTATTTTCTCTGTTGCCTTGTGTTCGTCTCATCGTTTAGAGCAAGATTGGTTTTTTTGTTTTCTAAAATTGGTCAAAAAATGAGGTTTTTAGAGTAGTTTTTGGTTGAGGGATCCTCCTTTAGGGTCACCCATTTTGTCAGGCAGGGTCAGCTGGGGGAGATCTTGAAAAAAAGTAGGGTCGCCTGGGGGAGATCCTGAAAAACACCTAGGTCGCCCGGGGGTGACCCTATTGGACTAATTTTTGACTGCATTTGATGTTGTTTAACACTCGTTTTACTATGATTTGACATGATTTGGTCACTGTATTTACCTATTTATTGCAATTTTGAAGGTTTATACACTTTTTTTGTCTAAGGTTTTCTGCAGTTTTATGATTTTTAGTGATTTTACGAGTTTACGAGATCTAATCTAAAGTTGTCTTCTAATTTTGGAGGACATGCGTATCAAATGGAATGCCTGCCGAGAGTAGGGATGTCTCTTAGGCATATTTTCTTCATTGAGTACTGAGGATCATGCTATATTGAAGAGGGTAGGTCTAGCTAGAGTTTGTCATGTGCTTGTGATTCATCCTGTATCTCGCATATGTTATGACATTTTGACCTACTGGGATGTCAATAGAAACACATTTAGGTTCCCATAGATTTCTGGAGAGTGGACTATCACTATATATGATGTGTATCGCATACTTGGGGTTCCTATGAGAGGACAACCTTTGGCTCTTCTAGTTAGAGAGTCCTATGAGGACAAGGCTTCTTGGGCTACATTTATGGGGGTCAATCACCCTGGGGACCAGACAGGAGTTCAACTTACTTTCATGCCACGACTTTGCATCCCACTCTTGAGGAGGTTCCTGATTGGATTGATTGCTTCAAGGCTGTCAGGAGACAAGGCCTCAGCTCATCTAAGATGGTGTTAGGAACCCATCATTGGTGAGATTGAGGAGGGTACAGTTTACCCTTGGGGTCCTAACATTTTGTACATGGTTTACAAAGATTTCTATTGGATTTCATGGTGAGGGGCTCTAGATTTTAGCCACTCTTCTTTGATTATGGCATGGATATTTGAGCACATGAGGCCCTATCAGAAGTTCATTCTGCTTCTAGATAGGCAACTATTGAGAGCGGCAAGGTGGATGCATGTTGGTCACTTTGATGCTACTTTACCCACTGTTGCTACTCTTACAGATGAGGATGTGATTTTTTATCCTTATCGCAATATGGAGGGAGCTTGGGCCTGAGATGGTGAGATCAAAGAGTATTTCACGAGGTATCTGAGATCACAGACTGCAATGGTCTGGTGGAGGCTCATCAAGTTGATCGTGTCTTACATCAGTTTGGTGAGGATGTCCCTGAGGACTTGCCCCTAGTGTGTACTTGTTACAGGATCATTCAAGAAATGGGTGAGATTGGACAGACAGACGTCATTTGGACTCCTTTAACTCTAGGCATTTTCATTACTAGGGTCTCTAGTGGAGGACAGAGGAGAGGGAGAGGGACTCCTTCTCGATCTCTGATTGTGACTATTGACTCAGAGTCCATTGATGAGGACTACACTCCAAATAGTAATGATTCATTAGATGAGGCCCTTCCTGAGGATGAGGATTTTGACGACATTGATGATTCAGATAATGTTCCTGATATCCCCAAAGGTCCTCCTATTGTTCCTCAACCTCCTCATTTAGATGAGGTGATGCATCAGTTTGATCCTGATTGGCAGCTTGGTGATCCATGTAAGTTTCGCCTATTCATTTTTTATGTACCTTTGTCCTTTCTCTTTTTATGTGGAACTGACTTGGTCCTCTTTTGCTTTGCTATTTCAGGCAATGTCAGAGAGTGGAGGGACTTTGTTCGTGAGGTCAATGTTGGATTACCTTCTCCCTTCACTAGGATAACTCATTCTGGTGTGCCCCATGCTGTAGGGTGACACACTGACATTTTTGCTCCTGTCTACCATGGGTGCCAGATAACTACAGAGTTGAAGACCCAGGTTGACATGCTTAAGGGTGAAAACTAGGTACTCTGAGAGATGGCCAACCTTAATTTTGGATGGCGTGATGCTATCATGGTGGGGCCTTCACAGTCACACGTTCACAGCAGAGCACCTCACTCTCATAGGTCTCATGGAGCAACAAGTGGTACTCGTAGACAAAGGAGTCGAAGTTCTGAGGGTTCCGTTGGAGGAAACCACCCTTGACTTCCTTTCTTGAACTTGTACCCCCTTGCATGGGGAGCCTCTACTTTTCTCAAGAGCATTTTGTCTTAGCTCTTTGATACCCTTATATACATAGACTTCGGATGTATCTCATGAAAGTTTATCCTCTTATGGTTTTCTCCCATCAAATTAGTACTCATCTCTTGTGCATGTTCAGAGGTTTTTGGGAACTTTTTTATTATGTTTGACCTTTTCAACTCTTTTAACAATGCAAGTATGATAACAATGACATGTTTTTGTAATTTTTTTGGTATATATATATGAGATGCAACTCACGATATATTAATGCAAGAACACATGGAATGTTGTAAATGAAACTTTTACTCTTACTGAATGTCATGAGATATGACATTTGACTTTATTTCTTTGAGACTCTTTTTTTAAGTTTTGGCATGAATGCAATGTGGAACAAACAATGTGGCTGCTCTTAGATATGATTTTTAATTTAGGGGATTGCGAGTTGTCCTAATATAAGAGATCTATTCAAGGCTGTGAGATAGGATTCAGGGAGACTCGCAGGGAGTAGAAATGAATATGGAGCATTTCTAATTTTTAGACTTCGCTAAAGGCTAAACACTGATCCTTATCTAGATAAGGCAAATTGACAAGCTTTCTACTTCAGACAAGTAGCAAGTTTTATAGTGTTCGCTAGAATTAGATCATAGATGGCAAGCAAGATAGACCTGAGGTAAAGGATAAAAGGGAAAGAACAAGGGTCCCTAGATAGAAGATGATCCTAGAGACTACTAGACTCTTTGGTTTTGCTCAGCTAGTGCATGTGTGTGCTTTGTACCTTTCTTTCTCTGTTAGAATGTCACCCTTGAGGCTTCGAGCTTAGACTGATCTCCAACCAAGAGTACAAACATTCAAAAAATTTCTCTCTTTCACTCTTTTTTTGTATCTCTTTTTTTTGCCCTTTTTTTACCTTTTTTTTTTGCTCTTTTTTTACCTTTTTTTTGTATTTTTCCTCACTTGACTTTTCTCAATTTTTTGGATTTTCTGTCTTTTCAAGAAATGAATGCTTTTTGGAACTTTTGATATGCAATGCTTTGATCTCTTAATTCTCACTTTTTGACACTCTAATTTTGATCACTCATTTTTTTATTCACTCGTATCTTAGATTGCTTCCTTCAGAGTTTTGATCTTCCTAACATTTTTGGCCAAGAAAGATAAGGGGTTGAGCGCCACCTAAAGTTTTTGTAATCTAGTTGGACTTCTCTACTACTAGGGAAGAATTGAGAAGGTCTACTCGCAAGCTTTCTTTCAACACTGTAAGTTTGAATACTAACTTTGTTTAGACCCAACATCTTGACTCATTAGATTGGGATCAGTGTAAGGCTCAGAGCTAGGTTTTGATTAGAATCACTGGGAATGAAGGAGGACAATGGCGATTGTGAAAAATGGGGAATCTCTAGGTCCTGAAAGGATGACATATATCTAGACAACATTAGACTCCTTACTAAAAAAGAAAATAGGACAAGAGTAAGTCATTAACAGTAATGCAAGAATTTTTCTCTCCCAAGTTGCACAAGCAACTTTTCAATTTCAGTTAATCGGAACACTTTGTTGAAAAACCTCTCAAGTAAGCAAATCTGCGTTCCAATTGTGTTCCATGGACTTCTAGGGTTTTTAGGGTTTCTGCTTGCTTTCCTGTGAGGATGGAGGTTACTTCCTCGGGCAGTGCTTCTGGGAACTAGAAGTTGATGGGTGAGGATCCCTTCAAGGGATGGAAAGGGGTGTTAACAGGGAAGAAGACTTCTTCCCCTACAGGTGCGTCAGGGGTTCCAGTCCAAAAGGATTCGGTGGAAGGAATGGCTTTGGATATTCCTGATGACTTGGTTGAGGAAATAGTGGCAACCATGGATCTTGCCCTAGTCGATAAGTTTTTCTCACTCCGTCCTAATATTGAGATGGTTAGGAAGTGGGTAGCCAATCGATGGAGGATCAAAGGCAGTGTGTCGGTCATTGCTATGGCAAGAGGGTTATTTTTATTCAAGTTTATGAATAGGGAGGATATGTTAGCTGTTCTAGCAGGAGGGCCATGGCTCTATGGCACCCATTCACTCACTCTGTGCCCTTGGAAACCTGGGCTTGATCCCAGCACGAATCTGAACTGGTCTACCCCCATTTGGGTGAGGCTACCTGGATTTCCCTTGGAATATTGGGACGAAAAGACATTTTCTGCTATTGGTAATACCTTTGGTCAATATGTGATGCTGGATAATACCACTCAGACTAAGTCCCGGTGTGTGTATGCTCAGTTTTGTGTTAATGTGGAGATTCACCAAACCCTTCCCATGTCTATAGAATTAAATTCTAAATATGGGATTTGGACCCAGCCGATTCTCTATGAGAATGCTACTACTTTCTGTCAGATTTGTAAGAAGAAGGGCCATCTAATGACCCATTGTAAGGTGAAGCAGATGGGAGGTAATGCTGACCTTAACAATGAGGTTGAGGATAACTCACCCAAAGAAGCCACCCCTGTTGATCAGGGAATGGGGGGTAATGAGGAAAATGTTATCCTAGAAGAACATACTGAGAAGGATACAAAGAAAGATTGTCAGAAATCAGTATCAGATATAGATAACTATCAGTTCCTTGATCAACAGACTAATCAGATTGAAGAGGGTGAGACACGTTCCCAGTTGGTGGAGGCTGCTATTGAAGGCGATGAGGCCCTGAGCTCAAGTGAACAGAATGGCCACCTCCCAGATATGGTTTGCAATAATAGGTTTGTAACTCCACAACCATCCTTGACAGCTGGCCTCCATGAGGCAGTTAGTTTGTTTTAGGTCTGGTTAATGTTTCCAAGAAGGTCTTGTAAGACCAATGCATGTAATAAGGTCATGTTGACCATACTTTACTATTTTTAGCTAGGTTGTTAGGATAGCTGTTATGCTGTATGTTCGGTTGGATCCTCCCAGCCGCTTGGAAGCTCCCAGCCGCTTGGAGTCGGGTCGGTAGTACTCGCCAGAGATCCTATTTATGTATTAGGATCGGTTGATTTTAGATATTGCATTGAAGAGGAGAGACAGAGAGGAGAGACTGAGTATTGTAATTGCATCTTTTGAAATCAATAAAGAGATCCTGTTTTGTCCATTCTCTGTTTGGATTCCTTTGTGTAATCGAGTTGCTGTTCTGGTGGTTGCATGGATTCGCTGATCCATTCCACCAGTTGATTCGTTGAATCAGTGGAATGGCCCTGTATAATAGCTTAGGGTTTAGTCTACATTTTGTGTTTGTTTGCATGCAGGTGTGCAGGATCGCAGTCGAGATGTGCTGAGAACCCTAGCATGGGTATGTGCTAGGTTGTGCTGATAGTTAGAGTCTGGAAAGTTATCTAGGAAGCAGATCGGGTCACCTCAGGAGGTTCGGAGGATTGAAAATTTGCTAAGGTTGGAAATCCATCGCAACGGCATCATCAGGATATTTCTGTGTATATCCTGCAGTTACTTCGGGCGTCATCCGAGTAGATGGAGGTGAGCATGATGCAATTGTTTGCATAATGTAAATGCGTTTCGGGGTGATCATCATCAGGTGTTGCCGAGGAGGAGCGTATCAGCATAAGGTAGAAGATCGGGTTGATAAAACCATCGCGGGCCGATAATGTTAAGTTTGGCCGACAGCAAGATATTGGAGGAGCTGCATGTGACGTCATCGTCATCAGGATAATCATCATCAGGATATCAGGGTGACGTAAGCATCGAAGGAAAGGTGCGTAAGGAAAGGTGCATGAGGTTGTCGTCATCAGGATATATGGGAGGAACCGGATGTTCTATATCCTGCTGATGAACATGATGTTGAACATCATGATGCTGAAGATAGCGTTTGGCGGTAAGATGAATAGTGAACATCAGGAGGATGTTTGCGCTTGCCGAATATGATGATGCTGCCGATAGCTGAATATGATGATGCTGCTGACAGGCGAAAGGTCGAAGGTTTGTCTGCAGGAGGATATCGGTCGGCAGAGAAAATATGATGATGCTGACAGTGTTAAGGGAAATATGATGATGATGATGGGTTGTAGGCATACATGCTGTATGTCAAGGTTTTAGTGTGGATGCCTCTGCATCAGTGATGAGGCCCTGAGCTCAGGTGAATAGAATGGCCACCTCATAGATATGGTTTGCAATAATAGGTTTGTAACTCCACAACCATCCCCTAAGTAGGATCCCCCTATTGTAACTATGGTTGATTCCATGGAGGAAGGATTTCTTATAGAATAGGTAGCTATTCCTTCATCGACTGCTGATATGAGACCAAGTGGCAGTGGTAATGACCATGAGGATTGGATTACCCCTAAGAAAAAGAATCATAGGACTAAAAAGTCTGCAGATGTTGGAATAGACTCTAAACAAGGAAGACCGACCCTTAGAGAAACAAGGCAAAGAGAGATTGCCAGTGGTAAGAAAAAAACACTGGAGATCTAATCTCTTAAACCCTCTAAATGAGAATTCTATCTTGGAACTTGAGGGGCTTCAATAGTCCCACCAAACAGTTTAAAGTGAAAAACTATGTTCTGGACAATAAGCTTGATATTTTGTTACTGCAGGAAGTTAAGATGAATGAAGAGAACTTTAAGAGGATAGCTAAGTATATATGGCCCAAGGCTGCTTTCTGTATTAGCCCAGTTATGGGAGCCTCTGGAGGGATTATCACTATGTGGAATAATGCTAAAATCTAGGGCTCTCTTGTTGTTTCTAGTAAGCATTTTCTGGTTGTTAACTTCTATTTGCCTTCTTTAAATTGGTCCTTAATCAATATTTATGCCTCGAACACTAGAGCCTTGAGAAAAACTTTGTGGACGGACTTGTGTAATACTCTTTCCATTTCCCCTCATTCCCATTGGATGTTGGCTGGCGATTTTAATACTCCCTTTTATCCTTCTGAGAAATCTAGGGGTATTCTTGATTATACTGATAGCATGTTTGACTTTGCAGGATTTATCAATTCCTTTGGGTTGCTGGATGTTGAGCTGCAGAATCAAAATTTCACCTAGTCAAACAGGAGAAGAGGAGATCAAATGATTCAAGTTAAATTGGATAGATTTTTCATTTCTAGCAATTGGGATAACCAGCATAATATGAGCCTGCAGGCTCTTCCTAGAACCATGTCTGATCATAGCCCTATTTTCTTTAATTGGAAGGAACAGTGCAAAAGGGGTCCTTTCCCTTTCAGATTTGAAGCTATGTGGATTAAACATAAAGATTTTAGAAACCTTGTGGCTCAATGGTGGAAAATTCCCATTTAGGGTACTCTTATGTTCAAGTTAGTCAAAAAGCTCTTCCACATTAAACAGGAAGTTCATGGGTGGAACAGATATAGCTTTGGCAATGTGTTTACCTAGAAGAAAGCTATCTCTGGTAGATTAGCTGATCTTCAACAGTTAATGGCTCAAGGAGATGTTAGTGATGATATTATGCAAGAGGAAGGTGAACTGATTTCTGACTGGAAGAATCTTATGAACAGAGAAGAGATTTTCTCGAAACAGAAGTCCAGGGTTCAGTGGCTCAAAGAAGGAGATAGGAATACTGCTTTTTTTCCATCTCTCAACCATGAAACATAGGAAGGCTAACTCCATCTCAAAATTATGTTTGGAAAATAACAATATTATCACTAAGGACAATGAGATTGGCAACCAAGCTGTGTTATTTTTTCAGAATTTGCTAACGGAGCAAGCTACTAATGCTGGGAATGGACAGGTTATGGACCAGTTCACTGATAAGATCCCCTGTCTGATAACTGAAGAAGACAACATTGAAATGCTAAAACCTATTTCTGAGGAGGAGGTTCATGCTGTCTTATTTTCTATGGGTCCTTTCAAAGCCCTTGGCCCTTCCAATATTCTTTCAGGAATATTGGGATATTGTGGGTGTTGATGTCACTGCTGCTATTAGGGATTTTTTTAGAACTGGTAAACTTCTAAAGTAGATCAATAACACTTTTATTGTGCTTGTCCCTAAAAAGCTGAACCCTATTCATCTCTCTGATTTCAGACCCATTAGTTTGTGCAACACCATCTATAAGCTCTGCACTAAAGTGATTGTCCTGAGATTTCAACCTTTTTTGGATAAAATTATTTCCCCTTCTCAAAAAGGCTTTGTCCCTGGTCATCAAATTCTTGATGTTGTGATCTCCACTCATGAAACCATCCATTCTATGGACAAGAGCAGAATCCCTGGCATGGTTCTTAAGTTAGATATATCCAAGGCCTATGATAGACTTTCATGGAAATTCCTGTTTGAAGTCATTAAAAAGCTTGGTTTTAATGATAAAATTTCCCTTCTCATTCATGAGGTTGTTTCTACTGCTAAATTCTCTATTCTGGTTAATGGGTTCCCTAGGGGTTTTTTCTCTTCCTCAAGAGGGATTAGACAAGGGGATCCTCTCTCACCTTACTTGTTTATCATGATGGCGGAGGCCCTTAGGAGATATGTTCACTCTAAGATTACCTCTAAAGAGATTGTGGGTATTAAACCCACCTCCTCCCTTCCTCCTATGTCTGTGCAACAGTTTGTGGATGATACCATCCTCTTTGGTATCTCTTCTGTGGTCGAAGCTCGTAGTTGGAAGAATATTCTATATGACTATGCCAAAGCTTCTAGACAATACATAAACTTTTAGAAGAGCAATGTGTATTTCTTTAATACTCCAGCTGAACTCCAGTGAAAAATCATTAATATTATTGGTTGTGCTGAAGCTGATCTTCCTACTATTTATCTTGGCCTCCCTCTTATGGTCAAGGAAGTGTCTCAAGGATTTTGGAATGGAATTCTAGAAAGAACTCATAAGAATTTGGTTGGTTGGAAAAGGAAATTACTCAGTAGTGTGAGCAAATTATAGCTTTTACGTGCTTCTTTGCAAGGTATTCCTACTTACTTCCTATCCCTTTTTAAAATGCCTAGGTTTTTTGCTGACAAATTGGAGTAGATTCAAAGGAAATTCTTATGGATCGAGGTGGAAGACAAATAGAGAATGTCTTTGGTCAGTTGGGAGAAAGTTTTCCTTCCCAAATCTCATGGAGGTCTTAACATTAGATCTGTCAGGAATATGAATAAAGCCCTCCTTTCCAAAATAAATTGGAATTTGATTTATAACCATAAAGAATGGGGGGACATTATGCAAGCCAAGTATCTACATGGAATTGATCACTTCAATTTTATCCACCAGGAAGGGCTCCCCCAAGGCTCTATTATCTGGAACAAACTGTTGAAGTCTAGAAGTCTTCTCAAACATGGGCTTAGATGGAAACTGGGGAATGGAAATTCTATTAACTTCTGGGAAGACATTTGGATGAATGATAAGGCCCTTGTTACTCAAGGAGATTATGGAGTTATTGTTGGCATTGCTACACAGTTTTTTGGGGATAAAGTTTGCCATTATATCCATAATAATAATGGTATCAGGAGTTGGAAAAACCTCTTGGATTGTTGTACTCATCATCCTGAACTCACTCCTAGGATACGGTCTATTCAACATTTGATGTAGGGGGTCAGAATTCCTCTCTTCCCTAGGGAAGATGAGTTGTATTGGTGGCCGGATAAGAAAGGTCATTTTTCTGTTAAGTCTGCTTACCATCTGTTGATCCCTGATGTGCATAAAAATGAGATCTAGAAGAAAGTTTGGAATCATAAACTCATTCCTAAAATCAACATATTTTGGTGGTTTGTTGTTCATAACAAAATCCTAACTTACGATAACTTACAGAGGAGGGGTTTCACTTTGGTTAATAGGTGTTTTTTGTGTTTGGAGAAGGAGGAAACAGTCTCTCATTTAATTCTCCACTGTGATTTTGCAAGGGAAATCTAGAATATTATATTAAGGAAGTTTGGCATTCAATGGGTTTGCAATTCTGATATTAGGGAAGTCATTGCCAACTGGTGTCCTACCTTCTCTCATCCATGGCTTGTTGAGCTGTGGAACCAAACTCTGCCATGTATTGGTTGGACTTTATGGAAAGAATGTAATAATAGACTATTTAGGGATGCTGCCAAGGATACTTCTCAAGTTCTTCATTCCTTTTCTAAGATTCTCATGGAAAGTGTGACCAATTCTCACATCAAAACTACGGAAAAACCTCTTTCTCATGAAGAGGAGCAAATTGCGACTAATTGGAGAATTCTAAACCAAGTCCCGACTCATAATAATTCCAAACAGTTGTAGAGATTAAATACAAGATGGATTCCCTTGAAGCCCTATTAGCTCAAACTAAACTTTGATGGGGCTTCTAAGGTGGATGGTAAGGCTAGTGCTGGTGGGATTATAAGGGATGACAAAGGGTGGATGGTTGCTGCTTATGCTGGTGGGATAGGCTTCCAAAGAAATAACTATACTGAAGCCTCTGCTCTTCTAGGGGGTAAAACTAGCTATTTCTCTTGATATTAGGCAATTGTATATTTAGGCGGATTCCAAATTGGTTATTGATGTTGTTAATAATGTGTCAACCTGTGGCTAGAAACTGAAAGATATTATAGTGGATATACAGATCCTTCTGCAGAGAATTCCCAGAGTTGATATCTCTCATATATATAGAGAGGGCAATCGGGTTGCGGATGCTCTTGCTAACCTTGGCCAACAATTTTCAAATTGGCATTGTTGGTGCCAAGATAATAACTGTTGATAACTGAGAGGGGGGGGGTGAATCAGTTATCCTAATTATTTCCCTTATTAAACTTTCCTTTTAAATGAAGCAGCATAAAATCAAACACAAAACATTAACCATGAAGTAAGAAACACATGACACAGTATTTTTGACGTGGAAACCCTGTTAAGGGAGAAAACCACGGGGTGATTAACCCAAGAATTATTCTCTGTTAGAAGAATAGGAAATTACAAAAATGGCACTTGCCAATTAGGGCTCACTGCCCGAGCACACTGCTCACAAGAGGCTCACTGCCTACAAGAAGACTCACTGTCTTACAAAGTGATAAGAATCACAGTCTTGAACTGATTGGAAGCATCTGCATATGCTGGAGTTCAGTTCCGGTTAGGTTCAGTATACTGATCTGCTGCACTTCATCTTTCCTCTGTTCTTTAGTCTGCTGTCCTTTCACATACCGGATCTTTCTTGTTTCTTCTGCTCTATTCTGGACTTGTTCGCATATCCTCACACACACTACGCACCCTTTACAACTAAATCCATCCTCTATATATATCCGCACAAGTAATTTCATCATCTTTCTAGTCGGCATCCGGAACAGTCTAGTTTCTTACAAACTTAGTTCTGTCGGCTGAATCCTTGCTCACCAAGCAATGCGGATCAAGCATATACTTGTAGATATCATCAATTATGTCGGCCAAACATGATTCATGCCTCCGCAACCTTTATCATCATCTGTAACACATCCGGAAAGTAGTTTGATACTCAGTCAGTCAGTTCTTCCTCTGTTTTCACTGTCTCTCAGGAATCCGGTACTCAACTATTCATATCTTTTTCCTTGTCCATCTCCGGAGGCTAAATCCTTGGAATATACTACTCAAGATAGTCCTCTTGACTTCCCCAGATCCGCACTGCACCAAGACACTTCCTCTGAGAGATCCGGACCAATCTGTCGGACCTTGCCACATGCTCTGTTCTTGTTCACCGGACCACCACAGTCTTCAATCTGACTTCCGGTAGAGACATATCATGACTTGCGGATATGTGGGATGACCTTTGTTGCCATCAATGACAACAACCATGAATCCATATAGTGTCTCTTGCCAACAATCTCCCCCTTTGGCATTGATGGCAACACTTAGTGAAAAATGACTAAGTGTTTACACTATGCTCCCCCTCTGCTGATGCTCTGTCTTTATATACAATTTCCGGAACTCCCCCTGAGTTGGATTCCTCATTTTTCACTGCTCCTCACTCCCCCTTTGACATCAATGGCAAAGGGTAGGGTCCGCACACCAAAATTTTCAAAAAATTTTTCTATATATAGCCGCATATTTACATACTCACATATACTGCAGAATGTCTGCAAAGGATGTCTGCAGTTGAACCATTTCAGTAGCCCAACTTAGCTTCATTCTGTCCAAGATTGAAATGTGACCACTCAACAAAAATGCAAAAGCTTCTGCCCGCCTGAGATCTGTCGGATCTTTTGTATGGGCGGTGGTCTGGGCATCACTGATGGCCTCATGCATAGTTTCCAACTTAGGGACTATAATCCTTCTAAGTTCTCCCATCCGGTTGGTAATGTTCTTCCTCTCCTTCTCAAGATTCTTTATTTCATTCAAGACTGCAATAGTCTGACATTCTTGATTTATTATAGAGGAAGAGAGAGGATCAAAACTTTGAGATAAGCTTTGAAGCTTGTCCTGTTCCTCTTTTATTTTCTTGTCAATTGCTGCTGTTGCCTTTGACCAAGATATACAAAATTTGTAGATGTCACCGCCATCCTTAAGAGCATTTTCTAAACTCTTTATTCCAATGCTTACAATCTTCCTATCCTTAGAGATTAATTCTAATATTTCAGAAAATCTCTTATCCAAAAATTCCTTCCGGACCTTTTCTTCAGCTGATTTTTCTAGAGAATTAAAATGTGTATCAATACTGCTGACTAAGGTTTTTAGATTACCGGAAGTGGAGGCTGTCGGATCTATTTGGATTGATGGCATGATCTTTACAAGTACTCCGGAAGCAGCCTCTATCAACTCACAGTCTTCCATATGAGACTTCAGGAGCTTTTCATTTGCCTTGGCATTTGCAAATGAAGCTATCTTCATTGTTTGTACCGGAGAGAGAGAGTCAAAATCAAATGGACCTTTTAGAAGCTCCGGTTCATCAATCTCTAGAGTTTCTTTGCTCAAAAATTGTTGAACAGTTTGTGCAGTGTCTCTTGCCGGAGACAGATGTTTCTTTTCTTCTGCAGTCTTAGAACTGTCAACCTCTTTGTCTGTCACCACTGCTTCCTTCTCCTGCAATTGCTCTTCTTCTTTGGATCCGGAGACTGTAGGGGAAACCGGAGGAGAGATGCTTGCTTGCTCATGGGCCACTTCTTCTGGAGCAGAGGGTCCCAAGTCCTCACTTGTCTGTTCATGGCTCACTTCTTCCGGAACAGAAGATTCCAAATCAGCAGCTGTTTCTGCACCTAAGTCCTCTACAACAGGAAGATTGAACCTTTTGAAGGCCTTCCGGAGGATCTCTTCTGTCTCTTGTGCCACTTTGTCAGTCTCACCAAGCATGAGCTGATTCATCCTGGCTTTACTTCTGAACTCATCTCTGCAGTCCTTGAAGATCATGTTCATTGTCTTGGGATCAATTTGAGGATATAGCTGAATAGCTATCTGCTCCCGGATCTCAAGATCTTTGGCATGAGCATTATTCTTTCTTACTTCCATTTCCTTCTCTAGGCTTTTAGGAATGAGTGATATGATCTCAATGAAAGCCTTATTGTATGTGTTCAGATATTTAACTGTGGCTTCCTGCAGAGTCTTTTGGTCTGCCTCACTGAAGTCATCATAGGATTCAGTCATTGGTTGAAGGTTTCCATCCACCGTGACCGACTTGATTATGCTCTCTAGTGACAGAGTGGGCTTTTCAACAGTTACCTCTGCCATTTCCTCCTTGTCTTGGCCTGTGGAGGGCTTACCGGATCCTTTCTTTTTCTGTTTCTTTACTTCTCTTACTCCTTCATCTGATTCTGTCTCCTCTTCATCCTTTTGGCTTTCATAAGCCCTTGATGCTTTTGTCTTGGATCTTTTACCGGATGCCTGGACTTCCGGTTTTGAGCTTTTGGTTGTGGAAGGTGCAGATCTCTTTGATGATCTGGTCCGGGTGGGGGTTTCAACCGGAGCACTTTCTTTGCTTTTCTCTTCTTCCTCAGCCTTTCTCCTCTTTTCCCGGCTGGCATCAAGTGCCTCTTTTGAGATGCCTAGGCCTTGAGCAATGTGCTCTACTTCTTTTCTCACTTTTCTTTTAATCTCAGGTTCCCTGAGTTCTACATGTAATTTCACGCTCAGCTCCTCAAAGGTTCCAAACCTTTCTGCCTTAGGATCTTTGGGCTGACTTAGCATGTGTTGAACATGCAGCTCTACTATCTGTTCATCAACTTCATACCCCATGGGCATGATCCAGACAGTCCTTGGCTCCACTGCCTCCATTAGGCACTGATCAGTGTCAACCATAAAACATACTGAGTCCTTGTATTTCTCAATGAGTGACTGGGGAATTCTCTCTCTTGCTTGCATCATGCTCTGAAAGTTTTTGAAGTATCCCCATAGAGCTGTATTTCTCGCTTTTGCATCCCCAAGTCCATGCAAATAGTCTCTTATCTGGACTGCAACAGGTTTGTCATTCTGCCATACCCATCCACTTGTTCCGGGTAGCTCATTCATGAAGTAAAAGAATAGACATATAATGAGAGTACCATACTTAAAGGAGTTCTTCTTGTCTTTCTTGATTTTCTGTACATTTTCCATCAATTGGCTTAGTAGTAGTTCACAAAGATCATAATCTGCATTCTTTCTTAGCATTTCATATGCTGTGTATATTGCAGTTCCGGATACAGAATTCTCCCTGCTGGAGTGATAGATCTTGTATCCTATTATCATTGATGCATATTTGATATCCGGATCCGAAATATCTTCAATGGTCATTGCCCTCTTATCATATTTTGATCCGGTGGCCTCAATTACAACGTTGTTCTTGACAGATTTGAGGATAGGTACCCCCCCGGAAGAGTATAGACCAGTTACTGCTCTAATTGCTTCTTTTGTGATCTTATAGGGTCTATCTAGCCAAAGGAAGTTGTCATGCATCCTGCTCAGTACATACCGGACCCATTCATCTTCTTCAAAGCTAGGGAAATGAATGAATTGCTCAAATTGTTTCTTCTGGATACCCTTATACTCTGGTTTGAGCTCAAAAGCATTGTCTATCAGTTGTTTGTGATAGAGGTCTCTTAATTTGAATTCCCCAAATTCCTCAATGTTTGCGTGTATGTAAACCCTAATATCTTCAGTATGTAAGACTCCGTGGGGAACACTAGAGAAGGCTCCTAGTGGATCTACCTCCAACGATTTGTAGGGATGTTTCTTGAATGAGGGGCGAGGTCTATCAGAGATCTTAACTATGTTTGGAGTAGCCATTCTTCAAAGATTTGCAGTGAGGCAATGAAAAACGAAGAATACCTTATGCGCCTTCGGTTTGCACGGAGTGGTTGGATTGATTTCTTTATGCAATAGCTTCGGCAGGAGATCCTTGGTGTGCTTGATGAACCTTGTTGCAGGGCTCCACTATTCGCTTCTTCTCAAGTGTAGAATGAGCAGATAACTTTTGAGAAATCCCTTATATTTCTCCGCAAACCCTAATATCTGTCTGCAATAAATGCTTCACCTGCATTAATCCGGTTTACCATGTCTGGACAGCTTGGAGTATCCCGGATTAGTCCTGATCACTGAATATCATCCGAATCTTTAAATCATGAATAAATCTAGGTAACATATTACAAGAACATCCCAAACACTCTGTCCAATCCGCAAGACAAGATCGTGCACTTCTGGATCTCTCCGGACCTTTTTGTAATCCTTTATCATACCGGAGCACCTCCCTGAACAGGTCTAACTTAATCGAACACAGCTTCTTCATAACTCCATGCGGACCTCTGAAAACTTGAATGAAGCATCTCAGGACTTATATCTACAAACCCTTTAATCCGCATCTTGTGCCACATCCGGCACAACTTGTTTGGCTGGGGGAACAGAATCTTCTTTGAGTCTCCCCCTGAGCCTGAGCTCACTTTTTAATTTCCGGAAGAAATATCAGCACCAGAATCTGGTGCGGATCCAACCTCTACATTCTCTGAGCTTTTCTTCACCCAAATCTTGCTCATCTGATTCCTAACTTCATCCGCATTCATCTTTTGTTTACCCTTGTCTTGATTCTGATTATACACCGGACCTCTTTTGTCCTGATTCTTGTTTCTGCAGACTTTAGCATTATGACCGGACCTATTGCAGATTTGGCAAATAACATTTCTTTGCATATTTAACTGATATCCCCTTGATCTGCATTGATTAGCCATATGACCTACTCTATTGCATGTAAAGCATCTACCTTTGAATGATTTGTTTACTTGCATAATTCTGCATTCATGGGATTTGTGTCCATACCTTTTGCAGTTGAAGCACTGTCCGGAGAAGGATGAATTAATCTGATTCATTCTCATTCTGCACTGATTAGCTTTGTGACCAAAATGGTTGCAGCTGTGGCAGTATCCATTGAAGGATGGATATTTTTGAGCATTTGGCTGTCTTACCGGAGGTCTTCTAGGCCTGCTCCTTGGATTTTCTGATCCAAGATTCCTCTAACCGGATCCGGAGCTTTCTCCTTTCTCATATCCCAAGCCATACTTGTCATCTGTCCTCTTTTGACTTCCAAGAAGAATTTCAAGTTGAGCAGAACTTATCTTGAATTTCTCTTTATATTCATTTGCTGTTTGAAGGTCTCTTTTGAGAGAGGCAATTTGATCCTCAAGTTTTCCTTCATTATCTTTGGAATCTTCAAGATCAGATTCAAGGTGTCTGATAATCCTGTCCATCTGGTGGCATTCTTCTGATTTTTCTTTAAGAGATTGTCTTAGATTGTCTTCAGCCTTTCTTTTTTCTTCAATCTCTTGAGTAAACTTTATAGTTCCTGATTCCATTTCATGTCTTAACATAATGACTTCTTTTGATAACTTTTCACATAACTTGGTTTGCTCAGTCAATTCCTCACTTGTATTGCTTTCTTCACTTTGTCTTGCCAACTGTTGAAGCAGCTCCTTTCTCTTTTTCATAGAGAGACTTAATTTGTCTTTTAATTCTCTCATGAATTCATCAGCCTGTTTGAGTCTTTCCTTTAATTCACTGACTTCAGAATTTGACTGTTCAAGATCCTCAAGGGCAGTCTTGAGTTGCTCCCTTAAACCATATGCATCCATTTGAAATCCCAGATCTTCCTCAAGCTGTTAGGCTCTATTAGGAGGAACTTGGCTCTGATACCAATTGTTGATAACTGAGAGGGGGGGGGGGTGAATCAGTTATCCTAATTATTTCCCTTATTAAACTTTCCTTTTAAATGAAGCAGCATAAAATCAAACACAAAACATTAACCATGAAGTAAGAAACACATGACACAGTATTTTTGACGTGGAAACCCTGTTAAGGGAGAAAACCACGGGGTGATTAACCCAAGAATTATTCTCTGTTAGAAGAATAGGAAATTACAAAAATGGCACTTGCCAATTAGGGCTCACTGCCCGAGCACACTGCTCACAAGAGGCTCACTGCCTACAAGAAGACTCACTGTCTTACAAAGTGATAAGAATCACAGTCTTGAACTGATTGGAAGCATCTGCATATGCTGGAGTTCAGTTCCGGTTAGGTTCAGTATACTGATCTGCTGCACTTCATCTTTCCTCTGTTCTTTAGTCTGCTGTCCTTTCACATACCGGATCTTTCTTGTTTCTTCTGCTCTATTCTGGACTTGTTCGCATATCCTCACACACACTACGCACCCTTTACAACTAAATCCATCCTCTATATATATCCGCACAAGTAATTTCATCATCTTTCTAGTCGGCATCCGGAACAGTCTAGTTTCTTACAAACTTAGTTCTGTCGGCTGAATCCTTGCTCACCAAGCAATGCGGATCAAGCATATACTTGTAGATATCATCAATTATGTCGGCCAAACATGATTCATGCCTCCGCAACCTTTATCATCATCTGTAACACATCCGGAAAGTAGTTTGATACTCAGTCAGTCAGTTCTTCCTCTGTTTTCACTGTCTCTCAGGAATCCGGTACTCAACTATTCATATCTTTTTCCTTGTCCATCTCCGGAGGCTAAATCCTTGGAATATACTACTCAAGATAGTCCTCTTGACTTCCCCAGATCCGCACTGCACCAAGACACTTCCTCTGAGAGATCCGGACCAATCTGTCGGACCTTGCCACATGCTCTGTTCTTGTTCACCGGACCACCACAGTCTTCAATCTGACTTCCGGTAGAGACATATCATGACTTGCGGATATGTGGGATGACCTTTGTTGCCATCAATGACAACAACCATGAATCCATATAGTGTCTCTTGCCAACAATAACATCCCTTTAAACATAAGGGACCTTATTCAAAAGGAGATGACATGTTAATGATGACTCAGTTTATTAGGAAAGACAGTTTATTCTATCAGCTTCGTTGGAAGATGCTGACGTGTATCTTGAAGTACGTGCTTTTTTGTACTTCATTGCCCCAGGTCATTTCTGCTTTATTACTCCCTTGTGTTAAGGTGAGTTGCTTATCTACTAATTATAGCTCATGCCAGAAAATCATGTTTGAGCATGGGACGAGTAGGTGTCAATTGCTCCTTCGTAAGGTGACTCTTATCAATGATAATACATGTAGATTTATTATTCCCTATCAAGCGGTTAATTTTACCTTTCACAAAAATTCTGTGAACTTCTAGTTTTGGGGATTCTGTGTTGTTTTTAGGAAGGCTAAAATGGGTGGAGATAGAATCTGCATGGATGCAGTTTCCTGTTGTGAGTTTAAGGATAATGCGGTGGTTTGGCACTACTGTAAGGAAGGCGGTATCAGCCCTTATTTGGAACGGCTTAATGGCTATGATGAAAATCTATCTGAAAAATTTGCTAGGTCCTGGCTAAACCGTAAAGTCACTGTGGGGAGAATTGGGTTTGAGATTTCAGAGAAAGTTATCGCTATGGCTTTGGACCTGTCGACCAAAGGGACCAAACTGTAATGGAAAGCTAAAGTGGTGGACCATTCTAACCAAAAGTTATTCCTTGGGGAAGGTGAAGAACTTGTTCCTTACCAGGGAGGGTTCAAAAGGGCCAAGCTACCAGAGCCGTGGGATGAAATGTGTTTCCTCCTAATGAAATACTTCACTCTAGAAGGGTGTTTTACTAGGTTTTATAATTATCATCTTCCTCTTCTGAATCATTTTAGATGTAATGCTCATATTAGCTTCCCTTTTTATTTAATGTCTTCCCTTGAGCATTTGGTTCTTAGGGTTAAAGCTAGGTTGGCCAAGAGACCTTCCAAGAAACCCATTCCCCTGTACTAGGGTCTCATCCTCTGCTTATATAACTTTCACCTTGGTTTAGAGCCAGCTAAACCTATCCAAACTCATAGCGGTGAAACGTCTACCAATCCTGATGATACTGCAGTGTCTGAAGAGCCTTGCCCTTCCCCTGCCCCTCATAAGTTAAAAGGGGTTTCTTTTTCTCTATCTAATGAGGAGACCCCCATGGTGGCTGCTACCCTCACTCTAGTCTCCAAAGGTAGTGTCAAGAGCAAGAAGAGGAAAATAAAGGAGGTGGAAGAGGAAACTATGGGGGATGATGGGGGGACCCCTAAAAATCTTTGCAGTACCCCTATGGGACTGGGTAGTAAATCTACTATGTCTGCTAAGAACATGAAGGAGGGATTTTCCTCTGGGGTCAGGAGATCGGGGAGGATTGCTGGAAAACCTGCGCCCAAAGCTAAACTTATAGATTATTTAGAGAGTGCATCTGAAGAGTCCACTCAAGGTGATGAGGCCAAGGTTTTGGAAGTTTAGGAGATTTCTAAAGATGCTAAGGGTAAGAATGAGAATAAACCGAGGGAGGATTCTAGTGGTGTTGTTGGTGATTCTGAGGAAAATGTTGATGAAGGGGGAAAGATGTTTGTGGAGGAAGTTACTGATGAAATGGAGGAAGATGTTGATTATAGGAATGACATTGCTGTCCTAAGGGGCCATGTTGAGAAGTTAGAGCAATCTTTTTCCACTATGCTCAGGCGTACTGTTTTACTTAATCTTTCTATGTTGCAGGATATTGGGACTACTGTTGTTGTTGACAAAGAAGAGAATTTCAAAAAGTTGGATGAATTTATGGAATCCCTACCTAAAATATGGGAGAATCTTTCTCCATAGTTCTAGTTTCTTTTTTGATGTTGATTCTCTGCTTTTACATATATACTGTATGTAGTCTGGTTATGATGTCTTTGCTAATTTTGCTAGTTAAGCGTGTTGTGTTATGATTGTTTCGAGGCTCTTTTGTATTGATGCCTCTGGGGTTTCTTTTTGCTATTTTGTAAGGGTTCAGCGCCTTGTTTTAGTCGCCTTATGTAATCAAAAATAGTAATGCAAGTTGAACAGAATGATACAGAAATGCAAGAAACAAATTGTTTTTGATATTTTGATGATTTTATATTTTTTTTGTGTTTTTCTGTTTTATGATTTTTTTGTTTTCTAGACATAATATTTCTTGAGGTGAAAGGCATTGAGTGTTTCTCCAAATTCCTCTCCCTCCATTGTGTACAAGAGATAGGCACCGTTTCCGACGTCTTCTTTAATTATGTACAAGGACCTTTCTAGTCTTCCAAAAAAGCTCTCTTTCATCTTCTTTTCTTATTTTTTGTGCTACCTCTTCTTAGGACAAGTTCTCCTATTCTGTAAGGTTTGTCATTTGAATCTATTGCTACCAACTTGGTGGCTTCTCTTAGCATCGTGAGATGAAGTAAGTCTTGAAAGGCATGTTGATGGGAAGGAGTCCAAAATATAACTCCATCACAATTCAATAGCTCTGCTAATAGGTCAAATTGTTCTTGCATGTGAACTTTCACATCTAGTCTCTCTTGGATTCTTTGCAAGAATTGGAACAATTCAAGAGGAGTTTGTGGCTCCCTTTGTTCATCAGGAGGGACAAAGCTTATACTTGTCTTCCCATTTGGTTCTGGTCTCAAGTCCGTGGCATATCTGATATAACTTTTTGTGAGTTCAAAAATGACAGGGTCATCAACACTCACCGTGACTCTCATCTTCCATTCTTTGTGAAAGATACCTTCACTTTCCTCGTCTTCATCAAGAAGTCTCTCAACCATTTCTATTTGTACCCGAGGTGCTTCCCATTCACCGAGTTCATTTGATTGGACCGAGATAGAGGTGGTTATTTTTTCTTGTGGTTGTGATACCACAAACATCCTAGGTAGCATTCCTATAACATTGGTTGATTCATTATCGATAGAATGCGCCTCTGCCATGGGTATCACTGGTTGATGTGAATCCTCCATTGGCATGAGAGGTTCATATGATTATGTTTCTTCTGGTGTCTCGGGGACATGTGATTCACTTAGTGGTGACAATGGTGTGTAACCTTGTGTCATGTCTTCCTCTGCATTTGAGAAAGCATGTGGGTTCACTTTTCTTAGATCCAATGTGATGGTTTGAAACACTGGTCCTTCAGTTTTGTGAGGCTTTTCCCCTATGCAAGGGAAGAGTTTGTGGGACTCTTGGATGTCAATCATGAGTATCTCTAGGGGAAATTGGAGTGGTCTATCTCACTCGATTAACTCCATGATCTCAATAGTCTTATCTTTGGGAACTATTTCCTTTTGCTTAGGAAATGACTCATTCTCTGAGGTTTTGATCTCTGTGGTGTTTATTGTCTTTTCTAGGATTTCCATTCGTTTGATGCATATCGACTGAGGTGTAGGATTTGGGATGGTTAACTTGTTGGTAGGGAGTTTGTAGTATATGGGGATACCTATGCGCTTGTTAGGCATGTTTGATTTTAACATACTGAAAGGTTCTGGATCTCCCTGTTACAAGGTGTGACCCTTGGTCTCCTTCTTTAGCGCTGCGTTGCGGTGGTTTGCGACAAGGGCTTAACCGCCTCCCATGCTTGTTAAGTCAAGTGGTTGTATCGGGCATTAATAGGTCAATCTTTTGGTGCAACGGAAACTAACAATTGGTATCAGAGCCAAGGTCACGGGTTCAAACCCCGCGCTTGTGCTGAGGGGGGATTGTTGCAAGGTGTGACCCTTGGTCTCCTTGTTTAGTGCTACGTTACGGTGGTTTGTGATAAGGGCTTAACTGCCTCCCGTGCTTGTTAAGTCAAGTGGTTGTATTGGGCATTAATAGGTCGATCTTTTGGTGCAACGACAGCTAACACTCCCTTTGTGATATATACTTTCCCTAAGTGCAAGAACCAAGCTTCCTGACACAATGTGGATGGCACAACTTTCATTTTGTGTATCCATGGCCTTTCAAGAATCAAGTTATATCTCGTGTCTTTATCGATAACGCAGAAAGTGATTGGAATGGTTTTGGGTCCCAAAGTTACTCCTCTCTAGAAGGGAGAAAGGAAATATATTCATTGCAGCCCCATCATTGATTAATGTTCATTTGACGCATGTATCCTAGATCCATACTTGAAGATATAGTGCAGGGTCCCCTTTTTTTTTTAACTTTGCCTCAGAAGGCATTTGTTGTAAGTTGAAGAAGAACCCTGGATCTTTGAGGTCTGAGTTTGGTGGACTGAGATCGTAGTCCACATGATTGATTTTCTCACTAGGTGGTGGCGTAATTTGGTCGAGGTATTTTAGACCTATTGCTTGTAATAACGTGGAGCGATGTGAAGGGGAGTTCTTGAGTAAATCAATGAACGAAATGTGTGCATATGTTTTCTTTAAGTCTTCTATGAGCTCATAAGGTCCTATTGGAGGTGGTATTGGTTCTACCATTGAGATGATACCTTCATATGCTTTTATTTGCTCATTTTCATCCGCATGGTTTTCCTCTTCCTCTTTGTTGTGCATAATCTCAACTAATCCCATCATCCTTGCTTCTCCTTTTTGTCCCAATTGTGGTGGGATTTTGGGACTACTACTTTGAGTCATCTTATTTTGGTTCATTGTGCCTGTGTCTTTATGCACGAGGAACGGATCTTGATAAATTCTCATGTTTGCATTTTGTGGTGCTATTGGAGCTTGATTTTGTCTTGCATCTTTGTTTCCGGTGTGACCTCCTGTGGGTTTAAGAACATTTCTATGAACAAATGTTGTTGGTCTTCTGGTAGTCTTGCTATGAATTTGTTGTATTCCCTACAAGATTTTGTGCTATGCCCCCTTGTTCTATGAAAAGAACAAAATTAGTTGAACTCATATGGGGTTCTCTCATATCTTCCATCATTTCAATTCTCATTTTTGTTGCGGTTCCAACTTTGGTAATTGTCTCGAGGGTAGTACCCATTGTTTCTAGGTCAATCTATGGCATTTACATTAGGAGGATATTAATCTCTCCCATTGTAATCATCCTTTATCTTCTTGATTGGGGGTTGATCCATCATCCCATTTGTGGTTGTGCTCCTATTGTTTTTGAGAATTTTAACAATAGAGGTATTGTTTCCTATGTCTTACTTTGTTAGTTTTCCATTTGGACCATAGACCTTTCTACCACTGTCGATGGCAGCTTGGTCAATCCTCAAGGCACTTTCCAATGCCTCTTCATAAGACTTGTATGGTAATTTTTGAACATCTTCTCTCATGTCTTTGTTAAGGGAATGCAAAAAGAGGTCGTACAATTCTTGGTGATCCATGTTCAGAGAACTAGTTGAAGAATAAAGAACTTGCCTCCATCGAGTGACAAAGTGGGCTACAGATTCATTTGGTTCTTGTTTCATTGTGAGGAATTCTCTGATCCCTGTTTTGACGAGTGTTCATCTCGAATTCCATGACAAACTCTCTGATGAGTCATCTAAATGAATGGATTGAATCTTCTAGAAGGTGATAATACCAATCCAAAGTGATGCCTTCAAGAGTTTTTCAGGAAGATCTTTAATATGACCCCATCCCAAGGGAGGAGTTCTCTAATAGACATGGTGTAGGATTTGATGTGGGAATTTGGATCTCCTTCCTCTTTGAACTTCAGGAGATCTGGAAATGGTTGCAGTAGTTGCACATTTCTTATGTTTTGGTCTAAAGGTTCTTTCAAATATTTGAGATACATTCGTAAAAAGGCACTTTGAGATTGTGGGGTTGATAGTAATAACCCTGTGGGTGAGTTTTGATAACCTATTGTCGGATTCGTTGAATTATTTTGAATAGGAGGATTCCCATTCAGACAGGTGTCATTGCTAGCATTCCATGAATAGTAATTGAGGTAGGGGGATTTTGTGATGCCCTCTGGTCCTGTTCATGGGACTTTTGTCTTCTTTCAGGAGCAACTTGTTCTGCTTCCAAGATTTTGATCCTTTGTACTAGCATTGTGATCAAGTCTATAGGAGTAGTAGCTCTAGGTGTTTCTTCATTTCTAGGATGTTCTCTCTAACTATTTTCATGGTAATGTGCTTCCTCACGTGCGGCGTTTTCCTTTTGTTCTTCTTGTAAGGTAATTCTTAATGCCTCTTGAGCGTCTTTGGTTTCTTGCAGGCATTTTTCTAACCATTTAACCTCCTCATCAAGATTAGTATTCGATGTGCTTGTGAAAGGTTGTTCAGGTCAATGTATCTTTGACCTTACCCTTCTAGCTTTATGTGGCACATTGGGTATGGTTGGGTTGTTTTCCTAAGTTGGGTTGTTGAAAGATAAAGACCTCTTGGATTCTCTTTGATCTGGTTCATAATCAGAATCTTTGTAGTCATAACAATTGGTGATTGGTGCATCAGGATAATGGTACATACCTATAGAATGAGGGAGTTTCTAGCTCTCTTGAGGGAATGTTCCCTTGGTTTAAGTCAAGTTTAGTCATATTCGAGGTGCCATAGACACCATAGAATAAATGGAATGGATGATGGCGTAAGTGATAGAAGCTAAAGCGGCAAAAGAGGCTATGAAGAATGTTGTGAAAATGTTTCCAAGTTTTAACTATTTTGAGATGTTTGAAAATGGGAACACAAACTACAAAACCAAAACATTATGTATTTCACGTCGGGTTCACCAAAATATGTATGCTCAAAATTGTGACTCCGGTTGCCTGGGGCTGTCAGGTCAGATTTCAGCACGCACAAGGACCCTTCCATCCTTGCCACAAGGCGATCCGCCACGTCACTCTCACTCATGTGGAAGTAGCTAGTCGAGAGAAGGTGAGACATGATAGGGGTATGGCTCGTTGGAGAGTTGGACTTCCCGGAGAGGGGTTGGCAAGTATTGTGGCCTTTGTTATTGTGTGCTTAGTTGTATGTTTCATTTGATTATTGTTGTAGTTGAGATAACCCTATGACCCAAAGGGTCACTAGTTTCTCTTCTTTTGTTTGGATTTATAAGATTCCACCTCTGTGTGGGTAAGCAATTGTTCTCTTTGATGTCCTCTTGTCTTTGTAAGTGTTGTAAGAGTTCTTGTTGTATCTGGCATTGTCTAGTTTCTTCTAGCAATAAGAGGACGAATGGGTCTCCTTGTGGTAGAACAAATGTCTCTTGTTGTGGTCTTGGATGGATCTCTTGGATCTCATCGCTGATAGCCCTCACCCACTCTCCTCTCACTCCTAAGCACATTCATGAATTAAGATAGAGGTAGTTGTATGATTGCTAACCTTAACCAGATCTGGGGTTTTGACCTAGGGTTTGACTTTGCATTTTGACTTGTTTTTACTTCATGATGGGATCGAGGGTTTGATTGGATCATTTAACTATGGTTACCTCGTGATGGTATTGAGGGTTTGCTATTTTGTCTATTTTAGGGTTTCTATATGCATGCAAACTAAATGATATGCAAAACATTTTCTTTTGGTATTTTTATATTTTAGAAATAGAAAGTGCTTTTAATCTATGAAAAGGAAATATGTATGTAATCTAATATTGACTTTTCTAATGCAAATTTAACCTATGTTTTCTTGTGTTTTTGATGATTTTAATGTAACCTAATCTAAAGAAAAGGGAGAATGCTTTTTCTAACAATTTAGATCTAGGAATATGAAAGCAACTAATCTAACATGCAAGATCTAATTATCAAGGAAAAAGCAATGTTTTACTATTCCCAAGAGCAAATTTGATTCTCTAATTACTATTAATTGAACAAAAACAATGAAGGAACTTGAGAGAAATGAAGATTTGTGGACTCTGCTACCCTCAGTAATCCTTGTAATTGGCAACTTTGAATCCTTTTGTGGCAGTGGGTGATCCTCTTGACAATAAAATGACATAGAGAAGCAAAATAAAGCTTTGATGAAGCTTGTATGAGCTCAATGAGAGCTTGGATTGAGCACAATGTCATAGAATGAAGCAGCGTGAGGCTACTTGGTTGAACAAATAAAGCAAATGGCACCTTCGTCCTGTAAGAGCATTTGAATGCTAAGTTGGAGAGAAAAACTGGCAAGAGTTGTGTGCACAATGAATTTGCCTCCCTTTGTACTTGAGGGAGGGGTTATTTATAGGTTTAGAAGAAGGGATTGATTGAAGAGTTAACTCATTTGATTGATGAGTTAACAAAGATGATTGGGGAGTTAACAAGGTTGATTACCTAGTGAACTCAGCTGATTAAAGAGTGATGAAGCAAAGATAGCTTATCACTGGAGAGAAAATGGAGGTGAGGGAATGCATGAGATTGATTGAAGAGTTAATTTGAGATCAAAGAGAGCTAATTATGCATGTGTGGGTGCATGAAATACTTAACTCTATATTAGGGATCAAAATCATGCAAACTAGAAGAAAAACAGGCAAAAACGAGTGAGAAACTCAAGTTTTTCCATGGCTACAAAAATGGCAGGGTCGCCCCTTTTGCCAGTAGGGTCATCCCTGGGTGACCCTTGGTCGCCTGGGGGAGATCTGGGCTGGACAGGGTCAGAAGTAGAAAAATAGGTTGGGAGTTGCAAGAAGAGAAGAAAAGGAGGGGTTATGCTTCATGAAAAAGGTCATTCATGTGGAAGAATCCAAATCTCTACTAGCAACTGCATGATCTCCCAAGGGAGATCTGGAAATAATAGGGGGAGATTCAGATTGGTTTGGCAAAACTGAAAACTGAAAGCAGGAGATGGACAAGGAGACCTATAGAAGGCTTCTAGGAGGTGCACTAGAGTAAAAACATAGGGGAGAGGTGAAAACTCACCTACAAGACACTCACAAGGCTTAGAAGCAAGGTCAAAAGCTCAGAAAATGCAAGTTGACAAGTGTTGAAAAGTGTCACAAATGGGGAGAGAGAGAAATCAACAAAGAAGAAACAACACAAGACAAGAAAGAGGACACATCATCAAGAGGTTTACTGCTTAAAGGAAATTATTTCACGCTTACATGTATGTGACAAGGATTTGAATCATCATAGGGGTCCTCGTGGAGGCTATGCGTGATTTTTGTGCTTACAGTTGCAAACTAATCATGATCCCAAAAGTCCATGTGGGCACAAAATATAAGTCAAAGTTGTTTATAATAGCTAATTTATGGAGAAGAAACATCCAATACACTACATCACTTCATATACATAGAGTATAAAGATGTATTTAATTATCAAACCCCACAAATTAGTGAATGGAAGTACAAACACATGTCACACAAGCTATTAGCAAGATGCCTTAAACAAATTCAATCTTATAGAAGGTACTGATTTGGGATATATGAGAATGCTGACATAAAATGGATTCATTGGAAAAATTTTAAAATATTTAAATAGATACAAGTGGTAAATGTTTTTATTGTGATTGTTATATTAGACATGAATACAAAGTGTGGAGCTCAGGCAAGGCATACAAATTGCTTGATACTGTAAGAAATGTAATCTCATGGAATGCATTGGATGCTAGATAGATTGAAAATGCCATTGAAACTCTTAAGTAATTGCAACTAGCATGTGTAAAGTCCAATTCCTCAACTTTTGATAGCATCCTCACAACCTATGGGTATAGAAATTCATCAAATAATAATTCAAAATGAACTATTAGATTATTTTGTAATTGCAAATGTTGTGGTACACATATATGCGTAGTATGAAAACATTGTCAAGGCACGTGAATTGTTATCCAGATGCCTTGAAGAAACCTACTTTTGTGGGTTGCATCAATTGCAAGGATACACGTACAAAATGTATTTGTTAAATGACTTTTAAGAAAATACAGTAAACATGTTAAAGCTTGATACAAGAGTTTCAACAAATGTTGTTCTAATTGTCTTGGTAGAGTAGACAAAACATATGAATTGTTTGAACAATGCCTCAAGGAGGCTTCATAGGATGCACAGTTGGAACCATCGAATAGGCTATAAATGCTTATCAAAATGTGATGAATCAATTCTTTTTAGCAAATACTATATCTATGGACACGTCAATAGATATGTATGAAAGATGTGAAAACATAGACAAGGTTCATGAACTATTTGACAAAAAAATTCAACCTACAATGATGGCCAACAAACAAACTATTTTTTTGGCTTTAGCTTTAGTGGCTAGTTTTGCTGGTTTTGCTGGCATTATGTACTGGTGGTATATGCTGTTTCTGGGGTAAGGCTCTATTTTGTCTTTAGGCCTTTCTGTTTTTGTTAAGGGTTCAGCCCCTTGTTTAGCCGCCTTACATAATAAAAAACAAACAAACTATTTGACAAAATGCCTACCTGAAATTTAATGTTGTTCAATGTTATTATTGCAACTTACTATAGATATGGGAATGATAAGGAAGTTTTGAGTGTACTTTGATAAGTGCAAAGATTAAACATCTATCCAGATGAGTATACCATGTTTATTTTAGTCTCTGTGTGTTATTCTTGGGTGCTCTTGAACTTAATATGGAAGACATAATTAGAAGTTTGATGAGCCATTGAAGCTCATTCAACAAATACACTTTGCAAGTGTCAAACCAAATTCAGTAACATGGAGTTTCTTCATTGAGGGGTGCAGAAAAAAGAACATCATACAGATCAACTAAGTCTTTCCTGAATAATGTCAACGATAAAACTAATTGCCTTGTTGTACATTTGATTGCAAGTTTAAATGGAAGCTTTAATCTTGGAAGTAGGGTAAAACACTTCATGAGTATGTGATTAGAGGTTGGTTTGAGCTCAATATGTTTGTATTTAGTGCTCTTGTAGATATGTATGATATACATCATGTATATGTGCAATTGTTGATGCCAATTAAGGGTGAATTATATTCTAAACTTGTAGAAGGACACTTGGCTCCAATTGATTATCTCAAAATATTAATAGATTAAAATAGAGTGCTTAAAAAGAAGAAAGAAGATTGTTTTCTAAATTTCGTTTCCATCGTATAGACATGAATACTAGTAACCTTTGAAGAGGAATTTAAAATCATATCTAGATAAATTATAATTGTGCAAGATAGAGTTGTGTACATGTTTAAGATAAAAGTATTGAAAAGAAGACAATGGAGTTTTCAATTGGTAAACTACAATAGAATTAATTGCTCCAAAATGTGATAGGGGATGTTATTGGCAAATTTTATTCTTGAAGACACACTCATGAAATTTAGATGAGAACCAAATTTTAGCATCATTATAGCATTATTTTATAATGAATAGGGATTGGATTTCAACAAGATGAATGACAAACTGATGGATTCCTTCTATTTAGATGTGTTTAGATTACACTACTATGAAATCTAGGATTGATTATGCTAATATTTGGATGTGTTGCTTGTGACTGTTGCATTTAGCTAGATGAGATTATTGGATTAGATTGCTTTTGGAATTACTTGGAATTCCTTGGTATTGTGGTGATTGTTTGTACCTAATGACAAGGGAAAACCAAGTGTAGGGACAAGGATGAAGGGTGGATTGGATGGAATGTCCATGTAAGGTTTAGGATAGAGGGTTCAAGGATTCAAGATGGAATGGATTAGAGATGGATTCATGGAAAAATGAAGAATAGAATCTTTGAGGACTAAGTTGCATAAGAATAACATACCCCATTTGATATGTGTCATTCATAACGCTATGTTGAAATCTATGTTGACATCAAGATGTGGCTAAACTATTAGTTGCAAAACATGTTGCATAACCTTTATTGCAAAATGTGTTGCATTCCCATAAGGGTGTAACCAACCTTCTCTCCTTATATTCTAGGGAATCTTATTCATGATTTAAGTGTGAGATAAGATGAGAATTTGATATGTTGCACTAGAGGTATCCATGAGGTCATTTGGAAGAAGGAGAAAGATATTATTCCCCAAGTTCTTGTGTCTATAGTATATAAGTTTTATTCATAATGATGCTTTCTAAGGTTTTTACCTTATGGTTTTCTCCATCATAATGTATAGTGTTTCAATGCAATTATTTTATAAGTTATTCTTTGTAAATTCACATTTATATTTGCAACTAATAATAAACACACCTGTTGAAATCTATTTTTTAACAATCTTACGATCCATTATCCTATGCCTAAAATATATAGAAATGTTAGAAAGTAGAAACCATCAAGTGGTATCCAAAACCATAAACCATGAAAAATTAATAATATTCCCCTATAGTCATGGTCAAGCATCTATAAATATTATGTAACTCTTTTTACACCTTTTATACATCTTAATGTGTCATAGTTATAGTTTTGTCATAACAATCAAATTAGCCAATATCTCAATCTTAGATGCTCTATGAAAACATTCAATGTTTGTGACATAACCACCAAATTGAAAAATATTCTATAACTCATAATTTTAATCTTTTCAATATAACCTCTCAATACAATGTCTTCTTACGTGCAATATCATCTTAGGAAAAATAATAATAAATAAACAATATCCCTATCAAACCCATACTTGGACAATCCATTTTGCTCATTCCAACATTTTTAGAGGAGGCGGCCAACTTGAAGTCATGATATATAATCTTTTTGGAGCAATAACTATAGATTTTGACTGGTGTCATCGACATTATCCATGCAAGAAATTGTTAAGACCACACATATCAAACATGTGCCTAGAGATTTCATTCTTTTAAAGGATACATGGCATTTTTGTTGTGAATCATTGAATACAAACTTTGTAGAGGTTGTTGATAGGGTTATTTCTTGCTAGCAGAGGTTCCCAAGAGATCAAAGGTGGTAGAAGTTGGGTGCACAAATGTTATAGGCAAAGGATTTCTTGCCACAGAGAAATTAATCTAGGAAAACAAGAGTAACTACATAAGTAGAAGTGAAACAGATAGGCACATGTTATAAAAATATTTAGTGTTCTAAATGGGATTTCTATTGGAATTTTGAATCTTTTCTCAGGTTTCAACTTTTTGGATTCTATCAAGTATTCTTGAACTTTGATCTTGTTACATCCCCAACTTATGATTTAGTTTAGTCTTGTTTTTGTGTGGTAAACAAGATGATTAATCATAGTCTAATGATTTGATGTTTGTGGAAAATATCAAATAGAATCATTGATTATATGAATATTGACTAATGTTACTTAGACATGAGATTACATGTTGATAAGATTATTTTATCTTAATGTTTTGCGAATCAAATGATGATACACTAATCATGGTTATATAGTTGTTGTTTAAGGGAAAATTGGGATAAATGGATAATCAATATATCAATAACAATAATACCCAAAACTCAATGAAATAAAGAAACAAAGAGATCAATCAAACAAAAAAACTTCAAAAACCTTTGCAAACCTCAAAGCTTCATGGCTTCCATTGGTTGCCTATCTCAATCGATCTTGCATGTATGAATAAGGCCCTTAGAGAGTGCACTTCTTTGCTATTCCAAGATTGTCAATGGAGAACGGTGATGATAATGCTTTGTAATGAAGATGAGCTTCACAACAATGATAGTGATATGGTAACAAAGTGATCGCAAGTAATGAAGGAATGATGTGGGTGCCAAAGGCGCGCTGTGATTCCTGTAGAGTAACAATACTAAAGCTTGGATGAATGAAATGGAAGAAGAGGGTTCAATTTATAGACTTGACAGAGAGAAGATCAACAGTATAGAAAGAATAAGAAGATCAACGGTATAGAACAGTTGAGGAACGTGCACGAATAGGAAGAGGACATGTGTCTTGCTTTCTTTTGCATGAGAGGAATTAACAACAATAGAAGAATGAGTTAAAGTAATTAAAAGAATATAATAATCAGTTAAGTGATTTAAAACAAGAAGGGATTTGCATGAGAATGAGAAGATATTTTTCTTTATTAAATATTAGGAATATTTAATTGCATATGCACAAAGATTGAATTATATTTAGAGATAACTCAATTTAGAAGAAATAGACAACTTAAATAAATATTTGATTTATTTAAATTTAGAGAAGATATTATTGGAAGAAACAATTAAATAATTGGTATTATTTAATTTAGAATGAATTTGGAAGAACTAATTAAATAATTGGAATTATTTAATTTGGAGGAGGAATTAGAAGAATTTAGGAATTTTAATTAAATAAATTGACGAATCAAATAAATAAATGTATTTGTTTATTTATTGATAGAGGAATTTGACTTAAATAAATACTAAGAATATTTATTTGGATAGAGTCGTGTCATTTTTAGGTGTATACATTTTGCCCCTCTTTGATGCAATGTGTTTTATCACGTTGTTTCAAAGAATAAGTTGTTCAATAATGATACATGCCCCAGTTTGCCCTTGGTACAAGTTTAATGACGATAGGATGCCCCCTCGAGAGATTGGAGGGGAATAATGCAGAAGATGAGAGACGGACAATCTCACGAAGACGAAGGGAAAACTTGGTTAGGTTTAAAGAAAATGGGATGGGTTGTGGAGAAACGGGGAAAAAATGGGAAGAAACAGGTGTGGGAAGTAGTCATAGTCACCACATAGCCAGTTTAGGGTTTGCATGCTATATATAGGAGCTGGGTCCACAAGACAAATCATTTGCACACTTGGCTTTGTTGGATTGGCTTTGAGAGCTTAGGAGAGTATAGAGCATAGAGCAGTCAGCAGTAAGATGGATATTCTGTGCGAGGAGCATCATTTTGAGTGAGTCTGCCGATTCAATTGGCCAACAGAGGTAGGACCCATGGTATGTATCTCAAAAAATTTCACCTAGGGTTGATTTTTAGTGTAATAAATGCTAGGCAAAGTTAGGCTAGACAAATGCGTGAGAACTCAGATTGGTGCATATGACACATGAAATTGCGCATATGTCATCCTGTAGCGCATATAGGATATAGAACGATGCATACATGAAAACTGCGCATGCATGAGTAGAGTCGGCGCATGCATAATTCTGCAGCACATTTAGGATTTCTTGTGGCGCATGTACCCAAGTGGCGTATATATGGTATGGGATGGCACATGTATGAAATCTTGTAGCGCATGTGTCAGAAGTGGTGCATCTGCTGAGAAATGGTGCATTTACCTTCTGTTATGGCGCATATGCATATGATAGAAAGCTTGACTTAACAAGATTGACTCGATCGACATCCTATTTAACATGTCAATCGATGAGCTATCTCTGAGATTGTAGGAATCTAGTCAAGAGATGTAGTGTGATGTTTTGATCAATTTGATATGTTAAGTTAGTTGATATGATTCTATAGATATGTTGAGCATGGTACTTGTAGCTTTAGGTTGATGCCTTACTTTGTGTGCTTGTAGGAGGATATACGAGATACACTACATTCGAGGGAGCAGTTCCCCATGTCGTTGTTGTAGCATCACATGTTGACAGAGATAGATAGAGAGGCGAGAGGTGCAATGAGCCTGGACTATGTATGCTTTATGCCCGAGGTTCGAGCGAACTGAGGGTTATTGACTGTAGCAGTTGAGAGGTTTCATAGTGAGGATGGGACTTTTCACTTCCCGATTGGTGAGATGACGATGATCTTGGAGGATGTGTATCGGATACTACACGTGCCTATTCATGGAGAGCTCATGGAGTATGATCCACAATGGGATGCAGGACTTGTTGAGTGTAGATGGGTGTTTGATGAACCTGAGCTAGATTGTCAGGTTCTCTCCTGGTAGGACATATATGATGACTATGACTACTTCCCTAGGATTGTTGTAGGATTGATCAGAGGCATTGTATGCCCTGATAGGAGATCGCACGGGTTCATGATCAAATGGGGATGGATCATGGAGAGGATGGTCACAGAGGGCACCTACTATGCATGGGGTGTCTGCATTTTGGCACACTTATACCACGATATGCATTAGGTGGCATCTAATTGTTGCAGTTTTGGTTGTGGGACCATATCATCGTCACCAGACCGATATGTGTTTTTGAGAGACAGAGGAGGGAACCTTACAGTTACGGATATGCAGGAGTGATTTCCCAGCATAGGCTGGGAAAGCTAGAGTACTGGAGGCATGCGCTAGACAACGTAGACAGAGTTGTCTAGCGGACATACCTAGAGTGCAAGCTCTGAGATGACAAGGCAGATGAGCTGCCACACTATTATTAGACTTGGTGGTTGATAGGCAAGACACAGTTTATCCTAGAGAGACAGATTGTTAGCAGGCTTCGGAGGTAGTTTGGGAGGAGACATGGCATGCCACAGGGACAGGCGGTGTTTGCACGGACACATGCAGAGAGGTTCAGATGGGGGCCAGTGGTGTCCTACGATGAGGTAGTGGTAGATTTTTGACAGATCCCCTATACTGTATAGCCCATGAGGAGAAAGATAGCTAATACAGGGATGACTCAGGACTATGAGGATTGGTTCATTGCTCACCCTTTTCTGAGGTACTCGCAGCTCGGAGAGCTGGTTCCTCTTATAGATGAGGCAAATTTAGAGGAGGAGGGCAGGGGTGGTAGGAGGAGGAGGAGGGGGAGAGGAGGATGGGGAGATGAAGGAGGTGGGGGAGATGATGGAGGCTGACCTAGGTAGAGGCAGAGATCTGGGGAGGGACCCTCCCACGCACAGCAGGTTATACAGCTGGCATAGATGCTACCACCTCAGCAGGTAGCGCAGCAGCAGGTGCCCCAGCCACAGGTTGCACAGTAGGTACAGGTTCCACCACCTCAGCAAGTGGTGCAGCAGTAGGTACCCCAGCCATAGAGGCAGAGATAGGCACATGCCTCTTAGGATTTGGCATAGTTAGATGTTCATGAGAGAGCCAGTGCCATGTTGAGAGGACATGTTCGATAGCTGTGGGCTCAGATTGGGATGGCTGAGTCTCAGCGAGGCACAGACACAGAGGTTATCGTGGGGCTCAGGAGAGAGCGAGATATGGCGGAGGCAAGGATATAAGTTATCCAGGTAGAGAGAGATACAACGATAGCAGCCCTCGGGACAGATGCGACTAGCAGCTTTTTGGTTGGTCAAGTGCAGCAGGCACATGCACAACTAGCCTAATTACAGGGACAGTTGGCACAGGTGCAGGGGCAGTTGGTGTAGGCATATGCTAAGCTTGCCAGGGCGTAGGCTCAGATGCAGTATTATCAGGGGCTATACCATGGTGTCATTCTTGTTGATCAGAGGGCTCTGAGCTATAGGACCTAGTCCATGGCTTCGCAGAGAGCAGGTGGATCGAGGTCAGGAGCCTTAGTGATGGGCCCACAGTGGTCTGGGGCCAGCAGAGGAGGAGACATAGAGGATACTGTAGGAAGTTGTAGTTCCCAATAGTAGGGTTAGCAGACACTGACACAGATATTGGCTCTTATGTACTTATCTTTTGATGGCTCAGATAGTTGGATGCATACATACCACTTTTGTATTTTGAGACACATATCATTATATTTGAGATGTATACATTGTATATGACACTAACTCAGAGAACGAATTTTTTGATATTGTACATTTAGACATGTTTATGATATTTATATGATGATGCAGCTATCTTATGATCTCTAGATGCAGTTATGTATACTATATGCCATGGATGTATTTCTATTTGTATAATGGGACTCATGTGATGCATATTTATGTCTATATGATGTTTATCTAATGCAATGTTTATATGATGCTATGTGACCTAAAGCAGACTTTAGATGTGTTTACTTGATATGCCTCTAATGTGCAAATGCAAATGGTATCAATGTGATTATGCAGTTTATGTGATGCACTTGTCTATGTTTTTTATTTTCTTTCTGCTGACACTATGTGTTGATTGCAAAAATGTATATGGATGACCTGATGCACTTTATTATGTATGCAACTGATTTAATCATGTAATGGACTATCCTATGTGATGTGATATGTACCTATATGCTATGTTTTTTTATTTTTTTTGTTGACATTTATGTGATGATTGCAAAATGTGCATGGATGACCTAATGCACTCTATTATGTATGCGACTGATTTAATCATGTAATGGACTACCTCATGTGATATGATATGCACCTATATGCTATATTTTTGTGATGTCCAAATGTACTCTATCGACATAGAAATGACATAATGATAGATAGAAGATTTGAATGAAAGAATGACTTGATAGAAAGACTCACAAGCTTTGACTTGTATTGTTACTCTGCATTGTTTGGATCTTTTATTGTATGGGATATGGATGTATGGATGCATGATGGATGCTTTGCTTTTGACATCTTGATATTGCAAGTATTTTGAAATACTTTATTTCATCATTGGGAAATTTTTTTTGGTACTTTTTTCAAATGTTTGTAAGTTAATACAAGCATCTAGGTATAATTGAACCGAGATGACCTGAGTATTGCTTACATGGATTTTGATTTAGCAAGTTAATATAAGCATAGAGGTATAATTGAATTGAGATGACATGAGTATTTCTTGCGTATCAATAGACAAGGATTGCCCCCGTTCATGTTAGACTTTTGATGTCCTTGATGATCATTGAATTGATCATGTCCTTAGACAAGGCTTTACATTACTAAAGTTTAATCTACAAACAACAAACACAGAAAATAATCATGCCCTCATCATAGCATCTCTAGCTTTTGGTATCCTTGAGTAGCATAGAAAGACATGATAACAGAAATTAAGACACTGTAACTTAACCATGATTCCAACCACAAAACATGTTTTCATTTAGATGTGTTTGTTTCTTTCCATAATTTAGCTAAAATCATTTAGAATGCCTTAGGTGTTTGCTTGCTTTTCTTTGGATAGGTTACTGCCTTGCGTCAAGATTTTTGTTTTGAAAAGAGTGGACTTTGTTCGCGCTTGCTTGCCTGGTAAAATGGACCCTAAAGGACTGACCTAGTGCCTCAGGGGCTCATTGCTAAATGGCCTTGCCTATGTGACAATACAGAGGCAACGTATTTTGGGTTAAACCCTAATGGACCTAAGACTTAGGCAATAGAAAGGGGTGCAGACTCAAATAGATAAAAGGACTAGACATGTGACAGATGGGATAGTGGAGCCTCGGGGGCACATTGAAAGAATGGCCTTGCCTACGTGACGACACAGAGGCAACGTAGTTCATGGGCTTGGACCATGTGGATACCGATGACGAACACTATGTTAGGCTGACACTATGGATAGGATATGGGATAAAACCTTGGTTGACAAGGCAACAAAGAGATAGAGTATCAAGCCATGATAGGTTATCGTAAGGGTTTTTATTATGGAACATATATGGATTCAATGGGACACGAGTGAAGGAAGAATGGACACAAGGTGATTGGTTTCCCAAAGATGGAGGAAGCAATTCATCACAAGTAACTCCTGTTTACTAGGTTTTCACCACTTGCTTGTATTTGCATGAAAGCTAGAAAGTATGTGTGATGCCTGTTTGCTAGGTTTTCATCATGATACCTATCCAAGGCGCCTATTTGCTAGGTTTTCACCAAAGGACAAATTTTTTTTGTACTTTTCTAATTTTTTGCTTTTTTTTGTATTTTTCTAATTTTTTTATTTTTTTGTATTTTTCTAATTTTTTTATTCTTTTTGGACTAAAAAGAAAGCAAGTACAATCCTAGGTTTCAAACGACAGTATAAAACTGAATTCTCCCTATTTCTAGGTGAGGCATCTTCGGGAGGTGATCATCGCCCTTCCTTGCACTAGATTATAGGGGTTTTTGGCCACTAGAACAAAGGTGTTTAATGAAGGCAACCGTTCGAGTGGTTATACATGTGGCAGCACTACTCTCTGTTATGGAGTCTCCCAGTCTACAAGGGTTGCACCTTGGAGGGTTTTGGGGGAGGTTGGTTGTCGATATAACACAACTACACTCATTGTTTGAAGCTTTCGCTCCAAACACAATTTATTTATAGTGGATTGGTAGGGCTTGACGTCTAGCCTGTTGCCACTTAGGATCATTCCTACTTGGATGAATGATATCCAAGAGCAGGCCCCTCTAAAGGAAAAACACATGCGAAAATGATATGTCTAGCATTTTGATCACCCAAGATAGGGGAGAGCATAGGCCTAGTATCATTCCCAAAACACAGAAGATAGTGGTTCTTTGTCCCCTATTTAAAATGAGAAAAACTAGATGAGCTATCTACTTGGGCAAGCACAGAATTTTGTTAACTTTGTAGTGATAACAAGATAGCAATAGTCCAATTTTATCCATATAGCAATGATGTGTTCAATTTTACCCAGATAACAGTGATTTGTTAACTTTGAAGTAATAACAAGATAGTAATGGTCTAATTTTACCAAGATAGTTGTGATAGGTGAAAAGTCAGGTTTAGAAGATCATAGTTATGAAACCCTAACCCTACCATCATCAAGGAATCTAATCTAAATGAAATCAAAGAATAATGCAATTCAAGCATAACATCACCTAGACCGTGCGATTCCTTGTTTAAGAGATGTGGACCGCTTCTTCAACAATGAACAATTGCAAAGCTGAAAGCTGCCATGATAGATGATAAAAGCTCAATTGGATGCTCAGATGCTCAAGATGCTCAAGATGATACAGTAGGTGCTATATGATTGCTGGATGTCTCATATGGGATGAGAAGGTGTTTATATAGAGCTCAACCAAGATCAATCAACAGTGGAGATTCAGAGGCTATGTGAATGGCTAGGATTGAAAGATACTAAATTTAGGTTCCATTAGTTGTGCATGTGAAGGATATAAATGAAAGTTGTACAACACATGATTGACTAGACAAGTGTTGGAATGTGATAAAAGATGAGTGTTTAATTCAAATAAAATATTTGAATTAGTTGGGATATGAGTTAGATATTAATTAAATAAATTAAATTTATTTAATTAATAGGATAAATGAATAAAATGGGTTAAGATATGATGTGGAAATTAATTAAATAAATAAAATTTATTTAATTAATTGGGATGAGGATAGGATAAATGGGATTATGATGTGGAATTAATTAAATAAATAAAATTTATTTAATTAATTGGCTTAATGATTTAACAAGGTGTTGCTAGACATGGACAAATTTGGGTGTCTACAATAGCAATGAGTTGTTAACTTTGAAGGATAGCAATATAGAAATGATTCAATGATATGCAAGATAGAAATGATTCAATTACCGCCTTCCTAGTTAAAACTACATGAGATTTGCATGAGCATTAATTTACTTTCCTGTTTAGAAATTAAAGTGTGAGTTAACAAGTGCAACTATATGATTCTAAACTAGTACCTAGCCTGCAAACAGATCAAGAGTGTTCCTGCAAAAATATGTTAGCCTTAGCGAAAGCTTCAAGGAAACCCTAAAAATCACTGCCTAGATCAGATGCACAACTTCAAAGAGTGAATGCGCCATAATAGAGAATAGAAGCACAACAATACAAATGTGCTAAGATAGAGGTCAAAAGTGTAGGAATACAGTATAGATGCGCTAAAATATTAGATGCGCCATATGAAAGAGCATATGTGCTGTAACAGAGTCTGTATGCACCAAAAGGATGTATGAGCCGGAACAGACAATATATGCGCTGAATCAAAAACTATATGCATTGGAAGAATGTATACGATGGAACAGACAACAGATGTGTGTTGGGATGTCAGATACATAATTTCCTCCTGTGTACGGCTTTCTAAAACACAAAAACTTAGTTTTTGGGTTAAATTTAGGGCTAGGCTCCATGGTGGGTGCCAAAATGTTTAAGGGAAAATTGGGATAAATGGATAATCAATATATCAATAACAATAATACCCAAAACTCAACGAAATAAAGAAACAAAGAGATCAATCAAACAAAAGAACTTCAAAAACCTTTGCAAACCTCAAAGCTTCATGGCTTCCATTGGTTGCCTATCTCAATCGATCTTGCATGTATGAATAAGGCCCTCAGAGAGTGCACTTCTTTGCTATTCCAAGATTGTCAATGGAAAATGGCGATGATAATGCTTTGTAATGAAGATGAGCTTCACAACAATGATAGTGATAGGGTAACAAAGTGATCGCAAGCAATGAAGGAATGATGTGGGTGCCAAAGGCACGCTGTGATTCCTGTAGAGTAACAATACTAAAGCTTGGATGAATGAAATGGAAGAAGAGGGTTCAATTTATAGACTTGACAGAGAGAAGATCAACAGTATAGAAAGAATAAGAAGATCAACAGTATAGAACAGTTGAGGAATGTGCACAAATAGGAAGAGGACATGTGTCTTGCTTTCTTTTGCATGAGAGAAATTAACAAGAATAGAAGAATGAGTTAAAGTAATTAAAAGAATATAATAATCAGTTAAGTGATTTAAAACAAGAAGAAGGGATTTGCATGAGAATGAGAAGATATTTTGCTTTATTAAATATTAGGAATATTTAATTACATGTGCACAAAGATTGAATTATATTTAGAGATAACTCAATTTAGAAGAAATAGACAACTTAAATAAATATTTGATTTATTTAAATTTAGAGAAGATATTACTGAAAGAAACAATTAAATAATTGGTATTATTTAATTTAGAATGAATTTGGAAGAACTAATTAAATAATTGGAATTATTTAATTTGGAGGAGGAATTAGAAGAATTTAGGAATTTTAATTAAATAAATTGACTTTATTTAATTACTGGAAGAATATGATTCAAATAAGTAAATTTGTTTGTTTATTTATTGATAGAGGAATTTGACTTAAATAAATACTAAGAATATTTATTTGGATAGAGTCGCATCATTTTTAGGTGTATACAGTTGTGAGTGTAATTAGGAAAAGAATCTCCCTCTAAGGACGGAAGGAGAGTATCACTTGGGAGGAGGAGATAGATGTTGGGAAAAAGTCAAATTGCCATCTGAGTATCGAGGTTAAACTTTTGTGAACTCATACAAAGATAGGGTGAGTTTAAGTCATTTCCCTGTTTAAGTCATTTTTAAATTTGACTAACGTTGAATTAGCGATTTTTGAGTCTCCCAAAGTTGTCTTTGTTTCGACTTGATAATGTTTTTAGATCATTTTTTTGGTCGATAGTAAACCTGGTTGTTTTGTCAGAGTCTTCCTTTTCACGTATCTATTTCTCTATATATTGTGATTATAGTTTAATTATTTTGTTTATGGTTAAAACAAGGCAAAGAGGGGGAGAGGACTTGACCCCATAGTCACATATTGGTGATACTCCTTGATGATATTACTTTATTAATAAATAAGTTATTACATGATGTTTCCAATACATCATTTTAGATGTAATTGATGTTGTATTAAGCATAATTGCTTATCGATCCACTTATAGTGGTCAAGTATTATTATTATTTTATGTCAAGTTGAGAGCTCTTGTGATCCACCACCTCATGACCCATAAAATGTGGAGTGAGTGGGGACTGTTTCGAGCTAAGCTTAGATAACCTCTTTTTGCATTTCTCCTGAATGGGAGGTAAGGCTCTTATGGAGCTAAGACTGAGCCTGAGAGTTCACGGCCATGCCAACTAACTCTCCACCTTTAGTGCGAGGGTCACGGGGATAGGTGAAGTGGAGAACCTTGCATGCAAATGAGTCTTTTGTGTGGGGGTTTCGTGGGTTGGAGAGCATACGTTTTTGGTATTGTTCTTGCTAGTGGTCGATAGTTGTCTCTCATGGGAGAAAGACACAGGCAATAAGATAAAATACTAAATGGTGCAGGAGCACCTACCTGACAGCTGGCCTCCATGAGGCAGTTAGTTAGTTTTGAGTCTTGTTAATGTTTTCAAGAAGGTCTGATAAGACCAATGCATGTAATAAGGTCATGCTGACCATACTTTACTATTTTTAGCTAGTTTGTTAGGACAGCTGTTATGCTGTAGGTCCGGTTGGATCTCCCAGCCACCTGGAGAGATTTCCCAGCCACTTGGAGTCGGGTCAGTAGTACTCACCAGAGATCCTATTTATGCATGAGGATCGGTTGGTTTTAGATCATCGATCAGACTTTGCGAGAGAGAGACAGAGTATTGTAATAGCATCTATTGAAATCAATAAAGAGATCCTGTTAGTGTTCATCCTCTGTTGAGTTCCATTGTTTAATCAATTTGCTGTTTTGGTGGTTTCATGGATTCGCTGATCCATTCCACCGGTTGATTCGTCGAATCGGTGGAATGGTTATGTACAGTAGGTTAGGATTTAGTTTGTTTGTTCGCATGCAGGTGTGCAGGATCGCGATCGAGAGATGTTGAGAACCCTAGCATGGGTATGTGCTAGGTCGAGTTGATAGTTAGAGTTTGGAAGATCACCCTGAGAGTAGATCGGGTCATCCCAGGAGGATCGGCGAATTGAAAATTCGCTAAGGTTGGAAAATTTGTTACAACGGCATCATCAGGATATTTCTGTGTATATCCTGCAGTCACTTCGGGCATCGTCATCCAGGTAGATGGAGATGAGCATGATGCTATCGATTGCATGAAGTGAATGAACGTCGGGGTGATCATCATCAGGTGTTGCCGAGGAGGAGCGTATCGGCATAAGGTAGAAGATCAGGTTGATAAAGTCATCGCAGGCCGATAAGGTTAAGTTTGGCCGACAACAGGATAATTGAAGGAGTTGCATATGACGTCATCATCATTAGGATATACGTCATCAGGATATCGGGGCAGCAGGATATTGAGGAGCTGCATGTGACGTCATCGTCATCAGGATATCGGGGTGATGTAAGCATTGAGGGGAAGGTGCGTGAAGTTGAGTATCATCATCAGGATATATGGAGGGAACCGGATGTTCTATATCCTGCTGATGAACATGATGTTGAACATCATGATGCTGAAGATAGTGAAGGTAGAGTTTGGCGGTAAGATGAACAGTGAACGTCAGGAGGATGTTTGCGCTTGCCGAATGTGATGATGCTGCCGATAGTCGGATATGATGATGCTGTTGACATGCGAAAGGGCGAAGGCTTGTCTGCAGGAGGATATCGGTCGGCAGAGTAAATATGATGATGCTGACAGTGTTAAGGAAAATATGATGATGATGATGAAGGGTTGCGGACATCCATGCTATATGTCAAGGTTATAGTGTGGATGCCTCTGCATCATAGTGGTATCAGAGCTCAGCAAAAGGTCTGGGCTGTTGTGTGTTGATTCTGTCACCGAAAGGGCAGAGGTAGAGTTGATTATGTCACCGAAAGGACAAAGGTAGAGGAGTGAGAGGTTGACAAAATGCCTCCGAAAGGTAGTGGTACTGCAAGGGAATTGCAGGAGATGAAGGAAAAACATGCTAGAGAGATGAGGAAGATGAAGGAGCTTGCTGAAGCACTTCAAGCTAGGCTTGTAGCCCTGGAAAAGAACAAAAAGAGGGAAGTGGAAGACAGTGAGTCTAAAGAAGATGAAGATACTGTTGAAGAGTATGAAGAGGTAGCTGAAGATCTGGATGCTGAAGACCAGAGATTAGCAAAACTATTAAAGGCAGTGCAGAGTGATAAACCTAAGGTAAAGGTTGATGTTTCCAAGTATAATGGAAGTTTGAATGAAGATGAGTTGCTGGATTGGATTGCTGCACTTGATAATCACTTTGAATGTGAAGATGTTGCTGAGGATCAGAAGGTAAAGATTGCAAAGACCAAGTTAGGAGGTCATGCTTTGGTTTGGTGGGATTATGTACAATCTGAGAGAAGGAAACAAGGGAAGTCAAAGATCACTTCATGGGATAAGATGGTAGCAAGGATCAAAGGTAAATTCTTGCCAAGGGATTATGAAATTCAGATGTTTAAGAAGCTGCAATTTTTAAGGCAGAAGGAAATGGATGTGAAGGCATATACTGAGGAGTTTTATAAGTTGAGTATGAGATTTGGTCATCATGAGAATGAGGTAGAAAAGGTGGCTAGGTACTTGGCTGGTTTGAGATTGAACATACATGATGAGTTAGTTTTAGCTAACCCTAAGAATGTGGAGGATTGTTATCAAATGGCAATCAGGATTGAAGAAAAGCTGAATAGGGGACAAGATAAGTCCATGAGAGGAAGAGGCAACAATATGAGGGGAAGAGGAGCAGCCCCTACAACAAGGCAAACCAATGAGGGTCAAGAAGACACTGGTAGAGGACAGGGACAGTCTGATTTCAGAGGTGGATGGAAAGGTAATAGAGGCAAATTTGGAAGTGGTAGAGGTTCTACTACATTTTCAGGCAAGTGTTACACCTGTGGTGAGTTTGGGCATCCATTTTTCAAATGTCCAGAAAGCAAAGGTTCATCATCCAGAAATGATAGAACAAATGACAAGAGAGTACAACTTGTGCAAGAAGAGAAAGTAGAGCAAAGTGTGCAAAGTTCAAACACTTATCAAGGAGATAGAGTTCCTGACAATTATGCATATCCTGAGGAGGGAGAAGCATTGATGCTAAGGAGAATTAGTTTGCAGGCATCAAAGGATCTGATGCAAAGAAGAGCTCTTTTCAAGACCACATGCAAGAGCAAAGGTAAAGTATGTAAGGTTGTCATTGATACTGGTTCAACAGACAACATGGTATCTCAGGAAATGGTGGATAAACTGAATTTGGAAAGGATTCCACACCATCACCCTTACAAGGCATCATGGGTGAGTGATAGTCAATCACTTTTTGTCTATGAATAGGCATATGTGGATTTTCAGATTGGAGCCTATCATGATAGAGTTTTGTGTGACATTTTGCCCATGGAATGTTGTCACCTACTATTGGGTAGACCATGGCAATTTGATAGAAGGGTACTGTATGATGGGTATGCTAATACCTACACCATCAAGAAAGATGGGAAAACTATTATGTTGATGCCATTACAGGAAGATGCTGCAGCACAGGGGGCAGCCAAAATTATTTTAGTGGGAAAGAAGGAATTTGTGCAGATGCCTATAGGAGCAGGCATAAAGGCAGTTGAGGACACTACAGGAAAAGGAGTTGTTAAGGACAACAGGTTGAAGAAAGTTTTAGTTTTGACTGACAGAGGTCAGCAGCAGGTGCAGAAACAGGTTTGCAAACAGCAACCAGTTGAGAGGAATGACAAGGATATTGTCATAGTTGGGACTATTGTTTGTCCTATAAAAGTTGAAAGGAAGACAGGATTGAACATTTCAGAAGTTCAAGAGGCAGTTCAGACAGAGGTTCTGGTCAGACAACCTGACACACACAAGGTATGTGAGAGAAAGGCCTACATTGACAGGCATGAGGATTTACTTGCAAGAAAGCAAGTTACAGTTCAGAAGTCTTGGAGCAGCCAAGAGCCAGCAGAGGACAAAGCTGGAACAGGTCAGAACACTGACATGACAAAGTGTAAAGGTGGAGGACTTCCACATCCTAAATTCATGGGACATGAGTTCTTTTCTGTTGGGGAGTATGGTGCAGGAGCACCTACCTGACAGCTGGCCTCCATGAGGCAGTTAGTTAGTTTTGAGTCTTGTTAATGTTTTCAAGAAGGTCTGATAAGACCAATGCATGTAATAAGGTCATGCTGACCATACTTTACTATTTTTAGCTAGTTTGTTAGGACAGCTGTTATGCTGTAGGTCCGGTTGGATCTCCCAGCCACCTAGAGAGATTTCCCAGCCGCTTGGAGTCGGGTCAGTAGTACTCGCCAGAGATCCTATTTATGCATGAGGATCGGTTGGTTTTAGATCATCGATCAGACTTTGCGGGAGAGAGACAGAGTATTGTAATAGCATCTGTTGAAATCAATAAAGAGATCCTGTTAGTGTTCATCCTCTATTGAGTTCCATTGTTTAATCGATTTGCTGTTTTGGTGGTTTCATGGATTCGCTGATCCATTCCACCGGTTGATTCGTCGAATCGGTGGAATGGTTATGTACAGTAGGTTAGGATTTAGTTTGTTTGTTCGCATGCAGGTGTGCAGGATCGCGATCGAGAGATGCTGAGAACCCTAGCATGGGTATGTGCTAGGTCGAGCTGATAGTTAGAGTTTGGAAGATCACCCTGAGAGTAGATCGGGTCATCCCAGGAGGATCGGCGAATTGAAAATTCGCTAAGGTTGGAAAATTCGTTACAACGGCATCATCAGGATATTTCTATGTATATCCTGCAGTCACTTCAGGCATCGTCATCCGGGTAGATGGAGATGAGCATGATGCTATCGATTGCATGAAGTGAATGAACGTCGGGGTGATCATCATCAGGTGTTGCCGAGGAGGAGCGTATCGGCATAAGGTAGAAGATCGGGTTGATAAAGTCATCGCGGGCCGATAAGGTTAAGTTTGGCCGACAACAGGATATTTGAAGGAGTTGTATATGACGTCATCGTCATTAGGATATACGTCATCAGGATATCGAGGCAGCAGGATATTGAGGAGCTGCATGTGACGTCATCGTCATCAGGATAATCGTCATCAGGATATCGGGGTGACGTAACCATCGAGGGGAAGGTGCGTGAAGTTGAGTATCATCATCAGGATATATGGAGGGAACCGGATGTTCTATATCCTGCTGATGAACATGATGTTGAACATCATGATGCTGAAGATAGTGAAGGTAGAGTTTGGCGGTAAGATGAACAGTGAACGTCAGGAGGATGTTTGTGCTTGCCGAATGTGATGATGCTGCCGATAGTCAGATATGATGATGCTGTTGACATGCGAAAGGGCGAAGGCTTGTCTGCAGGAGGATATCGGTCGGCAGAGTAAATATGATGATGCTGACAGTGTTAAGGAAAATATGATGATGATGATGAAGGGTTGCGGACATCCATGCTGTATGTCAAGGTTATAGTGTGGATGCCTCTGCATCACTAAAGCTCATGGAAGGAGCTAAGCCTTCAATGATGGTGTATTGCTTAATATCTTGCATCAACAACAAGCTAACACATGTATGACTGTGTAATTCGGTCATGAGTAATTTGCATATTAAATACTATTGTTTGCAGGCCATTCAATAGCTAATCGATGGCCATAGTGAAAGCTTATATTAGCTATGATTTTGTTAAGCCTAAAGGCTTCAAACTCATATTGTCATGATTTATTAATGATAACTTCTTTAAGTTGATGGTCATAATGGCCAAGAGAACATATAGTGCTACTTGTTATAATAATAACATTGCATATGTATAAAAGTATTCATGGTTGAGTACGTAGTAGTGCCATGTTATCCATGCGATGGCTTTGAAGTTAAACCTATCATGGCTTATTGAGCCGAAGTATTGAAATTTTTGTGTTTCTTTATGTGTATCCTTCGTAAGAAAGATACAGTTTGGGTATGCCGGCTAAGAGCCTTGGCAACAACTTTAGTAACTATGCATGCAAGCCGTGAGCCTTTATTTCTCTTAAAAGAGAATAAAATAAAAAGGTTGATGACCTATTCTTAGTATGATGAAAATAAACTATTGTGAGTCAATGCTATCGACAACACCACACCATGGTGGTTGTGGAGGCATGTGGGTCGTGGAGTAATGTATTAGTTTGTCTATGTATATAATAATAATTCCATGCCTTCGAGCATAGTCTTGACTATGGAAGAATATAAAGACTTGTAATACCCATAAAGGGACAACCTATGGTTAAAGGTAACTATGTAGAAATTTGTATTAAAATGCATGTCTACCTTGTGGGTCAAGAGAGCAAACCCTTAAATGAAAACATTATATGTTTTATTTCTTTTTCAATGGCCATGCTTCATGATGAAGTATAGGGTGGAAAGAACCCTTTCAAAAACCCTTGAGTAAAGGTGTATGTTCATATTGACTACTTGAAGCCTATAATGGTTTAAGTATAGTCGATGTGATATGGAGAAAACCCAAAACTAGGAAAGCCTAGTAAACTAGACCAAGGTTGGTCATGTAAACTGAAACTATGAAATTGAAAAAGCAAACATGGGAAAAGGGTGACATGGAGTCATAGAGTCCTTATTACCAAACATCGTAAGATGAGTAACGATGCACTCTTGATTTGAGTTAAAGTCCAAGATAGATGGACTATGGGAGGAAGGCCCATCTTTATTAAAACCTAGAAAGATGAAATTTTGAACATTGTAGGATGAGACAACTTCTAAGTTGAGTCAAGGTAGTGGACATATGACTACATTCATTGCGAAACATATATGTATGTATATCTTTGGATAAAGTAATGCATCTGTCTCTGCATGTATTAGTCAATCCATTATGCTCCAAATGGCATAATATTTCCAATAATGTCATACATAGTTAGAGTGGATCTATAGTTGTGTGACCGTGAGACATTATGAAGGACACAACACCAGATACTCAGATGGCAAACCTAATGGTTACTTATATCTATACCCTCCATGAAGGGTAGGGTCGCTTCCAGGTAGTAAGTTGTGTGGGGGACCTCCGGTCTGTGGTTGGAGGAAAAACACTTGGGTGATGCTCTCCTTCCCAAGCAGAAGACAAACTGAGACTTATGAATACAGATGTTAAAGTTCTAGATATAGTGCATTCCTTATATGACTTAACAGTTAGTTATTATGTATAATCTTATTAATGATTCTATGAGCATAGCTTTGTACTTGTAGAGTGAAAGTTATTCACTAGTAAGTTATCTTTGGATTGTTGTAATCTAAACTTTTAAAATATCCAGAAAAGAAAAGCATGTAAAATTTCATGATGATATTGATTCATTTCTTGTTAAACTGTAATTATAATAATCATACTATATACCTAACCTTAAACAAGATGGTTAATTATGTTTGGTTATGGGTAATGTGAGGTGACATGTTACATATGGTATCAAAGCTACCAGGTTCAATACATGGACCTATGATCTCACTACATAATGTTTTTCTTTATTTAGCATTAACAGTTGCTAATGTTTGGATGTTCTTATGCCAAAATGGTAATAATAAGAATGACACCTAGAAAGAAGGTAACAAGAAATGGGCGTTACCTTAAGGCCTTGAGGGAGTGAGCCTCAAGAATGAAACTCCTTGAACAAACTGGTTGCTTGGTAGGCACATGGTTGGTTGATGATGAAACCTTTATTGATGCTATTAAACACATCAAGCAAATGGTGAGGAAAGTAGTTAGGATTACTACTCCTATCTCTAAAAATGAATCAATGGAACCCTCTGCACCTAAGGAAACAATCATGGAAAGTGACCCTAAGGATCCTAATGTTACTAAGGAGGTTGTGGATGAGTACCTGCGAGTATGTCCACCTCCTAAAACTGATTTGATAAATCTCAAGGATGAGAAATGAATATGGGAAGGTATCCCAATCTGATAATGACTTGCAGTACCAAGATGTAAAAAAATTGTAACTATGGATGGATTATATGTAATCCATGGAAAACTATAATGCAATGTGAATTTTGGCAAATCTTTCCTTTCTTGTTTAAGATTACATGAATGAGAATGGATATACATTTATGAATGGATTTAATGGTATGCAAAACTAATTGAATGATTAATTTGCAAACTTTAGAAGAAGTAGATTATAGCCTGGTTCAAATAAGAGCCAATATGGGAGATAGCTAGGAAGAAGGGAAACCTTCAAGCCACTATGAATCTAAACTTTATTAGATCCTTGCTATGCTCCAAGAGACGTGAGCGAGAATTGGAAGTCTCGAGCAGGAGGTCAAGGGTCAGCATAGACCCAGGCGAGAAGCCTATTATGGGGGTGATGATGAGGCACGTCATGATGACACCACCCAAAGTGGATGTAGAGAGAATAACTTTGAGGCTAGACAGGAAGGGAATAGAAGAAGCCACTTGACTTTGGAATTATCCCAAAATATGAAAAAGGTTATGCCTCCCAAGTTTGATGGGTCTGTAAGCGGAGATGTCATGGAGGCATGGCTTATGGAGATGGAAAAATACTTTGAAATAAGAAATTATACTAAAATCACCAAAGCAGTATGGGGAGCATATCAGTTGGTGGGTGAAGTATCTACATGGTGGATGAATAAGAAAATGGAGTTAGGCTTGAGGTCTACAAGTTTAACCTGGGACAAATTTATGGAACTCTTTAGGTAAAGATGTTTGCCTTAGCTATTTTATGACCAAAAGCTTATAGATTTTTAGAATCTGAAACAGGGGTATTTAACTGTGAATGAATACTAGGAAAAGTTCACTCACCTACTCAAGTATGTTTCACAATATCAATAGGATGAGAGATTTCACATCCAAAAATTTATTATGGGATTGAAAACCCAAATCGGGGGAGAAGTTGATGTGCATGGTCCCACTTCAATGGACCAGGTTTATGAAAAAGCTATTAAACAGGAACAGAAATTGAAAGTTGTGTCTTCTTATAGGGAAATGAATCAAAAAAGGTCTAATTGGTCCCAATCTTTTGAATCTTTTAAGAAAAAGGGAAAAAGAAGGATTTTACTGAGAAAAATGATAAAGGGTCCAAGAATAAGCAAAATGAATCCAGGGGGAAAGGAAAGGCAATAATAACTCCAAGAAATATGGAGATAATTATGGGAAGCCTCAGGAGAGGCGAGGACCCGTGGGAGGGTGTTATACATGCGGTGGTGATCATTACACCAACCAATATCCTAATAAGACATAGGGAACTCAGCTACAAGGAAATCCATTACCCTCACAATAGACAACTTTCCAACAATGCATACATGTAACCCTGGATAATAGCTAAGTTGAGTACCAAATCTCTCCCATTGAAACTACAAGTATTTTATATGGTTTGATAATTTTAGTTTTGATAGATACTAGTGCAACATAATGTTTTGTCCCCAAAAGTCTTAAATAAAATTGCTAGAAGAGTTGGATATATGGAAAATACTTGGTCAGTTGAATAAGCAAATCATACCAAGGCTCAGGTAGATCAATGCTTGTTTGAGGCTAAGGTTGAAATTCCAAGTTACTCCACTGAGGTGAACCTTTACATAGCCCCATTAGGCTCATATGATGTTATCCTTGGAATAAACTAGTTGTAGAGACACTAGGCCAAGGTGGACTGTTATGCCAAAACAATAGAATGTCTAGATGACCTAGGGAACAAAGTCTTTTTGCAAGGGAACCCTAGAGAAGTCAAAATAAGACAAATTTCTACCCTACAAATGAAAAGAGCTCAAAGAAAGGGATGCCAACTTTTTGCTGTCAAAATGGAAAAACTAAATGGTTATGAGGAAACCAATTTCCAAGATGATTTAATGTTTTATGAATCTCAGAAACTCAATGGAGTTGAGAATAGGGAGTCCATAGGTCAGAAGAGATTAGATATGGACAAGTGCCCTTTTCTTAGAGATTTTGAGGACGTATTTCTAGATGAGATACTGGGATTTCCTCCTAAAAGAGATTTTGATTTCTCTATAGATATAATTCTAGGACCAGAACCTATATCTAAAGCTCCATACAGAAGACCATAACTGAGTTAATGGCGCTAGAGGCTCAATTACAGGAATTGTTGGATAAAGGATTGATAAGACCTAGTGTGTCACCCTAGGGAGCACTAGTAATATTTGTGAAAAAGAAAGATGGTACATTACGGTTATGCATAGATTACCACATGTTAAATAAGGCAACAATAAAGAACAAATAGCCATTGCCCCGTATTGATGATCTCTTCGATCAAATGAGAGGAGCAACTAGCTTTTCTAAGATTGATCTTCGATCTGGGTACCATCAATTGAGGTTAAAGGATGAGGATATCCACAAAACAACCTTCAGAATAAGGTATGGACATTATGAGTTCATTGTCTTTCCCTTTAGATTAACAAATGCACCTGCAACATTTATGAACTTAATGAATAGTGTGTTTAGAGACTGTTTGGACAAGTTTGTCCTAGTTTTTTCTTGATGATATCCTAATCTACTCTACGAATGAGGAAGATCACCTTTAACATTTAAGGATTGTTCTTTAGAGGTTGAGAGGGCATAAATTGTATGGCAATCTCTCTAAGTGTACTTTCTTTCGAAAGGAAGTGCAGTATTTGGGCCACATAATTTCAGCTAAGGGAATAGCTGATGCAGCCAACAACATACACTCAATAGGATTGTGCCATTAATCATGTGAGAGACAAAGATTGAAAGCTAGAACATAAAAAAACTTCTATTCATCAAATTTGCTACTACAATGAGAGAAAACTCTCTTGTATCCAAGAAAACAAAAAAAAAATTACCTTTTTTGGCAGATTTCGACAATTGTCAGATTTTGCCATTTTAGGTAATTTTACAATCATATATTGAGAATCTAGTTTTTTCCCAAAAGCTTCCTAAAACTAAGGTAGGATGAAAAGCCAACTAATATTCTAAATTCAAAACATGAGTTTCGATTTATGACAAAAGCAACTTTTTAAAAATCTAGAAAAAACACTAATTTGCCATTTTGAGGGCCAAGATGAAAGTTTCAAGCCCCAAAAAAGTGCCAAGACGAGGTCCAACTGACTAGGGTGGGTTGGGAAACCACTAGCCACCTCATTATGCATCCACCTATAAAATTTCATAGAAAACCCACATTCGAGTCAAAAGTTATGACCTCCGGAAGTCCCTGCATCATTCTCTTCTGGTTGAAAAGAATGCAGCTCCTATAAGTGAGTGTCTTCAAATTGCTACCACTTAACTGGATCCAACCGTTGCACTTCCCACTTTGTAAACCACATGCTATCTGTTGGTGGGAATCCTTCCCACTGTACTAAATACTTGTTGTATTGCCCTTGTCGAGTGTAGATAGTGTTCTTATCAAGCGCTTGTGTAATATTTTCCTTCTTCTTATGGGGAATGTGGTGGTACCATGCCACTTCTAGTTGACTATCTTCAACATCATCCTCACCATGGAATGCATATAAATCAAAAACATTAACATAGGAGAAAAATTGAGATCATTTGGTAAACTGACCTCATATGCATTATCATTGATCTTCTTTGTAATTTTGCAAGGACCAATTTTCTTGTGCTTCAACTTGTGGTATGTTCTAGTAGGAAACCACTCTTTTCTCAAATATACCATCACTAAGTCACCTTCATTGAATATCTAATGTCACCTACTAGTATCCACTATATTCTTGTACCTCTCATTACTATTCTGCAACTTTTGTCTCACTTCTTTCTGTAATTGTTGAAGGTGTTCTGCAAATGCTTCCCCATCATCACTAACCCTACCTTTCATTGGTATCTGTAACAAATCTAGAACACCCTAAGGATTCCTGCCATACACAATCTAGAAATGGGACTTTCCTGTTGATCTGTTAACAAAACTATTATAGGCAAATTCAGCTTGGGGTAATGCCAAGTCCCATTGTTTTGGCTTTTCTCCAACAATACACCTCAACAAATTTCTTAGACTCCAATTGACTACCTTTGTTTGCCCATCTGTTTGAGGATGATAGGCACTACTAAACTATAACTTTGTCCCCATCTTCTTCCATAAAGTCCTCCAAAAATGACTGAGGCATTTGGTATCACTATCAGAGGTAATAGTCTTTGGAACACCATGTAGTCGAACAACTTCTAAAAAAATAACTCTGCTACCCTCGTTGCATCATTAGTTTTCTTACAGGTAATAAAATTAACCATCTTGGAGAACCTATCAACAACTACAAAAATAGAGTCATTACCTCGTTAAGTATGTGGAAGTCCCAACACAAAGTCCATGCTCAAATCTATCCATGGTGCAGCTGGTACTGGTAATGGCACATACAACCCTATATTTTGTGAATGTCCCTTAGCCACTTGGCAAATCCTACACCTTGTTACATACCTAGTTATATCCCTTTTCATCTTTGGCTAGTAATATTTATCTTCTATCAAGGCTATTGTCCTGTCCTTGCCAAAATGCCCATCCAACCCACTACTATGAAATTCTCTGAGAATGTTTTCCCTTATAGACCCAGCTGGTATGCATAGTTGTTTTCCTTTAAATAGATACCCATCTTGCAGAAAATATTCACCCCTAAAGTGATCCAAGTTACCAGATACTGGTGCCTTCAATTGTTCCACAATCTCCCAAAAATCATCATTAGACTCACAAATTTTTGATGGAATCAAAACCAATCACCTCAGTTTCCATTGTGGTCAAAAGTGCAACACGCCTACTTAACACATCTGCAACCTGGTTTTGTTTTCCAGACTTATGCTTTAACACAAAATTGTAATCCTGCAAGAAAGAGACCCAATTGGCATGCCTACTATTCAACTTTTTTCTGTGTTCAAGTATCTCAATGCAATATGATCTGTAAACAATACAAACTCCTGGGGAACTAGATAATGTCTCCAATGCCTCAATGCTTGAACAATTGCATAAAATTCCAAATCATAAGTAGAATAATTATTTCTCGCTTCATTAAGCTTTTCATTAAAGAAAGCTACAGGTTTTCCAGCTTGGCTAAGCACAACACTTATTCCCACATGGGAGGCATCACATTCTACTTCAAATACCTTATCAAAATTTGGCAATGCAAGTATAGGTGCTTCTGTTACCTTTTGCTTCAAGTACTTAAAGCTCTCCTCAGCATCTGTGATCCATACAAACTCCCTTCCTTTGGTGCAATTTGTTATAGGGGCTACAATACTACTGAAATTTTGAATGAACTTTCGATAGAAAGTGGCCAAGCCATGAAAACTTTTTACCTTTGTGATGCTGCTTGGACTAGGCCATTCTAGAATTGCCCTAACCTTCTCTGGATCCATTCTGACACCATCTTTAGAAATGACAAAGCCTAAAAAAAAAAAAACTATCCTGCATGAACCTACACTTTTTCAAATTGGCATAGAGCTTCTCCTTTCTTAACACACCAAGGATGATCCTCAAGTGTTGTAAGTGCTCTTCTTTGTTGTTACTAAATACCAAAATATCATCAAAATAAACTACCACAAACTTACCAATGTAAGGTCGTAGTATAGTGTTCATCAATCTCATAAATGTGTTAGGTGCATTTGATAACCCGAATGGCATAACCATCCTCTCATATAATCTATCTCCAGTCTTAAAGGTTGTCTTCCACTCATCTCCTTCTCGGATCCAGATTTGGTGGTAGCCACTTCCTAGGTCGATCTTGCTGAAATATTTGGCCCTTGCAAGGACATCCATCATGTCCTCCATATGAGGTATAGGAAACTGATACTTGATGGTAATTTTATTAATTGCTCTGCTATCAGTGTACACCCTCCATGTTCCATCTTTTTTGGAGGTCAACAATGCTAGTATAGCATGTGGGCTCATACTCTCTCTCACCACACCTTTACTTATGAGTTATGTTACTTGCTTATTCAACTCTGCATGTTGTGTTGGATTCATCCTATAAGTTGCTTGGTTGGGTAGAGTTGTTCCTGGAATCAAATCAATATGATGTTGAATATCTCTCTTTGGCGGTAGACCATTAGGTAATTTATCAGGCACAACATCAACAAATTCTTTCAATAGCTTGGCTACTTTCGGGGGAACTGAAATGTCTTCCTCTTCACCTTTTTTCACTACTAATGCATAACAACACCCTATCACCTTCATTTCTTTAACAAGATCTCTTTTAGACAATATGGTTTCACCTTTTCCTTCATCCTTAAGAGTCAACAAAATCACCTTAGAGCCATCTTTCCAAAAGGTGCATGTGTTTTTCTCTCCATCATGTATGACTTTTCTATCATACTGCCATGGCCTTCCCAATAACACATGACAGGCATCCATTGGGACAACATCACACCATATCTCATCCTGGTAGATCTTCCCTATGCTTAACTTAATTAGGCATCTTTTATCAATAGTGACTTCATTTCCCTTTTTAAACCATGCAATGTGGTACGGATGAGGATGTTTTTCACAGTGTAAATTCAATTTGTCTACCATTTCTTTAGAAACCATATTTTCACAACTACCTCCATCAACAATAACTTGACATACCTTGCCACCTGAAGTGCATCTGGTTTTGAAGATATTGGTTCGAAGCCATGAACCATCAGAGCTTTTGGCTTGTGTTTTCTCCTTCTCTCGAATCACCATTGCTCTTCTCATCATGACACTTTCTCCCACATTTGGTGGAACCTCTAGTTCTATCCCTTCCACTTCATGTTGCATTTGAATCAGGTTCACCCTAGGTTGTCCTCCTTGATTTCTTTCTTGCATATTATAATTTGAGCATTCAAATGCCCTATGACCTTCTTCTCCACATCTAAAACAAGTGAAAAGCCTTCTCTGGTTTTGCCATCCTCTACCGCTACCATAACCTCTACCTCTTTGAAATCCCCTTCCTTGTTCTTCATTCGGAGGATCTTGTCGAGTATCTACTTATTTTTCCAATCCATGGGATGACTCTCCCCTACCATAATTCAAACCTCCTCAAAATGGGGTTGATGTACCCCTTCTTCCTCCTTTATTCCTCTGATGGTATTGTCTGTTTTGTTTTTCTTTAGCCTTTAGAGCCAATTGGTAAGCTTCTTCCATACTGTTGAGTCGATGCATGCTTAATTCATCTTGAATATAGAACTTTAGGCCATTCACATATCTAGTAGCCATCTATTCATCAGTTTCTTGATACTCTATACATATAGATAGCATATAAAACTCATTTGTATAATCTTGCACAGAAGAGAGGTTCTGCTTTAAATTTTGAAACCTACAAAAAAGGATTTGCGTATAATCTATGGGCAAAAATTTTTCTATCAAGTTCTTCTCCATTTTATTCCATGTCCTAATCTTATCCTTACCTTTCCTTGTTCATTCTTTTTGAAGATGATCCCACCAAATCATTGCATGACCCTTTAATTTGGTGCATCCAAATTTCACCTTTTCCTTTGTCATGGATTTCCATTCAAAAAAAATTCTCATATCATTCAACCAATCTATCAACTCCTCTGGTTTAAGACTACTTGCATAATCTAAAACATATACCTTGACCCCTTCATTTTTCCCTTCTAAGGCCCTGAGCATCCTCTCTTCAAAACTCATGCCTTCTAATTCTTCTTCCTCATGTTTTGTATCTTGATCTATACCTCCTCGTCCTATCTCTTCATTAGATTCGTCTCCTCCTCTACCCAGTCTTTGGTTTTCCATCCGTGTTGTAAGTTTTGCTACTTGCCTTTGTAGATTTTGCATTTCTCTATGCATCTAGGCAAGACCGCCTCTTCCTCTTCCTCTCCCAGCCATCTTCCTGCTCTGATACCAGATGATGCAGCTAACAACATACACTCAATAGGATTGTGCCATTAATCATGTGAGCCAAAGATTGAAAGCTGGAACATAAAAAAAACTTCTATTCATCAACTCTATTGCTACAATGAGAGAAAACTCTCTTATATCCAAGAAAACAAAAAAAAAAAATTTACCTTTTTTGGTAGATTTTTACAATTGTCAGATTTTGCCATTTTAGTTAATTTTACAATCATACCTTGAGAATCCAATTTTTTTCCCAAAAGCTTCCTAAAACTAAGGTAGGATGAAAAGCCCACTAATATTCTAAATTTGAAACATGAGTTTCAATTTATTACAAAAGCAACTTTTTAAAAATCTAGAAAAGAACACTAATTTGCCATTTTGAGGGCCAAGATGAAAGTTTCAAGCCTCGAAAAAGTGCCAAGATGAGGTCCAACCAACTAGGGTGGGTTGGGAAACCACTGGCCACCTCATAATGTATCCACGTATAAAATTTCATAGAAAACCCACATCCAAGTCAAAAGTTATGACCTTCGGAAGTCCCTGCATTAATAGTTATGGACCCAACCAAGATTAAAGCCATATAGGAATGGCCAACACCAAAGAATGTACATGAGGTCTAAAGTTTCATGGGCCTAGCAGAAACTATAGGAAATTTGTGAAGAATTTTTCAAAAATTACTTATCCTATAACTTCTTTGCAGAGAAAAGGCAAGAGGTTTGACTGGTTAGATAAGTGCTAGGAGGCATTTGACCAACTGAAGGAAAGATTGACTTCAACACCAATCTTGAAAGTACTTGACCCGGAAGGTCATTTTGTAGTCATTACCAATGCCTTAGGGGAAGGCTTAGGTGGTGTACTAGTCCAAGATGGACAAGTCATTGCATATGAATCCAGGAAACTAAAAACTTATGAACAAAACTATGCCCCTCATGATTTGGAATTGGCAACAGTAATACATGGTCTACAAATGTGGAGACACTACTTCCTTGGAGAACCCTTTGAATTGAAAATAGACCATCAAGGGCTCAAATATCTATTCACCCAACCACATCTAAATGCTCGCCAAAGAACATGGTTGGAGTTAATCTCAGATTATGACTTTGAGATTAAACATATTCAAGGTAAGGAAAATCGAGTGGCAGATGCCTTAAGTAGGAGAAGACATATCTCCTCAATGATCTCCATACATTCTGATTTTAAGAATCAGGTGTTACAAAAGTCTAAGGGAAAAGAGTTTTATGAGTAGGTAAAATAGGCCCTTTTGGAAATCCTCAAAATCCAAAATATGATGGATTTTACCTTGAACCAGATGGGTTACTAAGGTATAAAGGAAGGATGTATGTTTTGAACTTTGATGAGCTAAGGAACATTATGTGGAAAGAGGTTCATTTCATACCTTATTCGGGACATCCTAAAGTAACAAAGTTACTAGGTGATGTGAAACCCTTATACTTTTGGAAAGGAATGAAGAGGGATGCTACAAGGGTTGTAGTTGCATGTATAGAATGCCAGAGGATGAAGATGGAACACCATCACCCAACAGGACTTTTATAGCCTCATGAAATTCCAAAGTGGAAATTGAAAATCATAAGCATGGACTTTGTGCAAGGACTTCCTATGCCAAGGAACATGCATGATGCTATTTTGGTTGTGGTGGATAGACTCACCAAAGTGACACATTTTATACCTAGGAATTTGACAGATGGGGCACTCGTCATAACTCACAAATTTGTGCAAGAAATTTTTAGATTGCACGATATTCTTGAGAAGATTATATCAGATAGGGATGCCTATATGACACCAAGGTTTTGGCAAACCTTGTTTTCTTTACTTGGAACCCAGTTGAATATAAGCTCTTCTTATCATCTTGAGATGAATGGTCAAACTAAAAGGGTAAACCAAGTGTTGGAGGATTTATTGAGAATGTATTGCATGGAACAACAATACAAATGAGAAGATTATCTTCCTCTGGTGGAATTCACCTATAATAATTCCTATCATTCAACTATTAAGATGGCTCCATTTAAAGCATTATATGGAAAAAAGTGCCAAACCCCTATAAGCTAGGATAAGCTAGAAGATAGGGTTAGCCTTCGACCAGAAATGCTATCAGAAATGGAAGAGCAAGTCCATCTAATTAAGAAAAGGCTAACGGAAGCCACATAAAGGCAGAAAAGTTATGTGGATGCTAAACGCATCGAAAGACATTTCTCAGTGGGAGAAAAAGTTATTCTAAGGGTAAAACTTCAAAAGAGCTCCATTAAGTTTGGAAAGACATCCAAACTAGCTCCTAGATATGTGGGTCCCTTCGAAGTTCTCAAAGAGGTCAACCTAGTTGCATACAGAATTGCTCTACCGCTAGCCCTTGCCATGATGCATAATGTTTTTCATATTTCCTATTTGAAAGAGTTTATTTCTGGAGATAATCATATCCCTATTCTTGTTTGGAATGCTATACAAGTGAAGGACCTACAGGTGGTAGTGATCGAGCCCATCAAGGTGCTCAAAACGCATAAGCTATGCTTACGTAATAAAGAGAGAACTAAATGCAAGGTCTAGTGGGACCAGTATGCAGAGGAAAATGCCACCTGAGAAAACTATGAGGATATTTATACGAGATTTCCCCATCTCTTTTGAAAAAAATTTTACTATGCTAAAACAACACTTTTCTTATTATGTTGGTTTGATTTTGAAGACATTTAATCATTGGAGATGATGATTCTTATGGGGGGAGATATGTTACATCCCCAACTTATGATTTAGTTTAATCTTGCTTTTGTGTGGCAAATAGGATGATTAATCATAGTTTAATGATTTGATGTTTGTGGAAAATATCAAATAGAATAATTTATTATATGAATTTGACTAATGTTAGTTATACATGAGATTACATGTTGATAAGATTATTTTATCTTAATGTTTTGTGAATCAAATGATGATACACTAATCATGGTTATATGGTTGTGAGTGTAATCAGCAAAAGAATCTCCCTCCAAGGGTGGAAGGAGAGTATCACCTGGGAGGAGATAGATGTTGGGAAAAGGTTAGATTGTTATCTAAGTATCAAGGTTAAAATTTTGTGACCTCATGCAAAGATAGGGTGAGTTTAAGTCATTTCCCTGTTTAATTCCTTTTTGAATTTGACCAACATAAAATTAATGATTTTTGAGTCTCCCGAAGTTGTCTTCGTTGTTTCAACTTGATAATATTTTCAGATTGTTTTTCGGTTGATAGTAAACTTGGTTGTTTTGTCAGTCTTCCCTTTCACGTATCTAGTTCTCTATATTTTGTGATTATAGTTTAATTATTTTGTTTATGGTTGAAACAAGGCGATGAGGGGGAGAGGAATCAACCCCCTATTTGCATATTGGTGATACTACCTTGATGATATTACTTTATTAATAATTAAGTTATTACGATGTTACCAATACATCATTTTAGATGTAATTGCTGCTGTATTAAGCATAATTGCTTATCGATCCACTTATAATGGTCAAGTATTATTATTATTTTATGTCAAGTTGAGAGCTCGTGTGATCAACCACCTCACGATCCACAAAATGTGGAGTGAGTCTGGACTGTTTCTGATGCAGGAGCATCTAGTGGTGTAAGGGCAATCTTGCATCACCCAAAAAAGTTGATGATTCAAAAATGTTGAATTTGTTTTCATTCATTTTCAAAATTAGTATTTTTAGTTCCATAATCGCTTGAATAATGATGTAGAACTTTCAGTTTTTCCAAACTGCTAAAAATAGCAAACTTCTATTTTAGGAAAGTTTGCATTTGCTCATGGATAGAAGCAAAAATTTACATGAATCTTCGTAAATGAAAAATAAGACTTTTAGTGAAGGAATCAGGCAAAGATCATTGGTGGACTAAAATATATTAAAGTTTCTGTTTCCTGAAAAACCCCAGAAAATTATTCAAAGTTAGGTTTGAGGCACTAAACGGCCTTGTATGGCCCTGAAAATGGTTGGAACTAGTAAAGCAAGTTCTTAGCATGTAGAGCACTCTACAAGCTTTCTGGTGCTTCAAACAGTTCATCAATCGGACACCCAGATCAAAAGTTATGGCTCCCAGAAGTTGACCTATTTTTGGAGGGAGATGCAAATTTTGAAATTTGGCTAGTGGCCACCGAAAAAAGGGGCTATTTATGACCATTTTTAGGAATCCTTTGAGTAGTAGAGATAATGGGGAAAGTGTAGAGTCAAGAAAAGGTGGGAAAATAGAAACCCTAGCTGATTTGGGGTTATAGAAGGCAGAAGATTCCTGAGTCTTGAAATAGAAAGCTGTAATGTGTTGCAGCATGTGGAGGATTCATCCTCTGATTGTATTTGAGCTTCTATAATGTAATGAGTTGTCCAAATCAATAAAAGAACATTCTATTTTCTATTTACAATTTTTGTTGTTGTGTGTTTTACGATTTACCCCTCCATCAAGTGGTATCAAAGCAAGGGTTCCTGAGTGTGTAGACAGATCGCCGACCATGAGGTAGTTTGCACTAGGACCTGAGGTTGTGGGTTTGTTGTAGAGATCAAAATGCCTCCACAAAGAAACTATGTTGGGAGAAATACTTTGACAGAAGAGGGTTTGAGAACCCTACAAAGGTAAATTGATGCATTGCAAGAGAAGCTGTGAAGAGGGTTTGAGCTGAGAACAAGAGAAGAAAGTGAAGATGAAGCTAGAGAAGATATGTTTGAGGAGGAACAAGAAGTTGTAGGAGACCCTACATAAGTTAGGCTATTGAGGGTCATTTCAAAGATCGGAAAGAGGTTGAGGATAAAAGTTTCTACCTATTTTAGAGATTTGAATCCAGAATAGCTTATTGATTGAATCAATGATATGGAAGAATATTTCGAGTATGAAGATGTGGAGGATCCGGAATGGGTCAAGTTTGCAAAAACAAAGTTGAAGGGCCATGCCAGTATTTGGTGGAAGGAGGTCCAGTTTGAGATAAATAGAAGAGGAAAAGTAAAGATTACTAGATGGGATCAGATGGTGGACAAACTGAAGAAGCGGTTCATTCCTGTGGACTATGAGATGGAGTTGTTGAAGAAGCTACAAGAATTGAAGCAAGGTAACAAGTCTATCAAGGAGTATATCAAAGAGTTTTATAAGATTACTATCAGGACAGGTCATGCAAAGGCCAACAAGGAGAAGGTAGCCCATTACATTAATGGGTTGAGGCCAAGTATTCAAGAGGAGTTAAGCCTGGTCAGAACGACCACCATAGAAGATGCATACCAGTTTTCCTTGAAGGTGGAAGAGAAGTTGAATAAAAAATTTGAAAGAAAGAAAAGGGGAAGAGGTCAAGGTGGAAGGACTGGTGGAAGATCCTACGAAGGCCGTAATGAAGATCAAAAGAAAAGTGAAGAAGATGGCACCAGTCGAAATCAAAGAGGAGATAATGCCTATTGATCACAAAGAATACTGAGAGGGGGGATGAATCAATATTCTTTAAAACTTCTCTTTCACACATTTATTAATCTATTTACCACATTCAATAACTTGAAACTAAAACAAACATAAGAACAACAACCATAAAGACATAACACATAGACACCAAGATTTTTATGTGGAAACCCCTAAAAGGGAAAAACCACGGTGAGTGTTATCTCACAATATATTATGATAACAATACCAAATTACACGAAGGCTCACTGTCCAAAGAAGTGCTCACTGCAATAGGCTCACTACCAAGAAAATAGAAGAGAAGATAGAAGAAGGATTGGCTCACTGCCAAGAGATGACTGTTGCAAATGCATCTATAGAATGTTGAAGTGTAGTTTCATTAACAACTCAGTATACAGACTTGAATGTCTTCATAATGTCTGCCCTACGTTTTTGCTCTACTTCACATATACTATGTTCTTCTGCCTTTACTATCGTTTTGCTTAATTAGAAAATTGCCTTAGGTCACACAATTAATGATTTGCACTCTACTCACACTTCTCCATACCTCCAACACCGAAATCCATTGAGTACATATATCCGCAACATGATAAATTTCACAATCAGTTTGGCAAGCCAAACATGAAATGTGTATACAAATGTTATACCTTGTCTGCTTGATCTTGTGCACAAATAGCAATGTGGACCCAAACAAACATACAATAGTCTTCATATAGGTTGGGACCAATTATTCAACCACTTATATTGAATGTTAAAACAATATATCTTCACCGCATATAGATCTAACATGTCTGTTAGCTTATCCCTTAAGTACACACTTGACCAGTCCAACAGTCACATTATAACCTCCAATGCAGACCATATGAGACTCTAAAAATCATATCCAATATCCATTGCAGTTCTCTTTTCATACCTTTAGAACCCCAAAACATAGTATTCAACTACAGACAAATGCAGATCTCCGAACTGTCACTCAGTCACTGTGAAACATTGTTAGACTGTAAGACGATAAAGAACAACTTGTACAGAAACTGATCAAAGGAACTTAAGAAGCTATAATTCTAGATTTAGGTAGTCATAACAAGTATCTTTGTTGCCTCAGAACTAAAAGACAAAATATGTAACACCGGAGGAATGCGGACCCTTTTTCTTTGGTACTGTGCATTGTTCCTATCTTAACTCTATTCACCCAGACTTATACATTTCAACATATGACTTTCGGAGGAAGTTAGAACTTGAACACTGGAACATGTGATCACCAAATAGCTATGAACAACATACTTGAACCACATATAACGATCTTCAACTATGGAGGAATACTGGCCCAATCTCCATCACTCTATAGCTTGCCCATACTTAGCCCTTTTGACTAAGTTAGTCTTTTGGACCTTTACCAAACCTTGGTACCATGACTGAAAACCCCTTTACTATACTTTGTTGTCATCAATGAAAACATACAACTTTCCATCAAAGCAGTGTCTCTTGACTATGTTGCTAACAATGCCTATCGCCCTCCTGACCAGAACAATGGTGAGCAAAGAGGAAGAGGAAGAGGCAAACTTGGGCAAGGACCTAGAAGACGCAGTTTCAGAGGAACTTGTTTCCAATGTCAAGAAGAAGGGTATTGAGCATATGAGTGTCTACAACATCAAGGAAAGATGAATAGAAGACCTGAAGGTAATGCATGAGTTGCACATGTAGATAAAGATGCAGAGTCTGAGCATTCTAAAGATGCTGAAAGGGGAGAAACCCTAGTTGTTAGAAGGACCCTATTGAATGAGGAGAAAGAACCAGATTAGAGGAAGAGTTTATTTTGCACAAGGTGCAAATGTGAAGGTAAGTGTTGTGATATCATTATTGATAGTGGACACACTGAAAATCTTGTTTTAGAGGAGATGGTTAACAAGTTGATGTTGACAAGAGGAAAGCATCCACATCCATATCAAATTGCATGCTTGTAGAAGGACCATAGAGCTTTGGTTAATGAGCAGTGTTTAGTCAAGTTCAAGATTAGGGACTACCATGATGAGGTGCTGTGTGACATCATTGTTAGATCTAGGGCACACAACTAAGAGGGGGGGGTGAATCAATTGTACAAAAACTTGCTTCTACTTCAAACACTTGATTCTTCTTTGTTAGTTAATAGCATATCAATTAACCATCCATGAAGCATAATGCATAGACACAAGAGCAGATAAACATCAACACATTGGACACCAAGATTTTGACGTGGAAAACCCGGTTAAGGGAAAAACCATGGGGTGATTAACCCAAGGATTATTCTCTGTTAGAAGAATAAGAAAAATGAATGGCACATGCCAATTAGGGCTCACTGCCCGAGCACACTGCTCACAAAAGGTAGGCTACCTACAAGAGATACACTGTCTACAAAGTGATAAGAATCACAATCTTGAACTGGAGATTGACATCTTTACCATGTTTGGATCAGTTCCATTTAAGCCCGAGGTACTTTTGCTCTGCCCTTCACTCTTTTGCTATACCACACTCATCCGCTCCACGACACACTTTGAAATGAACTCACAAACCTTCATTTATACAAGACATCAACTTAGGAACAATCATCTAAGTCGACAATCAACCATAAGGACATTCACAAGATGATTAATACATCCGGTCGGCCACCACAAGAACATTCGCAAGATGAACAACTCATCCGGTCGGCTAGTCTGAACAAGAACTTCATCCGGAAGAATAACTTCAATTCTGGGCTCTACCACCAATGCAGACCAACAACATAACCTCAACATGATCCAAGAACCTTCACAAGCTTGCCTGATTGACCAAGTACATCCGCACTTCCTCTACTCACTGGAATCTCTTCTCCTCTTCATCCAGAACTTCAAGAACACAGTCTGTCGCCACTGTCATACTGAAAAAGGTTCTTTCGGACCTCCAAACTTTGTACAAACTGAGATGACACATCACAAGGACATCCCAAACACTCCTTCCAATCCACAGAGTTTGATAGTGCACCTCCGGATCTCACCGGACCTTTTTGTGACACTTTGTTCCTCCAGAGCATCTCCCGGAACCGGTTCTACTTGATCGATCACAACTTTTTCATATCTTCATGCGGACCTCTGAAATCTTAACTGGATCATCTCAAGACTCACATATATAAACCCTTTAATCCGCATCCTCTGATTCTCAACCTATTGAGTACATTTGCCTTCTTCTTATCACTGTTCTTCACTGTTCCTGATTGAGACTACTTTTCTCAATATCCTCAACACACAGCTCATCCAAACCTTCTTGTCATTGCAATATGAGTATGTTGACATCAATGACAACACTAGTTCACCTCATACTTGCAACAATCTCCCCCTTTGTCATTGATGGCAACATATGATGTGAAAAACCATCAAGACAAGAACTTCTCTTTTTTGTCACAGCTCCCCCTATCAGCAACAACTCTTCACATGTCTTCTCTTCCTTTACTGCTCCCCCTTTGATCATCAACCACTTGTTTTTCACATGTCTTCTCTCCCCCTTTGACATCAATGGCAAAGGGCTCATACTTGCACTTGTAACACATCAGAATCATACCAGCTGCTCCCCCTTAGTAGCAACTCCCCATCATCAATCTGGATCACAAGATATGACTGTGATATCCACCGGACTGATGCACATCAGTGCATCATAGTTCATCACCGGAGGGGCTATGACCCCTAACTTCTCCCAGAGATACTCAAAAGAGTCCTTGGGAAGAGGTTTAGTAAAGATATCTGCAATCTGATCCTTGGAGGGTACATACTCCAATCTGACTTCTTCCTTGTTCACTTGTTCTCTCAAAAAGTGAAACTTGATAGATATGTGCTTAGTCTTAGAATGCAATACCGGATTCTTAGAAATATTAATTGCACTTGAATTATCACAGAAAATTGTGATAGGCTCCTCATATTCAACTTTAATGTCTCTTAGCATCTGCTTCATCCATAAGATTTGAGTGCAACTACCTACTGCTGCAATGTATTCTACTTCAGTTGTAGACAGAGATATTGTATCTTATTTCTTGCTTAGCCAAGAAACCAATCTCTTTCCCAAAAAAAATGCTCCACCACTGGTGCTCTTCTGGTCATCCACATCTCCTGCCCAATCTGCATCTGTGTAAGCATGAAGAGAGAAATCATGATCTCTAGGATACCACAAACCATACTCCAATGTCCCTTTTAGATATCTAAAAATTCTCTTGATTGCCATAACATGAGATTCTCTAGGATCAGCCTGAAATCTTGCCACAAGACCAACAGCCTACATTATATCTGGTCTAGTGTAAGTGAGATACAACAATCCACCAATCATTGATCTATACTTTGTCTAATCTACCTTCGGAGAGTCATCATCTTTGCTCAACTTACATCCGATTGCCATAGGAGTGTTCATTGGCTTTGAATCTTCCATACCGAATTTCCTCAACAATTCTTTCACATATTTGGTCTGAGAAATGAAGATCCCTTTCTTTGTTTGAGTAATTTGCAGAGCCAAGAAGAAATTCATTTCACCAAGCATAGACATTTCAAACTCACTTTTCATCTGATTTGCAAAAGTTTTGCACATACTATCTCTTCCTCCAAAAATGATATCATCCACAAACACTTCAACAATCAAAATATTTTCATGATTAATTTTGAAATATAAGTTACTGTCAACAATACTCTTGTTGAATCCAATCTGCACAAGATACTTATCCAACCTTTCATACCATACTCTTGGGGCTTGCTTCAATCCATACAATGCCTTCTTTAACTTGTAGACCATATCATCATGATCAGACAATTGAAATCCATCTGATTGTTCAATGTATACTTCTTCTTCCAAATCACCATTTAGGAAGGCAAACTTGACATCCATCTGATATACCTTGAAGTCTTTGAAGGTAGCATATGCAAGAAATAATCTGACTGCTTCAATTCTTGCTACTAGATTAAAGGTTTCTTCAAAGTCAATTCCTTCTATTTGAGAGTAGCCTTTGCAGACCAATCTGGCTTTGTTTCTGATTACTTCACCAACTTCATTTAGTTTGTTCTGGAAGACCCATTTGGTTCCAATCACATTCTTGTTTCTAGGTCTGGGAACAAGATTCCAAGTGTGATTTTTTTCAATTTGCATCAATTCTTCCTCCATTGCTTTTGTCCAATTTTCATCATTGCATGCTTCATTTATTGTCTTAGGTTCAATCTTTGAAATCAAACAACATTCATCTAAATTTTGAGCAATTTTCCTCCTTGTTTGTACCCCTTTGCTTCTGTCACCTATGATCTGATCTTCAGAGTGATTTAAAGTTACATACCTTGGAACTTTGGGAGTCTCTTGCACTGTTGTTTCTTGATCAGGTTCATTTAGACAAACCTCTTCTTCCTGATTTACCGGATCAGTCTAAATCTGACTTTCAGGAAGGGATTGAGTTCCTTGAATTAGAGCACCATCCTAATCATCTTCATCATATTCATAAAACTTGAGGGCTTCTCAATTCCTTCATCAACCTTCACATTTGTACTTTCTATCATCTTTTTCAGTCTCTTATTGTAACACCGGTATGCTTTGCTTTGAGTGGAGTAACCCAAGAAAATTCCTTCATCACTTCTAGCATCAAACTTTCCTAGATCTTCATCTCTTTTGATGTAACACTTGCTACCAAATACTCTGAAATATCTCACAGTAGGAGTTATACCAAACCAAAGTTCATAAGGAGTCTTGCCGGTATTGTTTCTGATTTGAACTCAGTTAAGAGTGTAGACTGCAGTGCTGACAACTTCTCTCCAAAACATCTGAGGAACATTTGCTTCCATCATCATTGTCCTGGAAGCTTCCTAGATGGTCCGGTTCTTTCTCTCAACTACTCCATTCTGCTATGGAGTCCTAGGAGTAGACAACTGTCTTTTTATGCTATGCTCCTCACAAAAGTCTATGAATTCACCGGATGTGAATTCACCACCTCTATCAGACCTTAGACACTTTAGTTTCAATCCGGTTTGATTCTCTACCATAGCTTTGAAGATTTTGAACTTCTCAAGGGCTTCTGATTTCTCTTTTAGAAAGGTAACCCACATCATCCAGGAATGATCATCAATTAGTAACATGAAATATCTATCACCTTGCATACTCTTGATTTTTGTTGGACCACAGAGATCAGTATGAACTAATTCCAACAATCCGGTAGTGGACTGATCCTTGCTTTTGAAAGAGACTCTGCTCTGTTTACCTAGTTGACATTCTTTGCACAAACTATTTGTAGGTTTCACCAATTTAGGAAGATCTCTTACAGCCTGAATATTGCTTATCTTGATGATGTTATCAAAATTCACATGGCACATCCTTCTATGCCATAACCAACTCTGATCAACTTGAACAAACAAACAATTTTTATTAGAACCAACTAGATGGAAGGTATTACCTTTTGTTTGAGTACCAGATGCAATTTCAGTCCCAGAGCTTGTAAAGATTCTGCATCTTCCATTCTTGAACTGGAGATCATAGCCTTTGTCCACTAATTGACCAACATTGAGAAGATTGTGCTTCAATCCTTCAACATATAGTACATTACCAGTTTTTCTCTTTCCATCAAAAGAAATAGCTCCCCTACCTCTGATTCTGCCTGCAGAATTGTCACCAAACTTTACCATTCCTCCTTCATACCTTTCCAAATCTAAGAACTTGTTCTTGTCACTAGTCATATGGTGAGAGCATCCACTGTCAATAACCCAATCATCCTTTTCTTCAACTTGGGCAGCCAAAGCTCTTTCTACAACCTTATGATTGACAGATTTAGGGGATATTGGTTCTTCTTCCTTGATGGCAATAAACACCCATTCATTTCCGAATTTGCTTCCTATTTCTGAGTCATCATCTGTTACTCCTTGTAGATCTTTCCAGACATCTTGAAGCAAAATGACCAATCTTATTGCAGTTGAAGCACTTAAAGGGTAGTTTTCCTCATACTTACCGGACCCTCTTGGTAGTCTCTTTGCAATGAGGGCTTCAAGTTGAGCTGTTTTTGCTTCTTCCTCTTCCATGTCTTTTCTTGCTTGATCATACCATGACAGCTTCCTTGAAGAGTTCTCTCCTGGATCAAATCTTTGTTTGCCTTTCACATAGGCACTGGCTTTGAATGCAGATTCAGTCTTGAGGGGATCATCTCCAAACTCAGTCATTTCAAATGCAGCTAGTTTGCTAGCCAGTTGCTCTCTTGTGACAGTTGTATGGGCTCTGAATCCATCAATGGCAACAACCTTGATTTTGTAGGCAGTAGGAAGGGATCTGAGAATTTTGCAAACAATTTCATTTTCATCCAGAACTCCACCAGCATTCCTAATTCCACACACTAGCTCATTCACTCTTGGCATAAAGGAAGTGATATTTTCATCATCTCTCATCTTTAATCTTTCAAATTTCCCTTTCAGACTTTGCAACCTTGCACTCTTGACAAACTCATCTCCTTCATATAGAAGGTCCAGTTTAGTCCAGATCTCATATGCAGTTGGTAGGTCAATAACATTTGAGAGATCTGAGTCATTCAATGCGCTTAGAAGAGCTTCCTTGGTCCGCAGATTGTTTTCAGTATCTGTGATTTCATTCAGAGTTGTCGGACCACCCTGTGGAGGAACATATGGTTTTGAGACCATGGTCAAGTATACTTTTCCCATACACTCCAAATGACATTTCATGCGACCTTTCTAGAGAGTGAAGTTGGTTCCATCAAACTTCAGACTATCCTTCTTGTATGATGACATCTTGTATCTCCTCAAGCGGTTAAGCTCCTTTCAGAGGAACTTGGCTCTGATACTAATTGTTAGATCCAGGGCACACAACTGAGAGGGGGGGTGAATCAGTTGTACAAAAACTTGCTTCTACTTCAAACACTTGATTCTTTTTTGTTAGTTAATAGCATATCAATTAACCATCCATGAAGCATAATGCATAAACACAAGAGCAGATAAACATCAACACATTGGACACCAAGATTTTGACGTGGAAAACCCAGTTAAGGGAAAAACCACGGGGTGATTAACCCAAGGATTATTCTCTGTTAGAAGAATAAGAAAAATGAATGGCACATGCCAATTAGGGCTCACTACCTGAGCACACCACTCACAAGAGGCACACTGCCTACAAGAGACACACTGTCTACAAAGTGATAAGAATCATAATCTTGAACTGGAGATTGACATCTTTACCATGTCTGGATCAGTTTCATTTAAGCCCAAGGTACTTCTGCTCTGCCCTTTGCTCTTTCGCTATACCACACTCATCCGCTCCACGACACACTTTGAAATGAACTCACAAACATTTATTTATACAAGACATCGAATTAGGAATAATCATCTAAGTTGGCAATCAACCATAAGGACATTCGCAAGATGATTAATACATCCAATCGGCCACCACAAGAACATTCGCAAGATGAACAACTCATCCGGTCGGCTAGTCTGAACAAGAACTTCATCCGGAAGAATATCTTCAATTTCGGGCTCTACCACCAATGCGGACCGACAACACAACCTCAACATGATCCAAGAACCTTCACAAGCTTGCCTGATTGACCAGGTACATCCGTACTTCCTCTACTCACTGGAATCTCTTCTCCTCTTCATCCGGAACTTCAAGAACACAGTCTGTCGCCACTGTCATACTGAAAAAGGTTCTTCCGGACCTCCAAACTTTGTACAAACTAAGATGACACATCATAAGGACATCCCAAACACTCCTTCCAATCCGCAGAGTCTAATAATGCACCTCCGGATCTCACCGGACCTTTTTGTGACACTCTGTTCCTCTGGAGCATCTCCTGAAACTGGTTCTACTTGACCGATCACAACTTTTTCATATCTTCATGTAGACCTCTAAAATCTTAACTGGATCATCTCAAGACTCATATATACAAACCCTTTAATCTGCATCCTCTGATTCTCAACCTATTGAGTACATTTGCCTTCTTCTTATCACTGTTCTTCACTATTCTTGATTGAGACTACTTTTCTCAATATCCTCAACACACAGCTCATCCAAACCTTCTTGTCAATGCAATATGAGTATGTTGACATCAATGACAACACTAGTTCACCTCATACTTGCAACAATCATATCAATGGATGCATGTCATATGTTATTGGGAAGTCCATGGCAGTATGATAGGTGCACTGTCCATGATGGCCATGCAAACACATATTCCCTAACAAAGGATGGAGTTCATCATAAGTTGAAGCCCTTAAATGAGGTGGAAGAAAAGGTATGTAGTACTGCCAAAATTTTCTTGGTAGATGGTAGGAAATTTTTAGAGGGTATGAAGCATGAGTGTCATTGCTTTGCATTGCTTCCTAAGATTAGTCAAGAGAAATGTGAATATGTACAAGCAAAAGTCTCAGATATGTTGGAAGATTTTCAGGATATTGTCTCTGATAATGTACCAGAAGGTTTACCACCAGTGAGGAAGATAAGTCATCAAATGGTTTTGATACCAGAAGCCAGTTTGCCAAATAAGGTAGCCCATAGAATGACTCTTGTAGAGAATGAAGAGTTGAATAGACAAGTTCACGAGTTGCTAAGGAAGGGACTGATATGGGAGAGCCTAAGTCCATGTGCGGTACCTGCAATACTAGCACCGAAGAAAGATGGAGAGTGGAGAATATGTACAGATTCCTAAGCCATCAATAAGATAATGATCAAGTACATATTTCCATTGCCTAGAATGGATGACATCATGGATTGTTTGAGTGGAGCCAAGTACTTCACGAAGATTGACCTAAAGAGTGGGTATCACCATATCTGAATCAAAGAAGGAGATGAATGGAAGACAACCTTCAAGACAAAGGAAGGTTTGTATGAATGGTTATGTTGCAAGTATGGGCCTAACCGGTGTTGTCATTGATGTCACAAACTAGATGTGCTGTGTGCTAAGGATATTGAGAAAATTAGCCCTATTAGAAATAGAGAAGGACTGTGAAGGCAACAAAGTTCTATGAAACAAAGATCCCAGTTAGTTGAAGATCAGAGTATGCACATCAAAGGGTTTGTAGATATGTGTCTGAAGGTGCTCTAGTCAAGATTTTAGATATCCACATGAAGATTTGCAGAAGTTATGGACATGTGAGTAAAACTAGTTCTAGCAGCTATTCAAAGGTGATAGAGTGGCACAAATAGGTCTGGTGAGATCTAGAAATGCAATATCTTGTTCTACAGATCTGGTGGCATGTTTGGGAAGCTAATTTGAATTGACAACTCAATTGACTCATGGTTTGGAGGTCCACAAGCAATCCTTCTAATGTGACAGTGATGACTAACTGTGCTCTTGAGGTTCCGGATGAAGATGTGAATGATTACAGTAAGCAGAAGTGGTGTGGATGTTCTTGGTGATTCAAGCAAGCTTGTGGGTGTCTCTAGATTGTGTCTAATTCGTGTTAGTGGTCCACATTAAAGATTGAGCTCGTAATTGAAGATTCATCTTCAGGTGATGGTGTTCTTCCTAATCTTAGCTGATCGGATGATTTGCACATGATCCTGAAGATGTTCTGTGAAGCATGGCATGTTCCTCAAAGAAGATTGAAGTCCTAGATATGTGTGGCTGATAGTGTAGTGATACACATGAAGTTTTTGTAATAAGTCTAGTTGTATTTTTGTAATTGCTCTGTAATAAAATAAAGTATGTTGTGCCGACTTTGATGATCATTCTAAAGTTGATGTCATGTATAAATAAGAATTGCGAAGTCATTCAAAAGTATATGTTGTCGTGATGAGGAAGTGGTAAAGAGGATAGGAGCGAAAAGTAGAGCAGAGGTGTTGAGCTTAAATGGAACTGTCTCAAGCATAGTGAAGATGCTAATCTCCAGTTCGAGTATGTAATATTTATATTATTTTGTAGACAGTGTGTCTCCTATAGGCAGTACGCCTCTTGTGAGCAGTGTGCTCGGGCAGTGAACCCTAATTGGTAAGTGCCATTTTGTTCTTCTTATTCTTTTAATAGAGAATACAATCTTGGGTTAGTCACCTCGCAGTTTTTCCCTTAACCGGGTTTTCCATGTTAAAATCTTGGTGTTGTATGTGTTAAATGTGTTTCTTCTCTTGAGCTATTGCATTATGCTTCCATGATTGAATCATTATTATGCTGTTGAAATATGAGAAGACTTTAAGTGATTAAGGAATCGAAGTTTTAGTGACAACTGATTCACCCCCCCTCTCAGTTGTCTGTCCTAAAACCAACAATTGGTATCAGAGCCAAGTTCCTCTAGAAGAAGCTTAACTACTTGAGGAGATCCAGGATGTCTTCCTACAAGAAGGACAGTCCAAGGTTTGATGGAACAAACTACACTCTTTGGAAAAGCCACATGGAATGTCACTTGCAGTGTATGGGAGTTCAATATTGGAACATGACTACAAAAGAGTATATTCCTCCAAAGAATGGTCTGACAACTTTGGATGAAATTAGAAATGCTGAAGATAATCTTTGAGCTAAAGAAGCCTTACTAAGTGCCTTATCTGATACAGAGCTGACAAATGTTATGGAATTAAAAATTGCGTATGAAATTTGGTCAAAACTGGAGATTCTACATGAAGGAGACAAATATGTTAAATGTGCCAAGCTACAAAGTCTAAAAGGAAATTTTGAAAACCTAAAGATGAATGAAGATGAGAATATCACTACATTTATGCCAAGGGCAAATGAGCTTGTTTGTGGCATTAGATGTGCTGGTGGAACTTTGGATGAAGATGAGATTGTTGTCAAAGTTCTCATATCCTTACCTCATGCTTACACACACAAGGTTGCTGCTATTGAGGAATTTAGATCGTTAACAAATATTACAAGGGATCAATTGGTTGGGAAGATAGTTGCATTTGTATTGGCTAAGTTTGGAGATGCACTCCCCAAGATTGAATCTGCATTCAAGGCTAGTGCCTCTATAAAAGGTAAACAAAGGTATGACCCAGGAGAGAGTTCCTCAAAGAAATTAACATGGTATGATAAAGCAAGAAAAGATCTAGAAGAAGATGAGGCAGAAGCTTCTCAACTTGAAGCCCTTATTGCAAAAAGATTGCTAAGAGGATCCAGTAAGTATGAAGGAAAATTGCCCTTCAAATGTTTCAACTACAACAAGATTGGTCATTTTGCCTCAAGATGTCCGGAAAGATTTTCAAGGCCAAACCCTAATAGATCAAGATTCCAAAAGAAGTGTTACTGTGTTCAAGAAGATGATGATGAAGGAGTGATAGATGATGAATTTGAGATAGGAAACAAATCCAGAAGTGACTGGGTGTTTATTTCCATCAAGGAAGAAGATCCAATGCCCATTGAATCTGACAATCATAAAATGGTAGAAAGGGCTCTAGCTGCTCAAGTTGAAGAAAAGGATGAATGGGTCATTGACAGTGGATGCTCTCACCATACAACTGGTGACAAGAATAACTTCATAAATCTGGAAAGATATGAAGGTGGAGTTGTAAAATTTAGAGATAATTCTGCTGGCAGAATCAGAGGCAAAGGAACTATTTCTTTTGATGGAAAGAACAAAACCAGTGATGTTCTCTATGTTGAAGGTCTGAAGCATAATCTTCTCAGTGTTGGATAGTTGGTGGACAAAGGCTATGATCTTAGATTCAAAAATAGAAAATGCAAGATCTTTGAAAGCTCTAGAACTGAGATTGCATCCAGTACACAGACAAAAGGTAACATCTTCCACTTGGTTGGTACTAGCAAAAGTTGTTTATTTGTTCAAATTGATTAGAGTTAGTTGTGGCATAGGAGAATGTGTCATGTAAATTTTGATAATATCATCAAGATAAGAAACACTTAGGCTGTAAGAGATCTTCCAAGACTGATGAAACCTACTAACAGTTTGTGCAAAGAATGTTAGTTGGGTAAGCAGAACAGAGTCACATTTAAAAGTAAGGAACAATCTTCAACCGGATTGTTGGACTTGGTGCACACTGATCTATGTGGACCAGCAAGAATTAGGAGTTTAAAAGGTGATAGATATTTCATGTTACTGATTGATGACCACTCCCAAATGATGTGGGTGACTTTCTTAAAATAGATATTTGAAGCACTTGAGAAGTTCAAAATATTCAAGGCTATGGTAGAAAATGAAACTAGCATAAACATAAAATGTCTTAGATCTGATAGAGGTGGTGAATTCACATCTGGAGATTTCATAGAATTATGTGAGAAACATGGGATAAAGATATAGTTATCTACTCCAAGGACTCCATAGCAGAATGGAGTAGTGGAGAGAAAGAACCGGACCATCCAGGAAGCATCTAGAACCATGATGATGGAAGCAAATGTTCCTCAGATCTATTGGAGAGAAGTTGTAAGCACTGCTGTCTATACTCTCAATCGGGTACAAATCAAAGGCAATACTGGTAAGACCCCTTATGAACTCTGGTTTGGCATCACTCCTACTATGAAGTATTTTAGAGTCTTTGGTAGTAAATGTTATATCAAAGGAGATGAAGACCTTGGCAAGTTTGATGCTAGAAGTGATGAAGGAATATTCTTGGGTTATTCTACTCAAAGCAAAGCTCACTGATGTTATAACAAGAGATTAAGAAAGATTGTAGAAAGTACAAATGTGAAGGTTGATGAGGGTATGGAGAATCCCTCAAGATTCTATGAGTTTGAAGTAGATGACCAAAATGATATGTCAGACCAAGAAGAATAAGTCCCAACTATAGTTCAAATTTAGACTAATCTGGAGAATCCAAAAATACAAGAAGAAGAGACTGACTTGAATGAACTTGTCCAAGAACTAGAAGTGCAAGAGAATTCCAAAACTCCTAGGTATGTAAGACTGAATCATTCTGAAGATCAGATCATAGGAGATAAAAGCAAAGGTGTTCAAACAAGAAGAAATATTGCTCAAGACTCAGTAAAGTATTGTTTGATTTCAAAGATTGAACCAAAAACAATAAGTAAAGCATGCAATGATGAAAGTTGGATTAACGCAATGAAGGAGGAATTTATACAGATTGAAAAGAATCACACTTGGGATCTTGTTCCTAGACCTAAGGACAAAAATGTGATTGGGACTAAATGGGTCTTCTGGAGTAAACTGAATGAAGATGGTGAAGTAATAAGAAACAAAGCCAGATTGGTCTGTAAGGGTTATTCTCAAATAGAAGGAGTTGACTTTGAAGAAACTTTTGCTCTGGTAGCAAGGATTGAAGCAGTCAGATTATTTCTTGCCTTTTGTTGCCTTCAAAGATTTCAAGGTATATCAGATGGATGTCAAGTCTGCTTTCCTAAATGGTGATCTAGAAGAAGAGGTATACATTGAGCAACCTGATGGATTTCAATTATCTGATCACGAAGATATGGTCTGCAAGTTGAAGAAGGCATTATATGGACTCAAACAAGCCCCAAGAGCCTAGTATGAAAGATTGAACAAACATCTTTTGAAGATTGGTTTCAACAAAGGAACTGATGACAGTAATCTATGTTTCAAGATTGATCATGAAAATATCTTGATTGTTGAAGTATTTGTTGATGATATCATTTTTGGAGGAAAAGATAGTATGTGCAAGACTTTTGCAAATCAAATGAAAAGTGAATTTGAGATGTCTATGTTTGGGGAAATAAACTTCTTAGGTCTACAAATCACTCAAACAAAGAAAGGAATTTTCATATCACAGACCAAATATGTGAAAGAATTGTTGAAGAAATTTGGGATGGAAGATTCAAAGCCAATGAATACTCCCATGCAAACCAAGTGTAAACTGAACAAAGATGATGAATCTCCTAAGGCTGATCAGAAAAAGTACAGGTCAATGATTGGTGGACTACTCTATCTTACTCACACTAGAACTGACATTATGAATGTTGTTGGTCTTGTTGTTAGATTCCAAGCTGATCCTAGAGAGTCTCATGTCATGGCAATGAAGAGAATTCTCAGATATCTGAAGGGAATAGTTGAGTATGGTTTATGATATCCCAAGGATCATGATTTCTCTCTCCATGCATATACAGATGCTGATTAGGTAGGAGATGTGGATGACCGAAAGAGTACCAGTGGTGGTGCATTCTTTTTGCAGAAAATATTGGTTTCTTGGCTAAGCAAGAAACAAGAGGCAATATCTTTGTCCACTACAAAAGCAGAGTATATTGCAGTAGTAGGCAATTGCACTCATGTACTGTGGATGAAGCAAATGTTAAGAGACATCAGAATAGAGTATGATGAACCTATCACAATCTTCTGTGACAACTCAAGTGCAATAAACATATCAAAAAATTTGGTGTTGCATTCAAAGACAAAACATATATCCATCAAGTTTCACTTTTTGAGAGAACAAGTGAACAAGAATGAAGTCAAACTGGAGTTTGTGCCCTCAAAGGATCAGATTGCAGACATTTTTACTAAACCTCTACCTAAGGACTCTTTTGAGTATCTCAGGGAGAAGTTAGGGGTTATTACCCCTCTAGTTCTGAATTAAGATGTAGTGATGTGCATCAATCCGGTGGATCCCATAGTCATATCCTTGTGATCCGGATTGGTGTTAGGAAGCTGTTACTCAGGGGGGGCAGTTAGCATGATTCTAAAGTATGAGAAGTGGTTACAAGTATGTGCCCTTTGCCATTGATGTCAAAGGGGGAGAGAAGACATGTGAAAAAAAAAAGGTTGTTGATCAAAGGAGCAATAAAGAAATAAAAGACATGAATGGTCGATGTTGATAGGGGGAGCTAGTGAGGAGAAGTTCTTGTCTTGATGGTTAAAATAGTTTTTCACATCATATGTTGCCATCAATGACAAAGGGGGAGATTGTTGCAAGTATGGGCCTAACCGGTATTGTCATTGATGTCTACTCCTATTGCATTGATGTCACGGATTGGATGAGCTGTGTGCTAAGGATATTGAGAAAATTAGCCCTCTCAGAAACAGAGGATTATGAAGACAATAAAGTTTTATGAAGCAAAGATCCTAGTTAGTTGAAGATCAGAGTATGCGCATCAAAGGGTTTGTAGATATATGTCTGAAGGTGCTCCAGTCAAGATTTCAAAGATCCGCATGAAGATTTGGAGAAGTTCTGGCCATATGAGTAAAACTAGTTCTGGCAGCTGTTTAGAGGTGACAAAGTGGCACAAATAGGTTCAGTGAGATTCAGAAATGAAATATCTTGTTTTGCGGATCTGGTGGCTTGTTTGGGAAGCTAAAGTGAATTGACAACTCAATTGGCTCATGGTTTGGAGGTCCACAAGCAATCCTTCTAATGTGACAGTGATGACTGACTATGTTCTTGAGGTTCTGGATGAAGATGCGAATGATTACAGTAAGTAGAAGTGGTGTGGATGTTCTTGGTAATTCAAGCAAGCTTGTGGGGGTCTCTAGATTGTGTCCAGTTTGTGTTGGCGGTCCACATTGAAGATTGAGCTTGTAATTGAAGATTCATCTTTGGGTGATGGTGTTCTTCCTAATCTTGGCCGACCAGATGATTTGTGCATGACCCTGAAAATGTTCTGCGAAGCATGGCGTGTTCCTCAAAGAAGATTGAAGTCCCAGATATGTGTGGCCAACAATGTAGTGATACACATGAAGTTTTTGTAACAAGTCTAGTTGTATTTTTGTAATTTCTTTGTAATAAAATAAAGTATGTTGTGCTGACTTTGATGATCATTCTAAAGTTGATGTCATGTATAAATAAGAATTGTGAAGTCATTCAAAAGTATCTGTTGTCGTGATGAGGAAGTAGTAAAGAGGAGAGGAGTGAAAAGTAGAGCAGAGGTGTTGAGATTAAATGGAACTATCTCAAGCATAGTGAAGATGCTAATCTCTAGTTCAAGTATGTAATATTTATATTATTCTGTAGAGAGTGTGTCTCCTATAGGTAGTGGGCCTCTTGTGAGCAGTGTGCTCGGGCAATGAGCCCTAATTGGCAAATGCCATTTTGTTCTTCTTATTCTTTTAATAGAGAATACAATCTTGGCTTAGTCACCCTGTGGTTTTTCCATTAACCAGGTTTTCCACGTTAAAATCTTGGTGTTGTATGTGTTAAATATGTTTCTTCTCTTGAGTTATTGCATTGTGCTTCCATGATTGAATCATTACTATGCTGTTGAAATATGAGAAGGCTTTAAGTGATTAAGGAACAAAAGTTTTAGTGACAACTAATTCACCCCCCTCCCCTCTCAGTTGTCTGTCCTAAAACCAACAGGTTAGTCATGCCATTTGGGCTAACCAATGCACCGAGCACATTCATGCGGCTCATGAATGAGGTATTGAAAGAATTTTTGGAAAGTTTTGTTATTCTTTATTTAGATGACATTTTGATTTTTAGTAAGACTTGGGATGAGCATCTGATGCATATCATAAGAGTTTTAGAGAAGCTGAGTGAGGAGAAATTGTTGATTAATCTAAAAAAATGTAGTTTTGCAAAGAAGGAGTTGGTATACTTGGGGTTTGTTAGTTTAGAGGAAGGTCTTAAGATGGACCCAGAGAAGGTGAGAGCTATCATTGAATGGTCTATGCCAAGGAGTGCTACATAGGTACGATCTTTTTATGGTTTGGTAAGTTTTTACATAAAATTTATCAAGAATTTCAGTAACATTTATGCACCCCTAACTGAGACAATGAGAGGGGATAGAAAAGAGTTTAAATGGACTATAGGAGCAACCAAGAATTTTTATACATTGAAGCAGAAAGTCACAGGGCAACTTGTTTTAGCACTTCTAGATTTCAATAAGGTATTTCACATAGATTGTGATGCTAGTGGCAGTGCTATAGGAGTTGTTTTGAGTCAAGAAGGTAAGTCCATTGCCTATTTTAGTGAGAAGCTTAATGATGCCAAGAAATAGTATTTTGTTTATGATTAGGAGTTTTATGCAATTGTTCAGGCTTTGAAGAAATGGAGACATTATTTGTTGCCAAAATAGTTTGTTTTATATATTGATCATCAGGATTTACAATATCTTAATAGTCAAGGGAAGTTGAATTAGAGGCACTTAAAATGGGTTGAGTTTTTGTAGACTTATACTTTTGTTTTGAAGCACAGGAGTGGGAAGTCCAACAGAGTTGCAGATGCCTTGAGCATAAGGAAAAATTTGTTGATAGAAATGAAGATAGAGGTTGTTGGGTTCGATGAGCTCAAAAGTTTGTATCCTGAAGATCCAGATTTTGCAGAGGCTTGGAAAGCTTGTTTGGAACCTGTTACTTTGGATAGGACAAAATGGTTGGATTTCATAATCCAAGATGGCATGCTATTTAAAGGAAGCTAGTTGTGCATTTTGAGGAGTTCCATTAGGTGGAACCTGATTAAGGAGAAGCATAGTGGGGCATTAGCTGGACACTTTGGTTGAGATAAGACCATTGCTATTGTTGGTGAGCATTATTATTGCCACAGTTGTAGCAGGATGTGAGAAAATTTGTGCAGAGTTACAGAGTGTGTCAGATGGAAAAAGGAACTGTTGAATACAATGAACACTGAGAGGGGGGGTGAATTAGTGTTCTATAGAAAGATTTGTGCACTTGCTCTTTTATCCATTTACCAAATTCAATTATGTAAAAGAAGAGTAAACAAATGAACAACAACCGTAAAGACATAACATATGAACACCAAGATTTTTATATGGAAAACCCAAAAGGGAAAAACCACGGTGGGGGTTAACCCACATAATTTTATTAGTTATAACAATACCGAATTACAAGAGGCTCACTACCTTAGGGTTCACTGCTCAGAGCTCATTGCTCACAAAAGGCTCATTACCAAAAGAAAGAGATGAGAAGATAGAAGGAATGGCTCACTTCGAGGAGTTCAAGACTGCTACAAGTGCATCTATAGAATACTAAAGTGCACTTCCAATTATGGCTCAATATGCAGACTCAAATGTCTTCATAATGTCTGCCTTGCTTTTTCTACTCTGTTTCACATATACTCTATTCTTCTGCCCTTACTATTCTTTTCTAGTCACAAGACTGTCTTAGATTGCACACACTTCGAATTCACACTCTATTCATTCTTATTCCTTACTCCAATGCCGAAATCTATTGAATATATATATTTGCAAGAAGATTTAACTCAAAACTAGGTTGGCTTGCCAGTGATGAAACGTGTACACAAAAGGTTATATTATGTCGGCTTGAATACTTTACACGAAGTTATGTGGACCAAACTGGACTCCAAAATTCATATCAAAAATTCATTAGACATCACCAATCATACCTTTGTAACTGTAGATCATAATATTCTTATGTGGCAAGATGCAGATCTTTGAACTGATGACTCTAACTTTGTGAAATACTGTCAAATTGAATGCTGATACTTTGAAGCTTGTAGATGATCTTTTGGTGAACTTAAGAATCTAAAAATCTAGAATTAGATACTTCTCATATGTGTTTACAACACCTCCAAACCACAGAACAAAATATGTACTTGCGGAGGAATATGGACCATTATGTTGTGCCCTGTTCACTATCTTTGTTATACCTCTGTTCATCCGGACTTAGATATTTCTTCCAAGTGACTTCCAGAGGAAGTTAGGACTTGATCACTAGAATATAACAACATCAAACAATTATGAATATTATACCTGAGCCGCATTTCCAGGTCTTCATCTGTGGAAGGACACTAATCCACTTTCTGTCTCTTACTTTGTTTCTTGCCCATACTTAGTCATTTTTGCCAACCAGATCTAAATTCCAATAAGACCTTTCAGAGTTATGTCTTCCTGTCATGCTAATGAGATCTCTAAGCCATGTTGCCATCAATGACATTATACAAGTCTATGTTGGAGCAGTGTCTCTTGCCAACAAGGAACAAGTCAGAATACAGGGCTATATCAGCCATTACCTATACCAGAGAAGTCATGGGATGATATTAGTATGGATTTTGTTCTTGGTCTACCAAGGACATAGCGAGGATATGATTCCATTTTTGTGGTGATGGATAGATTAGATTGAAGATAGCACATTTTATTCCTTGTAAGAAGACTAATGATGTTGTTTATATTGCAAAGTTATTTTTTAGAGAGGTGGTGAGATTACATGGTCTACCTAAGAGCATAGTTTTAGATCGAGCTACCAAGTTTGTTGGTTATTTCTGGAGGACATTGTGGAAGAAGTTGAAGATAGATTTAAAGTTTAGTTTTGCACACCATCCACATACTGATGGACAAACTGAAGTGGTGAATAGGAGTCTGGGTAACCTGCTACAATGCTTAGTAGGAGATAAGCCCAAGAGATGGGATTTGATTTTACCACAGGAAGAATTTTCTTACAACAATTCTGTCAATAGGAGTACTGGTAAATCACCATTCTAGATTGTATATGGGAGTAGCCTAAGAAATGCTTCAGAGTTAAGGAAGCTAGGCAAGGGAGAAAACACAAGTGCCGAAGCTGAAGACTTTGAAGAACACATGAAGAATTTGCATGAAAGATGAGAAACCACATTAATAAGATGAATATTCAGTACAAGGCTAAGACAGATCAGAAGAGATGATATAAGGAATTTCAGGTAGGAGATAAAGTCATTGTTCACTTGAGAAAAGAGAGGTTTCTAGTTGGAACATATAATAAGTTGAAAATGAAGAAATTTGGACCATGCAGGATTCTAAAGAAGCATGATTTAGGAAATGTATATGAGTTAGAGCTGCCAAGTGGGATCAACATTTCCCCTATGTTCAATATTTTTGATTTAACAGAATATCATGAAGGTGGCACAGAGGATGGACCAATACAAGAACAATGGGTATTCCAACATCTACTTCAAAGGAGGAGATATAAGAGATCTTGGATAGCCGTGTGGGGAGGAGTACTCAAAATAGGCAATATGAAGAATATTTGGTGAAGTGGAAAGGAAGGCCTATTGAATATTATTTTTGGTTATCTAAGGTAGAAGTTGACCATTTGGGGTTTTCCTCAAACACCTGAGATGTGACAAGGTCACTTCTCAAAATTACCCTGGGTGTCTGATGTAGGAGCATCCAATCATGTAAGGGCAATCTTGCATCACCCAAAAAAAGTTGATGATTCAAAATGGTTGAAGTTGTATTAATTTTTTTTCAAAGTTAGTATTTCTGGTTCCATAATCACTTGAATAATGATGTAGAACTTTCAATTTTTTCAAACTACTAAAAATAACAAACTGCTATTTTAGAAAAGTTTGAATTTGGGCATGGATGGAAGAAAAAATTTACAAGAATTTTCATAAATAAAAAATAATACCTTTAGTGAAGGAATCAGGTAAATATCATTTGTGGGCTGAAAGATATTCAATTTTCTGTTTCTCAAAAAACCCCTGAAAATTATTCAAAGTCAGGTTTGAGGCACTAAATGGCCCTGTACAACTCCCAAAATGGGTGGAACCAACAAAGCCAATTCTTAGCACGTACAACACTCCACGAGCTTTCTGGTGCTTCAAACAGTTTGTCAATCGGACATCCGGATCAAAAGTTATGGCTCCCAGAAGTTGACCTATGTTTGGAGGGAGATGCAAATTTAGAAATTTGGCTAGTGGCCACCAAAAAAAGGGCTATTTATGACCATTTTTGGGAATCCTTTGAGGAGTAGAGATAAGGGGTAAAGTGTAGAGTCAAGAAAAGGTGGGAAAACAAAAACCCTAGTTGATTTGGGGTTACAGAAGGCAGAAGATTCCAGAGTCTTGAGATAGGAAGTTGTAATGTGTTGCAGCCTGTGGAGGATTCATCCTCTGATTGTATTTGAGCTTCTGTAATGTAATGAGTTATCCAAATCAATAAAAGAACATTCTATTTTTTGTGTGCAATTTCTGTTGTTGTGTGTTTTATGATTTACCCCCTTCATTAGTTTTGAGCTAAGCTTAGATAACCTCTTTTTGCATTACTCTTGAATGGGAGGTAAGGCTCTTATGGAGTTGAGACTGAGCCTACGAGTTGGTGGCCATGCTAGCTAACTCACCACCTTTAGTGTGAGGGTGGCAGGGATAGGTGAAGTGGAGAACCTTGCATGCAAATGAGTCTTTTGTGTGGGGGTTTCGTGGGTTGGAGAGCATATGTTTTTGGTATTGTTCTTGGTAGTGGTGAATAGTTGTCTCTCATGGGAGAAAGACACAGAAAAAAAAGATAAAGCACTAAAGCTCACGGAAGGAGCCGAGCCTTCAACGACAGTGTATTGCTCAATATATTGCATCGACAGCAAGCTAACACATAGGTATGACTGTGTAATTTGGTCATGAGTAATTTGCATATGTATTAAATACTATTGTTTGCAGGCCATTCGATAGCTAATTGATGGCCATAGTGAAATCTTATATTAGCTGTGATTTGGTTAAGCCTACAGGCCGCAAACTCGTATTGTCATGATTTATTAATGATAACTTCTTTAATTTGATGGTCATAATGGCCAAGAGCACATATAGTGTTGCTTGTTATAATAATAACATTACATATGTATAAAAGTGTTCATGGTCGACTACGTAGTAGCACCATGCTATCCATGTGATGGCTTTGAAGTTAAACCTCTCACAACTTATTGAGCCAAAGTATTAAAACTTTTGTGTTTTTTTATGTGTATCCTTCATAAGAAAGATACAGTTTGGGTATGCCAACTAAGAGCCTTGGAAATGACTTTAGTAACTATGCATGCAGGCCGTGAGCCTTTATTTCTCTTAAATGAGAATGAAATAATAGTAAGGTCAATGACCTATTATTAGTATGATTAAAAGACACTGTTGTGAGTCAATGATATTGACAGCACCACACCATGGTGGTCGTGGAGGCACGTGGGTCGTGGAGTAATGCATTAGTTTGTCTATGTATATGATAATAATTTGATGCCTTCGAGCATAGTCTTGACTATGGAAGAATATAAAAACTTGTAATACCCATAAATGGATAACCTATGGTTAAAGGTAAGTATGTAGAAATTTGCATTAAAATGCAGGTTTACCTTATGGGTCAAGAGAGTAAACCCTTAAATTAAAACATTATATGTTATATTTATTTTTCAATGGCCATGCTTCATGATGAAGTATAGGGTGGTAAGAACACTTTCAAAAACCCTTGAGTAAAGGTGTATGTTCATCTTGACTACTTAAAGCCTATAATGGTTTAATTATAGTCGATGTGATATGGAGAAAACCTGAAACTAGGAAAGCCTAGTAAACTAGACCAAGGTTGGTCATGTAAACTGAAACTATGAAATTGTAAAAGCAAACATGGGAAAGGGGTGATGGAGTCATAGAGTCCCTATTACCAAACATCGTAAGATGAGTAATGATGCACTCTTGAATTGAGTTAAAGTCCAAGATAGATGGACTATGGGAGAAAGGCCCATCTTTATCAAAACCTAGAAAGATGAAATTTTGAACACTGTAGGATGAGAAAACTTCTAAGTCGAGTCGAGGTGGTGGACATACGACTATGTTCATTGCAAAACATATATGTATGTAAATATTTGGCCAAAGTAATGCATAAATCTCTGCATGCATTAGTTGGTCCACTATACTCCAGATGGCATAATGTTTCCAGTAGTGTCATACATAGTTAGAGTGGATCTATAGTTGTGTGACTATGAGACATTATGAGGGACACAACACCAAATACTCAGATGGAAAACCTAACGGTTATTTATATCCATACCCTCTGTGAAGGGTAGGGCCACTTCTAGGTAGGAAGTTGTGTACGAGACCGCCAGTCTGTGGTTGGAGGTTCAAAGCACTCAGGTGATGCTCTCCTTCCCAAGCAGAAGACAAGCTGAGACTTATGAAGACAAATGTCAAAGTTCCAGATACAGTGCATTCCTTTTATGACTTAACAGTTAGTTATTATGTATAATCTTATTAATGATTCCATGAGTATAGCTTTGTACTTGTATAGTGAAAGTTATTCACTAGTAAGTTATCTTTGGATTGTTGTAATCTAAACTTTTAAAATATCCAGAAAAGAAAAGCATGTTAAATTTCATGATGATATTGATTCATTTCTTGTTAAACTGTAATTATGATAATCATGTTGTATACCTAACCTTAAACAAGATGGTTAATTATGTTTGGTTATGGGTAATGTGAGGTGACATGTTACAGATCTTGCAAATCATCTCTTTACTTATTCCCTAGACAATGGCATTTTTCCTAATACTATTTTTTTATTTTTGCATTTGATTTTATTTTTTAGATGACAAAGATGGCAATAATCCCATGTATTGTTCTTTTGGAAATTGCCTTTTTCCTGAAGCTCTTCAGGTTTGACCATGAGCTCATAATGTATTCTAAGAATCCTTTCACAATTGAATAGGGATGATATTTTAATGATTATTCTACTTGTATATCTCAAATTTAAATTTGATGTGTTGCTTTAATAGTCTCTTGAACATGTGGAATGTAGATAATTTTTGAATTGCCTTGTTATCTACTAGCCTATTTAATTCAAAGTGTTTGTCTATTGGTGTACACTTTATGCATCCCCTTGTGGTTGGCTTCCAACATTAAATCCTACCTATTCTTTAAAATAGAAATATATTTTGGTGCATTATTGACCAACTATTTGTAAGGGTGGATGAGACTTTAGTTCTATAAAATATAATATGGACACTAAAAATACCTTTTTGTCTTCAAATTTCTAATTTAAGTATGTGGTTTGACATTGAATTTCAACCCTACCTTCCACTATATTCAATATAATCTCAAACAACAGTCTACGGCTATGCAAAATGACCCTAATTTAATCTATCAAGTCTATACTATTTAAATTGACTGCCATTTGAAACCATCAATCTTTGCTAAAAACTTAAAACATGACATAATGACAATTAACTATTATGAAGTGAACCTAATCAATACACATTTTGATTTTTTTACTATACAGAAAAAAATTAAAGAACATCCTAGAAAATTTATAAAACTATTCACTATTTCAATAGGTCCGTGGCTCTTGTTTTCTAGAAATTGTTTGTGACAATGAAATTAATTTACAATTATGAACTGAAGCATTCTTTATGTTTGTTTGCATAATCCTAAAACTCTAACCATAAGAGCATAACCAGACAACTGATTTAGCCATTGTATAATATAGGGCATTGGTTAACCAAGGCTCTTGTTAAATTTGGAACTTTCCACTAGTAAGTATCGTCATAAGTTGTAATTAACTTAATACAGATAGTGACCACCATGATGCAAAAACATTGAATGGCAAAATATGTGTCAGCCCTTTGAAATAGTTACCATCTTACCTTCAACTAAAATTTTCATTACCTTCAATTTTTTCAATATATCAAAGAGTAACTGGTAACATTGGATCAAGGCAAGTAACCAAACTTCATAATAAAAGTTGAAATCTCCAGTATTTGGAATGTAATGAAATTAGAAACTGAAATATTTTATTAAAAATATTTGTTTGGAAATTACGAAAACAAATGATATAAGATCTGAATCTAAGTCTTAAAATTGTTATCTTCTTACTCATAGGTGTACTTGTAAGGTTTTTTGGTCTTGAAGTTGGAACTAAGGCTCCTCTTTCTTCCTTAATATGCTTCATCCACAAAAGCAACTTCTACTACAAAATTGGTGCAAAGAAGAGATGACAAAAACCATAGCCTTGGAAGGTCCATGGAACTGATGGCCATAAGATAATTTAGCATTAAGGCCATCATCCCAAGATTTCTCTTGAAACTACCTTTCACTGATGTTTTAGTTATCTTCCAATTAAACAATAGTTTTAGTTAAATATTGAAATATAGTTGGAATGATTAAAAATGATTTAAGTGAATCTCTTTGCATCCTTGAATTAGGAAATCATCCAAAGGCATTATGAGGTCAGATATCATAAGGGTAACTACAACCAAAGTGGCATTTATAAAAGAAAAAAAAAACAAGAATTTGACTTGACTTTTGTTATAGATGTCATATACATAAAATCAAGACTTTGATATTCACCATCTAACTAGTTTTCTTCATCTTTTGTAGAAATTTGTTTACACAACATTTTTTTATCTCAAAGAAGAAAAAATTGACAAAAAATCACCAAAATTGCAATTAATTGTGAAACTTTGAAATTGTCGGTTTTTCCCCAAAAAAACATGATTTTGCAAATAAATAGTTGATTGCTCGATTTGAATGTTTTTTTAGATTTTTCTTGATTTTTATGATTTAATTACAATTAAATTGTATGGTTGATGGATTTCAACACTATTTGGAAACTTGCAAAAAATCAAGGTTGCTGGTAGGATCTATACCTGTGTTTTTTTTACATTTTATTGTTTCATTTTTCTCACAATGGCTTCACACGATGACACTAGGGTTACAAACAATTGCACGTAAGAAATTTTTGAACTTAGGGTTACAAATGGCTATGAAAAACAACACAAGATCAATATTGTTGAACTCAAATATGTGTGTAACCTACATGCAAGAAATTTTCATCTCATTCACTACAGGAAATCTACAAAGAAATTTTCGCCAGGTAAGTTTCATTATTTTTATTAATAATTTCATTAATGTTTAGCAACTAGTTCATAAGCAGATCATTTACTTCATGTGTTCTAAAATTTAGATTCTAAATGATACATTATTTATATTATAAGCTATATATTATTATATGTTATTAGATTATATATAGCCTTAGATAATGAATTGAATCTCATTACTAAATGATATCCTAGTATTTTTACAACAAGATCTTCCTATTCATATAATATTATAGCTTGGAATCTAAATGATATCCTATTTTTTTTGCATTTATAACTCAAACTATTAAATGAATCAAACTAGTGTTGTCTTTTTAGCATGTTTTTATTATGACAATATAACTATTTATAAGTCATCTTGAGAAGTAGCTGGATCAAGAACCTTGATTAATTCTTCATTCTTCCTCACAAAGTCACCTCTTCATTTTTCAACAAATCAAGAACCTTAAACAGGTTATGTTTTGTAACTTGTTGGTAAGGTGTTTATTTTTAGTCCAAAAAATCCACTAAAATTTAATTTATGCTAAATACATAGACCTTGAACTAGGAGAATGAGGTGGAATCCTTGAACCAAAAAAACTAGCTCACTAATAAAGGACTGCACTTTGATTCAAAATATTTGTTAGCTATAACTCTTTTTATTTTCAATAGGATTATTTACTTTTCAACTTATTTTTTATAGATTTGGTCACAATAAAAGATTTAATTCATATGCTTTTGCAAATTTGGTCATAATGCCACATTAGTGAGACTTTGTGTGGAAACATTGCACATTAGTCTCAGGTACAACCAGGTTCAAATGCAACTAGTGTTTTAATGATGTCAATGGAGGCATATATCACTTCAACTAGCATTTGGTGAAGGAGGCAGGACATGACACCATTGATTTCCTAGTCTATCCTATAGAGGTCACCTATCAGGAAAGTAAGCTCTTTGGGCAATTTTTTATGGTAAGGCAAAAGAGGCAAGAAATGGGATAGAAATGGCTTCTAATTCCACCAATGCTAGGAACAACCCTTTGGGTGAGGTAGCTAGTGCACATGAGTCTTTCAAAGAGTTAGAGTCAACATCTACTTCTACAACACATGGCCCAAACACATGTGGAGGAAACATTATTTCTTTCCTCATACCTCATACTACATCATGATCATAAACCACTTTGGAGAGTATAGGATGAAGCACGTCCATGAATAGGCAAAGAAAGCAATTGTAAGTTTTTGGTACTACTCTAGCCTAGCATTCCATGTTGCTAGGTCTCCATATTAGCAAGGTATGGTGGATGTTATTGCAGTTGTAGGTCCTAGGTTGAAAGCTTTATCGTATGAGACATTGAGGGTTGGTATGCTCAATTAGGTAGGACATGATGTTAATGGTGTTGTTAATGAACATCAATTAGAGTTTGAAAATAATATATGTACCATAATATTAGATGGGTGGATGGATAGAAGGAATAAAGCTCTCATCAACTTCCTTGTCTCTTGTGATATTAACACAATCATTTTGAAATCCATGGATGCATTAGATAGGATCAACTTTGTAGTTGCATTGTTCCAGTAGTTTGATGAGGCGTTCATGGATGTAGGGCCACCAAATGTGGTTTTGTTTATTATAGGCAATGTTGTTTCTTATATTGTTGTTGGGAGACTCCTAATGGACAAGTATCCCTCCATATTTTTTTAACTCGTTCATGGAACACTACCTTGACCTAACCCTAGAGGATATTAAAAAACTTGAATAGATTAGAGAGGTATTGCAAAAGGCTCACACAATTACCAATCTCATCTACAATTAGATGAGGGTGTTGTGTATGATTCATTCCTTCATAGAGGGCAAGGAGCTAGTTCGACTAGAGGTGACAAGATTTGCTACACTTATTTGCATTGCAGACTCTTTGCCAGTAGAAAATGAATTTGAAGTGAATGTTCATTTCAAATTAATGGATGAAGTTTGGCTTCACAAAGAAAATAGATGGTATAATAGTGGCAGAGTACATTTATTCTACAAGTTTTTGGGATGTGGTTGAGCAAGTTATAGAATTTTCAAAGCCTACAAAATTTTTTTTGAGGCTAGTGGATGGAGACAAATCCCCCATGGGCTATTTGTATGAGGCCATGGATAGGGCCAAAGAGTTGATGAGGGGTAGGATAGAAAATAACAAGGACATGTATATGCCATTATGGGATATAATCAATAGGAGATGGGAACAACATATGCACTTCCCTCTCCATGCTACTAAATACTATCTAAATCCAATGTTGTTCTATAGTCCCTCATTCAAAGATGATGATTCTAAGGTCACACGAGGCCTATTCATATGCATGGAGAAAATGTTCCCTAACCCAAAAAATTACAAGTAGTTATGGAAAAGATGACAATGCACAAGCCGGCAACGGGTTTTTCCTCAAGTATGGTTGTTATACAAAGTAGGAAGACCTTCTTGAACCAAGTAGACTCCATAAAATTTGGACAATTTCTCTATATTATGGACATGTACATTAAAGGTGCTAAGATTTTAGTATACCTTATATGATATCATCTCAAATTAATTAGTGTTTTTTAGCGCAATGGTGGGATTTGTTGGCCAAGAAGCCAAAGATCTTAGATGGATGATGAGACTCATTTTGAGCCAGCATGCAGTTCATCTTTTGTGAGCATGTTTGGAGTGTTTTTGAACACAAACATTCCAAGAAACACAACTGTCTAACACAACAACGAACGAATGACTTGGTGTTCATTCACCACAATCTTAACTTAGAGATAAAGAAAGTTGAAGGTTAGATTTTTTAAATACTTGCAATCATAATTTTAAATTGTAACCATTATTTTTTCACTTTCAATTTTCAAATCTAATTTTTATATAAAAAATTAGGCACCATTAAGGAAGACCAACCAATTGACATCGACAAGCTCGATCTAAATTCTAAGTGGATTGAAAATGATGATGTCCTTCTTGATCTTGAGGATTTTCATATCCTAAAAGAGGACAACTATGATAGTGATATGTATGAATGACTTAGGAGTGCCTCTGACCTAGGAGCTTCATCATTAGGACCTATAGCCTTCTAGTGTAGCTCTCTTCGTAAAAGGAAGAGTCATTGGCTACATCTAATTTTTTGGAGCTCTGTAATTAGTTTGTAGGTTTATTTTGTACAAAGTAGATTATAATTGAAATTTTAAAAAATTTTGGCATCAAGTTATTATTTATGCACTATGTAATCAATGATATAAACATAAATGACAAAAATTTATATTCCACAATTGATCGGCTAAAATATCAATTTTATTTGCTCTATATATCTCTATACTATCTCTATGCTTTTAATTTTCAAACATATTAGGTTTTTCTCCCTTTTTTTTGCATATTTTTATATTTTTAGAAATCCAAATTTTTTCCATTTAAAAAAAAATCTTATACTTTTGGTTTGTTGATTTTTCCCCAAAAGCTTTTTGTTGCTACAGTTCATCTCATTTCTCTTTCTCTACAAAGACATTACTCTCATGTTTATGTTTTTATGCTTAAACTAATATACCATTTATCCATTTATCTTGCTTCATTAGCACTTACCTTCTGATTGATTGGACAAATATATATATATATTCTTTCTATTATAATGTATCAAACTAACTCTTAAATCTAGTCTTTACATATCTTTATGATGTAACAAGAAATCAACTTTGACTGCACAACTCTTTTTAGTTTCAATTTTTCAAGAAAAAATGTCATAATATATTTTTGATATTTGATACAAAAATATGTTTTGATTATAAAACAATTTTAAATTTTAAGACAACTTAATTGTATTTTAAACATGCTTTAATTTTTTTTTATTAATTCATATAGGGTAACCTTTTCAAGCCAGGGGAATAATAAACAAATCAAAAGTTAAATTATTTAAAATGATTCAAAATAGACCTTCTCAATTAAGATTTTAATTTGATGGCCATTATGCATTTTCTTTTAAAAATATTATTAAATTTTTGAAAAGAGTGTATCACATGAAAAGGAGATAAAAATGTCTTAAGGATTGTAGTTACATATATTGATCTCATAATAATTTTTATTTTTAAATATAATATGCTATAACATTTAAATGGAAAAATGTCATGAAAAATTTGTTTGGCAGGCAAAATTCATCATCAAATTTAAACTATGCTAGTCCACATATACAATTTGAAACAAAAACATATAGTATAAATTACAAAATATTAATAAAATACATTATATATTAATACCCATTTGTATAATTGAGTAGCACATAGCCCATATATATTATTTTTTGAGTTGGTTAAATAAAGTAGATTAAAAAACATTTAAAATTATAACAATAAAGTTGAGTTGTTTGCCAATAAGTTAACTGCATAAAATCAATACCTACATATAGTTTGAGTCTAGAGAAAAATGTTGAGAGGAGTTCCTTGGGCTATTCCATTTTTGTAGTCTTTGAAAAGAAAAGGTTTGTAACGGTGTGGATGGTGATCATCTATGAGCTCCTTTGGCACACGTACCTCCTTTTCTAGTGAAAAATTCCAAAAGAGAGCAACAGAAAGCCTAGGCTTCCTCCCTCCATACACTACACGATGCTTTACACTCCAACATCTATCATTGCTCCATATCTGTAACCAAAAGAATATCGTCATTCATCTTAAGAAAGAATTGATTAAATGAGCTTTATTAAAAATTTGGAATTAATCTACCTTTAGTGCGTTGCCCATGATCACTAGGAATGACGCAGCAAGAGGTTTTACACTGAACCACTCGCCTTGTTTGGAGCACATTTCAAGACCACCCACTTGGTCATTGTATAGAATTGTCATTAGGCCAAAATCCTTGTGCTCCTTGAAACGAATGGCATTGGCATCACTTTCTTTTTCACACTCTGAGAAATAATTTAGACGAAGAACAGCCTCACAATCTATAAACTCAATTTGGAAATGTTTGTTGAGGCCTAAACCCTGAAGAATCAATTTTATTAGGGAATTTGCCAGATTGGCCAACTTGGAACTATATGTTCCTAGGCTCTCACTGCAAAAAAAACCCAAAAAATAACTTATTATTGTCTATTAATTATGCACAATACAATATGTTACATCCTTATAGTTAAGGCAGGACGTCATAAATTTGTCTTATACAAATAACTTATTTAGATTACTATTTTTTAATCTATTTTTCTCTAGTTTATATTTGTAAAGAAAATAAATGATCTTCTTTAATTCAATTTAGGCTAATTAAATAAAATTACAAAAAAATAAATATTCAACTAAAAGAAGAATTAAAATAAATTATTCATTTGTATGTATCCCTAGTTTTGATGTAGAAGTTTTTTGTTTAGGTGTCAACATTATTTTCTAATGCCTTAAAATTTTATACTATATTGCTAACTTGTAAATTTATCCATGCATTGTTTAAGGTCACCTGTGTGAGTGTAGAAGTGATCTCATAACATGCAAATCTGATCTCACTGATTCTTGTAGATTGAAACTATGGTGATGAAAGATGGGTTTAGGGATTAGGGAAGATTTGTGGATCAATGATAAATGGGATAGAGATGTGTGAGGACATGAACTAATTTTTTGTTTGTTTATGTCACTTTAAGTTAATTATTACAGTTAGGACACTCTAATCAAAGTGGGTCTAAAACATAAGGGAAAAATGACATTGATATGCAATTTTCATCCTTACTTTTTTGCCCCTACTTTGATGTGCATGTAAACTAATAAGTAAATGTATGTGAAAGTAAAACAAGTAGTCAACATGGAATTAAATATTTTTCAAACTAAAAAGAATATCAATATATATAAAGAATTAATTATTTTTCAATTCTTTTAGCAATGAGCACTCCATTGAAACCTCCAAAATAGAGAGAAACATGCAATGAGTAATGTCTCTCACACATTTTGAGATAAACATTAATTCCAATTTCTTTGAAAAAGAAACTATCACTAAAAAATTGTCAAAAAAGTAAAAAGTAGAGAAAGATAAAAGATTCCACTTCTTAAAAAAAAGTTATAAAAACATCTAGCTATGAAGAACTGTAAAAAGACTCTGACCATCTAGATAAGGTGTTAAAGGTCTTTGTCTAGATAAACAATATAATCCAACTCTACAAATAGAACAATAAAAGGTCTTCATCTAGTTACATGGTAATGAAGCTCTATTTTGCACTAGAAAATGATCATAACTATTATAGTTGCACTACATCAACCAAACTCATGAAGAACATCAGTGTTAATATATGGCCCCTCTAATTCGATGCATTCATAGGATACAAGGAATTGGAGGAGACGAGAAAATATATAAACTTGATAAAGCATGTAATATAGCAAAAGATGTTATCATATGATAAGCATGTAAGCACATAAGTTGGAGATAACCATTAAGGCATGTGGATAGAAGCATCAAGGTGTCCCACTTTTTGGCTTGAGTGGAACTCTTAAATTAAAATGTTTAGTTACATTTTCACTTTTGGTCACTTATAACAAGAAAATTGAGATTAGTTATTTTAATGAGTGATATTCTCCCATCCAACATAACTTTTAGAATTAGGATCAATTCATAACTTTTCAAATATAGATCATTAACATGGTTACCAAGGGTGTGAATGAGATAACCATTGAGGCATGTGGGTGGAAGCATAAAGGTGTGCCCCACTTTTTTGCCTAAGTGGCACTCTCAAATCAACATTTTAAAGTAAAATTTTCACCTTTTGTCACTTATAGCAAGCAAACTATTAAGAATTTGAAGATGATGTAAACTAGTAACTTGAGATTTCATGTGTAGATCTTAAATATATATATTTTTTAAAATAATATTATTTTTTAAAAACTTGTTATATATTTATATATATATATATATATATATATATATATATATATATATATAATTGATTATGTTTCAATTCTTCTAATAATGAGCACTCCATTGAAACCTCCAAAATAGAGAGAAACATGCAATGAGTAGTGTCTCTCACACATTTTGAGATAAACATTAATTCCAATTTCCTTGAAAAAGAAACTATCATAAAGAAAAAAATACTATCATCAAAAAAGAAAAAAGTAGAGAAGGATAAAATATTCCACTTCTTAAAAAAGTTATAAAATGCTCTAGGTATGAAGAACTGTAAAAAGACTTTGACAATGTAGATAAGGTGTTAAAGGTCTTTGTCTAGATAAATAATATAACCTAACTCTACAAATAGAACAATAAAAGGTCTTCATCTAGTTACATGGTAATGAAGCTCTATTCAACCAAACTCATGAACAACATCAGTGTTAATATATGCCCCCTCTAATTAGATGCATTCATAGGATGCAAGGAATTGGAGGAGACGAGAAAATATATAAAAATGATAAAGCATGTGAGATAGCAAAAGATGTTATCATATGGTAAGCATGTAAGCACATAAGTTGGAGATAACCATTAAGGCATGTGGATGGAAGCATCAAGGTGTCCCACTTTTTGGCTTAAGTAGCACTCTTAAATTAAATTTTTTAGTTAAATTTTCACTTTTTGTCACTTATAACAGGCAAATTGAGATTAGTTATTTTAATGAGTGATATTCTCCCATCCAACATAACTTTTAGAAATAAGATCAATTCATAATTTTTCAAATATAGATCATTAACATGATTATCAAAGGTGTGACTGAGATAACCATCGAGGCATGTGGGTGGAAGCATAAAGGTGTGCCCCACTTTTTGTCTTAAGTGGCACTCTCAAATCAACATTTTTAAATAAAATTTTCACATTTTGTCACTTATAGCAAGCAAACTATTAAGAATTTGAAGATGATGTAAACTAGTGACTTTTGATAATTCATGTGTAGATCATATATATATATATATATATATATATATATATATATATATATATATAATGTTATTTTTTAAACACTTGTTAATAACTTGTTTCTTATACTTTATAATATTTTTTAAGAGTGATATTTTTTCATCCAACATAACTCTTAGAACTAAGATCAATTTATATTTTCTCAAATATAGATCATTAACACTGATATAATGGGAATGCATTTTTTATTTTTGTTTTTTGTTAAAATCCTTTATTATTAATTCTTTAATTCAAATTAATTATAATTTAGAGTAATATTTTTCATCTAGCATAACTTTTTTGTATATATACAAATTATTTTTTTTTTGGTTGAAACAAGGACATTAATATGGATGATGGTCATATTTTTAAAAAAACTTACTTTTTTCTATTTTTCCATGTTTGTTGAACATAGACCTTTATGTTTGGTAAAAACGGATGTTCCATAGAAAATAGAAAATAAATATAATAATTAAATAATACTTTTGGAAAGCTTACTCTAAGGGCTACATGCAAAATCTTGGGTGATCACAACTTTGGTTTATTGCCCAAAACTTTCCTTGAGTTATCATTTTTTATCAAAATGTGGGTGACCAAAAGAAGGAAGGGCCACATAAGGGTATTCGAATGAAGGGCCTTCTAATGAAGGACCTTTGATTGAAGGTAAAAATGTCAAAGGTGGTTTTTATGAAATTTTTTTCTTCAAACATTAAAAAACACCTTCATTCAAACCCTTTTGATCTTCATTTGAGAAGGTACCTTTTTTCAGACCCCATTGGCACATGGCAATCCATATACCTTTGAATGAAGGCCCTTGATTTGAAGGTATTCGATGGTTTTTGTCTCCCAAGACCTATTTTTGTGAGATATCCAATAAGTGGGATAGGGCTTTATGCTTCCACCCATGTGTAAAAAATTGTCTCTAATATAGGCAAGTGCTAAGATAAGGATAGTCATAGATGCTTTATAAGAATCATGTAATCACATCAAGCATGTAGTAATCATATATATATAACATTGTGTAAGCTTAATAAACAATAGGTATAAGTAAGCATTAAATCATATAGAGGAGAAAAGGATTAGATGCTCCTAGGTTTGCCCTCCATGATAAGACAATCACATGTAATACGTAATAATGATAAGCCATCATAAGCATAATAAAGTATGTCTCATCGAATGTGAACAATGTGAGTATCAATATGTAGGATGATTAAGAATAAACATCGTGTCCATTATGAGAATGTAGGTTATAAATGTCATCAAAAGAAAAATAAAGGTAATAATAAATTCACCATCACATAATTCATGAAAACATGTATCAATAAGTTATGCCATCATTAATAATGGCAATTAATGTAATTAGTATGACCATCATGTATTAGGTGTAAATGAATGGGTCAAGTAATGTTGCATAGTTATATATATATATAGCATTGTGTAACCTTAATAAATAATAGGTATAAGATAACCATTAAAGCATATAGATGAGAAAAGGATTAGATGCTCCTAGGTTTGCCCTCCATGATAAGGCAATCACATGTAATACATAATAATGATAAGCCATCACCTTACTCTTACCCTTATTCTTCCCATCAAGATGCTCCTCATCCACCTCCCCGATAGTATTCTAGCTCAAGATGCCTAATGTTTCTTTACCACTCCTTTTCTAAGACCTCACCTCCTTCCTCTTATCTCTCTTACTCTCCTCACCTGAATGAAACCCAATAGACCAGGAACCCCTCTCCTCATTACTCTGTTTCTTGGGAATTTTCTTTCCCCCCACTTATTTTTATTTTTCTGGACTTCTCAACCTCCTCTACCTGAGAGGATCGGGGATTAGAGAAGACTTCCATGGAATACTCCTCCTCCAACCACTCAGAATCATTCTTCTCCCCCCTTCGCATAGTCAGTAGATTCAGAGTAGTCCACAGGTTTTACCTTTCTTCTTTGAATTAACCCTAGTATCTAAGCTGGGAGCTTGAGATTTCACAAATTCCATAATCATGAGAATCAACCCTTCATGAAGAATAGGGAGCTTGGGCTTCCTTCTATTTTCCTTAATGGAAAATTTCATGGAAGATAACAAGTAGAAAGGAAATGAGACAACTATTTTATAATGAAAATGGTTTAAAAGTGTGAAATGGTAACTATAAATAGTAGTAAACCTACCTTCCAAAGAAATGTACCTCATTAAAATTTTAGCCACCTCTGCCCAGATGGATTTTATCGACTTGCGCTCATAACCACCAGATTGAAACTTCACCAACTTGTTTCTCTCATTCCCTTGAGGGCTTCTTCTCCTGCCCTACAATATTTAAAAACCTTCCTACCAAAAGTTGAGAGAGTTGTAATCTGAGCAATAAGGTCTTTATTAATCTCAACCTCCAAACCATAGGCTTTAATAGTTTTGTTTCTCTAACCCTTGACAAATAGATTGGTAGATGTCGGGTCAGAGCCATACAATTTGTCCAAATAGGGGACAAGGCCCCCTTCCTCCATCACCTTCCAAACAAGCGGCTTCCTATTGACCCCATCACTAGACAATGGCTCCACATGGTTCCTATCACCTCCCATATCTAACACAATAGCTTTATCTCTGTCTAATTCCCAACACTTAGCAATCTGCAAAATGCTAAAAAAAAGCCAAGTAATATTAAGAGGGAAAGTGATCGAATCACCCAAAAAGCATGTGACACCTACGAAGGTAATCATAAACTTAACCCCCTCATTAAAATCATTAACATCACCCTTGTTGGCTCTCATGAGATATTATGGTTTGTGCTTCAATGGGCAAAGTAGAGTACATTTCCCACAACTTGAAAGCATGGATTTTAACCCCCACATTGGCGAGGACGTCAACAACTCCATTTCCCTCATGGAAGATATGAGAAATAAAATTTCCATCAAAAGAATTAATCAAAGTGATTGAGTCCTTAATAAGCATCTTGATTGTCCAACTAGGAGTTTGAATTTTTTTACGCATTGGATTATATTGAGGGAATCTCCCTCTATCCAAACTCTTTTGTATCCTTTGGATTAGGAAAGTTTTATACCATTATTAGCCACCACATCTTTAGCATAGTGGTTGGATTGGATACCCAAAGGGAGTGCCACAAATCAAATGTCATTGTTATCCTTTTAACTTGCTATATAGTTAGGGTGTTTTTACCACTATGAAACATTACTTGACCCATTCATTTACACATAATACATGATGGACATACTAATCACATTGATTGACATTATTAATGATGGAATAACTTACTGACACATGTTTTCATGAATTATGTGATGATGCATTTATTATGACCTTTACTTTATTTTGATGGAATTTATGAGCTACATTCTCATAATAGACATGATATTTATTCTTAATCATCCTACATATTGATACTCACATTGTTCACATTCGACGAGACATACTTTATTATGATGGTTGGGAACCAGCAGGGTAAGCCTAAGAAAGCTGAGGGCTTTGTCATTGAAGAACTGAGAATTGTTATGCCTTTCCCAGTGATTCCCAACCCCACTTGTAATATCCCTGAAGAATTATCTTTCTTGATTTCTAAAGCTACTAACATAGAGGAGTTATCAGATGTTTTAGGTTTGGTCAGGGATGTTGTGGCTAGTCAACATCAGATGACCAAGTGGTTATTCATTGAGATTAATAGAATCAATATCAAATTAAGTGTCATGTAGGAAAAAATGGGAAGTAGAGTGGAAATTGATGATAAACTGGATTCAGAAATTCATCTTAGTTGGGATGCAATTCTGAAGGTGGGTCAGATGGAAAGGGATCTGAGGAATTTCAGTCAGGACTTTGAATCTCGCATTGTTGGGCTAGAAAAAGAGCTGAAGGAGATTAAACAAAACCTAGAAAGGGTGGTGGAGATCAAAAAATGCACTATCCATAATAGTGTTGAAGGTATCAGGATCCTTACTGACAACCTGAAGGAACTTTGGGAGGAGCAGATCATAGGAATGGCCATTCAGAAGGAAGCTAGGGACAAGTATCAGATGAATGCTGGTAAAGGTAAATAGGTTAAGAATACTGAGCAGGGAGGTTTGAGCACCCCTACTCATGGGAGTAAGTAAAAATATTTTGAAGCTAAAAAAGATGAGCTATTAGGCTTTTTGAAGTTGCATGAAGAGTTTTATAAACAGGAATTGGAGGTTGTTAATACTTTAAAGAAGTTGTAATCATGTTGTTCCTGTGCTTTTGGTTTCCTGTTTGTTTTTTGCTTGTTGTTTGTTGGCTACTGGTTAGCCTAGTTTAATATGTTGGGCAACATTTTGTAATAGGGTTTTGAGGCCCTTCAAAACCTATTTTACCCCTTTAATAAAAAACATTGACATTTGATTTCTACATTCACCTCAAGAAATATAGAGATCTAGTCATTCATGATGGGGCAACACAAAGGCCACAATCCAACATGGATTGACAAGGTATGTAGATAGATCGATGTTGATGAGCCTCTAGAGGTGGTAAGTATTGATTTTTCTTTTTTTTTTTTCATTTTTGAAAAAACTTATATTCATTAAAATGTCTTAAAAAGAGTATAGATTTTTTTTATTTAGCATATTGAATGTATGTAAATGAACTTGTGTATTTAGGTTTCACCTAATATCCATATATGATATGATATATGTGGACATGCCTATGATGCATGAATCTAATCTAGACCATTGAAAGCTTTAATTTATCAATTAATTTAGTATTTTGTTAGTGCTCCAAATTGTACACTATAGTTCTAAATAACACACCTCAAAGACTAACCTTGAGGATAAGGTTAGGTTAAACGGATCTCTGATCAAGTGGAATTCATATTTAAAAGGCCAATTGATAGGAACAAGTGTAACTACTCTACACTTTAATCTCTCCCAAGCATGGGAGGGTGTTCCCTTATGATCTCATATGATAATTACAAAGAAATGAAAAAAATATACTACATACAAAGACCAAACTTTAATGACATAGAACCAATCCCAATAGTTGTCACTAACTACCTTCTATCTAAACCTTTAATAATCTTGTAGCTAAAAATCTTTCAAGTAGATTATAATTTACAATCTATAGGTCTACTCATTGGTAAAGAATTCCAAATAAAGCCTTTAACACTGATTCTTTGCACCTTTAGAAAATAATTTATAGGTTTAAAAGAATATATATTAAAATGAAATAAAACATTCCTAAAGTGAAAATTTGATCAACCACTTCTCAAGATTGGTGTATTCATCCATGGGTGATAGTCCAATATCATAATAATTAATTAATAATATTGTAAATGTTGGGTAAGGTGACTCAACCTCGCATCCTAATGTTCTAATTTATTAATTAATTAAAATTAGCAAAATATTTTGGTACCCCAACTTGGTGGGGTCATAACTCCTAGCCCACTTATTAGAAATCATTGTTATTGGATGCACTGAAAAAAATCAAAAATACCTAAGTAGAGGTGCAAGGAGGATTTAGTTGCAAGCAACCATTCAAGGGCCAAAAATGGTCCAAAGGCCTTCAAAAATGAACTTGACTAAGATGTAGAAAATATTAAAAAATTAGATATTCAATGTTTCCTAGATTTGACCATGCAAATGCCATCCAAATGCTCTAGGACCTCTATTGGGTCATAAGGCATCTTTAAATGGGTTTTAATATGCCAAAGTGGAGCACCTAAAATTTAGGAGTCATTATGACAAGTTATGACAATTATAAGAGCATCTTTTATTTTTAGTAGAGGAGATCATGACCAACTTGGGCATTGGAATTTTAGCCAAATATGGCACCAATTTTGGGTCATTGTTTTGGCTCATGGTTTTAGAAAACCAATATTGGTTTGTGGTTTGAGATTTTCCTATTTGTTAGTGCTTGAGGATGGAGTATTATATGAGTTGTATGATTGACTTGCACGTACTTTAATATTGTTGAAATTACTCCAAACTCTCAATGTTGGTGATATTCATATAAAGACATAGCCTAATATTTGTATTGTAACCACTTAGTTGTTGAATAATATAATTAGTTTTGCTTGAATTATGGGGTTTCTCTCTAAAAAGAGCTTTCCCAACATAAATCATTTTTTCATGGTATGATTTTCTTTATGAATCTTTTATGTAATTGTAAGATATTTTGTTTTTTACACATAACTCCCTGAAAGGTTAGAGTAGGAAGTATTTTGCACCATTTCTTCCTTTCAAACCCTGATCACCTTACATTCTAGGTGTTAGGCACATGGTTTCTGGGACTAATATTGGATTAAGTGGGCGCAATTATAGAAGGAAATCTTGTTATAGAATAAATGGAAAACACATCATGGATAGAGATGGAGAAATCCATAAGAACTAACTTTGGGTTGTGGAAGCTTAAGATGGAGGATATGCTCATGGATAGAGATCTAATGGGGTGTAGTATCTAGATTCAAAATTGTTACAACAAAATCAGATGATTGGGACATATTGGATGGAAAAGCAAAGGTTCTTATTAGACTCTATTTGGTAGATTCAATGTTACTTAAGGAACATGCAGAAGCCACCACACAATCCCTTTAGAAGAAGCTGGAAGAAATTTATCAGGCTAAATCCCTAATAAATAAAATTTTCTTGAGAAAGAAGTTGTATACCCTTAGGATGGAGGATGATGGTTTTGTATTTGAGCACATGAATGCGTTCACTATTATCATGACCCAAATACACTCTATTGGAGTGAAAATGGAGGAGGATCATTTCATGACACTCCTTGTTCTTTGCCAAACTTGTGGGATCACCTTGTGATGGCCATTGGGAGCATTGTCTCTAAGATCAAGATTGATGAGGTAGTGGAATCAAGTGTTATAGGAGATGCAAAGAAAAGCTTATTAATTAGTTAAGGAGGCCCTATTAGTTCATGGAAGATTGAAAGAGAAAGTCATGAAAAAGGGCAAGAAGAGAGAAAATCCAAGATCCAAATCTCGTAGAAAGTTCAAGGCTAAGTGTTGGAACTATAGAAAGCTCGAGCACTTCCATGAGACTACAAAGAGGAGAAGAAGAAAACAAAGCATGATTCAAATGACGAGCCTAAGAAGTCCTCTTAAGATGATGTAAATGCCTTAGCCACAACATTGGCAACACATGCATCAAAATATGCATGGTTTGTTGACTTCGGTACTTCTTTCCATATGACCTCACATCGAGAGTGGTTCTCTAAATATGAAGAATATGATGGTAGAAAGGTGTACCTTGGAGATGAATCTCACCTAAAGATTACTGGCTGTGGAAGAGTTCTTATTAGATTCCTAGATGGATGTGTGAAGGGGACCGATGGTATTCTAAATATCCCTAGTTTGGCATAGACCCTATTATTGGTGAGCAAATTGAATTATGTGGGTGTACAGGTTGTTTTCTCTAGTGGAGGGTGTAAGATGATGTGAGGAGCTATGGTTCTCACTAAGGGTGTTCATGTGTGCACTCTATTTCATATGGATGTATGCATTGTTCAATGCACTAGTTCCTTTGTTCTTCAAGCTAAGGGATTTGTAGTTTCTACACTCTTACCATCGATATTAGAAGTGATGGTCATGCTTTTTGGGTACCCAAATAGACTTTTACTTCATAGAGAGAGATACTCATGGAGAAGATAATGTTAGAGCATGAAAGAATGGATCACATAGGCAAGAAGGGTCTTAGTCCACCTTTAAGAATAAAAACTTTGTAGTAGGGTTAACTGATTGTGCTCCTGAGTTTGATTTCTATGAAGATGCATATATGGTTAAAAAATTATGTTCAATTTTACTCAAGTTCTCACAAATCTTCTTGGTTGTTAGACTTAATTCATTCTGATGTATTTGGTCCTACAAATGTTCCTTTTATTTCTAGGTATTTGTACTATATATCTTTTATAAATGATTATTCTAGGAGGACATGGGTGTATTTTCTTAGAAGTAAATATGAATTCTTTATTCATTTTAAGGAGTTTAAATCCCTTGTAGAAAATCATACTGGTAGAAAGATTAGGATTTTGGGAATGAGTAGGCGACGAGTTTTGTTGAATAGATTTTGGCAAATTCATAAGGAGCACATAATTAAAAAACATAAGACAACTTCATATACCCCTCAACAAAATGGAGTTGCAGAGAGGATGAACATGACATTAATGTAGAGGGCTATGAGTATGCTCAGTAGAACTAGCTTGCAATAGAAGTTATGGGTAGAGGTAGTTTCTATGACTTGTTACTTGGTTAATAGGTCTCCTACATCAAATCTTGTTGAGAAGATACCTATGGAGGTGTGGATAGGAAAAAATCCATCATTACAGTATCTTCAAGTTTTTGGAACTGTGAGGTATTTTTCACACGTGCCTAGGGAAAAATAATTTAAATAGGAAAATAAGATAGTGAAATGTTTCTTCATTAGCTATAATGTCAGTGCGAAAGGCTAAATGCTATGGGATTATATAGCTGAGAGAGTTTTGTATGGTAGAAGTGTTATTTTTAGAGAAATTAAGCCTTCTTCAGGAGTATTGTAGATATAAGAGGATGGAGAGAAAAATATGGTTTGGATGGAGAGAAAAATATGGTTTAGCTGCCCCCAAAGATTGAGAAGGTTGAACTAGAATCTCATGAAGAACCTAAAAAGGAGGAAAACTCAAATAGTTTAGATAGTTCCAAAGATGAGGTAGAACCTCCAAAGTTCTCAGCTCTTTAGGAGGTCCACTTATTAGAGATAGTGTTGGGAAAATGTGTCTCAACCTTGCAATTACATAAGGTTTATTGTTGATAGGATCTATATATATATTTCCTAGTTACACCGATAGGTGTAATATACAATGGGAGCATGGGGTGGAGTACGATGCATGTTAACATTATTTTGTTAACAAAAACTGTTAAATGACTGACATACATTAAACTAATGATATATTGTAAATCTAGACCATTCATTATTAGGTTTTAGATTTGATGGTAGATATTTTGTTGGCTTGTCTTACCCTAGAAGGTAACCCTATTTTACGAGGGTGTTGTATTACAACTGCGGTATCACGATGTATTCTGAGAGTGTGATAGCGGTCATGTTATCTTTGGATCTCTAGTGGTGATACTCCTATGAGAAGATTTCTCTACAAGTATATTGTAATCTTTGTGATTTCTGAATAATATATTGAGCAACCTAATAATGAACGGTCTAGATTTACAATATATCATTAGTTTAATGTATGTCAGTCATTTAACAGTTTTTGTTAACAAAATAATGTTAAAACGCATCGCACTCCACCCCATGTAATATATAATGGGAGCATGGGGTGGAGTGCGATGCGTTTTAACATTATTTTGTTAACAAAAATTGTTAAATGACTGACATACATTAAACTAATGATATATTGTAAATCTAGACCATTCATTATTAGGTTTTAGATTTGATGGTAGATATTTTGTTGGCTTGTCTTGCCCTAGAAGGTAACCCTATTTTACGAGGGTGTTGTATTACAACTGCGGTATCATGATGTATTTTGAGAGTCTGATAGTGGTCGTGTTGTCTTTGGATCTCTAGTGGTGATACTCCTATGAGAAGATTTCTCTACAAGTATATTGTAATCTTTGAAATTTCTGAATAATTTATTGAGCAGCTTTTGGAGTGTGGGGTTTTCTCCTAAAAGGGTTTTCCCCACGTAAATCACTGTGTTGTGGTATGCATGATATTTATATTTATTTTTGTTTAAGTTTCTATAACTGTTAAAGATTTGTAAATTTTTGTATTATCCTCCTCCCAAGATTAGTGTAGGAAGTTGTTCCGCTACCTTAGCTTCCTTACAAGTGGTATCAAAGCCTAATCACCTTTGGTTTTAGTTGTGGGTTGTTGGTTTTTTTGAACTAATCCATTTTGAGTGGGATCTTGTGCAGAAGACATTTTGTGATCTTGTTGTAGGAATTTTTAGATGGCAAGTTCATCAGGGAGAGTAGAGGTGGATAAATTTTTTGGAAATGATTTTGAAATGTGGAAGCTAAAGATGGAGGATCTGTTGATAGATTGAGATCTGTGGGATGCTATTGATGAGAAGGTTTCAAGGCTTGTAGATCCTACTTTGGCTGCTCAATATGATGTTATGGACCGTAAAGCCAAGGGTCTAATAAGATTGTGTTTGGCAAACTCTATTTTAATCAATGTCCATGAAGAGACCTTTGTACAGAAACTATGGAAGAAGCTTGGTGAGATGTATCAAGCCAAATCTTTAGTGAACAAGATTTTCTTGAGGAATAAATTGTATTCCTTGAGAATGGAAGATGGTGGATGAATTACAGGCCACTTGGAAGCATTCAATATGCTGTTGGCCCAATTTGCATCAATTGGTGTCAAAATGGATGAGGAGAAATGTCAGATATTGCTTTGTTCTTTGCCTGATTCATGGGATTCTCTTGTTATGGCTATTGAGAGTACTTCTGTTATATTGACGACTGAAGATATGGTTGGTTCTTTGCTTTCTGAAGAGATGAGGAGGAAGGTATCCATCAGTGCCAAGGAGGCCCTAAATGTTCATGGAAGACCTAAGGAAAAAGGTAAGAAGAATGAGAAGCGTGATAAATCCAAGTCCAAGGGGGGATCTAAATCTCCTGGAAAGTCCAAAGTTGTTTGTTGGAACTACGGCAAGCCTAGACATATTCGTAAGGAATGCAAAGAAGAAAATAAGAAAAAGAAGAGATTTAATTTTGATTCTGAGTCTGAGAAGGAAGATGGTGATGTAGTCATTGCATCTTTGGCAACTCATGCATGTAATGATGCATGGTTAATTGAATCGGGTGCATCTTTCCATATGATCTTTAATAGAGATTAGTTTTCTGAATATGAAGATTTTGATGGAGATAAGGTGTACTTGGGTGATGATTCTTATTTAAATATTGTTGGTCGTGGTAAAGTTAGAATCATGTTTCTTAATGGTAGAATAAAAAGGACTAATGGTGTGTTACATATCCCTGAATCAGTATGAAATTTGTTATCTGTGAGCAAACTAATAGATGCAAGTGTGCAGGTAGTATTTTCTGATGTAGGATGCAAGATGGTTAGAGGTACTATGGTGATTGCTAGAGGTGTCAGATATGGCACATTATATAAGCTTGATGCATACATTGTTGAGTGCAATAGTACTTCTGTGAAAAGTAAGTTTGTGGAAGAGGTGAGGGTTTCATCTTCAGCAGATGGTCATGTCTTTTGGGTACCCAAGGGTGCTCTTTCTTCTGAATCAAAGTTACCTCTAGAGAAAACTATGTTATGGCCCCAAAGACTTGGCCACATTGGAGAAAAGGGTCTAAGGACTTTGAAAAATAAAAACCTTGTTGAAGGGTTGTCTAATTGTAATCTTGAGTTTGATTTATGTGAGCATTACATTTTTAGAAAACAAAACTGCGTTCAATTGTACTCGAGTTCTCATAAATCTTGTTGTGTATTGGATCTTATTCATTCTAATGTGTTTGGTCTTGTAGATGTTCCTTTAATTGGAAAATCCACATATTATGTTTCATTTATTGATGACTATAGTATAAGGACATGGGTATACTTTGAAAAGAGTAAATCTGAAGTTTTTAGTTGATTTAAAGAATTTAAAGCAGTGGTTGAGTTGCAAACTGGAAAGATAATAAAATGCTTGAGGACTGATAATGGCGGTGAATTTTGCTCTAATGATTTTGAGAGATTTTGTAAAGATTGTGGTATTCATAGACAAAAGATAACTCTGTATTCTCCACAACAGAATGAAGTTGTAGAAAGAATGAATAAGACACTAATGGAGAAGGCTAGGAGTATGTTGAGTGGTGATAGTCTAGAACACAATTTTTTGGGCTGAAGTTGTTGCCACTACTTGTTACTTGATTAACAGGTCTCCTACATCATCTCTTGTTGATAAGACGCCTATAGAGGCATGGTCGGGTCACAAGCCTTCATTAAAACATCTTAAAGTTTTTGGTTTCAAGGTATATGCACATGTGCCAAAGGATAAGTGAACAAAGTTGGAAAAAAAGGCTATGAAATGTATCTTCATCAGATACAGTTATGGTGTGAAAGGATACAAGCTTTGGGATCTTGTTGCATAGAAGGTAATATATAGTAGAAGTGTTATTTTTAGAGAAACTAAGCCTTCTTCTGTTACATTGCAGCTAGAACAAAGTAAACAAGAAGATGTGATTCAATTTCCTTCTACACTTGAGAAAGTTGAATCGAGGCCCATGGATAGACAAGAAGTTGAGGAGAGCTCATCTAGCTTTGAATCTTCAGAAGAGGAGGAAGAACCTCCAACTCAACTTGTTTGTAGGTCTACAAGGCATAGACAACCACCTGAAAGGTATTCACCTGATGATTGGAGATGCATTTTTGCTTTGAATACTAACATGGATGAACCCAGATCTGTAGAAAAGGCATTATGTATGAATGATGTAGAATCCTAGAATATTGATGTGGATGAAGAAATGACATCTTTGAAAAAGAATGATACATGGGATCTTGTACCATTGCCTGAAGGATGAAAACCTGTTGGTTGCAAATGGGTGCTCAAGAAAAAGATTGGTTCAGATGGAGGTATTGAGAAGTACAAATCAAGGTTGGTTGCGAAAGGTTACTCTCAAGTTGAGGGTGTTGATTATGGTGAGATATTTTCTCCTATTGCAAAAATAACATCAATTAGATTTTTGCTTTCTATTGTTCTTGCTTATGATTTAGAGGTTGAGCAAATAGATGTGAAAACTACTTTCCTTCATGGTGACTTGGAGGAGGATATTTATATGACACAACAAGAGCACTATGTGGTGATTAGTAAAAGGTAACTTGGTTTGCAAATTGAAGAAATCTTTGTATGGCCTAAAACAGAGTCCTAGGATGTGGTATCAGAAATTTGATACAGATGTGTTGAGTTTGGGATTCAAGCATTCTAAATCAGATCATTGTGTTTTTTATAAAACTAATGGTGATTGTTTCCTGTTTATTGCATTATATGTTGATGATATATTATTTATTGGTAAAGGGAAAGGTATGATTTCAGAACTAAAATCTCAACTTGCTGCTAAATTTGAAATGAAAAACCTTGGTGCAGTTAGATACATTCTTGGGATGGAAATTAGAAGAGATAGAGTGAACAGGAAGCTATGGCTTGGCCAAACTAAGTATGTCAATTCAATTTTATAGAGATTTAACATGCAGGACTGTAGACCATTGTGTGTTCCCTTTTCAATTGGAACAAAGTTATCTATTTTAGATTGTCCAACATCTCCATTAGATAGAAGAGATGAGCAGAGTGCCTTACCAGAGTGCAGTTGGAAGTTTGATGTATGCTATGGTTTGTACTAGACCAGACATTGCCCAAGTAGTGGGGGTTCTTTCCAGATATATGTCTAATCCTTGTAGAGTTCATTGGGATGCAGTTAAAAGAGTCTTCAGATATTTGTGCGATACCTCGGAGTATTCCTTGTCTTATCATAGTAATTTGACTGAAGATGATATTTCCCTTGATATTCATGGTTATGCGGATTCAGACTAGGTAGGTGTTATTGATAGTAGATGATCCACCAGTGCTTATGTGTTTACTTTATTTGGTGGTGCAATTAGTTGGATGAGTAAGCAACAAGTTGTGGTTGCTTTGTCCACTACTAAAGCTAAGTATATGGCAGCTACTCATGCTTGCAAAGAAGCCATTTGGCTTAAGAGACTGTGTTTAGATATTGGAACAAAACAAGGTGCGGTGACAATTTATTGCGACAGTCAAAGTACGATCTGTCTAGCTAAGAACCCAACATTTCATACCAGGACCAAGCACATTGATGTACAATATCATTTTGTTAGAGATATGGTTGAAGATAGCAGGGTGAAGCTAGTTAAGGTAGAAACTTTGATGAATGTTGATGATTCTTTAACTAAGCCTGTGAGCACAAAAAAGTTCAGATGGTGTTAAGAGACTATAGGCCTTTTGGCCCCTAGCAATTAAGAGATGATGTTTACTCCCTCTTGTTGCTCTTACAAGGTGTTCAACAAGTGGGAGATTTGTTGGGAAAATGTGTCTCAACCTTGCAATTATATAAGGTTTATTGTTGATAGGATATATATATTTATATATATTTCCTAGTTACACCGATAGGTGTAATATACAATGGGAGCATGGGGTGGAGTGGGATGTGTGTTAACATTTTTTTGTTAACAAAAACTATTAAATGGCTGACATACATTAAATTAATGATATATTGTAAATCTAGACTGTTCATTTTTAGGTTTTAGATCTGATGGTAGATATTTTGTTGGCTTGTCTTGCCCTAGAAGGTAACCCTATTTTATGAGGGCATTGTATTACAGCTGCGGTATCATGATATATTCTGAGAGTTTGATAGTGGTCGTGTTGTCTTTGGATCTCTGGTGGTGATACTCTTGTGAGAAGCTTTCTCTGCAAGTATATTGTATTCTTTGTAATTTCTGAATAATATATTGGGCAACTTTTGGAGCATGGGATTTTTCTTCCAAAAGAGTTTTCCCCACGTAAATCATTGTGTTGTGGTATGTGTGATATTTATGTTTATTTCTATTTAAGTTTCTATAACTATTAAAGATTTGTAAAGTTTTGCATTATCCTCCTCTCAAGATTAGTGTAGGAAGTTGTTCCACTACCTTAGCTTCCTTACAAATAGCAACCAAACATGTATGCTCCTCCTGATCAAAGATGCATTTTTTATTTGATTAGTAATACTGATGAGATTAAAAAAGGAGGCTGTGTATATGATTGATTTTGATTATTAGAGAGAGGTGATGGATGTGGACATGGTTGCATTGAGGAGGAATGACACATGGAACTTGATACCATTGCTAGAAGAAATAAATCCTATTGGATGTAAATGGGTATTCAAAAGGAATATTGGTTCTAAAGGTAGAATTGAAAAGTACTAGGCAACGTTGGTTGTGAAAAGCTATTTCCATGTTGAGGGGATATACTTAGGTGAGATATTTTACCCAATTGATAAGTAGACATCTATCAAGTTCCTATTATTTGTAGCAACAAATTTTGATTTGGAGATAGAAGAAATGGATGTGAAAAGAACATTCCTACATGGTGACTTGGAGGAAGAGATTTACACGACACAACTAGAGCACTACATGGAGAAAGGTAAAGAAACTTTGGTCTGTAGACTCAAAAATATTTGTATGGTCTCAAGTAGTCACCTAGGATACATGTTACTAAATCTTTGTTTCTTTTGTGTTGGGATTGGGATTTTTGAGATCCAAAATAGATCGCTATGTTTATTATAAGATGGTTTGTAGGTTTGAGGTCATTTTCAATAGAATTGGAGTTATTGTAAAACTAGGGTTTCCACCAATTTTTCTCCCTAGGATACAAATAAATGAATTTATTAGAGCCTTCTAACAAGTGAGATCTAGGCCCTAGTAAGTTATAATAAAAATTTCATATTACTTTGATTTGTTTTGAGTAAATTATTTTGAAATCTATTTTGTCCACATCATAGTGAGGGATTCAACAAGAGGCAATGGAAGGAATCCAATCACTCTTGGAAAGACTCTTGATTTAAAAAACCATTATTAGAGGAGAGGGATACCATAACCATTGATTATATATGGGTAGAAACCAACAAGATGAAGGATGAAATCTTGTCAAGGGTGGAAACTAAGATAGGAGATCTCATAGCAATGTTTGAATGAATAAATTCTCACCAAGGTTCTAGAGATTTTCAACCAATGGAGTAACATGACAAGACTTGAGAAAAATGTGTTTTCTAAGGGACGTGATGCTTTTGGGTTTGACTTAGATCTAAAGATGGATCACCACCCAAATAATTATATGGCTAGGTACTTCACACCAAAGATGGATATGCAAAAGCAATGATCCAACCAATTGGCTTTGCCAAATGGAATAGTTCTTTGATCTTCATCATGTTCCATGTCAGCAGAAGGTTACAATGGCATCCTTATACATGGAACTAGACCAATTAATTTGTTATGAAGCTACATGATTAACCGGTCAAGTTTGAAACATAACAATTTGGAGCCAAAGGCCAAGCAAAGAAAGCTCCACCAACACTCAAATCTTTGAACCTAGGGTTTTAACATTTCATAATGAGGCTTAATCCCTAGAAACCTAAGAAACCAGTGCTAGATAATCATATGCATCAAATCTCTAGAAAACCTCCAACAATTTCATCAAATGGCAACAAGAATCACTCAAAGATAATTAGTTCTAGAGAATGAAAAGTTGAATTCTACATTTAGGCACTAGATCTCTTTGTCAGCCCCTTGGATCTACATCCACATTACATGCATGGCATGTTTACAACCTGTTCATATTTAGGGGCTTGACTACTATTAAGATAAGATTCGGATTTCTCCTTTTGTCTTAAAGCATGCTCCATGTGCTTCTACTTGAGAAACCTCATTTGAAAAACAAGTCAAAAAATGAAGATGGAAAGATTCAAACGACCACATCAATAGAAAACTAGGTTGCATCATATCGACTAATATGCACGAAATGACCTAATGTGCAAGCAGGTCACATGACCTGCAACTTTGTCCATAGTAACATTATCGAAGCAGTTATGCCACATCACTCTGATCACAAATATATATCCATATTCCTAATTTTGATTATCTATCACAACACACATGAATCGTCAACAATAAAGTCAAAGTCAATATTCCTTCCATACTATAAATACATAAACATCTTATACATTTTCAATCACATCAATTATTTATCTAAAACTTATTTGTTTAATCATTTAATTTTAGGTCTAAATTACCCTAGGAAATACTTATCTTCTCCACTATATTTTATATAATATCCAATGACTAACTCTTACATATTGCTATTAAGTACAAGTATATTGTTCTTAAAAGTTCAATAATAATTTTTGGTCCCTCTCTATTTAAAAATAAAATATTAAACAAATTACATTTATTTATTAATCTTGGATAAACAATAAAATTATTTTCTAACCATACACCCAAATAAAAAATAAATAAAATCTCAAGATAAGGAATCCCTAAGAGTAAAGGGCACCATTCACTACTACATGATTTTCCAAAAAATGTATATTCAATTAAACTGAAAAAAAATGTAATATTCAATTAAACTGAAGTGATTTTAAAAAATCAACAGAAGAAAACCACACAACATACCAAAATTCAGGGTTTCCTTGCGGCCATAGCTTTTGTGCGTATTGCTGAAGTGAACCAGAAGTTAGTACTGCTGGGAAACTCATGACCTCGCCATCTGAAAGACCAACGGCCTTGGAATACCCATCAAATATTTGAGAAACGGCTCTTTCTTTTACTTGGGGTGGAAGACTGAACAGGTCCCGAGAAGCCGAATCCACAGTTTGCAGAAGCTCCTCTTCCACTCCATGATTCACCACACGGAAAGCTCCCCATTGTTGGCACGCTTCTTTTACTTGATTGCACAGGCTTTGAATCTCAGGATGACCTTCTTCCAACTCTGATTGAAGAGCAGAAACATCTATTATTGGGAGCTCGGCCTCTGAACAAGCCATACTCGCTGGGACAGAGGAAAACTTTAACACAGTTGGGTGAGGATTTATGCTAATGAAATAGAATTTTTTTTTTTTTTCAGTATGAGAGAGGTTAAGTGTACCTGACAGTCACGGGTACCTGCCACGAGCTTCTCCATTAGAGGAAACAGAATAAAAATAAAATATTAGTTGGTCAAATGCAAGTTGTTTCCCTTCGGAGGATCTTTGATAGGCCGATCTTCCTCCTTTTTGGTTGAAAATTAGTTGTATGTGCATAATGGTGTGTAGTGTCTTTTTGATTTGTTTTTTTATTTATTGATTTTGGGAAATTTTAGGCTCGCCCAAGTCAATTGACAATAATGTTGAGTTTTAATCAACACATCATGTGTTTAATTTGTTATTGTTATCCATATTTTTTAATTATGGAGTATTATTTGAAATGTTGATGTAAAAAAACCTATTCAATTGAATCCACAAATATTCAAATCATCTTCATGGACACTAAAAACTCATGCTTACTTTCCAATCAATCAATCAATCTACTTTTATTTATTTATTTTTTTTATTTTTCATTGTTGATAAAGTAAAATATATTTTTAAACCAAAAATTAAATATTATTTATCTTAAAAATTATAGGATTAAAAAATGAGTTATTATTAGGCCCACAAGCCTTCTACAATCACATCAAGCGCTGAAAGATTCAAGTTCCTCTAACCAATAAACAAAAATTAAAAAAAAATATTAAAAATGTGGTAGTGGATCATAATACATCACTAAACCTCACACCACTCTCAAAGATGCTTTTGCTATTTTAAACCAAAATGCAAATATATAAATGCCAAGAATAAGAAATATATTTAATGGGAAATGAAACTTGCATTATAGCTGCCAATAATTTCTAAAAAATAAAAAATAAAAACCAATAATCAAAAAACAAATTGGAAAATAAAATAAAAACCAAAAAATAAATTGGAAGATATCTTTCCGCCTAGAGTAGATATATTTTTTTAAATATAAATATACTAGTTACAACTTACATGTAGATTAAGAAAATATTAATAATGACTTTTTAACAATACAAAAATAACAAGAATCTCCAATGTCTGGAGGCTGATTCATGTGAATTTGTAGACCTAAGTAGGGTAAGATTATATCAACAAAAAATGTACAGAATGTTGACCTATAAATGGTCGTATTAACTAGGAACTAGGTTCATACAAAAATTGTAAACCTGTGTAAGGTTGAGTTTCCTATTTACATAAATTTCAAAGAAATAACACTACCTAGGCCAATAATGGTTTTTGTGTAAACATAACAAACTATTATTAAATACCCAGACCTATCGTGGTCCAAACAACATTTCACAGTCTCCTAAAGCACAAACCTAAATGGCTTCACATTTATTTAAATTAATAACTTCTTATAGACTGAACAGGGTCTTGAGATAAATACATTATTATCGAATGCAGTCCTATTATGGTCCTACAAGTTTTAACAATAGGTATCCCCAATGACCAGTCTGAGCATAGTATTCAAAATAAAACTAGTTTTAAAACCACAATAAAATCTAACGAAGACAAAGAAATACTTTTCTCTAAATTCCACATACACTTATTTAAAACAAATGAAGCTACGTTATGAGTCCAATCTTTGTAAGTTACAAAAGATTGATTGAAATGAAATAATACTTATTCACATGCTTCCAAAATACTGCAAAACAATATACCAATACTTTTAAGCAATATTCTTCAAAGAGTTGCAGAGCTATTTCCTCCTCCTCTGATATCCACACTCCTTGTGTGTCTTTTTCCCTTATGTCTTCCCCTTTACTTGAATTTCCTCCATTTTCAAGCATGAAAGTCCCTGAAATTCCTCCATGAAAACTAAAGATTCCCAATGCAGTTATTCCCACTATATCTACCATAATTAACAAATTGAAGTGGGTATACACATAAGGCCAGATCAATGGAGTTTACCTCCACTTCTTAGCTTTGCAATACTCAAACATTTAATGCATTTAACTCCACTTTGTGGAGTCCATTCAAGCATTCAAATTTGGAAAATAATCCAATAATAATTTAAGCTATATATCAATCTAGTAATAATTTATAACTATATGATTATATATATTTGGATATTTATATAATTTCCTTTATATAAACATACGTATGCATATAGCTTGAATAGAAAGAAAATAACACCTTTTATCAAGATCAACAAGGAAAATGCAAAATAGAGGGTTGCCTCCATAACCTTTAAACAACAACTAGACAACTTGGTAAACAAAGCGCAAATATGATGACATGTGACATGATGACGCAAGACATAAGGGTCTACAAAACTCATGACACAAGAAAATTCCAATGACACAAGTATACAATCATAAGTACTGTGTGTGTGCATTCTAGAATCCTAATGTCTTGCCTATTTTCCTTGATTTGTTTTCCTCTCTCCAGTGATACTCTCTCTCTTCATTTAGGAAGGTGAAACTAATTTCCTACATCCGCCTCATTTGCCAACAAGGTATTTAGTTTGATAATCATAACATCATATGAATATACCAATAAATAGAAATCATAAAGATAATCATTATCTACATTTATAAATCATGTCTATTTTTTTTAATCATCATCAATTCTGATATTCTCTTTCTGCATATCATGTATAAAAATAGAATTATTATATCATAAATATCCTCGAATCTCAATTTCATAAACATAGTTCAAAATGCATGGCAATGTATCTAACTAATACTTAGTTAAAGATAACATAAACAAACTGTCCAAAACCAGGGTGTGACATCTACCCCCCCTTAAAAGATCATCATCCCCAATTAATTAGTTCAATCAAATATCAAGCATACGAACAATAGTTTTTTTTAAATCAACTTAAGCTACATGCTAAATCATTGAAACAAAATACATCATCAAAAAGGATTCTTTAAAGGATATTGTAGAGGATGTATAATAATTCTTTAAGCAAAGGAATTCTATCTCCAAACTGAGAACCTACAAAACCATAATATTAAGAATAACAACCCTGCAATATCACAACATTAGAAAAGAATGTAATCCTACAAGACTAGTTAGTCAATCTGTTAGATAGAAATGAGAGACTAGCTCAATAGATTAAACTAGGTCAAACCCTCTTCCATCCAACATTAGGACACAAGCCAAGCTTAGCTACCACCCAAGAAGGAGAGCCAAACTATAGGGGCTTTGTCCCTTTGTTGTATTAGAGGAGAATCAACCAAATCTAACCAATCAAACTAGGGTAAAATAAGAAACCCAAATCGAGTAAGATCAGAGCATAACATACTGTTAGAAGAAGAAACCTAGAAACTAAATGAGTAACAGAGATAAGGGTTCAGGTCAGAACTTGGATCTAGGAGCAGAAACACTAAGGACTAGGGAATTTGGGCACCCTAGGCCTTTTTTAGGGTTTGTAAAAACTGATACATTCGTCGAGTATGTGCATGCAAGCTCTATATTCTTCCTAGAGATCACCTTCAAAAACTTGTTTCTCTTACCTGCACATAAGGAAAGAGGAGAAGATTGGGTGCTATTTAGGAGTTTACCTAAGTCAAGATCAGTGAATGGTGTTTCCACCTCCACAATAGCAAATATGATAGATAAAGAGTGTGTGTCCTAGGAGGGCAAATACAAATCTAAAGTAGAATGGAATGGTAGAACAAAGCATGAAGGAAAGAAGTCACCATGAGCATGGAAACCCTAGCATGTTTGATGTGGTGTCACAAATTGACTCAAGAATTTGGTGTAGCCCAAAGAAGTGGAAAGATCTTCACAAGACTTGCAATAAGTTAGTGTCACAACAATAATCCATAATAGAGAGCTTTAGAAGAGTAGAGAGCATGAGAGAGAAGAAGAAAGAGTGCAAGAGTGCCTAGATTGATTAGAGAACTTAGAGATGTTCAAATGATAAAATAACTTTCTTTTATACATTCTCGTTGATTTCTGAAGAATTAAACCAAATGAGGCTGACATTAGGAATTAATTAAGATGTCCTAAGCTGACAACCCACTAATTTAGGTTAGGGCTAAAGAAGGGACAATGGCACTTGGGCACCCTGGTCCTTTAGCCACATAACCCCTGAGATAAGGCACTTTAAGTGTGCTTAGCCCTGCCTTATAATTATTTTTTAGGTTTTGTGCATTGGGATCAAGAATTACACACTTAATGTTCAAAAAGGTGCTAATATAGGTCCTAATTAACAAGTGTAAACATTTTAGGTCCACCCAAGTGCTAAACTAAGTGTAAAATGCTAGTGTACACATTTTACGAGATAACATTTAGCCCCCACTTTAGTGTGGGTACGAACTTACGTTCGAACTCACACTAACTTGGATGGAGAAGATAGATTTCAAACACAACACACACAAAAGTCATAGAATGTCACCAAAATTGAGTGGTGATCAAGCCCCCAAGTTTAGGATTCTAGGAGTTTATGATGATTTGCATACACATAAGACACATGACATAATTCATGCATATATGAGGCACACAGAAAACATGAGATAAGATAAGACATACACAAGGTATACACTTTGAGAAATCACAATGTATACATGCAATACACAAAGCATAGATGTCATACATAAAGTATACACACAATAGGCCAAGTATACATGCCATACACATAGTATACATGCTTGGCACATAGTGTACACATAAGGCAAAAAGTATATAGAGAATACACATAAAATGTGTTGATGGTTATTTTGACACATCAACTCAAGTAGAATGAAAGGTTCACTCTACTTCTCCTGAAAGGTAAACAAATGTAAAGGTTTTACCCCAAGGTCCCTGTTTCATTGGGTCACAGCAGTGTCAGAATAGCAGAGTGGACAATGTGAGTGTTTGTTCAAGGGGCCTGTGCTAGTGATAACAATCTGGAAAGCTGATGAGTCCTCTAATAGGCAAATTCTTCAATGAAGTACATGAAGCTAATCTAATCCTAAGTTATGAAAAAAAGGAAAAAGAGGATTTAGGGTTTAAGAAAGAAAAGAAAAGAGCTTGGACAGCCTCTGCACCTAGCTTTTCACTTCATATAATGAACATTAGTAGGATTGATTAAACAAGTACTGGGTGACTAGTATTCCACACAATCATAACCAATGCAAGTGCAAGATTATAAGGAAAAAAGCATGAGAACAAGGAACTTGGAGACATCATTTTATCTGCACAGAATCCTATTGATGATGATTGTTAGTCATAACAACATGCATAAAAATTTGCACAACAAACCTTTATTATCTTGTAAAGTATGATCAATTTAGGATAAATTGATGACTCCAAGGCTTCATTAATTAGTTCATGATCATCTGACGTTACTCAGAGGTTGATATGATATGTTGTTTTCCATTTTCAAGGGGTCTTACTTTTGCTTGGATGATAAATACTGCACTGTATTCTGTAAATGCACTCCACAGAGAGGTTAATTCTACTATGTCTTAAAGATTTCTGTGATATTATTAAGTTTGATCAATTCTCCTGATTATTGATCCTCATAAACCTACACATTCCTTTGTTGTTTATTTATTTGAATGATGTGCCTACAAGTCATTAATTATGAATTTATTGTAAATAGCCATCTGTATTTGCATGATATTCATCAATTTGACATACTTACATTTAGAATATGCTCTGTACATTTAATTATTTATGAGGTATCTGCATATTTCATGTTTATTTGCTTTTGATTGTGCGTTATTTGCAATTGTGGAAGTGATTTGTAATGAAATTCAAAAATTTAAAGAAATACTTCTAATCTTAATGAAACTTTAGTTATTGAATCACATACACACCAGATACATTCATGAAGAGAAGAAATCAAACCATAGTTCACCAGGTTGTTCCATAGCTAGGTATGGTTGTTGCAAACTTCAAAGGAACAAAGAATGAAAATAATGTATGTAGAGAGAAAGCACTCCAAGGGATGCAACCATCAATGCATATATCCAGATTCCACTCACAGATTACTTAGGATTTACAATTATTTGTAATCAAAATAGCTTCTCTTTCATTAGGTATGCAAAAATATGCATATTTACAATAACTTTGAAATAAATCCTGAATTCTTCAGCAATCAAATTTCAAATAAGTTTCCAATGACTAAAAGATTGCACCCCTGCACCTTTTATAGAACAAGGTGAGGAGGTTGTTACATTTGACCAACGGTCAAGATTTATCAATTCAGATCAATGGTTGACAACCCTCCTATGACTTGGTCAACCCCTTCTTCGTGGCACAGGTTGTCAGCTGGCAACCATCTGTATGATGCACTATTTATTGGTACCTCATTCATATGTTCACTTAGTGATGCATCTTCATTTAATCTTTAGGTTCTTCTTCCTCATTTCCCTCTTGCTCATCCTTCTCTTCATCTTCATCACTTTCATTATCACTATCATCTTGATAGACGTCCTCTTTCATGTGGACCTTTACGACTATCCTAATATGTTCATATGCTTGTACTATTTTATCAACCTCACCCCTGTCTTGGATTTTAGCTTTTGCTATTGCATGTCTATGAGACTGAAACTTAGACTTGAGGGCTTCCAGTTTACTTTTCCTACTATTTAATGTCTCATTATATGTCTCTACTTTAAATTTTATCCTCATAATATTATTCATTACCTCCTCTATTAGGTGGGTGAGAGGGTCATCTGTTACTGACTTAAAATTATCATGCAGGGCCTTAACAGCAAAATATGCATCCTGATTTTCAATCTTACCTTCTATCTTCCCTTCCAAGGCTTCTAGGATTTCTGCTTTATAAGCCATCATGTTATGCAGTTTAACACTAATATCACGGAGCTTGCCGCTGCACTTCTTTAAGACATCACATTCAAACCTGATATCTTCATACCATATACTTATTAGCAGGGCAGTATTATTGTCTAATACTTTATTACTTACCAAAATGTGTGAATCAATCATCTTCATCTCGCTCAGAGTACTTAGGTCCTTTTCCAATTGGAATGACCATTTTCCTGCATCATTTTGCATCTTATTTACTTTCCCTTTTAGATTGCTCAAAGAATTCCATCTCTACAATGAGGTTCTCAATACATCCTCAGCTCTAGTGAGTGTTGAAAACATCCACTTTTCCATTACCATTGCCTCATGCTTCATAAGGTCCAATTTGGTGACCTCCTCCTATGATATGATAGTTAATGGGATTGCAGGATCAACTGGTGTATTATCAGGGTTAATTAACGCTTTTATGAAAGAATGCAGTTGAGCAATGTTCTCCTTATGCACTCTATTTTTCTCTTTTTCCTTCTTCACCCTTTGGGTTAAAGAATCAATAATGTCCTTCCCTTCTTGACCTTCTTGGTCTTCATTGGCAAAGCCCAGATCAACACTAGTGATTTGGAATTCTTCCAAGCTTACTTTGCCCTTTTCTTTTCCGGCTGTGGGAAGTGCTATCTGCACAGTTCTTCTACCTGTGACAGGATCTCTTTTTATGGCAGATGTTAATCTAACCTTCCTCCATGGTTTCATCATTTTCTCCACAAACAAGGTAGAAACATCAAACTCTTGAGCTTCAGACACTTGCTCCATACATATTTCTTTCTCTAACCAACGTGGTAAATCACCCCCAGATACTTGATGGTCCTTGCCAACATCATGTATGTCCAACTCCCTAGTGTTAGTTTCTATCCTTGGTGGAGAAGGCACTTTCTTGATTTCTTCCTCATGCAATTCATCATGAGGGGTATCTTGTTGGATTTCTTCTTGATGAGGGGTTCCCTTCTACAGGGGAGGATCTTACGGTATTTCCACATTTTGATCCTGTGCTTCATCTTGTACTCCCTCCTTTGGATTTTTAGCAACACCAGTGTCTAAAACATTCTGGTCACCCCCATTCTTCTTTTGTACTTCTAATATTTTGGTCATGTGGGTGCCTCATGCTGTTGCTGACCCTGATTAGGAGTAGTACCATCCTTCTTTGCATGTTCTACTACTTCAGTCTTCTTAAATTCTCTAGATGCACCTTCTTCTTTTCTTGGGCTTACGTCACCCCTATATACTAGGTCCACTACTACAGGACTAGTGACCTCTTCAACCAAATTATCTAGCCCTATCTGTTGGGCTGCCCTTTTTGGGCTACCTTGTTTCATCTCCTCTATTTTCTTTACTTCTTCCAATACCGCCATTTCAGCCAATGGGGTCCCACAAGGAGTCATCCAGGTGTTGGAAGCCAGAGTTTCCATTTGTTGAGCGGCCACTTCTTAAACCACCTCATCATCTCATAAGTCAACTGTATCATCTAGAGAGAAAGGGACATCTTTCCTTGTCCTAAGCATTTCTTTTGTTTGCTCCTTTGCCTTCTCAGTTTTGAATTTGATTATGGTGGGGAGAGGAACATCATGCTGCAGTTCCTTCCTGAAGACTTCACCACCTGTACCTTTCAAAATGATTGGGTCAGCATGGATACCTCCCCTCATGACCGTTCTTTGTTTCTTAGGTGGTGACATCAGGGATATTCCTTTCCTCTTCTTGCTGACTGCTAGCGAGTCACCACCCTTAGACTCTTTACTTAATTGTTCTTATTCTGAGGGTCCTCCCTCTTCCTCATCATGCTGTAGGGGTTGGTCTTTCTCCTTCATCTTGGTAGCTTCAACAGTGGGCTTCAAAATTCTTTTAGTTTTCTCCTTTTCTATTAGAGGTTGTGCAGATGATACAGATGCCAAGGCCGATGTAGATGCACCTGTAGCTATGGAAGCACTCTTCTATATATAACCCCTTTTGGTTTATCTTCACCTTCCTTACCTTTAGGGGGAACTCTCTTTTGTTTTTTCTGTAGGCAATCTTTCTCCATTGGATTTCCTCTTTTCAGTGAGGAAATCATTATACTCCTCATCAGACACCTCCTACCTCTTCTTCTTAGCATCAACTGTAAGGGCCACACCCCTATTCTATAGTTTGGATATCTCCATATCCACCCAAGCTTGGGTTAACTAGATCACCCCATTTGTCAGCTGATCTAAGGATATATATTCTGGTTGTGTAAGATCAGGGGCTGATATGGTATCATTATATGCCTTTTTGTCCTCATATTCATTAGACAAGAGTTTCCCATCATCTTTACACAACTGTGCTAGCACCGGGATGTAGTTAAATGTTTTAATCTGATTCAAAGTGAGTCTTTGATATTTCCTTCTCCTCACCTCGGCTTCATCCTCACAATTAGTCCAGAAGTCTTCTAGATGCTTTTGATGTATTGGTTTTCCCAGTATCTTCTGCATCCTTCCATAGGGATCATATGATCTGGCTAGAGGAAATGGTTTTAAATAAATCAATTTTAAACCCTTGATGGCATGCTTTATGCTCTCTAAATCTAGGCACATGTACCAGCCCATGGATACTAAAAATAATACTGGAGGTATCTTCTTCTGTGCCTTGTAGGCTTCAACCATTGTAGACACCTGCCTGGCAAACTCCATTAATACAGCCCAATCAGTGGGGTACCTTGGCAACATAAGAGGCTGTCCCTCAAATCCTTCTATCCTGATGTATGAGAAAGTGGCAAATTGGATAAACCATGCTCCATGCCGATAAATAATCTCCTGAGCTTCCATGCTCAGCCTTTTAGTCCTATCTTCCTCCATTGTCCTGACTAGATGCATGGAGAATGCATCATTTACCACTTTATAATCTAGGAGGTATGTCTTCCTCTACAATTGGGGATAATGATCCCATACATGTACATCACTATCATCATGACTAGCTTTACCTACTGTTGTCAAAGCATCAAAAGTTCCTTTATGTGCACAGGAGTACACCACATATGAAGTCATGTAAAATAAACACGTTTGGCTCCCCCAAGTTCCTTATTCCCTCATCTAGTGAGTCGCCGATGATCTTAGCCCATTGTGGCTAGTTATCTGCATATAAAACCATCTAGATGATCCCAAATATCCAATTCTCAAAATTTCCAGCATAAGGCCTACCAGTCATCCTGCTCAGTAGAGCAATCATATATTGGTACTCATCATCAAAATCAAATTTGTATAAATGTATGGGTAGCTTGGCTGAGGCTGTGTATGTACTACTCTTTGACATCCATTGATACATCCTCTTCCTTGTATTTTTCTTGTTATTATCATACTTTGTTTCCAATTTTCATAGGTCCACACTCACTACCTTTCTCCCAACTAGCAAATTAAAAGTAGCAGTAATGCCCTTAACTGAGAAATCAGCGTATATTCTCCCATGCTTCTCTACCCGCTTGGTTTTAGGATTATAATTCTTCGCACATTCCACTACCAGTGCTGGAGCATCCATAGCATAAGGAAAGCCAGCTGCATGCCACATACTGGAGACAAATACCCCATCCAGAATGGGATTTTCCTTATCATTATCCAATCTCGTTGACCATACTGCTAGGTCTGTATCTCCTTGGTGTGTATCACCAATGACTTTGTACTTGAACTGCACTCCCTCAGGCTGCACAAACATGGGCTTGAAGAACTCTACCTCAGATCTATTTTTCCTAACGTCTACCATGAATTCCTGCAATAAACGTGATATATTTTACCCTACGGTGTCCACATGTATTTCTACAACATCATGTACTTCTATCATTCCTACTTAGTATATCATTCCTTATTTTACCATTATACGTATTATCATAAAGCTCTACCTTGGTAAAAACAAATACCCTACCTAAAATTATAGAAAATGACAACGGGAGGGTTTATAGTTACTTACCTAACAATGCTTTCTATGATTAGATAAATGATTATGGAGAAAGACTATAAACACTCAAGGTCACTCATTCCGTTACGTTGAAGGATCTAATTCGTTAACAGGTAGCTATTGAGGGTTTGACTTCGAAGCTCTGTAATTTCTTGATTTAATCGCAAGGTGAATGAAAATAAACTTTGAATTTTACCTTTAAAACTGATCAATATGACAAATTAGGGTAAAAATGCGTTGTCCTGATTAAATCCGTTGATCATTTGCAGGGGATCTGTAGATGTCGCCAAGTGTTCAATTTGTATTTGTGACCGGTAGGATCACATCTACCACATTTAATTGCATTTAATGTTAAAAGGGGGGGTGAGCTTGAAAAGATCAGGGGATATTCAAAACATGACCCCCTTTTGAACAACATGATCCCCTTTTACCTTTTGCGCGGGTAATTGAGTGCTAAGGATCGGGTGATATGGTCAACATTTGACCACGTGCATATCGAGTCACGAAACTAAGATCAGGGTGTCTCAAATATGACCTCCTCTTGTGATTTATAAAAGATCAGGGTGACATCATCATGTCATCACCGTCGTTGGATTATTGTGTTTCAATGACATCATCGTTATATTTAGGGATATGACGCATATTGGATATATACACATTTTAGGATCTAGATGGAACGATGATGTCACCATGAGGGTGATTTCCTTCTTTTATCAGAATTGGATGATGTCATCATCATATTGACATAGGGTGATATTTGCAAAGAGGGTGATATTCATAAGATGACTGATATTAGAAATATCAACCCCCGCAAGATGTGCAAAGCCATTTGTCAGGTAGATATCAACTCTTATTTAAATTTGATGTCTGCACATCACACATCGGGCAACTATTAGGTGATGATCCTATATCCGGGTGATCTTATCTTATATGACTGATATTAGAAATATCACCCCCCTTTCTCGAGATATCAGGTTTGACCAAACTTTGACTCGTCACAACTCTCTTCCCTTAGGCAATTTTGGGGTGATATAAAAGACAAACTTGCCTAAAATTTGGTGCATTTTCCAACCATGAGGTTAAACAATGGGAATTACTAACTTTGACAACTGACCTCATTATAATGGTAAATCCACCCTCCTACAAGGCTACATGCATGACTGATTTTGCCTAGACCACCCAAAACAAAAACAAGAAAGCCATAAGCAGCAAGAAAAGATGGGTCCCTATTTTGTCAAGGCAAAATGGGGCGTGTTGTGTAACCACACAACAACTTGCCACCAAAGAAGGTAACCAAATTCAAATGATTCAAGTGATGTGATCACATTCTAACATAGCATTTTACCTCTTTCTAAGTATAAGTTTTATAATCTTTTTGAATGATATGATTTTCATCATTGCAACAATGTTAGCAAGGGTCAAGTGTGTGCAAATGATTAATTATCCTCATCTTGAAAGTAAGTTGAAAACATGAGTAACTGATGTTAATCAACATATTTTGAGATCATCCCTCATAGCCAACCTGGATAGAGTCTTGCTGCCAGTAGGCGTCTATAGCCTCGGCAAGGTTATCTATACAATCTCCCTAAGTAGAGCTCCACTGCCAGCAGGCATCTATAGCCCCGGTAGAGTTACCTAGGTGGCCTAATTTTATTCCTTTTGGGTTTTCAATATTTATTATTTTTGTTCATATGATATCATCATGTAAGATCAATGTGCAAGGCATGGTCACTTGCTGATTTAGTTTGGAGATTGTATTGGTAGCAAGGGAGTCCCTTTGGATTTTTCACTTAACACCTATACTTATGTGTTCCACAAACCCAAGGTTGTTAGGTGAATCTTTGTGATAATCACCTTGGTTGAGAAAAGGCACCTTGATGAAAAGGATATCATAGACCTGATCCCAAATACTCCTCTAAACGAATCATAACCTATATAGGAATTTGGTCTCATCACTTGAATCCTAACAACTTAGTTATCCTCTCAAGGGAACAAGGTGTACCATTTTGACTAGCCAAAACACAACTCAACCAACCAAACAAACAAAACAAAATAAAACTATACAAACAACTATACATTATATACACTATGATACATTTGACTTATATGGCCCTGTTTCAGGCTTGAAAATAATGCTTGAGGAATTGTCAATTAACTAGTAATAGGACATCCTCACAGGTTAAAGTTTTGAGTCTGTAGGTACTGTCTCCTAAATTTTTTGAAATTTGAAAAGGGCCAATCCAAAGTTTATCAAATTTACCATGATCTCCTTTTCTTTCATGTGCTTTATCCCACATAAGGACTAAATCTGAAATACTAAAAGCCTTAACCCTGGCTCTTTTATCAAACCAACGCTTGACAATAGCTTGATGTTTAGCAAATTGATCAATTGCTCTACTTCATTTTTCTTCTAGATGCATTAACTGAAGTAACCTGACTTCTTGTTTGTTGTCTATACCTAGATACTCTTGTGCAAATTGCAATGTGGGAATCTTTAAGTTAAGAGGGAGGATGGGATCCACCCCGTATACTAGTTGATAAGGAGAATTTCCCAATGCTGCCTTCATCCTAGTTCTGTCTACCCACAAGGCATATTTTAGTAGGGTATTCCATTCCCTAGGGTTTTTTCTATCAATTTCTTTATGATGTTCAACAAATTTTTATTTGTAGATTTTGCTAACCCATTTCCTTAAGGATAGTAATTTGAAGAAAACTTCAAGATGATTCCATGGTTAAAAGCCCAACTTGATAATTTTAATGATGCAAATGTAGACCCATTGTCACATACCAAAGCATAAGGGGTTCCATACCTGGTTACTATATTACTTTCCAAGTACTTGATCACATCCTCAACGTTACATGTCTTACTACTAAAAACTTTAGTCCACCTGGTGCAATAGTCAGTAATAGTCAACACATACCTATGGCCTGAGGATGATGGAGGATTGATAGGTCCCATGAAATCCACGCCCCACTGATCAAATGGGCGCATCTCCATCACTGGTTACAATGGCTGAGCAGCATATCTTTCTCTACTTGCAGCAACCTGACACATATGACAACATTTGATATGTTCAGTGGTATCCTTAAAAATAGTGGGCCAGTAATATCCTGCTCTTAGGATAGCATGAGCGGTAGCTAGGTGTGATCCATGTGTGGTTCCAAATTTATCATGTATCTCTGCTAGCACTTTATCTGCTTCCTGCCTTTCTAGGCATCTAAGGTATATCCCTTCATAGTTCCTTTTGAAAATGATTCCTCCCTTCATCATATATTTTTGTGATCTTATCTTTAAGGCTCTTCTATGTGATTCCTGCAGTCTAGATGGGCATCTTCTGGTCATTAGGATGTGCCTGATTTATGAATACCATTCCTTAGTTTCTCTAGCATTTATCACATACTATTGGCTCATGATGTTAGGATCAATTTATGATATCATTTGACTCAAATCTTGGCCTATTACTAATTTCATGGGTGTTATGTCCATATCATATTGTTGGAGGATGGTTATCTATTTAGCCCTCTTCTCACCAGGTTCACTTTGCATTAAAAGCATCTTTACTACTGCATCTGGTACTACGACAATTACCTTACTTCTTAAAATGTAATGTATGAACTTCTTGACCGCTCTGACTAGAGCAAGTGCCTATCTTTCAACATCCATATACTTGAGTTCTGCATCTCTTAAAGGGCAACTCATGAAGGCTATAGGTTTTTCTTCCTTAACCTCATTCCTTTGTGTTAATATTGCTGCAGACGTATGCTCTGAAGCGAATGAGTATATGTAAAAATATTTGGTATAGTCTGAACTAATTAGAACAGGAGCATTAGATATAGCTTTTTTGATATCTTCAAAAGTTGTTTTGGCTTCAGGTGTCCATTCAATGTTAGCATCCTTCTTGAGCATGACATTTAATGGTCTAACAATTTCTGCAAAACCAGTGATGAATTTTTTGACAAAGTTTATCTTACCAAAATAAGATTTGAGTTATTTCTTACTCCCAAGAAGTTGTATCTTCATGATTGATTCTACCCTTGCAGGATCAATGATGATCCCATTTTCTGTTATTAGGTGACCTAGCAACTTTCCTGTAGTTACTCCAAATATACATTTCTTAGGGTTCAAAGATATACCGTACTATTCACATTTCTTAAGTACTCTCCTGAGGTCTTCCAGATGGTCCCCTCTCTCTTTAGAGAAAACCGTCAAGTCATCCATGTATATGACTATACATTTACCAATTAGCCCCCTGAAAGCTATATCCATTGCTCGCTGAAAGGTAGCTCCAGCATTTATCAAGCCAAAAGGTATGCACCTATAAGCAAATATACCCCACTTGGTGGTGAATGTTGTCTTCAATCTGTCTATTTTATCTACCATCACTTGGTTGTAACCTAAAAAACCATCCAGGAATGACATCATCCTGGCACCATTTACTATTTATAAGACCTCATCTAATGAAGGTAAAGGATAATTATCCTTTTCAGAAGCTTTATTCAATTTTCTAAAGTCTACACATAGCCTGATGTCTCCATTTTTCTTCCTCACAGGATCCAGGTTGGCCACCCATGTAGAATGCCTCACGGGGAATATGATTCTGGTGTTAAGCAATTTCTTCACTTCTTCAAAAATGATGGGCTCTAATAAAGTGTTAACAGGTCTCTGTTTTTGTCTAAAAGGCTTGACATCTGGCTTCAATGGTATAGTGTGAGTGATGATTGAAGTATCATAAGTTTTCAACTCATCATAAGTCCAAGCAATGACATGGATATAATATTTAAGTGCTTGGGTTATCCCATCCATTTCTTCTTTTGTACACACCTTTCCAATCAGGACTTTCCTTTTCTCTTCATCATGTCCTACATTGACTGGTGAATATTCTCCTCCATCTGCTTTAGGGAGATCTCTCTGTTTTAGCATGTTGTCTAAATCAAATGCTCTTTCTAATTCTATCATTCCTTTGGGTATCTTATTGCTGGGTAAATCCATGATTTCCTCTTCCTAAATGTGATCTTCCACATTTCTTTCATCTATAATATGTGCATCAAACACATCTCTGTTTGATATGAAATCCAAAATGTGCTGGTCATCATCAAACGCTTGAAGATTGATGACATTATCCGGTACGGAAGGCATTGATACTAATTCAACCAAAAATATTTTCAAACCAAATATGGATAGTGGCTCCAAAGTACTTGTAGCTTGGGCCAAAGCATTTGCCTTGTGATTTTATTCTCTAGGCACATGGGTGATGTTGAATGCATTAAAGTCTTCTATCAGATCCTATACCCTGTGTCTATAATTAGATAACCTCTTATAATTACAAGAGTGTATGCCTCTTACTTGCCTTACTACCAATTCTAAATCTCCATAAACATGTAGAATCTTCACTTTCTTCTTGAGTGTAAACAACATTCCATGAATCAGAGCCTCATACTCTGTCACATTATTTGTGCATGAGAACTGTAATCTATATGCAGCTAAGTAGGATTTACCGACTAGATCAATGAGATCTATTCCTACTCTAGCTCCTTGTTTTGACTTGGATCCATCAGATCTAAGGATCCATGGCTTATCTTCAGTTAAAGGTCTATCTAGATCTCCTCTTTATTTTTTTTAACCCTAGCAGCTACACCACCTGATATCCATTTCAGTTTTGGTGCTTTCTTCTTTTCTATTTTAACTCGTTCCTTTTCATGCGAAATTGGTGAGACTTTGTCTTTTTGACCTACTATGACCTTATCATGAGCAACCTTTTGAATTTTATTATCTTTCTTTTCAGCATCTTGTAATTGATCTTTTGAATAAAGCAATTCTTGTTTCTTCAAGATATGCAAACATAATGAACAAGTGGTTTCTGAATGCGGCGCTTCATGTAACCTACACCATCCAGTGATTAAAGCATCTTGCATGGGAATTCCTTGTAGTTTCATCTTCTAAATCTGTTTTGACAAAAATTCTTCAAACTTAGTCAAATTACTTCCCCTGTCTTCATCTGATACTTCATAATCAGACTCAATTATATAATATGTCCCTGGGGTGATATTGTCTCCATCCTTTGGCATAATTCTATGGTAGACCATGATCTCTTCCTGATGGTAACCAAAATCCACATCTTGATGTATGTTTTCTTTTGTACCTATAGAGGACGAACATGATTCAGTATCACTATAACTACTTGTATTACTTACCTCATGTGATGACACATCTTTTTCAGTATATGTCTATTCAAGTTCCATCATGTCTAAGCAGGTATCACAGGTTCTTTTAGAATGTGCCTCATTGTGTAACCTGCACCAGTTCTCAAGTAGAACATTCTCATTAGATATATTCAACCTTTGGCAACGTTGCATTTCTCTAGATAAGTATATCTCAAAATTCCTAAAACTATCTAACTCATCATCATCATCCAAACTATGATCTGATTCTATAATCAATTGATCATCTAGGTGATCATCTTGGTGAACCTGAATGCCACACATGAGTATCTCTTCAATCCTAACTGTTTGGGGTTTGATGGTATAGACTCCAGGTTCAACATTTACATACATTTACATACATTTACATACATGATTTCATTGGTTTTATTGTATTCAGTGATCATATGTTTCATGCAAGGTTCAGTAACTATCCTAATTTGATTGGGAATCCCCTTCCAAGGTATCCACATGTGGCTGAAATCAGTAGACATGTATCCATTGAGTTTCTTTGACCAATCTCTACTGAGTAAAATTCCATATGTATCAGGGATGTCCACTATCTAAATATCAATGTAATATTGGATTCTTGGATCTGATGCTAGTTGCATATGAATGTGAGTTAACTCTCCTACAACACTCACCTTAGTTTTATCTAATTGTGTTACCTTCTTTAATGACTTGGCTAGATGCAGCCCTAAAGCATTGCATATGGACAATGGCATCACATTAGTAGAAGCACCTAAATCTACTAGACAATTATACAAGTTCTTATTGAACATCCTTATGGTAAGGATAAATAGAGGTGACTCAGTCTTATCTCGATAAAGGGTCATGTGTGAAGTTTCAGTAGCCTGAACTGTGGCTGGAGTTTTGGACTTGACATTGGTATCCTTAGCTACCTGATCTTTATTTACAGTCTGATTTGAGGGATGACTATCTTCTTTTGGAGTAGGATCATCTAAAGATTTCATGAATGCCTGTTTTATAGCTGGGGTCTTAAGTAGTTTTGACAATGACAAGGTGATTTTGATCTTTTTCATCTCATCAGCCAAGGATGTGAGCAATTTGTCAGACTCAGGAGACTAATTATTAGGCCTTGACACTACAATTTGTGGTGTTAAATACTGAGTATTGACTTTGTTGGATCTAGGGCATACAACTGAGAGGGGGGTGAATCAGTTGTATAAAACTTGCTCTTACTTTAAACACTTGATTGTTCTTTGTTAGTTAACAGCATATCAATTAACCATCTATGAAAGCATAATGCATAAACTCAGAGTAGATGAACATCAACACATTGAACACCAAGATTTTGATGTGGAAAACCCGGTTAAGGGAAAAACCACGGGGTGATTAACCCAAGAATTATTCTCTGTTAGAAGAATAAAGAAGAATGAATGGCACATGCCAATTAGGGCTCACTGCCCGAGCACACTGCTCACAAAGAGGCCCACTGCCTACAAGGAGACACACTGTCTACAAAGTGATAAGAATCACAGTCTTGAACTGGAGAATGACATCTCTACCATGTCCGGATCAGTTCCATTTAAGTTAAAAAAAAACCTCTGCTCTGCCTTTCGCACTTCTCTTCGCTATGCCACACTCATCCACACAATCCACACTCGAAATGAACTCACAAACCTTTATTTATACAAGACATTGACTTAGGAACAAACATCTAAGTTGGCAAACAACCATAAGAGTATCGGCAAGATGAATAACACATCCGGTCGGCCACCACAAGAACATTCGTAGGATGAACAACTCATCCGGTCGGCTAAACAGAGCAAGAACTTCATCCGGAAGAATAACTTCAATTCTAGGCTCTACTATCAATGCGGACCAACAACACAACCTCAACATGATCCAAGAACCTTCACAAGCCTGCCTGAATGACCAGGTACATCCGCACTTTCTTTACTTACTGGAATCTCTTCTCTTCCTTATCCGGAACTTCAAGAACACTGTCTGTCGCCACTGTCATAATGCAAGAGGTACTTCTGGACCTCCAAATCATACACAAATCAGGATGACACATCACAAGGACATCCCAAACACTCCTTCCAATCCGCAGATTAGGATAATACAATTCTGGACCTCACCGGACCTTTTTGTGATCCTCTGTCACCTCTGGATACTTGCCGGAACCGGTTCTACACCGACAGCCACAACTCCTTCAGATCTTCATGCGGACCTCTGAAATCTTAACTGAAGCATCTCAAGACTCATATCTACAAACCCTTTAATCCGCATCCTCCGGTTCTCAACCTATACAATACATTTGCCTTCTTCTCATCACTGTTCTTCACTGTTCCTGACTGAGGCTAACTTTCTCAATATCCTCAGCACACAGCTCATCAAATCCTTCTTGTTAATGCAATATGAGTATGTTGACATCAATGACAACACTGGCTCACCTCATACTTGCAACAATCTCCCCCTTTGTCATTGATGGCAACATATGATGTGAAAAACCATCAAGACAAGAACTTCTCCTTTCTGTCACAGCTCCCCCTATCAACAACAACTTTTCACATGTCTTCTCTTCCTTTACTGCTCCCCCTTTGATCATCAACCACTTGTTTTTCACATGTCTTCTCTCCCCCTTTGACATCAATGGCAAAGGGCTCATACTTGCAATTCTCATACATCAGAATCATACCAGCTGCTCCCCCTTAGTTGCAGCTTCCCATCATCAATCTGGATCACAAGATATGACTATGATATCCACTGGACTGATGCACATCAGTGCATCCTAGTTCATCACCGGAGGGGCCATGACCCCTAACTTCTCCCGGAGATATTCAAAAGAGTCTTTGGGAAGAGGTTTAGTAAAGATATCTGCAATCTGATCCTTGGAGGGAACATACTCCAATCTGACTTCTTCCTTGTTCACTTGTTCTCTCAAGAAGTGAAACTTGATAGATATGTGCTTAGTCTTAGAATGCAATACCGGATTCTTAGAAATATTAATTGCACTTGAATTATCACAGAAAATTGTGATAGGCTCCTCATATTCAACTTTAATGTCTCTTAGCATCTGCTTCATCCATAAGATTTGAGTGCAACTACCTACTGTTGCAATGTATTCTGCTTTAGTTGTAGACAGAGATATTGCATCTTGTTTCTTGCTTAACCAAGAAACCAATCTCTTCCCCAAAAAGAATGCTCCACCACTAGTGCTCTTCCGGTCATCCACATCTCCTGCCCAATCTGCATCTGTGTAAGCATGAAGAGAGAAATCCGGATCTCTAGGGTACCATAGACCATACTCAACTGTTCCTTTCAAGTACCTAAAAATTCTTTTGATTGCCATAACATGAGATTCTCTAGGATCAGCCTGGAATCTTGCCACAAGACCAACAGCCTGCATTATATCTGGTCTAGTTTGAGTGAGATACAACAATCCACCAATCATTGATCTATACTTTGTCTGATCTGCCTTTGGAGAATCATCATCTTTGCTTAACTTACATCCAGTTGCCATAGGAGTGTTCATTGGCTTTGAGTCTTCCATACCAAATTTCCTTAACAATTCTTTCACATATTTGGTCTGAGAAATGAAGATCCCTTCTTTTGTTTGAGTAATTTGCAGACCCAAGAAGAAATTCATTTCACCAAGCATAGACATTTCAAACTCACTTTTCATCTGATTTGCAAAAGTTTTGCACATACTATCTCTTCCTCCAAAAATGATATCATCCACAAACACTTCAACAATCAAAATGTTTTCATGATCAATTTTGAAATATAAGTTACTGTCAGCAGTACCTTTGTTGAATCCAATCTGCACAAGATGCTTATCCAACCTTTCATACCATGCTCTTGGGGCTTGCTTCAATCCATACAAAGCTTTCTTCAACTTGCAGACCATATCATTATTATCAAACAATTGAAATCCATCCGGTTGTTCAAAGTAGACTTCTTCTTCCAGATCACCATTTAGGAAGGCAGACTTGACATCCATCTGATATACCTTGAAGTCTTTGAAGGCAGCAAATGCAAGAAGTAATCTGACTGCTTCAATTCTTGCCACCGGAGCAAAAGTCTCTTCAAAGTCAATTCCTTCTATTTGAGAGTACCCTTTGCAGACCAATCTAGCTTTGTTTCTGATTACTTCACCAGCTTCATTTAGTTTGTTCCGGAAGACCCACTTGGTTCCAATTACATTCCTGTCTCTAGGTCTGGGAACAAGATCCCAAGTATGATTTTTCTTAATTTGCATCAATTCATCTTCCATTGCTTTGGTCCAGTTTTCATCATTGCAGGCTTCATTTATTGTTTTAGGTTCAATTTTTGAAATCAAACAACATTCATCCTGATTTTGAGCAACATTCCTTCTAGTTTGTACACCTTTGCTTTTGTTACCTATGATCTGATCTTCAGAGTGGTTCAGTCTTACATACCTTGGAATTTTGGGAGTATCCTGCACTGCTGCTTCTTGATCAGGCTCATTCAAACCTATCTCTTCTTCCTGATTTACCGGATCAGGCTGACTCTGTCTCACCGGAGAGGATTGAGTTCCTTGAACACTGTCTTGGTCATCTTCATCAAACTCATAAAATCTTGAAGGCTTCTCAATTCCTTCATCAACTTTCACATTGGTGCTTTCTATCATCTTCCTCAATCTCTTATTGTAACACCGGTATGCTTTGCTTTGAGTGGAGTAACCCAAGAAAATTCCTTCATCACTTCTAGCATCAAACTTTCCTAGATCTTCATCTCTTTTAATATAACACTTGCTACCAAATACTCTGAAATATTTCACAGTAGGAGTGATGCCAAACCAGAGTTCATAGGGGGTCTTACCGGTGTTGTTTCTGATTTGAACTCGATTGAGAGTGTAGACTGCAGTGCTGATAGCTTCTTTCCAAAACATTTGAGGAACATTTGCTTCCAACATCATTGTCCTGGCAGCTTCCTGGATGGTCCGGTTCTTTCTCTCAACTACTCCATTCTGCTGTGGAGTCCTAGGAGCAGACAACTGTCTCCTTATACCCTGCTTCTCACAAAAGTCAATGAACTCACCAGATGTAAATTCACCACTTCTATCAGACCTTAGACACTTTAGTTTCAATCCAGTTTGATTCTCTACCATAGCTTTGAAGATTTTGAACTTCTCAAATGCTTCTGATTTTTCTTTTAGAAAGGTAACCCACATCATCCGAGAATGATCATCAATTAACAACATGAAATATCTATCACCTTGCAGACTCTTGATTCTTGTCGGACCACAGAGATCAGTATGTACTAATTCCAACAATTTGGTAGAAGACTGATCTTGGCTTTTGAAAGAGACTCTGCTTTGTTTACCTAGCTGACATTCTTTGCACAAACTATTTGTAGGTTTCATCAATTTTGGAAGATCTCTTACAGCCTGAGTATTGCTTATCTTGATGATGTTATCAAAATTTACATGACACATTCTTCTATGCCATAACCAACTCTGATCAATTTGAACAAACAAACAACTTTTATTTGAACCAACCAGATGAAAGATATTACCTTTTGTCTGAGTACCGGATGCAATTTTAGTTCTGGAGCTTGTAAAGATTCTGCATTTTCCATTCTTGAACCGGAGATCATAGCCTTTGTCCACTAACTGACCAACACTGAGAAGATTGTGCTTCAATCCTTCAACATATAGTACGTTACCTGTTTTGCTCTTTCCATCAAAGGAAATAGTTCCCCTGCCTCTGATTCTGCCAGCAGAATTGTCACCAAACTTTACCATTCCTCCTTCATACCTTTCCAAATTCAAGAACTTATTCTTGTCACCAGTCATATGGTGAGAACATCCACTGTCAATAACCCAATCATCCTTTTCTTCCACTTGAGCAGCCAAAGCTTTTTCAACAACTTTGTGATTGACAGATTCAGAGAGTATTGAATCTTCTTCCTTGATGGCAATAAACACCCACTCATTTCCGGATTTGCTTCCTAGTTCTGATTCATCATCTGTTACTCCCTCATTGTCATCTTCTTCATGAACATAATAGCAATTCTTTTGAAACCTTTGTCTGTTAGTATTAGACCTTGCAGATCTTTCCGGACATCTTGAAGCAAAATGACCAATCTTGTTGCAGTTGAAACACTTAAAGGGTAGTTTTCCTTCATACTTACCGGATCCTCTTGGCAGTCTCTTTGCAATGAGGGCTTCAAGTTGAGCTGTTTCTGCTTCTTCTTCTTCCATGTCTCTTCTTGCTTGATCATACCATGACATTTTCCTTGATGAGTTTTCTCCTAGATCAAATCTCTGTTTGCCTTTCACATAGGCACTGGCTTTGAAAGCAGATTCAGTCTTGGGAGGATCATCTCCAAACTCGGTCATTTCAAATGCAGCTAGTTTGCCAGCCAGTTGTTCTCTTGTGACAGTTGTGTGGGCTCTGAACTCATCAATGGCAGCAACCTTGATTTTGTAGGCAGCAGGAAGGGATCTTAGGATTTTGCAGACAATCTCATTTTCATCTAGAGTTCCACCAGCATTTCTAATTCCACATACCAGCTCATTCACTCTTGGCATAAAGGTAGTGATGTTTTCATCATCTCTCATCTTCAATCTTTCAAATTTCCCTTTCAGACTTTGCAACCTTGCACTTTTGACAAACTCATCTCCTTCATACAGAAGTTCCAGTTTAGTCAGGATCTCATATGCAGTTGGTAGGTCAATAACATTTGAGAGATCTGAATCATTCAATGCGCTTAGTAGGGCTTCCTTAGTCCGCAGATTATTTTCAGCATCTGTAATCTCATTCAGAGTTGTCGGACCACCTTGTGGAGGTACATATGGTTTTGAGACCATAGCCAAGTATGCTTTTCCCATACATTCCAAGTGACACTTCATGCGACCTTTCCAGAGAGTGAAGTTGGTTCCATCGAACTTCGGACTATCCTTCTTGTATGATGACATCCTGGATCTCCTCAAGCAGTTAAGCTCCTTTCAGAGGAACGTGGCTCTGATACCAATTGTTGGATCTAGGGCATACAACTGAGAGGGGGGGTGAATCAGTTGTATAAAACTTGCTCTTACTTTAAACACTTGATTGTTCTTTGTTAGTTAACAGCATATCAATTAACCATCTATGAAAGCATAATGCATAAACTCAGAGAAGATGAACATCAACACATTGAACACCAAGATTTTGACGTGGAAAACCCAGTTAAGGGAAAAACCACGGGGTGATTAACCCAAGAATTATTCTCTGTTAGAAGAATAAAGAAGAATGAATGGCACATGCCAATTAGGGCTCACTGCCCGAGCACACTGCTCACAAAGAGGCCCACTGCCTACAAGGAGACACACTGTCTACAAAGTGATAAGAATCACAGTCTTGAACTGGAGAATGACATCTCTACCATGTCCGGATCAGTTCCATTTAAGCCCAAAAAAAACCTCTGCTCTGCCTTTCGCACTTCTCTTCGCTATGCCACACTCATCCACACAATCCACACTCGAAATGAACTCACAAACCTTTATTTATACAAGACATCAACTTAGGAACAAACATCTAAGTCAGCAAACAACCATAAGAGTATCGGCAAGATGAATAACACATCCGGTCGGCCACCACAAGAACATTCGCAGGATGAACAACTCATCCGGTCAGCTAAACAGAGCAAGAACTTCATCCAGAAGAATAACTTCAATTCTGGGCTCTACTATCAATGCAGACTGACAACACAACCTCAACATGATCCAAGAACCTTCACAAGCCTGCCTGAATGACCAGGTACATCTGCACTTTCTTTACTTACTGGAATCTCTTCTCTTCCTTATCCAAAACTTCAAGAACACTGTCTGTCGCCACTGTCATAATGCAAGAGGTACTTCCGGACCTCCAAATCATACACAAATCAGGATGACACATCACAAGGACATCCCAAACACTCCTTCCAATCCGCAGATTAGGATAATACAATTCCGGACCTCACCGGACCTTTTTGTGATCCTCTGTCACCTCTGGATACTTGCCGGAACTGGTTCTACACCGACAGCCACAACTCCTTCAGATCTTCATGCGGACCTCTGAAATATTAACTGAAGCATCTCAAGACTCATATCTACAAACCCTTTAATCCGCATCCTCCGGTTCTCAACCTATACAATACATTTGCCTTCTTCTCATCACTGTTCTTCACTGTTCCTGACTGAGGCTAACTTTCTCAATATCCTCAGCACACAGCTCATCAAATCCTTCTTGTTAATGCAATATGAGTATGTTGACATCAATGACAACACTGGCTCACCTCATACTTGTAACAGACTTTAGGAAATCTAGGATTATTACTGGTCTTTGTATCAGGAGAAGTGTTGAAATTGTTGGGAGGCAAAGATGAAGTCAAGGGACAAGTAGGTCTATTTGAGTTGTTCCTTAGATTGTAGTTATGCCTACCCTAATATTGTTGCTAATAAGCTTGTACTTCTTCATGTTCAACTAATGGCTCATTCTCATCTTCAAAAGGAAAAACATAATTTGTTTCAAAAGCCATAGCTGTCTCTTCACAGGCTAAGGTATAATTCTCATGATATGAAGTTACATGATGATGCAAAGGATAGTTTTCATAACTTTCCAACACTAGTGCAGAGTCATATCCACAAGGGACAATTTTGTTTCCTTCTACAAAAGGAGGACTATCTGCACTATTTGATACTTCTTCTTCGAATATGCTGGCTGCTATCCTAAACTGAGGACAATCTAATTCTACATGGGCATTGGTGTTATGGATTCTACACCAATTGGTTAGGGCTGCTTCTACCAAATTTACCCTAGTAGTCTACTTGGATTCATTAGGGAGCTGATTATCTAGGGGTGATGACAAAGAACCATTGTTTGGCCTAGTGTTCCACACTCTAGGCTGTCTAAGGGCATTGTTGTTGCCACTGTTGTTATTATTATTGTAGTTCCTATCATTGTTATTATATCCTCTATCAGGATATCCTGATTTATCATTGTTGTATCCTCTATTCTGATTTGTTTGACAATAGAAATTTTGATTTCTCAAGTGAGTGATTTCAGTTGTCAATTTTCTCAACTGTGCTGATATTTCCTTAATTTCTTCCTTTTCTTCCTGAACCTTGGCTACTACGTTCTCAGCTTGAGGTTTGAAAAAGGAAGAATTGTTATTGTTAGATGGTCTTGTATCCTGAGGTACTTGTGTATGTCCTGGATGTTGGACTACTTGACCATTCCCATTTGGAGGTGGCATGATGCTAAGTGGAGGTACTTGTAAGGGACTAGGCATTACAGCAGGAGGCATCATGGCTCCACTGGTCTGTTGTTGGGCAGGATATGCAGGGTATGCAGGTAGTGTGGGAAATGCAATGTTAGGTGTTGGAGTAGGGATCAACTGTTGACTAAATTTTACAGCTTCTTCAAAAGCTCCTGCTAGGGTTGTGACACCAAGATGTGTTCTCCTGATAAACATAGAAGTCAGGGGATCCAATGTTGAGTAATATATACTCCTAGCAACTTCATCCATTACAGTGTAGGGAGAAACTAGCTTCGAGAGCATCTTTTGAAATCTTACATTGAAATTGGCAATAGGTTCTCCTTCAAATCTCTTGATTGTGGCAAACAAATGATAATTCATTGAAGGATCTATAGGTATTTTGAATCTATCATTAAAAGCTTTCTCTAAGGCAGCTCATGAACTAATTGAACCTTGACCAAGACTGATATACCAATTATATGGCTCTTCCCCTAGGGAAAATGGAAATAATCTACATACCACATCTTGATGCTCAATTCTTGCCCTACAATAGGCTTCCTTAAATGTTCTGATGTGATCATCAGCATCCTGATACAGATGATATTTAGGACAAATCTTATTAGGATTTTCAGGTAAAAGGTGATATGCAGTGAAAGTTAAGGGTGACTCTGCAGCAAAGAATGACATTGTGACTATGGGAGGTTGGACCGAAGGCGTTCCAGACGGTCCCGTGGATGTCTGCAATTCGACAGGGGTTCCTAGAGTATATCTTGGTGAAACGTCTGGTGTATCAGAACCAAGAGTATGATGGATATCTACTGTTCTAGGCCTAAGTCCACGGAGAGGCAACTCCTCAAAAAGTCCACTAGATTTGGACTTGGTATTTGGTCTGAAAGCCAGGATTTCTACAATTTATGGAAATATGACATGCTTTACTGCAAAGTTCTACTAAAATATCCATGCAAAGGATGCATTTATGACTAGAGACTAAAATTGACTGGATATTTATGCAATATTTGCGAGGATAATATTAATATGAGCAAGCATAAGACTTCCAAACACAAATACCAATATATTAGGTATCACAATCAAATTATTTCAAGGATTGATCAAGAAAAACCTAAACGAAAACCTTCCTTTCAAGAAAATGTAAGATATGCCTGCAAAGCTTAAGGTATTTATGCTTGATTTTAGAATATTTGTAATGAACAAGCATGAATAGACTCACAACAATGAATCTTCACAGAATATTTGAAGTAAAAAGCCGTGAGACCATTACCCTACTTTTGACGCAATATAGTACACTTGCGTTATTGAATCACCTACCAGGGATTGCAGATGAAGGCCCTCCTTCTAACGCCAATTTATGTTGATGATGATTGTTAGTCATAACAACATGCATAAAAATTTGCACAACAAACCTTTATTATCTTGTAAAGTATGATCAATTTAGGATAAATTGATGACTCCAAGGGTCCGTTGATCAGTTCATGATCATCTGACATTACTCAGAGGTTGATGTGATATGTTATTTTCCATTTTCAAGGGGTCTTACTTTTGCTTGGATGATCAATACTACACTATATTCTATAAATGCACTCCATAGAGAGGTTAATTCTACTATGTCTCAAAGATTTCTATGATATTATCGAGTTTGATCAATTCTTCTGATTATTGATCCTCATAAACCTACACATTCCTTTGCATTGTTTATTTATTTGAATGATGTGCCTACAAGTCATTAATTATGAATTTATTGTAAATAGTCATCTGTATTTGCATGATATTCATCAATTTGACATACTTACATTTAGAATATGCTCTATATATTCAATTATTTACGAGGTATCTGCATATTTCATGTTTATTTGCTTTTGATTGTGTGTTATTTGCAATTGTGGAAGTGATTTGTAATGAAATTCAAATAAATTTAAATAAATACTTCTAATCTTAATGAACCTTTAGTTATTAAATCACATACACACTAGATACATTCATGAAGAGAAGAAATCAAACCATAATTCACCAGGTTGTTCCGCAGCTAGGTATGGTTGATGCTAACTTCAAAGGAACAATGAATGAAAATAATGTATGCAGACTGAAAGCACTCCAAGGGACGCAACCATCAATGCATATATCTATATTCCACTCACAAATTACTCAGGATTTACAATGATTTGTAATCAAAATAGCTTCTCTTTCATTAGGTATGCAAAAAATATGTATATTTACAATAACTTTGGAATAAGTCCTAAATTCTTCAGCAATCAAATTTCAATTAAGTTTCTAATGACTAAAAGATTACACCCCTGCACCTTTTATAGAACAAGGTGAGGAGGCCATTACATTTGACCAATAGTCAAGATTTATCAATTGATATTGACGGTTGACAACCCTACTATGACTTGGTCAACCCCTTCTTCGTGGCATAGGTTGCCAGCTGGCAACCATCTGTATGACGTACTCTTTATTAGTACCTCATGCACATGTTCACTTAGTGATGCATCTTCATTTACTCTTTAGGTTCTTCTTCCTCATTTCCCTCTTGCTCATCCTTCTCTTCATCTTCATCACTTTCATTATCACTATCATCTTGATAGATGTCCTCTTTCATGTGGACCTTTACGGCTGTCCTTATATGCTCATATGCTTGTACTATTTTATCAACCTCACCCCCGTCTTGGATTTTAGCTTTTGCTATTGCATATCTATGAGACTGAAACTTAGCCTTGAGGGCTTCTAGTTTACTTTTCTTGCTATTTAATGTCTCATTATATGTGTCTAGTTTAACTTTTATCCTCATAATTTTATTCATTCCCTCCTCTATTAGCTGGTGAGAGGGTCATCTGTTACTAACTTAAAACTATCATGTAGGGCCTTCACAACAAAATATGCATCCTAATTTTCAATCTTACCTTCTATCTTCCCTTCCAAGGCTTCTAGGATTTCTACTTCATAAGCCATCATGTTATGCAGTTTAACACTAATATCACGGAGCTTGCCACTGCACTTCTTTAAGACATCACATTCAAACCTGATATCTTCGTACCATATACTTATCAAGAGGGCAATATTATTGTCTAATACTTTATTACTTACCAAAATGTGTGAGTCACTCCTCTTCATCTCACTCAGAGCACTTAGGTCCTTTTCCAATTGGAATGACCATTTTCCTGCATCATTTGCCATCTTATTTACTTTCCCTTTTAGATTACTCAAATAATTCCATCTCTGCAATGAGGTTCTCAATAGATCCTCAGCTCCAGTGAATGCTGAAAACATCCACTTTTCCATTACCATTGCCTCATGCTTCATAAGGTCCAATTTGGTGACCTCCTCCTATGATATGATAGTCAATGGGACTGTAAGATCAACCGGTGTATTATCAGGGTTAATTAACCCTTTTATGAAAGAATGCAGTTGAGTAATGTGCTCCTTATGCACTTTATTTTTCTTTTTTTCCTTCTTCACCATTTGGGTTAAAGAATTAATAATGTCCTTCCCTTCCTGACCTTCTTGGTCTTCATTGGCAAAGCCTAGATCAACACTAGTGATTTGGAATTCTTCCAAGCTTATTTTGCCCTTTTCTTTTTCGGCTGTGGGAAGTGCTATCTACGCAGTTCTTCTACCTATGACAAGATCTCTTTTTATGGTAGATGTTAATCTGGCCTTCCTCCTTGGTTTCATCATTTTGTTCGCATATAGGGTAGAAACATGAAACTCTTGAACTTCCGACGCCTGCTTCATACATATTTATTTCTCTAACCAATGTGGTACATCACCCCCAGATACTTGATGGTCCTTGCCAACATCATGTATGTCCAACTCTCTAGTGTTAGTTTCTATCCTTGGCGGAGAAGGCACTTTCTTGATTTCTTCCTCATGCAATTCATCATGAGGGGTATCTTGTTGGATTTATTCTTGATGAGGGTTTGCCTTCTATAGGGGAGGATCTTGTGTTATTTCCACATTTTGATCCTGTGCTTTATCTTGTACTCCCTCCTTTGGATTTTCAGCAACACCAGTGTCTAATACATCTTGATCACTGCCATTCTTCTTTTGTACTTCTGATATTTTTGGTCCTGTGGGTGCCTCATGCTATTGCTGACCCTAATCAGGAGTGGTGCCATCCTTCTCTGCATGTTCTACTACTTCAGTCTTCTTAAATTCTCCAGATGCACCTTCTTCTTTTCTTGGGCTTATGTCAACCCTATATGCTAGGTCCACTGCTACAGGACTAGTGACCTCTTCAACCAAATTATCTAGACCTATCTATTGGGCTGCCCTTTTTGGGCTACCTTCTTTCATCTCCTCTGTTTGCTTTACTTCTTCCAATACCACCATTTGAGCCAATGGGGTCCCACGAGGAGTCATCCAGGTGTTGGAAGCCAGAGTTTCCATTTTTTGAGCGGCCACCTCTTGAACCAGCTCATCATCTGATAAGTCAACTGTATCATCTAGATAGAAAGGGACCTCTTTCCTTGTCCTGAGCATTTCTTTTATTTTCTCCTCTGCCTTCTCAGTTTTGAATTTGATTATGGTGGGGAGAGGAACATCATGCTGCAGTTCCTTCTTGAAGACTTCACCACCTGCACCTTTCAAAATGATCATGTAAGCATGGATACCTCCCCTCATGCCTGTTCTTTGTTTCTTAGGTGGTGACATCAGGGATATTCCTTTCCTCTTCTTGCTAACTGCCAGCGAGTCACCACCCTCAGACTCTTTACTTAATTGTTCTTATTCTGAGGGTCCTCCCTCTTCCTCATCATGCTATAGGGGTTGGTCTTCCTCCTGCATCTCGGTAGCTTCAACAGTGGGCATCAAAATTCTTTTAGTTTTCTACTTTTCTATCAGAGGTTGTGCAGATGATGCAGATGCCAAGGCCGATGTAGATGCACCTGCAGCTGTGGAGGAACTCTTCTATATTATAACCCCTTTTGGTTTATCTTCACCTTCCTTACCTTTAGGAGGAACTCTCTTTTGTTTTTTCTATAGGCAATCTTTCTCCATTGGATTTCCTCTTTTCAGTGAGGAAATCATCATACTCCTTATCAAACACCTCCTGCCTTTTCTTCTTAGCATCAACTTTAAGGGCCACACCCCTATTCTTCAGTTTGGATATCTCCATATCCACCCAAGCCTGGGTTAACTGGATCACCCCATTTGTCAGCTGATCTAAGGATATATCTTCTGGTTGTGTAAGATCAAGGGCTGATATGGTATCATTATATACCTTTTTGTCCTCATATTCATTAGACAAGAGTTTCCCATCATCTTTACGCAGCTGTGCTAGTACTAGGATGCAGTCAAATGTTTTAATCTGATTCAAAGTGAGTCTTTGATATTTCCTTCTCCTCACCTCGGCTTCATCCTCACAATTAGTCCAGAAGTCTTCTAGATGCTTTTGATGTATTGGTTTTCCTAGTATCTTCTGCATCCTTCCATAGGGATCATATGATCTGGCTAGAGGAAATGGTTTTGAATAAATCAATTTTAAACCCCTGATGGCATGCTTTATGCTCTCTAAATCTGGGCACATGTACCAACCCATGGTTACCGAAAACAATACTGGAGGTATCTTCTTCTGTGCCTTGTAGGCTTCAACCATTGTAGACACCTGCCTGACAAACTCCATTAATACAACCCAATCAGTGGGGTACCTTGGCAACATAAGAGGCAGTCCCTCAAATCCTTATCCTAATGTATGATAAAGTGGCAAATTAGATAAACCACGCTCCATGCCGATAAATAATCTCCTGAGCTTCCATGTTCAACCTTTTAGTCCTATCTTCCTCCATTGTCCTGACTAGATGCATGGAGAATGCATCATTTACCAATTTATAATCCAGGAGGTATGTCTTCCTCTGCATTTGGGGATAATGATCCCATACATGTAAATCACTAGCATCATGACTACCTTTACCTACTGTTGTCAAAGCATCAAAAGTTCCTTTATGTGCACATGAGTATACCACATATGAAGTCATGTAAAATAAACACGTTTGGTCCCCCAGGTTCCTTATTCCCTCATCTAGTTAGTCACAGATGATCTTAGCCCATTGGGGCTGGTTATCTACATATAAAACCATTTGGATGATCCCAAACATCTAATTCTCAAAATTTCTAGCATGAGGCTACCAGTCATCTCTCTCAGTAGAGCAATCATATATTAGCACTCATCATCAAAATCAAATTTTTATTAATATACGGGTAGCTTGGCTGAGGCTATGTATGTATTGCTCTTTGACCTCCATTGATACATCCTCTTCCTTGCATTTTTCTTTTTATTTTCATACTCTGTTTCCAATTTTCGTAGGTCCACACTCACTACCTTTCTCCCAGCTGGCAAATTAAAAGTAGCAATATTGCCTTAACTGAGAAATCAGTGTATATTCTCCCATGCTTCTCTGCCCACCTGGTTTTAGGATTATAATTCTTCGGACATTCCACTAACAACTCTGGAGTAACCATAGCATAAGGAAAGCCAGCTGCATGCCACATACCAGAGACAAATACCCCATCCAGAATGGGATTTTCCTTATCATTATCCAATCTCGTCAACCATACTACTAGGTTTGTATCTCCTTGGTGTGTATCACCAATGACTCCATACTTGAACTACACTCCCTCAGGCTGCACAAACATGGGCTTGAGGAACTCTACCTCAGATCTATTTTTCTTGATGTCTGCCATGAAATCCTACAATAAACATGATATATTTTACCCTATAGTGTCCACATGTATTTCTGCAACATCATGTACTTCTATCATGCCTACTTAGTATATCATTCCTTATTTTACCATAATACGTATTATCACAAAGCTCTACCCTGGTAAAAAACAAATACCCTACCTGAAATTACAGAAAATGACAATGGGAGGGTTTACAATTACTTACTTGATAATGCTTTCTTTATGATTAGATAAATGATTATGGAGAAAGACTATAAACACTCAAGGTCACCCGTTCTATTACATTGAAGGATCTAATCTGTTAGCAGGTAGTTGTTGAGGGTTTGACTTTGGAGCTCTGTAATTTCTTGATTTAATCACAAGGTGAATGAAAATAAACATTGGATTTTACCTTTAAAACTAATCAATGGGACAAATTAGGGTAAAAATGCATTGTGTTGATTAAATCCATTGATCATCTGTAGGGGAACTGTAGATGTCGCCGAGTGTTTGATTTACATTTGTGACCGACGGGAACACATCTACCACATTTAATTGCATTTAATGTCAAAAAGGGGGGGTGATCTTTGAAAGATTAGGGGATATTCAAAACATGACCCCCTTTTGAACAATATTACCCCCTTTTACCTTTTGCACAGGTAATTGAGTGCTAAGGATCAGGTGATATGGTCAACATTTGACCACGTGCATATCAGGTCACGAAACTAAGATCATGGTGTCTCAAATATGACCTCCTCTTATGATTTATAAAAGATCAGGGTAACATCATCATCTTGTCACCATCATTGGATTATCGTGTTTCAATTACGTCATCATTATATTCAGGGATATGATGCATATTAGATATATACTCCTTTTGGGATCTAGATGGAACGATGATGTCACTATGAGGGTGATTTCCTTCCTTTATTAGAATTGGATGACATCATCATCATATTGACATAGGGTGATATTTGCGAAGAGGGTGATATTCATGAGATGACTGATATTAGAAATATCACCCCCCGCGAGATGTGTGAATCCGTTTGACAGGTAGATATTAGCTCTTATTTAAATTTGACGTCTGCACATTACACATCGAGTGACTATCAGGTGATGATCTTATATCCAAGTGATCTTATCTTATATGACTGATATTAGAAATATCACCCCCCTTTCTTGAGATATCAGGTTTGATGAAACTTTGACTCGTCACAACTCTCTTCCCTTAGGCAATTTTGGGGTGATATAAAAGACAAACCTGCCTAGAATTTGGTGCACTTTCCAACCATGAGGTTAAACAATGGGAATTACTAACTTAGACAATTGACCTCATTATAATGGTAAATCTATGCTCCTACAAGGCTACATGCATGACTGATTTTGCCTAGACCGCCCAAAACAAAAACAAGCAAGCCACAAGAAGCAAGAAAAGATGGGTCCCTATTTTGTCAAGGCAAAATGGGGTGTGTTATGTAACCACACAACAAATCCAAACCCTTATTTGCTTGACACACTTGAGATTTATCAAATTAAGCACAATGCCTACTAATGCAAAATCATATGCAAGGAAAAGAAACACAAGTACTTTACCACCATAGGGTAGAAACAGAGGAATGATTCTCAAAAATTGTCATCTCATTGATAGGCAAAATGCTGGCAGATTACAAAAGAGAAATATTCACACACCCTATATGCAAATAAGATATGCCACTTACAAGCCAAAATATAAGCAGAAGTTGAACTTGCACAAGTTCTCTATTTTCCTCCCTCCTTTTACAAATGTTCAAAACTCCCCTTTATATATGAGGTCTTGCCTACATTTACACATTTTGGCTGCAGTCCACCTAAAAGTGTCTTTACATGCAAATTACAATGCACAAAATAGCCCATGTCGATCAGAATAGTGCCATTAGATACAAATAGAGTTATCCTCATCAAAGAATGAATGAAAGAAAGAATCAAAGAATAGATCACTATGAAGAACGAGGATATTATGTCCCTTCTCCAAAATGACCTTTGAAATTGGTGTGGCCTCTTGAATGTCATTCATATTGGGTCCATTGTGATATTTGATTTTAATTTGCTAGGAGTATGATGACCTTTTGAGCTTATCCAGGATCCCTACCAATTGAACTAATTGTTCTTGAAATTTAGCGAAGCGAGTCTTCAGCTTCATTAGATTGTCAATGCCTGGCTCTGAGTTGCTACTGAAAGATCCCTAAGAACTCCTTTATTATCATTGCTATAGGTAGAATCACTAAAGAACTGTCATTGAGCTAGCAAGGAATGGAATCTATTAAGGCCTCTACCACGTTGGTGCCCTGCTTCGCTGTGTCAATCCTCTTTTGCAGCTTACCTTTGCATTTCTGTAACAATTTAACTTGGAGCTTCCCATCTTTAATCCACTCTAGTATTATTCTTGGATCTCCTTTATATAATATCCCTAACTGAAAAATTATATTTAGAGGTGTAACCTCCATCTTTTCCAAAATTTGGAGACATTATTCCTAAACTAGGGCCTTATCATCAATATTGTGCATTAGCCCATTAGAAGCCTCTAGTTCATGCTCTATACTATGATACATTTTCAAGGCTTCCCTAATGATGGTCTTCCCAAGGGTCTCTAGTGAGTCTTTCCAGGTAGTGGCTGCAGGCAAGATACCCAAGGGATCGAGAGTTGCACTTTCTTTGTTCATTACTTCCAGCAGGGTAGGAGTAAGAGTCAAGCAATCAATTGGCCCCACTAAATGAGTGACATAGGCTGATAGCTGTGCAACTTGCTTCTTTAATTCCTCCTTAGTCATCTCATCCTTTCGCATTCTATCCAAAAATTCTTGTACAACATCAATTAGGGAATTCTTATCTCCTTCTTGGGTCCTTGAACCTAATATGACTTGTTGTATGTTGTAATCTTCAGAGATCACTGTAGCTTCTTCTTTGTCAACCAATGGAGTTACTATGTGGGCAATCCTGATTCCTTTCTCATTGGTCACTATGTGTGAGAGGGTCCTGGCTCTCTTTCTCTTTGGAGGTGCCCCTAATACTTGGGCTACAGTGGCCAAATCTTCCTCCTCAACATATGTTCTTTTCCTCTTCTCCACTATTTTGTTTAGCTAGATGGGGAGGCCTGATGGTATAGGAGCGCCTAGTAAATCATGTTTTCTTTTGTAATAAGGTCTATTGACCAATGCATTTTCATTTCAATTTGTGTCTAGGTTCATTTTGTAAGTCCCAAGTGATTTAGGGGACATTTGTCAATTGTAATCGCATAATGCTAAAAATAGCAATAATGCCAAAAATAGGAAGTAGTGTTTCCCAGCCGCTTGGAATCGATCTCCCAGCCGCTTGGAGTCAATTTAGTAGTACTCTGGGCAAATCTATAAAAACCAAGGAAGTGAACAAGATCAAGTATTAGGGTTTGAGGTTGTAATCAGTCATATGATATTGTGATCAAATGTAATCAGATCACAAAGAGGAGGTTGAGTGCGATTGAACATTGTTTCAAAGGGAAATAAAGATATTCTGTTCCGTCATTTCGATTCCTGTTCTTTGTAATTGCAAATTTGTTAGCTGTAGATTTCCTTTCCATTCTGTGTTTTCCCATTGTTGCAAGATGTTGATTTGAAGCATTCCACTGATAAGATTTCTATCAAAATCTGTGGAATGGCTTCTCGATGTACATATATGTCTTTTCTTGTTTCTATGTTTGTCGTTTGTGTTCTGTTCGATGGTGGAGAAGATCGGATCGACTGTACTGCATAGTAGACCAACCTAGCATCTCCATGTGGTAGGGTCTGGGTTAGAAGTTAGGCAATTTGGGGATTTGTAGTTTTACGAAGGCATCATCGGCGAGACATAGCCTTCGGGGGAGCTTTTAAAAGTTACACTGATCAAGGTGTTAGACCGATAGAACACATATTGCAGACGCATATTACAAATGTACATTGAGAATGTATGTGCGAATATACATTCCATCGTATACAACAAGTGACCGGTCATAACGGTGAGACAGGGTGTAGTAACCGGCCATAGCAAGTCATGTTATGCATATACCATAGTTTGGCATATCGAAGTGTTCGTCCATCGGGGAAAGTTAAGGGATCAGCTAGATAAATAACAAGGTGGCCGACATGATATGTTTGGCTAATGTGAACATATCACCAAGACAGAAGTCACACTCTCACCGATACAGTCTATTGATAAGTATTGAAGCTTCCTCTATGAGCTCTGCATCATTTTGGTATCAGAGCCAATGAAAGGTCTATAGAAGTGTTGGTGTTGTCTATGAATGTTTATGTTAGATAGAGAAAGTGAAGAAGGGGCTAGTGATATGCCTCCAAAGGGAATGACCACCGAAGTGGTCAGGAAATTCAAGGAGATGGAGGAGATGATCAAGACTGGAGTCAAGGAAGCACTCTAGGCTGAGTCGAAGATCTTGGGAAAAGGTAGGAAATTAGATGAGGAGTCTGATGGAGAAGATGAAGATGCAGAAGAGGAAACAACCCCAGGACAGACAGATATATCTACAGATCAAAAACAATTTCTAGAGGTCATAAAATCACTTGGTAAGGAGTCATCCGAGGCAAGAATGGAGATTCTAATGTTCAACGGAAAGATGGACGTAGATGAAGTCATCAAATGGGTCGAGGCTTTGAACAATTTCTTTGAGTACAAGGAGGTACCGGAGAATAGGAGAGTTAAGTTTGCAAAGACGAAATTAAAGGGCGTTGCACTCACATGGTGGAACTACACCTAGGGAGAAAGGGTGAAGAGTGGCAAGAGCATCATCTCATCCTAGAGTCGGATGGTAGAGAGGATCAAGGCTCAGTTCCTACCAGCGGATTATGAAGTGTAGATATACAGGAAAATGTAGAACCTCAGGCAGAAGGATATGGGTGTATCCACCTACATAGAGGAATTTCACAAATTGTCTCTAAGGTGTGGACATGCTGAGGATGAGAAAGGAAGAGTTGTCAAGTATATTATTGGCCTGAAGTATAGTATACAAGATGAGATTACCATCTTGACACCAGAAACTGTGGACAAATGTTTCCAGCTGGCACTGAGAGTAGAAGAGAAGCAGAAAAGAAAAGGAGAACAACAGAATAGAGGCAGAGGTGGAAGGAATTCCAGAGGCATAAATAGCTTTGGTGGTAGAAATCAGTTCCAGAAGACTCAAGGGGAGTCTAGTCAGCAAGAACATAGTGGAGAATCTGGTTCTAGAGAGGGTTTCAAAGGAAGGAGACCCAATGGAAGAGGCAGATTTGGTGGACCAAGCAGAGGTCCTAATATCTTCACAGGAAGATGTTCTAATTGTAACCAAATTGGGCACACAGTAGGCAGGTGTCCAGAGAAAGCCTCAAACTCTCATGGAGGAGAGAGAAGGAACCAGCTGATTCAAGAAGAAGATTGTTAGAGTGTGAACTCACCTATGGGAAGCATAGCTCCAGCACAAGATGGAGAGAGTCTCATGATGAGAAGAACAATGCTAAAGGTACCACAGAACAAGAACCATTGCAGAGGAAGACACTGTTCAGAACTCTGTGTAAAGTTTTCGGCAAAAGGTGTAAGGTAATTGTTGATTCTGGCTCCACTAAAAATTTAGTTTCAGTAGAAATGGTAGAGAAATTGAATTTGAAAAGATTGCCACATGTGAGTCCATACAAAGTGTCATGGCTGAACAAAGGGCAGCAAGTCTTAGTTGATGAACAATCTTGGGTAGAATTCTAGATAGGGGAATATGGGGATAAACTTTTGTGTGATATAATTCCCATGGATGCATGCCATTTATTGTTAGGTAGACCTTGGCAATATGATGTACAAGCCCAGCATGATGGTAAATCCAATTCCTTTGTGATCACTAAGAATGGTAGACAGTATAAGATGGATCCTTTACTGGAAGAAGGTGTAGACAAGAATGTAGGCTCAAGTATCATGTTAATGAGTGGGAAAGAGTTTCTCCATACTTTGAAAGAAAAGGGAACCTAGGGGTATGCTCTAATTTTGAAACCTAAAGACAATTCTGATTTGTCTGAAAATAGCAAGGAAAAGGTCCCTAAGGAAGTGCAGGAATTGTTAGACAAATATAAGAGTATCATGGTGGAGGATATGCTAATGTGCTATCCCTTGTGAGAGACATAAGTCATCAGATTGACTTCATCCCAGGATCCACATTGCCAAATAAACTAGCTTATAAAATGATACCTAATCAGAATGAGGAGATTGCTAAACAAGTACAAGAACTGTTGGATAAGGGTTTGGTGAGGAAAAGTCTTAGTCCATGTGTTGTACCCACAGTTTTAGCTCCCAAGAAGGATGGAAAATGGAGGTTATGTACTGATTCAAGAGCCATAAATAAGATCACCATTAGATATAGGTTTCCTATGCCCAGAATAGAGGACCTTATGGATTGTTTGGGTGGAGCTCGGTATTTTTCTAAAATTGATCTCAAGAGTGGATACCATCAGATCAGGATTAGAGAAGGGGATGAATGGAAGACAACCTTTAAGACTAATGAAGGTCTCTATGAGTGGTTGGTGATGCCATTTGGTCTGTCCAATGCTCCAAGCACTTTCATGCGTCTAATGAATGAGGTATTGAAAGAATTTATTGGCAAATTTGTTGTTGTCTATCTTGATGATATTCTAGTTTTCAGCAGGACAAAAGAAGAACATTTGCAACATTTGGAACATGTGTTGAAGAAGTTGCATGAGGAGAAACTGATGATCAATATGGAGAAGAGTGTCTTCATGAAGGAAGAACTCACATACCTTGGATTTGTGATATCCTAGGGCAATTTAAAAATGGATCCAGAGAAGGTAAAAGCTATTCTATCTTGGCCAGCACCTAAAACAGTAAGTGATGTAAGAAGTTTTCATGGGCTGGCCACTTTTTATAGGAAATTCATAAGAGGATTCAGTCATGTTTGTGCACCCATTCTGGATACCATAAAAGGAGGACATAAATGTAAGTTTGTTTGGAATAGAGCAGCTGATGAGTCTTTTGAGATTCTCAAACAGAAAATAGTAGAGACACCCATTTTGGTTTTGCCTAATTTTAATAAGTTGTTTACTGTGGAATGTGATGCCAGTAACCTTGCCATTGGTACTGTCTTGAGTCAGTAAGGAAGACCTATTGCTTTCTTTAGTGAAAAGATGAATGATGCTAAAAGGAATTATTCCACATATGATCTAGAATTGTATGCAATGGTTCAAGCATTGAAAAAATGGAGACATTATCTCTCTCCCAAGGAATTCATTATTTATACTGACAACCATGCTTTGAGTTTTCTGAATTCATAGGAGAAGCTAAATCACAGGCATATGAAGTGGGTCAAACAACTCCAGGTGTATACTTTCTCCATCAAACATAAGAAGGGACAAGCCAACAAGGTGACAGATGCTCTAAGCAGAAGAGTGTGCACTATACAGGAAATCCAGTTGCAAAGTATGGGAGTGGATTCTCTCAAGAATATGTACCAGGATGATGAGGACTTCAAGGAGATATATGCAGTTTGTTCACAATTTTTAGATTCCTATCATTCCAATTTTTCTAAATTTTTGCTACAGCAGGGGTTACTATTTAAAGGCAACCAGTTGTGTGTGCCTAGGTGTTCCATGAGGGAGAACATCATAAAAGAGAAGCATTGCGGTAGTCTTGGAGGTCATTTTGGACTAGACAAGACGTTGGAACAAGTGAGAAGACTTTACTTCTGGCCTAAGATGCAAACAGATGTCAGGAAATTTGTAGAAACTTTTAGCATTTGTCAGAGGGCAAAAGGAACTTCATCCAATGCAAGTCTCTATCAACCACTTCCAATTCCTCAAAGGCCATGGGAGTGTATTAGTATGGATTTTGTTTTGGGTCTTCCCCAGACTCAAAGAGGTTTCGACAGTGTATTTGTTGTAGTTGATAGATTCAGTAAAATGGCTCATTTTGTGCCATACAAATGTACCAATGATGCTTCACACATCGCTGGTCTATTCTTTAAGGAGATTGTTTGAATTCATGGTTTGCCATTGAATATTATCACTGACAGAGATCCTAAATTTTTGGGACATTTTTGGCACACATTGTGGAAGAAATTGGGCACTCAATTATCTTTCACATCAGCATATCACCCTCAGACAGATGGACAAACTGAGGTGGTGAATAGATCATTGGGTAATCTTTTGAGGTGTTTGACTAAACAGCATGGAGAAGCATGGGATATGATCATCCCACAAGCAGAATTCGTATACAATGACTCTATCAACCAGAGCACAGGAAAGAGCCCTTTTGAAGTTGTATATGGGATTCATCCCAGGGGAATTTTTGAGCTTAGGGATCTCCAGAACATGGAGAAAAGGAGTGCACAAGGAGAAGATTTTGCAGTCAGCATGAAGGATATCCATGATGCTGTAAGGGAAACTATCCAGAAGAACACAGGGAAATATAAAGAGAGAGCTGATCAGAAGAAAAGGGATGGCATATCTAAAGAAGGAAAGACTTCCAAAGGGATATCCCATGAAGCTTCTTATGAAGAAGATAGGTCCATGCAAGATTGTACACAAATTTGGACCTAATGCATATGAAATTGAACTTCCTCTAGGTTTAGCAATATCACCAATTTTTAATGTGTCAGAACTATTTCCATTTAGGGGAGACAATGTTACAGATTCAGATGTGACAGGAGTAGGAGATGTAGAATGGATTTATGATTTTCCACCGAGTTAGCCAGTATAGCTGGAATGTATTTTGGACACCAAAGTTTAGAAGAAGATCAAACATAAAATCTACAAGCAGTATTTGGTCAAATGGCATGGTTTTCCTAATGAAGATGCCGCCTAGATGAGTGAGGAGGACGCCATCAAGCATGGGGTTACTATTTCAGACTTGGTTCCTCAAGGGACTTGAGTTCTTTTCAGCCTCGGGAGTATGGTGCAAGAGCACCTAGTAAATCATGTTTTCTTTTGTAATAAGGTCTATTGACCAATGCATTTTCATTTCAATTTGTGTCTGGGTTCATTTTGTAAGTCCCAAGTGATTTAGGGGACATTTGTCAATTGTAATTGCATAATGCTAAAAATAGCAATAATGCCAAAAATAAGTAGTAGTGTTTCCCAGCCGCTTGGAATTGATCTCCTAGCCACTTGGATTCAGTTTAGTAGTACTCTGGGCGAATCTATAAAAACCAGGGAAATGAACAAGATTAGGTATTAGGGTTTGAGGTTGTAATCAGTCATATGATATTGTGATCAAATGTAATCAGATCGCAGAGAGGAGGTTGAGTGTGATTGAACATTGTTTCAAAGGGAAATAAAGATATTCTATTCCATCATTTTGATTCCTATTCTCTGTAATTGTAAATTTGTTAGTTGTAGATTTCCTTTCCGTTATGTGTTTTCCCATTGTTACAAGATGTCGATTTGAAGCATTCCACTAATAAGATTTCTGTCGAAATCAGTGGAATGGCATCTCGATGTACATATATGTCTTTTCTTGTTTCTGTGTTTGTCGTTTGTGTTTTGTTCGATGGTGGAGAAGATCAGATCGATTGTACTGCACAGTAGACCAACCTAGCATCTTCATGTGCTAGGGTCTGGGTTGGAAGTTAGGTGATTTGGGAATTTGCAGTTTTGCGAAGGCATCATCGGCGAGACATAGCCTTTAGGGGAGCTTTTGAAAGTTACATCGATCAAGGTGTTAGACTGATAGAATGCGTATTGCGAATGCATATAACAAATGTACATTGAGAATGTATGTGCGAATATACATTCTGTCAGATACAACAAGTGACAGGTCGTAACGGTGAGACAGGGTGTAGTAACTGGCCATAGCAAGTCATGTTATGCATATACCACAGTTTGGCATATCAGAGTGTTCATCCATCAGGGAAAGTTAAGGGATCACAGCCAGATAAATAACAAGGTGGCTGACAGGATATGTTTGGCTGATGTGAACATATCGCCAAGATAGAAGTCACACTCTCACCGATACAGTCTATTGATAAGTATTGAAGCTTCCTCTGTGCACTCTGCATCTGATTCTTATCTCCTTCTTGGGTCCTTGAACCTAATATGACTTGTTGTATGTTGTAATCTTTAGAGATCATTGCAGCTTCTTCTTTGTCAACCATTGGAGTTACTATGTGGGCAATCTTGATTCCTTTCTCATTGGTTACTATGTGTGAGAGGGTCCTGGCTCTTTCTCTTTGGAGGTGCCCCTAATACTTGGGTTACAGTGGCCAAATCATCCTCCTCAACATATGTTCTTTTCGTCTTCTCCACTATTTTGTTTAGCTAGATGGGGAGGCCTGACTTAGTAGTAGCATCATGTGGTGGAGAAAGAGCTAGAGGTGGAGATAGTGATCTTGTTGAAGAGGGGTCAGGACTTGTGTTTTCTCTAAATCATCAGACACCCCACCTTCTTCTTCATGTTGCTCAATGGATATGTTTCCAACCAACTCCTCCAAAGTGGGCCCTTGGCTGTCCAGAATCTCTTCAAGCACTTCCTTTGTTTTGTCTTTAGGATCTTCTGCATGTGCTTCTGTTTGCTATCCTTCATTGGAAACTGGCCCCTTGGATGATGGGGCTTTTACTCCCTCTGTGATGTCTTTTACTCCCTCTAGATGTCTTCTTGGCCTTGTATTGTAGCTAGAGGGGTAGTTCATTCCTTCTCTTACCTAGGAGAAGAAGTGCCTTCCCTCTCTTGTTGTTCCTCAACTATTTGACTGGGAGCCACTAGATTATGAGTGCTAGGAGGGGCAGAGAGGGAAAGAGGAGATTAAGAAAGGATTGGAGACTAGGAATGGAAAGTTGTGATGAAATGGGGGTAGTTGGTAGTGGAGCTTGGTGAGGAGGAGATGAAGGTGGTGTAGTAGAAGGAGCCTCAATCCTGACCTTAGTAGCAGTAGTAGTAGAGATGAACATAAGAGGAGGCAAGGTTGATGTTGTGGTGACACCCTTAGAAGTACAGCTAGAGGCCCTTGTAGTAGCTCTCCTGGCCAGGGGCACCACATCGTCTTCTTCTTCTTTTGACTCAACATTAACTGCCATTGCCTTTTATTTCCCTTAAACTACAGTAGGGTCAGTTTGTTCAATAGTTGGAGTAGTAGGTATAGGTGGCTTCGCTACCTCTCATATCCCTTGCTTTGGTATAAGAAGATGCCTTTCCGATGGAGCATAACCCTATTGCCTATGCTGGGTGGGAGGGAGATCAATTCCTGGGAGCATAAGCAAAAGCAAGGGCATGACCTAGAGAGGTAAGAGTAGTTGCTTCAGTACCAGTAATAGATCTAGTAGTGGAATCAGTAGTGGATCCATCTGCAGTACCATCCTAGCTAGGACTGGTAGAAGCCGTAAAGCAAGCATAGGCTATGGTGGTATCTAGAGCTTCATAAGTAGCATCAATAGTAAATCTAATTGTTGATCCAATAGGTTCTATAGATTATGTTGTTTTCACTTTTCTTTCTTTTTCCCTTTCTGCCTAGCTCCCTTAGAGATTTATGCCTCCTTGGCTGGCTTGGGATTAAGCATAGGATATGGTTTCTTCATCCAAGCCTTGGTTCTCTTTAGTACCTCCTTAGCCCTATTGTCCACTGACATGTCTTTAGTTTGATCCCATCTAATTGGGGCTAAGGGGAGGTTATATACCTTTTGGTTCTTATATGAGGGGTCTAATACAACATCATTTTCCTTCATCCCATTGGGAACTTTGGGTAGTCTAGGGTAATCTAGCCTTTTTAGCAGGCAGAGGCTAAGTCTGTAGTAGTCCCTCTTTCTGACCTCATGGTCATCAGTACAATTCTCCCAGTGGTCCTCAATAGCATATTCATGTACATACCAACTTCTTATTAAGGGGATGACCCATCTAATGGGGTCAAATCTACTCCTGTTGTTATTAAAGGAACTCAAAGAGAAGAAGGCCAACTCTGCCTCTGCATTCTTTGCATTTATCATGTTTTGGCAGTTATACTCCCCTATCTTGATTGGAAATTTGACGTTGGACTTGTGCTTGCCAGCAATCAACTTGTATACTTCATAGATCTACCTACATACCTCTAATAGGATGACCTTATCACTAGGATATCTTGGCATCTTGTAGGGGGCCTTATCAAACCCCATGACTCTGATGTATGTGAAGGTTTGAACTAAACATACCAGCTTCCCTAGTTTACTAGCTCTTCTATTGCCTCAAGAGATAGCCTCTTTGCATAGTTATTTTCTAATCCTCTAATCACTGCATAAACTAAGGCATCATTAACAACATAGTAGCTTTTCAAGCTAGTCATCAACTCTAGCTAGGGAAAGTGGTTGTAAACCAAGAATTCTCCCTGTTGGAGGGAGCCCACCTACATTAGTTCTGGGAAACTAGCCTAATAGGCCAACAAATAGACTAGGTAAGAGGTCATGTAGAATTCCTTGGTTTCAGTGACCTCAAAAAGTTTCTCATCAAGATTGTCACTTATAAATGACCCTCAATCAATCCTCTTACCATCTATGATTTTAATGCAGAAGTGGCACATCCATGGATACCACTTGTCGAAAGAAAGAAACCCAAATACTTTTCTCAAGAGGGAAATAAATCTTCTCCCATCTTGTTTGAATTCACTGTATGGCTACACCAGATCCATCTTCAATGGATGTTTCCTTTGTGTAGTAAGGAGATGTTGATTCATGTAACCTGTGGTTGTGGCAATCTTATTGTTGTAGAAGGTCAATGCTAAGTTCTCTAAGATTATGTCATAGTCTGCATATGGGGGTAGACCAAATACCCTATCTATCATGTCAGAAGAAATATCCAATACTATGTTTCCTGCCAGTCCAATCACCTTTTTGCTACTAGCCTTATAGTCTAGGGCACATGCCAATACTAGTTCAGATGCTTCTATAGAAACTAGAAATGTGGCCACCTGAAGTAATCTAGAGTTTTCCATGCACTGTGTTTGAAAAGACTTGTTGTCTTCATTCCTTAGCTACTGCTAGTAGCCCCAAGGGTTTGGGTGTTAGTGTCTCTAATCTTCAGATAAGGGTTATACAACTTGGAGGTAGACATGTATCCCCTGAATTCCAGCTTCTTTTCTACTTTCAAAGGTGGTGGTGGTGCCTCAACCATTTTCCCTACATTCATACACACCACTAATCACTAGTGCTACAATGTTATTCCATAGTTAGCCATCATTGAATCATTATAAACATTATTGAAAATGCCATAAAATAGTGGAAAATACATTATTCTAGCAAAAGTCAGAGATTGGGGATCAACCCTACTGCTTTCATATGCTAAAAGAATGGGAAGAGTAGAAGAGGAAGGCTCGGCGGTGAAACTTTGACAAAGCAGTCTCAAAGGATTATCATCAAAGCATGAGACTGAACTTTGAACTCTGACAAATCCTATATAGTCGGGAGTCAGGAGGCGGGACTCACTCCTTCTATGGTTAAGTAGTGTGTAAGGGAGAAAAAAGGAGGCCTGACACCGAAACCCTGATACTTCATTAAATGATCGAGACAAGGAGTTCGAAAGCTACCTCTAACCAAACAAGAAGCTGTAACAATAAAGCTCTAGTACTTGAGCTCCAATGCCTTACTAAAGAACGAATAGTGGGAGGTGAGAGTGACACCTATCAAAGTAAACAGAAAGGAAACAATGAACTCCTGACGCCCAAACCATGACAAGTCATCAAGTAAATGAAGGCAAAGGCAAGACCAGTAGTAAAAGCCTTAGGCTGCTAAAGAGGAAGGCGAAAGATTGGAAGCTTGATCTTTGTCATTCTGACCATCCAAAAGCATAAAGTAAAAATGGCCTGAAAAAACATGCATGGTAACAAAATGGATTTAATAGCACTAAAAGGAAAAAAACTAAAACCCTTTCATAAAATGCTTAGTAATAACTAAAATGACCCAAAACAACCAGATTTAAGCACAAATCAACTAGTAAAATAACGGTTGTAACCCAAATCTAAAATTAAACCATGCAAAGCAAATAGGGTAAGGAATAAACATAATACCAACCTAAAAAATGCACACAAAGTCAATGAAGGGGTAAAAAAAAATGAAATCCACACTCTAACAACAACACACTTTAATCTAAATCATGAAAATGCAGTAGAAGGTTGAAAAGATCACAATGTGAAAACTAGGTTCACAGAGATCAGAGAGAAAATAGGTTGTAAAAAGCTTGAGTGAAAACAAATGAGCTCAAAATAGTAATAAAAGAGGGTTGTTGTATGCATAGGAGGTTTCCATTAATGCATCACCAAAGGGGAGTTGGAGGGAAATCAATTCCCACACCGCAAACTAGCCAACGGGCAAGCCGAAGGCCAATCTTTGATGCTGCATAGGTGATCTACCAACTCCAAACTATTGTCCTCTAGATCAAGCCATCGAGGAATGCTTCATAGTCATTCAAAGATGACCAACCCTAACATAATTACATCCGTACGAGCTTGACCGGAGCATCGGAGATGGTTTCACTATCTTGCAATCATGACAAACTCCAACATTTTGAAGGGGAATTTTGGCAAATGGAGGACAAAGACAAATCAACAAGTAAAACCATTGGTGCTTCAGATCTCCTCATTCGAGAGAACTGGAAGGCCAAAGTCTGAAAGTCTGACAGTAAAAAAACTAAAAAAAGGCTAAGTATAAATCACAGGGAGTCAAAACCACAAATTACAACCTCTTTTCCTAAGTCATGATAAAGCACCACACTTCACTTAGCAAAACAAAAGAAGGGGGTCCCTATTTTGGTCACAAAATGGGGTGCGTTGTGAGGACCACAATAAAACACACATGGAATACACATGAAGCATTCAAGGAGAATACATAAAGACCACATAGAGAGAATATATGTTCCATCATCATTAGTCTTGAGTTTAAACTTTGTAGGAATAGAAAATCACGTTGAAGAAATTTCATTTACCTTCAAGGTCTTTGGATGTGAGGGTGAGATTTTATATTCACTTGCAAAGGAGGGTGTAAAATATAACGAACCCCAATCATCACCAAAAATGCATTTGAAGGATTGACACTATCTTGACCAATATTGTTGTTAGCAATTAAGAATAGTGGTTTGGTTTTTTATAAAGAACTTAGATCAAATTACTTAGAGGAATTTGATATCTCACTTCCATTTGTAAGCAACTTTCTAGAATTGGATCAACTTTAATTGTATGTAGTTTGTTTTCAAAGATGAAATTTATTGAATGATGAAGGGTACATAGAACTTCCCCATAGCATGAATCCATAGTCTACTAAGAAGAAGATTGTATGAAAGAGAATTAGGCATGTGCCATGGATAAGGGTAGGCAATGTCATAGGACCAACCCAAGAGGTAAGGTAATAGTACCCAATGATTGCCTACTAACATTATTAAAGCTACGAATGTTGAGTTTATCTGGTTTAATGAGAGAGTTATCAACATTGATTTTATGTAACACATTTATGCCACACACATTAAGACCTAATCCACCATCAATCATGGTATGTCTAACTCTCATATTATTGATGAAGACAAATATCATAAGAAGCTCATTTGGGTTTTGAACTTCTATGGGAGGTAATTCATGTAGTTGAAAAGCAATATCTAATTTTTTCACATGCAATCTAACAGAGCTTCTACATCATTTGGGTGAACAACAGGTGTAACAATCACCTTTTGTAAAGCTTCTTAGAGAACTCCATGGTATGTAGGTGGCATTTCTATCAACTCCCATAGAGAGATCTTTGTTGGAGTGCTCAGAGCTTCTCAACAAGATCATAATTTCTACCATTATGAGTAGGAAGACGAGGAGGTGGAGGGAGAATAGGTTGAGAAGGTGGAAGAGAAATGGGCACATGTGGTGCTTGCTTACTTTTCTTGTTATTATGGGTGTTGTATGTGTGAGCAACCACATCATAATCAAATTGATGTGACACACTTTGAACACCTTGATTTCTTTGAGTAATTTGTTTTTCCATATTGAGAAAGAAACCTGAGGGTCGAGGTGGTGTTGGAATACCTCAAACCATAATCACCAGTTTAGATAAAGGAGGAAGATTAGGTGCCTCATGCACAATTATTTGAGGAACATTAATACACTTATTCACTATCCCCTTAGTGGGCGGAATAATTCTATTAATGATGATTGAATTAATATTGTTTTCCTTTTAAGTAATCTCAACATCCAACCCTGATGGTTTTAATGTGAGAGACCACTCTTCATCCACTAATGCTTCATCCTTTGAAGGGAGAGCATTGGAACGAAGGGAGGGTAAAGTGTTGTTAAGAATTTTTTTGATGATGGTATCCTTAGTGATGTCCAAGGGGTTTGAACATGCAACCAAAGGAGAAATATTGAAGGTCTTCGCATCCTTAGTGATATCCAAGGTATGTGAACATTCAACGAAAGGAGGAAGGTCAAGGGTCTTCACATAATTATATCAGAAGATACTTGAACATTCAACCAAAGGAGGAAGATTAATAGGATGGTTCATAGAAACCTCATGTACTATGATAGAAATAGAAGTAGTATGCTCAACATTATCCAATGTTGCTTCTCTAGAAGAGAGACTAAGGAGTATGCCAATAATCTCATCCTCTTGCACCAAAATGTCTTAATTTTTCGGAGAGGAATCCAAAGCATAGGGTGTGTTAGGGTTTCTCCTGAATCAGCAAAGGGTTTACCAGTTCCAATGCACACGCAGATCCAACCAACAAATACAGGAGGTTGCGTGAGCTGCCTCCCCTTCACTTCTGGTTCTGCTGCACCAAGAGGGTATCCCTATAGCTAAAGATTTGACTTTGACTCGCCCAATGACAGAAAGATTTAGCTTTACAATAATAGGCAGAATACTCTAATGTATGGACCAAGATTTGCATGATAAATCTCAAGGTTGGCAGTGTTCTTGGACATATCTCACTAGTTGAGGATGAGAGTATGCAGGGGTCCTATTTCTACTCCTACAACTAACAAGTTGGAATTAAGATATAATTTGTTTTAATTCTTTAGATGCAAGATAGGTGGTTTTGGATTATAACTACTTCACAAGGGTAGACCAGTGCCTATCTCAGGGCAAGGAGTCAACTAGACATATACAAGTGAATGATTTGCATTGGAATTCAAGTTTCAAGGGGTTAGGATTGGTATTTTCCTTACAAACACCACCCAAGACTGAGTATTTAGCTGCCTCTACTTACACATATCCCAACTGACATACATTCTTCTTCATACTTAACCTAAAATAGTTTAATCCACTCCTTGAATGGAAGTCAAAAGATCAAGCATACAATATAGAAAGTCTATATTCTAGAATCTGAGGAACCCTTAGCAACCAAATTCAGAAGAAGCCATGCATACAATAATGGAGAGAAGCAGCTAAACACATGCAACAATGCATTTTTCATATAAAACAATGATGCAGAGGCATCCACACTATAACCTTCGCATATAGCATGAATGTCTGCAGACCAACCTCATCATCATCATCTTCACCATCATCATCATATTCCGCTTTATACTGTCAGCATCATCATGTTTCCTAAAACCAACAGCATCATCATATTTCGGACACTCGCAATTGTCCTCCTGCCGACTACTATTCACCTCCTCCGCTTTCCTCCTAACATCATCATCATGATGTTCAGCGGGCGCAAACATCCTCCGGTTGCACTGTTCATCGGGCACCGAACTCCATCGTCATCATCATGACCTTCAACACTGTCTTCGTCAGCAGGATATCCAAATATCCGGTTGCTCAAATATCCTGATGACGATCAGTTCAGCACCTTCCCTTCGATGCTCCGCTAGCCGATGATCCAAACAACAGCATCATGATATAACTTATCCGGTTCTCTTCGAAACCTCCTGATGATGCTAATACACTTTCTGCCGATGCCGATACTTAACCACTTAACAACGGCAGGACAACTCGCACAGGGGGGATATCTCAATATCCTGATGACGATGACGTCATATCCTGATGACGATGACGTCACCCAATATCCTGATGACCTCTTCAACACTTAGTCAAAAAAAACTCAACTTTCACTCCCGCATCTACTCACGATACGCGGATGATTGGCACTCCCGATATGATGATCCTGATGCCGATACATGCACTTAGTCTATGTCCGACCTAAACATCCTGATGCACTCGCAACATGAAAACTTCAACAGTTTCATGACCCGATCTTCTTCTACCTGATGCCGATGCACTCCACCTCGGCTCCTCCAGATGATGATCACCCCGACGAACCCGCACTTCATGCGCTCAACTGCATCATGTTCATCTTCACTTATCCGGATGACGATGTCCAAACCCGACTGCAGGATATTCACCTAGATATCCTGATGATGCCGTCTTGACCAGTTTCTTCACTTAGCGAAATTTCACTTCGCCGATCCTCCAGGGATGACCCGATCCAACCTCAGGGTGATCTTCCAACTCAATCAGCTCAACTTGACCTAGCACATGAGGATGCTAGGCTTCTCAGCATCTGTCGACCGCGATCCTGCACACCTGCATGCAAACGGAAAACAAACTACTACCTACCCTACTGTACATTACCATTCCACCGATCAGATGAGTCAACCGGTGGAATGGATCAGTGAATCCATGAAGTCTCTCAAACCAGTAAATCAATCAAGTAATGGAATGCAACCAGAGCAAGAACACAAACAGGATCACTTTATTGATTTCAAAGATGCAATACAATATGATCAACCTCTCTCTCTCAGGCTCACTCTCTGCAACTAGCTCGATCGATGATATCTGTCTGTATCATATCAAACGATCTCATGCTTATAAAGACTTTCCTACGAGTACTACTGACCCGACTCCAAGCGGCTGGGAACTCTCCAAGCGGCTGGGAGATCCCACCGAACATACATCATGACAGCTGTTATAACTAACTAGCTAAAAATAGAAAAAGCCCGGTCAGCATGATCTTATCATGATAAGCTTGACCTTATTACATGCAACTGGTCTTAACAGACCCTCTTGGAAACATAAACAGGACCTAAACTACTAACTGCCTTATCCAGACCAGCTGTCAGGTAGGTGCTCCTGCACCATACTCCCCAAAAGAAAAGAACTCATGCTATATCATGAGTTTAGTATGTGGAAGTCTGCCACCTTTACCCTTTGCCTTGTCAATAGTCTGACCTGCTCCAGCTTTGTCTGCTGCTGTCTCTTGGCTGCTCCAAGACTTCTGAACTGTAACTTGCTTTCTGGCAAGTAAATCCTCATGCCTGTTGATGTAGGCCTTTTTCTCACATACCCTGTGTTTGTCAGGTTGCCTGACCAGAACCTCTGTCTGAACTGCCTCTTGAACTTCTGAAATGTTCAACTCTATCTTCCTGTCAATCTTTATAGGACAAGCAATAGTCCCAACTATGACAACATCCTTGTCATTCTTCTGAACTGGTTGCTGTTTACACCCCTGTTTCTGCATCTGCTGCTGACCTCTGTCAGTAACAACTTCTTTCTCTGCAGTGTCCTGAACTGCCTTTATGCCTATTCCTCTAGGCATCTGCACATACTCCTTCTTTCCCATTAAAATGATTTGGGCTGCCTTCTGTACTCCAGCTTTTGCCTGTAATGGCATCAACTTAATAGTCTTCCCATCCTTCTTGATGGTGTAGGTATTAGCATACCCATCATACAGTACCCTCCTGTCAAATTGCCATGGTCTACCTAGCAGTAGGTGACAACATTCCATAGGCAATATGTCACACAAAATTCTATCATGATATGGTCCAATCTGGAAATCCACATATGCCTGTTCAGAGACAAAAAGTGATTGCCTATCACTCACCCAAGATGCCTTGTAAGGGTGTGGATGTGGAATCCTTTCCAACTTCAGTTTATCCACCATTTCCTGAGATACCATGTTGTCTGTTGAACCAGTATCAATGACAACCTTACATACTTTACCTTTACTCTTGCATGTGGTCTTGAAAAGAGCTCTTCTTTGCATCATATCCTTTGATGCCTGCAAACTAATTCTCCTTAACATCAATGATTCTCCACTCTCTGGATATCCATAATTCTCAGGACCTTTGTTTGAACTCTGTGCACTTTCTTCTACTTTCTCTTCTTGTACCAATTGTACTCTCTTGTCACTAGTTCTATCATTTCTGGATGATGAACCTTTGTTTTCTAGACATTTGAAAGATGGATGACCAAACTCTCCACAGGTGTAACATTTTCCTGAAAATGTAGTAGAACCTCTACCACCTCCAAATCTTCCTCTATTGCCTTTCCATCCACCTCTGAAATCAGACTGTCCTTGTCCTTTACCAGTGTCTTCTTGACCCTCATTTGTCTGCTTTTGTGCAGGGGCTGTTCCTCTTCCCCTATTGTTTCCTCTTCCTCTCATGGACTTATCATGTCCTCTATTCATCTTTTCTTCAATCCTGATTGCCATTTGATAACAATCCTCCACATTCTTAGGGTTAGCTAACACTAACTCATCCTGTATGTTAAATCTCAAACCAGCCAAGTACCTAGCCACCTTTTCTACTTCATTCTCATGATGACCAGATCTCATACTCAGCAGATAAAATTCCTCAGTATATGCTTTCACATCCCTGTCTTTCTGCTTTAAAAATTGCAGCTTCTTAAACATCTGGATTTCATAATCCCTTGGCAAGAATTTACCCTTTATCCTTGCTACCATCTTATCCCAAGAAGTGATCTTAGACTTCCCTTGTTTCCTTCTCTCAGATTGTACATAATCCCACCATACCAAAGCATGACCTCCTAACTTGGTCTTTGCAATCTTCACCTTCTGATCCTCAGCAACCTCTTCACATTCAAAGTGATTATCAAGTGCAGCAATCCAATCTAACAACTCATCTTCATTCAAGCTTCCAGTATATTTGGAAACATCAACCTTTACCTTAGGTTTTTCACTCTGCACTGCCTTTAACAGTTTTGCCAATCTCTGGTCTTCAGCATCCAGATCTTCAGCTACCTCTTCATACTCTTCAACAGTATCTACATCTTCTTCAGACTCACTGTCTTCCACTTCCCTCTTTTTGTTCTTTTCCAGGGCTGTCAGCCTGGCTTGAAGTGCTTCAGCAAGCTCCTTCATCTTCCTCATCTCTCTAGCATGTTTCTCCTTCATCTCCTGCAGTTCCCTTGCAGTACCATTACCTTTAGGAGGCATTTTGTCAACCTCTCAATCAACACACAACACAATCAACTCTACCTCTGCCCTTTCGATGACAGAATCAACACACAACAGCCCAGACCTTTTACTGAGCTCTGATACCACTATGATGCAGAGGCATCCACACTATAACCTTCGCATATAGCATGAATGTCTGCAGACCAACCTCATCATCATCATCTTCACCATCATCATCATATTCCGCTTTATACTGTCAGCATCATCATGTTTCCTAAAACCAACAGCATCATCATATTTCGGACACTCGCAATTGTCCTCCTGCCGACTACTATTCACCTCCTCCGCTTTCCTCCTAACATCATCATCATGATGTTCAGCGGGCGCAAACATCCTCCGGTTGCACTGTTCATCGGGCACCGAACTCCATCGTCATCATCATGACCTTCAACACTGTCTTCGTCAGCAGGATATCCAAATATCCGGTTGCTCAAATATCCTGATGACGATCAGTTCAGCACCTTCCCTTCGATGCTCCGCTAGCCGACGATCCAAACAACAGCATCATGATATAACTTATCCGGTTCTCTTCGAAACCTCCTGATGATGCTAATACACTTTCTGCCGATGCCGATACTTAACCACTTAACAACGGCAGGACAACTCGCACAGGGGGGATATCTCAATATCCTGATGACGATGACGTCATATCCTGATGACGATGATGTCACCCAATATCCTGATGACCTCTTCAACACTTAGTCAAAAAAAACTCAACTTTCACTCCCGCATCTACTCGCGATACGCGGATGATTGGCACTCCCGATATGATGATCCTGATGCCGATACATGCACTTAGTCTATGTCCGACCTAAACATCCTGATGCACTCGCAACATGAAAACTTCAACAGTTTCATGACCCGATCTTCTTCTACCTGATGCCGATGCACTCCACCTCGGCTCCTCCAGATGATGATCACCCCGACGAACCCGCACTTCATGCGCTCAACTGCATCATGTTCATCTTCACTTATCCGGATGACGATGTCCAAACCCGACTGCAGGATATTCACCTAGATATCCTGATGATGCCGTCTTGACCAGTTTCTTCACTTAGCGAAATTTCACTTCGCCGATCCTCCAGGGATGACCCGATCCAACCTCAGGGTGATCTTCCAACTCAATCAGCTCAACTTGACCTAGCACATGAGGATGCTAGGCTTCTCAGCATCTGTCGACCGCGATCCTGCACACCTGCATGCAAACGGAAAACAAACTACTACCTACCCTACTGTACATTACCATTCCACCGATCAGATGAGTCAACCGGTGGAATGGATCAGTGAATCCATGAAGTCTCTCAAACCAGTAAATCAATCAAGTAATGGAATGCAACCAGAGCAAGAACACAAACAGGATCACTTTATTGATTTCAAAGATGCAATACAATATGATCAACCTCTCTCTCTCAGGCTCACTCTCTGCAACTAGCTCGATCGATGATATCTGTCTGTATCATATCAAACGATCTCATGCTTATAAAGACTTTCCTACGAGTACTACTGACCCGACTCCAAGCGGCTGGGAACTCTCCAAGCGGCTGGGAGATCCCACCGAACATACATCATGACAGCTGTTATAACTAACTAGCTAAAAATAGAAAAAGCCCGGTCAGCATGATCTTATCATGATAAGCTTGACCTTATTACATGCAACTGGTCTTAACAGACCCTCTTGGAAACATAAACAGGACCTAAACTACTAACTGCCTTATCCAGACCAGCTGTCAGGTAGGTGCTCCTGCACCAAACAATACTAAAACTGAACATATGTGCAACCTGCATTTAAAATGCAACTCATAAACTCCAACAGAGACAGAACAACCAAGAAATGCTCTATTTTTCATTATTCCTCCCTAAAATTATCCAAGTCTTCAACAACCAGAAATGAGTAACACAGTTCTCTCATATAGCAAGAATGTGTACTAAGCAATCAAGTACAAGGTCATTTCAAAAATGCTAGATACACTGCACCATGAGAATTGGCACTTAAAATATTTAATGCGGCAAAGAGAAACAGAGGAAAGAGTGGTTGAAATCAGGATATGCACCGCCGCCTAGAGATTTTTTTTCATTGAACATGGTAGCTGGTTTGTCACTCAAGATCCATACCTCTATAATCTTGCCATAAATGGCCAACCTACTCGCAGGGTGCAACAACTGCATGCTCTGGAACTTTTCCCACTCGAAATGATGCAACAAACACATACAAATCTCCACCCTTTGAAAATTTAAAACATGGCCATCGATTTCCTCCTTATCGCCAAGATCTGCGGCCTCAAATCATGTTGAAAAGTCACTAGCCAATGAGATTACACCACGTAGGTGCCCTTCTTCCATCGCTAACTTTTCTATCTTCTATTTTGCCCCTTTTCACCCATTTTGCCTTTTCCAGTTGATGCTCGTTCAAATCCTTGTATATGCAACTGCACATACATACAACCTAAACACATACAAGGTGCGGACCCTAATTTTTTATGAATCAATTTGAAATTGCATTTGGGTCTGACTTGTATCTTCATTCTTTGTATATAGCTTTGTATATTGCACATGAAACATGCAATATACAACCTCTGGATCTCAAAACTGTATAAAACAATTTGAAATTTTAATCAGGTTTGGGCATTGTATGTTTTACCTTTGTATAACTCCTTGTATATCGCATTGTACAAATGCAATATACATACAATGTGGATTCCAGCATACTTATGAGGCAGATTTGAATAACTTTGAAATCTGGCACATGTATCTTTCTCCTTGCATCTTTCATTGTATATCGCATGTACAATGCGAATCATACATTCCATGGATGCCAACCTGCAATCCACCAAAACACACTTTCCTTTTGCGTCTGAGTTGTATGTGCGCTATGTATTCTTGCATTCTATATAGCACATACAATCAGGATGTACAACTGTGCGGGCTTGCCATGCTTTTGAACATTGTTGACTTTGACCATACCCGCTTGTATATTTCCTTGTATCTCTTCATTGTATGTCCGAATGTACATTGGGAACAAACAATCCCAATATACAACCCATGGACTTCACCTATTTTACCAATGCAATTAACCTTCTGTTCACACCCACTTTGTACCTTCCCACTTGTATGTCGACTTGTAGAATGCACGCATGCAATACACAAACAGAACCGCATACATGTCTCTTTGCACATCGGCTTTACATATTTCCTTTGTATGTTTGATTGCATGTGCAAACATACAATTGCCCTTGTATGCAGTTGGTAGGACCCAGGCATTGTATATGACCTTTGCACATTGTCTTGTATGTTTGAACATACAAACTCACTTGCACATACCTGCGGACCAGACCACCATTTTAGCCCGATTTGAAACTTCTTTGAGATCCACATTATATTTTGCCCGTTGTATATCAAATATACAACACAACATACAAACCTTTTGATACAACTGCAGAATCTATGCTGGAATATGCGATATACAATGACCCTTGTATGCCCAGAATTGCACATACAAGCCTGATATGCATACAAAGATGCATGCAACTATTTTTTTTTACCATTTCTTTAAGGCTGATTAAACATTTCTTCGGGCCTGTCAATGTACAACTACACTTGCACATTTAAATGTACATACAAGCAGCCACGTATATACAAAGATACATGCATGAAAAAGTGAAGGCCGCTATACTTAGAATTTTTTGGATTCTTATGAAAGATGCCTGCGAATTTAAATGCTTGAAATCTGAATGTTTATGCAGGCACCAACAATGGCTCTATTTGGGAATGCATGCCTCTTGCAGGCATGATGAGAACCGTAGATCTTTGGGATGTAGACCAGTCCCTTATCCATTGGGCAATAGAGTCAAACACTGCACCAACCTGCATCACAAATCACACTTTTTAAAAATTTACTTGGTGGCCCAGGGCCACTAAAAAGGAAAAACCAGAATCTCCCTTTGTCAAATATCCTATTTTCTTTTGATTTCTTCAAATGAAGCTGAAAAACACTTGGCTGTCTGTAGCACCCTACTTTGTAATTATTTGTGCTGCTACCCATTTCTTTTTCTTTAACAAATCTACAGCTAGCTTCATCAGCATACATTATCATCAGTTGTAGAATGCCATCATCACATGAGTCACTGATGTTGCTTAGAAAAATAACAGACTCACATGAAACAAATGAATGCACATCAGACTTTTGCCCTTCTACAAAAAATAAGAGCTCCTCTATATCAAACATGCAACATTCAGGCACAAGCAACATCTCATAATCATATTCATTTTTATAAACATTCAGATATCCCTCATCATTGTGCTCAACAATTTTATCATTAAGGTCCACCTAGAATGCCTCAAGAGAAGGCATAAAGAGCTCAGAGTGCAACTCTTCATCAAAAGATTCATAGTCACCCCTGCAACCAACATTATCCCCAACTGTATGAGTAGACACATCTGCAACTTGTCCATTCACATCTGAATAGTGACCCTGTTTTTCCTCTTTACCAATCCACAAATAATCAAACGCAAAATTTTCAACCTCTGCATTGTAGAGGTGGTCATAATCTTCAAGGAAGCACTCATACTCAGCATCCATATATATTTCATTATCTGAAAGGTTAACATATGTGTCTGAATGCTGACAGTCATCAACACATTCACTCTTGTCCCTTGAATCTGTATTTTCTATATTCAAAGTGAAGCTCTGCATATCCACCTCCTATAGATAATCAGGAATAACTCGGATATGCATATTATTGCAAGACACAACTTCATGTATATCTTTCATTTCATCATTTGAAGGGCATTTTGCATTTGCAGACTTCTCTGCTAGAGGCTGAGAATAATTTCTATCTTCACCATTACAAGATATGCCTACATTTTCTACAACATCTTCTTCATGTTTATGCATCACATCATGACTGCACCCATTGTTCTGAAATGTATTCCCCTTCGCAAAATCATCTCTCAATGAACACACTGGGAAAGCTAAAATATATTCACTTTGAAAACTATTTTGAAGGCTTGCAGTCATGAAACCTATTGGTATTCCATATTTTTGATTATTTTCAATATCCGTAGCAAATCTGTAGGCCTGGTGAAGTGTAGCTGGTTCTTTATCTCTCAATAAATAACTCATTTCTTCATCAAATGCAGCCAAATAAATTACCAAGCACAATGCATCATTTGGTCTCATATATTAATAAATCTAAGATTAAAGGTTGGAACCAGTTCCTCATCTTCCTTTTGGATATTCATGAAATGTATGATCAATGAGGCCAAATCAAATCTTTCACCAAACTACTCTAGGAATGCAACTTCTAAATCTACCCATAAAGAAACTGAACACACAGGCAGGTCTGAAAACCAGACCCTAGCATCATCCTCTAATGACTGAACAAAAAGTCTGATTACTACATCTTCAGCCTCTACTTAAAAGTCATCTATCAAATTACAAAAAAAATTTAGATGTTTGTTTGCAGACTCAGAATTTGATCCACTATATTTCGGCAAACACTTTCTAATCTTATTGGGAATAACATTTGGGTAACCATTTATTCCTTTGAAAATCAAAGCTTTATACCTTTCAATAAAAAATGGTCTTCTTTGAGAGCACAACCAGGTTTGCTACTCTAAACTCATCATTTTGAATGAAAATATGGAATACCTGGAAATATGTTGCAGCTTTGGATAGGTTCAATCAACAGAGTCGCCACCTCTCATAGAGAGGACAGAACATCAACAATGCACTTTTGTTTTTTGGATTCATCACACCAGCAGAGCACCACATGGTTCTTTGGTATTGCTGCAACAACTTCACTGGAAACTAGATTTTCCAGCCTTTAAAATATTCAACTCTTTTCCCCAGCGGAGTCACCATCTTTGTTGGAGTTCCGAATTGGCAGAGGGTTTGCTAGTTCCAATGTGCAGGTAGATTTGGCCAATAAATACAGGAGGTTGCGTGAGTTGCCTCCCCTTCACTTCTGGTTCTGCCACACCAAGGGGGTATCCCTATAGCTAAAGATTTGACTTTGACTCCCCCAATGACAGAAAGATTTAGCTTTACAATAACATGCAGAATACTCTCATGTATGGACCGAGATTTGCATGATAAATCTCAAGGTTGGCAGTGTTCTTGGACATATCTAACTGGATGAGGATGAGAGTATGCAGGGGTCCTATTTCTACTCCTACAACTAACAGGTTGGAATTAAGAAATAATTTTTTTTAATTGTTTGGATGCAAGACAAGGGGTTTTGGATCATAACTACTTCACAAGGGTAGACCGGTGCCTATCTCAGGGCAAGGAGTCAACTAGACATATACAAGTGAATGATTTGCATTGGCATTCAAGTTTCAAGGGGTTAGGATTGGTATTTGCCTTACAAACACCACCCAAGACTGATTATTTAGCTACCTCTACTTACACATATCCCAGCGGACATACATTCTTCTTCATACTTAACCTAAAACAATTTAATCCCCTCCTTGAATGGAAGTCAAAAGATCAAGCATATAATATAGAAAGTCTATATTCTAGAATCTAAGGAACCCTTAGCAACCAGATTCAGAAGAAGCCATGCATACAGCAATGGAGACAAGCAGCTAAACACATGCAACAATGCATTTTCATATAAAACAACACTAAAACTAAAGATATGTGCAACCTGCATTCAAAATGCAACTCATAAACTCCAACAGAGACACAACAACCAAGAAATGCTCTATTTTTTGTTATTCCTCCCTAAAATTATCCAAGTCTTCAACAACCAGAAATGAGTAACATAGTTCTCTCATATAGCAAGAACGTGTACTCAGCAATCAAGTATAAGGTCATTTCAAAAATGCCAGATACACTGCACCATGATAATTGGCACTCATAATATTCAATGTGGCCAAGAGAAATAGAGGAAAGAGTGGTTGAAATCAGGATATGCACCTCTGCTTGGAGATTTGTTTTCATTGAACATGGTAGCTGGTCTGTCACTTAAGATCCATACCTCTGTAATCTTGCCATAAATGGCCAACCTACTCGCGGGGTGCAACAACTGCGTGCTCTAGAACTTTTCCCGCTCGAAATGATGCAGCGAACATATACAAATCTCCATCCTTTGAAAATTTGAACCATGGCCGTCGATTTTCTCCTTATCACCAAGATCTGAGGCCTCAAATCATGTTGAAAAGTCACCGGCCAATGAGATTGCTCCACGTAGGCACCCTTTTTCCATCGTTGACTTTTCCCTCTTCTATTTTACCCCTTTTCATCCTTTTGCCTTTTCCACTTGATGCTCGTTCAAATCCTTGTATATGAAACTACACATACAAGGCGCGGACCCCAAATTTTTATGAATCAATTTGAAATCGCATTTGGGTCCAGCTTGTATCTTCATTCTTTGTATATCACTTTGTTTATTGCACATGCAACATGCAATATACAACCTTTGGATCTCAAAACTGTATAAAACAATTTGAAATTTCAATCAGGTCCGGGCATTGTATGTTTTACCTTTGTATAACTCCTTGTATATCGCATTGTACAAATGCAATATACATACAATGTGGATTCCAGCACACTTATGAGGTAGATTTGAATAACTTTGAAATCTGGCACATGTATCTTTCTTCTTGCATCTTTCATTGTATATCAGATGTACAATGCGAATCATACATCCCGCGGATGCCAACCTACAATCTGCCAAAACACACTTTACTTTCGTGTCTAAGTTGTATGTGCGCTATGTATTCTTGCATTGTATATAGCACATACAATCGAGACATACAACTGTGCGGGCCTGCCATGCTTTTGAACATTGTTGACTTTGACCATACCTGCTTGTATATTTCCTTGTATCTCTTCATTGAATGTTCGAATGTACATTGGGAACATACAATCCCAATATACAACCTACGGACTTCACCTATTTTACCAATGCAATTAACCTTCTATTCGCACCCACTTTGTACCTGCCCACTTGTATGTCGACTTGTATAATGCACGCATGCAATACACAAATAGAACCACATACATGTCTCTTTGCACATTGGCTTTGCATATTTCTTTTGTATGTTCAATTGCATGTGGAAACATATAATCGCCCTTGTATGCAATTGGTGGGCCTGAGGTTTTGTATATGACCTTTGCACATTGTCTTGTATGTTTGAACATACAAACTCACTTGCACATACCTGTGGACCCAACCATCATTTTAGCCCGATTTGAAACTTCTTTGAGATTCGTATTGTATCTTGCCCATTGTATATCAAATATACAACACAACATACAAACCTTTTGATACAACTACAGAATTTGCACTGGAATATGCGATATACAATGACCCTTTTATGCCCGAAATTGTACATACAAGCCTGATATGCATACAAAGATGCATGCAACCATTTTTTTTTTTACCATTTCTTTAAGGCCGATTACGCATTTCTTTAGGCTCGTCAATGTACAACTACACTTGCACATTTAAATGTACATACAAGCGGCCATGTATATACAAAGATACATGCATGAAAAAGTGAAGGCCGCTATACTTAGAATTTTTTGGATTCTTATGAAAGATGCCTGCGAATTTAAATGCTTGAAATCTGAATGTTTATGCAGGCACCAATAGTGGCTCTATCTAGGGACGCATGCCTCTTGCAGGCATGGCAAGAACCATAGATCTCTAGTATATAGACTAGTCCCTTATCCATTGGGCAATAGAGTCAAACACTACACCAACCTGCATCAATAATCACACTTTTTTAAAATTTACTTGATGGCCTAGGGCCACCAAAAAGGAAAAACCAGAATCTCCCTTTGTCAAATATCTTGTTTTCTTTTAATTTCTTCAAATGAAGTTGAAAAACACTTGGCTGTCTATAGCACCCTACTTTGTAATTATTTGTGTTGCTACCCATTTCTTTTTCTTTAACAAATCAACAACTAGCTTCATCAGCATACATTATCATCAGTTGTAGAATGTCATCATCACATGAGTCACTAATGTTGCATGGAAAAATAATAGACTCACATGAAACAAATGAATCCACATTAGAATTTTGCCCTTCTACCAAAAATAAGAGCTCCTCTGTATCAAACATGCAATATTTAGGCACAAGCAACATCTCATAATCATATTCATTTTTATAAACATTCAGATATCCCTCATCATTGTGTTCAACAATTTTATCATTAAGGTCCACCTAGAATGCCTCAATAGAAGGCATAAAGAGCTCAGAGTGCAGCTCTTCATCAAAAGCTTCATAGTCACCCCTGCAACCAACATTATCCCCAACTGTATGAGCACACACATCTACAACTTGTCCATTCACATGTGAATAGTGACCTTATTTTTCCTCTTCACTAATGCACTAATAATCAAAAGAAAATTTTTCAACCTCTCCATTGTAGAGGTGGTCATAATCCTCAAGGAAGCACTCATACTCAGCATCCATATATATTTCATTATTTGAAAGGCTAACATATGAGTTTGAATGCTGACAGTCATCAACACATTCACTCTTGTCCCTTGAATCTACATTTTCTGTATTCAGAGTGAAGCTTTGCATATCCACCTCCTATAGATAATCAGGAATAACTGGGATATACATATTATTGCAAGACACAACTTCATGTATATCTTTCATTTCATCATTTGAAGGGCATTTTGCATCTACAGACTTCTCTTCTAGAGGCTGAGAACAATTTCTATCTTCACCATTACAAGATATGGCTACATTTTCTACAACATCTTCATGTTTATACATCACATCATGATTGCACCCATTGTTTTGAAATGTATTCCCCTTTGCAAAATATATTCACTTTGAAAACTATTTTGAAGGCTTGCAATCATGAAACCTACTGGCATTCCATATTTCTGATTATTTTCAATATCCGTAGAAAATTTGTAGGCTTGGTGAAGTGTAGCTGGTTCTTTATCTCTCAATAAATAACTCATTTCTTCATCAAATGTAGCCAAATAAATTGCCAAGCACAATGCATCATTTGGTCTCATATATTTAGGAATCTGCTTGAGCAAATTAATAAATCTAAGATTAAAGGTTGGAACCAGTTCCTCATCTTCCTTTTGGATATTCATGAAATATATGATCAATGAGGCCAAATCAAATCTTTCACCAAACTGCTCTAGGAATGCAACTTCTAAACCTACCCATGAAGAAACTGAACACACAGGTAGGTCTGAAAACCAGACCCTAGCATCATCCTCTAATGACTGAACAAAAAGTCTCATTACTACATCTTCAGCCTCTACTTCAAATTCATCTATCAAATTACAAAAAAATTGTAGATGTTTGTTTGCAAACTCAAAATTTGATCCACTATATTTCAGCAAACACTTTCTAATCTTATTGGGAATAACATTTGGGTAACCATTTATTCCTTTGAAAATCAAAGCTTTATACCTTTCAATAAAAAATGGTCTTCTTTGAGAGCACAACCAGGTTTGCTACTCTAAACTCATCATTTTGAATGAAAATATGGAATACCTGGAATTATGTTGCAGCTTTGGATAGGTTCAATCAATAGAGTCTCCACCTCTCATAGAGAGGACAGAACATCAGCAAGGCACTTTTGTTTTCTAGATTCATCACGCCAGAAGAGCACCACATGGTTCTTTGGTATTGCTGCAACAACTTCACTATAAACTAGATTTTCTAGCCTTTAAATTATTCAACTCTTTTCCCCAGCAGAGTCACCATCTTTGTTGGAGTTTCAGATCGGTAGAGGGTTTGCCAGTTCTAATGCATAGGTAGATCCAGCCAACAAATACAAGAGGCTACGTGAGCTGCCTCCCCTTCACTTCTGGTTCTGCCTTACCAAGGGGGGTATCCCTATAGCTAAAGATTTGACTTTGACCTGCCCAATGACAGAAAGATTTAGCTTTACAATAACAGGCATAATACTCTCATGTATGGACCAAGATTTGCATAATAAATCTCAAGGTTGGCAGTGTTCTTGGACATATCTAACTGGTTGAGGATGAGAGTATGCAGGGGTCCTATTTCTACTCCTACAACTAACAGGTTGGAATTAAGAAATAATTTGTTTTAATTCTTTAGATGCAAGACAGGGGGTTTTGGATCATAACTACTTCACAAGGGCAGACCGCTGCCTATCTCAGGGCAAGGAGTCAACTAGACATATACAAGTGAATGATTTGCACTGGCATTCATGTTTCAAGGGGTTAGGATTGGTATTTGCCTTACAAACACCACCCAAGATTGAGTATTTAGCTGCCTCTACTTACACATATCTTAGTTGACATACATTCTTCTTCATACTTAACCTAAAACAGTTTAATCCACTCCTTGAATGGAAGTCAAAAGATCAAGCATACAATACAGAAAGTCTATATTCTAGAATCTAAGGAACCCTTAGCAACCAGATTCAGAAGAAGCCATGCATACAACAATGGAGAGAAGCAGCTAAACACATGCAACAATGCATTTTTCATATAAAACAACACTAAAACTGAACATATGTGCAACCTGCATTCAATTTGCAACTCATAACTCCAATAGACACAGAACAACCAAGAAATGCTCTATTTTTTGTTATTCCTCCATAAAATTGCCCAAGTCTTCAACAACCAGAAATGAGTAACACAGTTCTCTCATATAGCAAGAATGTGTACTCAACAATCAAGTACAAGGTCATTTCAAAAATGCCAGATACACTGCACCATGAGAATTGGTGCTCAAAATATTCAATGTGGCCAAGAGAAATAGAGGAAAGAGTGGTTGAAATTGGGATATGCACCGCTGCCTAGAGATTTTTTTTCATTGAACATGGTAGCTGGTCTGTCACTCAAGATCCATACCTCTGTAATCTTGCCATAAATGGCCAACCTACCCACGGGGTGCAACAACTGCGTGCTCTGGAACTTTTCCCGCTCGAAATGATGCAGCGAACACATACAAATCTCCACCCTTTGAAAATTTGAACCATGGTCATCAATTTCCTCATCGCCAAGATTTTGCGGCCTCAAATCATGTTGAAAATTTGCTAGCCAATGAGATTGCACCACGTAGGTGCCAATTTTCCATCGCTAACTCTTCCCTGTTCTATTTTGCCCCTTTTCACCCATTTTGCCTTTTCCGCTTGATGCACGTTCAAATCCTTGTATATGCAACTGCACATACATACAACCGCAACACATACAAGGCGTGGACCCCAAATTTTTATGAATCAATTTGAAATTGCATTTGGGTCCAACTTGTATCTTCATTCTTTGTATATTGCCTTGTATATTGCACATGCAACATGCAATATACAACCTCCGGATCTCAAAACTGTATAAAACAATTTGAAATTTCAATCGGGTCCGGGCATTGTATGTTTTACCTTTGTATAACTCCTTGTATATCGCATTGTACAAATGCAATATACATACAATGTGGATTCCAGCACACTTATGAGGCAGATTTGAATAACTTTGAAATTCGACACATGTATCTTTCTCCTTGCAGCTTTCATTGTATATTGCATGTACAATGCGAATCATACATCCTACGGATGCCAACCTGCAATCCGCCAAAAGACACTTTCCTTTTGCATCCGAGTTGTATGTACACTATGTATTCCTGCATTGTATATAACACATACAATCAGGACATACAACTGCGCGAGCCCGCCATGCTTTTGAACATTGTTGACTTTGACCATACTCGCTTGTAGATTTCCTTATATCTCTTCATTGTATGTCCGAATGTACATTGGGAACATACAATCCCAATATACAACCCATGGACTTCACTTTTTTTACCAATGCAATTAACCTTCTATTCGCACCCACTTTGTACCTGCCCACTTGTATGTTGACTTGTATAATGCACACATGCAATACACAAATAGAACCGCATACATGTCTCTTTGCACATCGGCTTTGCATATTTCCTTTGTATGTTTGATTGCATATGCAAACATACAATCGCCCTTGTATGCAATTGGTGGGCCCCAGGCTTTGTATATGACCTTTGCACATTGTCTTGTATGTTCGAACATACAAACTCACTTGCAGATACCTGCGGACCTGACCACCATTTTATCCCAATTTGAAACTTCTTTGAGATCCACATTGTATCTTGCCTGTTGTATATCAAATATACAACACAACATACAAACCTTTTGATACAACTGCAGAATCTGTACTAGAATATGTGATATACAATGACCCTTGTATGCCCGGAATTGCACATACAAGCTTGATATGCATACAAAGACGCATGCAACTATTTTTTTTTACCATTTCTTAAGGCCGATTAAGCATTTCTTCGGGCCCGTCAATGTACAACTACACTTGCACATTTAAATGTACATACAAGCGGCCATGTATATACAAAGATACATGCATAAAAAATTGAAGGCCGCTATACTTAGAATTTTTTGGATTATTATGAAAGATGCCTACAAATTTAAATGCTTGAAATCTGAATGTTTATGCAGGAACCAACAGGGTGAATTAGGCAAAGCTAAGTCACCATCACATGCCTTAGAGATTATTTCAATTGTATCATCATGAATTGTAGTAGAAGCAGAAGAAGATCTATCGTCATCATCTTTCTCATGACAATTCATGGAGATGATTTTAGTAAGATCATCTAATGTCAAAGGGTATATACCCATGAGAATCATGAAACTAGCATAATCAGATGTATAATAAAGAATCTCATATATAGAACATATAGCCCCATCAATATCATACATGGATGCCATGTTATCTAAAATGTGAGGATGCATATTAATGAATTTAAAAAGTTTTCAAAATCTATGATATGTGCATGCAAAGATTCCAAAGAGGAATAACAAGAAGAGTCCATAATGAAATGCTTTGTCTACTAGATGCAAATATGAGATGGAGTAGCAATGCACAATTCACTAATCAATTACAACCAATATCAAAATAAGATTGCAACCAAGGACCTACAAGTGCAAGAGAAGCGGGGTCTTCTAAAAATGCACGATATTCTTGGTAACAAAAACAACTAAGTCTTACAAATGTAGGATGTGTAGTATTAAACTTCGGGTTCACCAAAATGTTAGAAAAGAGAGACTAGCCCAATAGATTAAACTAGGTCAAAATATCTTCTATCCAATATTAGGACACAAGTCAAGCTTGGATACTACCCAAGAAAGAAAGCCAAACTAGGGGTTTTTTCCCCTTATTTTATTAGAGGAGAATCAACCAAATCGAACCAATCAAACTAGGGTAAAATAAGAAATCCAAATTGAGTAAGATCAGAGCATAATAGACTATCGGAAGCAGAAACCCAAAAATTAAATGAACAACAAAGATTAGGGATCAAGTCAAAACCTAGATCTAGGAGCAAAAACACCAAGGACCAAGACACTTTGATGCCCTAGTAATTTTTTAGGGTTTGCAAAAACTAATACATTTTTTGGGTTTGTGCCTACAAGCTTTATCTTCTTCTTGGAGATCACCTTCAAAAACATGTTTCTCTAACCTACACACAAGGAAAGAGGAGAAGGTTGGGTGTTATTTAGGAGATTGCATAAGTCTATCTCCATGAATGGTGTTTCCACCTCCACAATAGTAAATATGATAGCTAAAGAGTGTGTGCCCTAGGAGGGTAGAGACAAATTTGAAGTAGAATGGAATGCTAGAATAAAGAATGAAGGAAAGAAGTCACCACGAGCATGGAAACCCTAGCATGCTTGATGCAACATCACAACTTGACTCAAGAAGTTGGTGTAGCCCAAAGAAGTAGAAAGATCTTCACAAGACCTGCAATAAGTTAGTGTTGCAATAATAATCCACAATAGAGAGCTTGAAGAGTAGAGAGCATGAGAGAGAAGAAGAGAGAGTGCAAGAGTGCTTAAATTTCTTAGAGAACTTAAAGATGTTCAAATGAATAAACTAACTTATTTTTATACACATTCCCATTGATTTATGGAGAATTACACCAAATGAGGCCGACATTAGGAATCAATTACGATGTCCTAAGTCAATAACCCACCAATTTAAGTCAGGGATAAAGAAGGGACAATGGTGCTTGAGCGCCCTGGTCCTTTGGCCACATAACCCCCAGGATAAGGTAGTTTAACTGTGCTTAGCCCCGCCTTATAATTATTTTCTAGGTTTTTTGCATCGAGATCAAGAATTACACACTTAATGCTCAAAAAGGTACTAACAAAGGTCCTAATTAACAAGTGTAAACATTTTAGGTCCACCTAGGTGCTAAACTAAGTGTAAAATGCTAGTGTACACATTTTATGACGTAACACAATCTAAAATAAAAGTGCTAATAATAGAGGAAATCTAATATAGTGAGAAGAATGGCATGAGAAAAAAAGTGAATTGAAATGAATTAATCAATGTCATGAAGAGAAAGTAATCTTGATGGAATGAAAAGAAATGAATAACGATTATATTGGCATGACTTTATAGGATAAATTCTGCTATTGCTAGGAGTCATGAAAATGATTAATAAAATGAATCACTTTAGGGACTAGTGTTCTCTATTACTAGGTGATTCAAAACTTCAAGATCACTTGGGCTAGCATGTTTTGTTCCTAGGTGATCTAAGTAGGAGTGGTTGAATTGAATGCAAGTTGCTAATCATCCATAATACCTATGCTTTGTTTGGAAAATTGAATTGATGGCATGCAAAATTTTGAAGGGTAGATATATGCCCTCTCCTATTGTTACTTGATTTATGGAAAGATAAGAAAAGAGAAAAGAATAATGAGTTTTGAATGTTGGAAAGATGGCAAATGCCCCCAAGAGAGGTGCAAAAATAATTCATCATTTTGAAATTTTAGAAGGAATGTTGAAAGCAAAGGCTCTTCAAAATGCTATTATAGAAAATAGTAACAAAGCAAAAAAGTGCATGATGAAGAAGGCAGAGCTTGGACTTGCATGGAAGAAAACATGTAAAAGTTTGAGCAAAGGAAGTTGCAAGCAGATGATCCATTTGAAAAAGAAGATATGACATAAAGAGAAGTGGAAAACATAATTTAATAGATGTATAAAAAAGAAAAATTCATCCAAAATAATGTGATTAGAATGCATCAAAGACAAGATGGATTGATATATCTAATGGCACAAATAATGAATACTTTAAATGAATTAAAAAATAATGGGCATACTAAGTCATCACAAGTAGTAGTGAGTTCATCTACAAATAATAGATCTATCGGAAATTCCATGCCAAATCCATCAAAGCTTATGGTTTATAGAAAGAGAAGGAGGAACAAGTTCCAGAAGAGTCTCTGAAAGAAGGGATTGACAATTTTTTTGATGAGTATGAAATTAAATCTAAAGCTTTAAAAAATATAATTATATTCTTTGTTAATTACTTGGAGATCATTGAGAAGAGGACTTCTAAGATAAGAACTCCAAATGAAAACAAAAATGATGAAAAGAGGGCATTGCAACAAAAATTTTGTAAGTCAAATGCCCCTATATTTGATGGTAGCCATAAGATTTCTACTTAGGCTTGGTTCTAGAAATTGTAAACTTATTTTACTCTCAACCCTCTAGAGAAGGATGTTATCATAAAGTTTGGCACATTAAATTTAGAATGGGTTGCTTATGATTGTTGGTACCATGGCTTGATCACACAAGGATACAACCTTGTGCAAACTTTTGATTATTTTAATGAAGGGATTTGAGACTATTTTGAATAGAAAGATGAAGAATATTCCAGAGAGCATGCAAAAATCGTATAGAAAAACTTAGTGTAATACTATGTTGTATAATTTCAACATGTTGCAATGATGGTACTTGACATTTTTTAAAAGATAATCACCTTTCTCTTTGTTAAGGGTTTATTTGAACCTCTCAAAGGTATTACTAAGGCTTTTGTACCCATTACTCTACAAGAAGAAATCAAAAGAGCTCTAACACTTGAGACACCTATGTTTAAGAGAAAAATTCCATATCAATTAAAGGCACCCACCTTTGTGTAGCAAAGAGGGAATTTTCAGAAAGGGGGATCATATGCACAACCTCAGAAAAATATACCTTAACCACCTACAACGAACAAGGTATATGACTACAATAAAAATAAACTTAGAAGGAAGAATCTTTGTTTTTCTTGCAAGTAACCATGGGAACCTAGTCATAAATGCCTTGGAAAAGGTCAAGTTCATTATATTGAGGTAATATCTAATGATGAGCTATATCTAAAGAACCCAAGCCACAAATAGTTATAGAGGATCATGAATCTAAAAAGAGGGAGGATGGAGATAAAAATAGAGGCACACTTGTAGCTCTTTCATAAGCACTTGGATATCATCCATTTAGAGTCCAATAAGTTCTATTGTGACAACATATCATAGTTCTTATTAATAATGGGGCTACCCATAACTTTATTGTTGGAGTCTTGGTGGCTAAGAGAAGACTGAAAGCTAAGCATTTTGAAGATTTCAATGTCATTTTTGTTGATGGATTCACTATTCCATGGACCAAAAGAATCTAACAACTCTACATAGCCATGGGATATCATAAGGTGTATGATCTCTTTGTTTTGGGTTTAGGAGAGACTAACTAGTGAATACATAGAGTTTAAGTTTAAATCTAAAGGAAAAAATGAGGTGCTTAGAGGTATCTCAAATGGAACATTGCAAGTGGTCACAACTAAAATAATGGAGAGGATGTTTCTAGTAAGGAACAAGTTGCATATGAAGCAAGTTGTTTGGTGATGCCTAGAAATTATTCCATGGGTACATAATGTACTTATCATATTGACATTCAAAATATTTTGGATAAGCATAGTGTGGTGTTTAGTGATTTAACTCTAGAACTACCCACCTGATAGAGGATTCCAACATATCATAGAGTTGGAATTAGGCTCTAATCCTATTATGACCACTCATTACCACTACCCATGAATGTATAGGGAGGATATAGAAAAGGCCATAAAGAAGCTCTTGGAGATGGGATGCATCAGGCTTAGTTTTGTTGGAAACAGTCCAGACAATTGAGAGGGGGGTGAATTAGTTATCCCTAAACTTTAACTTTTAAAATCTTCTTTACAACTAGATTAATGATGAAAACATTAAAGCATTAATCAGCACATGAGCAGAAACAATATGAACACATAACACCAGAATTTTGATGTGGAAAACCTAGTTTAGAGAAAAACCACGGTGGGGATTAACCCACAAAAATGCGTACCCTATTAAAAGTACTTAAGAAAATAGAAGGCACATGCCTTTAGGCACACTGTCTAGAGCTCACTACTCAAGAAAAGGCTCACTGCCTATAATAAATTATGATTTACATAGAGATAATGAACTGAGAAATAGCATCTACATTCATGCCTAAATCAGTCCCTTTGAAGGCTCAAAAACTTCTACTCCTATCTTCAAATTCTTCTTCACTGAATCTTCACTCTATACTTCGCTCCTCTTTTGTTCTGCTATGCTTTTTGATCCTTTCTTCGGATTTAACTCATTTGTTCAAGGATGCTTTTCAATGATTCCTCAACAAGTATTTATTCACTTCATCGTTCTTGGAATAATCAACAAGGTCGGCTAAACTCAACGCGGATCTTCACACTATCGGCCAAACATAATTGAGACTTGAATCTTCCACTATTAACACAACACGCTTCACAACATGCTCATTAGATCATTTGCAACACACTAGGACCCTCCGGTCAGCCAAGAACAGGGAAGAACAACAACCTCAAAGTAGAAATCTTCAACAACAAGCTCAACCTTCAATGCGGATCTCCAACACAGTAGCCACATGATCCAGAGACCTCCACAAGCACATTGAATTCATCAATCACATCCACTCTATACCAAATTGGTACAGGAGCACCTAATCCATAGTGGCCCCCATGAGGCATTCAATTTCATGTTGTGTTTAATGTCATTTTGATATTTCCAATAAGGTCCTATAAGACCATTCATGTCATAAGGTCTATTTGACCAATGCATGTCATTTTAGTTTGTATCTAGGTTTATGTTGTAAGTCCCAAGGACACTTGTCAATCTGTAATTACAAAGGTTGTTAGGCAGTTGGAGGTTGTTAGATCTCCCAACCACTTGGAGTCAATTCAGTACTACTGTGGGCGAGTAGATAAATGCCCAAGATCATTGAATGTAATCAGTAGTAGTTGAGATTAGAAAGATCTGAGAGAGTGCGAATTACAATTATGAAATAGAGCATCTGTGTATGCACATTTCTGGAAAGCATAATAAATGAGTTCTGTCTTGTGTATCTTTCTATCATTTAGTTCCTTTAGTTTCCCTCTGTACAACTGATTTACTGTTTTGTGGCCAAGATGGATTCTTAATCCATTCCACTGGTTAGATTTCTTCGAAATCGGTGGAATGGCTGTACAGTTTGTTTTTGTTTTGTTCGTTTGTGTTTGCAGGATCGCGTACAAGATGCATTGATAGATCCTAGCATTTGTCATGTGCTAGATTGTTGGAGAAACAGGTCTATGAAGTTACAGGGTTTACAGAGTTTCAGATCGGTGAAGATTTGTGTTGTTTCGTCGGGTATATATTCTATGTGTATATTGCTAATGTATGTCGAGTTCATTTCATGTGTATCTCACAGTTGTATGTTCATGTGTATGTTGCAAAAGTATCTTGTGAATGGTTAAGTTCTGCATCGGAGTAACAAAAGGTGTCAGAGTGAGAAAGTGGAAATTTGCCGATCTGGGAAGTCTAACCAATAGTGTATTGGCATACAAAGGAAGTCAACGTTCAGTCCCACTGAATGCATATTCAAAATGCATATCGCAAATGTACATTATGAATGTACATCAGGTTAGATACAAGGAAAGTCAACGGTTAGATTCATTGAATGCATGTTCTGAATGTATGAGGAGAATGTAGCTTCTGAATGTATATTGAAAATATACATTGTGCATATACATTGTGTTAGATGCAAGAGGCGACCGGTAGCAACGGTGAAGGAAAAAGGTGATCACAAGTCAGCGAAAGTATATTCAAGTTGTTCCATCGATGTATCAAGAGCACATGCAAAGTGCTCACTGACGAGGAAGGTCACACTGAATGTATATTGCGATTGTATATCGCAAATGTACATTGAAGAATGTATCTCTCGGCAGATACAAAGTTGAAGACATACATCGGGGAGAGTTGAACGTCAGGGAGACAAAAGGGCAAGGTGGTCGACGGGGAATGTTTGGCTGATAAAGAGAAGATTGCCAAGACATGGACCACCCTCTCACCAATCAGTTTGCATGACAGAGTTTTGGCTCTGCATCATAGTGGTATCAGAGATTAGCAAAAGGTCTGGGCAGTTGTGTGTTTGGTTCTGTCATTGAGAAGGCAAAAGTAGAGTTGAGGAAGAACTGAGAGGTTGCAGAAACTAGTTAGCAAGATGCCTCTAAAAAATGTTGGCACTGCTAGAGAGTTGCAAGAGATGAAGGAAAAGCATGCTAAAGAGATGAGGGAAATGAAAGAGCTTACAGAAGCCCTTCAAGCCAGGCTTGTAGCCTTGGAGACAAACAAAAGAAGGGAAGTGGAAGAAAGTGAACCAGAAGAAGAAGAGGATGGTGAAGAGTAAGAAGATGTAGATGAAGATCTAGATCCTGAAGACCAGAGATTTGCAAAACTATTAAGGGCAGTCAATAATGACAAACCTAAGGTAAAGATTGATGTTCCAAAGTATAATGGAAGTTTAAATGAGGAAGAGTTGCTTGATTGGATTGTTGCATTAGATAATCATTTTGAATGTGAGGAGGTTCCTGAGGAGTAGAAAGTAAAAATTGCAAAGACCAAATTGAGAGGTCATGCCTTGGTATGGTGGGATTACATACAATCAGAGAGGAGAAAGCAGGGTAAGTCAAAGATTTCTTCATGGGACAAGATGGTAGCAAGATTCAAAGGTAAATTTTTACCCAAGGATTATGAAGTTCAAATGTTTAAATCCTTCAATTTCTACGACAAAAAGAAATGGATGTGAAGGCATATACTGAGGAATATTATAAATTGAGTATGAGGTTTGGTCATCATGAGAATGAGGTTGAAAAGCTTGCTAGATACTTGGCTAGTTTGAGATTGAACATACAAGATGAATTAGTTTTGGCTAATCCTAGGAGTGTAGAAGATTGTTATCAAATGGCAATCAGGATTGAGTTGAAGATGAAAAGGAGACATGATAAGTCCATGAGGGGAAGAGGTAGCAATATAAGGGGGAGAGGATCAGCCCCTACAACAAGGCAAACCAATGAGAGTCAAGAAGAGATTAGTAAAGGACAAGAGTAGTCTCATTTCAGGGGTGGATGGAGAGGCACAAGAGGCAGATTTGGAGGTGGTAGAAGTTCTAATGTTTTCACTAGGAGATGTTATCATTGTAATGAAATTGACCACATAGCATTCAAATGTCCAAAAAGGCAAGGTTCATCATTAGGAGGTGATAGGAAGAATGACAAGAGGGTTCAATATGTGCAAGAAGAGGAGGTAGTTGACAGTATTAACTTGCCAATGGGGAGTGCAGCCCGAATTCTAGATGGAGAATCATTGATGCCAAGGAGAACACTCTTGAAGACATCCAAGGACATGCTACAAAGGAGAGCTCTTTTGAGGACCAATTGCAAAAGCAAAGGTAAAAATGCAAGGTAGTAATAGATTCTGGTTCAACAGATAATATGGTATCTCAAGAATGGGTGGATAAGTTGAAACTAGAAAGGATTCCTCATCAAAATCCTTACAAAGCATCTTGGGTGAGTGATAATCAATCACTTTTGGTATATGAACAAGCATATGTTGATTTTCAGATTGGGGAATATTAGGATAGGGTTTTATGTGATATTTTGCCCATGGAATGTTGTCACCTACTTTTAGGTAGGCCATGGCAATTTGATAGGAGAGCATTGTATGATGGATATGCTAACACCTACACCTTTAAGAAGGATGGGAGAACTTTTGTGATGACACCATTGTAGGAGGGTACTAAAGCAATGAAGGCAGCCAAGGTCATCTTGATGGGAAAGAAAGAGTTTGTGTAGATCAATGCAAAAGGGACAAAGAAAGTTGAGGATACCTCAAGGAGTGGGGTTGCTAAGGATCACAATTTGAAGGAAATTTTAGTTTTTGGTGATGGAGATCAGATAGATCAACAGAAGGTCAAAGAGCAGGACTACAAGCAGCCACTAGTTGATTGAAAAGATAGGGATGCTATCATAGTGGGGACCATTGTTTGTCCTCTAGAACCAACAAGAGTTGAAAGGCAAACATATTCTGCCATAACAGTAGTACAAGAAGCATTAACCAAGGTTTCCCATGCCAGTGTTCATATAGAGATGATAGTAAGATAGAATGACAAGTAAAGGATAGGACTGATGGCAAGCAGTCACTCATGGCAAGGTATGAGTAGAGCCTACCGAGCTGGGCATGAGTCTTTGATTCCATGGAAGCAGGTTGCAGTTCAAAGATCATGGGGAAGACATGAGACAATAGAGGATAAAGATGGAGCATGAAAAAGACTTAACTCATGGGGCATGAGTTCTTTTGTCGGTGGGGTGTATGGTGTAGGAGCACCTAATCCATAGTGGCCCCCATGAGGCATTCAATTTCATGTTGTGTTTAATGTCATTTTGATATTTCCAATAAAGTCCTATAAGACCATTCATGTAATAAGGTCTATTTGACCAATGCATGCCATTTTAGTTTGTATCTAGGTTTATGTTGTAAGTCCCAAGGACACTTGTCGATCTGTAATCACAAAGGTTGTTAGACAGTTGGAGGTTGTTAGATCTCCTAGCCTCTTGGAGTCAATTTAGTACTACTGTGGGCAAGTAGATAAATGCCCAAGATCATCGAATGTAATCAGTAGTAGTTGAGATTAGAAAGATTTGAGAGAGTGCGAATTGCAATTGTGAAACAGAGCATCTGTGTATGCACATTTCTGGAAAGCATAATAAACGAGTTCTGTGTTGTGTATCTTTCTATCATTTGGTTCCTTTAGTTTCCCTCTATAGAATTGATTTACTATTTTGTGGCCAAGATGGATTCTTAATCCATTCCACTGGTTAGATTTCTTCAAAATCAGTGGAATGGCTATACAGTTCATTTTTGTTTTGTTCGTTTGTGTTTGCAGGGTCGCGTACAATATGCATTGATAGATCCTAGCATTTGTTATGTGCTAGATTGTTGGAGAAACGGGTCTATGAAGTTATAGGGCTTGTAGAGGTTCAGATCGGTGAAGATTCATGTTGTTTCACCAGGTATACATTCTATGTGTATATCGCTAATGTATGTCGGGTTCATTTCATGTGTATCTCACAGTTGTATGTTCATGTGTATGTCGTAAAAGTATCTTGTGAATGGTTAAGTTCTACATCAGAGTGACAAAAGGTGTTGGAGTGAGAAAGTGGAAAGCTTCCAATCTGGGAAGTCTAACTGATAGTGTATTGGCATACAAAGGAAGTCAACGTTTAGTCCCATCGAATGCATATTTGAAATGCATGTTGCAAATGTACATTGTGAATGTACATTGGGTTAGATACAAGGAAAGTCAATGGTTAGATGTTCTGAATGCATGAGGAGAATGCATCTTCCAAATGTATATTGAAAATATACATTACACATATATATTGTGTTAGATGCAAGAGGCGACCGGTAGCAACGGTGAAGGAAACCGGTGTTCGCAAGTCGGCGAAAGTATATTCAAGTTGTTCCATAAGTGTATCGGGAGCACATGTAAAGCACTCATTGACGACGAAGGTCACACCGAATGTATATTGCGATTGTATATCGCAAATGTATATCTTGAATGTACATTGAAGAATGTATCTCTCAGAAGATACAAAGTTGAAGACATACATCAGGGAGAGTTGAACGTCGGGGAGACAAAAGGGTAAGGTGGATGACGGGGAATGTTTGGCCAATAAAGAGAAGATCGCCAAGACATGGACCACCCTCTCACTGATCAGTTTGCATGACAGAGTTTTGGCTCTGCATCACAAATTTCCAGAATCATTTGTATCTTCCTCTAGAACCTCAAGAACACTATCAGCCATGATTGTCAAACTAGAAAGATTGCTTGTAGACCTCCAAACTACAAACCACTCAAGTTGAGGGAACACACCAACATCCTAGACATGTCTCTAGATCTGCAGATCATAGAGTGTTAATACTGGACCAATCCAGACCAATTTCTTGTCACACTATCTCTACTAAATACTGCAGAATCTGGTTCTACTCAGATGGCCATAACTTCTTCAAGTCCTCATGTAGACTTCTCAAATCTTAACTAGAGAAACCTCTGACAATCCTCTACACAACCATATGGTCTGCATGCATTGATTGTCATTAATTTTCTCAATATCCTCAACAATCCGGTCTTCTATATTGATAGCAGTATAGGATACAGTTGACATCAATGATAACAAGGATATGTTGACATCAATGACAACACCACTTAGGCACATATTTGCAACAAGTTCTATTCCATTTGATTCATCAATGGTTCTTGTGAATAAGGAAGGTAGCCCACTATGTGGAAGTGTATTGATTACAAATATTTGAAGAGGAAACTCCTAAAAAATAGATACGCCATTTCCAAGATTGGGTTATTTTTGAAAGATTGATTTTATATTAGCATATCATAACATCTATGTAAGGGATGGGGATATGAACAAAGCAACATTCATGTGTCATTTTGAGCATTATGAATTCTTGGTCATGCCTTTTGGCTTGACAAATGCACTTGCTACTTTTGATTCATGCATGAATTAGGTATTTAGTAATTAATTGAGAAAAAATATTTTAGTTTTCTTTGATGAAGTTTTGGTTTACATCAAGATTTGGGAAGACCATTTGATACATATGAATACAGTTAGGTGGGTATATTAGAGAAACATGCTCTCTTTACAAAAGAATCCAAATATGAGTTTAGGGTGATAGAGATCTTGTACTTGGGCCATGTCATTAGTGTTCAAGGTGTTTGGGTGGATCAACAAAAGATCCAAGCCATTTTGGATTGGCACCCTCCTACTACATTAACACATATGATGGGATTCTTTGGCCTTTGTAGTTACTACATAAGATTTATTAAAGGGTTTTTATAGCTAGTAGCACCCTTTATAGATATGACCAAGAAAGGATCATTTTCATGAACAAAATAAGCACAAGAAGCTTTTGTTAAGATTAAGGAGATAACGAGATCGTCCTATACTTGGTATTCATAATTTCTCACAACCATTTGTTATAGAGTGTGATGCTCCAAGTGAAATAATTGGAGCATTGCTTGTACAAAAGGGACATCCCATAACATTTGAAAGCAATAAGTTAAAAGAATCAGAAAATAATAATGTTGGCCATTATGCATTCTTTGTACAATTTCTGATAGTACCTATAACATTTGAAAGTAGGAAGTTAAAAGAATCAAAAAAATGATTCACCATATATGATAAATATATTGAAATATGTTGAGCATATATAGATTACGCCATTGTATAGGAATAACAAAAACTTAGAATAATATTTTAATTTCTAAATACAATCAGTGTTATTTACATTTGGATACTTAGCTTTTTAAAGCATTACATATTCTCATTAGTAACCAACAACTAACTTACAAGAATATAACAAACTAACTTATTTACCTAACATTTATACTAAACTAATCTATAAGTCACAACATGACTTTATTATAAATGTAAAAACTTAATATTCTAACACCCCCCCTTAAGAGTTTACATGCAGTAAAACCAACATTCCTCCCCCTTATTACATCAATCCGAACAAGAGATGGAACATTGCAAGAGTTGATCAAAGCAACCCTTTTAGAGACTTTGATGAAGCACCTTTACCAATCCTCCTCGCTCACCCATGAAACACCAGATTGACTCCATCAGCAGATCTTTTGAATGTGGAACCTATAAACCTCTGCACAACATGAGAGAACATAAAGTGTCCCCAACCTCCTTGCACAATGAGACAACTTTCCTCCAAAAGTCCACATCTCTTCTGAGTGTGTCAAAATACCTCCTCTAGTGCTACACATGAGAGAACAACTCTCCTACAAGAGTCCACATCTCCTCTGAGTGTGTCAATATCCCTCCTCCAGTGCTGTGGAAACAATCCCTCCTCCACTATACAAAACAATGGAACTACTGCGAATACACTAATTCCACCCTATTTTAGAGATTACACTATCCACAAATTGAGTAAATGCAGATACACTAACTCCACCATGTTTCAAAAGTTACACTATCCACACATACTGCCACAAACTATGAAGCCCCCATTATTCCATGAAGGGACACAAATTGAAAAAGGGTGCTCCTCATGAAATGAATCACCCCTGAGTGAGAAGCTAGCTCAGGATGACAAAAGACCTCTTACCTCCATTGCCTCTAACCTCCAATTGTCTTAACTTCTAATATTCCTCCTCACTATGAAGGTGTGAAGATTCTCCCTTATGCATTGAAAAGTCACACCTTTCTTCCTTGGCTTCAACAACAATCAAAGCTTTGTTTGTGTTTAAATTACCATCATAATATCTCTAGCACGCTTAATATAATTTATTTGGACATGTCCACTTTTCTAACAATAATAGAATTTGAATCCTTTCCCTTTTAAAATGTTAAAATTTTTCTTAACAAGAAAAGCAGTTTCCTCAATAATTGAATGACCTTTACTGACTCTACTTTCTTCATCAATCAAAGAAGAAATCACAGTTTCCAAACTAAGATTAATTTTGTTTAATGTAAAAACAATATGATCAAAACTTGAAGGCATACTACTCAGTAAGATTGCTTTAGCATCATCATTATCAACTATATCTTTTATAATTGCAAGTTGAGTAAGAAAGGAGTGAAATGTACTAATATGTTGAACAAGATTTTCACCCTCTTTCATCTTTAGCCCAAAAAGTTTTTGTTTGAGTGTCGTCTTGGTGCTTGAAGTTTGTGATCCAAATAAAGAATTAAGACCATCCCATATTTCTTTTGAAGTTTTTGAAAGATTAATATGATTAAAATATGCACTAGAGAACCCAAGACCAATCAATGATGTGGCTTTACAGTCTTTTTCTATCCATTTCACTTCATCAACATCTTGTGGTTTTTTGATAGTTCCACTCACAATATCCCACAAAATCTTTTTCGATTAAAACAAGTTGCACTTTGGTCACCTTATTACTTAAAAAAAAGCAATCTATAGAATATTATATCTCCAAAAATATGTAATTTCAACTTTAACAAAAACATCCTACTTATTTCTCCTTAGAAGAAAACAAAACTCCTTATACGTATTTATTACTTATTTCACCATACAATTTTTGTAAAGCATAAAGATGCCTCCAAAATAAGATAATAAAAACCAAATCAAATAGCCATATTTTGTTTCCTTATTTTTCTTTATACCAATGTAATTCAAAAGTGCTATCTTGTTTATAGTCGAAACTAATATCCAATTTCCATGTTGCTTGAGGGTTTGGCGTCAGCAATCAACACATCCATAGATGGAAAAGATAGTGACCAACACCTATGTAAAATACAATGCCTACAGAGGACTTGACTTGCAATCACCAAAAAAAAGATATCTCTTTGTATCTTTAAATTTCCATACCTGTCACTACTTTGGACTAATCTAATCACCTCAATCTACTCTTTTGCACATGCCTCTTTTTGGAATGTAACTTGCAATGTATTCATATGAAGGATTTCTACAACGTATTCATCCTGCAACTCCTATAGTGTTCTACATTGGTCTTTGTATTAAGGATTTATGCAACATATCCATAAGTGCATTCAAATGTATCTCTACACCTTTTACTCTCAAGCAAATCCAATAATTATGTCTGGAAACCACAAGCAACATGTATATGTTGCATTTGGAAAAGCAAAATGAATGATAGAGAAAACTCACACAACGCCACCAAGTATACAAACATCAACAACCTTCAATACTAATCAGTGGCCTGCTCCTTTAGTTCCCAACATATACAACAAAATGGCCTTCAGGAACATCAGTCTCCTCTATGCACAACAAATGCATTAAATCTTCATAAATTGTGATCTTCACATGCAATGAATTGCAATATTATGACAATAGGAAATTTGAAACCCTTTCACATGGATCTCACACATTTGATCCTTAGCTTTTGTTGATTCCTCCCATACCAAGGATTCACTACTTCAAGGCAGGGATCACTTCACCACTCAAGGCATAAGAAGGATAATTTTGCTCTGATACTATATTGAAATATGGTGAGCATATACATATTACACCATTGCACAAGAATAACAAAAACTTAGAATAATATTTTGATTTTGAATACAATTAGTGTTATTTACATTTGGATACTTGACTTTTTTAAAGCCTAACATATTCTCATGAATAGCCAATAACTAACTTATGTGAATACAACAAACTAACTTATTTACCTACCATGTATACTAAACTAATCCATAAGTCACAAAAGTGACTTTATTATAAATGTAAAACCTTAATATTCTAACAAAATAAATGTTGGACATTATGCATTCTTTGGACAAGTTCAGATAGTACTTGGTTTGTGGGAGATTCATAGTGAAGATAAATCATAATAGTTTAAAGTTCTTCATTAGACAATGTGATTTGAATGATTAGATAGCAAAAATAGGTAGTAAGCTTCAAGCTTATGATTTTGACATAAAGAACATGAAAGGGAAAAATAATGTAGTTGTTGATGCACTTTCTAGGATGCCTACTGTATGTTCCATTTCTATTATTTCTACTAACTAAAAGATAACTATTATGGAAAAATATATTAAAAATGTATTTTCTACTAATCTCTTTGATGGGATAGTGAAAACGACAAACATACAATGACATATGGTCTTATCCTCTATGAGAATAGAATTTTCTTAATTCCAAAATCTAAGATGGAGAAGGTTTTGAGAGCTTTCCATGATACACCATTAGTAGGGCATCCAATATATTACAAAACATACATACAAATCAGAGAGAGGTTCTTATGGAAGGGCCTAAAGGAGGATATCTTTAAGCACATCAGGGAGTACATAACCTACCAACAAAATAATTGAAAACATGCCTTTCTTGTAGGATTCCTATAGCCATTGTCTATTTCAAATCAAATGTGGGAAAGCATATCCATGGACTTTATTATAGGCCTTCCCAAGGAACATGGTCAAGATTGCATTTATGTTGTTTTGGATAGGCTAAGCATGCACACTTCTTTGTCGCTATTTAAGAATTTAAATCTTCTCAAGTGGCAAATTTAGTTTTCAAAGAAGTGTTTAGACTAAATGGATTTCCTAAAAATATTGTGAGTGATAGAGATAGTAGATTTCTCAGTTATTTTTCCTAGGAGTTGTTTCATTTGGATGGTACAAAATTACTCCTAGCATAAGATATCATCCTCAAATAAATGGACAAATGAAATTAGTGAATAAATTAGTTGAATGGTATTTGAGGAACTATGTTTTAGATCAACAATTAGCTTGAGTATTTGAGGAACTTACTCCATTTGTAGTTTTGAATATCTCTTGTTTTGTTGTTATATATATATAACTATTGCTATATATTTTATTAATACATATTAGCTCCAACATATTTGGAATGTCACTTATTGTTTATGCAAAAGTTATCAAATTGTGTTGATTATTTTGAGTGAATTCAGTTCATGTATTTTTAATATTTGTTCAAATTATATTGAGATGATTTAGATATGATATTATTTACATAAATATATGGTTGGGTCATTATATCTAATTTAGACCACTTTTCCTTATGCACATGAACATAAGCTGCATAGCCAAATACCCTTAAATGTATAATAAAAGATTTCTTACCTATCCACACTTCATATAGAGTTTTATCAACAAGAGCCAAACAAGGAGACTTGTTAACCAAATAAGAGGCAATACTTACATCCTCTATCCAAAAGAACTAGTCTAGCTATGCACCCCTTACCATACTTTTGTCTCTTTCTAACAAGGTTTGGTTCATTCTCTCTACCATGCCATTTTGTTGAGGTGTGTAAGGAGTAGTCTTCTACTGAACAATACCTACATGCTTATAAAACTCATCAAATTTCTTAGAACAATATTCACTTTAATTGTCAGATCTCAACACCCTTATTTTATAATTTGTTTACTTTTCAACTGAGGTTGAGTTATTTAAACTTTGTGAGAATTTCAAATTTAGAATGTATACAATAAATCCAGATGTATCTTGAGGCATCATTAATGAATGTAATGAAATAAAGAGTCTTTCCATAGATTTAATATCTACCAGGCCAAATACATCCAAATGAATAATATCTAACAATCTCTTAAATTTTTAACTACCTAAAGAAAAAGATGCTCTATTTTGTTTGTCAAACACACAATGTTTATAGAAATTAAAATGCTCCTTAGAATAAGAAAAACATCAACTGACTTTTGTTTTGATATGCAAATTGCAGTCACGGGGACTGTTCCTGTTATATTAAAGTTAACCAAATTAAACATAGCTTTAATAGTATTGCTCATCCTGTATGCATGAGCTTCATATAAATAGGGTATAGACAAAATCCCTGTGAAGTCTATCATTCCATACATTAAAATTCAAGATATCCTTCTTAACCTATACATTCTACTACTAGAGTTATAACAAAATCTTTATGATATAAAAACTAGTCTTATTTGTTAAGCATTATGATCCACTACATAGAAACTATTCAATATGTCCTGAAGCTCGTCATCCTCCACATCCAATCCTGCTAGCTTCTACAAGAACTGCACTCCCAGACCACCTTCTTCCTCCTAGCTGCTATCTTGTCCACTTTGGTATCTGCTACAAATGATAGATAATTCACTAGTTCTCCTTCATGGTTGACTCTTTAATAGTCCTCTAGCAACAGAATGCCAACCCCCATTCTTGCAATTCCTAGTACTTCTCTAAAACCCTGAAGAAAATCTACTGCCATGAATGTCTCCATTAAAACCTTAGTTGCATCCTTCTCTCTCCCCAGGTCTAATAGCACTGCTAAAAACATTGAAGGTAGGTCGTTGTTCACCCTATAATGATTTTCAGTGAGCAAGAATAACCCATTCGATCGTATACAACACAACACCACATTTTGGTTTGAAATCCTTCCTCAGCCTATTCTTTGTGATCTCCCCTAAGAAATACATTTGCCTCTTTCTTCCCAACAACCTAATTGGGGTGTCCATTGTCACCTTCAAATATCATTGTGAATGAGATTCAAAGCCTAAGGCTATTGTTATAGTTCCCATCCGTTCTAAAAAATTATTGATATTACTCATATCCATCCCCCTTCGCATGCATTGCCAGCCTTGCCCTACTGCTCCAACATCCTCTTGATCATTAATAATCATCATAGCTCGTCACCTCCTAGAAATTATCTTCTCACTAGAGTCTAAATCTTGATTTTCTGGGTTATTTGCTTCCCCATTAGTTTCATGGTAGATATGGTTAATTACTACCCCTTCAAATTTGTCGATGATCCTAAGAGCCTCATCTAATAATCCTTAAAGTTTCCAATTTAATATCCTTTTATTCCTAATTTCATTAACAATTATTTGTGAGTCCCCTTCTATCATCAACTTTTTCAAATTGATGTTTTGGCACATCTATAGGCCTAATAACAAGGCTTGGAGTTTCGCTTCATTTTTAGAACCAAATGAAAGTTTTTGTTGCTTTGCCAATCACCACTCCCTTCCAATTTCTCACTATGTACCCTGCACCAGACATTGCAGGGTTGCCCCTGGAAGCTCCATCAAAATTCATCTTTACCCATCCTTCAGATGGTGGGTTCCATCTATCTTCCAATCTTCTCCTTTGAGCCTCAACACCCTTACTCCCATTAATGGAGGTATTTTTAGTCCATTCCATCTTCTTCTCATTCTATCATCTTTTGTAAGGAATTCCTTCTTCACCTCTTTGATTACCCTACTTTTGACTATTTCAAAGATTACTACTTTAACCTTGTTTTTGAAAGTTTCCAACTTCATACCTTTCTCTTAGAATATCCTTCTATTTCTTTCCTTCCACAATTACCATACCAACAAAGATGAACTACTTATCCAAATGCTTGCATACACAATTGATTTTTTAGGAATTGGCTAGGCTTTGAAAAGGCTTACAATATCATATGGAAGAGTGCCAAACCATCCTAATTAGCACACAACCATAGCCAACACTCCTAAGAAAACGGACATTGTAGAAGCAAATGATCTACACTTTCGCTTTCCCTCAAACACAACACACATCTAGACCAACCTTCAAAACCTAGTTTCCTAAAGTGATCTCCTGTCAATATTCTTTTTGTAGTGCAGCCCAGGTGAAAATCCTAGCTTTGGGAAGATAAACCTTGTTCCAACACAAGTGAATAGACAAGTCTAATATTTCCTATTCCCCATCTGCCACTATGTAACCTATCTTAGCATTATATTCATCATTCTATGAACAATACCATTGCAATTTATCCCTCCTTGCAGCTAGGAAAATCCTTTGATTTTGTAAAATCTCCTGTAGCTTCTTGATCTCATTTTCTAGAATTCTTAGACTATTCAAACTCTTCCACTTCCACAAAACCATCCCATTAGAATTTTTGTTTTCTACATTATCAGCCACCTTCAATCCCCAAACAATTTTTAAAATCTATTGTTCTACTAGGCATTCATCACCAATAATCATATCACTCGAGCATGAATCTTCCTGAAAGGAGGTCAGTTTTTTGTCTCTAATCTCCCAAGTCAAGTGGTTTGTAATGATCCATCTGTAGGACATAAAAAAATTCCATAATTTAGAGCCCTTCATTAGGTTCACTATAGTAAAAATTATATCATCCTCAAGCCTATCCATGTACTTATTTCTCAAAATATTCACCCACTTCAGCTCTGGCTTCACATACATGGCCCACAACAGCTTTGCCCCAAGCACCTTATCCTGCATTAACTGATTCCTTAGGCCTATTTCCCCTGCCACCTTTGGTTTCCAAATATTGTTCTATGCTATGAGTGTAATTTTCTAATTTTTTGAGAATGCTTGTCAAAAGAAAGTTCTCATTTTCTAATCAATTTTATTACTTACTGAACCTGATAATCTTAGACATGTAAGAAGTAAGATGAGAATCGCTAAGATGACAACCTTCAATGTTATAATTCGTCCTGCCCAAGACAACCATCTTCCTTTCCAGGATGACATTTTATTGGAGATTTGTTCCAAGAGAGGGGTCCACACTTTTGATTGATTACTCCCATCAAACAATGGAAAGCCAAAATACTTGCTTGGAAAAGCACCTTTCTTGAAATTCATGATCCTTAGTATCTCCCTTTGTTTGTTTGGGTTGGTTCAGAAGAAGAAGATTTTAGATTTCAATGTATTTACCCATTGCCCTGGTGCCTGAGAAAGTATCCAAGACTTTCTTCATGCTTCTTGCTTCTATTCGTTTTGCTACTCCATACAACATAGTTTCCTTAGCAAATTGTTGATGTGTCAACGAATCTACATTTCTTGTTATTTTTAGACCTTCCCACTCGCCAGTATTAGAAGCTCAACTAATATACCTCCACAAATCATCCACCATTATGATGAAAATATAAGGCGATATAGGATCTCCTTGGTGCAATCCTAAGAGGCCTCAAAAAAACCTTGCGAGCTACCATTGACCAAAATTGAAAACCTAGGGCTAGAAACAAAACTAAAAACCCAATCCAACCATTCTTCATTGAAACAATAAGCCTCCATTACCTTGAAGAGGAATCTCTAGTCCACCTGGTCATAGGCTTTCTTGATACCAATTTGACCATCATTCCACTATTTCGAGAGGTTAGCAGTGAATGAATTATTTCCTACACTGTTATTATTCCATCTAGAATAGATCTTCCTAGAATGAATCTGATATGCTCTTCTATAATTATTTTTGTTAGAAACAACTTTAGCCTATTTTCTATTGTTTTGGAAAATTTTTTGTAGATCGTGTTGCAAAGAGATATGGGTCTATAGTCTTCAAAAGACTACTCCTTCTTGGGGATCAATGCTATATAAGTATTATTTAAATCTTTAAGAAATTTCCTCTTCCTCCTAGATTCCTCCAAAGCCTCCCAAACTTCTCTTCCTATTATGTGCCAACACTTATGATAGAAGCTTGTTGAAAATCTGTCTGGACCAGGTGCCTTATCCGGGTACAATTGGATTACAACCCTCTTAACCTCCTCCTCCATGAATGGCCTGTTTAATAATGTGTTGTGCTCTTATTTGACCATCTTTGGGATGTAATCCAATATTTTCTTCTGGTTTGTCACATTTGATCCTTCTCTATTATTTAACAATTTTTCAAAGAATTTAACCTCCTCTTCTTTAATTACCTTCTCATCTTCATAGATGCTACCATCCTCTAAACTGAGCTTTGTGAATGGTTCCATTCTCTTTGAGCTCTGGTTGAATTGTGAAAGAATTTTGTGTTTCGATCGCCATTCTTCAGCCATAAATCCCTTAATTTTTGTCACCAAAAGATCTCCTCCTTGGCCAAAACCTCTGCATGTCTATGCATCAAATCTTTTTCAGCATAGTACCTTTCTTGATTCATCCATTTCTCAAACACTTCCTCATTAAGTGAACTCAAGTGAAGTTCTATGTCTGCTTTTTCTTTAAAAATATCTCAAAAATGATCTTTATTCCAAATCTTCAATTTCTCCTTTATCCTTTTTAGTTTTGTGAAGAAGGAGAAAATTTTTCGTTCCCATTTGTCCCTCTTCTTTCCAACAAGATTCAATCTTCATCAAAAAATTTGGGTCTTGCACCCACATGTTTTCAAATTTGAATGACATCTCTCTGGTGGCCTATCTTCCAAAATATGAAGTTCAAGTGGGTAGTGATATGATCCTGACACTAGATCAATGGAGCATTTGCAAACCTTTCCAAACCTCCCCAAATCTCCATCCCACAAGAATCTATCTAGTCTTTCAGCTATGTTACTAAAACCTAGTCTTTGGTTTGTCCATGTAAAGTGATTGTTCTCCAATGGAATATCCATTATATGATTTCTAATCACAAAGTTAGTGAAATCTCTTTATGACTAGATTTCTTTTTGCACCCCTCCCAATTTGTCTCCTACCTTCAAAATGACAATGAAATCTTCACCCAAGAAGTAGAATGATCCCAAAAGACCAAGAATTATTTGATCTAATTCACTCCAAATTATTTTTTTGAGAGGAACCAAGTTAGGTCCATATACATTAACTAGAGCAAATTGCATATTTGAGCCCAAAGGATTCACCTTACAAACCATCCAATGTTTTGATTCTCCCAATAGTTCCATAGAGACTAAATTTTGCCTCCACACAATTACAATGCCTCATGAAGCACCTTCAGTGTCACCAAAAAAACCATCCTAAATTTTCAATCTACTCTTGAAAAAAACTATATCCTTACTACTTAATTTAGTTTCTTGTAATAAAAAGATGCTCAAATAAGAAATCTCCATCTAGTGTTTGACTAGACACCTTTTGTTAGGGGTATTTATGCCCCTAACATTCCATGAAGAGATCTTCATTACTCCCTGGGGAGGGTTATTCCCTTCCCAGCCCTCAACATCATTTGGGCTATCTTCATTTGTCCCTCTACATATCCCTCTTTTGCCAGCTTAACACTATTAGGCTTCCTCCCTTTCTTCTTTGGTTCACCACAATAGGGGATATCCATTGAGGTTTCAGTTTTTGATATTCCTCTCTTCTCCAAATAGTGTATTCCCCTTCCTCTAAGGTAAGATCCTCCTACAAACCTTCATCAATTATATCTTTAGGGGTTAATTCTTCTACTTCAACCATGCTTGGTAAAGTATCTTTACTTCCCTCTTCCCCCAGATTTAATGCTTCAAACCCTAGGATTGCCAGCTGATGATCTCCCCCAAATGCAACATTGTTCTCTCCTTTTAACTCTACTGCTTCACCCTTCTTATTAGTCAATCCAAAGAGCTCCAGGCCTAACTCATAATTGTTGTATTTATCAATATTCCCACTTTCCACTCCGCCTTGTTCTAAATGGGAGATATCCTCTTCTTCCCACCAGTTCTCTACCTCCTCCACCTTCCCGAAATCCTTTGGTTCCAACCTCTTCTCTATCTAACTTATTTCTTCAACCTCCTTGTCTCTTCCATCTGGGTATTTTTGTTCATCTTATGTTATCCACTTCTCCAAGTTATCTCTTACTTCTGCATTTTCTCCTTCTCCTTCCTTAGGAAGATCAGCTTCCTTCTATTTGGTGTTCCTCTCTTCATTAGTTGCATCCTTGGATTGCGATTCATTCCTTTTTGCCGATGGGCCCTCCATTTCTATCTTTTAAACCCATTTCCCATTTTTTGAATTGATATTGAGGGATTCTAGCATCTGCTCTGAAATGTTTATATTCACACATATTTGAGCATAAGTGCCTATCTCTCCTTTCTCCTTTAGTTCATCTAACTCTAAAAAAGACCCTATTCAATCTCCAATCTCTTTTAGAATTTCCAATGTTTAATATTCTGAGGGAAAATTATAAAGTCTAATCCACCTTAGGGTTTTGGTCACCTTATGATTGGTGGGATCAAAATTTGGTTCCCACTCTTTAATGTAGAAACCCACTCCATCCATCATCAAAGGGCTTTTGCTTAGATGTCTTTATTTATCTCCTTGTTCTCGTAGATGGCAAGGAAAAACCCTTTTGGTAGATTCCTCAAAATTATCGATTCTCCGCAGTTGGATAAGCACTAAGATTTAATCCTTTCCTAGGCTGGCCAAAGGTCTACCCATTTCAAGAAGAAAGATCTCTCCCTTAGATCCCTTACTGATTCATCTAAGATCTTGCTCTTGCTATTCAGGGTTTTTCCTTCAACCCTAGGGTTGATTGGTATTCGATTCGCCTCTGTCGCATATTTGGTAATGTTTGCTTCATTGACCCCATTCTCCTTTGCCTCTCCTTTAATGTTCTTCTCCCACCATTTCCAGGTGCGTGAGGATTCATCCGCCTTCAATATGTTGGCAAAATTTGATCCTTTTTATTCCAAGTCCTTGACTTGATATCTTGTGTCTTCCTTTTCCATCAATTCTCTCCTTTGTGAAACCCGCGCTTTCCTCCAAATCTTCCATGGTTTTAGTCCCCTCCTTTCCTTCTGAAATTCCTTTGATTCATTAGGATAATCCATGGTGCCTTGTATCTCTATGCCTTCTCTTCTCTCCTTGTGTTGTACAACTTTGCGACAACATTATTATATAGTTTTAGAATTTTTTATCAATGTTTTGTTTTTTATTTTTAAAATTTGAATTGATCTACAATTTAAGGTAAATCACATAAAATTAATGGGAATTGTAGACACTAAAAAAATGTCCATGTCTCGACACAACACCTTGTCGACATGATCTTGTGTATTTTGCCCTAGGTCCTAGGTCATCCAACCTCATCCCACTCATAAATCCCACTTACCCCACTCTTAATCCTATCATAATCACTTAGCCAATTAATTAAATAAATCATATTTATTTAATTAATTCCCCATTCCATTTGTTCAACTTAATCAATTTCTTGATTGATTAAATAAACCCACTTTATTTAATTAATCCCACTTGATCACATTCCCAATTAATTAAATAAATCCCATTTATTTAATTAATTGCATCTAGCGACATGTCTCACATAATTCAAATTAAAAATTGGAATTATTCCCTCACTTTTCATCTTATTCAAACAAGTGTCACATGCTACATCATCCACTTAATCCCTTCACATGTCAAACTAATTTAAATAATCTTTTATTTAAATTAGATTCCTTTTATCACAATCAACCACTTGTCCACTTTCCTTTTGTCTCATGTGGGGTAGTACATCTTGCATTTAATACAACTCACTTGTGCAAGCTAATTCAAATAAAATATTTGAATTAGATTCCTTTCATTCTCCTTCACACACTTGTCACATGACTACAATCCCTCTTTGAGTGGGAAACCCTAATAAACCCTAATCAATCTCAACCATCCATATCATTCAAAATAACTCTCAATCACAACCGTCCATTTGAATTTGCCTTTTCTATAAAGGTAGCCTCTCTCAAGCCATTTGTAACAAATCTTCTTCTAGCATTCTCATGCTGTCAAATTTTCCTCTCAATCATCCATCATCAATCTCTCATACATCTATCTTGCATTCATCCAATCATTCATCTACCAATCCCTATCCTATCGTTATGCTGCTGAATCAAGCAATCAACATTCATCTCTTTGGGTAAAGCTAGATTGCTTTGGGTGCGGCATTCTCAACCCTATTAATGGATTGTGAGTTGATAGGAGGATAACCGCTAGCGGTCAACCTTCAAATTGCCAGCCAAACCCTCCTTTTTGCCCCTACATACCAAAGGAGACATTTTTTTTCTTTCAGCCATAACTTCCTCATACGGTGGTGAAAGTTTGCAAATGAACACTCGTTGGAAAGATAAGAGGACAAACTTCATAAAAGTACATGTTTTATTAGGTGACTATATCATTTTACCATCTTTTTTATTAGTCAAAGTCAAACTAGCATTTAAACTTCAATCGAGCATATCTTGAGCATTTCTTATTGAATTTTCTCGAATTTTTTTTTAAAAGTGCATAAAATTTCATATAGAATATGTTTATACAACTTATTTTATGTATCAGTCCATTTTCATCAATTTTTATCAGATTTCTCTTTTTCGCATAACAGTCTTCTTTGCAAGTTTACTTCATCATTTTTTGATTTTGTGACTTGTAGGGGCATCAAAGGAGTTAGAAAAGAATTTGGATCAACAAACACAACATCTTGGATAGTGAATTAATCAGGTACATGCATTCTAATCTTTTATCTCTTAATCATTATTTGACCACACTTTTGGACTTTGGGCTTAAAACAAACAACTTGTTTGCAATCACACATCAAAAATTGGACATAAAATCAACAAGTGTCTTCCATCACACATTTTGATTTGGGTCTAAAAAGAACTAGTGCTTGAATTGTTTGATCACACATTTCATTTTCTAAGGGTTAATTTACAAGTGCAAGTGGGAATCAAGTGTGCATGTGTATGCTCTCTCCTCACACCGTAAGGTGATCTTGGAGATCAAAAACACCTCACTTTGTTCATTTTTGTTTACCCTTCTTAGGAGGCCTACTTGGAGACACACCACTCCAAGGGATGACCTCAATCGAGGTTGAATCTAAAGACACCCTCATTGGGAGTTGGAATCTTGTCACTCTTGGCTAAGCCCCATAGAACTTTATACCTTTGGGAAGTGAAGATGAAGGGTGGGTTACCCCTTTCTCCCATCTGTGTGGTAGGATTTTGCTTTCAAATTCCTAGTCAATCTCGTGTAAACATAGCCCAAAACCTAATTGGCCATACCCTATTTCAAACTAGACAATAGGCTTGTTGTTGTGTCTTCAAGTGTGTGATTAATCATAACATTTAAACCTTGAAAGGAAAATTCATCATCTTGTTTGGTGTGTGTGTTCATCCATTTGCTTGTGAAATCTTGTGTTTAATATTGCCCTAAAGCAAGCTTCCAATAAGCACTTGCCACATCATCTTCATTCAACTTTCCAATAACACATATCTTAGACCACATCATCCACAGCATCCAATCCTAATCACCCAATTCATCAATTCATTTTAACTCACCTCCATCTTGAACAAAACCTTAATCATATCCAAGTCATCATCCCATCACATCAACATCATCCTAAGCATTACACATCATCCAATCATCAAATCTTCATCCAAATCACTCCAGATCTGCCACTTGTAAACATGGACATGGCATTTCTAAACAAAACCTATGTGAATGATCCTTATGGCACCAAAAGAATGCTTAATCAAATTAGTCAACTTAGGTGGTTGTATAGAAAAGAAGAAGACCCTGTGTCACCACAACATCAACGATTCCCACAACATCAAGTACTAGCCCAATATCAACGATCCCACATTCAATCACAAGTCCAACAAGCACATAATCCAAACACTAATGCCACCACATCCATACCACAAATAACCCTCACTATTCCTAACAACACCACAAACACAAGTGCTTCCATAATCATACCATCCAATGATCCTAACTCCATTGCCTTTATATCACAATTACTTTCTCAACAAACTTCACACATCAACCAAACTCCACAACAATCCATACTTCAAAACCTTCCACCTACAAATCCTATCATGCCACCTCATCACTAAACCTATCCACATGGCAATCAAATGTCCTTACAAGAACAACATGCAAATCCAAATGGCCCTATGTACATGAACCAAGCAAGCCCAAGTTCACTTTTGCAACAAACATCATTGATAGACTCAAGTCATATTATGAAAGACCTAAAATCCTTTGACAAGGGAGAAACCAACCTAGCAAGTGCCTCCTTTGAGTTACCTTCAGCATCCAATCATATGCCAACACATGAGCCAACTAGTCCTATCCCAACACCTTTATCAAGCCCTCCATCGCCTTCATCACCTTCATCTCTATGTTCCACTAATCATTCATTAAAAGAATCCATGGATATACTTTTAGATAAATTGGTCTAAACAAATTTGATTGAGCTATACCCATTCAAAGCATATTCTCCATCTATGTTTAAACCTAGTTCGTATAAAGATGATGAATATTGTGCATACCATAGGTATAGGAACCATACCATATCCACTTGTGTCTGATTTCAAAGATTAGTCAAGAACCTAGAAGATTGTGGTAAGATTGTCTTAGATAAAACCAATCCCTCTAATTCCATTATCTTTCCATCTAGCCCAAATCCTAATCCCATTATCCATCCAACAAACCCTAATCCTAAGCCTTCAACTTCCACTATCATCGTCCATCCCCTATATTGTCCATTTACCCATGCCCTTGCAAAGGATGTGATCCATTGGCTACTAGCAAGGAATCAAACATTGCAATGTCATCAAACACCTATTCTTGAGCCTCCCCATGAGTCATTAAACACTTTTTCTAGTCTTCTAACCCCATCATGTGATCTACAAGCTATCAAGCTTATTAAAGAGCCTTCCACTTCCATTCAAGAAAACCAATAGTTATGTCAAGAGCATGATCCTAAGCATGAAGAAACAATAGCCCCTAAATCTAATCAAGATCAAATCATCCCCATCTAATCTATCCATAACATGTACCTTCTTTATGACCAAGATGATACCTATGAAGAAACTATCCATGAGAACCTTGATCCTATCCATAATCCTATATCCATCCATGATCAAGACATCCAAATTGCTCCTAGTCATCCTCCATCTAGCCCAATCCATGATCTTGCACCTTCTACTTGTCATGATGAGACATGTGCCTCCAAAGCAAACATAGAAGATCAAACAAATTATTTGGATCCCAATGAACATAAGAAAGATCCTAATGATCCTTCCACATCCACTACCAATCCCACCTCAAGTCCACCATCATATCCCCTTGGTATTTCAACCTTAAGCCATGAATGTTCTTCTCTAGGACAACAACAACCATTATCCACTTTACCTTCTCCATCCAATAATCAACTCAAGTCTAGTGCCAAACTACACCTAGTCCTATAGTCAATCACATGCTCCAAAACATGAACTACCAAGGCAAAATTTTAGGCCTACATGAACAAGGCATTTTTGAGCCAATCCATATTAAGGTCCCTCCTCGCTCATTTGTCCTTGGATACACACCCCAAGGTCAACAATCTAACAATGTTGGTACTTCCTCCACACTTCCTAAATCCACTTCCTTCCATCATAAACCCCATCATATTCCTAAAACATATGTTGCCATTCCACCTCCCTCATGCTACAAATGTCAAAAGCATGTGACCATTCACCTTCCACCATCCACTTTACCTCCACTCCTTCCAACTTCTAATATCCCTCCATCCGCTTTGCCACCATTGCTACCAACACCCCCTTACCCAATCATTCATAAATACCCTAAATATCCTAATCATGACCAACAAATGCACGCATTATATAAACATGAAGCTTCCACTCATTTCATCTGCCACATGGGATTCAAAAATAAACATTTGGATGCCTCCGTTCAAAAAGCCACAAATCCTAAGGGTCCTAATGCCTTAGGAAATCAATTCAAAAATTCAAAGTAAGGTACATGCAAAAATCCATCCAAGCCTATACCTCCAAAAGCAAAGTCAAAAACTAAAATGATATGGGTCCCTAAACAAAAATCAATCAAGTCAAATGAGGCATCCATTTCTACATCTCAAAAATCCCGACCATCCCATTCCATCCAAAAATCCCACAAGCAAGGAAAAAATCATGAAAATCCTAAGTCTATGTGGGTCCCTAAATCACTCCATCCCCCATCCACTAAGCAAATATCCCCATTGCTTCCTACACCACCAACCAATCAAAAGCTTCAATGTTTATCACAGTGTGTGCAACCATTGGTCATGGTTCCCTTCTATTCCACAACATTCCCACATACCTCCATCTCCCCATCCCTCATCCATTATCGTACATATCTTCCCCATCATCTCCCTATGGTCGATACTTTTGCATAAGTCTTTCATCCACATCACAATCCACTAGTCTACCCTACATAATCCACTTTCCCCTATCCTTGCATAATCCATATCCTAATCCACTATCCACCTACTTCATCTCCATTTCATGCAATCCCTTACCAACATTGATGAGAATAATGAAATGATCCATGCGATGACAATCCATCTTTAGCGGGACACTATCACCTTTCATAGCACTAGACACTTGAGTCCCTTTTATCCATTACCATGGTGAAAACTTGGCAAACACGCGCCATGTGTAATTGTCATGCTATCCCATCAAAAAAATTTAAAAAATAAAAAAATAAAAAAAGTAGAGAGAAATCCCTTCATCCAACAGTGAAAACCTGGTACACAAGTGCCTTGGATAAGTACCATGATGAAAACCTAGCAAACATGCATCATGTGTAGGTTGATCTTCTACGTCACTTACACTTGGGGGCACATTGTCTCATCTATCTTATCATTTCCAACCTATAATTTTCCATCTTATCATGTCCTATCTTGTCATATCCTATCCTACCATCCTTATCCATTACACCCATGTACCTATCATACACATATTTATCCCATTGAGTACATCTATCCTCCCTTCCTCCTTTTGATCTTGATGAAGATATGGGGGAAAAATGTTGAAATATGCTTTGGTTATCTCTTAATATACCTCATCCTTTCCAAACAATCCTATCATTATCCATTTATCATAAGCCTTGTCATGTAAAATCCATCATGTCATCCTTTTGTCATAAGTTTTGTCATGCAAAATCTTAAGTCTATACCTAGAACGGGGGCATGTTATTCCTATGCAACATAGTCTTTGGAGATCACATCCTAGCTCCATTATGAGGCATACATCCATCCACTATAGTCTATTCTTATATCTATCCATCTATCATGAGCTTTCCCTTTTATGGCCTATCCCTTTATCCACCCATTTATCATGAGCCTTCCATCCCATTTACTATCACCCATCCTTTTATCCATCCAATCCCATTCATCAATCCTTGCATCTAGACTTGGTTCTCCCTTGTCATTGGTATCAAGCACAAAGGCTACCTAAATTGTAAATCCATTGGTATTTTCCAAAACATTTCAAAAAATCCAAAAAAATCAAATATCCCAAAAATCCAAAAAATACAAACAAAATCAAATATTCTAAAAACACAAAAAAATCAAATATCCATAAAATATCCAAGCAATAAAACCAAATCCAATCAAATCAAGCCAATCTATCTTCAATCAAAATCATCAAATCAAATCACAAATCCAATCAAATCATCAAATCAAATCAAATTCATCAACGATCAATCATCATCAAATCTCAAATCCATCAAAGCATATCAAATATCCAATCAAATTATCAAATCAAGCCAATCTATCAATCAATCAAAATCACATTAATCCAATCCATATCATCCCATCAATAACATCAAACTCAAATCAAATCAATCCATCAAATTCATCAATCACATTCATATCAATCCCATTCACTCAAATCAATTCTTCAATCATCCAATTAAAATTCCAAACAATGATCCAAATGTAAGTCATATCAATCCAAACTAATCAAGTCAATCAAGCTTCTCAAATTATCCAATCGCAATCAATGGTCTTGATCCTAATCTTGTCGTAAACCAAATCAATCAATCAATTAATCAATCATCCTTGTGTTGATCTAGGGATATATTGTTCCCCACAATGATAACACTATCTATCATCAATAATCAAATCAATCACTTAATCATTGGTTTACAACTTGACAGGGGTAATACCTTGTTTGTTTTTGAATCATTTGTGCATGTTTGTTTGCTTGCTTGTGTGTGTTATCATTTTATCTTGTATTTGTATTACATCCGTATCCAACCCAACTAATATTCATATCTTGTATCTAGACAAGGTTGTATTATGCTTGGGCACAAGACACATTGTCACCTTGGTCCTTAGACCTTGGTGCATAACATCTCGTGCTATATCAAACATCATGGTTGCTCATTTTCGTTGCAGCATAACACATCCTTCCCTTTCTTCTATCCATTCTCTTACCTTTCTTACTTTTGCCATTCCTTTCATTTCAAGAGCATACCTGTGTTTGTCCAACCCACCTATCCTCTCAAGGGGGCATCATCATCCTATCCTTTTCCTCTATCTGTTTCCTTAATTTCTTTGAAATGATGTTACTTGATATAAATCTTATCATCTCACAACATCATCTCAAAGAGGGGCAAATGTTGACACTAAAAAATGTCCATGTCTCAACACAACACTTTGTCGACATGATCTTGTGTGTTTTGCCCTAGGTCCTAGGTCATCCAACCTCCTCGCACTCATAAATCCCACTTACCCCACTCTTAATCCTATCATAATCACTTAGCTAATTAATTAAATAAATCATATTTATTTAATTAATTCCCCATCCCATTTGTCCAACTTAATCACCTTCTTGATTGATTAAATAAACCCACTTTATTTAATTAATCCCACTTGATCACATTCCCAATTAATTAAATAAATCCCATTTATTTAATTAATTGCACCTAGCCACATGTCTCACATAATTCAAATTAAAAATTTGAATTATTCCCTCACCTTTCGTCTTATTGAAACAAGTGTCACATGCTACATCATCCACTTAATCCCTTCACATGTCAAACTAATTTAAATAATCTTTTATTTAAATTAGATTCCTTTTATCACAATCGAACACCTGTCCACTTTCCTTTCGTCTCATGTGGGGTAGTACATCTTGTATTTAATACAACTCACATGCGCAAGCTAATTCAAATAAAATATTTGAATTAGATTCCTTTCATTCTCCTTTGCACACTTGTCACATGACTATAATCCCTCTTTGAGTGGAAAACCCTAATCAACCCTAATCAATCTCAACTATCCATATCATTCAAAATATCTCTCAATCACAACTGTCCATTCAAATTTGCCTTTTCTATAATGGTAGACTCTCTTGAGCCGTTGTAACAAATCTTCTTCTAGTATCCTCATGTTGTCAAATTTTCCTCTCAATCATCCATCATCTATTTGTCATCTATCCCTCTTGCATCATTCAATCTTCCATCTATCAATCATCTATCTTACCGTTATGTTGCAAAATCAAGCAATCAACATTATTCTATTTGAGTAAAGCTAGAGTGCTTCAGGTGTGGCACTCTCCACCTTATCAATGGATTTTGGGTCAATGTGAAGGTTTGCATTTGTTATCATTTACCTCATATTGATTTTCCATGATCTCAAGAATAACATCAACCAAAATCTTAGTAATTAGTTTCCTAAGAGATTTTTCACCAATGTGGTCTTGGAATATTGTTGCCAAACATACATGTATTTTTGTTGCTAGTTATATTGGCAAAGTTAAAAATGTATAGGCATTCAACCTAAACAAAGTCCCTACACAAGATCCCTTAGCAACCACCAATCTTCCTCTCACCAACCTTCAACCGAGCTTATCAAATTTCACATGCATCCCTAAATCGTTCAACTTGGATACATAAACCAAATTTATATCAAGTCCAATAATATGTAAAACACTAGTAAGGATTTTCACCCTCCCATCAACAAAACACAATGGTACCTTATGCCCAACAATCCAATGCAAATTATTGTCACCCAAATAGACTTCTTCTCCATCACAAGCATGGTAGGAAGAGAACCACTCCATATGAGGAGTCACATGATATGACCAACTTGAGTCAATCAATCATGATTCATTAGAAATAATATTAGTAGAAATAAACAAGGCTTCATCAACTTCATTAGAGAATTGTTTAGTAGAGCCATAAGTCTTCTTATTATTTGTATACTCCTTCACATGCCCCCATTTTCTATATTTCTAGTACTTCACTCTACTCTTCCCTAGGGTCTTAGAATGGCCTTGAGAGTTAGATCTCTCAATAGAATTTTTAGATCCCCTTTTGAGCCTCCTTTATCCTTGGGCTTTCCTCAAACATGAAATGCATCCATTGAGCTCTTTTCCATAAATTTTATTCTTATTTCCTCTACAAATGAAGGAGCAACAAAGACATCAAAATTTGGATCTATCATGTATCCACTTAGAGAAATGATTAGACTTTCCCATGATTCAAGCAAAGAGCAAAATAGCAATATAAACTTATCTTCCTCATCTATCTTTACATCAATGGATGTTAACTAACTCAAAATCAAATTAAATGCATTCAAATGTTCTACCACATAGTCCCTATATTTCTTTAATAAATCTAGTTTATTTTTTAAATAGAATTTATTTACCAAACTCTTTACTTGGTAAGTTTCACCAATTATTTTCCAAAGAAAAATGTGATGGCCTCATAAATATTTAGTAGGACAAAATTTGCAAGACACAATCAAATGGTTCCTTGTGCCTTTTCATCTAGCCTCTTCCAACGATCATTAGCCATACCACTTGGTCTCTTTTCATTTAAAACAACTCTCCATTAATCTCTCTCTTCAAGGAGATTCTCTATCTTTAATTTCCACAACTTGTAACTAGTTCTATTGAATTTCTTAATCTCTGAATGAGAGATAGAAGCTATAGTATTCAATCATAGATCTGCAAAACTACTCAAATAAAGAACTACCACTATAGAAAAAGAAAACCTTCAAGATTCAAAGAAAAGTGTCCCCTTCTTAATAAAACTAATGGATTTAATATCAAATGTTGATAAATAAAGTAAGTTACTACACATGTTTTTGATTAGAGGTAAAACAAGTTTTGAAAGGTCCTTGAAACCCTTTACAATATGCTAAAATATATATTAGCCAAAGCACAACAAAATGTTCATGACAATGAACCCCACCATAAAAGACACCCAAGAAACAACAACAAAGCTACTAGACAAAATTGACACTAGGAAACCAACTACACTGCCCTAGGATTCTATCTATCATTTTGAGCACCCTTGACCCAGGTGTGGGAAGCACAAGTATGTTTGGAAGACCTTTCTTCCTTCTTTGAACAACCTTCCATGATACGCCATCCTACATAGATTCAAAATGAGGAGAGAAGGGAGGACTATCCTCCACTGAAGCCTGGGCCCTCATAGGGGCTATAAGAGGAGTAGGGTATAAAACTCAAGCCTCTAATGAAGTAGGAACACCAAATGCAACAACAATGGCTTATGGTCCATAGGTGCGTTTGCCGGTCTTGGTCCAAGAGATGACCCATTAGGAGAAATTTTTGAAGTCTCTTCAACCTTAGAGGGAACTGACTCAGCAAGAGCCTACGATGACTCATCATCCTTAGAAAAATCACCAACAGTCAAATGGTCATGGAGGGTGTTCCTCCACCAAGTTGCCTCACCCTTCTTAGCCATGGATGAGGGAATGCAAGTGAGGTGTCCAATGGTGAAACACTTCTTGTAGCGAAAAGGAAGACCTTCATAATCAATAGTCTGAGTCCATGGTCTATCCCCCAAAAGTAGGACAATGTCTCGATGTAGCTCCTTAGATGTGTCAATGTTAAAATGAGAATGTGGGAAAAGGTAGTATGGCCGAAGTTTAATGATTCCTCATCCTCTTATAATGAATGATGTAGAGCATTGCCAATAGGCTCAAAATAGAAAACCTCCTAGAAATGGAGAGGGAGATTAGGTAATCTAATCCATATAGGCATGATGCTCAAGGATTTTGTCATATGGTTGAAGGAGGGAAACCATGGTTTAAGTGAGAGGGAGTGCTTTCCCCACCCCAAACCCCACCTTGCAATACTTACTTCCTATCATTTTTTGATTGAAACGAAGCAATGAAAACCATCTAGCACAAGAATATAGTTCTATCTTTCCATCAATGAGGGGCCTCCAAGAATCCAAAGCCCATTTGTTCAAATCTACAAGAGAAGGCTAGAAATAATTAAACCTACATATGAGGGCTAAACATTTAAAATGATCTTCATTATCCTTCACCACCTTCCCATAGATGATGACAAGGGAGAAAGGAGCACAAGGGATTGGCTAAAGTTTGCTTCGTAGAGAGGGGTGAGCAATCCCTATCGAAGGAGCACCGAGATTCATCCCAACCCTAGTAATATGGACATAAGATTTGGAAGCTTCCACAACTTTATCCAAAGAGGAGACACCATATTGAGTTGGTTATGTAGAACCAAGCACAACAAACCCCACGTGAGTAGAAGATGTGCCACCATCTTAAACATGTATTGCAAACCCCACGTAGGAAGGGGTGCCCGAATAGGCACGAGAAGGGTTTGTGAGGCATGGGACGACTTTGAGACCTTAGTAGTAGACACTAGGACACACTTAGATGGAAAAATAAAAGCGGGAGATTTCATCATTGAGCTTTAAAGAGATAGTTAACCTTGGAAGGATTGTTTTCTATGTTACTACAAATGTTAGCCCTTCAAAAATATCTACAAATCTAAAGTTTATTAATGCAACTTTGGATTACTCATTAAGAGATTATATAGAAGGAAAAAGAAATTAAAAAACCATGATAAATAAACATGATACTAGATATACATGGAGAAACCCTTGTGGGAAAAATCCACCATCAAAGAGAAGCACAAGTATGTATTAATCTTCAAACACAAGAGTACATATGCAACACACTTTCTCCTTTCAATCTAATAGCATTCTAGCAACCCCTGTGTACTTGTGAAATCTCTATAAAGCTCACTACTTCAACCCCTCATGCATGTGAAAATATAAATAGACACATAAAAAAGGTAATTTTACAATAACATGGGCACCAAAACCGTGGGCCAAGAAAACAACACCAAAAGTGCCCAAAAAATACAAAAAAGGAAGGAAAAAAATGGGGGCACTACCCCCAAATCCCAAACCCCATCCTCCCCTTTCAAAGCCTTTAGCTCCAACTGGTGAGGACAACATGGAAGCGGGGACCGTCAGGCCTACTTATCACATACATAGGATTGCAATTAAATATAACACAACCCTAACAGTTAATGTGAAATTACAAAAGTCTTTTTAAATCCTAAAACCCCAAAATTTAAAATAGAGATAGGTTTTTGAAAGTAAGAAGCACATTTACATTCAATTTGCAAATGTGTTCATGAATCTCAAATCCCTTAAGAAAGGAGGTTTTAATCCCTTAAGAAAGGAGGTTTTAGGGAGGACATAAAAGTTTGTGAAGTGTTTCAATTGTTTGAAATCCTAAATATGTAAAGGTCTATATTGAAAAGCCTTTTGTTTGTGGGGAAGCATGGCTTTAAGGCTTGATGGCAGTAAAGGTTGCAAACTAATCAGGATCCCCGAAAGTCCATGGGGGCACAAAATACAAGTCAAAGTTCACAAAAGCTAATTTGTGGAGAAGTAGACCTCCAGTACACTTCATCACTTCATATACATAGTGTAAAGATGTATTGAATTCTCAAACCCCACAAATTAGTGAGTGGAGGCGCAAAAACATGTCACACAAGCTATTAACAAGATGCCTTAAACAAATTCAATCTTATAGAAGGCGCTGATTTCTGGATAAATGAGAATGCTCACATAAAATGGATTCATTGGAAAAGTTTTTAAATTTTTTAACAGATACAAGTGGTAAATGTTTTTATTGCGACTGTTACATTAGACATGAATGCAAAGTGTGGAGCTCAGGCAAGGCATATGAATTGCTTGACACTGTGGTCAAAGAAAGAATGCATTGAATGCTAGATCGATTGAAAATGACATTGAAACTCTTAAGTAATTGTGTAAAGTCCAATTCCACAACTTCTGACAACATCCTCACAACCTGTGGGAATAGAAATTCATCAAAGAATAATTAAAAATGGACTGTTAGAATATTTTGTAATTGCAAATGTTGCGGTGCACACATATGCATAATATGAAGGCATTGACAAGGCACGTCAATTGTTATCCATGTACAAAATGTATTTGTTGAAATGACTTTATAGACTTTTAAGCAAATAAAATAAGCATGTTGAAGCTTGATACAAGATTTTCAACAAATGCTATTCTAACTATCATGGTAGATCAGACAAAACAAGTGAATTGTTTGAACAATACTCAAGGCAATGGGGTTTCATAGGAACCTTCGAATAGGCTATAAATGCTTATCAAAATGTGACGAATCAATTCTTTTTAGAAAACTATTTTAGTTGTGGCCATGCGAATAGATATGTATAAAAGATGTGAAAGCATAAACAAGGTTCGTGAAGTGTTCTACAAATAACTCAAGACATTTCAACCTACAGCAACGGCTAGCAAACCATTTGACAAAATGCCTACCTTGAATGTTATCTTGTTATATTGTTCAATGTTATTATTGCAAATCTATCCAAATGAGTATACCATCTCATTTTAGTCTCTCTGTGTTGTTTTTTGGGTGCTCTTGAACTTAATATGGAAATCCATGAAGGCATGATTAGAAGTGAATTTCAATCTAACGTTTTGGTGAGAAGCACCCTTTAGACGTGTATGTGAAATGTGAACACATGGAACAGGATGACTAGAGGATAAGCACGAAAAGAGGAAGTTTGGTGAGGCGTTGAAGCTCACTCAACAAATGCACTTTTTGGGTGTCAAACCAAATTCAATAACATGGAGTTTCTTCATTGAGGGGTGCCCAAAAAAAACATCATACAGATCAACTATGTCTTGCCTGAATAATGTCAATGATAAAAGTGATGGCCGTGTTGTAAATCTGTTTGCAAGTTTAAATGGAAGCTTCAGGCTTGGAAGCAAGGGAAAGCACTTCATGAGTATTTGATTAGAGGTTGGTTTGAGCTCAATATGTTTGTATCTAGTGTTCTTGTAGATATGTATGCTATATACATCATTTATATGTGCAATTGTTGATGTCGATTAAGGGTGAATTATATTCTAAACTTGTACAAGGACTCCAATTGATTATATCAAAATATTAATAGATATAAAATATAGTGCTTAAAAAGAAGAAAGAAGATGTTTTATAAATTTCCTTTCCATTGCATAGAGATGAATACTAGTAACTTTTGAAAAGGAATTTAAGATCATATGTAGATAAATTATAAATTACAATTGTATAGATGTTTGGGATAAAAGTGTTGAAAAGAAGACAATGGAGTTTTCAATTGGTAAACTACAATAGAATTAAGTGTTAGGAGATGTTATTAGTGAATGCTATTCTCGAAGACATGCTCATGATATTTAGATGAGCATAAAATTTTAGCATCATTATAACATTATTTTATAATGAACAAGGATTGGATTTCAACACAATGAAGGACAAAATTGATGGATTCTTTCTATTTGGATGTGTTTAGATTGCACTACTATGAAAGTTAGGATTGATTGTGCTAAGATTTGGACGTGTTGCTTGTGATTGTTGCATTTTGTCTGCTAGATGAGATTACTGCATTGGGTTACCTTTGGATTACTTGGGATTCCTTGGGATTGTGGTGATTGTTTGTAACCAATGACAAGGGAAAACCAAGTCTAGGGACAAGGATGAAGGGTGAATTGAATGGAATGGATGCAAGGTTCTAGATAGAGGGTTCAAGGATTCGAGATGCAATGGATGAGAGATGGATTGATGGAAGGATGCAGGATGAGATCTCTAAGGACTATGTTGCATAGGAATAACACACCCCATTTGATATGTGTCATTCATAATGCTATGCTAAAATGCATGTTGACATCAAGATGTGCTAATCTGTTTATTGTGAAATGCATTGCAACTTCCCATAAGGGTGTGACCAACCATCTCTCATTATATTCTAGGGAATTTCATTCAAGATTTAAGTGTGTGATAAGATGAGATATGTTGTTGGGGGGCCTCCGAGAACCATTATAGCAAGGGAGGTAGAAACAATAATCTATTTGAGGGGGCTGCTAATATGGTTCTAATCTACTGAAGCGGGGGGGCCCCATCAATAATATACCTCCCAACCCATTTCCTCTCGGGTTGGGGGCAGAGGGGAAAGATATTATTCTCTAAGTCCTTGTGTTTGTAATTATACAAACTATTATATAAGTTTTCTTTATAATGATGTTTTTTTAAGATTTATACCTTACGGTTTTCTCCAACATAATTTAGTATTTTAGTGCAATTATTTTTCAAGTTATTCTTTGTAAATTCACATTTTTATTTGCAACTAATAATAAATGCACCTATTGAAATCTATATTTTAACAATCTTATAATCCATTACTCTATGCCTAAAATATATAGAAATGTTAGAAACTAGAAACCATCAAGTGGTATCCAAAACCATGAGCCATGGCAAAAATCTAATGCCCCTATAGTCATGGTCAAGCATCTAAAAATATTATGTAACTCTTTTTACACCTCTTATACATCTTAATGTGTCATAGTTGTCATAGTTTTGTCATAACAATCAAATTGACCAAGATCTATCTTAGATGCTCTATGAAGATATTCAATATTTGTGACATAACCACCAAATTGAAAAAATATTCTACAACTCATAATTTTGATATTTTCAATATAACCTCTCTATTCAATATATTCTTACACAATATCAAGGAAATAAATAATAAATAAACAATATCCCTATCCAACCCACACAAGATAGTCCATTTTGCTCATTCCAACATTTTAGAGGAGGTGGCCAACTTGAAGTCATGATTTATAATCTTTTTGAAGCAATACATGTAGATTCTCATTGGTGTCGTCAGCATTGACCATACAAGGAAATTGTTAAGCCCACATGTATCAAACATGTGCTAGGAGATCTCATTCTTTCAAAGGTTGCGTGGCATTTTTTCTCTGAAACATGGGATACAAACTTCAATAGAGGTTGCTGATAGGATTATTTCTTGCTAGTAGAGGGTGGACAAGACTTTAGTTTTATAAGAATCTAATATGGACACTAAAAATGCTTTTTTTTCTTCAAGTTTCTAATTTAAGTATGTGGTTTGACATTGAATCTCAACCCTACCTTCCACTTATATTCAATGCAATCTTTAAAATCATTCCCTAGCTATCAAAATGAGCCTAATTTAATATCCCAAGTTTTTACCGTTTAAATTGATTGCCTTTTGAAATCATCAATCTTTGCTAAAAACTTAAAAATATGATATAACAATAATTAATTAGTATGATGTGAACCTTATCAGTAAACATTTTGATTTTCACTATACAGAAACAAATTAAATAATAGTTTAGGGAATTTATAAAACTATTTGTTATTTCAAAAGGACCATGGATCTTGTTTTCCAAAAATTGTTTATTATAGTGAAATTCATTCATAGTAGGAACTAAAACATTTTTTATGTTTGTCTGCATAATCCTACAAATCTAACCATAAAAACATAGCCAACCAACTGATTTAGCCATTATATAATATAAGGCATTGGTTAACCAAGGCTTTTGTTTGAAATTGGAACTTTCTACTAATAAGTATTGTGATAAGTTGTAATTAACTTAATACTTATAGCATGACAACCATGATGTAAAATAATTGAATAGCAAAGTATGTGTTAGCCCTGCAAAACAATTACTAGCTTATCTTCAACTAAACATTTCATTACCTTCAAGTACAAGTTTTGGCATTGCATCAAAGAATAACTAGTAACATCAGTTCAACATAAGTAACCAAACTTCATAATAAAAATTTGAAGTCTCTAGTATTTGGAATATAATAAAACTAGAAACTAAAATATTTTATTGAAATTATTTGTTTAGAAATTACCAAAAAAATTGACATGATATCAAAATCTAGTTCTTAAAACTGCTAGCTTCTTAACTCATAGGTGTACGTTTAAGGTTTTTTGGTCTTGAAGTTGGAACTAAGGCTTCTCTTTCTTCCTTGGTATGCTTCATCCACATAAAACAACCACAAAAGCAACTTTTGCTACAAAATTGGTATAGAGAAGAGAAAAAAAAAACCATAGCCTTGGAAGGTGCATGAAACTGATGGACATAAAATACTCTAGCATTAAGGTCATCATCCCAAGATTTCTCTTGAAGCCACCTTTTGCTTGATGTTTTAGTTATCTTCCAATTAAACAATAGTTTTAGTAGAATATTAAGTATAGTTGGAATGATTGAAAAAATAGAAGTGACTCTCCAAAGACATTGTGAGGACAGTTCAAAGTGGCATTTAGAAAATAAAAAAAACAAGACTTTGACTTGACCTTTGTTATATATTGATGTAGTGGCATCACGTTCATCAATTTTGGATTGCATTTTTTATAATTTTTTTTTCCGTTTTTGGGTTTTGTTATGTAGCTCCTGTCACCTGGCATATGAGAAATCTCCTATCACTTGAGTTATAGTAACTTGATTGGCTTTTATATTTTATCTCCATCAACCATTATTTGGGAAATTTATTTTTTGAGGACATGGCTACAGATATGTCCAGCTTGAAAAGGTAAAAAGCCTCAAATCGTGCATATTAAAAATGGCCCAGCTGGCAAAAAGATTCTTTATGCTCTTTTAGTGGTTTGACAAGATTAGAAACAACAACGAATCTCTATTAAACCTCTACAAGTCGTGGACATCATGGTCTATATTCTTTGGCATTATAAATCTATTAATAGTAAGCAGTCATGCTGGAGAAATCAATGGTTTCATTAAATCAAAATTGCAGAAGTGATTTAGGGCGAACTCCATGTTGGATAGTGGTGCGATTATGGAGGCAGCGATGGTTTCAATATGACAGCTATCATTATACATTTATCTTCTTCTGCAGACCGTTTGAAGAACACATTCATTCACTGGCCATTTTTTTGGCATCAATAGTTCCATTATTAAATTTCTACATGGGTTGTGGGCATCAGAAGGCGTTATTATACAAATCAATAGAGGACTTTTGGGATGACTACTGAGTATAAAGGAAAGTGAAAGATAGCAGTTTGAGGAGGGGGGAAAAATAGAGGCCTTCATAGTGGTCGTAGTCTCTGAGTAATGAAGAAAGAAATTGAAGTAGTGTAAAGAATGACTAAGGGGGTCGACGGTGCTGAGTGTAGATAGATCGGTGGACAGGAGTGTAGGAGTTAATGATGAAATTTTGTTTTGCATTACGTGTTCGATGGTCTACATAAGACAGTTCGATTGTTTTGGAGGAGTGCTAAGTAGAGAGAATTGATTTGAGGTTGGGCTCATGGTTATTAAAGAGGCCAATTGTGTGAGGCCATATTCTTGATGTATGCAAAGTCAAAATTTTCTTAATAATAATTGACATTTAGGCATATTCCTCTTGTCATTTGCATTTATATGTTAAATTTGTTTTGATGATCTTTTACCTCCTTTCTTTGTGAAGGAACTGTGTTTGTATGTCTATCATTCATTCTAAATTTTGCTATGTTTGTGGTATCTGTACACGGGTATTTGTTCTGAATCTGTAAATGCTTCTATCAAGTGGTATCAGAGTGCAAGATGGTCTTGAGTGCTAAGTAGATCACTGAAGAGAGGCAACTTAGCCAGGACTAGTGGGTGTGGGAAAAGTGTCAAGTTGTTGTGTCTCAAGTAAACCCTAGGTTGCAGAGGGTAGAGGAGGAGGCACGGAAGAGTGATTGCAGAGTGCAAGTTGGCAAAGTATTGCAGTAGTAAGAGAAATGAGTTTTTGTGTAAGAAGACCTGTGATAATCCCATATTGGGATATATATTGGGATGAAGTAGAAAGTAGAAGGTACTGAGAGGGATTGGAAGAGATCTCAAGAAGAATGGAAATCTTGGAAAATATTTTTTTTCCTGATAAGGTTATGACTACAAGAAGCAGACAAGGAGAGAAGAAGAAATTTCTCATTACGGAGGACTTGAATAAAAGTAAGAAAAAGATAAAAGAGAAGGTACAGTGAGGAGCACCAAAAAAAGAAAAGAAGAAGGTGTCCAGAACAAAGGCACTGGAGGAGACATCTTGGTCTCTTGATTTATTTTTTGATGAATTGTTTGAAGTAGTGAATACAAGTGTGAGAAGACTAAGGACAAGCCTTTAGAGACAAAGAAAGAAAGGGTAAGAAGAGAGCTCGTCAATGGAGCAAGAGATAAGAGCAAAAGAATCCAGATTGTGGCAATAAATAATAAAAGACAGTTTGTAGCAGCAGTACCTAAAGGTGGAAGGATGGCTGATCAAGAAAAGAAGAAAGCCTGTGAAGAGAAGGAGTTGACAAGGCATGAAGCCAAGGATGTAAGAAGATTGGGATATTAGAGCCATGAGGAGGTAAAAATAAGTTTTGGTAATGATTTTGTTTGTGCAAAAGGAAATGGAAATGTAAACTTCCAAGTTGAAAATAAGAAGAATAAAATAGTGGATCATGGGTATATAATACCATATTGGCAAAGGAAATCAGTTGTAGATGTGCAACAAAGAGGAGTGGTTTGTGCTAACCTGTGTGACAACAAAATGACACCAAGGATGGAAGATATGATAGAGATTAATGGGAGACATGAAGATAAGCCAAGTGCAGAGGCAGTGATGAGGAGCCACCAGAGGATACCATAAATCAATGCCCTAATCTCTCACAGCCGACGAACTAACAAAGGAGCCCTCGTTTCAACTCCATCGGCCAAGTCTCGTGTCCCTGTTGATACTCTGACATCACCTTTGATATCTGCTCATCGGTGAACACTTGCATTCCTTAGCGATGCATCGACGAACCAATACCATGATACCCGTTAGGGTTTTCAACTCTCACGTGGCCTGAACTACACTCTATGCCTAGAACATCAAGATGCTAGGGCACACTACTGTGCACCTTGCGTCGTCTAGATCCTCTACATCGATGAACAATGAAACAACATACGAACAAATGAAATATGATACAATGAAGCCATTCCACTGATTTCGACAGAAATCTTATCAGTGGAATGCTTCACATCGACATAATGCAACAACCAGAAAATGCAGAAAGGAAAGGAGATCTACAGCTATGCAAAGTATTTACAAAGAACAGAAAACAACTTAACGGAATAGAAAAGCCTTTATTTCTCCTTAATACAATGCACGATTACATTTAATCAATCTAATTACAATGAAAAATGATATATCCATTTGGTTCAACCCTTTGGGTTTATAAACTCACCCAAAGTAGTACCAACCTGACTCCAAGCCGTTGGGAGATCGATTCCAAGCGGCTAGGAGACAACCATATTAAATAGCCTCCAACTACCCAACTACCTATGTTATTTTTGGCAAATGTGACCTAAATACTTGGGACTTACAAACATAAATCAAAGTGCATTGGTCAAATAGACCTTATTACAACTCAAAACATGATTTCAAAGCCAAACATGACTTAAATGCCTCACGGAGGCCACCTTGTGTTAGGTGCTTTTGCACCAGGCAGCAAGACAACAATACAAGAAGATGAAGAATTCAGCATGGGTAGAGAAGCATGGAATAGTAACAGAAGAAGTTGACAAGAAGAAGCAACCAAAGAAAGAGAAGAAGAGATGTGTAGATAATGACAATCCCAAGGAAGAAGAACATATGATAAAGCCCATAGAAGAAAATGGAAAGGAGGATAATGCCCTGGAGCATATTGAAGAGCCTAAGAAAAGGCAACAAAGGATGCACAAGGTAGGAAGTACCCAATTTGATAAATTTGAATCTTTGAATAAAATTTATGAGTATGAAGATAAGATGTGGCTAACTATGGGTGAAAAGAAAATGATAAAAGAAGGATATGAAATAAAGAGGGAGAATAGAAATTAGAGAGAAAAGGTAGAAAAAGGCATGAAGAATGAAAAAGAAACTAAAGCAGTAGAGAACAAAGAAAAGGACAATGCAGAATTTGAAGAAAAGACAACAGACAATGAAGCTAAGGATGCAAAGGTTGAAGCCTTACAAATAGAAAATATGGATTCCTATGAGAGGACAACAGTTAAAGTAAGTTCTGATGAAAAGACAAGGAGTGCAGTGGAGAAGTTTGTTGGGGTAATCAAGAATGCAAGGTGGTAAATGGTAACAAAACTACAAGGAGAGGTAAAATGTATTGTTTTTCATTTTGTTGATGGTTTGACATATGAGGTAGAAAATCCACATAAAAATATTGTGAGTTATAACATGTATGGGCTGATAGGGAAGAATGATTTTGCTGATGATGGACAAAAAGATAAGGACACGTGGTCTGTGACAAATGATATTATTGGTACCAAGAAGAGTGCAAGGATAGGTGATGTTGAATGGTTGAGTATGGGTGAGATGGAGTCCAAGTTTGTGAGATATGTTGAAAGAAGGGAAATGTCTGGAAGACAGTAGGAGCTATATGAAAGCATTATGTATGTGGAAAAAGAACAATATGTTTTCTACAATGTATTTGTTTCTTGTGTAGGCATGTGTAGAAAGGAGAATGATATTGTGGTATACGATAGGAGGAAGAATGGAAGAGAACATAGAATGTTGAATGCAAATGAAAATTTGCAAGAGATCTCAAGTTGGATGAGTCCATTGGAAAATTGTTATTTTCCTAACTCTATGGTGTTTGCAAGACGTAAAGACAAGGAAAGAGAGCATGAATTAGAGTTAAGTCAGAATCTAAAAAGTTCACACTTTAGTTGGCTAGTGGATTTGAAGAAATATGGTGATCAATGTAAGTTAAATTCTAAGGATGGAGAAAATCTTGTTTATGTTTTCATTTTAAAAGATAATGGAGAAGAGAAGAAATCTGAAATTTTAAAAGAGCATAAGAATTTAAAGACAATGTTCAGCATGAAGGAATATTTTGAAGAAGAAAGTGCAAGGTTGGTGAAGAAGATTCTGGTAGATAAGGAAAATGGTGAAGGTACTTTTGAGGCTGTGGTAAAAGAACCAGAAGATGAGGATGAAGTTTTGTTTGAAATTGATGAGACAGAGTCATGGTGATTTATAATGGATAAAGAAATCAACAGACAAATCTATGAGAAGAATGTGGACAACAAACAATTACAGATGAAGAAGCTTAGGAAGAGTAACAACAAGCATAAGACAAATTGGAAGAAGCAGAAGAAGAAGTTACAAAGCTCATGAGCATGAGCTCATGAATTTTTCTGCCTGAGGAGTCTGATGCAGTGGCATCATGTTCATCAATTTTGGATTGCATTTTTTATATTTTGTTTCAATTTTTGGGTTTTGTTGTGCAACTCCTGTCACTTGGCATATGAGGAATCTTTTGTCACTTGAGTGACAGTAACTTGATTGGCTTTTATATTTTATCTCTGTCAACCATTATTCAAGCAATTTATTTTCTAAGGATGTGGCTTATAGATATGTCCAGCTTGAAAAGGCAAAAAGCCTCAAATCGTGCATATTAAAAATAGCCCAGCTGGAAAAAAGATTCTTTATGCTCTTTTGGTGGATTGACAAGATTAGAAACAACAATGAATCTCTATTAAACCTCTGCAGTTCATGGACATCATGGTCTATATTCTTCAGCATTATACATCTATTAATAGTAAGTAGTCATGCTGGAGAAATCAATGATTTCATTAAATCAAACTTGCAGAAGTGATTTAGGGCCAACTCCATGTTGGATAGTGGTGCGATTGTGGAGGCAGTGATGGTTTCACTATGGCAGCAATCATTATACATTTATCTTCTTTTGCAGACCATTTGAAGAACACATTCATTCGCTGGCCATTGTTTTGGCATCAACGGTTCCATTATTAAATTTCTACATGGGTCATGGGCATCAAAAGGCATTATTATGCAAATTGATGGAGGACTTTTGGGATGACTGCTGAGTATAAAGGAAAGTGAAAGATAGCATTTCAAGGAGGGGGAGAAATAGAGGCCTTCATATTGGTCATAGTCTCCTGGAGTAATGAAGACATAAATTGAAGTAGTGTAAAGAATGACTAAGGAGGTCAATGGTGCTGAGTGTAGATAGATCGATGGACGAGAGTCTAGGAGTTAATGATGAAATTTTGTTTTGCATTAGGTCTTCGATGGTCTACATAAGATAGTTTGATAGTTTTGGAGGAGTACTGAGTAGAGAGAATTGATTTGAGGTTGGGCTCATGGTTATTAAAGAGGCTGATTGTGTGAGGCCATATTCTCGATATATGCAAAATCAATAATTTCTTAATAATAATCATCATTTAGACATATTCCTCTTGTCATTTGCATTTATATGTTAAATATGTGTTAACAATCTTTTACCTCCTGTATTTGTGAAGGAACTGTGTTTGTATGTCTATCATTCATTCTGAATTTTGCTGTGTTTGTGTTATCTGTACATAGGTATTTGTTCTGAATCTGTAAATGCTTCTATCATATATGGCATATACATAAAAACAAGAGTTTGGCATTCACCATTTGACTAGTTTTATTCATCTTTTGCAAAAAATTGTTTGTAATAGAGCATTTGTTTGTCCCATTTCTCTTTCTCCCATGTTTATGTTTTTATGTTTAAACTAACAATTTAAGATTTAACCATTTATCTTGCTTCTCTAACAATTGCACCTTCCAATTTGATTTGACAAATATCAATTAGCTCGAGCATAGTCAACCATTCAAAATTATTAATTTTGATTTAAATAATTTATTTATTTTACTAATGAATCAAACTAACTCTTAAATCTAGTCCTTACATTTCTTTATGATTTAAAAAAAACCAACTTTGGCTGCACTCAACTCCTTTTAGTTTTAGCTTTGCTTAAATATTTTTCAAGCAATTTTCATAATCAATTTTTAGTATTTGATAAGAAAACATCTTTTGATTATAAAACAATTTTAAATTTTTTTTTTTTTTTTAAAAAAAGGGGAAAAAATTTTATTCAATCCAAAGCAAGAAACAAGGCAAGAGCCACAGGCTCAACAGAAAGGATAACAGCCAACAAACTAACAACAACACTACTTATTCCTGTCTTCCAATAAAAATCTCTCCAGAATCCCCAGATAATCAGAAGGTAACTCATTCCTACCACTAATATCCCAACCATCTCCTTTCTCCGAGGCCCACTTCGCCAAGCAGTCAGCCACGCTGTTCCATTCTCTAGGGATGTGACAGAAAGAGACAGATTCTAAGGAACTACAAACACTCAAAATCTTTCTGACCATCGAAGCTAAATGCCAACTAACACCATCCAATCTCTGGTTGTTCAACATATCCACAACAATCTGAGAGTCTGACTCACATATAATCCTCCTCCAGCTAAGAGAGCAACCCCGCTCAACAGCAATCTTAATAGCAAGGGCCTCCATCAAGTTATTAGAGTAATGCCCTTTGTAGACAGAGAAGCAAAAAACAATATCCCCATCCTTACTTCTACCAATACCCCCAATACCAGCATGCCCAGGATTCCCACGAGAAGATCCATCAGTATTAATCTTCAGAACTCCATCTGGAGGGGGTGCCCACTTCCCATCACGACAGACCCGTTTCTTAACATGGCGGGGCATAAGACCAGTACGGCACCCCCTACTATTAACACCCAGGCTCAGATCCCGCACAACCGCAACATCCCCAGGATCAATACTTTCAGACAGATCACATTTAGTGGAAATAGTCTCCTAGAGCCTACTGATAATCTTCATTCATAGTTGACCAGTATCCAATCTGGAATCACAAAAAACTCTACGGTTCCTTTCCAGCCAAAGGTTCCAAAGAATGAAAATGGGCCCAATGAACCAGGCCACCTAAAGAAAAGGCATCTTCGCAGGAGGCCTGCCTAGGCTCTCCCAAAACTTGATAAAAGAGGAAACATGAATGCACCCATGATGCCAAGCCTCCCACCATCTGTGCCAAATCTCACGAGAAAAGGGGCAATGAAACAACAAGTGGGAAGAACATTCTTCACTGCACAAACAGAGAAAACAAATGGAAGGTCCCTGAAACCCCCGTTTACGAAGATTCTCCCAAGTGAGACATTTCCTCTGGGCAACCAACCATAAAAAGAAGTTACACTTGGGCCAAGAAAAGTTGTTCCAAACCTTCCTCCACCAGGGCACCTCGGTAGGTCCATATAAATTCCTATCAAGCACAGCATAACCTTGAGCAACAGTATAATTCCCTTTTGGGCTAGGGCTCCAAGCCAACTTGTCCCTCTCCTTCAGAGTGCTGCAAAACCTGCCCTCCAAGACCTTACATAAAGCAGCATGATCCTCATCAGAGCCACCCACAGGCCAATCCTGTGGATCCTTCCAGCAAGACACCTCCAGATGACCGATACGCTTAACTATTTTAAAATGCTCCACCTTAGTCCAACCAGCATCAGAGAACATCTGGCACAGAGGCAATATTGAGGGAAACTAGACAGAATGGGAGGGTGGCCATCCCAAGAGTCCAGCCAAAAAAGAGCATCAGAACCATTATTACAGATCTAGAAAAGACCATTCTGAACAAGTTGAGCTCCCTTCTTAAGAGTATCCCAAATGCAAGAGCCTTTGCCCAACAAAGCAATCCGTGGCACATCCCAGCTCTCAACCCCAGGAACATACTTGCAAGCAAGAATCTTGGCCCAATCCTGATCCTGGTTGTTGCACCATCTCTAGTACAGCTTAGCTGCCAAAGCCATAACCACAAAAGTCATAGACCTAAGGCCAAGGCCCCCAGCATGCTTCGGCCTACAAATAGACTCCCACTTGACTAAACTCCATTTCGAGGAAAGAAGGTTACCCGACCAAAGGAACTGCTGGGAGAGAGCATCAAAATCCCTCACAAAGGATGCAGGAGGAATCTGCACACAACACCTGTAAATAGGGAGAGACTGCACCACAGCTTTTAGGAGAAGCACTCTACCAGTAGAAGAGAGCCATCTGTAAGTCCAATGGCTAACCTTACTCCGGAACTTATCCAAAATCCCCTGCCAAAAGTCACGACGCTGAGATCCCAAAGCCAAAGGGGTCCCCAGGTACATCATAGGAAGAGAACCAATTTAGAATCTAAGAATCCTGGCAATCCTGGTCTGAATGAGACGAGGAGTATTAAAGAAATAGATGGAAGATTTATCATCATTGATCCACTGACCAGAAGCTCTCAAATAGATGTCTAAAGTTCTCCTGAAGTTCACTGCCTCACTGATTCTAGCCAAGCCCATCAGTCCAGTATCATCCACAAACTGAAGGTGAGAACAGGGAGGGAGATCATTGGTCCAGCTCCAACCGTGAAGAAGACCCAGCCGCACCTGAGATTTAATAAATCTACTAAGACCCTCCGCCATGATAATGAAAAGATACGGGGACAGAGGGTCCCCTTGCTGAAGACCCTGAGAAGCACTAATCCAATCTGAAGAATCCCCATTAAGAAGAACAGAGAAGGAGGATGAGGTTACACAACTGAGAACCCAGCTCACCCATTCCTCGTTGAAGCCAAAAGCCAAAAGGATATTCTGAAGAAACTCCCAGCTCACCCGATCATAAGCTTTAGCCATGTCAAGCTTAATGAACATCGCCTTCTCTTTAGAGGAAGCCATAGAGTGAATAACCTCCGTAGCAATAACGACACCATCCAAAATCTGTCTCCCTTCCACAAAACCTCCATGCTCAGCAGAAATCAAAGCACCAAGGATAGGTTTGAGTCTCTCAGCAATCAACTTGGTAATGATCTTGTAGGTGACATTGCATAAGGCGATAGGCCTAAACTGATCCATCCGAATAGCCCCCTCCTTCTTAGGTATGAGAGCCAGAAAAGTAGAATTCAAAGACTTAAGCATTTGTTTGTTCCTAAGAGATTCCTAAACCACCTCAAGGAGATCAGACTTTATTATTTCCCAAAATTCCTGGAAGAACTCAATCAGAAACCCATCTGGGCCAGGAGCTTTGCCTTTTTTCATACTAAACACAACTTTCTCCAACTCAGGTAACAAGATGGGGCTTAGAAGAGCCCTATTCATCTCATCCGAAACCAAGCAAGGAATACAATCCAAGATAGCTCTCTCTTCAGATCTGGCAGCAATATCCTCCTTGGAAAAAAGATTAGAAAAATAGTTGACAGCTTCCCTGGAGATTTCACCATAGGACAAGAGTTGAGTCCCATCACTCGAGACAAGAGTGGAAATAGAGTTCCCCTGCCTACGGGCCTTAACTGAGTTATGAAAAAAAGCTGTGTTCCTGTCCCCCTCTTGAAGCCAATCAATCTAAGCTTTTTGCTTCCAGAAAATCTCCTCTCGAAGCTCCCACTCTTCTAAGCCCTTGAGGGCCAGGGACTCAGCGTTCAGAAGGTCAGAGGATAGCCCATAGTCTCGAATCTGACGAGTGACACTATCCAGCTTGGACTGAGAAGCAAGCTTCTGAGCATGCAAGTTCCCAAAACATTGATAATTCCACCTCTTAAGTTGATACTTCACATATTGAAGCCGTTTACTAAAAGTGTACATGGCCCTCCCATGGGCAGGAAGCCCTTCGTACCACCAATCCAGCACAAGATCTTGAAGAGATTGATCTCGTAACCACATCAATTGAAATTTAAAAGAAGGATTTTTCGTGATCCCATAAGAGGAGGCACAGAGTTTGATCAGCCAGTGATCAGATCCCCTCCAATCCAGGATTTCAAAACTGGTAGTCCACCTGCTGCTCATCCGATAACAGGAAACTAGAAATCTATCTAGCCGTTCTGAGATAGCCTCATCCCCACACCTCCTGTTGTTCCAAGTAAACACTCCATTGATTGGCTTTACGTCAACAAGGTTAAGGAAACCAATATTATTTCTAAGCAAAAGAGAAGAAGGATCAAGCCTGGCTAACCCTCCTTGTTTTTCCTCCATACTAATAACAACATTAAAGTCACCTGCCAACATCCATGGGAGAAACGGGTCTAGAGAACGGACAAAATAGATATGATCCCAAAGATGAGTCTTACCTGGAAGATCAGTAGGAGCATAAATATTAGAGAAGAGACATCTTTCGCCAGTTTCAAAAATGGAGGCCACCATAGAGATGGAAGACTGACTAGAAACCCACCATAAGGGGGAAACTTTCCTCAGGTTCCAGAAGCAAGCCACCCCCCCCGAACTACCCAACGCCCCCACCCCCTGCCAGTAGCCTTGGGGCCAGATACGTAGAGCACAATTATTCAAACCATCCACTGTAAGCTTGGTTTCTTGTATAAAGACCACATCCAGAGCCTGAGACTCAATTAATCTGCGAACAGCCTTTTGTCTAGGGATGCTATTCAACCCCCTTACATTCCAAGATAAAACTATCATTTAGGGGGGTAGGAGAAGTGGGAATCAATGGGTTTCATAGACCCAGACTCAACCAAAGTATCACCCATAATCTTAACCTTCTCTTGATCAGTTTTCCTTCCACTCCTTGACTGTTTATCTAGAGGCCCCTTTTTAAAAGATTTTTGATGCAAACCTAAGGCCGGAGGAGCCTTAGCCCCCTTCACAGGATCCGTGGACCCCTTCGAAACTTGGGGACAAGGAGCCAAACCAGTAGTACCCATCAAAAATTGTGACTCCTGGAGGCCACCAATATTCTGAACTTGAGGAGGCAAGTCCAAAGCTGGCTGACCAGCCTGATGAGTCCCTAACGGAAGAATCAGCTCTTCCTCCTTCGCCTCCACCACCTGAATCTCTTCCTGACCTTGAACCCCAGAAGAGAGCTCTACCGGATTACCATCTTCTTGGACTACGCTGTCAAGAACCTCAAACTGATTAAATGTGCCATCATTCTGTCTATCCATCCAGGATCTCTTCTTGCCTTTGCCTTTATTCTAAGAAATAACCGGGGTAAATCCCTCCTTATCAACAGGCCCATCTGACACTGGAGCTTTCCCCTTGTCCATCCTAGGAGGTCCAGAGGCAGACATGGGGGAAGATTTCAATCTGGGACATCTGCGGTGTAGATGCCCATACTCATGGCAAATTCGGCATCTGAATGGTAGGGTTTCATAATCAAGCTGTTGGATCCAGGAGGAAGAACCCATGCAAATCTCCATAGAGTCTGGTAATGGATTATTCAAATCAACTTCGACACAAATACGAGCAAAAGAAATTACCTTACGGTCTTGAGTCTGTGAAGTTGATCCAATAGGTTTTCCAAGAAGCAAAGAGATTGAATGTAGGATGTCTTCCCTCCAGAATTCCAATGGAAGCCTCGGCAAGTGAACCCACACAGGCACCCGTGAAGGGATCTCTTTAGCAGAGTTGAAGCCCATATGCCAGGGCTTGATGAAGAGCCCAACCTGGTTAAAGAAATAAGGGCCACCTTCAAAAGCCCTATTCCTGTCTGACATGCTTGAAAAAATAACCAGAAAATAGTTATTAGCCGCTAAAAGGATCTCCATATCTCCTTCAAGGTTCCAAACACGACGTGCCTAGGATTCCAACATGGGAAGAGAGACGAAGGCCCAAAAATTTGCAAATAAGAGCATGCTTTCACCAGTACTCAACATCCTCTGAAACTTGCTCAGGTTGAATAACCAAAACCGGTCTATCTTCCGATCTCTCCAAACATCCATTTACTTTTTTAATTCGAAGCGACCCTTTTGAAGAGGAGGTACCCTCTCCAGAAAGAGGAAACTCAGTCCGATCCTTGACACTGGCATGCATCAGAGAGGATGGATTTCCCATCTCCAAGTCCAGGGAAGAAGCAAAACCCTGATTCTCCATGGCAAAGAGAGCCCACACGCTAGGCAGAAGAGGGAAGGAGGCAAGGTAGACGGCTCAAAAGCCCCAGCCGCCGCGCACCCCCCGTCCAGGCGACCCACGCACCAGACAATGACCCGACCAGCGTCCAGCCACGAAGGGGAGGAGCTCACACCCCTGCCCACACCCCTCCAGACCCCTGCGCACTCAGAAAAACCCCCCTGCGAGCAGGAAATGCCTGCCAAACACACTCAGACGCTGAAAATGGAAGCAACTAGGGCACGTGTGCCCTAACACGCACCAGAGCTCTGCACAGCGCCATCCATTTTTTCCAAGCAAAACAATTTTAAATTTTAAGACAACCTCATTTTGAAATATTTTTTTATAACATGGTTTTAAAATTTTAATTTAAAATTAAATAAAAAATTAATAGAACATTCTATTAATTCATACAAGATAACCTTTTCAAACAAGAGGAATAATAAATAAATCCAAAGTAACAATTTTGGCATATAAGTTATTTCAAATGATTAAGAATATGCCATCTCAATTAAGATTTAAATTTGATGGCCATTATGATTTTTTTTTTAAAATATTAGTAAAATTTTAATAAGAGTGTATCCCATGAAAGGGAGATCAAAATTCTTAAAGATTATAGTTACATATATTGAGCTTATAATATTTTTATTTTTAAATATAATATGCTATAACATTTGAATGATAATTTTGAATGGAAAATTGTCATGAAAATTTTTCTTCACAAGAAAAAATGATAATCAAATTTAAACCATGCAGAGTCCCACAATACAATCTAAAACAAGAACATATAATATAAATTACAAAATATTAATAAAATACATTATATATCTTAATACCTATTTATATAATTGAGTATCTCATAACCCATGTATATTATTTTTGTGAGTTGGTTAATTTTAGCATTAATAAAGAAGGCTTTAAAAAATCTTAAAGTTAACAATAATGAGTTGTTTTCCAATAAGTCAACTACATGAAATCAATACCTACGTATAATTGAGTCTAGAGAAAAATGTTGAGAGGAGTTCCTTGAGCTAGTCCATTTATGTATTCTTTGAAAAGAAAAGGTTTGTAACAGCATGGATGGTGATCATCTATGAGCTCCTCTGGCACTTTTACCTCCTTTTCTAGTGGAAAATTCCAAAAGAGAGCGATAGAAAGCCTAGGATTCCTCCCTTCATACACTACACGATGCTTTACACTCCAACATCTATCATTGCTCCATATTTACAACCAAAAGAAATTGCCATTCATCTTAAGAAAGAATTGATTAAACTAGCTTTAGAAAACTATGGAATTACTCTACCTTTAGAGTGTTTCCCATCATCACAAGGAATGAGGTAGCAAGTGGTTTTACACTAAACCACTCGCCTTGTTTGGAGTGAATTTCAAGACCACCCACTTGGTCATTATATAGAATTGTCATAATACCGAAATCCATGTGCTCCTTGAAATGAATGGCTTTGGCATCACATGCTTTTTCACACTCAGAGAAATAATTGAGATGAAGAGTAGCCTCACAGTCTACAAAATCAGTCTAGAAATTTTTGCTGTGCCTAGACCTTGAAGAATCAATTTTATTAGATAATTTGTCAAATTAGCCAACTTGGAACTGTATGTTCTTAGGCTCTTGCTGCAAAACACACCCAAAAAATAAATTATTACTAGCTATTTATTATGCATAGTACAATATATTACAACATTATATTTAAAGACAGAGGTCACAATTTCATTTTATACACTCAACTTCTTTAGATTAGTATTTTTTAATTTATTTTTCTCTAGTTTATATTTGTATAGAAAATAATGTTTTTCTTTAATTTAATTTAAGCTAATAGATATAAATATAGAAAATTAAATATTCAAAATAAATGAGGGATTAAAATAAATTAAATACATTCATATTTAGCCCTAGTTTTGATGTAGAAGTTTTTGTTTACGTGTTAAAATTATTTGTTAATGCCTTGAAATTTTATTCTATGTTAAATTTATCTATGCACTGTTTAAGGTCACTTATGTGAGTGCAAAAGTGATCTTGTAATTTTTGAATTTGATCTCATTGATTCTTGTAGATTGAAACTTATTCGCCTCAATTTTTTGACATCTAAATGTTGTAAAGATTGCTAGTGTTTATGAATACTTGTGGGAAATTTGTTGAATTGTGAGCTTAAAATCTCCTCAATGAAACATGCAATGAATAGTCTCTCACACGTTTTGAGATACATTAATTCTAATTTCCTTGAAAAAAAATATTATTAAGAAAAGTAAAAAGTAGAGAACTGTAAGAGATTCCACTTCTTAATTTAAGAAGTTATAAAAAGCTCCAACTATGCAGAAATGTAAAAGGAATCCGACCATGTAGATAAGGTGTTAAAGGTCTCTCTTTAGATAAATAATATAATCTAACCAAGGTACCTTAAGAAATGACCTCTTGAAAAATTTATAAAAACCCTGGCGAATCTACTACAAAGAAGCATAATTTACTAGGCAATTTTTTCATATGGGGAATCAAATTGTAGAGTAGATGACAACTAATATTTTATCCTTGTACCATTTTCTTTTGTAATTTAGTGACTAATTTTTTTATTAATATTTAATGTTTATGGTGATTCAATGTCTAAATTCCTACAAACATATAATTGTTAAACAAAGATGTTGAAATGGGGTAAATATAAAAAATAAAAAATAGCTCCTGATAAACTAGAGAGATTACGGCCCAAAGGTTTACATACAATAGTGTGATATTTGTCTATATTAAAGAATAAAATTATATAACACAAGACAATTTTGTTTCAATATTTGGAAAAATCTATCAAATATGGGCGAATTCGACACTTCTAAAGAGACCAAAAGTAGCCAAATTTGGGGGTTAGAAATTGAAAAAAAGCTAAATGGAAACATATAGCCACTAAAAGATTCCTTGAATCTAACTCTACAAATAGAAAAATAAAAGGTCTTCATGTAGTTACATGGTAATGAATCTCTATTTGGTACCAATAAATGATCATAACTATCATAGTTGCACTACTGCAATCAAAATAATGAAGAACGTTAGTGTTAATATATGCCCCCTCCAATTAGTTACATTCATAGGATGCAATGAATTGGAGGAGAGCAGAAAATATATAAACATGATAAAGCATGTAATATAGCAAAAGATATTATCATATGATAAGCATGTAAGCATATAAGTTGGAGATAACCATCAAGGCACGTGGATGGAAGAAAAAAAGTGTCTCACTTTTTGGTCTAAGTGACACTCTTAAATTAGTATTTTTGGTTAAATTTTTACTTTCTATCACTTATAACAAGCAAACTAGGACTAGTAAATTTTTAGATTTCATATATAAATTATATATATAATGTCATTTTTAAACATTTATTAATAACTTTATTATATTTTATAATGTTTTTAATGAGTGATATTCTCCCATTTCAACATAACTTTTAGAAATAAGATCAATTCATAACTTTTCAAATATTGATAATTAACACCAATATCAAGGGATACTTGAGATAAGTATCAAGGCATGTGAGTGGAAGCATAAAAGTGTGTCCCAAATTTTGACCTAAGTGGCACACTTTGAAATCAACATTTTTAGGCAATTTTTCACCTTTTGTCACTTGTAGCAAGCAAAGTTCTATTAAATATTTAAAGATGACGTGATCTAGTGATTTTTGAAATTTCATGTGTAGATCTTAAATTTTATAAAATTAAAAAAATAATAAAAATTTAAACACTTGTTTTTGATAATATTAAGATACAAACTCGGCTGCACGTCCCAATAACAAAAGCCAAAAAGGTAGCAGAATAGGCCCAAAGCCTCAAACACTCAACCAACAATAGATTAACAGCATATCAAAAAACCATAGTATGATTTTTAAACATAACCTAAAGATACAACTAACTAAGCAATTCTTTCCAATCATTAGTGATCAAATTAAACGTTTTCTCCTTATCCTTGAGTAGAGAATCCACGCCATTGTTCTAGTCCAACTACAAAATTGAGAAGGCAACAACAGCCCTATGAGAGGACTTCAGAACCAGCTTGATCAATGCCTTGACTTTTCCCTCCATGGATGAAAGATGAGTCTTTACCTCCACAAGCTCCATCTCAAGTCTCTTGTGTATCTATCTCCCTTCTGGCGTTCATCACTTCCTTATTTAGAGTCTCCTGAATTTTAGTGTCCTCATTGTTCGTTTCATAGAATGAGTTATTCATGGATGCAAAATGGCTAGCACCCTCCTGATCCTGCATAGGGTGGTTTTCACTTCCTTTATTTCAATATCCTACTCAATGTCCTCCTAATCCAAGGCAGAGGAGTAGTCGACAATCTTTAGCACTTGGGGCTTTTCCCCAGCCAACCTAGAAGATCTCCTGATGCTCAGTCTTCTAACAGAATTGAATTTGCCCATAGCCCTCTCTTTAATAGCCACCACCTCCTCTTTCACCTGTTTCTCCTATTTTTCTAACTTATCCTGAGCCTGATGTTCATCATTCCCCCTCCCCTCAACATTTCTACTGTAACTTTTCTTACCACTTTTGTTTGAAATAGGTTTCCCTCCTTTATTTTTTTACTGCCCTATATAAGCGTGTTGTTCTTAAGATTATAGAGACCCTCTACCTCTTCCTCATGGGATTGACCATGTGAACCATCCAGCTTAATAGGAACAGGGACCTTCAGAGTACAGCTGCCGGATTGAGTCTTCAAAATGGAAGTGGCCTTAGACACACGAGGGCTAGAAAAAGGAATTGAAGGACTACTCACAGGAGGGTTAGAAGGAAGAATTAGGCTCAGAAGGCACGAGGGTTTTCAGTTTAGAGGGCTTTCTAAGCCTAACACTAAGGGGGATCTTATCCTTAGGGTCTTCATTGGAGCTGTCATCCATGAGCTGAACTGCAGGGGGTTTAGTAGGACATAGAGCTACATGGTAATGATACAGATGAAAAATGAGCCCCTGGTGTAGGGGCAAGCCAACCACCTCAGGATTGCCCTCGTGGGCCTTTTTGGTTTGGACCACAGAAGCCTCAAGGCTAGAGAGTAGAAAAGAGGGAAAGTTGACCAAGATTTTGTGATGAAAGTGGTTAAGAAATGCAAAGTGATAATGATTAAAAACTCCGTATCTCCCTTCCAGAGTAAAATACTTCATAATTAAGAAACATACCCGATTCCAAGGTTTGATCAAGCTTTCTCGTTTGAATCCACCTTGGAGTCTAATTTACTTCTCCCCTTCCCTGTAGAACAATTTCAAGCCATCATTATCTTAGACTCACGTCTACTTTTTGAGCCCATTCCCTAAATGAGGCAAGCCCGTAACATTGGCTATGGAGTCCTCAGAAACCACAAACTGAACTCTCCTAGTTTCACCTTTTGATTCCTGTCCCAAGAGCCAACAAATTGGGCCGATAAGTGCTCATCATAGCCATTCAGGCTTTTGAGAAAAGGGGTCACTCCTCCCTCATAAGCTATGCTCTAGACCTATAAATCTTCTTTGATTTCACCACAATTCATGGGCTCTATTCTAACTTTCTCACCACCTATTTTCCTAAACACACAATGCACAACACTGGGAAGGCAGTTGCAGAGAATAGAGAAGCGTCAAGCAAACAATCTAGAAATGGAAATAAAAAACATTAATTCCATTTCCCTACTAAATTTTCCAAGCACGTACTTCTGAATCCTGAGTGCACTCGGATCATTATTACCTTTAGGGACAAGCTTATGTGAACCCCCTCATAGCTAGCTCTTCAAGAGGTGAGTGAAAAGACCTTTTAAATGTATTATGCGACCAAACATGTTTATTACTGAGTTGTTCAAGGTTTGCATAAATCTCCATAGTCCACATCATCATGGAGGGATGAGTGGGGTTCCCAAAGATGTCATCAATGCCACGTCTTCCCTCGAAGTAAGGGAATCACGAAAAGTCACCACACCAAGCAAACCAAATTATGATAATAGCCATTATGAGTTAGCAGTGTGCCTCAAACTGAATGCTATCATTAACATTCAGGGGAAGATTGTCTATGTTTCTCCATCATCTTAGGGGATTAAGATTAATCCCAAGGTTTTCCATAAGAGCAACAGTTCTATTGCCCTCTCTATGTATATGTCTCACCTCCCTTCCTTCAAAGTTGAAGAGAAGGCCTTTTATATCCTCAACAATATCCTCCATCTGCCAACCAACTTTAACATTTCCTTTAATAGCTTCGATGACAATCATGGAATCACTTTCAACTATAATATGTTTGATACCTAAAGCTAAGGTAATTTTGAGGCCCCAAAGGAGAGTCGTCGCCTCCGCAATATTATTGGTATTTTCACCAAGGCTCCCAACAAAGGTAGCCATGAGAGCACCCTAATCTAATCTTATAATTCCACCTCCACTTGCCAACCTAAGGTTACCTTTAACAACACCATCAAAGTTAAGATTAGACCAACCAGTTGGGGGTGGGGACCAATTAGTGCTAGCCCTCACTCTTTTCTTACTATCATCCACTCTACAAATATTTATTAGGATAGTCCACTAGTTAATGATATTTGTTTCCAACACATTTGGGGGAGTTTCCACTGCTTTTAGGGAACTGTTGATGATGTTGTCTTGCAACAGTTTGACAGTTGATCTAAACACTTCCTTGGGCTCGTTGAATTTCTCACGAAAGAGTCTATTGTTCCTTTCTTTCTAGAGACACCAAGATAGAATGGGGAGGGCCTGGGCCCAAATTTCCCTACAAATAGGATTGGAGAAAGGAGGGAACCAAGACCTAATGCAATCCTCCAGACTTCCGTTCCAACACCAAGAAACACCCATAATACTCAAGGAAAAGCATCATACCTCCCAAGAGAAGTCACATTGTAAAAGAATATAAGAGACAGTCTCCTCTTCTTTCATACAAAGAACACATTTGTTGGGGATTTGGAACCCTCTGATCCAGAGGTTATCTATAGATAGTATTTTGTTCTACACCACCAGCCACTAGAAGTGGTTAATCTTTGGTATAAGATTATGATTCCAGATAATCCTCCATAAGTTCTCCATTTTGTTGTAAGAATAGATTATAGGCTGATTTAATAGTAAAACACCTAGACTTTTCTTTGGTCCATAGAAGTCTATCTTTTTGTGGGAAAAGAGGAATTCTGCATCCTTTTAGGGAAAGTTGGGTCTCATCGGCTATCCCAACCAAATCAACTTGTCTTTGGCAGTACTCTGACAACTATTTCCATCCCCTTTTTCCAGGAAGAAAATATTCCCGGACCAGCCAACCAAAGTGGTGACCAGCTAAATTCATCAACCCTTGAATATTCTGAATCTTCTTTAAAGGCCCTCCATTGACCCAATTGTCTTCCCAAAACCTTATAGTTTCACCATCCCCCAATTTCAACTTAACACCCTTCAAAAGAACAATTCTACATTTCAGATGAGAGTAAAAGGTCCTCAAGAGTTGAGTTCCCAAAGTATTTGGCTCTCATGATGCTGCCCCAGTCTTTACCCCCAGCTAAGAGGTTCCAACCAACCTTGGTTATAAGGGCTTTATTAAGCAAGTTCAACTTCCTTAACCCTAAGCCTCCTTGCATCTTCAGTTTGCAAACTTTATCCCATCCCACAAGAGTTAGCCTATTTTTACTTTCCACACCCGTCCATAAAAAAATCCTTTGAATTTTCTCCAACCTCTCAGCTAAATACTTAAAAATTTTAAAAAGAGACAAAAAGTAAACAAGAATCTCTTGAAGCGAGGCCTTAAGTAATTGGAACTTACCCAATTGGCTTAGAAGTTTTCCTTTCCACCCTGCCAACTTCCCTTGCGTCCTTTCCAGAATGAAATTCCAATACTCAGGATGAGCATCTCTCACTGAGAAGGGAAGCCCAAGAGATATACCAGGTAGCACACCCACAGAACAACCTAAAATCCCCATAATCTTCAGTTGCAGCACAAATAGGGTGTTAAAGAAGAACACTTGGATTTTGTTATAGTTGATGCATTGGATAGCCAAGGTAGCATACTCTTGTAGCACTTTTCCCATTTTCTAGCCTCAATCACCGAAGCTGACCCAAACAGGATGATGTCATCCACAAATTACTGAATAACTACTGGAGCTACTGTTGAAGTTGGTTTAACACCTTTAATCTCTCTAGAGTTTAACAGAGAGGAAGCATCTGCTTAGGGATTTAGCCAATAAGATAAAAAGGTAGGAGGACAGGGGGTTCCTCTTGCCAGCATTGAAGAAACCCCTGGGAACTCCATTCACCAAAATAGAGAACCTGACTGAAATGACACAAATCTTGATAAGTTGCGGGAATTTGCCTTGGAAGCCCAATTTCCTCAAGACAGTGAAAAGGAACTCCCAATTAACTTTGTCATAGGCTTTTGAGATGTCAAGTTTAAAAGCCATTCCAGGGATTTTGCTTCTCTCCATGGAGTGATAATTTCATGAGTTGTAGTGGCCACATCCGTAATCTATCTGCTCAGCACAAATCCTTATTGGCAGCTGCTAATGAGCTTATCCAATATAGGTTGTAGTCTAAACACTAAGATTTTGGAGAAGATCTTGTAAATAGTATTACAAAGGCCTATGGGTCTAAAATCCCGCATACACACAAGATCATGTTTTTTGGGAATAAGAGCAATGAAGGTATGATTTAGTTGCTTCAGTAGCTTACTTGTCTTGAAGAAGTCCCTAGCAGCCTCAGTCATATCTTTTCCCACAATGTCCCAAAATTCCTAGAAGAAAGCAGGGGGGAAACCATCGGGCCTAGGGGCTTTAAAGGCACCCATGGAGAAAACATTAGCCTAGACCTCCTCCTCCTTAATTAATTTGCCAAGCTGCACATTATCTTCTTCATTCAGAATAGTAGGGATGATATCGATGTGATCTTGGTTAATGCAATTATCTTGAGCATCTAGAAAGTTCTAAAAGTAGGAAGCAACCACTTGCCCAATCTGAGTGTTCGAATCAACCATAATACCTCTGTCATCCATCAGTTTAGTTATACTATTTCTTTTCCTGTACGTCATAGTGGATTGATGGAAAAAAGAGGTGTTCCTATCCCCCTCCTTTAGCCATTGCACTCTTGACTTCTGTTTCCAATAAATCTCCTCTTTCAACAACAACTCTTTCCATTCCTTTCTCAAAAACTCTTCTTCTTTAGCAGTTTCCTCTGAAGTGTTCCCTTCCTCCATCCTTTTTTGTAACTCCCCCAATTTAGTATTAATTCTCCTTTTTTCATCAAATATGTTTCCAAAGTTGAACCTATTCCATCTTTTTACCTTTTTCTTAACCATCAATAGCTTTTGTGCTAGTCTGAACATAGGCATTCCTTGGACTTCTTCCTTCCACCAACTCACTAATTTATCCTTAAATTTTAGGTGTTTAGTCCCCATAATCTCAAACCTAAAAGGGTAAGGGCCTTTACCATTCACATCCCTCCAAGAAAGAAGCATGGGGTTATGATCTAAAGTAGTTCGAGGCAAAGCTTCTAGAGCATGGGTGCTTAAGAACTTCTAGTTGGGAGAGACCAAAACTCTATCTAACTTGACTTGAATCAAATTCCTCCCTTTTCTATGATTAGACTAGGTAAACCTATTTCCTTGAATATCAAGATCCATAAGTCCTTCATGATTTAAAAAATCATTCAGGTCCAACATGCTGTCAGTGTCATCCACGGTCCCTCCACTCTTCTCTGAGGGGAAGAGTGGAGTCTTAAAATCTCCAGATAACATCTAGCAACTACTGGGGTCACTAGCAATCAGAGAGGAGAGAAGATCCCATAACTCCCTTCTTGGGCCCCTCTGATTAAGAGCATATAAATTAATCAAGTTCCAAGAATTGTTGTTAGACTCCATTCTAACTGCTAGAAAGTTTTTATTTTTTTTCAATAATCCTTCCTTTAACAATCTTGTTATTCCACATAGTGATTTTTCCCCTAGAGGCATCACAGGTATCACAACTCAGGTGCTCCGCATTAGGCCATAAATTCCTTGCAACAACTTGGAAACCTTCACTTTTCATCTTAACTTCTTGAAGCATCAAAATATCAATTTTATTATCAGAGATATAATTCTTAACTAAGAACTAGTTGTGGGGGGTTAATAAACCCCCAGATATTCCACGATAGAATTCTCATTTGATTTGGGCCTTCTTGGAGCTAATCTCCAAGGTCTTCTGCCTACCCATTACAATGTCTTTGTTAATCACCTCCAGTCTAGTCCCTCTTTGAGATGGTCTTCCCTACTTAGTATTTTCTCCCACCTCCAGAATCTTCTTCCATGGTCCTTTTCCTTTCCTTCTAATAGTAGTCCAACCCTCCAAGTTAGTGATACTAGAACTAGCCCCGGGAGTAAGGTCCAAAGTTTTGTTACTAGGGGAGGATACCCCCAGGCCAACATCACAACCATCAAGATTAACCCCCTTACCTATTAAAGGGCTATTCAACCTAGAAGGAACTACCTTTTCCACTAAGATTTACTTTTTAGGAACTTCCCCTTGATGAATCTCCCCATATTCCAGTTTGGTGGACAACAAAGCGGTGCAGTCCTCCTCGTACGGTGTGGGAGAAGACACTAACCCCCCCCCAATATGGTGTGATCATGGGCCTTCGAGGCTTCCTGTGGGAGATTATTTGCGTTATCCTTGACAACTTTATCCTTTCCCTAAGAGCCAATAATATTCAGCAGGTCCTCCCTGAAAGAGTAGTCTTCCTCTTTCTTAGTAGTCTGGGCTTTCGGAGCTAGGGTAGGTTTTCTAGCCCTACATTGGGGTGCTAGATGACCCTTCTTATTACAAATTTGGCAAAATGTTGTAGAGTTTTCAAAGATTATAGGTTGAACCCACTGGCCAAATTTAGATTCTAGAGTAATATTGTTAGTGAGGACTTTGTTAATATCAACGCTAACACAAAATCTAGCAAAGACTAACCTCGATTTGTTCCTAGTCGTGCTATCAAGAGCTATGAAGTGACCAAATGAATTGGATATCCACATAAAAATCTCTTCATCCCAGTACTCCAGTAGGAGACCCAGGAGTCTAATCCAAACTGACGCCATTTTGTTGAGGTCCGTAGCACTATCAAATCTTGGTTTTAATTTACATAGGGATAAACTATGTTTCCCATACATCCAGGCCCCCCTGCTAGAATAGAGGCAAGATCTTCTCTAGCCATGAATTTGAAGAGAAACATCCCTCTAGCCATAGCATTCATAGTAACACTTCCCTTTACTCTCCATTTGGCAGTCACCCATTTTCTGATCGCATCAATGTTGGGTCTGAAGGAAAAAACTTTCCTACCAGAGCATTCTCCGTAGAGAAGACCACTCTATCCATTGTGATGTCTAGGAGCACAATCTCCAACCCATCAAACAAATCTCAAAAGTTGGTGAAGCAGAAGTTCCCTCTGACTCCTCCCTTAAAAGGACATTTTTCTAGGCCCTAGGCCCCAACTCCTTTTGTAGCATATGAGTAGAGGACTCACAGTCCTTGTCATCAAGCACGTGACCCGAATGGTCCACGCAACTATCCAGAACACTGGGAACAGTCTCAATCTCTGAAGCAATTCTCAGGAAACCCTAAATTAGAGGGTCTGGGGGATCACTCAGATCCCCTGTAGCCATCAAAATTCAAATTCAAATTTGAAGCAGCGAGTAGGAAAAGTTGTAGAGCTCAAATTCAAAACACGTTTGTTGGTGTTGAATAATTTAAACACTTGTTAATGACTTGTTTCTTATACTTTATAATAATTTTGATGAGTGATATTTTTCAACCAACATAGCCTTTAGAAATAATATGAATTCATAATTTCTCAAATATAGATCATTAACATTAACACCAATATCACAGGCATGTATTTTTTATTTTTTGTTGCATATTATTATTTTTATGAGTGAAACTAGCTTTATGGATCCATACCCCTATATAATATTCAAGAGAAAAAAGGAACATATTCAGGGCTACTCCATTAGAGGTCTGAGGCTTTATGCTTTGCATTACATCTCAAAATTTTGTTAACAACTCTTCCTATACATATATATTTTTAACAACTATTCCTATCTTCTATACTTATATCATATGATTGTAAAGAAACACTAGACTCATTGTTAAACCTAGGTGTCTAAAGTTCCTCCTCCATATTTGTCTTCTCCATTATCCTCTGATCCAAAAGTTCCTAACTCGAATGCAAAACACCATTCCACCTCTGCCATTGTAGACGCCCCCAAGATCACCTTGAGAAATTATATTCACCATTTTACTTGTTACCTCCACTTATTTTCATTTTCTCCTACTACCCAGATAATGAATGACACCCATGGTCCAACATATGTTGGATTGATTCTTGGTCACTTTCCCTAGTCTAGGTGAAATCCCAACCCCATAATAATGTCATCCACAATTTTCTTTAGCTCGCACTACCATCTAGGCTTGAATAGTGTTTCAAATTATGTTTTTAGGCTTCCCTGCATCTAACAATACTACCATAAACATTGAAGACACATCCATGTTCACCCCATATCTATGTGTTTGTTAGAAACTTGTTGGTGTTGTCATTGATGTCAACTTCCAGCAAATGGTTCACTTGGTTTCCAAGTGCTTTTGAGAAAATTTGATAAAAAGGTGTGTAATGTAACAAGGGTACTCTCTGTATTCTGCTCCACATTTCTTCCTAGTTGAAGATATGCTTGTGTAGTTTGGAAGTATTATTTAAAGGTGTTCAGAGGTGTTATATCCAGAGTTTCAAATTCTGGATCGTGTGGAAGTAGAAGATGTGTTTAAAAAAATATTTGACTCTGAAGGAGGTTGTCTAGGAGAAATAAGAATGCTCCACGTTTCTCCACATTGAGCCTTCCTATCTTGCGGATTTGAGAGAGTGCTTATATTATCTATATCTACCTTCCTTTGATGTTTCTAATATTGGGGTGCTCCGCAGGTTTAGTTCTTGCATTGGTGATTAGTAGCAGTGTGTCCTGATGTGCATAATAAAGATATTCCTTGATTTAGACAGTTGTGACAGTGTTGTAGTTGTTTATGAGTATTCTGGGAAGGTGTGTGAATTCTTTGGAGTGTCTCTCTCTGGTTTGCATGATGTTCTTGGACATGGAGAAGCATGAATATGGCCATCATCTTAGGTTTTACTAACCTGACTTACTAGCACCATTTGCGAAGGTGCCTTGTGGATTGTGGATGAAATAAGTAGCTTGATGATACAAATTTGAGTTTTGGTTATCCCTTTATTTGGTCCACTTTCACTTCTTTCCATCATGAAAGTGTTTAGTGCTGACCTAAGCAATGTTACATGTGTGTAATGCACACGCTTCATTAGGACTAACCTAATTGAGATAGGTCTTGGTTATAGATGGTACAAATGCAAGATGAAGATGAATGAAGTAAGGTAGAGAAGAGAATGCAAATGTAAATCAAGGGCAGTGAAGTTGTGTGTGAGCTTAAATGCTTATGACACTGGAATGTAGTGATCAGAAGGTGTCTACATTTTAGTGTGCTAGAAGTGGCTGTAGGCAATGAACCAAAGGTTGCAGATGACAAAGAGTGGCAGTGATGGATCTCTCATGTTACTTTGAGATAGTGAATCTTTGTAATAGTATTTTTCTTTCTTCTCTCTTCTGGGTAGTGAGCCTTTCCTTGGTAGTGAGCCTTTCTTTGGCAGTGAGCCTTTCTTCTGGGCAATGAGCCCTTGGCAGTGAGCCTATTGATTTTTGATGTTTTTAAATTCATATATATTAGGAGCTAATTCTCACCATGGTTTTTCCCTTATTGGGTTTTCCATGTAAATCTGGTGTTCTGATGTGTTTGATGTGTTTACATTGATGTTTCATATGTTTATATTTTGTTAATGCATTATAAGTGGTTGATGTTTTGAGGGCTTAAAATTTTAACATACAACTGATTCACCCCCCTCTCAGTTGTCCTGTGCATTCCGACAATTGGTATCAGAGCCAAGTTCCTTGAAGAAGCTTAATCGCTTGGGGTAGATTCGAATGGCACACAAGAAAGGTATGGAGGTCCCAGTGTTTGATGGAACAAATTATGCATTTTGGAAAACCAGGATGGAAAGCTTTCTTATCTCACTAGGATATGACATATGGAAGATAGTTGACAAGAAGTATACTATACCTAAAGATGGTCCAAAGGATGAAGATGAGATTAAATAATTGAGAACAATGGCAAGGCAAGGAGTGCTCTTCTAAATAGTCTTTCTGATTCTGAATTAGTTAAGGTGATGAGTTACATAACTGCTAATGATATATGGAAGAAGTTGGAAAGCACCTATGAAGGAGATGACAAGGTCAAGCAAGCAAAGTTGCAGATTCTAAAGTCCAAGTTTGAAGCCCTAAGGATGTCAGAGGAAGAAAATATTACAAGCTACATGCAGAGAGTGGATGGAATTGTCAATTCCATAAATGGTCTTGGTGGAGAGGTGGAGGAAAAAGAAGTGGTAAAGAAGGTACTAAGAACTCTTCCTTAATCTTATAGTGCTAAAGTTTTTTCTATTGAAGAGACTCAAGATCTGGATAATTATGCTAGGGATAAAATGTTTGGTACTCTAACTACTTTTGAGATAAGATAATTTGGTCAAGATGAGCCAAGAAAAGAAACTGCTTTTAAGACTAGAAAGACATAGAAGAATGTTGAATCAGATTTAGATGACTTTGATGAAGTGGAAGCAAATTTTGTAAGCAAGTTGAAAAAGGGTTCAGGAAAATATAGAGGTAAGTTACCCTTCAAATGTTTTAACTGTGAAAAAATAGGTCATTAAGCTTCTAAATGTCCAATCAAAATTTCTAATGACAAATACAAGGAGAACAAAGGTAAACCATTCAAGAAAAGTTATTATGTTAAATAAGATGACAACATATTTGATGATGAATCTAACTATTTGGATGATGATGGTAATGAGTGTTTGTTCATGGCTTTGAGTGTTGGAACTAATTCCACTAATCCCAAAAAATGTATGAAGGATATTGCTCCTGAAACAGGTCACCACATTAAAGGAGCATTGGTTACTGCTTTTCATGCAATAAAGGAGGAAGACATCTGGTTAATTGATAGTGGGTGTTCAAATCATATGACAGGTGATAAGAATAAGTTTGTGAAGCTTGAGAAGTTTGATGGAGGTTTTGTTAAGTTTGGAGATGATGCATTTGCAAAGATCTGTGGAAGAGGTTCAATCAATTTTGATGGCAAGCACAATACAGATGATGTCCTTTATGTCAAAGGTCTCCAGCACAATCTTCCAAGTGTAGGATAAATGTGTAGTAGAGGATATAATCTTGTGTTTTAGAATGGTGGCTATGAAATTAGAAAAAGAAGACTCTGGAACTCTGATTGCTACAGTAATAAGGAAAAAAATAAATATATATCAACTCAAAGATGCTTAAGGTGTGTGCCTTATGACTCAAATTAATGAAAGTTGGCTATGACATAGAAGAATGTGTCACATCAATTTTGATAGCCTAGTAAAGATTAGTTCTACTCAAGTTGTAAGGGATCTGCCAAGGATTACATAGCCTACCAATGCAACTTGCAAGGAATGTTAGATTGGGAAGCAAACAAAGAAGATTTTCAAAATCAAAGAATATTCTACCATTGGACCTTTGGAGTTGGTGCATACAAATCTATGAGGACCTACAAGAGTAGGAAGCTTTCAAGGTGACAGGTATTTCATGATGTTGATTGATGATTGATGCAGAGCATCATGGTCAGCAATTTCAAGGTTCAAAACTCCATGCTATGTTTAAGGCTTGTTTTAAGCCTAGGGAGGTGGTATTGTATGGAGAATATTGATTAGATAGGAAAAAAATACCAAAAGAAGCTCTGTTTTATGGTTTTTTCTGCTTTTTTCTGTTTTTTCATTGTTTTTGCTACAGTACCCGCGACTGTACGGACTCACCAGAAGCTCTTAGCATATTGGATGGAAAGTAGATGGTATTAGCTTCAATTTGAGTCTTGTGTGGGATCTTAACAATGCACTAGGTGGAAGATATGACTAATTTCCCCAAAGCTGTTTGTTTTCTGAATTTGCTGTTCACTTTTAAAAATCACTGTTTTTCTGCAGTTTTCCGTACATGTACAGCACTAGCATGGCACAAATTTATAATGGATGGAAAGAGTTTTGAAGTACCTTTGATTTGAACCTGGTTTGGAGTCTTGAAATGATGCTAGGTGAAAGTTATCAGTAGTTTTCCAAAAACTGTTCTTTTCAGAAATTGCTGTCTCCATTTAAAAAAATCACTGTTTTCTGCATAAATCTGTACTTGTACGGCCTGGGGGTGAAGGGAATTTGTGATGGATGTTTAGGTGGTTGAATTACCTATCCTATGCACCTTGTTTGGGCTCTTGAAACTACATTAGGAGGGAGAAATTGACTGTTTTCTGTTGACTGTCCCAAAACTCTGAGTAGGGTATCTCTGAGTAGCTAATGGGCATTCCTTCTTTTTATTGGTATTTTCTTGTTTCTAATCAATGGAAGGGAATGTGAAATAGGTTATCCATAGCCTTGTGAAGGTTGTAGGGGCAGGAGATTGTGTATGGTGAGTGTGGGCATGAGAAAGACCCCTGCAGAATCATGTGTTAGAGGATGAGAGGAGGACAGCAGTCATGTCAAGAAGGTAGTGAGTTTTGTTCATCATGTTTGTTTGTTTTGTCATTGAAGGCATTAGGGAGTTAGGCATGTGATTGGTTTGGTTATTACAAAGAGATGGAGTTTATGTTGAATAGATCATTCCAAGGTAGACATGGAGATAGTTTTTTTTCCTCCTCTCATCCTCTAACACATGATTCTGCAGGGGTCTTTCTCATGCCCACACTCACCATACACAATCTCCTGCCCCTACAACCTTCACAAGGCTATGGATAACCTATTTCACATTCCCTTCCATTGATTAGAAACAAGAAAATACCAATAAAAAGAAGGAATGCCCATTAGCTACTCAGAGATACCCTACTCAGAGTTTTGGGACAGTCAACAGAAAACAGTCAATTTCTCCCTCCTAATGTAGTTTCAAGAGCCCAAACAAGGTGCATAGGATAGGTAATTCAACCACCTAAACATCCATCACAAATTCCCTTCACCCCCAGGCCGTACAAGTACGGATTTATGCAGAAAACAGTGATTTTTTTAAATGGAGACAGCAATTTTTGAAAAGAACAGTTTTTGGAAAACTACTGATAACTTTCACCTAGCATCATTTCAAGACTCCAAACCAGGTTCAAATCAAAGGTACTTCAAAACTCTTTCCATCCATTATAAATTTGTGCCATGCTAGTGCTGTACATGTACAGAAAACTGCAGAAAAACAGTGATTTTTAAAAGTGAACAGCAAATTCAGAAAACAAACAGCTTTGGGGAAATTAGTCATATCTTCCACCTAGTGCATTGTTAAGATCCCACACAAGACTCAAATTGAAGCTAATACCATCTACTTTCCATCCAATATGCTAAGAGCTTCTGGTGAGTCCGTACAGTCGCGGGTACTGTAGCAAAATGATGCAGAGCATCATGGTCAGCAATTTCATGGTTCAAAACTTCAATGGAACCATTCTCTCAAAGTTCACAGTTTTCCTTCTTGACAGAGATTAACCTTCACATAAGGCAGGATTCTTATTCATAACTACACTTGTTCATAAACCAAAGTGAGGGACTTCAGGACTCCCCTCACCAACCAAGACTCCAATCCAAACTCTAACCAACCACTATGCAAGATAGCAATCTACAATACTGTTTATTCAAGACAGCCACACACTTCTATCTCTAAGGAGACAGTCAGGGTACCCTCCTTGGGGTGATCTCCATTTGACACAATTCCAATTCCAAATAACCAACCAACTCAACAATATACCTAACACTTAATTGCCTTTTTTTCAGTTTTGTAACTGCAGCATAAAAATAGAAACTGTCTTCTTTTTTTGAAACTGTCTTTGAAAGTGACTGTCCACCGATTGTTTTGCTGATTAGAAATCTTTTAACAAGTGGTCTAACCTTGGACAAGGTATTAACACAACTACACCTTTTGACATGCCTTTAAAAGGCTAAAAAGCATGAAAATGTAATGACTACCTATACAAACACTAAGACTTAATGACTCTTGCAAACTTAACATGACTGTCCTACTAGGACTTAACAACATAACAATAGGTTCATTTAGACATTGGGCATAGTCTATTTACTAGTATGGATTTCAAGTCTTATACATCAAGAAAATGGTCTCAGAAACCTTATTAATCCAAACAACCTCAAGTAAAATCTCAACAACTTAGTGCTCCTGCACCATACTCCCCGGCATGATGAAAACTCTTGTCCCAAGAGTTAGGGAATCGGCTCCAATCATTCTTCCATCTTGGTGGAATGTTCCTCAGACTGGGAAACATGAACTCTCCCAGAGTTATCTTTCTCCGTCTCCAACCTGCATGGCTCCTGTAAATAGTGTTAGAAACATAAAACTTGTTTTGGTGTCCTTGTCTAGGACTGTGTTGCTGCAATGCTTCAGCTCTTCTCAACTGGAGGTTCTGATTCATTCCTCTTTGGACTCTCTGCTGTTTGTTTTCCTTCTTCTGGCTCCTTATAGGACACTCAAAGTCCCCTACTTTAACATAACTCAAGTCCCAAGCCTGCTGCTCTCTAGGACTATCATCCACCTTCTTGTGTTGCATCTGTGTCTGCTGTGTGCAATCACCCTGAACCTGCACATTCAACTTCAATTTCTCTCCAAAGCAAATTGTAACATGTTCCTTCTTCTCCTCACAAGGTAAAGGAATCAATTGGAACTTCTTACCATCTTTGTGCACTACATAGGTATTAGTATACCCATCATGAATTGTCCTTCTCGAATACTGCCATGGTCTGCCCAAGATTACATGCCCACATGTCATAGGAATAACATCACACAAAACATAGTCCTGATATGGACCAATTGTGAAGTCAACATAAGCCTTCTTAGTGACCATTACCTGCTGCTCCTGACTCACCCAAGTGACATGGTAAGGACTGGGATGATCAAAAGTCTTCAACCCCAACTTATTCACCATTTCCCAAGAAACTAAGTTATCATGAGAACCTGAATCTACAATCAACTTGCATATCTTGCCATGGCTCAAACAATTAGTTCTGAAAATAGATACCTGTGGTGGTTGCTGCATCTTACTTCTTTCCACCATGAGCATCTCTCCATCCATCATTGGAGAGGCTGACGACATCTCTGGTTCTTCTGGCTTCTCCTCCTCTTGTGCCAAGTGAACTCTTTTATCCTTGGTCTTGTCAACACTATCCTTCTTAGGACAGTTGAAAGATGTGTGTCCCACCTCATTGCAGTGATAACATCTGCCTGTGAACACTCCTCTTCCTAATCCAAATCTACCTCCACCTCTATATCCACCTCTTTGTTCTGTAGAAATCTCCTTACCCTTCTCATTGCTGTTCTGAACTTCACTAGTAGGTTTGCCCCTACCTCTGTTTCCTCTTCCATAACCTCCTGGCCTTTCTTGCTTCCTCTTCACTCTCTCTTCAGCCCTGATGGCTAACTGAAAACACTCTCCAAGTGATTTTGGTACTGCCAACCCAATCTCATCCTGCAAGTTATACCTAAGCCCATTAAGGTATCTTGCCACTTTCTCTTCTTCATCTTCCAATCCTCCTCTGATACTAAGCTTATGAAATTGCTCAGTATAGGACATAACATCCATGTCCTTCTGTTTCAGATTCTGCCTCATCCTCTTTGTCTGAATGGAGTAATCAGATGGAAGGAATTGGTCTTTCATCATGTCCTTCATCCTACTCCAAGAAGTGATTTTTGATGCACCTCTAGCCATTCTCTCTGTCTGCACACTACTCCACCAGGTAAGTGCTGTTCCTCTCAGTTTTGTCTTTGCAAACTTGATCTTTTTCTCATCACTCATCTCCTCATACTCAAAAAAATTTTCTAGGGCATCTATCCACCCTAACACTTCTTCACTATCCATCTTCCCCTGATAGATAGGTAACTCTATATTTGCCTTAGTTCCACTTCCTTGGACTGCCTTCAGCAATCTTACAAACTTCTTTTCCTCAGCATCTAACTCATCCTCAGGAGGATTCTCATCTACATCCTCATCTTCTTCTGACTCACTTTGTTCAACCTTTCTTGGATTCTTCTCTAATGCTTCTAATCTTGCCAAGATTGTTGCATTTTCTCTTCTTACTTGCCTCAGCTCTCTGTCTCTGGCAGCATCATGTTCTCTTCTGTCCCTCAGCTCTTTCTCTCTTGCCTCTAAGGCTTCTCTCAACTCAGCATTCTCTCTTGCCATCTGGTTCTTTGGAGGCATCTTCACAACTCTCTCACAAACCTTAACTTCTTCACAAGATCCACAACTCCTTCAAGGATCTACTAGCTAGCTCTGATACCAAAATGATGCAGAGCATCATGGTCAGCAATTTCATGGTTCAAAACTTCAATGGAACCATTCTCTCAAAGTTCACAGTTTTCCTTCTTGACAGAGATTAACCTTCACATAAGGCAGGATTCTTATTCATAACTACACTTGTTCATAAACCAAAGTGAGGGACTTCAGGACTCCCCTCACCAACCAAGACTCCAATCCAAACTCTAACCAACCACTATGCAAGATAGCAATCTACAATACTGTTTATTCAAGACAGCCACACACTTCTATCTCTAAGGAGACAGTCAGGGTACCCTCCTTGGGGTGATCTCCATTTGACACAATTCCAATTCCAAATAACCAACCAACTCAACAATATACCTAACACTTAATTGCCTTTTTTTCAGTTTTGTAACTGCAGCATAAAAATAGAAACTGTCTTCTTTTTTTGAAACTGTCTTTGAAAGTGACTGTCCACCGATTGTTTTGCTGATTAGAAATCTTTTAACAAGTGGTCTAACCTTGGACAAGGTATTAACACAACTACACCTTTTGACATGCCTTTAAAAGGCTAAAAAGCATGAAAATGTAATGACTACCTATACAAACACTAAGACTTAATGACTCTTGCAAACTTAACATGACTGTCCTACTAGGACTTGACAACATAACAATAGGTTCATTTAGACATTGGGCATAGTCTATTTACTAGTATGGATTTCAAGCCTTATACATCAAGAAAATGGTCTCAGAAACCTTATTAATCCAAACAACCTCAAGTAAAATCTCAACAACTTAGTGCTCCTGCACCAATGATTTCTCTAGAATGACTTGGGTAACTTTTCTCAAAGAAAAATCAGAAGCTCTAGATAAGTTTAAATATTTTAAGGCTATGGTTGAAAATGAAATTGATCTAAAAATCAAGTGTTTAAGGTCTAACAGAGGTGGTGCATTCACCTAAAATGAGTTTAATGGCTTTTGTGAAGATCATGGAATAAAGAGGCATTTGTCAGCACCTAGGACTCCTTAGTAAAATGGAGTGTGGAAAGGAAGAATAGGATTGTTTAGGAAGCAACAAGGACAATGATGAAAGAAACAAATCTAGAGGATATCTATTGGAGAGAAGCCATCCAAACTACAATCTACATACAAAATAGAGTGCAAGATAGGGTCAACAATTCAAAGACTCCATATGAACTATGGTATGGAAGACATCTGATAGCAAAGTACTTTAGAGTGTTTGGAAGTAAGTGTTACATTAAGAGAGATGAAGAAAACTTGGGAAAGTTTGATACAAGATCAAATGAAGGAATCTTTCTTGGATATTCAACAAAGAGCAAGGCTTACAGGTGCCACAACAAGAGACTAAAGATATTAGTGGAAAGTGCAAATGTCAAAGTAGATGAAGAACCATACCAAAGTTCAGTGATTTTAGAAGGATATGAATAAGATGAGATCCAGTGCATAGAAAGAGAGGAAGAAAAGGAAAAGGAGAAACAAGTAGATGAAGAATATGCTCTAGAGAATATTCCCAAGACTCCCAAGTATGTGTAGAAGAACCATTCTAAAGATCAAACCATTGGAGATAAGAACAAAGGTGTTTTAACAAGAAGTATTGCTATGGAAGATGAACATGTAAAATTGTGTTATTGTCCCAAGTAGAAATAGTGACTGAAGCATGCAAAAATGAGCATTGGGTCAAGGCTATGAAAGAGGAATTGATGCATATTGAAAAGAATCAAACATGGGAAGTTGTCCCAAGACCAGTAGACAAGAATGTGATAGGAACTAAATGGGTCTTTCGGAACAAATTGAATGAGAATGAGGAAGTAGTCAGAAATAAGGCTAGGCTGGTATGTAAAGGTTACTCACAAGTGGAAGGAATAGATTATGAGGAAATATTTACTCCAGTGGCAAGATTGGAGGCCATCAAATTGTTCTTGGCCTTTGTAGCTCATAAGGACTTCAAAGTTTATTAGATGGATGTGAAGTTTGCATTCCTGAATGGAGAATTAGAAGAGGAAGTATATATTGACAAATCAGAAGGCTTTTAGTTATTAGATGATCCAAATATGGTCCGTATAATGAAGAAGGCATTATATGGACTCAAACAGGCTCCTAGAGCTTGGTATGAAAGGTTGGATAGGTACCTGCTACAAGAAGGTTTCAAAAAGGGTACTGCAGATATAAATTTGTACTTCAAAGTTGAAGAAGATCAAATCCTGATTGTGGAATGTAGATGATATGTGCAAGAGATTTTCAAAAGAAATGCAGAAGGAATTTGAAATGTCAACATGTGGGGAAATGAACTTCTTCCTTGGGTTACAAATCAGTCAATCAGAAAAGGGCATTTTCATATCATATTCAAAGTATGCTAGGGAAATGTAGAAGAAGTTTGCAATGGAAGACTCTAAATTGGTATGTACTCCCATGACTACTAGTTGTAAGTTAAGCAAAAATAATGAATCTCCTAAGGCTAATAAGAGCAAGTATAGATCAATGATTAGTGGGTTGTTATACCTAACTACTACTAGACTGAATATCATGCATGTAGTCTGTCTTGTGGCTAGAATTCAAGTTGATCCCAAAGAATCACATGTTTTAGTAGTAAAGAGGATATTCAGATACCTGAAAGGCACTTTGGAGTTTGGCCTATGGTATCCCAAGGATACTGATTTCTCCTTGAGTGCATAGACAGATGCAGATTGGGCAGGATGTACAAATGATAGAAGAAGTACAAGTGGTGGTGCTTTCTTTCTAGGAAGCAGACTTGTCTCTTGGTTAAGTAAGAAGCAAGACTCAGTGTCATTATCTACTTTAGAGGCAAAATATATTACAATAGTATCTTGTTGCACACAGGTGTTATGGATGAAGCAAACACTGAAGGATATCAAAGTGTCATATGATAAACATATTCCTATCCTATGTGATAATACAAGTGCTATCAACATTTCAAAAAATCTAGTGATGCATTCAAGGACAAAGCATATTTCAATCCAGTATCACTTCTTAAGAGAAAAAGTTGTAGAGAATGAGGTGAAGTTAGAGTATGTGCCTACCAAGGATCAAGTTGCAGACATTTTTACAAAGGTTCTCCCTAAAGATACTTTTGAGTATCTCCAATAGAAGTTAGGAGTTATTGCCCCTCCTCTTAACTAGATGCATAAGCATGTGCATCTATCTAGGAACCATTTCAAGACACATTTTTATGGACCTGGACTAATGGTGAAGGCTACCTCTTAGGGGGAGTAGGTAAATATACTATTGGTTGGTATAGTCAGATGTAGTACATCCTATGATCTTAAGGGGGAGAGTGTAGAAAAGTGAGAGCAGTAGAGATGAAGCAAATACTTGCTGGTGTTGTTTCCCTTTTCCATTAATGTCAAAAGGGAAGAGAGAGTCAAAGTGATTGAAAAACCATTGTGCAGAAAAGGTGTGTGAAGAGTAAGAGTTGTCTCGATCAGGAGGAGTAAGAACTGCTTTAGGTCTTGATGGTTTTTCAAAGAGTTTGTGTTGCCATCAATGACAAAGGGGAATATTGTTAGAAACTTGTTGGTGTTGTCATTGATGTCAACTTTCAGTAGATGGTTCACTTGGTTTCCAAGTGCTTTTGAGAAAATTTGACAAAAAGGTGTGTACTATAATAGAGGTACTCTCTGTATTCTACTATGCATTTCTTCCTAGTTGAAGATATGCTTGTATAGTTTGGAAGTGTTGTTCAGAGGTGTTTAGAGGTGTTATATCTAGAGTTTCAAGTTCTGGATCATGCAGAAGTAGAAGATGTGTTTAGTAGAATATTTGATTGTGAAGGAGGTTGTCTAGGAGAAATAAGAATGAATGCTCTACATTTCTCCCCGTTGAGCCTTCCTATCTTACATATCTGAGAGAGTGCTTATATTATCTATATCTACCTTCCTTTGAAGTTTCTAGTGTTGGGGTGCTCCTCAAGTTTAGTTCTTATGTTGGTGATCAATAGCAGTGTGTCCTGATGTGCATAATGAAGATATTCTTTGATTCAAATGGTTGCAACAATGTTGTAGCTGTTTATGAGTATTCTGGGAAGGTGTGTGAATGCTTTGGAGTGTCTCTCTTTGGTCCACAGGATGTTCTTGGACTTGGAGAAGTGTGAATATGGCCATCAACTTAGTTTTGGCTAATTTGACTTACTAGCGCCATTTGTGGAGGTACCTTATGGATTGTGGATGAAATAAGCAACTTGATGATACAAATTTGAGTCTTGGTTATCCCTTGATTTGGTCCACTTTTACTTCTCTCCACCATGGAAGTGTTTAGTGCTGACCTAAGCAATGTTGCATGTGTGTAATGTGCATGCTTCATTAGGACTGACCTAATTGAGATAGGTCTTGGTTATACATGGTATAAATGCAAGATGAAGATGAATGAAGTAAGGTAGAGAAGAGGATACAAATGTAAATCAAGGGCAGTGAAGTTGTGTGTAAGCTTAAATGCTTATGACTCTGGAATGCAGTGAGCAGAAGGTATCTACATTTCAGTGTGCTAGAAGTTGCTGGAGACATTGAGCCAAAGGTTGCAGATGGCAAAGAGTGACAATGATGGATCTCTCTTGTTTCTTTGAGATAGTGAATCTCTCTATAAAAATCTTCTTCTTTCTTCTCTCTTTTGGGCAGTGAGCCTTTCCTTGGCAGTGATTCTTTCTTTGGCAGTGAGCCTTTCCTTGGTAGTGAGCCTTTCTTTGGTAGTGAGCCCTTGACAGTGAGCCTATTGATTTTTGGTGTTGTTAGTCATATATATTGTGAGCTAATCCTCACTGTGGTTTTTCCCTTATTGGGTTTTCCACATAAATTTGGTGTTCTTATGTGTTTGCATTGATGTTTCACATGTTTATATTCTGTTAATACATTATAAGTGGTTGATGTTCTAAGGGCTTAAAGTTTTAACATACAATTGATTCAACCCCCTCACAGTTGTCATGTGCATTCCAATAGTGTCATAGCTAGAAACATCTCTCCGAACACCATTTTATCACATGAATCACCACCACTATCTTATCCTAAAGATTTTCTTCAATCTAAAATTAGTGACCATGCTTAGAAATGCAATCTACCATTTATTGGCCTTAAGGCATACAATTGTGCCCTTGTTTTGGTTTTTGTATGCCAAACAATTGCTATGTGTAAAGAATTTAAGGATAATCCCTAATGGTATAGATGTTGTGATGTAGGAGCATCCCTGGTTCAAGAGCAATCTTGCATCAACCAAAAATATTTGCACTTCAGTTTGTTTGCATTTCAGTTTGTTTCTTTTTATTTTCCAGTTCAGTTTAGTCAGAAGCAATTTTTGTATTTTGGTCTACATTCTGTTGCAGTTGTATCTCACATCTTTTGGAGTTGGACTTAGTATCTAGATTCATTCATCTACATCATATCCAAAATTATGAGCATTTGGATCAAGTACCATAAAGTTATCACTATCAGAAGATCGACTGTTTTCTTAGAATAGAGCATCTTGACAGTCTCAGATAATCAGCTAAAAGAGAAGACTTGTGGAGCCTAATGACACATCATTCAATGATCCTTAGTTCATGGCTAACCTTTCCTGAGATCCATACATCATTCCATTCATTTGCGAAGGTGTTCTATGAATTTAGGTCTGACCTATCCGTGTACACACATTACATCTCTTCATTGGAGCTTGTGATCTTCCTTAGCCAATGCGGAGGAATCTTATATTCTAGAGATGATATATAAGGATGTAATAGATCCTTAGGAAATCAGATTTTGATAGTTAGCAATTAATTCATAATTTAGAGTTTAGATTTTGTACAAAGGAGATTCAAAGCTATATCTTGTACATATTCTGATATTCTATAATCAGGTCTTTGAGCCCTAGTTGTAAGCCCACATGATGCCAGCTAGATTGTATTTGAATTCTAAGATATACTGAATGACTGAATCTGTATTTGTTTCATATCTTTGAGTGGTTTCTATTGTGTTTATTCTCACTACACAGTCTAGATAGTTCATTATGTGAACCCTCCTACCATGACTGCACCAAGTGGTACAGAGTGAAAGTTTGAATCTTTGGGAGAAAATTAAGTGAAGTTGGCAAAGGAATTCTATAAGATCTTACTGTGGATAGATCTCCAACTTGAGGTAGGTTACTTGTGTCGCAACTGATCGTTGATTGTGAGGTAGTTGTCACCTTGTAGCCCAATCGCTGAACTTGAGGTAGTTTGCACTTGATCCTAGGAAGAATACCACTGAGGAGAGTTGTTGTTGGAACAATGGCTAGAAGAATGGATGAGATGATGGAAATGATGCAAATTCATTTGGATGCTGTTGAGGAAGATAGGGAAAGAAGATTAACACCGAGGCTTAATGTTGAAAGTGATGATGAAGAGGAATTTCAATTTGTTAAACAAATTGGCGAAACCCTAGGAGGTAAAGAAGAAGAAGAAGAATCAGATCAAGTAAAGATGTTGCAATCTATTTCAAAGATTGGGAAAAGACCTAGAGTTGATGTACTGAACTATATTACTAATTTGAATCCTAAAGAATTGATTGATTGGATAAATGACATGGAAGAATACTTTGAATATGAAGAAGTTGAAGATTTAGAGAAGGTGAACTTTGCAAAGACAAAGCTGAAAGGACATGCTACTATATGGTGGAAAGAAGTTTACTTGGATAGAAATATAAGAGGAAAATAAAAAATTACAAAGTGGGACAAAATGGTGACAAAATTGAAGAATCAATTTATCCCTGTTGACTATGACTTAGAGCTATTGAAAAGATTGCAAAATTTGAGACAAAAGGAGAAATATGTGAAGGAGTATACTAAAGAATTTCATAAGATGATCATAAGGACATGACATAGTGAAGCAAGCAAAGAGAAAGCGCACTTGGCTAGATACATCAATGGACTGAGATTGAACATTCAAGAAGAACTAAGTTTGGTAAGAATGACATCTTTAGAGAAAGCATATTAGTTTTCCTTGAAAGTTGAAGACAAGTTGAATAAGAGACATGATAAGAGACAGAGAGGAAGAGGAGGTAAATTTCAAAGAGGTAGAACATTTTCCAAAGTAGACAGACACATCCAGAATAGAACAACCTTGACAACCCATTCAAGAAGGAGGACATAGATACTAATGCATATCGGAGAAATGACAAAAAAATTCATCACAAAGGTAACTATAATTCATACCAAAATGAGGGACATAAAAAAGAGGGAAGAGGATTTGATAGGAGGACATTCAAAGGCACTTGTTTCAAGTGTTGAGGTGAAGGACATAGAGCATTTGAATGTAATCAGGGTAGTACAGGCAAGAGGACAAAGAATAATGGAAGAACAACCTTTGTTGAAGAAGAACCTATTGGATCACCTAATTTAGTTGGCAAGCTAAAGAAGGGAGAATCACTTGTGATGAGGAGAGCACTATTTCAAACATAGACAAATGAGGAACCACTGTAGAGGAAGAGTTTGTTCAAAACAAGATGCAAATCAAGAGGTAAATGTTGTAAAGTTGTAATTGACAGTGGTAGTTCTGATAACCTAGTTTCAGACGAGATGGTGACTAAGATGAAGTTGGAAAGGATGAAACGCCCTAAGCCCTATCAGATAGCATGGATTTAGGATGATCATAAGGTATTGTTGAGTGAACAATGTTTGGTAAAATTTCATATTGAATCTTACCATGATGAAGTCTTGTGTGATATTATGCCTATGGATGTATGTCATATCTTGTTGGGTAGACCTTGACAGTATGATAGAAAGGTTATACATGATGGGAGAAAGAATACATACACTATAACATCAAATGGAAAGATAATTACCTTGATTCCTTTGGAAGATGATCCTAAGAGTGAAGTTTGTGGGATTGCTAGAATCTGTTTGGTAGATGGGAGGAAGTTCTTGGATGGTTTGAGACATGAGAATATGTGTTATTCCTTGATTCCTAAGAAGCTTGAAGCATTGAAGAAGGAGACCGAAGAATCACAACTAGAGGAAATAAAAGAGTTGCTGACAGAATATGAAGACATCATATCAGATAATGTACCTGAGGGATTGCCACCTATAAGGAGTATCAGTCATCACATGGATCTTATACCGGGAGCTAGTTTGCCTAATAAAGTAGCACACAGAATGGCACTAGTAGAGAATGAAGAATTGAACAAACAGATACAAGAGTTGTTGCAGAAAGGTTTGATCAGGGAAAGTTTGAGTCCTTGTGTAGTACCTGGAGTGTTAGCACCTAAGAAAGATGGAGAATGGGGAATGTGTACTGAATCTAGAGAAATAAACAAGATCACAGTTAAGTATAGATTTCCTTTACCTAGAATGGATGATATCATGGATTGTTTGAGTGGAGCAAGATATTTCACAAAGATAGACTTGAAGAGTGGATACCATCAGATCAGAATCAGAGAAGATGAATGGAAGAATGCTTTTAAGACAAATGAAGGATTGTATGAGTGGTTAGTGATGCCTTTTGGATTGACAAATGCATCAAGTACTTTCATGAGGTTGATGAATGAAGTCTTGAAGAAATTCTTGGGTAAGTTTGTGATTGTATATTTGGATGACATTTTGATTTTTAGTAAGACAAAAGAGGAACATTTGTGGCATATTAGACAAGTTTTGCAAAGGTTGAGGGAAGAGAAATTGTTGATAAATATCAAAAAGTGTAGCTTCATGAAGGAAGAACTAGTGTATTTGGGATTTGTGATTTCTGCGGAAGGATTGAAGATGGAGCCTGAGAAGGTAATAGCAATTGTTGAGTGGCCTACACCGAAGAGCATTGGAGAGGTTAGATCATTTCATGGATTGGCTAGTTTCTACTAGAAGTTCATCAAAAATTTTAGTTCAGTATGTAACCCTATGACAGAGACAATGATAGGTGATAGAAAAGATTTCAAATGGACATCAGGAGTAGATAAAAGTTTTGAATTGTTGAAGCAGAAAGTGATAGAGAAACCTATTTTTGCATTATCGGATTTTAGTACGGTATTTCAAGTTGATTGTGATGCAAGTGGAAATGCGATTGTAGAAGTATTAAGTCAAGAAGGTAGACCTATAGCATATTTTAGTGACAAGTTGAATGATGCAAGGAGAAGATATTCAGTTTATGATCAAGAGTTCTATGCCATAATTCAAGCCTTGAAGAAGTGGAGACATTATTTGTTGCCTAAGGAGTTTGTGTTGTATAAGATCATCAAGCTTTCCAATATTTGAGTAGTCAAGGAAATTTGAATTAGAGACATATGAGATGGGTAGAGTTCATGCAGAGTTATACATTTGTATTGAAGCATAAGAGTGGTAAATCAAACAAAGTTGTTGATGCATCGAGTAGAAGAAGAAACTTATTGACAAAGATGAGAGTTGAAGTGTTAGGTTTTGATGAATTGAAGAACATGTATGAGGGAGACACTAATTTTGCAGAACCTTGGAAAGCATGTAAGGAACCTATTGTGATAGATATGAGTAAGTGGTTGGATTATTTCATTCAAGAAGATTTGTTGTTCAGAGGAAATTAGTTATGCATACCTAGAAGTTCAATGCGAGATAATTTGATCAAGGAGAAGCATAGTGGTGGATTGGTAGGACATTTTGACATTGATAAGACAATGGCTTTGGTAAGTGAAAACTTGCCTTAGATACATAAGGATGTTAGGAAATTTGTGCAGAGTTGTAGAGTTTGTCAAGTTGCAAAAGCGAGTAGTTAGAATACTGGATTGTATAAACCATTAACAGTACCAGAGAGACCTTGGGAAGACATAAGCATGGATTTTGTAATGGGATTGCCTAAGACACAGAGAGGACATGATTCAATATTTGTAGTAGTGGATAGACTTTCAATGATAGCTCATTTCATTCCTTGTAAGAAGACAACTGATGTAGTGCATGTAATTGACCTATTTTTCAAGGAGATTGTGAGATTGCATGGATTACCTAAGAGTATAATTTCAGATAGAGATGTAGATTTCTTGGATATTTTTGAAAGACACCTTGGAAGAAGATGACAGATTTGAAGTTCAGTTCCACTTTTCATCCACAGATTGATGGATAGACAGAGGTAGTGAATAGGAGGCTAGGAGACTTGTTGAGATGTTTGGTTGGAGAGAAGATAGGAAGTTGGGATTTGATTCTTTCACAAGCAGAGTTTGCATACAATAATTCAGTGAACAAGAATATTGGAAGAACATATTTTGAGATTGTTATCGAAGTAAACCCTAGAGGAGTTACAGAATTGAGAGATGTCAGTTTGGAAGAAAAGAGAAGTGTAGAGGTAGAAGAATTTGCAGAACACATGAAGACAGTGCATAATCAAGTGAAAGAGCATTTAGAAGACATGAACAATAAATACAAGGAGCAAGAAGATAAGAAGAGAAGACATAAGGAATTTGCAATGGGAGATGATGTGATGGTATACTTGAGAAAAGAGAGATTTCTAGTTAGGACATATAACAAATTGAAGATGAAGAAGTTTGGACATTGTAGGATACTCAAAAAATTTGATTTCGGCAATGCATACGAAGTGGAGCTACCAGAAACATTGAGCATATCACCTATTTCCAACATTGTAGACCTATATCAGTATCATGAAGCAGAGTTCAGTGACAACATGAAAGAAGACTTGAAGAAGCAATTACCACAACAAGCACGTGAGTAGATTGATGACATTTTAGACAACAGAGTTGGATGTAGCACCAGAGGAAGACAATACAAAGAATACCTTGTGAAGTGGAAAGGTAGACTAGAAGAAGATTCATCATGGATTTCTCAGGCTAAGGTGGATCGTCTTGGTTCTCCCCTGGCCCCAACAAAGTGAGGGACTCACTTTTTCAATAACCCTAGATGTCTGATGCAGAAGCATCCCTATTTCAAGAGAAATCTTTCATCAATAAAAAATATTTACACTTCAGTTTGTTTGTAGTTCAGTTTGTTTCTTTTCATTTTCCAGTTCAGTTCAGTCAGAAATAATTTTTGTATTTTGGTCCGCATTCTACCATAGTTGTATCTCATATCTTGTGGAGCTAGACTTAGCATCTAGATTCATTCATCTACATCATATCCATAATTTTGAGCATTTGGATCAAGTACCAGAAACTTATTGCTATTAGAAGATCGACTGTTTTCTCAGAACAGAGCATCCTGGTAGTCTCAGATAATTAGCTAAAGGAGAAGACTTGCGAAGCATTCCTCGACTTGTGGAGCCTAATGACACATCATTCAATGATCCTTATTTCATGGCCGACCTTCATCAAGATCTGCACATCATTCCATTCATTTGTGGAGGTGTTTTATGAATTTAGGTCTGACCTATCTGTGTACACACGTTACAACTCTTCATTGGAGTTTGTGATCTTCCTTGGCCGACGCGGAGGAATCTTATATTTTGGAGATGATATATAAGGATGTAATAGATCCCTAGGAAAGTAGATTTTGATAGTTAGCAATTAAGTCATAATTCAGAGTTTAGATTTTGTGCGAAGGAGCTTCAAAGCTATATCTTGTGCATATTCTAATATTCTGTAATTAGGCCTTTGAGCCCTATTTGTAAGCCCGCATGATGCCAACTAGATTGTATTTGAATTCTAAGATATACTGAATGATTAAATCTGGATTGGTTTCAGATCTTTGAGTGGTTTCTGTTGTGTTTACTCTTGCTGCACGGTCTAGACAGTTCATTCTGTGAACCCTCCTACCGTGACTACACCATGTTGCTTCCATAATCACAAGTACCCTCTCACAACAATTTCCTTGTATTGAATCCATCGATGGAGTGAACCAAACATCACATTTTACTTTTTATATTAAGGACGAAGATCTAGAGCCAAATCTTGCCATGCTTCTATGGAGGTGTTGAAATAATGATCTTGTCGCATATCAACCACCACTTTGTTGCATATTATTTATTACTAGTAGTTGCACCAAATTTCTATGCAACAAAGTAGCCGATAGGGTGTATCAACTTGTCTTATATAGTTTAAATTGTAAAACTGAATTCCAACTTTCCATGAAGCAAACATTATTTTAGAAAAAATTGTTGACAGTTTAAACCCTAAATTGAAAGGCTTAAGTATTTCATAGTCTAAGACATAGAAATAAACAAGTAAAGTGTCTCCAAGATATAACTTAAAGAGAGGATTTGAAATTGTTCTATACCATTAATTAAGTTAAAATGCATATTTGAATTCAGAAGTAAAAATGCCTCAACAAGCTAACAAAACTATGACTTGATGCGCTAAAACATACCATTAATTAAGTTGTAGTAAACTATGTTAGTGTGGAATTTTAAACAACCAGAGTGATACTGAAAGAACTTGATGGTCTCCAAACAAATCAAAGCAATTCAAACATTATGAATAACCACAGTAAAGACTTCTTGAATTTCAAGGATACATGAACAAATGGTCTAAGTCTTCTACATTTTAAATAGGCTCTTGGAAAGGGCAAATGATGTATACTTTGAAGGCTACAAAGCATGTAAGTTAGGTCTTCAAATTTAATGTTATTACTTAGATGGTGATTACCAACATTGTAATAGGATATCTCAGGTTTGATTGGCATGGCTTTGAGTGCCCTTTTTAATGTGTTTCTTGCATTAAGCTAGATAACAACTTAAAAAAATAAAATCATAGGTGTTCGTGTTCGAGTTATAAAACTTAGATTAAGTTCATCAAAAAATAAAAAATAAAAAATCATCATTACATTTGGTTAATATAAATTTGTAATTTTTTTAATCAAATATTGTAAAATATTGAAGCTTTGAAAAACTAGTTGTGGTTGCTCTTTAACAAAAATATCCGCATTGTTTTTACCTATGTCACAAGGTTTGAGTTCGGTCAAAAAATAAAAAATAAAAAAATCGTGATTACATTTGACTAATATAAATTTGTAAATTTTTTAAATATAAAGATAAATCCATAAAATTATCAAAATAGATAAACATTAGTAAATATATTAAATTTAATTAAAGATCTAAATTAAATATTGTAAAATACTGAAGCTTTGAAAAAACTTTCGATTATTTGTCAAAAAATAATTATCCTTGTAAGTGAATGAAAGTTAAATGATCAAGCACATTTAGCTGGCATGTTTCTAGATGCATGACAAGATGGCTACACTAAAATGATTTTTCTTTTTTGCAAAATGAAAATGTTTAATCACTAATCCTAACATTACTCACATCAAGAAATATTTTTTAAATATAAGTATGCTAGTTTATTAAATGTAATGTTATTAAGGTATTTTTTATATTATGTTGTTTTAAATTACTTCAAAGTGAAATAATGTATTTATCTGCATATCTTTTATTAAATGTAAGATTATAAATACTTATTTATTATATGTAATAAAATTTGTACTGTAATAATATAATTCCAATTTTTTTTATCAATAATCACATAAATAATAAAATAAATAATTTAAAATGATAAAAAAATTAATTGCTTACCTATACAGGTGAATTTGATAGTCAACCTTCCCTGTCAAGTAATTTTTTAATGACAATTATCTATTTAATGGTGCCTTTAAAGTACTATGACAAAGCTTAGTATAAATAGATTAAATATAAAAACCAAAAAATTGAAGCTCATTCATCTTGTTTAAGTATGAGAGTGACTTTTTAATTTTTTGAAAATGTAGTCTCTTTGTTTGGATTGATGATATTAAAATATAATAATAAGCATTACACCTCCACATAGTTGGCCTTTAGCTTATGTAATACTTTGGATTTAAAATGATGAACGACAGGGGAAAACAGAAAATTTGGCAAATTTTATCTAGCAACAACAGGGATGACAATTTTCCAGGAGCAAAAGCTCCCATTAATAAGCCTATCGACTAATTAATTTTTTAATTCAAATCATTATAATTTAGAGTAATATTTTTCATCTAGCATAACTTTTCCATATATATATATAATTTAATAATTATTTTTGGTTGAAACAAAGATATTAATATAGATAGCGTTTCAAAAAAATTATTACTTGTTTCTATTTTTCCATGTTTTTCAAACATAGATGTTTATGTTTGCTAAAAGCTTATGTTCACTAGACAATAAATATAATAATTATATAATGATTTTTGGAAACCTTACTCTAAGGGCTATGATCATGCAAAATATTGGGTCATTACAACTTCAGTTGATTGCCCAAAATTTGCTTTGAGTTAGCATTTTTTTATCAAAATGTGGGTAAGCAAAAGAAGAAGGGCCACATAAGGGGGTTTAGATGAAGGACCTTCTAATGAAGGATCTTCATGTTGTTTGAATGGTCCTTTCTATAGAAAAGGATGGTTGAGTGGGGTCTATCATCTTCTACCCATGAACAAATTATTCTTTCTCTTTGATTTGACACACTCAAGGAATTGGACAACCATGAAAAGAACAAAGATGCCCTCCATGTCATTGTTCGTCTTTGATTGAAGGTACAAAGATGGTTTTTATGCACTTTTCTTGCTTAAAAACCCCTTGATCTTCATTTGAAGGTACCTTCATTCTAACCCCATTGACATGTGGCAAACCCTATACCTTCAAATGAAGGTCCTTTATTTGAAGGAGTTTAATGATTTTTTCCTCCTAAGACTCATTTTTGTGAGATATCCAACAAGTGGGATACGACTTTATGCTTCCACCCATGTGTAATATGTTGCCTTGAGTATAGGAAAATGATAAGATAAGGATAGGGCCATAGATGCTAGATAATAATTATGTAATCAAATCAAACATGTAGTAACCATTAATAAATGTAGAATTATGTAAACTTAATAAACAAAAGGTCTAAGATAAGCATTAAAGTATATAGAGGAGAAAAGGTTAGGTGCTCCCAGGTTTACTCCCAATGAAAAGGAAATCACAAGAAATAAGTATAATGATAAGCCATCATAAGCATAATAAAGTATGTCTCACCAAATGTGATTAATGTGATTATCAATATGTAGGATCATCAAGAATAACTATTATGTCCATCATTAGAATGTAGGTCATAAATGCCATCAAATAAAAATAAAGGTCATAATAAATGCACCATCACATAATTCATGAACATGGATTGACAAGGTATGTAGGTAGATTGATGTTGATGAGCATCTAGAGGTGGTAAGTACTGATTTTTCTCAATTTTTTTGATTTTAAAATAAAAATTAGATTGATTAGAATATCATTAAAATAGTGTAGATTATTTTTTATATTTAGGATAGTGAATGTGTAAAAATAACCTCATGTACATAGGTCTCACCTAATATCCATATATGATACTTGATACATGTGGATCTACTATGATGCACGAATATGATCTAGACCATTGAAAACTTCAATTTATCAATCAATTTACTATTTTTTTAGTGTTCCAAATTATATGCTACGGTTTTAGAGGACATGCCTCAAAGACTAACCTTGATGATAAGTTTAGGTTAAATAGATCATGTAAGATTCATAATCAAAAGGCCAACTGATAGGAGCAAGTTAAAATAATCTACACTTTAAGCTCTACCAAGCTTGTGAGGTTGTTCCCTTCTGATCTCATATGATAGTTACAAAGAAATAGAAGAAACATACTACATACAAAGACCAAACCTTAATGACATAGAACCAATCCCAATACTTGTCGTTCTAACTACTGTCTATGTAAAACTTTGTGACATGTTAGCTGAAAGTATTTCAAGTAGATAATAATTTACAACCTACAAGTGTGCTCATTAGTAAAGAATTTCAAATAAATCCTTTAACTAATAATCTTTTCCCCTTTCAAAAATAATTTGTAGGTTTGAAAGAACACATATTAAAATGAAATAAAACATTCCTAATGTGAAACTTTGGTCAACCACTTCTTAAGATTGGTGTGTTCATCCATGGGTGATCATCCAATCTCATAATCAATAACTAATAATATTATAAATGTTGGGAAAGGTGTCTCAACCTTGCATCCTAATGTTATGATTAATTAATAAATTTAAAACTAGAAAAATATTTTATTTTTGTGCCCTAACTTATTGGGGTCATAACTCCTAGCTCGCTTATCAAAAAATCAATGTTCTTAGATGTATTGGAAAGAACTCCAAAATACCTAAGTGAAATTTCAAGGAGGATTTAGTCACATACAACCATTTGAGGGCTAGAAATGCTACAAAGGCCTTCAAAAATGAATTTTATTGATATGTAGAAAATATTGAAAAAATAGATTTTCAATATTTCCTAGATTTGACCATGTGCAGATGCCATCCACATGCTCTTGGATCTCTATTGGATCATAATTCATCTTTGAATGGGTTTTAAAATGCCAAAGTGGAGCACTAAAAATTGAGGAGTCATTATGATAGGTTATGACAATTGTAAGAGCATCGAGTCTATTTTTAGTAGAGGAGACCATGACCAACTTGGGCATTAGAATTTGAACCAAATATGGTACCACTTTTGGATCATTATTTTGGCTCATGATTTTGTAAAACCAATATTGGTGTGTGGTTTGTATTTTACTATTTATTAGTGCTTGACGATGGCGTATTGTATGATTTGTATGATTGACTTGCACATACTTGTATGCTACTGAAATTACTCCAAAATATGAATGTTGGTGATATTCTTATAAATGCATAGCCTAAGATTTTTATTGTAACCACTTAGTTGTTGAATAATGTAATTGGTTTTCTTAGAGTGTGGGGTTTCTCTCCCAAAAGAGTTTTCCCCATGTAAATCATCTTGTCATGGTATGATTTTCTTTATGTATTATTTTTTGTAATTGTAAGATCTTTTGTTTTTTGTAAATAGCTCCCCTTAAAAGTTAGTGTAGGAAACATTTTTGCACCATTACTTCCTTTAAGTGTTTGGTTACCTTAGATTCTAGGTGTTAGGGATAGGGTGTTTATTCTAATCTTAGATTGAGTGGGAACTTGCACAAATAGAAATCTTGTTGCAAGAGAAATGGAAAACACATCAATGATAGAGATGGAGAGATTCAAGAGTGCTAAACTTAAGCTATGGAAGCTCAAGATGGATGATATGCTCATAGATAGAGATCTACGAGATGCAATATCGAGATTTAAACTTGTTGCAATGAAGAAAGAAGACTAAGACATAATGGATAGAAAAGTGAAGGCTCTTATTAGAATCTATTTGGTAGATCCAATGTTGATTAAGGTACATCTAGAAGCCACCACACAATCCCTTTTGAAAAAGTTGGAAGAAATTTATCAAGCTAAATCTTTGTGAAATAAACTTTTCTTGAGAAAGAAGTTGTATACCCTTAGGATGGAGGATAGTGGTTTTGTAGTTGAGCATACAAATGTATTCAATATTGACCCAATTACACTTTGTTGGATTGAAAATGGAGGAGGAGGATCATTGCATGACACTCCTTTGTTCTTTTCTAGATTTGTGAAATAACCTTGTGATGGCAATTATGAGACTACCTCTAAGATCAAGATTGATGAAGTAGTGGAATCATTACTTTCAGAGGAGATGCAAAGAAAGTTTATGAATTAGCTAAGGAGGAAAGGCTATTAGTTCATGGAAGATTGAAAGAGAAAGTCAAGAAGAAGGAAAAAAAGAGATAAAAGTCAAGAACCAAATCTCGTGGGAGATCCAAATCTCCTAGAAAGTCCAAGTCTAAGTAAGTTTGAGAAGAGGAAAATAAAGAATGACTGAAATTATGAGTTTGAGAAGTCCTCTCAAGATGATGTAGATGCCTTTATCATATCCTTGGAAACACATGCATTGTAAGGTGTGTGGTTGGTTGACTTAGGGGATTCCTTCCATATGGCATCCCATAGAGACTAGTTCTATAAATATGACTAATATAATGGTGAAAAGGTGTACCTTGGAGATGACTCTCTCCTAAATATTATTGGTTGTGGATGAGTTCTTATCAGATTCCTAGATGGATGTGTGAAGGGGATCAATGGTGTTTTGTATATCCTTAATTTGGCATGGAACGAGTTATTGGTGACCAAATTGAATGATATGGGTGTGTAGGTTATTTTCTTTAGTGAAGGGTGTAAGACGGTGCGAGGAGATATGCTTCTCACTAAAGGTGTTTGTGTGGGCACTCAATTTTAGCTGGATGTCTGTATTGTTTAGTGTAATAGTTCCTTTGTTCATATAGCCAAGGGATGTTTATTTTTTACACTCTCACCATTGATGCTAGCAACAAAGAGGAGAGTTGTATCTAATTTTGGTGGTCATGTTTTTTGGTACCTAGATTTGCAAGAAGTTATAGATATTCAGTTAGTAGTTTTTGGAGATATACCATAAGGATTTCCTCCTAAAAGAGATCATGATCTTTCCATTCAACTATTGTGAAAAATTCAACCTTCCAACATCAATCCCTACATGTGCTACTATGTACAAAAAAATGAAATTGGGAAGATGGTTTAGGAGATGTTAGAGGCATGTATTATTAGTCATAGTTAGAGTTCTTATTCCTCTCTAGTAGTGATGGTGCACAAGAAAGATGACACTTAGTGGATGTGTCCTAATTATAGAGAGCTCAAAACGTACACCATAAAAATAAGTTCCCCATTTTAGTAATTGATGATTTGTTAGATTAATGGTGTTTTTTATTTTACCAAACTTAAATATCATTCTGGTTATCATCAAATCAAAATTAGAGATGATATACATAATACAAGTATTTGAACCAATGAGGGCCACTATGACTTTTTGGTGATGCATTTTGGCCTCACAAATGCACTATCTACATTTTAAAGTTTGATGAACTCCATCTTTAGGTCATTTCTACATAAATTTGTTTTGGTATTTTTTTATGACATCTTAATACATAAAAAAAACTTGGGAGGAATAACTGCAACATGTGAACCAAGTTTTGGATATACTTGAATAGGATCAACTTTATGGTAATCCATCCAAGTGTGTGTTTGGAGTCAAATAAGTGGAATATCTAGGTCATATTGTTTCACATGAGGGAGTCAAGGTGGATCCTCATAAGATCAAGTCCATTGTCAAATAGAAAATGACTATGAACCTCAAGAACCTATGAGGTTTCTTAGGGCTCACTAGTTACTATCATCAATTTGTAAAGAATTATGGTAGAATAGCATTGCCTCTCACAACTTTGTTGAAGAAGGATTCCTTTCAATGGAATGAGGCAACTACCAAGGTATTTGATAAGATAAAGGAAGCCATGTACACAACTCTAGTTCTAGATACTCTATATTTGTCTAAAACATTCATTATGGAATGTGATTCTTTAGAACATGGAGTAGGAGTAATACTCATGCAAGAAGGAGGACCCATAGAATTTGAGAGTCACCAACTAAAAGGTAAGAATTTTTTGAATCCAATTTATGAGAAGGAAATGTTGGCTATCATTCATGCAGTCATACAATGGAGACTTTATCTACTGGGAAGACACTTCAAGGTAAAAATAGATCATGATAGTCTCAAATGCTTCTTGGAATATAGGTTTCCATCTAAAGAACAACAAAAATGGATCATAGAGATGTTGGGGTATGACTTTGAGATCATATATAATAAAGAAATGAGAATGTTGTGGTTGATGCTCTATCTAGGAGGGATGAACCCATAAAGCCAATACTTAATATCATTTCCATACTATAGGTAGATTGGGTAAATGAGGCATGATAAGAGTGGGAGAAGCACATGAATATTCAAGGCCTCATTGAGAAACTCCAACAAGATTCAAGTGTGTCAGACAAGTTTGCATGGAAAAGAAATGCTTTATGGTACAAGGATAGGTTGTACCTATGTAAGAAATCAATTCTTATTATTAAGATTATGGTAGAACTACATGCTTCCCTAGTATGTGGACACTCAGGATTGTTGAAGACTTGTCATAGAATCAAGCAAGATTTCATTTGGGATGGGCTCAAAGGGGATGTTCAAAAATTCATAGTAGAATACCAAGTATGCCAATGAAATAAAGGGAAGACAATTAAGACTCCAAGTCTTTCACAACCCTTATCTATTCTAATCTAGAGGTGGGATGGGGTATCCATGGATTTCATTATAGGATTTCCCAAGTCTAAAGGAAAAAAGGTCATCACAGAGTTGTGGATCAACTCACCAAATATGCACATTTTTGTGCTTTGCCATACTCTTTTGTGGCAAGCACTATAGAAAAAACCTTTATGGATACTATTAAAAAATTGAATGGGATTCCAAAAGTCATAATAAGTGATAGTGACCCTATATTTGCATGTAATTTTTGGACTAACTTATTTTCATGTTTGGGAACTTAGCTTTCTCATAGATCTCATCATATCATCCTTAGTCAGATGGACAAATGGAGTTGGTTAATATGTGCTTGGAGGGTTATCTTTGATGTTTTGCTTCAAAAAAACAAGAGAGATGTATTCAATGGTTTCCACTAGCAGAATGGTGGTACAACACTTATTTCCATAATTCATCTAAAATGTCTCCATTTTTGGCACTATTTCGGTACCATCCACTATTAATCTCCTCTTCATTTTGAGTACACCCCACGGTCTAAAGACTTAAAGAACACATTTATCATCAACAAGAGGTACTTGTGAGTCAACATTGTAATGAAAGGAATTTTGAAGTAGGAAATTGTTGTAGGAGTCCAGGACAACACTGAGAGGGGGGGTGAATCAGTGTTGTATAAATTTAACCTTTTGTAAATTTAACTTTTAAGACATGAAGAAAGAAAGATATCATTGATTTGTTACACACATGTGCACATAACTGAGAATGAAGGAAGAGAATAAAACCTCATAAGTAAATCATACACAGAGAGAGAGAGAAGATCATGACACAAGATTTGCACGAGTGGAAAACCCTCTATGGGTAGAAAAACCACTCCAAAACTGCTTCACTGGCGTTATCAAAACCTCACTGATTATAATATTTAGAAACACCAATTTCAAGGAGCACCAACCCCTAATTCATTTAGAAGCACCAACTTCAAGGAGCACCAACCTCTAATACACACTCAAATTAAAACCAAGAACTCAGAGGGTTTCTCTATTTCAATACAAATCACTTCTTCTTTCACATGTGTCTGTCATATAACTATACTTCTCATCACCCCAAATCATATACAAAACTCATCTGGATTTTCTCTTCAAGAGGATATTCAAAATAATCAACCCTGTATACTGATCCACTCAACAACTCACTAATCAATCTACCTACGAAGCCAATTAATATGAAATGACTTCCCACATTCTTTATAATCATTTTCATCTTCTCTTAATGAAGAACCTGCAAACAAAAAAAAACCTTTCACCTTCTCCCTACAAATTTTCTTCTTTCAAAAAATCAATCTCTTGATATTCCTGCAAGAATAAAAAATATGCAAATATATTTTCCTTCTCAAACATGTCATTTTTGTCTTCAAAAAACTCCTCAAATTCTTCATTTTCTTTTCAACAAAAACAAGTCTTCAAAAATCATTTTGCCCTTGAAAAAAAATCATCTGTACATCTCTGTATATGTCACAACTGCAACTAAGATCAAATGAAGTCCATGCCACTATAAACTGAGATCAAATGAGAACCATGAAGATCATGCCATTGTATACAATGAAGAACATGCTACTGTAAACCATGACTTGAAAGCAACTGAGATCAAATGAAGACCATGCCACAACTGTCACTATGAAGACCATATCACTGTATGTTACTTACAAGAGACTATGATATCACATGTCATAAGTCATAACAAGAAGACATCAGATCCAAGATAAAGTTATTAGAGATCAAACCAACGCCTCTATATCATGCTAACAACTGTATTGCAACAAATGTCATGAGATGACCACATCCTGAGAAGACCAATATGCCAAACAAGAATAACTATCTCCAACACTAACAAGTTAGCATTACAAGCAATATATTGTCTCTGCTATTGTAAACCACTGTCACCTGAACCAACCTTTGACATTATCCTCAAACCATCTTTATGTGAACATCAACAAATGATGTGATCAAGATGATCAAACAAATCCTGTCAAAAACACCAAACATCAAGACTATGAGAATACATCCTGCTATACATCATGCCATACATACTGCCATATCTGTATCATCATCAACTCAACATCTTTTTGACATCAATGACAATCAGTCACCATCAATTGTATCTTTGTGCCATTACAACCATATATGCAAATGTCATTGAAAACAATAGAAGAAGGTTATCAAAAAAAGAGTTGTAACCCAAACTAAGTTACCATAGCTTGATGAGAAGGGTAGAAAATTTTTATAACTAGATGGAATCCTTTAAACATGCACTAAAATTGTATAGATGAGGGCAATCATAGATTATTTGATCAAATAGAATAATTTTCCAATCGAAGATGCTAATGGGAAAATGAAGAATTTATGCAAAAGCATCCACAATTGATTAGCATTGAGGAAAACACTTCTAAATAGGGGGATGTTATGCCCTTAAACCATTTATTGTATTAGGATATGTGTAGAACACTTGTGGCTAGTATAACCCATAATTACTTTATAGGGTCTTATATATATAGAACTTAAGTTAGCCTAATTGGCATCCAAGGCATAAGTAGGGTATATATAGGAGCTAACTTGGTTAGTTTATAATCATCATATTATAATTTATGTTCTTATTGGATATTTTTGGAGGTTTACCCCTTCAAATATGCTTAATGTTCTCAAGCATTATCAAGTATTTATGCCATATTTCCTATTATATTCTTCTCTTGTACAAATTATTTCATTATAAAATGTAAAGAAAATAAAGTATTTTCTTTAATTAAACCTAGGATAATTAAATTAATACAATCAATCAAGAGATAATTAACCTAGATAATATAGTTGGGATTGATCATGGAAAATTATAGAAAATTAAATGCTCAAATAGATGAGGACATAAAATAAATTAAATGCATGGGTACTTAGCTCAAAATTTGATGCTAAAGTTTATATCCAAGTGTCAAAAATCATTTGTCAATGCCTTGAAATCATATTATCTACCATGGATTTGTAAATTTAACTATGCACTTGTTGACCTATTTTGCCTCTGACCAGAGTTAAACAGTTCATCTTGCATTTTTTTTTAAATCCTTTAGAAATGGCCATACAAGGTGTAAATCTTCCAAGTACTCATGTATGCCTCGTTAAAAAATCCTAAGATCTTGCCCAAAGATTCCCTGCAAAAAACCTAGAAAAATCCAGAAATCTTTTAGCTTCAAGTATTTTCTATTGTTCAGATTTCTCATATTTTATAACTTGTATTTGTATGCATACTTGTATATACATTCACCTTTGTACATACAAAGGAATATGCAAAGGATATATACAAGTTTTTTTCTTGTATATCGGCAATGTACAAAAATATACAAAGGGGTTTGTATGTACAAGAGCAAATATACATTGGCGGGCTTGCAGAATTTCCATCGGCTTTCAAAAGAATGGAACAATTCAGTTGTATACATTTCTGAATGCATATTGGGCTTAGAAGATGCATATACATTGAGGGAATCTATCACAGATTCTAGGAATATTCCCTGAATGTATATCAAGTTTCAAATGCATATCGTGTTGTATGTTTGAAACATGCAACAAAAATATACAAGGAAAAGATGCATATCGGGTTATACATTGCAGGGATATTCCATCAAAGATTCTTGCTTGCATGCAGAGGTTTGTATGTTCTTATTGTATATTCGGATATACAATGGGTTTATACAAAGGTGAAACATACAAGGCATATTGTATGTTAGGAGATGCAAGGGTGAATGTACATTTTTCAATGTACATCAGCGAAATATACAAAGGACCTTCGCCTAAGATACAAGTGAGAATGTACAATGGAATGTATATCAAGTTGTATGTTCGCACATACAAGGCCGATATACAAGTCCAACATGCAAGGCTGATATACAAAGATAATATGCATCGGCTACAGTAGAATGTACATCGGCACACATACAAAAGAGAATGTATATTTTGCATTATATGTTTGCACATATAATTGAAACATACAAAGAAATATACAAGGCTGAATGTGCAAGAGGTGGGGTCCACAATATACAAGGGCGTTTGTATATCGACGACATATAAAGAAAACATGCAACAACAATATACAAGGGGCCAAACATACAAGCACGCATATACAAAGGCCAATGTATGTCATGAACAGTGCATTGTATATGCGGCTTGTATGTTTGCACATACAAGCGGAACATACAATGGCTATATACAAGCTGGATTTCAAAGTCTTTCCATTCTGCTTCATAAAGATTTGAAGTCTACGGCTTGCATGTATATGGTGCTTGTATATGCCGATATACAATGAAAGATACAAAGTAAGGATGCAAGACGGATTTCAAATGGATATACATTTTGGTTGAATGCAGCGTCAGGTCCGCGACTTGCATGTATATTTGTGGCTTGTATATTCGCATATACAAGTCAAAGGTGCAAAGGAGGTATACAAGGTGGACCTGAATCAAAGATCAAACTCTGGCATATTCAGGTGTCAGGTCCAACTTTTATGTATAAGTGCTTTGTATGTTTGCACATACAAAGAGATATACAAAGAGGAATGATACAAGCCAGACTCGACAGGGCAATCAAATACAGCTAATGGTCATTTTGGGTCCGTGGCTTGTATGTTTATAGATGCAAGAAGATATAAGAGGGGGGGTTCGCCAAGGCACAAGCTCTTTGCATGTATCTTCTGCTTGTATATTTACAATTGTATATTGCAATATACAAGGCAAGATACCATGCGATATACAAATGGTGGGGCCTGATATACAAGCGCCATGCATATGCAAAGGAATTTTCAAAGAAGGTTTTAAATGCCGATTCAGGTGGCAAATTTAAGCGATATATACATAGAATGCAAAGCGATATATATAGGCAGTTGACCAAAACTTTGACTGCATGTATCTCCTCCATTTTGGCAAATTTTGACATGCTACAAGAGGCAAAGATGCATATTTTGGTCCCCACTTTCATTTGGCGGGATTTTTAGAGGGTTTTGTCACCTTTATTTTTTAGATCTGGATTTGCATGTTTCAAGTGATTGGACATTTTAGCGACTTTTGGGTTAAGATGCAGATATTTTTTTTTGCATTCATTTTTGCAGGTAATGGAAGCTGCTCGCATTCATGACCAAAATATCTCTCACTTATGCATTACTAAAGATCGATGAGTAAGATGCTTGCATTAAAGATTAAAAATATCTTCTATCTACCCAGTGCCAGATATTTGACACCATAACTTCTGCAGATGGATAGTCATTCAGGGGTAGATATTTTCTGAGACAGCTTTTAGAGCAAATTTTGTAACCGACCTAGGTTAGTTTGGAATGCTATATATATGCATTCATGAGATGTAAATAAGGTTGGAAAATTTTTAGCATAGAGGCTTTTTCTGTTTTCCAAACAGAGCTTTTCTGTTACTGTAACCTTGCCTTCGTACTGAATATATGCAAGTTATCATACCTCTTTTACTGATTTTCTGGTTCTGTGTAAATCTACATATGGTTGCCTGTGAATTTCTTTTATTCCTCTCAATCATATTGCTTCTTGCCTCTATTAAGATCATCTAATCTGTGTATACATACTTGCTATATCTGGTTGTGTTGTGCATTTTTCAGTTTTGTGAAAGTTTCTTTAAATTTGTCTGGTGTATCACCCTTTTTTGTTTTTTTCAAGCTTTTTGATTCATCTTTCACTTTAAAACTTTCCTTCTCCCTTTTCCCCTCAAAAAATTTAGTAGTTTTAGGTGATAATCAAGTAAGGAAGCTGGCCTTCTCTAGAGGTCTGATCGCTTTTAGCAAAGTCCCACACTTCGAGATCATTTCCATTGTGTCATTGGAATGCTTGGAATCCTTCCAAGCAGGGTGCAATTTCATGTGACAACAGTTTCTGGCCTGCCCAGTGGGACACAACAACTTTTATTACTGGTTTTGATATGCAGCCAGTGATTTTTAGATCTGTATGAAGTTAAACCTGCATATCTGGCGACTCACACTAAGCACAAGTAGATCAGTTCTGCTGTAACATTATATGAGAAAGATTCAAACTAGGAGTTCAAGTACATTCAATTACTTGTAGCTATCTCCACCTAGAAGGTAGAGTAGAGCTGTAGTAAGGACTCCAATTTCTAAAAGGATATAGTCAACTCCACCAAATTTTAGACCAGTTGCTTCTGTAGTTCTTATAGCAACTCAAGCAAATCTACCCCTAGCTGTTTAGATGGCAAGAAATCAGCCATTCGTGACTTTTGATGGGGGCAACCCTTTAAACCTAACAGTACATGATGTTATACCCATGGTAGCATTGAAGAGTCTGCCCTATTTTACAGGGGAAAATCAGACTACCCCTATTGAGCACATCAGAGACATAGCATCTCTATGTGGTGTACATCATGTTACTCAAGAGAATGTAGCCATCAGGCTACTGATTGCCTCATTCAAAGGGAAGGCATTGCAATGGTTTAGGTGTCTACTAGTGCAGACTATTACAACCTGGGATGATCTAGGTGAGAAGCTAAACAAACAATTCCAAGATAAATCAGATAATCTATCATTGGTTGAACAGATGACCACCATAAAGAGAGCTCCCCAGGAGCAAATGATAGATTTCAATTTCAGATTTTAGAAAACATGGGATAGAAGCCCTGCCATGGTAAGACCTCCAGCTGAATATGCATTCTTGTATTTTTTGAAAGCCCTGAATAGTGATATTTCAGTAATGATTCAATCATTAGGAGGTACTAGTTTACCTGATGCTTATGAGATAGCTATTAGGGCAGAAAATAATTTGATTCAGGCCAGAAAAATATCACCCAGACCACAAGTGCCCATCTTTCCTGAGATTCACGCTTCAATGCCATTGCCAATCCCATATTTTTCCCCTTTAGCTACTATAGCAGTAGTACCAAGTACTACCAATTTTGAGCCTGTTGCTTCTAGCTCATCTCAAGAGTTGAAAGAGATTAAAAATAGCCAACAGAAAATATAAAATATCCTGCAAACCTTTGGGAATGAGTTAGTAAACATCAAAAAGTAGCAATCCCAGCATAGACAACCTTATCAACCGCAACCTCAAGGGCAAAATCAATAGCCATATCAAGGCCAAAATCAGCCTTATCAGGCTAATAGGCTACCTTATCAGAGTAACTATCAAGGTGCCAGGAAAAATGTGAATCAAAGGTGTTTTCAGCCTTATAATCCGGCACCTATTAATGTAGTAAGGGACCTTGTCCCTACTCAGAACAACCTTGTAGCTGAGTATGAGTGGTACTATCCATGCAATCAGCCACACAGTCAAGTAGCTTGCTTGAATGGGGTTATAAATTAGGCTTTAATGGTGTAAAATGTGGCAGTCTCACAGCCAAACGTCCCAAATGATGGAGTTGCACAACAACAAGAGCAACTTCAGAATGATTCTACCTTCATAAATTGACAAGAAGGTGAATTATGTGGTGTAAACAGCGATAACACCTTAGTTGCAGCAAATACAAGAGCCAAGAAGAGGGGACCAAGCAACAAATAAAGAGAAAGGACATGTTGGTGCTTCTACATCACATATTCCCCCATATTCTACAAAGAATTAACCCAGCAACAGCAAGGGGGATGCCTCATTTGCAAGTAGAGGTTGCTGCTACAAAATCAAATCAGAAGGTAAGTGCCATTCCATCTTTCAATATTATTGAAAATATGAAGAAGATGAATGTGACAATGTCTATGTGGGATTCTTTAGCCATCCAGGGCCAAAAAGACATATTGCAATCTACCTTGTCTGATTTGAAAGTGTCCAAGGATACAACTATTGACCCAAATAGGGCTGTCCTTACCAATTCATCATAGGATAATAACAAACAACCAAACAAAAGTGCCAAACCACTCCCATTCTATGTGTCATTAATAATTGGAGACAAATTAGTACATAATTGCATGGTGGATAGTGGTGCAAGCAGTTTTGTGATGCCTAAACAAATTGTAGATCAATTAGGGCTCAAGTACCAACCCCTTGAGAAAGGTGTACTCCAATTAGATGGCACAACTGTTAATACTATGGGTGTAATGAAAGACCTAGGTCTCACTCTACATACCTGTCCTAATGTTTCCATTTCCTAGGAGGTATTCATCATAGATTTGCCTCCTTATTTTGCCATGTGCTTATCAAGAGAATTTACAGCTAAGATAGGAGGATATTTATCCTCAGACTAGTCCCACATATTTTTTAGGGCCATACATGGCACCAAAGTAACTTTAAAATCTGAGTTGCTTTCAAATCAGCACATAGAGCCTTACACACCAAGTGTTGTTAATGCAAATTGCATTATTTCTAATGATCTTGAACGTGTTGCTGCTCAAGAACTAAAGATGAAAGAATACCAAAGGTAGTCTTAAGGGACTGGTCCTCAGAAAATGTTGTTGATGATCCTGAGGGACACATCTAAGAAACTGATATGGGGGTTTACATACTGCATGAGCATGAAACAACAATACCAAATCTAGTGAAGGATGCAGAACAACAGGCAAAGTAGCAAAATGGGGTGTGGAAAATGTATTGTGATGGCTCTAGGAACAAGAATGGATCTAGTGGTGGTGCAATGCTGGTGTCACCACAAAGTGAAAAATATTTTTCTTCTTTCCATTTTGCCTTCACATGTACAAACAACACTGCTGAATAAGAAGGATTAATTCAAGGTTTGCAGTGGACAAGGAAGAGGAAAATAGGATGTTTACAGGTGTATGGTGATAGTGAACTCATTGTGAATGATGTAAGAGGACTGCATCTTACAAAAAATGATGTTCTAAAATGCTACAAACATAGGCTGTGGGACATGATTGAAGAATTTGATGCTTTCAATCTGATCTCTATTCCAAGAAGTCAGAACTCCCATGCTGATAGGTTAGCTGAAATTGGGGCTCAGTTTGACATCCCCAGTGATATTCAAAGGGAAAAGGTAAAACCTCATGTAAAAATAGTTGATAGGCCCTCTATCCCTGATAATAATATTCATTGGCAAGTTTTTGAAAGTGATGAGCAGATCCTACGTTTCTTGTTAGAAGAAGATGAATTTTCTGTGATGAATCAAGATAAGCTCAAACAACAATATGGCAATGATCAAATTGTTTAGTTGAGAACAAATAAGTTGCCCAAGGGATTGGTAACCTTGGAATCTATTTTTAGTATAGATGATCAACTGAAGAAAAGCAAGACTAGCATGTAGGTTAAAGAAGAGCATTATGAGGAGCTAGAAACTTTTAAAGGTAATCTTCTTAAAATTGGTAAAATCTGCTCAACTGAGGACAGAAGATCTTTTATTGCTCTCTGTTAAGAATTTGAAGATGTGTTTGCTTGGGATTACTCAGACCTAAAAGGGTTCGACCCTCAGATTGCCCAGCACACCATAGAGTTAGAACCAGATACTAAACCTGTGAGGCAAAAGCAAAGACCTTTAAATCCAAAGCTTGAGCCTCTAATGATTAAAGAACTGACTAAACTGATTGACAGGCAAATCATTTTTCCAATCAACCATACTTCTTGGGTCTCCAACCTTGTCCCTATGAGGAAAAAGAATGGAGAGATTAGGCTTTGTGTCAATTTCATAGACCTCAATAGAGCCTCCCTAAAAGATCACTACCCATTGCCTTCAATGGAGCAAATTCTGCAGGTGGTAGCTGGCTCAGAGAGATTTTCTTTGCTTGATGGATTTTCTGGTTACAATCAAGTGTTAGTCAAGGAGGAGGATCAGTTCAAGACTGCTTTCACCACTAAATGGGGCACCATGGCCTACAGGAGAATGCCTTTCAGTCTCTCAAATGCTGGCTCTACTTTTCAGAGAGCCATGGATATGGCCTTTAAGGGTTTGCTATATAAATTGGTGCTAGTATACCTTGATGACATCACGGTTTTTTCTAAGAATGCATCTAAGCATTTATCCCATCTAAGGCTAGTGTTCGAGAGATGCAAGGACTTTAGGATATCTCTCAACCCCAGGAAATGCATATTCGCTGTGCATGAAGGCAGGTTGCTAGGGCACATTGTGTCAAAGGAATGCATTACCATTGACGTTGAAAGAGTAAGGGTTATTCTGGAGCTGCCTTTACCCAGCCACAAAAGGGGACTGCAAAGTTTTATTGGCAGAATTAATTTTCTGCGAAGATTTATCCTCAACATCACAAATCTTTTGAAGCCTTTGACGTCTATGTTGAAGAAGAATATAGTTTTTAGTTGTATGAGAGAGGCCAAACTCAGCTTCGAGTCCATCAAGGGGGCATTAGCGACTGCACCAACTCTGGTAAACCCTGATTTCTCCAAGGATTTTATTTTATATGCTTATGGCGGCCTGGATACCATCTCTGCGATTTTGGTATAGCAACAGAGTGAGGGTTTTGAGCAACCAATCACTTTCTTTAGTCAGGGGCTGGAGGAGTATGAGCAGAGATATAGCATAGTTGAAAAACACATCCTGGCAGTGATAAGGAGCCTCAAGAAGTTTCAGCACCTCATTTCTAATAATAAGATACATTTGATAGTTGCTCATCCCAGTGTGAAAGAGTTCCTGTTGAGTAAAGATTTTAGTGAAAAAAGGGTTGGTTGGATCACCGAAGTCATGGAATATGATGTGGAGATCAAGATAACCAAGCTTGTCAGAGGTAGAGGACTCAGCGAACAACTCACTACCAGTTCAGAGAATGAAATAGAAAAAGAAGAGGAGGTGCTTCTGACTATTGAGGAGGAGCATCAGAATGATACAGCAGTAGTAGGTACCAGTTGGGTTAATGACATGACTCAATTTTTGCAAACTGGTGAATGTCTAGCAGGTCTAGATAGAACCAAAAGAAGATATTTTAGACTGCAATCCATTCCATATGTTTTAATAAATGGCATCCTTTTTAGAAAGGACTTTAATGGTGTATTGTTAAGGTGCATTGATAAAGGTCAGACTGACAAGGTGCTACATGAATTTTATGATGGAACAGTAGGGGGTCATTTTGCCCCAAGGACCACTATTTGGAAAATAATGAGAGTTGGCTATTACTGGCCCAGTTTATTTAAGGATGCCCATGCATGGGCTAGAAAATGTATAAAGTGTGCCATTTATGCCAATAAAGAAAGGCTACTAGCTTTACCTTTGCAGCCAATTTAGGTAGAGTAGCCCTTTATGAGATGGGGCATTGATTTTATAGGTCCTATTAACCCACCATCAAGTGCAGGCCATAGGTGGATACTTACAGCTATAGATTATTTCACAAGGTGGACTAAAGCAGTGGCTCTGAAGGAATTCAATGAGAATGTTGTTTTAAATTTTTATCATAATTTGGTTTCCAGATTTGGAGTGCCTGAGTCTATTAACTCAGACAATGCTTTGGCCTTTGTAGGATTGAAAATAACTGACTGGGCTGTTAAGAATGGGATCTATTTGAATACTTCATCAAATTATTATCCATAGGGTAATGGTTTGGCTGAATCTACAAACAAAAATCTCATAAGGATTATTAAAAGATCAATGGAGGATAACCAAAGGACCAGGCACACTAATCTAAAGTATGCATTGTGGGCAAATAGAATAACTCCCAAAAGGTCTATTAGGAACTCCCCATATCTGCTAGTGTATGGAAAAGAGACAAGATTGCCTATATCTATGGAACTGTCAGCCTTAGACATTATGAATCAGTTGGAAATGTTTGAAGCAAAGGACACCATGGCTATCAGAAATGCTCAACTGATGGAGCTTGAAGAGAGCAGAGATAAAGCCATGAAGACCATGGAGTATCATCAACTTCAAACAAAGAAATTTTGATAAGAAGGCCACCCTCAGAAATTTTAGAATAGGTGATATGGTCCTCAAATGGGATGAATTAAAAAGTAGACCAGGAAAGCATTCCAAGTTTGACAGCATGTGTAGTGGCCCATTTGTCATTACTAAATGCAAGGAGCACAATGCATTTCAATTATCAAGTACGGATGGACAGAATTTGCCTATCCTAGTTAATGGGATACATCTAAAGAGGTGTTTTGAGGTATGAGTACCTTGTAAATCAGTAGATTAGATTTCTTTCTTTCAATAAGTGCTACTGTACAATAGTTTAGATCCTTTTGTTTTCCCTAAGTGTTGTCTAGCACAGTTGAAGAGATTGGCTTCAACATATTTGTCTTGGCTTGGTCTTCCAAATGTTCTTCACTGTTAAGATGTTGAGTTGCTAAAGTCAGGTTTCTTTGTCAAGACATATCTTTTGCCTCTGAATGACCCCATGCCCAATGGATGCTCAAGGCCACTGATCTAATTGTTTAGCAGGTTAACATCCCATAGAAGTCACCAAAATGTTGACCTATTTTGCCTCTGTCTAGAGTTAAACAGTTCACCTTGCATTTTTTTGAAAATCCTTTAGAAATGGCCATACAAGGTGTAAATCTTCCAACTACTCATGCAGGCCTGGTTAAAAAATCCCAAGATCTTGTCTAAAGATTCCCTGCAAAAAACCCAGAAAAATCCAAAAATCTTTTAGCTTCAAGTATTTTCTATTGCTGGGATTTCTCATATTTTATAACTTGTATTTGTATGCATACTTGTATATACATTCACCTTTGTACAAAAAAAGGAATATGCAAAGGCTATATACAATTTTTTTGCTTGTATATCGGCAATGTACAAAAATATTCAAAGGGGTTTGTATGTACAAGAGCAAATATACATTGGCAGGGTTGTAGAATTTCCATCGGCTTTCAAGAGAATGGAACAATTCAGTTGTATGCATTTTTGAATGCATATCAGGCTTAGAAGATGCATATACATTGAGGGAATCTATCGCAAATTCCAAGAATATTCCCTGAATGTATATCGGGTTTCAAATGCATATCATGTTGTATGTTTGAAACATGCAACAAAAATATACAAGGAAAAGATGCATATCGGGTTATACATTGCAAGGATATTCCATCAAAGATTCTGGCTTGCATACAGAGGTTTGTATGTTCTTATTGTATATTCATATATACAACAGGTTTATATAAAGGTGAAACATACAAGGCAGATTGTATGTTAGGAGATGCAAGGGTGAATGTACATTTTCCAATGTACATTGGCGAAATATACAAAGGACCTTCGCCTAAGATACAAGTGAGAATGTACAGTGGAATGTATATCGGGTTGTATGTTCGTACATACAAGGCCAATATACAAGTTCAACATGCAAGGCCGATATACAAGGATAATATGCATCGGCTACAATAGAATGTACATTGGCGCACATACAAAAGAGAATGTATATTTCGCATTGTATGTTTGCACATACAATTGAAACATACAAAGAAATATACAAGGCCAAATGTGCAAGAGGTGGGGTCCACAATATATACAATGGTGTATGTATATCGGTGACATACAAAGAAAACATGCAACAATAATATACAAGGGGCGAAACATACAAGCGCGCATATACAAAGGCCAATGTATGTCATGAACAGTGCATTGTTTATACGGCTTGTATGTTTACACATACAAGTGGAACATACAAAGGCGATATAGAAGCCAGATTTCAAAGTCTTTCTAGTCTGCTTCATAAAGATTTGAAGTTTGTAGCTTGCATGTATACGGTGCTTGTGTATGCCGATATACAATGAAAGATACAAAGTAAGGATGCAATCCAGATTTCAAATGGATATACATTTTGGTTGAATGCAGCGTTAGGTCCACAGCTTGCATGTTTATTTGTGGCTTGTATATTGGCATATACAAGTCAAAGGTGCAAAGGAGGTATACAAGGTGAACCTGAATCGAAGATCAAATTCTCGCATATTTAGGGGTCGGGTCTGACTTGTATGTATAAGTGGTTTGTATGTTTGCACATACGAAGAGATATACAAAGAGGAATGATACAAGCCGGACTCGATAGGGCAATCAAATACAGCTAATGGTCATTTTGGGTCTGCGGCTTGTATGTTTACAGATGCAAGAAGATACAAGAGGTGGGGTCCACCAAGGCACAAGCGCTTTGCATGTATCTTCTGCTTGTATATTTGCAATTGTATATTACAATATACAAGGCAAGATACCATGTGATATACAAATGGTGGGGCCCGATATACAAGCACCATGCATATGCAAAGGGATTTTCAAAGAAGGTTTTAAACGCCGATTCAAGTGGCAAATTCAAGCGATATATATACAGAATGTAAAGCGATATATATAGGCGGTTGACCAAAACTTTGACCGCCTGTATCTCCTCCATTTTGGCAAATTTTGACATGCTACAAGAGGCAAAGATGCATATTTTGGTCCCCTCTTTCATTTGGTGGGCTTTTCAGAGGTTTTTGTCACCTTTATTTTTCAGATCTGGATTTGCATGTTTCGGTCAACTGGACATTTCAACAACTTTTGGGGCAGGATGCAGATATTTTTTTTGCATTCATTTCTACAGGTAATGGAAGCTGCTCACATTCATGACCAAAATATCTCTCACTTATGCATTGCTGAAGATTGAGGAGTAAGCTGCTTGCATTAAAGATTAAAAATATCTTCTATCTGCCCAGTGCCAGATATTTGATGCCATAACTTTTGTAGATGGACAGTCATTCAGGGGCGTATATTTTCTGAGACAACTTTTAGAACAAATTTTGTAACCGACCTAGGTTAGTTTGGAATGCTATATATATGCATTCATGAGATGTAAATAAGGTTGGAAAATTTTTAGCATAGAGGCTTTTTCTGTTTTCCAAATAGAGTTTTTCTGTTACTGTAACCTTGCCTTCTTACTAAATATATACAAGTTATCATACCTTTTTTATTGATTTTCTAGTTCTGTGTAAATTTGCATATGGTTGCCTATGAATTTCTTTTGTTTCTCTCAATCATATTGCTTCTTGCCTCTATTAGAATCATCTAATCTGTGTATACATACTTGCTATATCTGGTTGTGTTGTGCATTTTTTAGTTTTGTGAAAGTTTCTTTAAATTTGTCTGGTGTATCACCCTTTTTATTTTTTTCAAGCTTTTTGTTTCAACTTTCACTTTAAAACTTTCCTTCTCCCTTTTCCCCTCAAAACCTTCAGTAGTTTTAGGTGATAATCAGGCAAGGAAGCTGGCCTTCTCCGGAGGTCTGATCTCTTTTAGCAAAGTCTCACACTTCGAGATCATTCCCATTGTGTCATTGGAATGCTTGGAATCCTTCCAAGCAGGGTGCAATTTAATGTGACAACAGTTTCTGGCACGCCCGTTGGGACACTACAACTTTTATTACTAGTTTTTATATGCAGCTAGTGATTTTTAGACCTGTAAGAGGTTAAACCTGCATATCTGGTGACTCACACTAAGGAAGGACAAGCAGATCAGTTCTGCTGTAACATTATATGAGAAAGATTCAAACTAGGAGTTCAAGTACATTTGATTACTTGCAACTATCTCCACCTAGAAGGCAGAGTAGAGCTGTAGTAAGGACTCTAGTTTCTAAAAGGATACAGTCAACTCCACCAAATTTCAGACCAGTTGCTTCTGTAGTTCCTGTAGTAACTCAAGCAAATCTACCCCAGCTGTTCAGATGGCAAGAAATCAGTCATTCATGACTTTTGATGGGGGTAGCCCTTTAAACGTAATAGTACATAATGTTATACCCATGGCAACTTTAAAGAGTCTGCCCTATTTTACAGGGGAAAATTAGACTACCCCTATTGAGCACATCAGAGACATAGCATCTCTATGTGGTGTACATATGTTACTCAAGAGAATGTAGCCATTAGGCTACTGGCTACCTCATTCAAAGGGAAGGCATTGCAATGGTTCAGGAGTCTACCAGTGCAGACTATTACAACCTGGGATGATCTAGGCGAGAAGCTAAACAAACAATTCCAAGATAAATTAGATAATCTATCATTGGTTGAATAGATTACCACCATAAAGAGAGCTCCCCAGGAGCAAATGACGGATTTCAATTTCAGATTTTAGAAAACATGGGACATAATCCCTGCCATGGTAAGACCTCCAGTTGAATATGCATTCTTGTATTTTTTGAAAGCCCTGAATAGTGATATTTTAGTAATGATTCAATCATTAGAAGGTACTAGTTTACTTGATGCTTATGAGATAGCTATTAGGGCAGAAAATAATCTGATTTAGGCAGGAAAAATAGCACCCAGACCACCAATGCCCATCTTTCCTGAGATTTAGGCTTAAATGCCATTGCCAATCCCATATTTTGCCCCTTTACCTACTATAGCAGCAGTACAAGTACTGCCAATTCTGAGCCTACTGCTTCTAGCTCATCTCAAGAGTTGAAAGAGATTAAAAATAGCCAACAGAAAATAGAAAATATCCTGCAAACCTTTGGGAATGAGTTAGTAAACATCAAAAAATGACAATCCTAGCATAGACAGCCTTATCAACCACAACCTCAAGGGCAAAATCAGCAGCCATATCAAGGCCAAAATCAGCCTTATCAGGCTAATAGGCTACCTTATAAGAGTAACTATCAAGGTGCCAAGAAAAATGTGAATCAAAGGCATTTTCATCCTTATAATCTGGCACCTATTAACGCAATAAGGGACCTTGTCCCTACTCAAAACAACCTTGCAACTGAGTATGAGTGGTGCTATCCATGCAATCAACCACACAGTCAAGCAGCTTGCTCGAATGGGGTTATAAATCAAGCTTTAAGGGTGCAAAATGTGGCAGTCTCATAGCCAAACATCCCAAATGATGGAGCTACACAACAACAAGAGCAACCTCAGAATGATTCTACCTTCATAAATTGGTAAGAAGGTGAATTATGTGGTGTAAACAATGATAACACCTCAGTTACTGCAAATACAAGAGCCAAGAAGAGGGGTTATGAGATAGACCAAGCAACAAATAAAGAGAAAGGACATGTTGGTGCTTCTACATCACATATTCCCCATATTCTACAAAGAATTAACCCAGTAGTAGCAAGGGGGATGTCTCATTTGCAAGTAGAGGTTGTTGCTACAAAATCAAATCAAAAGGTAAGCGCCATTCCATCTTTCAATATTATTGAAAATATGAAGAAGATGAATGTGACAATGTCTATGTGGGATTCTTTAGCCATTCCGGGCCAAAAAGGCATATTGCAATCTACTTTATCTGATTTGAAAGTGTCCAAGGATACAACTGTTGACCCAAATAGGGTTGTCCTTACCAATTCATCCCAGGATAACATCAAACAGCCAAACAAAAGTGCCAAACCACTCCCATTCTATGTGTCATTAATAATTGGAGACAAATTAGTACATAATTGCATGGTGGATAGTGGTGCAAGCAGTTCTGTGATGCCTAAACAAATTGTAGATCAATTAGGGTTCAAGTACCAGCCCCTTGAGAAAGGTGTACTCCAATTAGATGGCACAACTGTTAATACTGTGGGTGTAATGAAAGACCTAGGTCTCACTCTACATACCTGTCCCAATGTTTCCATTTCCCAATGTTTCCATTTCCCAGGAGGTATTCATCATAGATTTGCCTCCTTATTTTACCATTTGCTTATCAAGAGAATTTACAGCTAAGATAGGAGGATATTTATCCTCAGACTGGTCCCACATGTTTTTCAGGGCCAAATATGGCACCAAAGTAACTTTAAAATCTGAGTTGCTTTCAAATCATCACATAGAACCTTACACACCAAGTGTTGTTAATGCAAATTGCATTATTTCTGACGATCCTAAACTTGTTGATGCTCAAGAACTACAAGCTAAAAGCATACCAGAGGTACTCTTAAGGGAGTGGTCCTTAAAAAATGTTGTTGATGATCCTGAGGGACACATCCAAGAAACTGGTATGGGGGTTTACATACTGCATGAGCATGAAACAACAATACCAAATTTAGTGAAGGATGCAGAACAATAGACAGAGCAGCAAAATGGGGTGTGGAAAATGTATTTTGATGGCTCTAGGAACAAGAATGGATCTGGTGGTGGTGCAATGCTGGTGTCAACAAAAGGTGAAAAATATTTTTCTTCTTTCTGTTTTGTCTTCACATGTACAAACAACACTGCTGAAGAAGAAGGATTAATTCAAGGTTTGCAGTGGGCAAGGAAGAGGAAAATAGGATGTTTATAGGTGTATGGTGATAGTGAACTCATTGTGAATCAAGTAAGAGGACTGCATCTTATAAAAAATGATGTTCTAAAATGCTACAAACATAGGGTATGGGACATGATTGAAGAATTTGATGCTTTCAATCTGATCTCTATTCCAAGAAGTCAGAACTCCCATGCTGATAGGTTAGCTACAATTGGGGCTCAGTTTGACATCCCCAGTGGTATTCAAAGGGAAAAGGTACAACCTCATGTAAAAATAGTTGATAGGCTCTCTATCCCTGATAATAATATTCATTGGTAAGTTTTTGAAAGTGATGAGTAGATCCTACATTTCTTGTTAGAAGAAGATGAATTTTCTGTGATGAGTCAGGATAAGCTCAAACAACAATATGGCAATGATCAAATTATTCAGTTGAGAACAAATAAGTTGCCCAAGGGATTGGTAACCTTGGAATCTATTTTTAGTATAGATGATCAACTGAAGAAAAGAAAGACTAGCATGCAGGTTAAAGAAGAGCATTATGAGGAGCTAGAAATTTTTAAAGGCAATCTTCTTAAAATCAGTAAAATCTGCTTAGCTGAGGACAGAAGGTTTTTTATTGCTCTCTATCAAGAATTTGAAGATGTGTTTACTTGGGATAACTCAGACCTAAAAGGGTTCAACCCTTAGATTGCCCAACACACCATAGAGTTAGAACTAGATACTAAACCTGTGAGGCAGAAGAAAAGACCTTTAAATCTAAAGCTTGAGCCTCTAATGATTAAAGAACTGACTAAATTGATTAAGGGGAAAATCATTTTTCCAATCAACCATACTTCTTGGGTCTCCAACCTTGTCCCTGTGAGGAAAAAGAATGGAGAGATTAGGTTATGTGTCGATTTCATAGACCTCAATAGAGCCTCCCTAAAAGATCACTACCCATTGCCTTCAATGGAACAAATTCTGCAGGTGGTAGCTGGCTCAGAGAGATTTTCTTTGCTTGATAGATTTTCTGGTTACAATCAGGTGTTAGTCAAGGAGGAGGATCAGTTCAAGACTGTTTTCACCACTAAATGGGGCACCATGGCCTACAGGAGAATGCCTTTCGGTCTCTCAAATGCTGGCTCTACTTTTCAGAGAGCCATGGATATGGCCTTTAAGGGTTTGCTATATAAATTGGTGCTGGTATACCTTGATGACATCATAGTTTTTTCTAAGAATGCATCTGAGCATTTATGCCATCTGAGGCTAGTGTTTGAGAGATGCAAGAAGTTCAGGATCTCTCAACCCCAGGAAATGCATATTCGCTGTGCATGAAGGCAGGCTGCTAGGGCACGTTGTGTCAAAGGAAGGCATTACCATTGACGCTGAAAGAGTAAGGGCTATTCTGGAGCTGCCTTTACCCAGCCACAAAAGGGGACTGCAAAGTTTTATTGGCAGAATTAATTTTCTACAAAGATTTATCCCCAACATCACAAATCTTTTGAAGCCTTTAACGTCTATGTTGAAGAAGAATACAGTTTTTAGTTGTACAAGAGAGGCCAAACTCATCTTTGAGTCCATCAATGGGGCATTAGTGGCTGCACCAACTCTGGTAAACCCTAATTTCTCCAAGGATTTTATTTTATATGCTTATGGCAGCCTGGATACTATCTCTGTAATTTTGGTACAATAGCAGAGTGAGGGTTTTGAGCAACCAATCGCTTTCTTTAGTCAGGGGTTGGAGGAGTATGAGCAGAGATATAGCTTAGTTGAAAAACACGTCCTGGCAATGATAAGAAGCCTCAAGAAGTTTTAGCACCTTGTTTCTAATAACAAGATACATTTGATGGTCGCTCATCCTAGTGTGAAAGAGTTCCTGTTGAGTAAAGATGTTAGTGAAAAAAGGGCTAGTTGGATCACCAAAGTCATGGAATATGACATGGAGATCAAGATAACCAAGCTTGTCAAAGGCAGAGGACTCAGTGAACAACTCGCTACCAGTTCAGAGAATGAAATAGAAAAAGAAGAGGAGGTGCTTCTGACTATTGAGGAGGAGCATCAGAATGATATAGCAGCAGTAGGCACCAGTTGGGTTAATAACATGACTCAATTTTTGTAAACTCGTGAATGTCCAGCAGGTCTAGATAGAACCAAAAGAAGATATTTTAGACTACAATCCATTCCATATGTTTTAATAAATGGCATCCTTTTTAGCAAGGACTTTAATGGTGTATTGTTAAGGTGCATTGATAAAGGTCAGACTGACAAGGTGCTACATGAATTTCATGATGGAATAGCAGGGGGTCATTTTGCCCCAAGGACCATTGTTTGGAAAATAATGAGAGCTAGCTATTACTGGCCCAACTTATTTAAGGATGCCCATGCATGGGCTAGAAAATGTAAAAAGTGTGCCATTTTTGCCAATAAAGAAAGGCTGCTAGCTTTACCTTTGCAGCCAATTCAGGTAGAGTAGCCCTTTATGAGATGGGGCGTTGATTTTATAGGTCCTATTAATCCACCATCAAGTGTAGGCCACAGGTGGATATTTACAGCTACAGATTATTTCACAAGGTGGACTTAAGCAATGGCTCTGAAGGAATCCAATGAGAATGTTGTTTTTAATTTTTATCATAATTTGGTTTCCAGATTTGGAGTGCCTGAGTCTATTATCTCAAACAATGCTTTGGCCTTTGTAGGATTGAAAATAACTGACTGGGCTGTTAAGAATGGGATCTATTTGAATACTTCATCAAATTATTATCCACAAGGTAATGGTTTGGCTGAATCTATAAACAAAAATCTCATAAGGATTATTAAAAGATCAACGGAGGATAACCAAAGGACCTGGCACACTAATCTAAAGTATGCATTGTGGGCAGATAGAATAACTCCCAAAAGGTCTATTGGGAACTCCCCATATCTGCTAGTGTATGGAAAAGAGGCAAGATTGCCTATATCTATGGAACTGTCATCCCTAGACATTATGAATTAGCTGGAAATGTTTGAAGCAGAGGACCCCATGGCTGTCAGATATGCTCAACTGAGGGAGCTTGAAGAGAGCAGAGATAAAGCCATGAAGACCATGAAGTATCATCAGCTTCAAACAAAAAGAAATTTTGATAAGAAGGCCACCCCCAGAAATTTTAGGATGGGTGATATGGTGCTCAAATGGGATGAATTAAAAATCATACCAAGAAAGCATTCCAAGTTTGACAACATGTGGAGTGGCCCATTTGTCATTACTGAATGCAAGGAGCATAATGCATTTTAGTTATCAAGTATGGATGGACAAAATTTGCCTATCCCAGTTAATGGAATACATCTAAAGAGGTGTTTTGAGGTATGAGTATCTTGTAAATCAGTAGATTAGATTTCTTGCTTTAAATAAGTGTTGCTACACAATAGTTTAGATCCTTTTTCTTTCCCTAAGTGTTTTCTAGCACAGTTGGAGAGATTGCCTTCAGCATATTTGTCTTGGCTTGGTCTTCCAAACGTTCTTCACTATCAAGATGCTCAGTTGCTAAAGTTAGGTTTCTTTGTCAAGACATATCTTTTGCCTCTGAATAACCCCATGCCCAATGGATGCTCAAGGCCACTGATCTAATTGTTTAGCAAGCTAACATCCCATAGAAGTCACCAAAATATTGACCTATTTTGCCTCTGTCCAGAGTTAAACAGTTCACCTTGCATTTTTTGAATATCCTTTAGAAATGGCCATACAAGGTGTATTCCAACTACTCATGCATGCCTAGTTAAAAAATCCCAAGATCTTGCCTAAGGATTCCCTGCAAAAAACCCAGAAAAACCCAAAAATCTTTTAGCTTCAAGTATTTTCTATTGTGGGGATTTGTCATATTTTATAACTTGTATTTGTATGCATACTTGTATATACATTCGCCTTTGTACATACAAAGGAATATGCAAAGGCTATATATAAGTTTTTTGCTTGTATATCGGCAATGTACAAAAATATACAAAGGGGTTTGTATGTACAAGAGCAAATATACATTGGCGGGCTTGAAGAATTTCCATCAGCTTTCAAAAGAATGGAACAATTCAGTTGTATGCATTTCTGAATGCATATTCATGCTTAGAAGATGCATATACATTGAGGGAATCTATTGCAAATTCCAGGAATATTCCCTGAATGTATATCGGGTTTCAAATGCATATTGTGTTGTATGTTTGAAACATGCAACAAAAATATACAAGGAAAAGATGCATATTGTGTTACACATTGCAGGGATTTTCCATCAAAGATTCCCACTTGCATGCAGAGGTTTGTATGTTCTTATTGTATATTCGGATATACAACAGGTTTATACAAAGGTGAAACATACAAGGCAGATTGTATGCTAGGAGATGCAAGGGTGAATGTACATTTTCTAATGTACATCGATGAAATATATAAAGGACTTTCACCTAAGATACAAGTGAGAATGTACAGTGGAATGTATATTGGGTTGTATGTTCACACATACAAGGCCGATATACAAGTCCAACATGCAAGGCTGATATAGAAAGATGATATGCATCGGCTACAGTGGAATGTACATTGGTGCGCATACAAAAAAGAATGTATATTTCGAATTGTATGTTTGCACATACAATTGAAACATATAAAGAAATATACAAGGCTGAATGTGCAAGAGGTGGGGTCCACAATATACAAGGGCATTTGTCTATCAGCGACATTCAAAGAAAACATGCAACAACAATATACAAGGGGCCAAACATACAAGCGCGCATATACAAAGGCCAATGTATGTCATGAACAGTGCATTGTATATGTGGCTTGTATGTTTGCACATACAAGCGGAACATACAAAGGCAATATACAAACCAGATTTCAAAGTCTTTCTAGTCTGCTTCATAAAGATTTGAAGTCCGCGGCTTGCATGTATATGGTGCTTGTATATGCCGATATACAGTGAAAGATACAAAGTAAGGATGCAAGCTGGATTTCAAATGGATATGCATTTTGGTTGAATGCAGCATCAGGTCCATGGCTTGCATGTATATTTGTGGCTTGTATATTTGCATATGCAAGTCAAAGGTGCAAAGGAGGTATACAAGGTAGACTTGAATCGAAGATCAAATTCTGGCATATTCAAGCGTCGGGTCCAGCTTGTATGTATAAGTGCTTTGTATGTTTGCACATACAAAGAGATATACAAAGAGGAATGATACAAGCTAGACTCGACAGGGCAATCAAATACAACCAATGGTCATTTTGGGTCTGCGGCTTGTATGTTTACAGATGCAAGAAGATACAAGAGGTGGGGTCCGCCAAGGCACAAGCGCTTTGCATGTATCTTCTGCTTGTATATTGCAATATACAAGGCAAGATACTATATGATATACAAATGGTGGGGCCCGATATACAAGTGCCATGCATATGCAAAGGGATTTTTAGAGAAGGTTTTAAATGCCGATTCAAGTGGCAAATTCAAGCGATATATACACAGAATGCAAAGCGATATATACAGGCAATTGACCAAAACTTTGACTGCCTGTATCTCCTCCATTTTGGCAGATTTCAACATGCTGCAAGAGGCAAAGATGCATATTTTGGTCCCCTCTTTCATTTGGCAGGCTTTTCAGAGGTTTTTGTCACCTTTATTTTTTTGATCTGGATTTGCATGTTTTGGGCGACTGGACGTTTCAGCGACTTTTGGGGCAGGATGCAGATATTTTTTTTTTGCATTCATTTCTGCAGGTAATGGAAGCTGCTTGCATTCCTAACCAAAATATCTCTCACTTATGCATTGATGAAGATTGATGAGTAAGATGCTTGCATTAAAGATTAAAAATATCTTCTATCTGCCCAGTGCCAGATATTTGACGCCATAACTTCTGCAGATGGACAGTCATTCAGGGGTGGATATTTTCTGAGATAGCTTTTAGAGCAAATTTTGTAACTGACCTAGGTTAGTTTGGAATGCTATATATATGCATTCATGAGATGTAAATAAGGTTGGAAAATTTTTAGCATAGAGGCTTTTTTTATTTTCCAAATAGAGCTTTTCTGTTACTGTAACCTTGCCTTCTTACTGAATATATGCATGTTATCATACCTCTTTTACTAATTTTCTGGTTCTGTGTAAATCTGCATATGGTTGCCTGTGAATTTCTTTTGTTCCTCTCAATCATATTGCATCTTGCCTCTGCTAGAATTATCTATTCTGTGTATACATACTTGCTATATCTGGTTGTGTTGTGTATTTTTCAGTTCTGTGAAAGTTTCTTTAAATCTGTCTAGTGTATCACACTTTTTGTTTTTTTAAGCTTTTTGTTTCATCTTTCACTTTAAAGCTTTCTTTCTCCCTTTTCCCCTCAAAAAATTTAGTAGTTTTAGGTGATAATCAGGTAAGGAAGCTGGCCTTCTCCAGAGGTCTGATCTCTTTTAGCAAAGTCCCACACTTCGAGATCATTCCCATTGTGTCATTGGAATGCTTGGAATTCTTCCAAGTAGGGTGTAATTTCATGTGACAACAGCACCATCTAAAGTCACTTCCAAACTTGTGAAAGTGATCCCCATGAGTTTGGAATTGATATTGATGCATGAAAATGATCTTGTAACTCATGAACTTAATCTCACTTATTCTTGTAGTTTGAAACTTGTTCACCTTAATTTTTTGGTATTTGAATGTTGTAAGGATTGGTAAAATTTGCCAACACCTTTGGGGAATCTATTGAATTGTGAGGTTCATGTTCTTCTCAATCAAACCCCTAGTTGGACTAGATCTAACGATCTAAGCAAAAGAGCAAAGACAATAAGCAAGTGTACAACTAACATAGGATGACATCACATGAAGACAAAGGCATAATATAGTCTCCTTTAATCTCTTTGATCTAGATGTTATCTCACATTCCAAAATGATTTCTAATGAGTGAAATGTCTTTAAAGGGTGCTACCACAATAATGGGTTACACTTTCTGGGAGATCCTAATTTTTACTGAAATCATATATTTTTAGAAAATATAATGATTTAAGCCTTGAAAGGTTCCATTTAAAGGATTTTAATTGAAGAGGGCTTGATCAAACCCCTTTAAATAGAACCCTACTAGTTTTAAAGCATACCTATAATGGAGTCTCGTCTACACCTATCAAAATGCTAATAAAAAACCACTTTTGATTTACCTTTTGGGGGATCAAATGAATTCATTTAAAATTTATGTTTTGTAAGTATGTAGTTCTTATTATAAGCTTCCCAAAAAGTATAATTTTAAATATATTTAATTTGATTATTATATTTATTTTTTATTTCTTGTGAATGTAGGTTTTTCACTGAACATCAAGTTCTCTGTTCTACATGTAATGCCCCCTCATTTTTGGCTTGTGATAGTTGTTAGTTCTACATTACTCTTTGTTTGATCTGAGATAGTTGTTAGTTCTTCCATTGCATCCAGACAGTTCTGAGACATTTGAGTTATTGGGCCTATGGTTTATGCTTATTTTGATCGTGATAGACTATGTTCGATTGATCTAGTTCTGACATGTGGTATGAGTTTATGATGACATTGTTGTTGTTCCAGTTATGATGAGATGGACATGTTTAGTGATGGTCTAAAATTATCATGTTTTATGCATCTAATTTTTAAATAGAAATGGTTATAGTTTGTTTCAGAGCAGGGACAGTGTAGTACTACTCGGTTCGAGCACCCTACTATGCCATGATTCTCTGACTTGGTGTGTGTTTGATATATATGTAGTTGATCATATACAACCCATTGTTCTTACACAGGTTACAAGTACCGGGCCTCGACTCCACCTGACTTAGCAGGTCTGAGTGGGCCCTACACCATGGATAATGTTGATGGAGATAACATGAGGTTTATTCCCTAGGTCAGTTCAACCTTTAGTTGGTTGGTAGTCATGTGGTTTGAATGTTTACTGTCAAGTTTTGGGTAGTTAGCCCATGTGTATCTTGGTAATGCGCAATGAGGTAATATTATATTAAGAATATTAATAGCTTGCCAGAATATTATTTAAGTAAATTCTAATATAGATTAAAATGGATTATGTTAATGGTTTTATTAGTATCTATGTCATAAGTTTAATATAGTTAATTAGTATATCATTATTTGAAGAATAGTATTGGATAGTAATTTTAATGATTTTGGATAATAATTTATTGTTGGCTAGTTGTTGAATATGTTTTGAGATATGGAAATTCTATGTTAAGTAAAATTTCAAATTCCTCTAAATTAGGGGGATTATGTAACAAATTTTGGGGGATACTAGAAATTAATGGTTGTTGTCTATTTTTGGTCTCGGGGGAGGTTTTGGTGTGAGTGGGTTTTTATGACGGAGGTTATTTTGCTCTGGGAAATTTTTTTTGGAAGGCATGTTTTTCAGAGGACTGTTTTGAAAAAAGGAGGGGAAGTTGTGAAAAAGGATTCAATTTTGGAGCATGAATTGTACAGGTATGTTTTGTGAAATTCTGTATTTTCGTTGTCTCTATTTGCTCTGAGGAATTAGATTTCTTTGTTGTCTAGTTATTCTGGAATGGAATCGATCTGTTATTCACCCTTGTCACCTTTGAAAACTTATTGCTTTGCAAACCTTCCCTCATCCGAAGAAGGGTGTATTTTGTCCAAAACTCTTCAATTCGTCGCTTGACCCATTCTAGCTCTGTCAGTGGGCCTTTTTTTGTTAATTTTTCCCTATCCAATGGAACTCTTGCTAAGCCAAAGTAATTTTCTTGTATTGATGCTTGCTTGTAGTAAACTATTATTCCTTGGCTCCGTAGTTGTGTCACCTTTATTTTAGACTTTTAAATCGGCCCTCTTGGGGCATTGTGCCAAAGGAGTCCTATCAAGAGAAAAATAATTAAAATGTTGCATGTTGAGCGTACCCTATTGACCTTCTAATCATTTTTCTTTTGGCTCATCATTTTGTCACCAATGAAAACTATTTTTTTCTTCTTGCACCCCTGCCTTAGCGGCGTCATTGATAATCTCCTGACCTACAAACTTTCCATGGGTTGCTAGAATTTAATTCTAGTTAAACCATCATTACTAGGGCATCCCAGCCTTCTTTTCTATCGATCATAATATCTTAATTTTGTTTAGTCCTTACTAATGCAAGATTGTTACCTTTAAATATTATTTGCCTGTAGAAATGTTCGATCTCTGATTTCAGCGTCCTCCTTAATGTGCCTTGTTTAAGAAGATCTTACTCATGCCCTTTCCCACCATTTGTAGCACTGGGTAATGATCTCCCTGCCCTCTTAAGCCACTATTTTGGAGAGTTTTTTTATTCAACAATTTCTTCTGGTTGTTCAACTTTTGGTAAACCTCTAAAAGTTAATTATAGTCCTTGTTCCTCGGTCAGGCCAATCTCTCCACTTTGGCTAAATGACAATGCAATATGAGGAATGACATCACTAGTCACACTAGTTTTGCTAGGAAATCCCTCTTCCTCACAATTCGTTCTTCCCTTATGCCTCATACTACCTTCCTTGCTCCTACCTGTCGTTCGACCTCTCTGAGGCAGCATGTAATTTCTTTTTTATCTAGAAAACTTGTTATCATTTCACCAACTTCGTTGTCACTGTGTTGTAATGTGGATTGATTTTGTATGTTTATTCTATTTAGTGGAGCAATTTATATTTTTAGGAAGATTAAGGAATTGGTATGATCTCAGGAAGTTTCTAAATGAACTCAAGATCCAAAGAGGTCACACGCTGTCAACTTTAGTCATATCCTTTAGAATCTGAATAAATTTTAGTAGTAGAATATGCTATCCAATGTTATGATCTTATTTTGAGTACCAGTCTATATTAGGAAACTCACTTTATTTCTTTTGATTGTATTATTTGGTTGTATCTTAAATTTTGAAATGGTTACAAACTGGTTTATATTATTAATAGAATCGTGCTGGTTGTAAACTAATGTCTGTAGGATAGCAAGTCTTTTTAATAAGAATGCTAGTTAACTCAATAAATTAAGTCTTGGTCATAAATTAAGTCTTGGTAAAAAGATTACTGGTTTAAATTATTAGAAATAGTAGGTGGTTATGAGATGACTAGTTGGTATTGATCTAACTTGGATATTAAATTTATAAAATGTATATCTCCTAAGAAGACCCACTGTGTCTATTAAAATTCCATAATAGATAAGATTCTATCATTAGTAGATTTGTATAGTTCCTTCTTTAACGTAGCATATGGTCAAATTTAGGTAAGTATAATTGAAATACACCAATAACGGTATTTGTTAATTGTCTCTAGTTAATATTAGTACTCATTGCAATGCTTTAGATATGTGTGTCATTGAAAATAGTGGCTACTTGAATTTAATGTTACTTTCAATCTTGTAGACATATTAGTTGAGTTTAGTTGGTTAATCAGAATGTGTCTATTGAGGGTTCTTTAATTACATTTTAGTTCTATCTTTACCTTGTTATTGATCTTTTGTCTTGTCGACTTGAGAACCAAGTGAATTTGGGAAAAGAGGAATATTTTGGTTATAGGTTGTAAATTGTATTTACTTTTTCTTTTATTGAAATGATTTAAATCTGCAAACCTTGTCCGGAACTTGTGTGAAGTCATCCGTGAGACAAATTGTTTATTTTATCAATCTGTATTAAGGATGGTATTGAGTTATTTTCTTTCTATTTATCCCTTATCGATCTTATATTAAATTCAAGGTCGTTGAAACCTAGTTTCCCTATTGGGAAAGGTGCTGTTGTAACCTAGTAAAGAATTCAATTATCGACTCCAGAGGCTTAACCGTTTGGTATTCAACTTGATACTTGTGTCATACTGTTTCATGATGTATTGTTTGAGTTGAGGAGGACAATGGGACTTACATTATTGTGGTCAAGAGAATGGCATGTGTATTGGATTAGAATCTATTGTCTCCCTTGTCCTTGCGTATTGTGGTTTTGGATGATTGGTCAGAGATTGGTAGGAGAGTGGCTTTCATGGTGGGGCCAATGCTAGAGAGGCCACTTGGGTAACCCCATGGAAGTTGTAAGCAAGTGATAACTTAATAACATATGTAGGAGAGTTGGGGTAGTAATTCACTTAACAAGATAAGTAAGATACCTCACCCATGCCCTGAGTGCTCTTGTAGGCTAAGGATGGGATGAGAAGGCCTGGTTGGCAATGCTGACCTCCTTGTCTCCATGAGAGGACATGTCAACTCTGCATGTGTCACCCTATAGGGCCAATGCCTAGAGAGAAGCTGTCAGGGTAAACATAGATGGGGGCCAGCTTCTAGTGAGAGATAGCCTGGGTAACCCATGCTAGGACCATGCGATGACACTCTCCTTATGTAGTTTAGTTACTTCCTCTTTATCTTTGTTATTACCTCTGGAGTGTGGACTTGTCTTCATTGTTGATCTTAGCTTGATGTTTTGATTTGTCTTGTTTGGTGAGTTTTGCCGTGTCTGTGCAGTCTTGTTATCCTGTTTGTCTGCATGGAGTCTGGATCTTGTGATTGTGTTCATAGTTGTAACCTTAACCTAGTAGAACCTCATTGTTATCTCCTAGCTCGGAGGGGTGGACCTCAGGGTTCCACATGGTTGGGAGGCAGAGCTATCCATTGGTTCTTTTGGATGTTGTTTCGAGATCAGTGCAGAAGTGTTCCAGTTCCAGAGTTGTTCTACACCTTCAAGTTACTACAGACATTCATAATTGTATTATCTATAAACCGATGTAATCAATCTTGTAATATTGAATTGAAACTTGTAATGATTCATCTCTATTAATGTATAATGAATTATTCTTCTATTGTATCGTGATGCATATCAATTGTATGGTTTTAAATTTTATCTGATGCAGTTATGATCCCTAGAAGTGTTACCTGTTCATTTCATGTTGTTATTAGTGCAGTTATATCTGATGTATAATGTATTTCCTTATTTCAAAAATAATATTTCTATTATATTATCACTTGTTAGTCTAGCACTCTACGGTTGCATGGTGAAGGCATCACACTACACACATGGAAAATTAGTAAATTAGTGAAAAAAATTCTAAAAAATATCTATGCCCTAGGTATTGATGTCCTTGTTTCAACAAAAAAAAGAATTTTGATACATATAGAAAAAGTTATGTTTTATGGAATATGCCTATGTCTAAATTATAATTGGTTTGACTTCAAAACTTAATTAAAAAAAATATTCAACAAAACATTATGAAACCAAATGCATGTCCTATATATCGGTGTTACCAATCCAAATTCGAAAGACTCAGAATTTTATCCTTTGTAGAAAAAAAGTTATGTGCTAGAGAATACACATCACTTTAAAAAAATGTTGTTTACTATTAAAAACTAGTTATCAAAGGAGATGCAAAAAAAATTACAATTGGATGCAGGAGCATATGGAAGTATCCAGAACAATTGAGGAAGTTGATAGTAAGTTGCAGAGTATTGAGAAAGTGACCTTGGTGAATATCTCATTTTACCGCACTTGAGTATCAGGAGCTATGGAGCTGGACTTAGCATCTAGACATGGTCATCTACAACATATCTGAAAGTTAGATTATTTGGGTTCAATTCTGGAGAGATGTCATTATTAGAAGATTACTTGACTTTTACCTATTTCACATAGTAGAGCCGATAGTGTTCAGTGAAGTCTAATCAGCTTGCAAACCAAATTCGTAACATGCAGAGCCTAAAGGAACATTATTTAATGAAGTATAGGACCTAGCCGACCTTCATGGAGATCCGCACGAAGTTTTATGTTCCAGTGGAGCAATACCTTATATTTAGGTCCGACCTATCCATGTACACATGTTTACTAGCCGTTGCAATTAGACCAACTTGATAATGATTTGAAGGTTTGTAGGGGATATAAATAAGAGATAAAGGATTGTTTCTAGGGGGGATCGATATATGAAGATAGGAAGCTAGAACTTAAGTTGTTTTGATCCGAATGAGTAGCTGAATAGAGTAGAAAGCAAAGCAAGAAGCAGAATGAGTTGCAGAGTAGAGAATTTAGATGTAGAAGAAAGAAATCATGAAAGAATATTGTTGTATGAATCATTTGTAATCCCTGGGCTACGGCCTAGCATCTGTAAAGCCCTTGAGGCATGGGTAATTTTATTTGAAGTTATAATATATGAGGAATGAGCTTTGAAGGATGGGTTTTTCCCATGTTAGGGTTTTCCTAGGATATATCTTTTGTTATGTGTTCATGAATATATGTTATCTTTCTATTAATTAGTTGTTGGCTTTCATTGCATATCCATTATGATCATGGTGTTAGTTGAGTAGGTTGCAAGGTTGGACAGTCCCTCACCAGACCCTCCTACCTTGACTGCATTACAATTTAACTCCAAATTTTCTTAAAAAAATATATTTAGAATCTACAAACAAAATCTCACAAATCACTAGTTCGCATCATCTTCAAATTCCTAACGGTTTACTGGCTATAGGTGTTAGAAAGTGAAGATTTAGTTTAAAATGTTGATTTCAATGTCAAGTTTGGCTAAAAAGTGTAACCCATTATTGTGGGATGACCCTAAATATAGTAACCAAGTCCACATATAAGCAATTTACATGCATGAGGTATGCTCACAATGGCTACTGAATTGGTCAACAAGGCAAAAATCTAAATTTTGAATTTAAAAACTCTAGGGATTAGATCTATGATAGTGGAAGTAACCTAGGTCAATTGTGTACTTGTGGATCTGATTCAAGGAAATAAAAAATTGGTCTAGGGATCAGGGATGAAAATATGGGAATCGATGATAAATGGGATCAAGATGTGTGAAGTCATGAGTTGAATTTATGCATAAATATGCCACTTGTAAAATACTTATTACATATAGGAAACTCTAATGAAAGTGGGCCCAAAACATTGGGAAAAAGGGAATGGGTATGCATTTTCACCATTACAATATTACCATCATAATCTCTAGATTCATTTTTAGTCAACAAAGATTTTGATAAACAAATTATTTAATTTTAGGCTTAATATAAACCTTTGAGTTATACAAATATGTGCATCTTGTGTTGTAATCTATAAAATGAATTGCATGGAAATAGAGGTTGTGTTGGAGCTATCTATAGCTTCAATCAGTACACTCTTTAAGATGTCTCATGGATAGGGGGAGGATGCTCTAACCAACCAATAATGTTGGGTTGTGTATGGATGTAGGTAGAGTTGTCTCCTTTAGAGTAGGTGGTTTAAGTTTTAAATTTCATTTTACCATTTTCAAAATCACCATTGACCATTTAAGTAGAACACTATAAATAAATCTTTTAAAAATCATTAATATAAAAACTTTTTTTGGAAGGGCATATAATTTACCTAATTGTAACTTGTAGTTAGTAGAAGTAGTAATTGCTAGGTAGAATTTATATATTTAAAATTTATTAAGTAGGTCATATGGCCTCCAAATATTGTGTAGAAAAATATAATTAATGAAATTATTTTATGATCAAATAATATATTTAATTAGAAGCCAAAAAAGTATTGAACACAACAGGATACTGAGAGGGAGGGTGAATCAATATCAAACAAATCTCAAACCTTCTAGAGCAAATTAAAACTTAACCCTTACAACATTTGTAGATTAGGGAAAGTCAAGGGAAATGAATGAATTATCAATAGCAACCACAAAAAATCTAAATTCAAGCCATAAAGACCCTAATCTAACAATTAAGCACAAGATGACAATAGAAATCAAATGATAAATCCTAATATCTAAATTCATATGCCAAAGTTGATTCTCCTCCATTGCTCTTCTCCATTTTGCTTTGTTTGCTCTTAGATTTGTAGCATGCAAGATATATGGTAAGCTCAATATGGATATATGGTAGCAAGATCTCAAGAATGAATGATATGAGAAATAGCAAAATATTGAAGATTGTGATTAACCTTGAAATGAAGATGAAGACCTACCTTTATAGAGGACTTGGGTTTGAATGAAGGGTGATGATTGAAAGGTGGACTGCTAAGATTAAGAGGTGGTTTAAGACAAGGCCCTTTCATTTAATAAAAGGTAGTGGTGTGACAAGTGTGAGGATAAGAATAGAGGTGACATAATTTAAATAATAAAATTATTTAAATTAGTTAGTAGTATGACAAGGCATTTAATGAAGGTGGTAGTGTGACACATAATTCAAATAAAAAATTACTTAAATTATGAGAGAGGGACATGTGTTGTGATGAAAATAAAGGTGAGGACTAATTTAAATAAATATTTTATTTATTTAAATTGGATGAGGGAGGAAATGGAAAATTATTAAATAATTGAAAACCATTATTTAATAATGTAGAGGAGATAGATAATGACTAATTAAATAATTAAAAATAATTATTTAATTATAGAAGACAAGAGGGAAAATGGAGATGAATAATTAAATAAATAAGAATTTATTTAATTATAGATTAGAAAGGGATAACTAGTAACATAATTTTTTAAAAAAAATTATTTAAGAGGAATAAAGAAAAAGTGAATTAATCAAATAATTCAAAAATTATTTAATTAATAGAAGAATATGACATTAGGAAATAATTAAAAAATTAAAAAATATTTAACTATGTGAGAGGAGATGGAAATAAGTGTGAAAATGTTACTTGCAGACTTGGGACATTATTGAGTGTCTACAACATCAACATAAACATAAAAGATTGACACAATGCACAACACCACAAAACACCAGATGTATGTGGAAAACCCCAAAGGGGAAAAACCACAGTGAGGATTAACTCACAATATATGAAACTCACTGCTATAAAAGATTAGAACTTTGTTTTAGGAATATGACCCAAGGAAGCTACTACTCCCTGATGACTTTGTTTTAGGGCTTCAATCCAAGGAAGCAACTACTCCCTGAAAAAAGGTTTTAGGGTCACTCCCAAGGAAGCTACAACTCCTTGTAGACTTTGTTTTAGGTCTACAACCCAAGGAAGAAACTACTCCCTGAATTGAGAACAATCTCATAAATGATTACAACATGATAGTTCTTCTACTATCTGAAACTCACAATGAAGCTCACTCCTCTTGATGATTGCTATTCTTCCTTTTCACTCCTCTTTTGATGATTGAATCAGTTAGGCATGCTTTGCACATCTCTCTCATCTTACAAATATCTTCAAGATAAATTAGGACAGGTTGTATTGCTTTTGTTCATTCTCCTTCAGTCGCACATCATAATACGTTAAACATCCACATTCTACTTCACATATTCATCCTTGCAATAATCCCCACCTAGATCACCTAGGTTTACAATATATACATGATATTACATTGATTACAATACAAGTCAGCCAGAGACAAAAAGAATATTACAATTACAAGTCGGCCAGAGATCAAACAACATGAAACATGTAGAGGCCAAGCCTTAACATGAACTATACTCAACACTAGGAAGAGGAACATGCCTTGCAGATCTTAACACACACTTAACTTGGTCCTAAACATTCTTCACATCATCATCCTTTAAGAAATAACATCTGCACACTTCGTACAATTGAATTAGTTTGCCCTTAACCAAGAAAACATGAAGCTTGTAGCACATTGGTCATGACAACTTGGTGGTACTCATGTATGATTAAAGATTGCTTGTGCTTCCCCTAGATGAGTCGATATGACCCATACAACATCTCCAAACACTTCATGAACTAGAGACAACAACAACTTTTTGGCGCACACCTCCAACATACCTTAGTTAGCCTCAACAACAATAACTCTTCACAAACTGACTTGAAAACTTTGTGTGGTACTGGAAACACAAAAGATATGCATGTGCTTCAAACCTAAGAAACATAGAAACATGTAGAATGTCCACATAAACTCATATAACTAATTTGTACAATCTCCAACTGGCACAAGTACTCAAACATATGTTCTGAGAATAATTAGGCATCCAGAACCATCTGTAGTACATAGTTGTTTGAGAAACTAAACTTGGGGACCTCCAAATCACCTGATGCTACAAAGTAGCATGTATTTAACATTCCTAAACATGTCCACAGAACCGCATGGATAAATCTTCACTTTTAGAGGAATGCAGAGCATTCTGACTAGTCTTCATCATCACTTTATTCTGCTAGAGCACAAACTAGAACTTTGTCACTTATAACTTTCACTACGGAGGAGAAAATGATATGAAACCTTAAATGTAGCACCTTCGCAACACACTGAACTTAACTTTTGAACTGCATGACCATATCTTCAAATGTGGAGAAATACGAAGCATTCTCCCAACTAGTCTTCAAGGCAACTTCTTACATCAAAAACCTTCACCAGTTCATTTGGAGATCTGAGTCTTCTTGTGACAAAACATGCTTCCTTAGAAACAATAGGAGAGAGAGCATACAACTTGCTATAGACCATTAGTACCATCTTTCCTACATGAACATTACTTCTAATCATTATCATGATGCTTCTAATCCCCATCTTAATGCTTTTAATTCCCATCTTAATATATCATCATGATATCATCTCTACTAACAACAACCATACTCAATACACCCTTAATTAACATTAAAAAGGGCATGACATCCAACCATGAACATCAAAAACATCACTTTTAGCACACAATCATAGTATATCATCAATCATATATAAGCATCCAAGCTGAGTGTTGAAATCAATGACAACCACATCAGTGACAACATTAGGTGGCATATGTGCAACAATCTCCCCCTTTGGCATTGATGGCAACACACACCTACTCATTCTCCCCTTGACATCAAGGAAAAATGGTAACAACTTCTCCCACTTAGGGCACAAACTCTCCTTTTCAATCTTCTCCCTTGTCAGCAACAACCACTACCTGCTCCCCCTATGAGATAGCCACCATGAGTCCAAGAAAAAAAAGATATAGCATAAATTATTCCCCTTGGAAAGATGCACCAACTATGTATCTAGCAAGAACAAGGGGAAATTACCCCTAACTTCTATCAAAGATGCTCAAAGATATCCTTTGTAACAACGTTTGTAAAAATATCTTCTATTTGATCCTTTATTGTGGTGCAATCATGGTTAAGAGGGTCTACAGAGTGAATAGTCTAGACTGTGCAACAAGAGTAAACACAATGGAAATGACTCAAAGATATCAAGTAAATGGAGATTTAGTCACTTAGTATATCATAGAATTCAATATAAATTGGTCGGCAACATGCGGGCTTACAATTAGGGCTCACTGGCATGATTACATAATTGTAGGATATGCACAAGATATAGCTTTGAAGCTCCTTCACAAGAAATTCAAACTATCAACTATCTATATGTAAATCACTACTTTCGTAGGCATCTACTACATCAATTTATATCATCTTTGGAACATAAGATTCCTCCACGTCAGCCAAGGAAGATCACAAACTCCAATGAAGAGCTATTATGTGTGTACACAAATAGGTTGAACTGAATCATGTAGAAATCCTCTGCAAATGAATGGAATGATGTACAAATCGTAGGGAAGGTCGGCCATGAACCAAATAACATTGAATGATGTGTCATTTAGCTCCACAAGTCATGAAATGCTTTGCAAGTCTTCTCCTTTAGGTAATTGTCTGAGACTATCAGGATGTTCTGTTCTGAGAAAACAATCGATCTTCTTATAATGATATCTTACCAGTACTTGATCCAAATGATCTGAGATTTGGATATGATGTGCATGAATGTGTCTAGATGCTAAGTCTAACTCCACAAGGTTTGAAATAACAATGCAATAGAATGCAGACCAAAATACAGAAACTGCTACTAACTAAACTAACTGGAATGAACTAGAAAATGAAAAGAAACAAATTGAAATGCAAATTTTTTTGGTTGATGCAAGATTGCTCTTAAACGAGGGATGCTTCTGCATCAAACATCTAGGGTTATTGAAAAAGTGAGTCCCTCACATTACTGGGGCTAGAGGAAAACCAAGACGGTCCACCTCAGCCTGAGAAATCCATGATAAATCTTCTTCCAGTCTACCTTTCCACTTCACAAGATATTCCTTGTATTGTCTTTCTCTGGTACTGCGTCCAACTTTGCTATCCAAGATGTCTTCAATCTACTCTGGTGCTTGTTGTGGTAACTGCTTCTTCAAGTCTTCTTTAATTTTGTCATTGAACCTTGCTTCATGATAATGGTATAGGTCTGCAATGTCAAAAATAGGTGATATACCCAATGTCTCTGGTAAGTCCACTTCATATGCATTTCTAGAATCAAACTTTCTAAGTATCCTACATGGTCCAAACTAGAAATCTCTCTTTTCTCAAGTATACCATCACTTCATCTCCAACTTCAAATTCTTTGTGTCTTATTTTGTCATCTGCTTTCTCCTTATACTTGCTATTCATCTCATCCAAATGCTTCTTCACCTAATTATGCATTGTCGCCATGTGTCCTATAAATTCTTTTACTTCTGTACTCCTCTTATCTTCGATACTAATATCTCTCAACTCTACTACTCCTCTAGGGTTAGTTCCTATCACAACCTCAAATGGTGTTCTCGTGGTACTCCTATTTACTGAATTATTATATGCAAACTCTACTTGTGATATAATCAAATCCCAATTTCATTCCTTCTCTCCAACCAAACATCTCAACAAGTTTCCCAAACTCCTATTCACTACCTCTGTCTGTCCATCAGTTTGTGGATGAAATGCTAAACTAAACTTCAAATCTATCTTCATCTTCTTCCAAAGTTTCTTCCAAAAGTATCCAAGAATTCTTGTATCTCTATCTAAAATTATGCTCTTAGGTAATACATGCAATCTCACAATCTCCTTGAAAAATAGGTCAACTACATGCACTGCATTAGTTGTCTTCTTACAAGGTATGAAATGTGCCATCTTTGAAAATTTGTCCACCACTACAAATATTGAATCATGTCCTCTCTGTGTCTTTGGCAATCCCATTATGAAATCCATGCTTATGTCTTCCCAAGGTCTCTCCAGTACTGTCAAAGATTTGTACAATCCAATATTCTGACTACTCCCCTTTGTAACTTGACAAACTCCATAAATTTGCACAAATTTCCTAACATCCTTATGTATCTGAGGCCAAAAGTAATTTTCACTTACCAAAGCCACTGTCTTATCAATGCCAAAATGTCCTGCCAATCCACCACTGTGTTTCTCCTTGATCAAATTGTCTCTCATTGAACTCCTAGGTATGCATAACTAGTTTCCTTTCAACAACATATCTTCGTGAATGAAATAGTCCAACCACTTACTCCTATCTATCACAATTGGTTCCTTATATGCTTTCCAAGGTTCTATAAAATCAAGATCTTCTTCATACATGTTCTTCAATTCTTCAAATCCCAACACTTCAAATCTCATCTCTATCAGCAAGTTCCTTCTCCTACTCAATGCATCTACAACTTTGTTTGATTTTCCACTCCTATGCTTCAACACAAAAGTATAACTCTGCATGAACTCTACCCATCTCATATGTCTCTAATTCAATTCCCCTTGACTGTTCAAATACTACAAAGATTAATGATCTGTATACAACACAAACTCCTTAGGCAATAAGTAATGTCTACACTTCTTCAAGGCTTGAATTATGGCATAGAACTCCTTATCATAAACTGCATATATTCTCCTTGCATCATTCAACTTCTCACTAAAATATGCTATGGGTCTAACTTCTTGACTTAACATTGCTCCAATTACATTTCCACTTGCATCATAATCTACTTGAAATACCTTACTGAAATCTGGTAATGCCAACATAGGTTGTTCTGTCACTTTCTACTTCAACAATTCAAAACTTTTATCTACTCCTGATGTCCACTTAAAGTCTTTTCTGTCACCTCTCATTGTCTCTATCATAGGGTTACATACTAAACTAAAATTTTTTATGAACTTCTAGTAGAAACTAGCTAATCTATGAAATGATCTGACTTATCCAATGCTCTCTGGTGTAGGCCATTCAACAATTGCTCTTACTTTCTCAAGGTCCATCTTCAATCCTTTTGCAGTATTCACAAATCCCAAATATACCAATTCTTCCTTCATGAAACTACACTTCTTAATGTTTATCAACAATTTCTCTTCTCTCAACCTCTACAATACTTGTCTCAAGTGCCACAAATATTCTTCTTTTGTCTTACTGAAAATCAAAATGTCATCCAAATATACAATAACAAACTTACCCAATAATTTCTTCAAGACCTCATTCATCAACCTCATGAAAGTACTTGGTGCATTTGTCAATCCAAAAGGCATCACTAACCACTCATACAATCCTTCATTTGTATTAAAAGCAGTCTTCCATTCATCTCCTTCTCTGATTCTGATATGATGGTATCCAATCTTCAAGTCTATCTTTTTGAAATATTTTTCTCCACTCAAACAATCCATAATATTATCCATCCTAGGTAAAGGAAATCTATACTTAACTGTGATCTTGTTTATTGCCCTAGAGTTTTTACACATTCTCCATTCTCCATCCTTCTTTAGTGCTAACACTATAGGTACTACACAAGGACTCAAACTTTCCCTGATCAAACCTTTCCTCAACAATTCATGTATCTATCTATTCAATTCTTCATTCTCTACCGGTGTCATTTTGTGTGCTACTTTTTTAGGCAAACTAGCTCTAGGTATAAGATCCATGTGATGATCGATACTTCTAATTGGTGGCAATCATTTAGGTACATTATCTGATATGATGTCTTCATACTCTATCAACAACTCAGTTATCTCCTCCGGTTGTAATTTTTTAATCTCTGTCTTCAAGGTTTTAGGCTTCTTAGGGATCAAAGCATAACACATATTCTCATGTCTCAAACCATCCAGAAATTTTCTTCCATCTACCAAACATATTCTAACATTTTCACATACTTCACTCTTAGCATCATCTTCCAAAGGAATCAAGGTAATTCTCTTTCCATTTGATGTTATAGTGTATGTATTCTTTCTCCTATCTTGTATATCTTTTCTATCATACTGTCATGGTTTACCCAACAAAATATGACATACATCCATAGGCATAATATCACACAATACTTCATCATGATAAGATCTAATATGAAATTTCACTAGACATTGTTCACTCACCAGTACCTTATGATCATCCTAAATCCATGCTATCTGATAGGTCCTAGGGTGTTTCAATCTTTCCAACTTCATCTTAGTCACCATCTCCTCTGAAACCAAATTATCTTGACTACCACTATCAATTACAACTTTACAATATTTACCTCCTGATTTACATTTAGTTTTGAACAAACTCTTCCTCTATAGTGGTTCCTCATTTGTCTCTATTTGAAATAGTGCTCTTTTAATGACAAGTGATTCTCCTTTCTCAAGTTTACCAACTGAACTCGGTGATCCAACAGATTCTTCTTCTACATAGGCTGCTCTTCCACTGTTCTCTATCTTTTTGCTTGTACTTCCTTGATTACATTCAAATGCTCTATGTTCTTCACCTCCACACTTGAAACAGGTTCGTCTGAATGTTCTCCTATCAGGTCCTCTTCCTTCTCTTTTATATCCTTCACTTTGGTATGGACTAGGGTTTCCTCTACGGTAGAAAGTTCTGTCATCTCTCTGGTATGCATTGTTATCTCTGTCCTCCTTCTTGAATGCATTATCATATATGTTTTGCTCCACATATGATCTCTCTCCTCCGAAAAATGTTCTACCTCTCTAAAATTTACCTCCTCTACCTCTCTATCTCTGTTCATGCCTCTTGTTCAACTTTTCTTCAACTTTCACGAAAAACTAATATGCTTCTTCCAGTGTTGTCATCCTAACCAAATTTAGTTCTTCTTGAATGTTCAATCTCAATCCATTGATGTATCTAGCCACTTTCTTCTTTCTTTCTTCGCTACGTCCTATCCTTATGATCATCCTATGAAATTCTTTAGTGTACTCTTTCACAGATTTCTCCTTTTGTCTCAGGTTTTGCAATCTCTTCAATAGTTCCAACTCATAGTCAACAGGTACAAACTGATTCTTCAGTTTTCTCACCATTCTGTCCCACTTTGTAATCTTTTCTTTTCCTTTTTTGTTTTTATCTAGTTGAAATTATTTCCACCATATAGCAGCATGTCCTTTCAGCTTTGTCTTTGCAAATTTCACCTTCTCTGGATCTTCAATTTCTTCATACTCAAAGTATTCTTCTAGGTCATTTATCCAATCAATCAACTCCTTAGGATTCAAATTGTCAGTATAGTTTAGTACATCAACTCTAGGTCTTTTCCCAATCTTTGAAATAGCTCGCAACATCTTGACTTGATCTAATTCTTCTTCTTCATCTAGGGTTACTTCATTTTGATCAACATATTGAAATTGTTCATCATCATCACTTTCAACATTAGGTCAAGGTGTAAGTCCTTGGTACATGAGCACCAAGAGGATCATGAGGATCCATACTTGTTTTTTTGTTGTTTCATATTGTTCCATGATGTAATAAGGTCCATTGGGACCATTCCAAGTTTATTTCATGTTCACTTCAAATCATGTTGATTGTCAATGAGACATGGCCTTGATGGTAAGTACACTAGTTACTTGTGATAGTCATAGATAAAGTCCATTGTTTCATAGGTGGAGTCCATTGAGTTGTAGCCATTCATGGCACATAGAGATCAAGGTTGAAGGTGTAAACACCTTGTGAAAAGATAAGTCACTTTGTAGACAAAATCTATATGTAATCACATGTAATTAGTTGCAAAACAGGGGCAGTTTGGTGGTTGCAAGGCAGTTTGGCCTCCCACCGATCCAAAACTGCCCCTCCAACTGATCAAATAGGTCAATGTAGGCTTCTAAAGGACTTGAAGATGTTCATTGTGAATGTATGAAGTGATTTGGAGAAGAAATAAAATGAATCCGTCCAGTTTTCTACCTTTTTTCCTGTGTAGTTCATTGTTCCAAGCCGTATCTTGTTCCTGTGCAGATGAATTGCAAGATTTCATGGCATTGGAAAGTTAGTAGGGTGAGTTGAGATCCTTATGCACTTTGTTTGAGTTCTTGAAACATTTGCATAGCATAGATATCTGCATTTTCCTGAAAATGGTCTGATAAACCCTATTCTAGGGTTTTAATAGAAATCATGTGTTTTAACTCCATTCCACTAACTTGAATCCATCTCAATCAATGGAATAGGCTTGTCTATGTTTGTTTTAGTCTGTTATGAAGGATTTTAAGGTAGAGAGTTGGATTTGAAGGAGTTTACTTGAAGTAACCTAACAAAATCATGTGTTAGGTGCCAAGAGGAGGAACAACATAGTCTATATTTTCCATAGTCAACTGTGAGACCTTAAAACCCATGAAATTTGTAGTTTTACCATGAGACTGAAGTGTCTAAATGGTTCAAGGAATTTTGTGAGTCAAATCAAGGGTACTTTCTTTGTTAAATTGGGCTAATTGGGGGCTCTTTGTAGTAGGACACTCATATTGAAAGTAGCACATGTTCTTAAACAACCCATTGCAAGTTCTTGGTATATTGTTAGGCTTCCAAAAGGGTATCTCAAACAATGTTGACCTGGCTTTGAAAGTGTCTAGATTGCAAGTAATCTCCTGTCAGACCTGAAAATAGGGCTACAAAGAGTTGGGGTAGTTCCAAGACCTCATGGGATGGTTTGTCTAGTGTCTTCATGATGTCAGGAAACCCTCCTAATGTCTGCCTCCAAGAGTTTTGATAGTCTATGTCAAACACCAAGTAAGCCTTAAGTATAGGCCTGTCAAACTCCATTGAATCTACCTAGTTCCCCCTTTTCCTCTACATCAGTCCTCTTCTCCAATCTTCTTCAATAGAATCCAGGTGAAATCACATGGTTTTCATCATCTCAATCATCTCATCCATTCTACCAACCATTATTCCAATAGTGGGGATTCTCCTCAGTGACATTTCTTCCTAGGATCAAGTGTAATTGCCTCAAATTCAACGATCAGGCTACAAGGTGACAACTGCCTCAAATCGGTGATCGGTTGCAACACAAGTAACCTACCTTAGATTTGGTGATCTATTCACAACAAGATCTTATGGAATTCCTTCACCAACTTTGCTCAATTCACTCCCAAAGATTTGAAACTTCACTTTAATACCACTTGGTGTAGTCACAGTTAGGAGGGTCCATAGAGTGAACAGTCTAGACCATGCAACAAGAGTAAACACAATGGAAACAACTCAGAGATATAAAGTAAATGTAGATTCAATCAATTAGTATATCATAGAATTCAAATACATATTGACTGGCAAGATGATGGCTTACAATTAGGGCTCACTCACCTGATTACAGAATTGCAAGATATGCACAAGATATAGCTTTAAAGCTCCTTCGCAAGAAATTCAAACTATCAACTATCTCTATATGTAAATTACTACTTTCCTAGGAATCTATTACATCACTTTATATCATTTTTGGAACATAAAATTCCTTTGCATCAGCTAAGGAAGATCACAAACTCTAATGAAGAGTTGTAACGTGCGTACACAGATAGGCCAGAATGAATCATGTAGAACTCCTCTGTGCAAATGAATGGACTGATATGTGGATGTTAGGGAAGGTTGGCCATGAACCAAACAAAATTTAATGATGTGTCATTTAGCTCCACAAGTCATGAAATTCTCTGCAAGTCTTCTCCTTTAGCTGATTGTCTGAGATTGTCACGATGCTTTGTTGTGAGAAAATAGTTGATCTTCTAATAATGATATCTTGCTGATACCTGATCCAAATGATTCAAGATTTGGATATGATGTGCATGAATATGCTTAGATGCTAAGTCCAACTCCACAAGGTCTGAAATGAAACTACAGTAGAATGTGGACCAAAATACAAAAACTGCTACTGACTGAACTGATGGGAATGAACTGGAAAATGAAAAGAAACAAACTGAAATGCAAATGTTTTTGGTTGATGTAGGATTTCTCTTGAACCAAGGATGCTCCTGCATCATATTGAAATATATTCCAACTTCACTTTTTTATCTACAACCTTCTCTCTCAAAAAGTGATACCTAATTGATATATTCTTGGTTCTAGAATGCATCATGCTGTATTCTTGGAAATATTGATAGCACTAGTATTATTACACAAAATAGGAATAAGCTCATCATATTGTACCTTGATATCCTTCAATTTTTGCTTCATCCACAACACTTGTGTACATCAAGATGCTGCAACAATATACTTTGCCTCTGCAGTTGATAAAGATATTGAATCTTGTTTCATACTATGCCATGAAACCAATCTGCTTCCTAAAACAAAAGTACCACCACTCGTACTTCTTCTATCATCAACACAACCAGCCCAATCAGCATCAGTGTAAGCACTTAGATCAAATTAATTACCTCTTGGATACCATAAGCCATAATTCAGAGTGCCCTTTGTTGAAATGAACTAGACAACTGAGAGGGGGGGGTGAATCAGTTGTCACAAAACTTAAGCAATTCTGCACCAGAAAAGGCTCACTACTAAGGGGTGGCTCACTACCAAGGGGTTTTGAACTGAGATGTTAGCATCTACTCCATGCCTGAATTAAGTTCCATTGAAGTGCAATATTCTTCTACTTTACTCTACCTTTTTCTCTTCCTTACTTATCTTCGCATTGTTCATAAAAGGACACCTTTTCCTTAACTCAATCACATGTATTTATACACTACATCAACCTTGGAATGATCATCAAGGTCGGCATTACAATCATCAACCGTTGGAACAATCTCCAAGGTCAGCCTTACAAACATACATAAAATAGGTCTGGACTTAATACAAAATTAGCTAAGGAAATGTAATAAAGATGTATATGGATCACTCCATGCCTTAGCTGGGACTCAAACATGATCCTCCACACCACAACATGCTTCTACAATCTTAAATATATCTTTGTAATCATTGGAATTAACCAAGTCAGCTAGGACTGGTTTCATGCTACATTATCTAGGAACAAACTTCAAACATGATCTCAATTCCTTAATGTGGACCCATGTAAATGTAGGAAGATGATCATGAGGCATCCACAAGCATGTTGTAATCACCAGGAGCAACTGCACAAACTCTAACCACTTTATCCATGAGATTCATCACATCAGAGCACATAAACTTTGTTGTCTTCAATTGTCATAAAAGAAAGATAGCTTGCAGACCACCAAATCATGAACCATTATAGTTGTAGGCACTTATCATCATCCTAGATTTCCTTCTAGAATAGCAGAGCAAAATACTTTAATGCAAAGAAATGCGAAGAAAAATACTTTCTCCTTGTCACCAGTGAATAATCAAAAAAAGCATGTTTTACTCTGGTGAATGTAACTCGCTCAATACTTCATATCAGAGGCTCAAACTCAAGATTTAGCATCTTCAGACATGCCTCTAAATGACTTCCAATCTGCAGACCAAGATCCTCACTCTCCAAGAAATGCAGAGCAGTCTTTTGGACTATTCTTCAGTATGTAACTCATTGTGTTTACTGCTTCCTTTCTGATTCTTTTAGAAGGGCTAATTTTCTCAATATCCTCAACATATGAAGATTCTAACCAGATAAAAAAATAGGATATAGTTGACACCAATGACAACAAATATATGTTGACATCAATGACAACACCGATTAGGCACATACTTGCAACAATATCCCCCTTTGTCATTGATGGCAACATATGATGTGAAAAACTTCAACAACCATCAAGACAAGATTCTCCCCCTATCTCTTTACACATCTACACTCCTTCTCTTTGAGTTTTTCACTTGATTTCTCTCCCCCTTTGACATCAATGGCAAAGGGCACATGCACTCTATTGCTCTGATCCAATCTCTCTTCTAAACTCTCTTCATTTGAGTACTCCCTCTGACAAGTAGCCCTTACAAGCATCAATCCGGATCTGGAGATGGATTTTTAGGTACGTGTAGACTGATACACTTCTATGCATCTTAGTTTAGAGGAGGGGTGATAACCCCTAACTTTTCTCTGAGATACTCAAAAGTATCCTTAGGCAGAGGCTTAGTGAAAATGTCTGCAATCTGATCTTTTGTAGATACATACTCCAACTTGACTTCATTCTCTGTCACCTTTTCTCTCAGAAAGTGATATCTTATGGATATGTGCTTTGTTCTTGAATGCATTACTAGATTCTTTGATATGTTTATGGAACTTGTATATGAAAAAATATTTCAATTGGATCTTCATACACAACTCATATGCCCTTCAATGTCTGCTTCATCCACAATACTTGAGTGCAACTACATGCTACTGCAATGTATTCTGCTTTTGAAGTAGATAGAGATATTGAGTCTTGTTTCTTACTTAACTAGGATACCAGCCTTTTTCCCAAGAAGAATGCACCTCCACTTGTAGTTTTCCTATCATCCACATCTTTGGCCCAATCTGTATCAGTGTATGCACTAAGAGTGAAATCATTATCTTTTGGATACCACAAACCATAATCCATTGTGCCTTTCAAGTATCTTAGTATTCTTTTGACTGTCATCACATGTGACTCTTTAGGTTCTTCTTGAAATCTTGCCACAAGACAAACTGCATGCATTATGTTAGGTCTGATTTGGGTCAAATAAAGCAATCCTCCAATCATAGATCTATATCTTTTCTAATCTTCCATAGGTGAGTCATCGTTTTTACTTAGCTTACAACTAGTTGCCATGGGAGTACTTGCCAATTTAGAGTCCTCCATTCCAAACTTATTTAACAACTCTTTCACATACTTTGACTGAGAAATGAAGATACCTTTATTTGATTGATTTATTTGTAGACCTAAAAAGAAAATTAATCTCACCAAATATGGACATTTCAAATTCATTTTGCATTTCCCTAGCAAAAATCGTGCACATACCTTCATTACCTCCGAAGATAATGTCATCAACAAAGACTGTAACAATTAGGATTTGTTCATTATTGATTTTGAAATAGAGATTACTATCAGTAGTACCCTTACTGAACCCTAACTGTATCAGATACTTATCCAATCTTGCATACCAGGCCCTGAGAGCTTGTTCGAGTCCATACAATACTTTCTTCAATTTGTACACCATGTCACCCTGATCTAATGACTGGAATCCTTCCGATTGTTCAATATGGACTTCTTCCAATTCTCCATTCAAGAATGCAGACTTTACATCCATTTGATATACCTTGAAATCTTTGTAGGCTACAAATGCTAAAAACATTCTTATTGCTTCAATCATTGCCATTGGTGCAAAAGTTTCCTCAAAATCTATACCTTCCACTTGAGAATATCCTTTGCATATCATCCTTGCTTTGTTTCTTACCACTTCACCATTCTTAGTCATCTTGTTCCTGAAAACCCATTTGGTGCCAATCGCATTTTTATCTACTAGTCTAGGAACAAGATCCCAAGTCTTATTCTTCTCTATCTGCATTAGTTTTTCTTCCATGGCCTTTACCCAATTTTCATCATTGCAAGCGTCATTCACGTTTTTAGGTTCCACTTGAGAAATCAAACAATAATTAACTTGTTCATCAATGGCTCTTCTTTTGGTCTAAACTCCTTTACTCTTATCTCCTATAATTTGATCTTCGGAGTGATTTAACTTCACATACCTAGGTGTCTTAGTAATGATTTCCAAAGCTTGTTCTTTTTCTTCCTCAGAGTTTTCTTCTTTCCGCACAACTACTTTGCTTGTAGAGACATCCGGTTCATCATATTCATATCCACTTGATACCTTTTCCTTAGTTTCATCAACTTTGACACTTGCGCTCTCAATAATCTTCTTTAACCTATTATTGTAGCACTGATAGGCCTTGCTCTTGGTAGAATATCCAAGGAAGATACCTTCATCACATCTTGCATCAAACTTACCTAGATCTTCATCTCTTCTGATATAACACTTACTACCAAAAAATTTGAGATATTTCACAGTAGGGACTTTACCATACCACAACTCATAAGGAGTCTTAGAGCTGTTACCTTTTACTTGGACTCTATTTAGGATGTATACAATAGTGTGAATTGTTTCTCTCCAATATACTTCTGGTAGGTCAGCCTCCATCATTGTTCTAGCAGCCTCTTGAACTATCTTGTTTTTCCTTTCAACTACTCCATTTTGTTGTGGAGTCCTAGGTGCAGATAATTGTCTCTTTATCCCTTGTTCTTCATAGAAGAAGTTAAACTCATTTGATGTAAACACTCCACATCTATCAGACCTTAAGCACTTTATCTTCAAGTCTACCTCATTCTCAACCATTGCCTTGAATGCTTTGAACTTTTCTAGGGCTTCTGCCTTTTCTTTTAATAAGGTAACCCAAGTCATTCTAGAATAATCATCAATCAAGAACATGAAATACCTGTCTCCTTGTAGACTTCTTACTCTGGTAGGTCCACATAGATCTGTATGCACTAATTTCAGTAGTCCATCAATGGATTGGTTCTTCCTCTTGAAACTTATTCTTGTTTGTTTTCCATATTGGCACTCTTTACACAAAGTGTCAGCAGGCTTCACAAGCTTGGGCAAATCTCTTAGCCTAAGTGGAACTTATCTTTACAATGTTATCAAAATTGATATGACAATGCCACAACCAACTTTCATCATTCTGATCCAACAAACAATATTCATTAGTCCCCTTCAAATGATAAAAGTTACCTCTTGTCTTCTTGCCAGTTGTAATCACTGATTTGGAGCTTTCTGAAATCCCATTGTCCTTGAATCTAAGATCATAACCTTTTTTACACATTTGACCAACACTCAAGAGATTGTGCTTTAATCCCTTCACATATAAGACATCATCAGTGTTATACTTGCCATCAAAAGAAATGGATCCTTTTCCACAAATCTTACCATCTGTATCATCACCAAACCTAACCAGTCCCCCATCATATGTTTCTAAAATTATGAACTTATTTTTGTCACCAGTCATGTGATGAGAGCATCCACTATCAATAACCCATTCATCTTTGTCTTCAACAACCTGAGCAGCCAAGGCACTTTCCACTGGTTTTTATTCCTTCACATAGCTAGAAAGATTAGTCAACATGGGATCTTCTTTAATAGAAACAAACAAGAATTCATTTCTAGAAGTACTAGCATTATCTGGTTCAACATCTGATACTCCATCATCATCAAGATCTTCAACATAATAACATTTCTTTGGAATTCTAGGTCTATCAGGTCTTAGCTTGAGAACTCTTGTGGGGCACCTAGAAGCATAATGACCAACTTTACCACAACTGAAACATTTGAAAGGTAATTTTTGTTTGAACTTACTAGTGCCTCTAGACAGACTGTTAACAAAGTTGGCTTCAATTTCTTCAATCTCATAATCTGGTTCCACCTTGTACTTTTGAGACCTCAAGACTCTTTCTAAAGTGCTAGCCTTGAAAGCAATCTCTATCTTAGGAAGTGAATCACCAAGTTCTCTCATTTCAAAGGCTGTCATCTTCCCTAGTAGCTGATCTTATGTAATCTTGGTTACTGTCATTATTTCCTCAATTGTAGCCACTTTATGACAATATGATTTAGGCAGAGATCTAATAATTTTGTTCACAACTTTAATATCCTCAATCTTTCCTCCTACACTTCTAATGCTACTCACAAGTTCATTGACCTTTTGCATGAAGGATGTTATGTTGTCATCTTCACTCATCTTTAAACCTTCATATTTTGCCTTCAAACTTTGCAACTTGGCGCTCTTCATAGATTCATCTCCTTCATATAGATTCTTCAACTTTTCCCAAATTTCATAAGCAGTTTCTAGTTCCATGATCCTTGTTACTTCAATGTTGGATAAGGCACTCATCAAGGCATCTTTGGATTTTATGTTTAACTAAAATTCCTTGATTTCATCTTCAGTTTGCAAACCATTCTTTGGTATTTCATACTTATTTTCAGTTATTTTCCAAACACTGCAACCCAAGTAGAGGAGATGAGTTTTCATGCGGATCTTCTAGATGGAGTAGTTTGTTCCATCAAACCATGGACTTTTCCTTATACGACATCCTGGATCTGCTTCAAGCAGTCAAGATTTCTTCTGAGGAACTTAGCTCTGATACCAATTGTTGAAATGAACTAGACAATTGAGAGGGGGGGTGAATCAGTTGTCACAAAACTTAATCAATTTTACACCAAAAAAGGCTCACTGCCAAGGGGTTTTGAACTGAGATGTTAGCATCTACTCCATGCCTGAATTTAGTTCCATTGAAGCACAATATTCTTCTACTCTACTTGTCTTTTTCTCTTCCTTACTTATCTTCGAATTGGTCACACAAGGACACCTATTCCTTGACTCAATCGCAAGTATTTATACACTACATCAACCTTGGAATGATCATCAAGGTTGGCATTACAATCATCAACCATTAGAACAATCTCCAAGGTCGGCATTACAAACATACATAAAATAGATTTGGACTTAATACAAAATTAGCTAAATAAATGTAGTAAAGATGTATGTGAATCACTTCATGCCTTAGCTTGGACTCCAACATGATCTTCCACACCATGACATGCTTCTACAATCTTCAATATATCTCCGCAATCACTGGAATTAACCAAGTCGACTAGGACTAGTTTCACACTACGTTATCTGGGAACAAACTTCAAACACAATCTCAATTCCTTAATGTGGACCCATAAAAATGCAAGAACATGATCAGAAGGAATCCACAAACACGTTGTAATCATAGGAGAAAATGCACAAACCCTAACCACTTTATCCATGAGATTCTTCACACCAGAGCACATAAACTTCATTGTCTTCAACTGTCATAAAATCTAAAAACTAGCTTACGGACCACCAAATCATGAACCATTGTAGTTGTAGGAACTTATCATCATCCTAGACTTCCCTCTAAAACTGTAGAGCAAAATACTTTAGTGTGGAGAAATACAGAGAAAAATACTTTCTCCCTATCACCAGTGAATAATCAGAAAAAGTAGGTTTTACTCTGGTGAATGTAACTCGCTCAATACTTCATACCAGAGGCTCAAACTTAGGATTTAGCATCTTCAGACATGCCTCTAAATAACTTCCAATCTGCAGACAAGGATCTTCACTCTCCAAGAAATGTGGAATGGTCTTCTAGACTATTCTTTAGTATGCAACTCACTATCTTCACTGTGATTCACTGCTTCCTTTCTAATTCTTCTGGAGGGGCTAATTTTCTCAATATCCTCAACATATGAAGCTTCTAACCAAATAAAAAAATTGGATATAGTTGAGACCAATGACAACAAAGATATGTTGACATCAATGACAACACCAATTAGGCACATACTTGCAACACCCTTCAAATATATGAATATTCTTTTTACTGAATTCTAATGAGTTTTCTTAGGATTAGCTTGATATCTAACAACCACACATACTGCATGCATAATATTAGGTCTAGAAGTAGTCAAGTATGTAATAATCCTCCAATCATAGATCTATAAAGAGTCTGATCAACGTCAGGTAACTCATCAGCCTTACTCAAGTGACAACCAGTAACCATCAAAGTACCTACTTGTCTAGAATCCTCCATACCAAATTTATTCAACATCTCTCTAACATACTTAGAGTGAGAATTAAAGATACCATCATCTAGCTAAACAATTTGAAGCCCAAGGAAGAAATACATCTCACCAATCATAGACATGTCAAACTCTTTCTACATCTCTTCTACAAACCTCTTACACATATTATCATCTCCAGTAAAGATGATGTCATCAACATATACAACAACTATCAAAATCATGTCTCCCTCTTCCTTAATGTAAAGATTACTACATGTAGTACCTTACTTGAAGCCTTGCTAAAGTATGTACTTATCCAACCAAGCATACCAAGCTCTAGGAGCTTTCTTCAGTCCATACAAAGCTTTCTTTAGTCTGCACACCATGTTTAGATCTTCTGATAGTTGGAAACCATCTAGTTGTTCAATGTAGACCTCTTCATCTAAATCACCATTCAAGAATGTTGACTTGACATCCATCTGATAGACTTTGAAGTTATTGTGAGCACTTAGGAAAGAAACATCCTAATTGCCTCAGTCCTGGCTACTGGAGCAAAAGTTTCCTCAAAATCAATGCCTTCAACTTGTGAATAACCCCTACACACCAATCTTGCTTTGTTCCTCACAACTTCACCATATTCATTCAGTTTGTTCCGAAACACCTACTTTGTTCCTATAATATTCTTATTACTTGGTCTGAGAACTAGTTCCCATGTTTGATTCTTTTCTATCAGATTCAATTCTTCTTTCATTGTCTTCAACCATCCATCATATTTGCTAGCATCAACAAAGGTTTTGGGCTCTACCTTTGATAGTAAGCACAAATTCACTTGCTCACTTGCTTTTGTAAAGCTTCTCCTAGTCTGCACACCTTCATTCTTATCCCCAAGGATCTGATTTGCTAAATGATTTCTCTGGACATACTTTGCTGGAGTCATAGGGATCTTCTCTGATTCTTGTTCCTTCTCTTTTTTCTCCTCTTCTTCTTCTTCTTCAATGCATGGAGCTATATTAGATCCACAATCCTCTAGTTCTTGTGAAATTTGATACAAGTCTTCATCTTCCTTAACATTTGTTCTTTCAATCATCTTTTCCAATCTCTTGCTGTAGCATCTATAGGCCTTGATTCTGGTAGAGTAGCCAAGAAATATCCTTTCATCACACCTTGCATCAAACTTTCCAAGGTCTTCTTCATCTTTCCTAATGTAGCATTTGTTGCCAAATATCCTAAAGTATTTGACAGTGGGAGGTCTTCCATACCATAGTTCATAAGGGGTCTTAGTGCTATTGACCCTTAATTGTACTTTATTAAGAAGATAGACAATAGTGTGAACTTCTTCCTTCCAATACATATCAGGAAGATCTACATCTTTCAACATTGTGCTAGCCATCTCCTACACAGTCCTATTCTTCCCTTCCACTACCTGATTCTACCAAGGGGTCCTAGGAGCAGACAAATGTCTCCTAATACCATGATCTTCACAAAACTTTTTGAATTCATTTGAAGTAAACTCACCTCCTCTATCAGATATTAAGCACTTGATCTTAGCATCCATTTCATTCTCAACTATTGCTTTGAAAATCTTAAACTTATCAAAGGCTTCTGATTTTTCTCTTAAAAAAGTAACCCAAGTCATTCTAGAGTAATCATCAATAAGCAACATGAAATACCTTTCAACTTGTTGACTCTTTGTTCTTGTAGGGCCACATAGGTCAGTGTGAATCAACTCCAGAGGAATTGTAGAAGAATACTTCTTGCTCTTGAAATTTGTCTTTTTTTGCTTTCCTATTTGACGTTCCTTGCATAATGTGTTTGCAGGCTTGGTTATCTTAGGCATGTCTCTCACAACATGAATGGAGATGATCTTTACCATATTATCAAAGTTGATGTGTCCCATTCACTTGTGCCATAGCCAACACTTAGCAGATTGAGCCAATAAATAGGTTCTTCCATTTACCTCCTTTAAATGATAGATATCTCCATATGTCTTAATACCTTTTGCAACAAGTCTTCCAAACCCTGCTTTCCTGATTTCATATCCTTTGGCATGACAAATAAGATTGTATCCTTTACTGCACATTTGACTGACACTAAGAAGATTGTACTTTAGCCCTTTGACATAGAGGACATCCTTAGTCCTATTCTTCCCATCAATAGTTATAGCACCCTTTCCATAGATTTGTGCTGACTCATCAACACCAAACTTGATAGCTCCACCATTCCATTTCTTAATATTAGTAAACTTCTCCCTGTCACCAGTCATGTGGTTAGAGAAACCAATCTCAATTACCCAACCATTGGATTCTTCTTTTGCATGAAAGGTAGTCCACACAACCATTGATTTTTCATTATCTTTGTTAGCCTACAAGGTATCAGACTTCTCATATTTTCCAATATCATCTTCTTTGTCATCAACTTTCAAGGCCATGAAAAGTGTTTCATCATTTGAACTATCATGATCCTCATCTTCTGAAAAGTGCCTTCTCTCCATGGAATAAAGCCCCTTTTTGAACTTCTCTCTCTTGCTACTACCCCTAGATTCTTTAAAAGGAAATTTAGAAGCAAAATGACCAAATTTCCCACAATTGAAACATTTGAAGGGTAACTTACCTTTGTATTCATTTGACAAAGTTTACCTCTACATCATCAAGAGCATCATCTTGATCAGTTATTTCGTCTTCTGCCTTCTTACTTTGAATGTTGCTTCTTTCTTTAGATCTCCTTTGTCAACTTCTCTCATTTCAAAGGTTGTGAGAGAACCAAACAATTGATCTACTGTATAGTGATCCAAGTCAATCGAGTCTCCTCAATGGTAGATACTTTATGACTGTAAGATTTAGTGAGAGATCTCAACACCTTCTTCACAATATCATCTTCTTTTACTGTTCCACCAAGACCTCTGATGCCATTAACAATTTCATCCACTCAGAGCATATAACTAGCAATGTCTTCATCTTCTACCATGCTCAAGGTTTAAAATTTTCTCTTAAAGATTTGCATCTTGGCTTGCTTCACTTTACTATCTCCTTCATAAATGATGGTAAGTTTTACCTAGACATCCTTAGCAGATTTGTAACCCATTACCTTTAGAAGTTTTGAATCAACTAGTCCACTCATGATAACACTTTTTGCCTTGTCATTTTTATCATAAAACTTAATCTCATTTGCATCTGTAGGATTAGAAGCAAGATTAGTGTAACCATTCTTGATATATTGCCAAACACCAAACCCTAGAGAAGATAGATAGTCTTCCATCCTTAGCTTCCAAAAGGTGTAATTTGTTCCATCAAACATAGGTGCCTTGTGAGATCCATTATTATCCATTCTGGACCTTCCTCAAGTGATCAAGCTCATTCTAAGGAACTTGGCTCTAATACCAATTGTTGAACACACTAGGATATTGAGAGGGGGGTGAATCAGTATCAAACAAATCTCAAACCTTCTAGAGAAAATTAAAACTTAACCTTTAAAACATTAATAGAAACATAAAAGATTGACACAATGCACAACACCACATAACACTAGATGTACATGGAAAAACCCAAAGGGGAAAAACCATAGTGAGGATTAACTCACAATATATGAAGCTCACTGCTATAAAAGATTACAACTCTGTTTTAGGGCTATAACCCAAGGAAGCTACTATTTCCTGCTAACTTTGTTTTAGGGCTTCAACCCAAGGAAGCAACTATTCCCTGAAGAAAGGTTTTAGGATCACTCCCAAGGAAGCTACAACTCCCTGTAGACTTTGTTTTAGGGCTACAACCCAAGGAAGCAACTACTCCCTGAACTGAGAACAAACTTAGAAATGATTACAACATGAAAGTCCTACTGTAGAAAAAATACAATGAAGCTCACTCCATTTGATGATTGCTATTCTACCTTTTCAATGCTCTTTTGATGAATCAGGACAGGCCTTATTACTTCTGCTCTTTCTCCTTTAGTCACACATCATGATGCATTACACATCCACATTCTACTTCATATATTCATCCTCACAATCATCCCCCACCTAGATCAACTAGGTTTACAATTTATACATGATATTACATTGATTACATTACAGGTCAGCTAGAGACAACAAGAATATCACAATTACAAGTCGGCTAGAGATCAAACAACATGAAACATGTAGAGGGCAAGCCTTAACATGAAATACACTCAACACTAGGAAGAAGAACACACCTTGCAGATCCCAACACGTGTTTAACCTAGTCCTAAACATTCTTCACATTGAACACACCTAGATACTGAGAGGGGGTGTGAATCAGTATCCAAACAAACTTCAAATCCTCTGAAGCAGATTAAAACTTAAACTTTACAACATTAACATAAACATGAAATATCAACACAATGCATATCAACACATAACACTAGATATACATGGAAAACCCTAAGGGGAAAACCCATGGTGATGATTAACTCACAATATTTTAAGCTCACTGTAATAAAAGATTACAAATTTGTTTTAGGGCTACAACCCAAAGAAGCTACTATTCCCTAAAGAAAGGTTTTAGGGTTTGTTAGGTGAGTATTTTGTTATCAACTAATTTATGAAAAATGGTTATATCAACTATAGTCTGATGAGATAAATTTCTCCTCTTAGAAAGGGGATGCTCCCTTCTTATTGCTAACTATGATCAACTAGTAATTAACTGAGTTTATTTACACTACTATTGTCCATAGGGTGTTTTCATATCATCTAATTCTCTTATTTCAGAATAGATGTTCTCTTACAAACTTGTGACAATAATCAGGAGGATACTTACATGTAATGAACCACTAACTACTACTTGGAGCAATAATGACCGATGTCTAATTAAGTTAAACAAAAGAGTAACTAAAATGATACCAGCAAGTGTTAACACCATGAAACCCACAAAAGCACAAAGTCTTTTGTTGCTTCTTACACTAATTGGAAATGAAAGAGTATGGAATATGATGCAGCCCAAAGTCTTCACTGTATGCCAAGATAAGATCAAAAAATCATAGACAACAACTCGCAGCCCAAATTCTTCAAGTGACTTTCCAAACACAAACATAACCACAATTCCAAACATGATATTGCAGCTCAAAGACTACAAAATCAAATTCAGAGCACCTTCTAAGATATTTGATTCCATGCCACAATTCAATCATGTGCACAAGAGAATGCAATAGAATATACTTAAAAACAATTCCAATGCACCCCAAACTTGATCCAAGGCAAAGATTGGATGCCAATTTGCTTTCTTTATATTGATTGAAAATGATTTAAAATATGAACTCAAAGTTTCAATTTGCTCTTCAAAATGGCAGTTCTTTGATTGAATAGATAAAAGATAATAATTACAAAAGACCCCCTCTTTATTTATAGGGAGAGACTACGAGAAAAAATAGGAAATCTACACCTACTTTGACTTATTCAAAAACATAGTCCGATTTGAGTTGGGACTCTATACCTCAACTACATGTAATTACATATTACAAAAAGACATGCAGAATGTCATTTACAAATTATAAATTAAATAATAAAAGTATAGAAAAATGACTAAGTGTCTAAAGACACAGGAATCGAGCTTTCTCTTTATCATTCTCCAAGAAATCATCATATCTCTTAATGGTGGCCTGGAATTCATTGTTGTTAGGTCCTGGTGTATGCTCAGAGATGGTGAGCATTCTAGTGATGGAGTCTGTTAGGGTGACAGGCCCACTCTTGTGCTTATTAAGAATCTTTTGCAGTCTATCCAGAATGCCTTGAAATTCCACCAACTTGTCAATAGAAGCCAATGAGAAAGCTTCTGTCTCTATCTCTGTATGTATTAGCATGGTAAATTCCTAGATGACTGTATCAACAAGGAGTGTTTGTTGGTCATCATCCAACATATTAAAAGGAAGTTTGGCAAGCTCATTTGAAATATCTAGACCTTTTTTTATGCCCTTCTTCAAATCATCCTTTAAATCTTTGATCAGGCTCTCGATGACATCCTTCTTGTTTATCATTGCCTCCCTATATTGAACATACCTTTTCCTATTAGGGATCACCCCATGTTCAACCAACACTTCCATCTTGAAATCTTGTAGCTTGTTCCATGTTTCAATATCTTGTTCTATCAATTGCATATCTTGAGAAAGTATCTCAAGTGTCTGGTCAACTTCTTTCTTTACCTCACCCAAATTGTTATAAAGTTCAATTGAAGAATTTATCAACTGTGTACCTTGGGGCAATATTCTTTCAATCTAGGCATTGACTTCCTGACCTTGACCACCAATATTTTCAGCCTTTTGAATGGCTTCATCATTAACACCTACCTCAACAGGTTCTACCTATTGTGATGATTGGGCTATCTTGAGTAGCATAGATGTTAGTTGTTCTACCTGTACCTTAAGCTGATCCTTAATCAACTTGTCTCTATCATACCTCTCAAGCAATGTAGCCAATGCTGCTTTCAAATCTTCTTTGGCACTTTCATGGGTTTGCTTGCCAAGTTTAATTATTAAGATAGTATAATCAGAATTTTGGACCTCACTGATATTTTATCTAGTGGAGGCACAACTACCTTAGCATATTTGTTTCCTGATGGGTCAACAAGCACTCTGGACAAGGTTTTGGCCTTCTTAGTTGTTTTGGGCTCTGCTAGGACAAGTTGGCCAAAATCAAACTCATCAAGAGAAACTACTCGCTTCTTTCTTTTTAGCTTTTGTGACATTAGCCAAGGGGGAAGAACAAAAGAATCGCCTCCTATCTCTATCACCAGAGTTGGAGAGAATGGGATAGGACCTATGGTTTGAGAAACAGGTGGGATGGAAGTATCTTGTACTAATGTAGACACAAGTGACGTAAAGGTAACAATGGGTGGAGTCTGAGTTTGGACCGCAATAGGATTGACATCAATTGACACTATAGATGTGGAGGCAGACATAAACATATCAAAGTCTAATTGTGTGAGTGGATCAATCATAGATGAGGGTACATCTGATAAACTAGAAAAAGAGGAAAGAGAGCCAAACACATCTTCTATGTTGCCTTGAGGGCTTCCGAATAATGGTTCATTCATAGGTGTAGCAGGAGATGAATGAACAAAATGCACAGATACAGTGGGTGTATTAGAAATAGTAAAACAATGGGCAATGTTTGTGCACTTGAAGACATAGGAGGAATAGGAGTTTGAATAGTTAAACTTATAGGAGGAGAAGGGGGAGGTGTTACCTGTGTTGACTTAGGTTGAGAAGTAACAAGAGGTTCGTGTAACTCCTCACCAACAGTTTCTTCCTGTTCAACATCTACCTGAGTAGATTTTCCCTCTTTTTCTGTCCTTTTGTCTTTATCCCCTTTTGTCTTGAAGACAAACTTTGGCTTCTTATTGGTACCAAGATTATCTTCTTTGTTCTTCATTCTTAGCTCTTCTCTCCTACTAGAAAGTCCTTCGATATGTTCTTCTTCTAACCCAGTTTTGAAGAATTTCAACTCATTCCTTTCTTCTCCATCCAAACATTGGTGTTTGCAAGAATAGGATGAAATCTTTCTCTTATTGAAGTCATCTCCTTTTATGACCACTAAATTGGTTGAAGAGGAGTGTCAACAACCTTATTTCCTACATACGTAGCACCTACTATTGTTGGGAATTAAGGTGTCTCAACCTTGGTAATTCCTTGTATTATTTTCATTGTATTTATTTATTTATTGCCTATGTTTTAAATTAAATTGTAAATTCATATTGTCATCTTGTGGGATGTGGCATCATGATGTGTCATCCTACATGGAAGATGACAACTTGTAATTTTGTCCTCACATAAGGAGATAGGCATCCCACTTTGTGGTAGGGATTTGCCATGTGTTGGCATCTTGGATATTGCGTAAGGGAATATTGACTAAAACGGTCATGACAGATTCCTATGACGAAGTTATGACATGTAAGAGTTAGAAATAGGAGATTCTATGACAGGTGAAGGCAAGTGTCAAAGAGCATCTTTGAAAAAGGCATCTTTGGGTGCCCCAAGGTGAACTATGACATGTTGTAAGAGAATATGCTGTTTATAGCCTGTGTATGATAGATTCTCTTACAGCTGTAAGTTATGACAGCTATGAGAAATTCTATGACGGTCGTAAGAGTCATAAGAGCATCTGGCGTAGCCCATTTTGGAAATAGGTGACCTCTTTGGGATGGGGTGTGTGGACAAGTGTCAAAAGAATCTTACAATGTTGACCAAGTGTCCATAGACATGGGTTTTGGGCCATGAGGCCAAGTTGGATGCCTATTCCAAGATAGAGGCAATTTTGCCTTGTATTTTCTAAATAAATAGGTGCTTTGAGGAGGAGTTACATAATGTGATTGATAGGTACTGTTATGCTACCGGAATACCTCCAGATACAAGTGTTGAAGAATCCTGAGAGCTTGCATTGCAAGTGTATTGTAAACAACATTTAGATTTATTAATACATTGTGTAGGTTTTGGAGTGTGGGGTTTTTCTCCTGAAATGGTTTTCCCCACGTTAAATCTTGTCTCTCTCTTCTTTTGTGTCATTCTATGTGTATGTTGTTTTCTGCAATATCTCTGTTATTGGGTTGATAACTCTATAATTGTAAGGATTTAAAAGAATTTGCACTCTACTTCCCTCATTAGATTAGCGTAGGAAGTGTGTTCTGCATACCTTGCTTCCTTCAACTATGTCACCTTCTTCTTGCGTGTCTTTAGGGACATGACCTAGTTCAAAGTTCTTGACCTATTCCAAGGTAAGCCAACTAAAGTCTAGCTTGCTTACATCCTCATCATTTTTGCATTTTTCCCATATGTTCTCAATCCTATGAACATGAGTATAATTACCTTTCAATTTGTCTTTCATGCCTTGGTAATCAAAGTCATGTCTTTTCTTGTACATTTTCATTGTTACCCATTGCTTTTTTGTCTCCATTGCCTTAGCTTTTGGAGTTGTAGAAATTGAATACCTTCCAATAGCAACTAGAAACTTGAACCCAACTATATGGGATTCTACTTGTTTGTTATGCATAGTCATGATCTATCTGCATAACTCCATTAATATCAAATTATCACCAAGATATCTTGGTAACATCTATGGCTGCCCATTGAAACAACCAACTCTAATATAGGTAAAGGTAGGGAATTGCAGAAATATACATCCAAACCTCTTTACTTGCTCCCAAGCTTCATCATACTTTTTTCTTCTCAAGATCCTTCTCAAGCATGCAAATGTAATTATAGAAAAAGGCATCATGTACCCTCCTAAAATGCTTGATGCTTTCTTTCAGTGTCAACTAAGGGTAATATTCAATACTAGAATATTTCTTATGTCACCCTCTGAAGTTAAACCAGGAAATTGCTTCATTGAAACAACATCATACACTAAGTGTAAAGTCATATAAAACTTAGAGATGTTGATACTCTAGAAAGTTTCTTACAAATCGAGTCACTGATTTGTTTTCCCCAAAATATCTTTTGGTTACCCTTCTTAATGACATAAATATATTGATACATCCATTCTTAAAAAGTATTGGATGTAGGAAGCCCTTTCACTCTACTTAAGAGGGTAATAAGATCACCTACCTCCTCAATGAACTCACTCTGATGAAAGTTCTTTGGCCATCTTGCAATTGTGGGCCTAGGAGTCTTGAGCCACTTGGTGTTGATGATTTTCCTATATTTCTATGAATTTTTATCATAGTGATCTCATGCTTTTTCTATTGTGAGATCAACATAATCATCAGTGTCAGGGCACATGAAAACCTTATCAAAGAATTTTGCATCCAATTTTATCACTACTTTACCCTTTGCATCTGATATGCTTTTTCTTTACTTATCAAACTTAGCTGCCATGGCCAACATGAACTCTGGGTTCTGAGTGGACACTAGGAAGGTAGAAACTAAATGGAGGCTACTGTCAAGGATGGCTTACATATGTGTAATGACTAATTGTTTGTTCACTCTTTCTAGAAATTCTAACATATCAACGTGCCCAATTTCTATCCCTGATATTATCTACATTGGACTCCATGGAGGTCATTGGGCTAACATCTTGATACTTGTACTTCATATTTTTCTTCTTCAAAGAAGGCTTAGACATTTGGTAGTAAACTGCAAAAAATAATTTTTAGAAATCTTTCTAGAGTTACAAAAATTCCAAATATTCAGCTTCGTGCAGTTGTGGAAAAATTCTGCACTTTTACACTTCAAAACAGTGTTTGGTGTAAAGTAGGAAAATTCTCCACTTCTGCACTTCAAAAAAATTTAGGTGTAGTTTAGAGAAAATTCTTTGAACTACACTTAAGTTTTTGGGTAGGTCAATCTCATGCAAGTCAGAGAAAAATCTCTAATTTGCATGACTTAGAGAAGAAAATAAAGAGGTGCACTCCAGAGATTCAAATTCTTTAAAGTGCATCGAGGGGTAAGACTTTTTGGTGCAGTGAATAGAGAAATTTCTCCAGAGTGCACCAAGGAACAATATTGTTAAATACTTAGTATATTTTCAGTGTAAAACAAGATAGGGTGTTGTGTGGAGTTTTTCTCTAAACAACACCTTAGAACAAAGGATGTTGTGTGGAGAAAAAACCCCACACAACACCTTAGTATTGTGTAGTAAGTGTTAAAAAAATATTTTAAGTTTGAGTGAGGTTGGGTGTTGTGTCGGGGTTTTTCTCTACACAACATCCTTTATAACAAAGGGTGTTGTGTGGAGAAAAAACTCTACACAACACCAAAGGCTTATTGTGTTTGGTTTTTGGCACGAACGGTGTTGTGCGGGGAAATTTCTCTTCACAGCACCTAACACAGGGTGTTGTACGAAGAAATTTTCCCACACAACATCTTGAACAAAGGATAGTACAAAATACGTTTGACTGCCGACACAAGGTAAACACAAGCCAAATGAGGGTTTTCATGTTTTAAAGTGACCACAATGGAAAAAATAAAATGATTGATATAGAATAACTATGAAATGAAAGAAAATTTAAAAGAAAACTTATAACCAAAGATTCAAAATCAGATCTAGGGTTTCCATATACGAGAGAAAACGACATTTAAAAACTAACATAAATAAAACTAAAAACAAAGCAAAAGACAAGACTTACCCAGGAATTGTGAGTCAGAAATCTGATGGCAGAATCCATGAACTCAAGGTCAATCACGTAGGGCACGGAGGAGAATGACCCAAATTGAAATGATTTCTCGAGGGGTTAGACCATGCATGAGACTACTTAAATTCATATCAATTTACATTCTTAGAGTACGTGGACTATGAAATGGACAAGTTTTGTAGGGTTTATCCCATGAATTGAGCAAGTGAAATTCAAGGATAACAGGGTCACTCCCAAGGAATCTACAACTCCCTATTGACTTTGTTTTAGGGCTACAACCCAAGGAAACAACTACTCCCTAAATTGAGATTAAACTCAGAAATGATTACAATACGACAACCCTTCTACTATCTAAAACTAACAATGAAGCTCAGTGATTTTGATGATTGCAATTCTACCTCTTCACTCCTTTGATGATTGGCTCAGTTAGGCACACTCTTCACTTCTCTTCTTTTTGCAAAATGTCTTCAAGATGAATCAAGAAAGGCCTTATTGCTTCTACTCTTTCTCCTTCAGTTGCATATCATAATGCATATCATATTCATATTCTTCTCTTCATACACTCATATTCACAATCATAATTCACCTAGATCAATTAGGTTTAAAATATATACTTGACATTACATTGATTACATTACAAGTTAGACAATACAATAGGAATATTACAATTTACAAGTCAGCCAGAGATCACACAACATGAAACATGTAGAGGGCAAGCCCTAACATGAACTACACACAACTCCTGAAAGAGACACATGCCTTGTGAATCCCAACACATGCTTAACCCAGTCCTAAACATCATTCAAAACATCATCCTTCAAAGAACAACATTTTCACGCTTCACAAAATTGAATTAGGTTTCCCTTAAGAAAGAAAACATGAAGCTTGTAGTACATCAGTCATTACAATCTTGGCGGTAATCATGGGTGATTAAACATTACTTGTGCTTCACCGAGATGAGTTGGCATGACCAACACAACATCTCCAAATACTCCTTGATCTCTGCACAACAAGAACTTTGTGGCGCATACCTCCAACATTCCTCAGTCAGCCTCAACAACAATAACTCTTCACAAACTAACTTGAAAACTTTGTGTGGTATTGTAAACATGAAAGATCTACATGTGCTTCAAACCTAGGAAACATAGAGACATGTAGAATGTTCACATGAACTCATATAACTAATCTGTACAATCTTCAATTGGCATAAGTACTCAATCATGTGTTCTGAGAACAATTAGGCATCCAAAACCATATGTAGTCAACTATCATTTGAAAATTGAACTTGTGGACCTCCAAATCACCTAATACTACAAAGTAGGATGCATTGAACATCTCTAATCATGTTTATAGAACCAGATGACAAAACCTTCAATTCTAGAGGAATGTGGAGCATTTCAACATGCCTTCATCATCACTTTACACTGCCAGAGCACATACCAAAACTCTGTCACTTATAACTTTCACTACTGAATGTATAATGACTTGAACTCTTGGATATAACACCTTCAAAACATATTGAACTCAACTTCTAAACTACATGACCATAGTTTGAAATGTGAAGGAATACAAAGCATTTTACCAAGCAGTCTTCCAGGCAACTTCCTATAGTAGAAACCTTCACTACCATCTGGAGACCAAAGTCTTCTCGTTTCAACACATACATCCTTTGGAACAATAGGAAGGTTCATACAACATTCCATAGGTCATCAACAACACCTTCTCAACCTCAGTATAGCTTCTAATTCCCATCTTAATATATCATCATTCAGCTTAATGCTTCTAATTCCCATCTTAATATATCATTATAATATCATCACTGCTGACCAAAAACATGCTCAATACAAATTTACTTGACATTAATCAAGGCATGACATCCAACCATGAACATCAACAACTAACCATAAACATCAGTAACCACTGCTAACACACCATCATAGTATATCATCAACATAAACATCCAAGCATAGTGTTAACATCAATGACAGCCCAAACATAGTGTCGACATCAATGACAACCTTAGATAGAATATGTACAACAATATCCCCCTTTGGCATTGATGGAAACACACACCTACTCATTCTCCCCCTTTGACATCAAGGACAAAGGGCAACAACTTTTCCCCCTTAGACGTAGCCACCATCAATCTAAGAAAAAGATACAGCATGAATTACTCCCCCTAGACAGATGCACCACCTATGCATCTAGCAAGAAAGAGGGGAAATTACCCCTAACTTCTACAAGAGATACTCAAAAGTATCCTTTGCAAGAGACTTTATGAAAATGTCAGCAATCTAATCTTTTGTTGGAACATATTCCAACTTCACTTTTTTATCTGCAACCTTCTCTCTCAAAAAGTAATACCTAATTGATATTTGTTTGGTTCTAGAATGCATCATTGGATTCTTGTAAATATTGATAGAACTAGTATTATCACATAAAATAGGAGTAGGCTCATCATACAGTACCTTGATATCCTTCAATGTTTGATTCATCCACAATAATTGTGTACATTAGGATGCTACTGCAATATACTCTACCTCTGTAGTTGATAAAGATATTGAATCTTGTTTCTTCTTATGCCATGAAACCAATCTGCTTCCTAAAAAGAAAGCACCACCGCTTGTACTTCTTCTATCATCAACACAACCAGCCCAATCAACATTAGTGTAAGCACTCAGATCAAAGTCATTACCTCTTGGATACCATAAGCCATAATCTAGAGTTCACTTCAAGTATCTAAATATTCTTCTTACTTTCTTCTCATGAGTTTGCTTAGGATTAGCTTGATATCTGGCAACCACATATATTGCATGCATAATATCAGGTCTAGAAGTGGTGAAATACAATAATCATTCAATCATAGATCTATAGAGAGTCTGATCAACCTCCAGTGACTCATCATTCTTGCTCAAGTGACAACCAGTAATCATAGGAGTACTTACTGGTTTGGAATCCTCCATACCAAACTTCTTCAACATCTTTCTAACATACTTAGCATGAGAAATAAAGATACCATCATCTAGTCAAACAATTTGAAGCCCAAGGAAGAAAGACATCTCACTAATCATAGACATCTCAAACTCCTTTTGCATCTCTTCTGCAAACCTCTTACACATATCATCATCTCCACCAAAGATAATGTCATCAACATATACTGTAACTATCAAAATCATGTCTTCCTTTTCCTTAATGTGAAGATTACTATTTGTGGTACCTTTCTTGAAGCTTTGCTAAATAAGTACTTACTCAACCGAGCATACCAAGCTCTAGGAGCTTGCTTGAGTCCATATAGAGCCTTTTTGAGTCTGCACACCATGCCTAGATCTTCTGATAATTGGAAACCATCCAATTGCTCTATGTAGACCTCATCCTCTAGATCAATATTCAAGAATGCTGACTTGACATCCATCTGATAAACCTTGAAGTTCTTGTGAGCAACAAGGACAAGAAACATCCTGATTGCCTCCATCCTGTCTACTGGAGCAAAAGTCTCCTCAAAATCAATACCTTCAACTCAAGAATAGCCTTTACACACCAATCTTGCTTTGTTCCTCACAACTTCACCATGTTCATTCAGTTTCTTCCAGAACACCCACTTTGTTCCTATAACATTCTTATTAGCTGGTCTAGGAATTAGTTCCCATGTCTTATTCTCCTCTATCTAATTCAATCCCTATTCCATTTCCTTCAACCATCCACCATCTTTTCTAGCATCAACAAAGGATTTGGGCTCTATTTTTGATAGTAAACGCAAGTTCACTTGCTCACTTGGTTTTTCAAGCCTTCTCCTAGTCTGCACACATTCATTCTTATCCCCAATGATCTAATTTACTAAATGATTCCTCTTAACATACTTTACTAGAGTCTTAGGGATATACTCTAATTCTTGTTCCTTTTCTTCCTTCCCCTCTTCTTCTTCTTCAATGCAGGAATGTATACTAGATCCACAATCCTCTAGTTCTTGTGATATTTGATACAATTCTTGATCTACCTTGATATTTGTTCTTTCAATCATCTTTCATGATCTCTTGTTGTGGCATCTATAGGCCTTGCTTTTGGTTGAGTAACCAAAAAATCCCTTCATCACACCTTGCATCAAACTTCCCAAGGTCTTCTTCATCTCTCCTGAGGTAGCATTTGCTGCCAAAGATCCTGAAATATCTAATAGTGGGAGGTCTTCTATACCATAGCTCATAATGGGTCTTAGTGCTGTTAATCCTTAATTGTACTCTGTTAAGAAGATAGATAGTAGTGTGAGATACTTCCTTCCAATACATATCAGACATATTTGCATCTTTCAACATTACCCTAGTGATCTCTTGTATAGTCCTATTCTTTTTCTCCACTACCCCATTCCGCTAAGGGGTCCTAGGAGTAGATAGATGTCTCCTAATACCATGATCTTCATAAAACTTTTCAAATTCATTTGAAGTAAATTCACCTCCTCTATCAGACCTTAAGCATTTGATCTTAGCATCCATTTCATTCTCAACTATTGCTTTGAAAACCTTAAACTTATCAAAGGCTTTTGTTTTTCTCCTAAGAAAGTAACCCAAGTCATTCTATAATAATCATCAATAAGCGACATGAAATACCTTTCACCTTGTTGACTCTTTGTTCTTGTAGGGCCACATAGGTCAGTGTGAATCAACTCCAGAGGCATTGTAGAAGAATACTCCTTACTTTTGAAATTTGTCTTTTTCTTCTTTCCCATTTGACATTCCTTGCATAATGTGTTTGCAGGCTTGGTTATCTTAGGCATATCTCTTACCGCATGAATAGAGCTGATCTTTACCATATTATCAAAGTTGATGTGTCCCATTCACTTGTACAACAACCAACACTCACTATATTGATCCAATAAACAAGTTCTTTCATTTACCTCCTTTATATGATAGATATCTCCATATGTCTTGATACCTTCTACAACTAATTTTCTAGACCCTGCCTTCCTAATTTCACAACCTTTCTCATTAAAGGTAAGATTATATCCTTCACTGCATATCTGACTAACATTGAGAAGATTGTGCTTTAGCCCTTTGACATAGAGGACATCCTCAGTCCTATTCTTCCTGTTAATAGTTATAGCACCCTTTCCATAGATTTGTGCTAACTCATCACCACCAAACTTAATAGCTCCACCACTCCACTTCTTAAGACTGATATACTTCTTGTCACCAATCATGTGGTTAGAGCAACCACTTTCATTACCCAAGCATTGGCTTCTTATTTTGCATGAAATGAAGTCCATACAACCATTGATTTTTCATTATCTTGGTCAGCTTGCAAGGTATCAGATTTTTAACATTTTCCAATATCATTCTTTTTGTCACCAAGATTCAAGGCCATGAAAAGTGTTCCATCATTTGAATAATCATGATCCTCATCTTTTGAAGAACAACTACTCTCCATGGAATACAAACTTCTTTTGGGCTTCTCTCTTTTGTTACAACCTTTTGATTCTTTAAAAGGACATATAGAGGCCAAATGACCAATTTTCCCACAATCAAAACATTTGAAAGATAGCTTGTACATTTGTATTTGCCTATGCCCTTCTTCAATATTCTTACAAAGTTTGCCTCTACCCCATCAAGGTCATCATATTGATCAGCTGCTTCATCTTCTGTCTTCTTACTTTCTTTGAATGCTACTTCCTTCTTTGAAGCATTTGTCAAATTATCTCATTTCAAAGTCTATGAGAGAGCCAAACAATTGATCTACTATATTTTGATCCAAATTTTGAGTTTCCTCCATAGGAGACACCTTATGATTGTAAGATTTAGGAAGAGATCTCAAAACCTTCTTCACAATCTCATCTTCTTTCACTTCTCCACCAAGACCTCTTATATCTTCATCTTCAGTCATCCTCAAGGTCTCAAATTTGCTCTTGAATATTTACATCTTAGCTTGCTTCACTTTACTATCTCCTTCATAAATGTTGCTAAGTTTTACCTAGACATCCTTAATAGAACTGCAACTCATTACCTTCAAAAGTTCTGAATCAGCTAGCCCACTCATGACAACACTCTTTGCCTTGGCATTTTTCTCATACAACTTAATCTCATCTACATTTGTAGGATCACTAGCAGGAGCAATGTAGCCATTCTTGATAGATTGCCAAATACCAAACCCTAGAGAAGATAGATAGTTTTCCATCCTTAGCTTCCAAAAGGAATAATTTGTTCCATCAAACATAGGTTCCTTGTGAGATCCATTATGAGCCATCCTGGACCTTCCTCAAGTGGTTAAGCTTCTTTCAAGTAGCTTAGCTCTGATACCAATTGTTGAACACACTCAGATACTGAGAGGGAGGGTGAATCAGTATCCAAATAAACTTCAAATCCTTTGGAGCAGATTAAAACTTAAACTTTACAACATTAACATTAACATGAAAGATCAACACAATGCACATGAACACATAACACTAGATATACGTGGAAAACCCTAAAGGGAAAAAACCACGGTGAGGATTAACTCACAATATATAGAGCTCATTGTAATAGAATATTGCAACTTTTCTTTAGGGTTACAACCCTGTTGTGTGGTTACACAACACGCCCCATTTTGACTTGGCAAAACAGGGACCCAACTTTTGGCTTGGTTTGTGTTGTCTGCTTTCTGGCGGTTTGGTAAAATAGGTCAGGTGCATCATCATCATGAAGGTCAGGATGAGGTTGGTCATTATCATGAGGTTAGTTTGTCAAAGTTCATATTTTGTTTCTATGACCTCATGGTTAGAAAGAGCTTGAAATTCCATACAGGTTTGCCTTTTACATCACCCGAAAATTTGTCCATATGAGGGAGTTATGCACAGTCAAAGTTTTGGTCAAACCTGATAATTGCTGATGAACATCATCATCATGATATTTGAAAGGCCCCCCGATAATATCCTGAGGTCCAAATATCCGGACGTCAACTTTAAGCCATAGTAAGCTTTTCCCGTCGAGCGGTCTTTTGGTATCGCCAAAGGTCATCATCATGATCTTACTCTATCACCTGATAAAAATCATGCAGTCCCGAAACATCCGGACGCCAATCTTAAGTGATAGTGTGTTTTCCCGTCAAGCAACCTTGGGCACATCGCGAGCATCATGATATTCTAACATCACCCGATATTATAATATCATGCTGATGATCATCATCACCCTACTTAAGAAACCCACCATCTGCATAATTTGCGCGCGCACGTCAAAGTCCTGGTGAACATCATCATCATGATATTTCAAGGCAGGATCACATTTCGTAATATCCTCCTGATCTCCTTTTGCGTGATCATGATGATCACCTTATCTTTCGAAAAGCGGAGGGTGATATTTCATCCCTTAGTCATGTTGTCAAGATCATCATGATCTTGTTCGTCTACCCGACAGTTCGTAATATCCTCCTGCCGAGAAGTATAAACTTTTGCGGATATGATGATGACGATGATGTCACCATCACCTTCCTCCTTCGGCAGGATATTTTCCAAGGCATGATCCTGTTCGCCTATATGATGATGACGATGACGTCATGTTTTAAGATTAACAAGGGCCACGGATATCCTGATGACGTCATCTGGACTTTCAGCAGGATCATATTTTAGATCACCCAGTGCGGATATGATGATGATGATGGTCATCATCCTAATCTTTCGAGAAGGTTACATTGGCCGCAAAGGGGTCATTTTACATGCACCACCTGATCATCTTCCTTGGGTGGAACCCGATATTACATTTATCCCATGATTTTAACGAAACATGACGGTGACGTCATCCCTTTGCATTTTAACGAAGCCTGATCATGACGATGACGTCACCATGATTTTCCTTTCCTCAGCAGCAGGATCATATTCCAAATCCTCCTGTTTGTCTTCATGATGATGATGATGATGATGTTTTTCTTCCCCGAATATGCAGAAACGAAACATCCTGATGTGCTTTTCATCAGAGCGTTCGGAAAGGAGGAGCATCATATTTCATGATATCCTGCGGCTAGATACAAGACATAGAGTTGGTCATCATCATGATTTTTGGCGTAGGTATAACTGTTGCCCTCTGCCAAGTCTAAAATTGTCAACCTGATCATATGTGGTCACACCGATGCGAACATGATGATGATGACCCGAACATTCAAACAGAGCATGCAAAGCCGGATTCGAAGGATGGTTGAAGGGCGACTATTTCCTTGTATATTTTGAGATCATCATGATCATATTTTGAACCCGATATACAAGAAAATGGGCAAAAACATGAAGCGATGGAAATTTGAAGACCCGATTGCCTGTAGCTGCACATTTTTGGGGGCTTGTTTAATAAAACGTTTTACTTCCTGTTGTTTATCCGCATGATGATGAACTTAATGTTTGTCTGTTTACTTGCAGGAAGTCATGATGCTGCTGCTGAGGCTGAGCATTGAAGTTATGATGATGCTGCTGAAGCTGAGCATTGAAGTCATGATGCTGTTATGCTGCTGCTGAAGCTGAGCATTACAAAGTTGCGCATGGAGGCAACATGAGCCAGAAATGAGGAGCATATTGTCAAATATGCTGTTCGCCAGCTGGAGACCGAATCAAGTTGAAGATGCTGGAATATTATGTGCCAGCTGTACATTTGCTAACTGGCGAAGTATGTGCTTTTCACCTGGACCGTTGTTTGTTATGAGAGGATCCTGATCCTTGGATCGTTGTAACCATTTTTTGGCAGTTGTTCTATATAAGAGCCAGAGCTTGTCATCAAATAGGGGAGGATATACATTAGAATACACAGACGCATCTGGCGCAAAAAGTCAATTACTGTAGAATCAATTAAGAGATCGGATTACTGAGACTAATGAGGATAGAATTGTTGAAATGTCAAGGTTCTTTCTTCAGATCACTGTAAATGTACCTGTTCTTGAGCATACTGAATGGATATGAAGTTCCAGATTACATCCTAATTGTAAATTTTACGTAATCTTCTTGTTGATTTCTGGATATGTACTGGTGAATGCTGTGTTCAACTGGAAGCGCTTTCATTTCATTACATGTTGTTGTCAACTTTTCCTTTGAAGATTTGCACTAGATCATGCGGATTTGTGGAATGTCCTGGTGAAGTATGATTTCTAGTTTTTCTTCTTTTCATTGCATGTATGGGAGCTTGTATGTGGATCAGTGATCTAAGTCCAGTAGTTTTGGGAATCTCATTCTTTAACCCTTTTCCTTTTTTCAATTTCATTAATTCATCACCATAACTGCAAATCATGATAAATAACAAGCAGAAACAGAGAAATATGCTGAAATCCCATAGGTAACTGAAAATCATTAGCATATTTGAGTTAAATGCATGTAGTATTGAAAATATCATGCAAAGAATCATAAATAATGATAGAAATCATGCAAATATCAGCCTGTAGGCACATTATTTGACTAAATTCACAGTGCAGAGGTAGAATTGCTGGAGATTTGTGCAGAGCAAACATCCAGAGTAGAATATTTGAAGATAATGATGATGAACTGTGCAGAAACACGTAAGGCCCCTGAATGGAAAACAGCAACACACATCAACCACTGAGTAACGTCAGTAGATTAAGACCTAATCAACGGAGACTTGGGATCATGAATTCTCTGAATTCATCGTATCTTTCAAGATGAGTAAAGGTTGTTGTGTAACTTTTATTCTATGTTTGTGAATGACTAACATCATGACCAACATAAATTGGCGCTAGAAGGAGGGCCGAGCTGTTTCTCGGCGTCATCAACAGAAGGAGGGCCTGAGCTGTTTCTCAGCAAATAAATCCTGTTCAGTTGAAGTGATATCCCCTGCCTCAGTTTAGCAGCCCGCTTTAAATCTTGCAAACGTATCTACAAGCCCCTCGCTTCTAACGCAACATAAATTAGCGCTAGAAGGAGGCCCAGTCCGGAAGATAACGCAACATCATCAATATTTTCAGGTTTGATGGCGTATAGGAGTAAGGTATCCTCAGATCACTCGTGAATTTCAGTAAATTTCGTAAATATTTGCTGTGACAAGATTGTATATGCACATTCTGTGTAAAGATTTCCAGATCTCACATAAATATTGCAGGCTTTACAGTAGATCTCTCTGAATTTACTAATATCGGCTACAGATGCGTAAATTTGTTCAAGCTTTGAGAATTTGAGCTTTAGGCACTCGAGATCTTGTGTTACGGGTCAGGATATCCCAATATCCTGTCACATTTTGGGATTTTCTGCAAATATTGCATAAATATTTCAGCATTTGAGCTAAATGTCTGCAAATATCTCTTATCTGAGATGTTTTGGTTGCACCTTTGCAAAGATCTAGCCCAAAGCATCAAATATTTGTTTGATTTTCTGGACTTTCAAGTTTTAGTCTGAGATATGATAGATCTCCTTAAAATTGCAAAATACAAAAAAAAAATTGAAGAATAGAGTCTCATTTTGATGGATGTATATGAAAATAATTGTCAAATTAACATTCCTTTATTTCAGGAAACTTTAAATAGGCAGCTTTACCCTCACAGTTTGTCTAACTTTGGTTTATCTACCTGTTGCAGGATACACCAGACTGCAGAACACAGTGAAATAAATTGCTTAACTTTCCTTACAAGGTTGGATTTATATTTAAAAGGACTAATATTCTTTCTGGATGTGTTCACGGTTGAAATTTGCCAAGAAAATGAAGAAGTCTGCCAGGAAAATGAAGAAATTCTGGAGCAACAAGCAGATGCAGCACCAGAAGTTATTAATTGTCCAGACACTGAAGTAGATCATTCTGAAGATTTTGAATTATACTTGTCTAGAAATATACAGTGTAGTCAAATATTAGGTTTGCCCATTGATGATGTCTTGATTGAAGGCTGGTGCAGATTACATGATGAAGAGCATTCAGAGAGAGATTGCTACCCTTGCTTGGTCATGTTGAAAAAGATTCTAGAAAATACAATAGCTGAGTCAGTTCCAGAAGGTAATGAAGAGGAAACATCTTTCCTGGATTCATTTTATGGTGAGATTGATAGGAGTTCTCTACTTTCTAATACAAGTAAGGACCAGTCAGTATGCAGGTATGAATCTTGTGAAAATTTTAGAGAAGAAATCACTCATCAGGATAATATTTTTGATTATGATCCTAATACTTTTGATAAAGAAGATAAAACATCTTTCCTGGAGTCATTCTATGGTAAAGAGAAGTGTAAACAGATAGTAGAGCAATTTAAATGCACTCCTGATGATGAAGTTCCTATGATGGTAACTCAGGGAGTCATAGAGAAGAAAATAAATGCTGATTTATTACTTGACTTCTTTGAATTAAATGATCAAATGCAAGAATGTTGCAGGTTAAAGGAACCAGATCCTCTGATAGATAGAAAATGTGAATTATTTAATGAACAATTCCTGAAAGATGAAGATGTAGAAGACTTTGGAGTTGTTGTGCATAATCGGACGTCACTCCAGAAATATTTTGAAAATGAAACAGGGGAGTGTCCTCATCAAGTGAAAGTTGTTTCTCCTTTACAGTCAAATGATTTAGAAATGATAAATTTCTGTATATCAGGTTGTGATAATAAAGATACTTATTTAGATGCTGATGTGCAGGAAACTGAAGAAAATATTGAGAAGTTTCCTGAACTGGAGGATAAACTGAACATCCAGAATGAAAGGATAAGGCTGGATAAAGATGAAGAATTAATACATCAAAGGTCATACATCCTTCAATTTGAAGAGGGACCAGACACTGAGCCAAGCAGTGAAAATATAATGACAAATGGAAGATCAGCTGCCAATGAAGAAGCATGTCCAACAGAATCAGAAATACACCAGGTTGTATTTCTCCTTTCCACAGTAAATGATGTTGAATACTATTTTAATTATGGAAATTCGGAAGATAAGACATGCATATGGATTAATCATGAACATGGTGAGCTTCCCCAGTTGCTGATCATCAAGAGTTGTTCTGTTGAATACAGTGAATTCAGAATACCAGAATATCTGTCAGAATATAAAGATAAATTTGCTAGGTTGAGAACCATAACTAATACCCTGATGCTCCTGCACAATCAAAAGAAGTATGCAAATACAGGTGTCCTTAGGTCTTTTTCTGGTTTTTGTTTGCCTAGTAGTGTGTTGTATATAATGTTGTAGGTTAGTTGTTTGTACAGTCTGCTTGTTTTGCTTTCTTGTTCTGTTCCTGTTGTTTCCTTTTTGTAGGTTAGTTGTTTGTATAGTGTTTCTTCTGTTTTGTGTTGTTTTGGTTGAGTTTTGTTTTGGTAAGTCAAGATGATGCACTTCATCACCTAAGAAAATAACTAAATTGTTAGGATTCAAGTGATGAGATCAGATTTAGATATAGATTGTAATTCATTCTGATAAATACTCATGATCAGGTTTATGATGTCTTTTCATCAAGGTGCCTTTTCTTGTCCAAAGTGAATCAAACACAATGAAACACCTAACAGCCTTGGGCTTGTTGAAGATATGAGTATAGGTGTTAAGTGAAAAATCTAAAGGGACTCCCTTGCTACCAATACAATCTCCAACCTAAAGCTGCAAGTGACTACCCCTTGTACAAATGAGCTGACATGATGATATCAAATATAAGTATATAAATAGAAAATATATAAACAATAAACTTAGGCCATCTAAGTAACTCTACCGGGGCTATGGACGCCTGCTGGCAGTGGGGCTCTACTTAGGGAGATTGTATAGATAACCTTGCCGGGTTATGGACACCTGCTGGCAGCAAGGCTCTATCCAGGTTGGCTATGAGGGATGATCTCCAACTATGTAGTTTAACACCAGTTACTTATGTTTTCAACTTGCTTTCAAGATGAGGATAATTAATCATATGCACACACATGATGCTTTGTTAGCACTGTTACCTTGATGAAACTTTATCATTCAAAGATCATGACGATTTTACTTAGAAAGAATTAGAATACTATAGATGAATATGATCATATCACTTGAATTATTTGAATTTTGTTTATTTTCTTTGGTGGCAAGTTGTTGTGTGGTTACACAACACACCCCATTTTGACTTGGCAAAACAGGGACCCAACTTTTGGCTTGGTTTGTGTTGTCTGCTTTCTGGCGGTTTGGTAAAATAGGTCAGGTGCATCATCATCATGAAGGTCAGGATGAGGTTGGTCATTATCATGAGGTTAGTTTGTCAAAGTTCATATTTTGTTTCTATGACCTCATGGTTAGAAAGAGCTTGAAATTCCATACAGGTTTGCCTTTTACATCACCCGAAAATTCGTCCATATGAGGGAGTTATGCACAGTCAAAGTTTTGGTCAAACCTGATAATTGCTGATGAACATCATCATCATGATATTTGAAAGGCCCCCCGATAATATCCTGAGGTCCAAATATCCGGACGTCAACTTTAAGCCATAGTAAGCTTTTCCCGTCGAGCGGTCTTTTGGTATCACCAAAGGTCATCATCATGATCTTACTCTATCACCTGATAAAAATCATGCAGTCCCGAAACATCCGGACGCCAATCTTAAGTGATAGTGTGTTTTCCCGTCAAGCAACCTTGGGTACATCACGAGCATCATGATATTCTAACATCACCCGATATTATAATATCATGCTGATGATCATCATCACCCTACTTAAGAAACCCACCATCTGCATAATTTGCGCGCGCACGTCAAAGTCCTGGTGAACATCATCATCATGATATTTCAAGGCAGGATCACATTTCGTAATATCCTCCTGATCTCCTTTTGCGTGATCATGATGATCACCTTATCTTTCGAAAAGCGGAGGGTGATATTTCATCCCTTAGTCATGTTGTCAAGATCATCATGATCTTGTTCGTCTACCCGACAGTTCGTAATATCCTCCTGCCGAGAAGTATAAACTTTTGCGGATATGATGATGACGATGATGTCACCATCACCTTCCTCCTTCGGCAGGATATTTTCCAAGGCATGATCCTGTTCGCCTATATGATGATGACGATGACGTCATGTTTTAAGATTAACGAGGGCCACGGATATCCTGATGACGTCATCTGGACTTTCAGCAGGATCATATTTTAGATCACCCAGTGCGGATATGATGATGATGATGGTCATCATCCTAATCTTTCGAGAAGGTTACATTGGCCGCAAAGGGGTCATTTTACATGCACCACCTGATCATCTTCCTTGGGTGGAACCCGATATTACATTTATCCCATGATTTTAACGAAACATGACGGTGACGTCATCCCTTTGCATTTTAACGAAGCCTGATCATGACGATGACGTCACCATGATTTTCCTTTCCTCAGCAGCAGGATCATATTCCAAATCCTCCTGTTTGTCTTCATCATGATGATGATGATGATGTTTTTCTTCCCCGAATATGCAGAAACGAAACATCCTGATGTGCTTTTCATCAGAGCGTTCGGAAAGGAGGAGCATCATATTTCATGATATCCTGCGGCTAGATACAAGACATAGAGTTGGTCATCATCATGATTTTTGGCGTAGGTATAACTGTTGCCCTCTGCCAAGTCTAAAATTGTCAACCTGATCATATGTGGTCACACCGATGCGAACATGATGATGATGACCCGAACATTCAAACAGAGCATGCAAAGCCGGATTCGAAGGATGGTTGAAGGGCGATTATTTCCTTGTATATTTTGAGATCATCATGATCATATTTTGAACCCGATATACAAGAAAATGGGCAAAAACATGAAGCAATGGAAATTTGAAGACCCGATTGCCTGTAGCTGCACATTTTTGGGGGCTTGTTTAATAAAACGTTTTACTTCCTGTTGTTTATCCGCATGATGATGAACTTAATGTTTGTCTGTTTACTTGCAGGAAGTCATGATGCTGCTGCTGAGGCTGAGCATTGAAGTTATGATGATGCTGCTGAAGCTGAGCATTGAAGTCATGATGCTGTTATGCTGCTACTGAAGCTGAGCATTACAAAGTTGCGCATGGAGGCAACATGAGCCAGAAATGAGGAGGATATTGTCAAATATGCTGTTCGCCAGCTGGAGACCGAATCAAGTTGAAGATGCTGGAATATTATGTGCCAGCTGTACATTTGCTAACTGGCAAAGTATGTGCTTTTCATCTGGACCGTTGTTTGTTATGAGAGGATCCTGATCCTTGGATCGTTGTAACCGTTTTTTGGCAGTTGTTCTATATAAGAGCCAGAGCTTGTCATCAAATAGGGGAGGATATACATTAGAATACACAGACGCATCTGGCGCAAAAAGTCAATTACTGTAGAATCAATTAAGAGATCGGATTACTGAGACTAATGAGGATAGAATTGTTGAAATGTCAAGGTTCTTTCTTCAGATCACTGTAAATGTACCTGTTCTTGAGCATACTGAATGGATATGAAGTTCCAGATTACATCCTAATTGTAAATTTTACGTAATCTTCTTGTTGATTTCTGGATATGTACTGGTGAATGCTGTGTTCAACTGGAAGCGCTTTCATTTCATTACATGTTGTTGTCAACTTTTCCTTTGAAGATTTGCACTAGATCATGCGGATTTGTGGAATGTCCTGGTGAAGTATGATTTCTAGTTTTCCTTCTTTTCATTGCATGTATGGGAGCTTGTATGTGGATCAGTGATCTAAGTCCAGTAGTTTTGGGAATCTCATTCTTTAACCCTTTTCCTTTTTTCAATTTCATTAATTCATCACCATAACTGCAAATCATGATAAATAACAAGCAGAAACAGAGAAATATGCTGAAATCCCGTAGGTAACTGAAAATCATTAGCATATTTGAGTTAAATGCATGTAGTATTGAAAATATCATGCAAAGAATCATAAATAATGATAGAAATCATGCAAATATCAGCCTGTAGGCACATTATTTGACTAAATTCACAGTGCAGAGGTAGAATTGCTGGAGATTTGTGCAGAGCAAACATCCAGAGCAGAATATTTGAAGATAATGATGATGAACTGTGCAGAAACACGTAAGGCCCCTGAATGGAAAACAGCAACACACATCAACCACTGAGTAACGTCAGTAGATTAAGACCTAATCAACGGAGACTTGGGATCATGAATTCTCTGAATTCATCGTATCTTTCAAGATGAGTAAAGGTTGTTGTGTAACTTTTATTCTATGTTTGTGAATGACTAACATCATGACCAACAAACCCAAGGAAGCTACTACTCCATGACAAGGTGTCATTGTACCTCATCATTTAATCATATTTCAGATGTCAAAATCCAGGGGATGTGTCCTTGGCTATCTGCAATTAGGGATTCAACAGTTACCAGTTTTCCTAGCTAGTCTTAACAACTCCTACTAATTTTAAGAGATTGATCTGTCTACTTACTAAATGAATTTAAGGAATGCTGAAAATAGAATTAAACAAGAAGTTACTTAAAGCAATCTTAAAAACAACAACATGCATCTATCTATTAGAATCAGTAAATACTTTTCACAGCAAAATCTAAAATGACAAAACAATGGTACTAGCCTTCTGCCTTGGTGGTGAGAGTGGGCCCTTGCTCCACACCCTTGGGACTGAAGGCTATAGTAGGGAATCAACACAAAAGAAGAAGATCACAACTAAATTTACTCTAATTCCATTCGCTTTGCATTCATGAAAATATTGATATCAAAGAACTGAGATTACCGAGAATCAGAATAATCCCATCATTGTATATATTTTCTGCTGTTTCTATATGTATATATAAAATGAGTGTTGACATATCACTTATCTTATCTACCAGTTCTTCTATGAGATGACATCCATCTCCTTATTATACTAGCTGTCTAACTATGGAAAAATAATCATGCAATACAAGTAGATTGAGTGGAATAGAAGTCCACTATGAATTCTAAGTTTGAGTCTTAATACATTTGGGTAGCGAGGCCCTAAAAATATGGATATTGAATCAGTTTTATCAGTAACTCATGCAAAAACTTTAAAAAGATAAAAACTCCAGTAGTTAACTAAAGATGACCCTTCACCACTCAGGTGATGATTTGAGTGAAATGAAGGGTGTCACAATCACTGCTAAAAGTGCCTGATTGGCAGCTTATGCTGAAAATGTGCCTTGCTTTCAGGAGGCACCAGAGATATCTATCCCTGTCTATAGCTCTGAAGATATGTCTATAGCTCCAGAGATACTATTGTGGCCTTCATGTTCAGCTCCGGAGATGTTACAGACTCCTGTCCAACTTTGGAGAGGCTTTTCTCTTTACTTCAAAACTTCTGGTGTCATGATATTCTGGTATTGTCTTTGGAGATCATTGAAGACTACCTTCGGAGATGCACAAAATTACCGTTCTGAGCATCTACACCTATTGATTCAAAAAGAGAGAAGTTTTCTACATTTTTCCATCAATTCCATGCACATTAGTCCTTTAATCAGAAATTATGACCTTAAGTAATTTATCTCAATTAATCATTATCTAGAATGATCTTGCTAGCCTATTCAGGTGTAGACATTAGGAAAGATGGAATCAGGAAGGAGAAAAAGAGAGGTAAAAAGATGTATTTCATGGGTGCTACTTGGCACTCATCATCCCCCCATACCTAAGGTTTGGCAGGTCTTGTTTCTCACAATCTAGATTCATTCTGGTGAAGTAGCCTATCACTCAAGCTATAATCTTGTCCATAGATAGACCAAGTGGTGCGGTTGGTATTACCATTGCCTTTGTATTGATCAACCTACTTGAACCAGTCCTGCAATTTCTCATCTTCCATCTGCTCAACCCAGACAGGGAGTGGTTCAATTATGAGAGGGGGCCTGAACTGTCCACCTATCCATTCCTACTTATGCTTATCCACCATTTTGGCTATTAACTTTTCTTTCCTCATAAATAATCTTAAGTTTGTAGGGGTGACCACCTCTCTCATTTTCTACTCCGAGGTCAAAACATTCCATCTTTTCTTTGCTATGGCAAGTACTAGATTTGCTGAACTGTTCATGAAAATACCAAAATCAATGGAGCACTCTTGCCAACTTTTTAGGTATAATGGAAAAATTTTGTTCTGACTCTTAGGGTGATAGATATAGGACCTGAATTGGGTCTTAAAAGCATTGGGATTGGGACATTCCTTCCTGATGAAGAGATCTGTTTCTGTATCTTTCTTGAGATGATCTTCCATTTGTTCATTCCAGATCTGATGATTCCTCATTAGGGATATAAATGCTTTAAGCTGGCATTCCCCCACAAAATAATTAAGAATGAAAGTTATATCATTAACACATAAACCATGCAGGTATAATTCACATAGGAAATTCTTGTCCTCATCATTACTCCTTGTATATGTTGTCATGAATCCTTCTACTGTCTCTGTATTCTCAACCAGGTCAGACAGAACTAAAGAGAATTTCCTTTGCAGGACTCTTTCCTATAAGAACATAGAATAGTTGGCACTTGGGGGCCTGTAAGATAGAATTTTAGAAGAACGGGAGGCCATCTCAATGATTTTTCCTTCCAAAGTTTCTATTCTTTTTGTCTTGGTAGTGACTGCCCTTTGTAATTGCAGCATAGGCTTGGAAGCCTCATATTCTCTACATTTCTTCTCCCAATGGAATAGGGCCTTAGGAATGTCAATGGAGATTGGACCCACATATGGATCTGTTTGTATTTCCTTCTCATTAGTTGCCCTTGGGCCAGCCAACTCTTGAATATATTCCTCCTGATCATCTAGTTTATTGTTGGTCCAAGTCAACTGTCTATCTTGGCTATGCATTTTCTCAATTAATGCTGCCATTATTATGAGGCCATTGTCTCTAGCTATGGTGAGCTCAGAAACACTCTGTACTACCTCTTTCTCCTTTTCTTCCAACAGTTTGACTACCTCAATTTTTTGGGCCTCCAATTCTGCTTCTTTCTCCTGGATGATCTTATTTTTTTCTTTAGAGTTATATTTGTAGATTTTCAATGACTTGTTTTTTCTCCATTTCTACCTCTATTCTAACCTTCTTGAGGTCAGTAATAATCTAATTCTTCCCCTAGAGTAGTCTCTTTAGGTTGTCAATTTCTTCTAACATTTGTTGTTCTTTTGAAATCTCAACATCCTCTTGATCAAAGGGGTGAGGGAAAGTTTCTGCTTCTGCTTCTGTTTCTTGAACATCAGGATTTTCCATGGCCATCTGCCCTGCACTGTCAACTGCACCCATTTGCCCTATTTCATCTTTTTCTGTAGACTCCCTGTCCTGAGGGTCCTCTTGGGGTTCCTCTGCTTCTGCTGGCACCGATGAAGGCCCAACCTTATCCTCATATGTTCTAAAACCCAGGAGTACCTCAGCTAGGAGAGCAGTATTTTCCTCAGCTTGTGAGAGATATCTTTTCCTTTTGCTTCTCCATAGCAGAGGTGGGGCAGGTGCCTCTGAAGCAGGTCTCTCATCCTCAAAATATGAGGAAATAGTAAAAGTTTGTCTATGTTCTGTCTCTAGAGCATGTGATGGTTCTAAAATTGGACTTGACCCCAGATGGATAGATGGCATTGGGGAAACTTCTCTTTGTTTTCTCTTCCTGACTAGAGGGATCTCATCTGAATCATGAGATGTTTCTTCAGCCCAAGTGTTCTCCATTTTCTATCCTAACCTCTCCCCTATTAATTCCTTAGGGAAAGATTCCTCAGTTAGAGTCATCTTTCTCCTAACTGATCGAGTCATGTATGGGGTTTGTTTAGGAGGAGACGCTCTAATTTCTTTGCTTTTCTTCTTTTTATCAGGAACAAGGGCTATAGATGAAGTTGCCTCTTGTGAGGACTTCTTTCCTCTTTGAATAGCTATGGAGGAGGTTGAAGGCTCTATTTCTTCTTCTTGGTGGGTAGAGGAACCCTCACCTTCTGTCTGTGCCCTCTCTGGTTCTCTGTCCTGGGGATTTTGTTCAAGAAAGTTTTGCCATAATTTTTCCCCATTGGCTTGAGATAGGAAATGGTGTTTAACTACTAGAATGATGTTTCATGGGACCTTTGTTTTGCTGATATTTTTCTACAGTTGCCCTAATGGTAGAATACTGGAAATTCGGAATGTCTATGCTAAATTCAGGGTGTCCATTCCCATGCCTTAGAAAAATTAGCAATTTTATTATTGGTCCTAAAACTAAAGAGAATTGACCATCACAAGTGAAATATTTCATCAGCCAGGTAGCTACAGATTGCCAAGGGTTTGGAAGTGTGGCCCTAAGAATTCCTTTTACTTCATTTTTATTTGAATGCAGTTGTATTGCAGGTTCACCTTGAACAAAGAAATTCTTAATCAAATCAGCATATAAGGTTTTCAGATGATAAAACCTTTCATCTTGTTCAGGCAGCCCATAAATGTGACTAATAGTGGTTGAGGAGAGATTGATTCAGACTCCTCTAACAACTATCTGATTATCCCTTAGATTTTTTAGGAGTTCATCCACGATATCTTCTTGAAACCCTTCAAAATTTTCTAGAAAGTCCAACCATCCTGCAGTTCTCAGAATGTTTGCAGCTTCATCTTGCAATAGACCCGCAGCACTCTCTGGTTTAGACTTCGTCTTTACCCCCATTGCTAGATTGATTCCACCTTCTGTGCTTAATTCCTCACTCTTCTATCTACAGTTTGTCCCTTCTTCTTAACTCCGTAGGCTCCAGAGGACTGTTCAATTTACTTTGTTCTTCAGGGTATTTTAGAAGTTCGAATGAGGATTATTATGTCTCTCAGCTTAGGCTTATGGAAGATTTACAGATTAGTTAGAGTACCTAGGCGGTCATAAATGCAATAGAGTGATAGGACACTCTGGAGGTGAGGTGACAATACAACACAGATGGTGGCATGCATGAATTTGGAAAAGAAAAGGATGGTAGGAGGACGTGTCATAATGATGGCACCCAAAAGTAAAAAGACAAGACAGTTGCTATTTAATGCTTAATTTAAGATAGAATTACCTGAACCATTTTTAATGATGAGGAGCAATGTACACGACAAAGATGCTGCGGTATTTATGAGACTGTACATGACGTGGCACATGAGCAGCTTTTGGTGGCTTGAGATGATGCCAACTACTTCATTGGTACGCAACTTGCAATCATTCTGCCGAGTGGTTCGAGAATCCACGTTCCTTAGGTGACGTCAGCACCATCTTTGTAAATACCCCTTATTGTCTAGAGAGGTGGATTCCCTCCCCCATTGTTGTAAATGACTCTTTATTGATGGAACACTGGAGGTGCTCCTAGTTTGTGAAGCGCCGGAGGTGCTCCTAGTTTGTGAAGCACCGGAGGTGCGTTTGACTAACTCCTAGCACCTGATCACTTCCGTAGCTAAATTGTTTTCAACTGTCCTGAAGAAGGGAACCACCATTTGCTAGTTTTCAACCTTCCTTTTTTTTCCTTTTTTTTTTAATCCAACACTATGTCAGAGGACGTATCCCCTATATCAAAACACAAATCATTAAGAAACTCTTCTTTAGTAGATGGTCTTTTATAGATTATGATTCAGTGACCATTTACTAAGAATGTGTCTGTGCTTCCATCAATAGGTTCCAAATAATATTGTTCCCTTTTCAAAAACTTCCTTTATTTGATAAGGACCCATCCAATGAGTTTGTAATTTCCCTTTGAACTCTTTGAATTTAGAATCATAAAGAAGAACCTAATCACCTTGCTGAAATGTCTTCCTTTTGATGTGTTGGTCATGCCATTGCTTCTTTTGATACTGAACCAGTTCTATTTGCTGAATGGCCTCTGTCTGAATTTCATCCAACTCATTGAGCTGAAGAATTCTGTTTTGTTGAGTTATAGACAATGGTAGACCAATATCTAATACGGTTTTAAGTGTTTGGAGTTCAAATTCTATAGACAAAATAGGCTTTTTCCCATAAACCAATTCATATGGTGAGAACTTTGTTGTGGACTTCCAAGTGGTATTGTAAGCCCAAACCGCTTTAGGTAATCTGTTAGCCTAATCTTTTTTGTTCATTGCTACTATCCTTGTCAGAATATTTTCAAGTTCCTTATTAGTTACTTCTACCTGCCCATTCGCTTGAGGATGGCAAGGTGAAGATTTTATGTACTTGACTTGATATAAATATGTGAATGATTTGATTACCTGTGAAGTAAACTGAGATCCTATGTCTGAAACTATTGATCTTGGGGCTCCAAACCTTAAGAAAATCTTATTATAAAGGAAATCAACAACTTTTTCTTGTCGTGCAAATTGTAATGCTTGAATCTCAACCCATTTAGTAACATAGTCTGTGCATACTAGGATGTACTCCTTGCCTGATGATGGTGGAGAAATTGGTCCCACAAAGTCTAAACCCCACTACTCAAATGGTTCCATCATGACTTGAGGATGCAGTAACATCTTTTGGGTAAAGGTTGGTTGTCCCATCATTTGGCATTGGTCACAGTGTTGCACATACTTCTTTGTATCTTTATGAAGAGAGGGCCAATAGTAACTAGCTCTGAGGATCTTGTGGACTGTTCGGTGGGAGGAGTAATGGCCACCAGATGGTTCATCATGACATGCTCTCAACACATCAAAAATCTCATCAGCTTTTAAACACCTACGTAGAATGAAATCAGGACCACATTTAAATAGTAAATCATTCATCTATTTGTAATATAAACTTTCTTTAACTAAACATTTTTTTTTGTTTTGAGGTAAAATGGGATGGATACAAGCCTGTAGCTAAAAGATTAGCTATGTCAGTAAACCAAGGTACAGTAGAGGAGATAGCAAAAAGATGTTCATCTAGGAACTTGTCCTCCATTGGTTGGTTTTCTCCTCTTATATGCAATCTTGACAAAAAATCAGCAACCAAATTAAACTTACCTGGATTATCAACTATGGTAATATCAAATTCTTGCAATAGCAATAACCACTTGATGATCCTTGCACCCACTACTGGGTTATTCATTAGGTACTTGATGGCTGCATGATCAATGTGTACAAATATTTTATATCCAATGATGTAATGCCTGAATTTATCTATATCATAGATGACTGCCAAGAATTCTTTTTTAGTTGTGTAATTTCTTCCTGTAGAGGTAAGGTTTTTTCTGATGTAATAAATGGCATCCATACTCTCTCCTTCCTCCTTTTGTCCTAAAACCGCCCCAATGGACTCATTTGAAGCATCAGTCTGTATGTGAAATGGTAAAGTCCAATTAGGTCCTCTCAAAATCAGTGTAACAGTAAGCTTCTCTTTCAAGGTTTCAAATGCTAATTGACAGTCTTCTATCCATAGAAATTCTATGTCTTTGCTAAGCAGGGTAAATAGGGGGGCAACTATTATGCTGAAATTTTCTATGAATCTCCTATAGTAGCCTGCATGACCCAGAAAACTTCTAACATCTGTCTGATTTTTGGGTGAAGGCAACTGTGTGATCACTTTTATCTTGTTTTGATCCACTTTGATCCCCTTTACTGAAATGTGGTGTCCCAAAACAATTCCTTCCTCCACCATCATGAAGCACTTTTCATAGCTAAGGGATAATTGATTTTTCTCATAGCATTTTAGTACTTTCTCAAGGTTTGTGAGAGCTTCTTCAAAATTATCCCCATACACAGTAAAGTCATCCATATAGACCTCCATGCATTCATTAGCTAGTTCAACAAAAATAGCTAAAACAAGTCTCTGAAATGTAGCTGGGGCATTGCACAGTCTAAAGGGAAGAGCTTTGTAAGAAAAAGTTCCCCAAGAACAGGTGAAAGTGGTTTTGTCTTGGTCTTCAGGTGCTACTTGAATTTGATTATACCCACTGAATCCATCTAGAAAACAAAAATACTTTCTCCCAGCAAGGTTGTCCAATACTTGGTCAATGAATGGTAAGGGAAAGTAGCCCTTTTTTGTGGCCTTTCTTAGTTCTCTATAATCAATACACACCCTCCATTTCCCTTTTTTTTAGGCACTCTTACAAGGGGAGAGACCCATTGACTGTCTGAGATTAGATATATAAACCTTGCTTGCAGTAATTTTTCTATTTCAGTTTTAACAATGTCTTTTAAAGCAGGATTCAGTCTTCTCTAAGCTTGTCTGACAGGTTTAATAGCCTCAGTATATATATGATGGGTACAGATCTCAGGAGGTATTCCCTTCATATCTTGGTATTCCCAAGCAAAAGCTATTGAATGGGAAATCAGAAGTTGGATAAGTTTCCCTTCCTGATTTGCTATTAACTAAGTATTGATATTAAGTGTTTTCCCTAGTAAAATCATGACCTATTTTGTGATTTGATCCATAGATGTAGTTAATCCGTACATTGGAGTCATGGTATTGACAGGACAAGAATGTGGGAGCAACATGTGGAAAGTGGTTGAGTCTCTATAAAAGGTATCCCCACAAGGAATGATGTTGGTGACGGTGTAATGAGAAGAAGTAAGAAGTTCTCTCTTAGAATCTTGGGCGAGCTCCATCACATCCTTATTGATTAGGATGTGAGTAATGTCTTCTATTGTATCATAGTAGATTTCTTCTTCTTACTCTCCAAGATGTTCCCTGATGGTTACCATAGCTACTAAGGCACTATTGTCATTGTTCTCTGGTTCATCCACCCATACTCTTCCTATGTAATGTATTGATGGTTTAGCTAGAGGATATAAAGATATTTTCTTCAAATCTATCCCATTAGAAATGACTATATCCCTAGTTCGACAATCAATAGATGCTGCTACTGTAGCCAGCCATGGTCTTCCTAAAATTAGTGGATAAGCATTTCTCTAGTTTCTCAGTTCCAATATCAGAAAATCTACTGGAAACTCACATGAATCTATCACAATTGGTACATCAGTAATTACTCCTTTTGGAATAGCTACTCACTGGTCAACAAGTTGAAGAATTGTAGTTGTGGATTGGATACCTGATAGAGCTAATTTGTCCATTGTGTGAACTGTCATCACATTAATTGTTGCTCCCAAATCAACTAGAACATTTGAAATATCTACCCCTGAGATGAAAACAGTTATGACAAGATTTCCAGGGTCTCCATATTTTGGGAGGAGAATTTCTCCCATCAATAGATCTACTACTTTTCCTTCCACATGTATTGTGGAAGGGAAATTTTTCTTCCTACCTTGTGTTTTGATACAATACTGTTTAATGAACTAATTTAGTTTTGGTACATCTCTGATTGCTTGGAGAAGAGGAATTTTGATGTTTAGTTTCTTGATTTCTTGTAAAAGTTATGATTCCAGGTTGGTTTGGACTTGTTTTTATAAGATCTTTTTCTGGGGAACATACTGTTTAAGCCGTTCTAGGTATGGTGCTAGTTTTTCTATCTCTGGAGCATCTCCGGAGCTATTGTCAGAATTGTGTTTAGGAATGTTCTCCGAAGTCGGTCTTTGAGGAGCAACTTTGGAGTTGTCCAAGGATGATTCTTTTAGCACCTTTTTGTTAGTAATCTCCTCTGGGAGTTGAGTGGATGAATTTTCAGGTTCCTCATCATTGGTTACTTCAACTATAGTTGGAGGAGATGGTCTTGGGAATGCTTTCCCAGAACAGAGCTGGAGATTATTTGAATATATAGCGTTAATACCAGCCATTTTTTCTTGTTTTGTCATGTAAACAGCTGCTCCCTGTTTATTTCATGGGTTTGGTATAGGCTGAGTTGGTAAAGGTGGTTGGCTAACTGGTTCATTTTGTGATTAACCTTGTGTGTTGGAGGGTCCAGTTAGTAAAGCTTGTTGTTGAGGTTGGAAGTGTCTAGGTTGTCCCTGGTATTGTTGATTATATCCCTGTTGAGAACCCCATTGAGGTTGCATATTTTGTGATCCAAACTGTGGTGGCCACTGTTGATTTCCCAAGTGCTGATTTTACCAATTTTGGTTTTGCCAATATTGACTTGGCCAATCCTGTTGTCCCCAAGGAGGATTATTCTGAGGCCCATGCCAAGTTGGATTCCACTGATTATTTCCCCAATTAGAAGGACCCTTGTAAGAAGGCTGGTTTGGATACTGATTATAAGGGAAATTTCCAGCTTATTTTTGTCCCACATAGTTTAATTCTTCTTCCATTACAGTATTCTTCTTACTCAATCTTTTCAAGTTTGGAAGTTGACTACATTGACTAGTAGGATGTTCCCTATCACAGATCTAACAAATCTCTGATTTGTCCAAAGGGCATTCTCTCAACAGATGCTTGTTTCTACACCTAGGACAATAGATGGAGAGTGGTTCAGTTGTTCTATTTTGATCAGTTGTTCTAGTTTTTGCTTGAATCCCATCCAATGTGGTATTTAATTGGACCAAAATGTCTATTTTTAGATTTGCAATCTCTTCCATTAACTGTCCTATTTCATTTTTTCCTTTAAAAGTTTTGGATGATCTCACTCCATCTTGGGTTCTAGAATAGTTCTTGCAAAGTTCTTCTATAGTAGGTATATCCATTTTGTTGATATTTCCTTTTACCATTAGATCCAGAGCTTGTTTTGATTCTTTATCCAATCCTTTTACAAACAGGGTTCTAGCCAAGGAGTGATCTACTAGGTTGCCATACCTTCTCAAAGTGAAATTAAACCTATCAACATAGTCCTCTAAGTTTTCTTCCTCTCCTTGCCTAATTTTAAACAATTCTTCATTTTTATTATTAGATCTACAGTAATCTTGGTATTTTCCCAAAAATTTTGTTTCCATCTGATCCCAAGAATGGATAGAATTCTGGGGTAAACCCATAAACCATCTCATTGTAGAATCTTTCAGGGTTGAAGGGAACAATTTGAGTTTTTAGTTATTTGATCCATAATCATAAGTTTGGCAGACTACTTTGAATTTAAACAAAAATTGATCTAGATCCTCAGAAGAAAGTCCTCTAAAATTTGGCAAGTGTGCTAGTGAGATATTCTTCATAGGAGCATTGTCTCTAGCAGCCAAAACAATAGAATATGAGAAGGTTCTTGGAGCCTAATTTTTCTCTTCTTCATGATTATCATTGTCCATGTTTAGTACTGGTTCTTCTCCCTGAGGTTCTAGGAAATTAGGTTCTATCAAAGGATCTGCCTGAAACTTTTGTTGTAATTCCTGGATATAATTGGTGAGTGGAAGATTTGGAGGATCTAAGGGATTATTGATTTGAGGTGCATCTTCCAAAGTAGGTTCTAGGTTTCTTTCTTCAATAAGATCTTGTGCCACCCCACTACTTTACACTATGGCTTGTTGATGGGGTGTCTATTTTATATATCTTCCTTTTGAATCTCTAGCTCTAACCATATAGATCTATCCTAAAAACTGTTTTAGCTAAGTTTCCCTAATTAACACAAGATTTCCCTGGAAACAATGCCAAAAATGACAAGGTGTCATTGTACCTCATCATTTAATCCTATTTCAGATGTCAAAATCTAGGGGCTATGTCCTCAGTTATCTACAATTAGGGATTCTACATTTACCAGTGTTCCTAGCTAGTCTTAACAACTCCTACTAATTTGAAGAGATTGATCTATCTACTTACTGAATGAATTTAAGGAATGCTAAAAATAGAATTAAATAGGAAGTTACTTAAAGCAATCTTAAAAACAACAACATGCATCTATCTATCAGAATTAGTAAATACTTTTCACAGCAAAATCTAAAATAACAAAACAGTGGTACTAGCCTTCTGCCTTGGTGGTGAGAGTGGGCCCTTGCTCCACAACCTTGGGGATGAAGGCTCTAGTAGGGAATCAGTACAAAAGAAGAAGATCACAACTAAATTCAGTCCAATTCCATTCGCTTTGCATTCATGAAAAATATTGATATCAAAGAACTAAGATTACTGAGAATCAGAATAATCCCATCATTGTATATATTTTCTAATGTTTCTATATGTATATATAAAATGAGTGTTGACATATCACTTATCTTATCTACCAATTCTTCTATGAGATGACATCCTTCTCCTTATTATACTAGCTGTCTAACTATGGAAAAATAATCATGCAATAAAAGTAGATTGAATGGAACAGAAGTCCACTCTAAATTCTAAGTTTGAGTCTTAATACATTTGGGCAGTGAGGCCTTGAAAATATGGATATTGAATCAATTTTATCAGTAACTCATGCAAAAACTTTAAAAAGATAAAAACTCCAGCAGTTAACTAAAGATGACCCTTCACCACTTAGGTGATGATTTGAGTGAAATGAGAGGTGTCATGATCACTGCTGAAAGTGCCTGATCAACAGCTTATGCTGGAAATATGTCCTACTCTCAGGAGGCGCTAGAGATATCTGTCCCTGTCTGTAGCTTTAGAGATATGTCTATAGCTCTGGAGATATATCTATAGCTCCAAAGATACCATTATGGCCTTCTTGTTCAGCTCCAGAGATGCTCCAGGCTCCCATCCAGCTCTGGAGAGGCTTTTCTCTTTACTTCAAAACTTCTAGTGTCATGGTATTCTAGTATTGTCTCTAGAGATCATTGAAGACTACCTTTGGAGATGCACAAAATTGTCATTCTGAGCATCTACACCTGTTGATTCAAAATGAGAGAAGTTTTCTGCATTTTTCTATCAATTCCATGCACATTAGTCCTTTAATAAAAAATTATGATCTTAAGTAATTTATCTCAATTAATCATTATCTAGAATGATCTTGCTAGCCTATTCAGGTGTAGACATTAGGAAAGATGGAATCAGGAAGGAGAAAAAGAGAGGTAAAAAGATGTATTTCATGGGTGCTACTTGGTACTCATCACTCCATGCTGACTTTGTTTTAGGGATACAACCCAAGCAAGCTACTACTCCTTGAAGAAAGGTTTCATGGTCACTCCCAAGGAATCTACAGCTCCCTACTAACTTTATTTTAGGGATACAACCCAAGGAAGATACTACTCCCTGAAGAAAGGTTTTAGGGTCACTCCCAAGGAAGCTACAACTCCCCGCTGACTTTGTTTTAGGGCTACAACCCAAGGAAGTAACTACTCCTTGGATTGAGATTAAACTCATAAATGATTACAACTTGACAATCCTTTTATTGTCTAAAACTGACTATGAAGCTCATTCATTTTGATGACTGCAATTCTACCTCTTAACTCCTTTGATGATTGGATTAGTTAGGTATACTCTTCACTTCCCTTTTTTCTACAAAATGTCTTCAAGATGAATTAGGACAGGCCTTATTGCATCTTCTCTTTCTCCTTTAGTTGCACATCATAATGCATATCATATTCATATTCTTCTCTTCATACACTCATATTCACAATCATAATTCACCTAAATAAACTAGGTTTACAATATATACATGGAATTACATTGATTACATTACATGTCAGCTAATACAATAGGAATATTACAATTTACAAGTCGGCTAGAGATCACACAACATGAAACATGTAGAGGGAAAGCCCTAACATGAACTATCGACAACTCCAAAAAGAGACACACACCTTGCAAATCCAAACACATGCTTAACCTGGTCCTAAACATCCTTCACAACATCATCCTTCAAAGAACAACATCTGAATGCTTCATAAAATTGAATTAGGTCAACCTTGATCAAGAAAACATGAAGCTTGTAGTACATCAATCATTACAATCTTGGTGGTACTCATGGGTGATTAAAAATTGCTTGTGCTTCACCCAAATGAGTTGGTATGACCCACACAACATATCCAAACACTTCTTGATCTTCGCACAACAAGAACTTTGTGGCATATACCTCCAACATTCCTCAGTCAGCCTTAATAACAATAACTCTTTACAAATTGACTTGAAAACTTTGTGTGGTACTGGAAACATGAAAGATTTGCATGTACTTCAAACCTAGGAAACATAGAGACATTTAGATTATCTACATGAACTCATATAATTGATCTGTACAATCTCCAACTGGCGTAAGTACTCAATCATGTGTTTTGAGAATAATTAGGCATCTAGAACCATTAATAGTACACTGTCATTTGAAAATTAAACTTCTAGACCTCTAAATCACCTGATACTACAAAGTAGCATGCATTGAACATCTCTGATCATGTTTACAGAACCGCATGAGCAAACCTTCACTTTCGAAGGAATGCAAAGCATTCCAACGTGCCTTCATAATCACTTTACACTACCAGAGCACAAACCAGAACTCTCTCACTTATAACTTTCACTGCTGAAGGTATAATGAATTGAACTCTTGGATATAACACCTTTAGAACATACTAAACTCAACTTTTAAACTGCATGACCATAGCTTCAAATGCAGAGGAATGTGGAGCATTTTACCAAGAAGTCTTCTAGGCAACTTCCTACAGCAGAAACCTTCACCAACATTTGGAGACCAAAGTCTTCTTGTATCAACACATACATCCTTAGGAATAATAAGATGGATCATACAACATGCTACAGGTCATCAACATCTTCTCAACCTCAACATAGATTCTAATTCCCATCTTAATATATATCATCATTCATCTTAATGTTTCTAATTCCCATCTTGATATATCATTATGATATCATCTCTGCTAACCACAAACATGCTCAATACAACTTTACTTGACATTATTTATGGCATGACATCCAACCATGAACTTTAGCAACCAACGATAAACATTAGAAACCACTACTAGCACACCATCATAGTATATCATCAACATAAACATCCAAGCATAATGTTGACATCAATGACAACCCAAATAGAGTGTTGACATCAATGACAACCTTAGATAGCATATGTACAAAACTTCATAGCATCATCCTTCAAGGAATAACATCTGCATGCTTCACAAAATTGAATTAGGTCACCCTTAAACAAGAAAACATGAATCTTGAAGCACATCAGTCATTACAAATTGGCGGTACTTTTGGATGATTAAACATTGCTTGTGCTTCCCCTAGATGAGTTGGCATGACTCATACAACATCTCCAAACACTCCTTGAACTCTGCACATCAACAACTTTGTGGCACACACCTCCAACATACCTTAGTTGGCCTCAACAACAATAAATCTTCACAAACTGACTTGAAAACTTTATGCGGTACTAGAAACATGAAAGATCTACATGTACTTCAAACCTGAGAAACATAGAGACATGTAGAATATCCACATAAACTCATATAACTAATATGTACAATCTCCAACTAGCACAAGTACTCAAACATATGTTCTGAGAATGATTAGCCATCTAGAACCATCTGTAGTACACAATTGTTTGAGAAACTAAACTTACGGACCTCCAAATCACCTGATACTGCAAAGTAGCATGTATTGAACATTCCTAAACATGTCTAGAAAACTACATGGACAAATCTTCACTTTCAGAGGAATGCAGAGAATTCTAACCAACCTTCATCATCACTTTATTCTGCTAGAGCACAGACGGGAACTTTGTCACTTATAACTTTCACTGCGGAGGAGCAAATGATATGAAACCTTAAATGCAGTACCTTCTCAACATACTAAACTTAACTTTTGAAGAGCATGGCCATATCTTCAAATGCGGAGGAATGCAAATCATTCTCCCAACTAGTCTTCAAGGCAACTTCCTACATCAGAAACTTTCACCAACATTCGAAGACCAGAGTCTTCTTGTAACAACACATACTTCCTTAGGAACAATAGGAGAGAGAATACAACATGCTACATACCATCATCACCATCTTTCCAACATCAACATTACTTTTAATCATTATCTTGATGCTTCTAATTCCCATCTTAATGCTTCTAATTCCCATCTTAATAAATCATCATGATATCATCTTTGCTGACAACGACCATACTCAATACACCCTTAATTTACATCAAACAAGGTATGACATCCCCCCAGGAGCATCAGCAACATCACTATTAGCACACCATCAGAGTATATCATCAACATAAGCATCAAATCTAAGTGTTGACATCAATGACAACCACATCAGTGACAACCTTAGGTGGCATATGTGCAACAAAAATATATTGTAAACCTATCTACTTTAACATATTTTAAATGTATTAAAAATAAAGGTCTTCCTAAACATATTAATAATAAATTATGTTATTGTTAGATATTTGTAAGGGATAAAAGTGCATACTTTTCTCTTTTACACATTTACATCATTTTACTCAAATGTCATAAATACATGATGGATTAGTGCTCAATTTGACCTATATGGCATATGAACTAGCCCCTAAACCAAAACCCATCAACATAATCTCATTAAATAGCACATTGGTATGGATCAGTCCACATTCCTAAGTAATCTAACACTGACTAGGTTGTAATTTAAATTTTAAATCTTTCACCCTAAAGTTGACCCTTTTAGAAAATAGTAAATTGCCCCACATGATAGAAACATAGAATCAAGCAACTATAGACATGTATTTGAGGTAATTACCATTCTTCAAGTGGCAATTATAAACATTCAGAAAAAATTGAATCCAAAGAATCCAAAAATGAATTCTACATTTAGGCATTGCATCTCTCCATTAGTCCATTAGATCTGCATCCACATTGCATGTGTGATGGCTATAAAAACTTTTTTAGTTCTAAAGGTTTGACTTCTACCGGGACCAACCTAAGATTTTACCTCTCGTCTTGAAGAAAGTCCCACCATGCTTCTAAGCACAACCCCATTTCAAAAATAGGCAAAAAGCTAGGGCAAGGATAATTGGAAGGCCACATTAGCAAAAGACAAACTACATCACATACAGTAATTCACACAACATAACCCAATATAGGACTAGGATACATGATGCAAGTTCCCTATCTATAGTGGAAATTGTCTTTATACAATTCTATCATATCTCTCTAATCACAATTCTTTATCCAAATTCCTTATTTTGATTCTCTATCAAATTGGATTAGTTTGTTAACAAGAAAATAAAAAATAATTCCATGCTATAAACAAATAGATAACCATCTTATACATTTTCAAATGTATCAATTACTCTATCATATACCTTGATCGAATTTGTTTATTCATTATATTTTATCATTTAATTAGATCTATCTTACTCTAGGGAAGTGTTTAAATTTTATCTACATTTTGGTTAAATTTGACATATTTACACCATCTAGAGCATAGCCCTAGGTCACCATTCATTTGTTTTAAGATTTAAGATTTTTCATTTAATGATTTCACTACTAAATCTCATGTTCCTCAAGCCATTTTAGACGTATATTCCAAATAAACTTCAAAGACTCCTAGTTATTTTTAGGTTAAGTTCTAGGTTAAGTCATTCCTTTCCAATGGTTTCCTCTAACATGTCATTTATTAAGAACCTAACTACCTCCATCTACCTTAATGATTAGGGAAAATATGACCATGATGCTCACTTTGAATTCACTAAAAATCAAAAGAAAAGTGAAATGGTTGTGAAATTGCAACTCCTATAGATTTGATAATACAAAATTAGATGATGGTACACAATCATATTTTCTAGATAACAAGCATCAATGCCTCCTTGCAACTAAATCGTATAACATGGACATACTAACAAGCATTAGCTAGATTCTTAGGCACACTAGCACTCCTCATGATACTCCCCATGAACTTCCCTCTCACTCACATGCATCTTCCACCACCATACCCTCCCACACCCAATTCCCCACATTCCTTATTCATCTATTGATTCCATACCTTCCACCATCACTTGACCACCACTCATCCATCCTACTTCATCCCATACACCTCCCCTTATCTCCTTTAATTATCCATCCATTATCACTACTACTTCCCATATACATATCTTTTCCACACCTCCATCTCATTCCACCCCTACTCCCAAACCATTATACCCTCCATAATAATTCTATCAAAATCTATTTACACATATCCACCATCCATGATTATATCCTTCCCAACCTTCCCTCCAAAGAACCATGAAAGAGTTAGGTGAGGTTAAAAATTACCTTAACAATCTATCATCTTGTTCTAAAAAGGACCTATTGCATGAGTTATTATATAATCCATTGCCTTATGACATTCTTCCTTATCCATTTCTAATGGGATTTGTAGCTCCTAGATTTAAATAGTACAATGGAAAAGGAGGCCCAATGAATCATTTGTGCATGTAACACTACATGTCTATATTTCTTATATGACAATACGTTCCTAGAAAAGTTTTTCCTTTAAATCTAAAAGAATATACATTAGAGTAGTTTTTTTTATTGCCACAAGGGTCTATCCACTCTTTTGTTGAGTTAGATAATGCTTCCAATGTCCAACACTTCCAAGTCAACATTATTTAAAAGTTTAGATTTACCAAGATAGAATAATGAAACCAAGGCACTAATGAAAGTGTTATTGATTATGTATTGTGATTCCAAATTTTATTAGAAAAAATGAATTACCAACCACTAGATAATGAATTACAATGGTTATTCATTGACATCTTGCTTCCATCCATGAAAGACAAAATTTCCTTCCATGAATCATTTTTGAATCTATGTGGTAGTGTAAGGTACTATGAACTTAAGCTCCTTGATGCTAATCTATTAGAATATGATTCATCTAGTACACTTGACACCTCACCCTCTTACCTAAGAAAATTATAAAAAATAATTTCAAGGGTAATGTCAATTCATACCAACTAAAAAAAGAGTCCAATTCTAATGCCAATTAACTACATTTATCTTATGAGGCATCTAACATCATTAGCATTAACCCATTAGTGTAAATAACCTTCAGAAATTTGCATGATCCTCTCCATGTGGTATTGGGAAATATCATAGGGCTAATATGATCACTTTGCCACCTATTCAACCATTGGATATGTCTCGCCATCTACTCAAATACTTTGACATGCTAATGTATATTATACATTTCATTAGGTAAATATCTACACAACTCAAAAATTACTCTCTCAAGAATAAGGCTCAAGACTTTATTGACAACAACCTAATTTAAGCCAAAGGGATTAATGATGGTGGAAAAAAATCTATTGCTCACAAATCAAAAATTGCAAATCTATACTTATCCCTTCCTAAGACATGACCAAGAAAATCATGTAGAATTCATTGAGGATAAAGAATCTCACAATGAAACATTTTTATCTTCTTTTGGAATGTTTGACCTAAACTACTCTCCTCCTACATCATTACCTTCACACATGATGAAATTACTAATAATTACTAATAATGGATATTATGAGCCCATAAGTATCATGATATTTATTCAATACAATCCCATTGATTTAATCATGATAGATATTAGATTTGCCATCAATATTTGCATTCAATAATTGGACTATAAAATCTTCATTTGCATAGAGATACTTATGCTCACTCTAGCATATCTCTAAAAATATCTAACCAAATGCAAGATACATTAGGATGTGTAATATTAACTTCCAAATTAATATAGGAGAGGAGCCTACATTAATTCATGTCATATCAACATCAGATAGATTTAGTATGGTACCTAGACATCCTTAGATGGGACAGTACCAAGAAATTCCCTCTATATTACATCAATACATTAAATTCATTCATAAGGGGAAATTGGTTACTATCCCAAGGGATAATTAGAAGCCTCTTTAGTACAATTAAAAAGTTTAAATTGACAAATTCATCAAGAAAACAAAAGAGGCATCTAAGGAAAGGATGAATTTGTTATACATCTTATACAAATCATTCATACAACAAAAATTCCAAGAGTGAAAGAATTCAATTGTTAACCTATCAAAGCCTTTGGAAAGAGATTGAACCCCAATCTAAATATTCTTATATCTCTCATTCCATAAAATATGAGAAAGAATGAAGTACATGCTCCTACAGTTAAAGTGAACAGTGTCACTATACAAAAGTGTCAACTCAACAATTGGTTTCTAAGAGATTAACACAAAATTTGGCATACAAATAAATCCAACAATGTTGTGAAGAAAGATAAAAAGGATAAACAAATATTGGTTCCTAATCTAAACATGGAAATACTTCCTTTAGAACAAATATTTGTTAAAGACCCAACTATTAATAAAGAGCCATTTCCTTCTTCACATGTAAACTCATTACTATGGCTAATATTGATCTATATTTACCATGGGATTGGAAGGAGGATGATCCCCTAGTTGATGAAATTTTTAGTCATTATATTGGTTGATCCTCCATCACCTACATACCTTACTAAATGTTAACCCATACTAACTATATTTTCGTGTTTTATTTCCTTGTTTAGCTATTCTTAAGAATATGTGGATGTTGTTGCACATATGTTACCTAAGGTTGTCACTGATGTGGTTGTGTGGTTGCCATTGATGTCAACACTTAGTTTGGAACACACAGTTTGGACTGTCATTGATATACTACAATGGTGTGCTAGCAATTGTTGAACACCCAAAATACTAAGAAGGGGAAGGGTGAATCAGTATTCTGTTAAACCATTTACATATCAAATATTTAATCCATTCAACATATTTAATTCTAGTGAGGTAAATTAAGCATAAAATGAGTAACCATAAATCATAACACATGAATACTAGATTTGCATGGAAAACCCAAGAAGCGAAAAACTACGGTGAGGATTAGCCATAATATAAATTGGTATCAACACCAAATTACAAAAGGCTCACTGCCAAAGGGCTCACTGCCCAGAAGAAAGGCTCAATGCCAAAGGGTTCACTGCCAAAGGACTCACTATCCTGGAAGAATGAGATAGAAGAGATGGCTCACTACTAGAGTTGAACTATTATAATTGCATCTAACATATGCATGAAGTGCAGTTCCAATGAAGCTCAAAGTATTGAAACAATATTCCTCACACTGTTTTGAAATACCAAACTCTACTGCTCTGCATTTAATCAATTCACTTACACGGACACTTTTCACATCACACATAAATTCATACTATTAATCACATCACACCCATCATCTGTACACACAAACCTAAACCCTTGACACTCATTTATACTGTCTTCAACCTTGAGAACATTCTCCAATGTCGGCATTACACCTTAACATAGAGAATTCAAATTAGGTCAGGACCTAAACATTCCTACGGTGGAAAGGAATGAAGGCAAACCACAACACATCTTAGGTCAGACCTAAATTCATCAAAGCATGCCACTCCATGCTACTACAATCACCAAAGCAACTCTGCATTTAGTATAAACACCCAAGTTCATCCAAACCTATGTTAACACAATGAACTCTTAAGTACACACTTCCTCGAACCCAAAACTAACTCATGGACCACATGTAAGGATTTAAAACAATCTAGAGTATTCCACAAACATCTTGAAACTTCCTGAGATCTAATAAATTCCTCTGCAACAACTTTCACTTTCCACACAACCTTATCCCGCTTACTCAACAAACTCAAATGTCTTTGTCATACACTATATCTCTAGAACTTGACTTTCAGAGCACCAAACCATGAGTAACTTCAACAGAAGAAAGATATAAACCTTATAAGCATAAATCTAGAACAACAAGACCTGGAACCATTTTGCAAAGAAATGCAGAGAAAAGACATTTCTCCCAGACAGCTCTGCACAACTCAGAAACACAATCCACACACTAGTGAACACAACTTTCTTTGCACAACGAAATGGAGCACCAAATTTGGAGTACAACAACTCTTCACACCTCTAAACAACATATCCAAACCACGAAGACATAACTTGAACATGGAGGAAATGTAGAGAAAAACTAGAACGCTACTCTGTAAGCCAAGAAGCCACTTCAACACACTATTTCCTTTCATAATCAAATTTTCTCAAAGGCACTTGGAAGCCAACCAACAGAAACATATTCCTAACATATTCAACACCTATTCAAAGAAACCACATCATCTTCATCAAAGAAACTTGACCAAATAGCCCATACTATTGCAATAACCTCATATCGGAGACAATATCCACTCAACACAAACTACTCATACTCTTACACCAAAGGCAACTCATACAAATGACATAGTTGTCACCAATGACAACACAAGCTTGTCGACATCAATGACAACACTGATTACACATACTTGCAACAACAATAGTGTTGTTGATGTTCATGGTTGGATGTCATGCCTTGATTTATGTTAAGTAAAGTTGTATTGAGCATGTTTATGGTTAACAAAGATGATATCATGATGATATATTAAGATGGGAATTAGAAGCATTAAGATGTAAATTAGAAGCTTCAAGATGATGATTAGAAGTAATGCTGATGTTGAAAAGATGTTGCTGATGGTTTGTGGCATGTTGTATGATCCTTCTTGTTGTTCCTAAGAAAGTATGTGTTGTTACAAGAAGACTCTAGTGTTTGGATGTTGATGAAGGTTTTTGCTACAGGAAGTTGCCTAAAGATTGCTTGGTAAAATGCTTTGCATTCCTTTGCATTTGAAGATATGGTCATACAGTTCATAAGTTAAGTTCATTATGTTGATAAGGTCCTACATTTAAAGTTTCAGATCATTTTCTCCTTCGCAGTGAAAGTTATAAGTGACAAAGTTCTAGTCTGTGCTCTGGCAGAATAAGGTAATGATGAAGGCTTATTGGGATGCTCCGCATTCCTCCAGAAGTGAAGATTTGCTCATGCATTTTTGTGAACATAATTAAAGATGTTAAATACATGATACTTTGTAGTATTAGGTGATTTGAAGGTCTGCAAGTTAAGTTTTCAAATAACAGTGTGCTACAGATAGTTCTAGATGCCTAATTGTTCTACAGAACCTATGTTTGAGTAATTGTGCTAGTTGGAGATTGTACATATCAGTTATATGATTTTATGTGGATATTCTACATGTCTCTATGTTTCCCAAGTTTGAAGCACATGCAAATCTTTCGTGTTTCTAGTACCACACAAAGTTTTCAAGTCAATTTGTGAAGAGTTATTGTTGAGGTTAGCTAAGGTGTGTTGGTGATATTTGCCACAATGTTCTTGCTGTGCGAAGTCCAAGGAGTGTTTGGAGATGTTGTGTGGGTCATACTGACTCATCTAGGAGAAGAATAAGTAATGTTTAATCATCCATGAGTACCGCCAAGATTGTAATGACTGATGTGCTACAAGCTTCATGTTTTCTTGCTTAAGGGTGACCTAGTTCAATTTGGTGAAGCATACAGTTGTTGTTCTATGAAGGGTGTTGCTATGAAGGATGATTAGGACCTAGTTAAATATGTGTTGGAATCTGCAAGGTGTGTTTCTCTTCCTAGAGTTGCGTGTAGTTCATGTTAGGGCATGCCCTCTACAAGTTTCATGTTGTGTGATCTTTGGCCGACTTGTAAATTGTAATATTCTTGACGTTGTATTGGCTAAGTTGTAATGTAATTAATGTAATATCATGTATATATTGTAAACCTAGTTGATCTATGTGAGGTATGATTGCGAATATGAGTGTGTGAAGAGAAAAATATGAATGTGATATGCATTATGATGTGTGGTTGAAGGAGAAAGAGAAGAAGCAATAAGGCTTGTCCTGATTCATCTTGAAGACATTTTTGAGACAGAAGGGAAGTAAATAATGTGCCTAACTAATTGGTAGAGGTGGTGAGCCAAAGGAAAAGCTTCTTGAAGGCTGAAAGTAGTGATTCAGTAAGCTATAGAGAAGACTATTTAAGCAAGTGCAAAAGTTGTCAAAGTAGAATAACGATCATAAAAAGAGGAGTGAGTAGGTAGTAGTGCAATCATGAAAAGAGTGAGCTTCATTGTCAGTTTCAGGTAGTAGAAGGATTTTCATGTTTTAATCATTTTTGAGTTTGTTCTTAGCTTAGGGAGTAGTTGCTTCCTTAGGTTGTAGCCCTAAAAATAAGTCAGTAGGGAGTTGTAGCTTCCTTGGGAGTGACCCTGAAACCTTTCTTCAGGGAGTAGTATCTTCCTTGGGTTGTAGCCCTAAAACAAAGTCAGCAGGGAGTAGTAGCTTCCTTGGTTTATGCCCTAAAACAAAGTTGTAATCTTTTATTTCAGTGAGCTTCATACATTGTGAGTTAATCCTGACCATGGTTTTTCCCCTTTTAGGGTTTTCCACATATATCTGGTGTTATGTACATTGTTATGCATTGTGTTGATCTTTCATGTTTATATTAATGCTATGAAGTTTAAGTTTTAATCTTCTCCAAAGGATTTGAATTTTTTTTATACTGATTCACCCCCCTCTCAATGTTTGGGTGTGTTCAACAGATGTTACAAAGACACATTTCAAGTGTATATTGGCTCAAAAATCCATGAATATTCTTTTTTGATTCATGTGCCTTTTCACTCCTTTTATTAATGTTCCACTTACCTTTATGTTCCCCCATTCATTTGGTTCATTTATGACAAACCATTTGTGTTGATAAAAACACAACTCTTGATTTTTATCTCATGTAACTTGTTTACCATTTTCACCACTTCATGTTCACAACCAGGTAGCCTTATTTGCCTAAATGTTTTCCTTTTAACTTTTCACAACCATATCCATCACTATTTACATGGTTTCCTTTACAAATACATGGCCTTTTTACATTGGTTGACACATTGCTATTATTAATTGTATCTTTGTTCTTTTATGACATGGCATTTGCCTCCTTACCAATTCACTTTTTAAAGTTTCTTGACTATAATTTTAAAAGGTATCATTCTTGATTATTCAAGCCAAGTACTTCGTCTCCCCTGGGAAAACAAAATTACATGTTACCAAATTTGACATGGTGCTACCATTATTTTACATGATCACATCTTACATGAAATTTATGACATTGCTTTTACATGTTGATATTTGACACATGGATAGACACTTTACATGCATGATACCTCTCACTTTAGGGGAAACCATATGTCTAGCATTGTATGATACATTTTGACAAAATTGTATGATTCATATCTAGGGCAACCACATTGTTGCATCCAATCTTTATAATACTACACTACATCTCTTCTTTCTCCTCAAATTAAATGCATGATGCCACCATACACTCAATTTGAAGGGGAAATACAAACATAAAAAATATTTGATATGACCATGCACATAGTTTATTAGGGCCATACTGGTTCTAACTCCACATTTACCTTTTGCATCATGATCCTATTTACACTAGTTTTTACATGATATCATTTATATACTTTCTAGGGGTGACATTGGTTCCAACTCCATATTGTCTTATGTGAGATTATCTCATTTGCATGAACTTTTATATGGTGCTATGCATAAACTTTCTAGGGCCACACTAGTTCCAACTCCACATCAACATATGTGTCATGATCCTCTCTACACTAGATTTTACTCTTTTATACACATACTTTGTGATGGGTAAACTAGTTCCAACTCTATACCACTTTATGTCATGATCTCATTTACATTAGTTTTTACTTTGTGGGGGCAACATTGGTTCCAATTTCATATTGCCTTATATGTCATGGTCACTTTGATATTAGTTTATCTTTTGTCATGCATATATTTTGTGGAGGCCACACTAGTTCCAACTCCACATTTCCTTATGTGCAATGACACATTGCTCTAGATTTTACATCTCATTACAGTTGTACTTCACACTTGTTGCATGTTTTGAATCATGATTATGGACTTTTAGCATCAACACTTGATACAGTTACAACTAATAACTTGTGTACAATTGTGAGAAATTATGTTTTTTGTAGGTACATGAAGATATTGAAGCATTATTTGAAGATCCAATAACGTATCCTTTCATGCTTATTTATTTTATACTACATATTTACTTTGGCATGCATAATTTATATAGATTCATATATATACCAAAGTGGGGGGAAAATGTAGGGGATTGAAGTGTATACCCTACACTTTTACACCTTTATTTTACATCACTTTGTACAAACATCATAAATACACAATCGTAGTGTTCAATTTGACCTATTTGGCATATAAATTGACCCTTAACAATAACCCATTAGCTAAATTCTATTACTAACCACCTTGATAAGGATCTATTCACATCCTAGGTTATTTGACACCCTAGATTAGGTCGTGTGTCTTAGCCTAGTCCATCATATTCAAATTTTAAATCTCACACCCCAAAGCCAGCCTTTTTGGAAACCATCTATTGTCCTATTGGTCTATGCGCTAAAAACTTCTAATTGAGCAACTATGGACATGTATTTATAGACATCTTATAGGTCATTAGCATCCATCAAGTGGCAACAAGAATCACCCAAAGACAATTGATACTAGAGCATCGAAAACTAAATTCTACATTTGGGCACTTGATCTCTTTATCAGTCCACTAAATTTGCACCCACATTACATGCATGACATTTCTACAACAACTTGTTCATCTCTAGGTCCTCCTTTTGTATCAAAGCATGCTCCATGTGCATCTACTTGTGAAATCCCATTTGAAAACAAGTCAAAAAATGAAGATGAAAAGATTCAAAAGGCCACATCAACAAAAGACTAGGTTGCATCACATGGACTAATTTGTACAATACAAACTAGTGTGGAACTAGACCACATGGTGCAACTTTGTCCATAGAAACATTGTCTAAGTAGTTATGTCACATTACTTTGATCACAATTCTATATCCATATTCTTAATTTTGATTATCTATCACAGCACATCAATTTGTCAACAACAAAGTCAAGGTCAATACTTCTTCCACACTATAAATACAAAAACATCTTTAACGTTTTCAATCACATCACTTATTTATCTAAATCTTATTTGTTTAATCATTTAATTTAAGGTCGAAATTATCTTAGGGAAATGCTTATTTTCTCTATTCTATTTTATATAATATCCAATGATTGAATCTTATATATTCATATTAAGTATAAAGTATATTATTTTTAAAACTTCAATAGTGATTTTTAGTCACTCTCTATAAAAAATAGAATATCAAACAAATTGTTTTTATGGATTAATCCATGATGACCAATAAGATTATTTTCTAACCATACACCCAATAATAAATAAATAAAACCTCGAGATAAAAAAATAGCTAAAAATAGAGGGCACCATCAAATACTCTATGGTTTTCTAAAAAATATATATCCAATTACAGTGAAGTGAATTTAAATAGATTACTGACCAGTCTATAGGCGAAAAAAATGAAATTTAGATTCTACTAAAAATTCAACAGAAAAAACCATACAACATACCGAAATTCAGGATTTCCTTGCGGCCATAGCTTTTGTTCGTATTGCTGAAGTGAAGCAGAAGTTAGTACTGCTGGGAAACTCATGGCCTCGCCATCTGAAATACCAACGGCCTTGGTATACCCATCAAATTTATGAGAAATGGCTCTTTCTTTTACTTGGGGTGGAAGAGTGAAGAGATCTCGAGAAGCCGAATCCACAGCGTGTAGAAGCTCCTCTTCCACTCCATGATTCACCACTCGGAAAGCTCCCCATTGTTGGCAAGCTTCTTTTACTTGATTGCACAGGCTCTGAATATAAGGATCACCTTCTTCCAGCTCTGATTGAAGAGCAGAAACATCTATTATTGGGAGCTCGGCCTCTGAAAAAGCCATACTCGCTGGAATACAGATGGGTTAGGATTTGTGATGATGAAATGGAAATTATTTTTTTCCAGCATGAGAGAGGATAAGTGTCCCTGACAGTCACGTGTACCTACCATGAGCTTTTACGTTAAGGGAAGAGAGTAAGATATTAGTGTTTCGGATGCTAGGATTAATCATACAATGTTTTTTAATAGAAAATGAGCTGTTCCCTTGGTGGTTCTTTGATACGCCGATCCTCCTCCTTTCTTGATTGAAAATGAGTGGTATCAGTATGTATATTAGCAATCACACTTTAGTGTGTAATGGGTACGTTGAGATAGCATGCAGATAAAAGTAATTAGTGGTTCCTTTATTATTGTACACAATATTGAAATTTTTTGAGAAGAGAGCATACATTTTTGTTTATAGTGAATGGTTGTTGTCCATCCATCATTTGAACATTGAAATAATGTAGTGATATATTTTGTTGTCCTACATTAGAAAAGAAATGGAGCAAATTAAATATGTTCACATGCATGGAGGTAAAGTTGTCTGTGAATAATAGTGGGTAAGAAAAGGTATGCAAGCAAAGCTGTTTTTTTATTTCAGTCAATTATTTGCAAGTGATAGTTCTCTTAACTAGTCCTCTTCTTGTTTCCCATGCATGTCTTGCCCATCCAACTAAAATGGCAGGCCTAGGTACACACTTGACAAAACTTGCCATTCATTAGTACTATCTTCTTGCATTGCATGTCCCCAATGAGAAGGAGTTTCATCATCGGTGTTTGTCAATGGATCTGGAGAATGTATCGTGCAAATTCCATGGATGGTAGTTTGTAATTATTTCCCAATAGGCTGTAATATCTTGTTCTAATGATCCAATATCATTGTGAATGTTTCTAAGTGTGGTTGCCAATAGACACATGCAATATTTGGATCGCTCGGGTGGAAGGAATAGAAAGTTGGTGGGAGGAACAACTAATTTCTTGGGGGCAGGTGGTGGCATGAAATGATTGATTAAAAGTTACTCTCTCTCTCTCTCTCTCTCTCTCTCTCTCTCTCTCTCTCTCTCCTCTTTATCTCTACCTCTCTCTATATCTCTATCTCCCCCTCTTTATCTCTCTTGATCTCTCTAGCTCTCTCTCCCTCCTTATTTATCTTTCTCTTTGTCTTCATCTCTCTTTGGCTCTCTATTTCTTTTTGGCTCTCTCTATTTCTCTTTATCTTCATCTTTATTTCTCTTTGTCTTCATCTCTCTTTGGCTCTCTATTTCTCTACCTCTATTTATCTCTATCTCTCTCCCTCTTTATCTCTTTGCCTCTCTCTACCTTTGTTTCTACATCTCCATCTCTCCCCTAGTCTAGATTCCTATCTCTCTCTTCCTCTCTTTACTTCTCTATCATTCTACTTCTCTCTTTATACCTCTATCTCCCCCACCCCTCTCTCTCTCTAAAAACACAAAATCATTGGCCATCATATAGTAATTTCTTGAGAAGAGAACATACAATTTTGTTGATGGTGAATGGTTGTTGTCCATCCATCATTAGAATTAAAATAATGTAGTGATATGTGTTTTTGAGACATTTCTAAAAACACAAAATCATTGGCTATCATGGGATTACAAAACTAAGATTAATTGTATAAACATAGTGGCAAAAAGTGTTATGTTCAGTGTGATAGACTTGGGGCTATGGTCAAGCATTGTAATGGAAAACCCTACATTAAGGATTAAGTTATGGTACTTTTACAATGTCCAAAGTGCTGCTTGGTATGAAATGACACATTTACAAAAATAGAGAGAGATAAATAAAAGAGAAAGTGACTCTCTCTCTCTCTCTCTCTCTCTCTCTCTCTCTCTATATATATATATATATATATATATATATATATATATATATATATATATATCTTATCTCTATTATCTTCTATTCTATATCTCTTTCTTTATTCTTCTTTGTCTATCAATCTCCCTCTCTCCCTCTCTATCTTTATATCTCTACCCCTCTCTACATATTTTTGTCTCCCACCCTATCTCTTTATTTCTCTTTATCTATTTATCTCTCTTTACCTCTCTCTCTCTACCTTTGTCTTTATCCCTCTTTCTCCCCTTCTCTCTTCGTCTATTGGTCTTTCTCTCTCACTATTACTTTGTCTCCCCTTCTCTCTCTTACTCTTCCTCTATATGTTGATAATGGCTCTATATTTTTTTATCATCAATGTCTATCAATGGATTTGGAGATGTATGATGCAAATTCCATAGATGGTAGCAATTTGAAATTCTTTCCCAATGGGTTGTAATATCTTGCTCTAATGAACCAATATCATTGTGAACTAGTATAAAAAAATTCACTCCAACAAAATACTTTAAAACATTGATCATCTACTGTTGGGATGGTGATCAAACAAGGGGAAACTCAAACAGTAGAAGTGTTAAGTGTTCTTTCCATTTGTTAGACTTTTGAGATGCTTCAAATGTCCATTTTTGAGACACTTCAATAAGAGACATTATTTGAAGTAAACTCACCTCCTCTATCAGATCTTAAGCATTTTATCTTAGCATCTACTTCATTTTCAACCATAGCTTTGAACACTTTAAACTTGTCAAGAGCATCTGATTTTTCTCTTAATAAAGTAACCCAAGTCATTCTAGAATAATCATCAATAAGTAGCATAAAGTACCTTTTACATTGTTGACTCTTTATTCTTATAGGGCCACATAGATCAGTGTGAATCAGCTTCAATGGCTTTGAAGAAGAATACTCCTTCCTTTTGAAACTTGTCTTTGTTTGCTTTCCCATTTGACATTCCCTACATACTGAGTTTGTAGGCTTGATTATCTTAGGCATGTCTCTCACTACATAAGTAGAACTGATCTTTACCATATTATCAAAATTGTTGTGTCCCATTCTTTTGAACCATATCCAACTTTCACTAGATGGAGCCAACACACATGTTCTTCCATTTACCTCTTTCATATGATAGATATCACCATATGTCTTGATTCCCTTTGCAACTAGTTTTCCAGACCTTGCCTTCCTAATTTCACAACCATTGGCATGGAAAGTAAGATTATAGCCCTTGATGCACATTTGATTGACGCTAAGAAGATTGTGTTTTATCCCTTTAACATAGAGGACATCCTCGGTCCTGTTCTTCCCATCAATAGTTATAGCACCTTTTCCACATATTTGTGATGACTCATCACCACTAAACTTTATAGCACCACCATCACACTTCTCAAGGCTGATAAACTTCTTTTTGTCACCAAATATATGATTTGAGCATCCACTATCAATTACCAAAGCCTTGGTTTCTTCTTTTGCATGAAAGGCAGTTCCTACAACCATTGATCTTTCATTGTTTTGATTTCCTTGCAGACTACCAGTCTTCTCACATTTTCCAACATTATCCTTTTTGTCATCAATACTCAGGGCCATGAAAAATGTTTCATCATTTGAGTCATCATGATCCTCATCTTCTGAAGAATAGTTATTTTCTATGGAATACAAGCTTCTCTTGAACTTGTCTCTTCTGTTACAACTCCTTGATTCTTTAAGTGGACATTTAGAAGCATAGTGACCAACCTTTCCACAATTGAAACATTTGAAAGGCAACTTACCTTTGTATTTACCAGTGCCTTTCCTTAGTCTTCTCACAAAATTTGCTTCAACTTCATCAGAGCTCTCATCTTCATTAGCAACTTCTTCCTTTGTCTTCATACTGACTTTGAAAGAAGCTTCTTTCTTTGGAGCATCACTACCAAACTCTCTCATTTCAAAAGCAATAAGGGTACCAAACAATTTGTTTATAGTGTATGTATCCAAGTCTGTATTTTCCTCAATATAAGATACCTTATGACTGTAAGATTTTTGAAGAGATCTCATAACCTTCTTTACAATCTCATCTTCTTTCAATTCTCCACCAAGACTTGTGATGCCATTGACCACTTCATATACATAGTGCAAATATCCAGTAATGTCTCCATCCTTTGACATTTTTAGGTTCTCAAATTTACTCTTGAAGATTTGCATCTTTTCTTGCTTTACTTTCTTGTCTCCTTCATAAATGGTTTCAAGTTTATCCCAAACTTCTTTAGTAGACTTACAACTCATTACTTTTGACAATTCTGAATCAGCTAACCCACTCATGATAACAAACTTTGCCTTGGCATTGTTATCATACTTCTTAACTTCATCTGAATCTATAGGAATAGTAGCAGGAACTTTGTAACTAGTCTTGATAGATTCCCAAACACCACAACCTAGAGAATTGATATAGGCTTCCATCCTTAGCTTCCAAGCATAATTTGTTCCATCAAATATAGGTATCTTGCTAGATCCACTTTGTGCCATTCTAGACTTTCCTGAAGCGGTTAGGCTTCCCTTAGAGGAACTTGGCTCTAATACCAATTGTTAGACACACAAGGATATTGAGAGAGGGGGTGAATCAGTATCTAAACAATTTTCAACTTTAACAACTTCAACTTATCCAAAGCAGATTAAACCTTAAGCATCACGGTATGAATATGAACATGAAAGATTAACATAATGCACATCAATACATAACACCATATATACATGGAAAATCCTAGAAGGGAAAAACCACTGTGAGGATTAACTCACAATATATGAAGCTCAAATAATAACTTTGTTTTAGGGCTGCAACCCAAGAAAGCTGCTACTCCCTTATGACTTTGTTTTAGGGTCACTCCCAAGGAAGCTACTACTCCTTGATGAATTTGTTTTAGGTTCACTCCCAAGGAAGGTACTACTCCCTAAAATGAAAACACACAAAGATTATAGTATGACAATCCTTCTACTATTTGAAAACTGACATTGAAACTCACTTCTTTGATGATTGCAATTCTGCCTCTTCACACTTCCTTTTGATGATCAGATTTGGTAGGCACACTCTACACTTGATCATTGTCACATATATATATATTCAAAATGAATCAAGACAACATCAATAACTTATCTTTCTCCTTCAGTTACACATCATAATGCATTTAATTCTACTCCTTATCTTGCATGTGAGCCCTATCAATCACTTTGTAATCACACCTTTCCTAACTCACTTTGATTTTCCATTTATACATGATATTACATTGATTACATTTCTTATTAGCCAGAGACAATATGAAAAATACATTTAGAAGTCGGCTAGATAGTGTACAATATGAAACGTGCAGAAGATAAGACCTAAACAACATCACTTGTTACATTAGCAGAAGACTCATGCTTTGCAGACATCAATGCTTGCTTAATCAAGTCCAAAACATCCTCCACAACATCAAGCAAAAAGGAATTACATCCGCACACTATGCTCAATTGGGAATAGGACAACCTTAAGAAAAACATATGAAAACTTGAAGTATAACAACCACAACTTCAAAACCTTGTGTGGTACTAGAAACAAGAAAGATATTCAAGATACTTTTCCAGATGAGTCTACAGGACTCATACAACATCCCCAAACACTCCTTTAACTCCACACATCAAAGATTTGTGCCACATATCTTCAATCATGAACTTTAAGAACACCAAGTCAATCGGAACACTCTTCAACATGCTGTCATTTGAAAAATTGAGTTGCGGACTACCAAGAGGCTTGAAACTACAAGGAAGAATGTATTGCACATCCATTATCATATCCTCAAAAAAGCAAATGCAAAATGCAGAGCATTCCAACATACCTTCAACACTGCCTCACTCTGCCAGAACACATGTCAATACTCTATCATGCATAACTTTCACAACGGAAGGGTAAATGATTTGAAACTCTAGAATTAACATCTTCACCGCATCTTGAACATGTATCCAGAACCACATATCCATATCTACAAATGCGGAGGAATGTGGAGCATTCTACTTTCGTATAGTAATTGTCTTCACAGAACCAATATTGGTTTTGCACTGACAACTGCAAAACACTCTTCTGGTGATACAAACACTATGAAACTTGGAACATGCATGATTTAGATCATCAATAACATCTTCCAAACATCAATAACACATCTGATTATCCTGGTGCTTCTAATTCTCATATTAATGTATAGTCATAGATGGTCATCTCATGTTCAATATTGAATGAAAAGTGATTTATAATTTTATCAACAACTTCATTGAAGGTTTTAATGCCATGGGGGAGTTGAGAAAACCATTCAGTGATGGGTCCTCCCAAACTACGGGGAAAAAGTCTCATCAAATAAGTTTCATCATGAGCTATGTCCATGCAAGCTAAATATAACTCTCTTAGATGGTCTCCAGGATCACCCTTTCCTCTATACTTATCAAACTTTGGTACTTCAAAATGTGGAGGAAAGGGATGTTGATAACTGAGAGGGGGGGGTGAATCAGTTATCCTAATTATTTCCCTTATTAAACTTTCCTTTTAATTGAAGCAGCATAAAATCAAACACAAACATAAACCATGAAATAAGAAACACATGACACAGTATTTTTGACGTGGAAACCCTGTTAAGGGAGAAAACCACGGGGTGATTAACCTAAGAATTATTCTCTGTTAGAAGAATAGGAAATTACAAAAATGGCACTTGCCAATTAGGGCTCACTGCCCGAGCACACTGCTCACAAGAGGCTCACTGCCTACAAGAAGACACACTGTCTTACAAAGTGATTAGAATCACAGTCTTGAACTGATTGGAAGCATCTGCATATGCTGGAGTTCAGTTCCGGTTAGGTTCAGTATACTGATCTGCTGCACTTCATCTTTCCTCTGTTCTTTAGTCTGCTGTCCTTTCACATACCGGATCTTTCTTGTTACTCCTGCTCTACTCTGGACTTGTTCGCATATCCTCACACACATTCGCACCCTTTACCACTAAATCCATCCTCTATATATATCCGCACAAGTAATTTCATCATCTTTCTAGTCGGCATCCGGAACAGTCTAGTTTCTTACAAACTTAGTTCTGTCGGCTGAATCCTTGCTCACCAAGCAATGCGGATCAAGCATATACTTGTAGATATCATCAATTATGTCGGCCAAACATGATTCATGCCTCCGCAACCTTTATCATCATCTGTAACACATCCGGAAAGTAGTTTGATACTCAGTCAGTCAGTTCTTCCTCTGTTTTCACTGTCTCTCAGGAATCCGGTACTCAACTATTCATATCTTTTTCCTTGTCCATCTCCGGAGGCTAAATCCTTGGAATATACTACTCAAGATAGTCCTCTTGACTTCCCCAGATCCGCACTGTACCAAGACACTTCCTCTGAGAGATCCGGACCAATCTGTCGGACCTTGCCACATGCTCTGTTCTTGTTCACCGGACCACCACAATCTTCAATCTGACTTCCGGTAGAGATATATCATGACTTGCGGATATGTGGGATGACCTTTGTTGCCATCAATGACAACAACCATGAATCCATATAGTGTCTCTTGCCAACAATCTCCCCCTTTGGCATTGATGGCAACACTTAGTGAAAAATGACTAAGTGTTTACACTATGCTCCCCCTCTGCTGATGCTCTGTCTTTATATACAATTTCCGGAACTCCCCCTGAGTTGGATTCCTCATTTTTCACTGCTCCTCACTCCCCCTTTGACATCAATGGCAAAGGGTAGGGTCCGCACACCAAAATTTTCAAGAATTTTCTATATATAGCCGCATATTTACATACTCACATATACTGCAGAATGTCTGCAAAGGATGTCTGCAGTTGAACCATTTCAGTAGCCCAACTTAGCTTCATTCTGTCCAAGATTGAAATGTGACCACTCAACAAAAATGCAAAAGCTTCTGCCCGCCTGAGATCTGTCGGATCTTTTGTATGGGCGGTGGTCTGGGCATCACTGATGGCCTCATGCATAGTTTCCAACTTAGGGACTATAATCCTTCTAAGTTCTCCCATCCGGTTGATAATGTTCTTCCTCTCCTTCTCAAGATTCTTTATTTCATTCAAGACTGCAATATTCTGACATTCTTGATTTATTATAGAGGAAGAGAGAGGATCAAAATTTTGAGATAAGCTTTGAAGCTTGTCCTGTTCCTCTTTTATTTTCTTGTCAATTGCTGCTGTTGCCTTTGACCAAGATATACAAAATTTGTAGATGTCACCGCCATCCTTAAGAGCATTTTCTAAACTCTTTATTCCAATGCTTACAATCTTCCTATCCTTAGAGATTAATTCTAATATTTCAGAAAATCTCTTATCCAAAAATTCCTTCCGGACCTTTTCTTCAGCTGATTTTTCTAGAGAATTAAAATGTGTATCAATACTGCTGACTAAGGTTTTTAGATTACCGGAAGTGGAGGCTGTCGGATCTATCTGGATTGATGGCATGATCTTTACAAGTACTCCGGAAGCAGCCTCTATCAACTCACAGTCTTCCATATGAGACTTCAGGAGTTTTTCATTTGCCTTGGCATTTGCAAATGAAGCTATCTTCATTGTTTGTACCGGAGAGAGAGAGTCAAAATCAAATGGACCTTTTAGAAGCTCCGGTTCATCAATCTCTAGAGTTTCTTTGCTCAAAAATTGTTGAACAGTTTGTGCAGTGTCTCTTGCCGGAGACAGATGTTTCTTTTCTTCTGCAGTCTTAGAACTGTCAACCTCTTTGTCTGTCACCACTGCTTCCTTCTCCTGCAATTGCTCTTCTTCTTTGGATCCGGAGACTGTAGGGGAAACCGGAGGAGAGATGCTTGCTTGCTCATGGGCCACTTCTTCTGGAGCAGAGGGTTCCAAGTCCTCACTTGTCTGTTCATGGCTCACTTCTTCCGGAACAGAAGATTCCAAATCAGCAGCTGTTTCTGCACCTAAGTCCTCTACAACAGGAAGATTGAACCTTTTGAAGGCCTTCCGGAGGATCTCTTCTGTCTCTTGTGCCACTTTGTCAGTCTCACCAAGCATGAGCTGATTCATCCTGGCTTTACTTCTGAACTCATCTCTGCAGTCCTTGAAGATCATGTTCATTGTCTTGGGATCAATTTGAGGATATAGCTGAATAGCTATCTGCTCCCGGATCTCAAGATCTTTGGCATGAGCATTATTCTTTCTTACTTCCATTTCCTTCTCTAGGCTTTTAGGAATGAGTGATATGATCTCAATGAAAGCCTTATTGTATGTGTTCAGATATTTAACTGTGGCTTCCTGCAGAGTCTTTTGGTCTGCCTCACTGAAGTCATCATAGGATTCAGTCATTGGTTGAAGGTTTCCATCCACCGTGACCGACTTGATTATGCTCTCTAGTGACAGAGTGGGCTTTTCAACAGTTACCTCTGCCATTTCCTCCTTGTCTTGGCCTGTGGAGGGCTTACCGGATCCTTTCTTTTTCTGTTTCTTTACTTCTCTTACTCCTTCATCTGATTCTGTCTCCTCTTCATCCTTTTGGCTTTCATAAGCCCTTGATGCTTTTGTCTTGGATCTTTTACCGGATGCCTGGACTTCCGGTTTTGAGCTTTTGGTTGTGGAAGGTGCAGATCTCTTTGATGATCTGGTCTGGGTGGGGGTTTCAACCGGAGCACTTTCTTTGCTTTTCTCTTCTTCCTCAGCCTTTCTCCTCTTTTCCCGGCTGGCATCAAGTGCCTCTTTTGAGATGCCCAGGCCTTGAGCAATGTGCTCTACTTCTTTTCTCACTTTTCTCTTAATCTCAGGTTCCCTGAGTTCTACATGTAATTTCACACTCAGCTCCTCAAAGGTTCCAAACCTTTCTGCCTTAGGATCTTTGGGCTGACTTAGCATGTGTTGAACATGCAGCTCTACTATCTGTTCATCAACTTCATACCCCATGGGCATGATCCAGACAGTCCTTGGCTCCACTGCCTCCATTAGGCACTGATCAGTGTCAACCATAAAACATACTGAGTCCTTGTATTTCTCAATGAGTGACTGGGGAATTCTCTCTCTTGCTTGCATCATGCTCTGAAAGTTTTTGAAGTATCCCCATAGAGCTGTATTCCTCGCTTTTGCATCCCCAAGTCCATGCAGATAGTCTCTTATCTGGACTGCAACAGGTTTGTCATTCTGCCATACCCATCCACTTGTTCCGGGTAGCTCATTCATGAAGTAAAAGAATAGACATACAATGAGAGTACCATACTTAAAGGAGTTCTTCTTGTCTTTCTTGATTTTCTGTACATTTTCCATCAATTGGCTTAGTAGTAGTTCACAAAGATCATAATCTGCATTCTTTCTTAGCATTTCATATGCTATGTATATTGCAGTTCCGGATACAGAATTCTCCCTGCTGGAGTGATAGATCTTGTATCCTATTATCATTGATGCATATTTGATATCCGGATCCGAAATATCTTCAATGGTCATTGCTCTCTTATCATATTTTGATCCGGTGGCCTCAGTTACAACGTTGTTCTTGACAGATTTGAGGATAGGTACCCCCCCGGAAGAGTATAGACCAGTTACTGCTCTAATTGCTTCTTTTGTGATCTTGCAGGGTCTATCTAGCCAAAGGAAGTTGTCATGCATCCTGCTCAGTACATACCGGACCCATTCATTTTCTTCAAAGCTAGGGAAATGAATGAATTGCTCAAATAGTTTCTTCTGGATACCCTTATACTCTGGTTTGAGCTCAAAAGCATTGTCTATCAGTTGCTTGTGATAGAGGTCTCTTAATTTGAATTCCCCAAATTCCTCAATGTTTGCGTGTATGTAAACCCTAATATCTTCAGTATGTAAGACTCCGTGGGGAACACTAGAGAAGGCTCCTAGTGGATCTACCTCCAACGATTTGTAGGGATGTTTCTTGAATGAGGGGCGAGGTCTATCAGAGATCTTAACTATGTTTGGAGTAGCCATTCTTCAAAGATTTGCAGTGAGGCAATGAAAAACGAAGAATACCTTATGCGCCTTCAGTTTGCACGGAGTGGTTGGATTGATTTCTTTATGCAATAGCTTCGGCAGGAGATCCTTGGTGTGCTTGATGAACCTTGTTGCAGAGCTCCACTATTCGCTTCTTCTCAAGTGTAGAATGAGCAGATAACTTTTGAGAAATCCCTTATATTGCTCCGCAAACCCTAATATCTGTCTGCAATAAATGCTTCACCTGCATTATTCCGGTTTACCATGTCTGGACAGCTTGGAGTATCCCGGATTAGTCCTGATCACTGAATATCATCCGAATCTTTAAATCATGAATAAATCTAGGTAACATATTACAAGAACATCCCAAACACTCTGTCCAATCCGCAAGACAAGATCGTGCACTTCCGGATCTCTCCGGACCTTTTTGTAATCCTTTATCATACCGGAGCACCTCCCTGAACAGGTCTAACTTAATCGAACACAGCTTCTTCATAACTCCATGCGGACCTCTGAAAACTTGACTGAAGCATCTCAGGACTTATATCTACAAACCCTTTAATCCGCATCTTGTGCCACATCCGGCACAACTTGTTTGGCTGGGGGAACAGAATCTTCTTTGAGTCCCCCTGAGCCTGAGCTCACCTTTTAATTTCCGGAAGGAATATCAGCACCAGAATCTGGTGCGGATCCAACCTCTACATTCTCTGAGCTTTTCTTCACCCAAATCTTGCTCATCTGATTCCTAACTTCATCCGCATTCATCTTTTGTTTACCCTTGTCTTGATTCTGATTATACACCGGACCTCTTTTGTCCTGATTCTTGTTTCTGCAGACTTTAGCATTATGATCGGACCTATTGCAGATTTGGCAAATAACATTTCTTTGCATATTTAACTGATATCCCCTTGATCTGCATTGATTAGCCATATGACCTACTCTATTGCATGTAAAGCATCTACCTTTGAATGATTTGTTTACTTGCATAATTCTGCATTCATGGGATTTGTGTCCATACCTTTTGCAGTTGAAGCACTGTCCGGAGAAGGATGAATTAATCTGATTCATTCTCATTCTACACTGATTAGCTTTGTGACCAAAATGGTTGCAGCTGTGGCAGTATCCATTGAAGGATGGATATTTTTGAGCATTTGGCTGTCTTACCGGAGGTCTTCTAGGCCTGCTCCTTGGATTTTCTGATCCAAGATTCCTCTGACCGGATCCGGAGCTTTCTCCTTTCTCATATCCCAAGCCATACTTGTCATCTGTTCTCTTTTGACTTCCAAGAAGAATTTCAAGTTGAGCAGAACTTATCTTGAATTTCTCTTTATATTCATTTGCTGTTTGAAGGTCTCTTTTGAGAGAGGCAATTTGATCCTCAAGTTTTCCTTCATTATCTTTGGAATCTTCAAGATCAGATTCAAGGTGTCTGATAATCCTGTCCATCTGGTGGCATTCTTCTGATTTTTCTTTAAGAGATTGTCTTAGATTGTCTTCAGCCTTTCTTTTTTCTTCAATCTCTTGAGTAAACTTTATAGTTCCTGATTCCATTTCATGTCTTAACATAATGACTTCTTTTGATAACTTTTCACATAACTTGGTTTGCTCAGTCAATTCCTCACTTGTATTGCTTTCTTCACTTTGTCTTGCCAACTGTTGAAGCAGCTCCTTTCTCTTTTTCATAGAGAGACTTAATTTGTCTTTTAATTCTCTCATGAATTCATCAGCCTGTTTGAGTCTTTCCTTTAATTCACTGACTTCAGAATTTGACTGTTCAAGATCCTCAAGGGCAGTCTTGAGTTGCTCCCTTAAACCATATGCATCCATTTGAAATCCCAGATCTTCCTCAAGCTGTTAGGCTCTATTAGGAGGAACTTAGCTCTGATACCAATTGTTGATAACTGAGAGGGGGGGGTGAATCAGTTATCCTAATTATTTCCCTTATTAAACTTTCCTTTTAATTGAAGCAGCATAAAATCAAACACAAACATAAACCATGAAATAAGAAACACATGACACAGTATTTTTGACGTGGAAACCCTGTTAAGGGAGAAAACCACGGGGTGATTAACCCAAGAATTATTCTCTGTTAGAAGAATAGGAAATTACAAAAATGGCACTTGCCAATTAGGGCTCACTGCCCGAGCACACTGCTCACAAGAGGCTCACTGCCTACAAGAAGACACACTGTCTTACAAAGTGATTAGAATCACAGTCTTGAACTGATTGGAAGCATCTGCATATGCTGGAGTTCAGTTCCGGTTAGGTTCAGTATACTGATCTGCTGCACTTCATCTTTCCTCTGTTCTTTAGTCTGCTGTCCTTTCACATACCGGATCTTTCTTGTTACTCCTGCTCTACTCTGGACTTGTTCGCATATCCTCACACACATTCGCACCCTTTACCACTAAATCCATCCTCTATATATATCCGCACAAGTAATTTCATCATCTTTCTAGTCGGCATCCGGAACAGTCTAGTTTCTTACAAACTTAGTTCTGTCGGCTGAATCCTTGCTCACCAAGCAATGCGGATCAAGCATATACTTGTAGATATCATCAATTATGTCGGCCAAACATGATTCATGCCTCCGCAACCTTTATCATCATCTGTAACACATCCGGAAAGTAGTTTGATACTCAGTCAGTCAGTTCTTCCTCTGTTTTCACTGTCTCTCAGGAATCCGGTACTCAACTATTCATATCTTTTTCCTTGTCCATCTCCGGAGGCTAAATCCTTGGAATATACTACTCAAGATAGTCCTCTTGACTTCCCCAGATCCGCACTGCACCAAGACACTTCCTCTGAGAGATCCGGACCAATCTGTCGGACCTTGCCACATGCTCTGTTCTTGTTCACCGGACCACCACAATCTTCAATCTGACTTCCGGTAGAGATATATCATGACTTGCGGATATGTGGGATGACCTTTGTTGCCATCAATGACAACAACCATGAATCCATATAGTGTCTCTTGCCAACAAGGGAGTCATAACTATGGATTTCTCATAGGGATATAGACAAACTTCTTCAAAAGTATACTTATTTTGATTGGTTTTTTGCATATCATCAAACATTTGTCTCATAAGTGTTTGCATGTCAGATGTCTCATTGGTTGTTGTGGAGGATGGATTGGTCGAAGATTGTTGGTGATGTTGGGGGGTTTGTGGTGGTGATTGTAATTGTATTTGTGTTTGTTATTGGGATTGCATTTTTTGAGCGGCTAGGAGTTGTTGTATGAGGGATTGTTGTTGTTGTACGATTTGTTGAGGGTTGAGGGTATTTGGATTTTAAACATGGGATGATGAGGATTGAGTTTGGACTTGTGAGTTTTGAGGCATGGAGACTTTAGCTTAGGTATGAACATGTGGCATAGTGGAAGATGTGTAGATTGGATTGGATACTTGGGTGATAAGTGGTGGAATGACTATGCCACTTGTAGGTGGAATAAGAACATTGAAATTTGGATTAGACATAAGTATGGATGATGTGCTTGGGGAAGTGGATGTGTAAAGGGGACGTGAGGCCTTGGGAATAGATGATGAAGAAAATTTTGACTTCTTAGATGTGTTTTGTCCACTTGATGAAGAGGTGACATGGGTAGTATTTTGAGGAATGAACATGGACATGCTAGAAATAGGTCGTGAGACACCTATAGAAGGAATGGTGGATGTGTTGATGTTGAGATTTGACTTTTCATTTAAAGTTTCAAAAACATGTGGTTGAGAGGACCCCCCTAATGTTTTAGCAATTAGGAGAGGATGATCTTGAGGAAGCAAAGTGAACACATCAAAATCTCAAGGTAACTTAATCCCTAGAGGAAGTAATTTTCAAAAGAATCTTGAGGCCTTTTGGTAATGACACATTCCAAAAATGCAAGAATATTTGATTCCTCCATGAAGTCATGTTCTCTCTCCTCAAAATCATGAGACTCATCGGAAGTACTACTAGGACTTCGAAGCTCTTGGATAGGATTTTCAAATTCTTGAGTATATATGGGATTTGATGATGGTTCAAGAATTCCCTTGTAAGGATCAGGTATGAATGTATCTATAGGCATTCCAAATTGAGGGTGAAATCTAGGGGTAATGTTGAATGAAATAGCCCCTCCACCATAGGAAATAGACTCTAGATGAGAGTTTTGTGAAGACTCTTGATGTGGTTGTGAAGGGGGATCTTGGTGGAATTCTTAATGGACTTCATGATGGACTTGTTGGACTTGATAAGACTCTTGTAAAGGTTCTTGATGTGATTCCATGATTCTCTTTGTTTGTGACCTTGTAATGGGCATGAATATGATTGGTCTTGGAATGGAAAAATGATTTTTATGAATAGGGTCTTAATTTGTCAACACTTTGTAGCACAAGATATGTTAAGGATATGATGATGTGATAAAAATATGTAGGACACAATGATGATTAAAGATATGGATAACCAAGATATTGATATGAGATGACAACCAAGATAATTATGTGATGCTAATCAAGATAGTGATATGAGAAGCTAATCAAGATAATGATATGAGACTATTGATAACAATCAAAGGTAATGATAAGGATGATACCAAGGATAAAGTGATGATATGGAGATGATATGATTAAGATGATAAGGTCAATACCAAAGATAGGATGATAATACCAAAGTAACTCAAGATATGCCTAGATCTTTTGTTATGGATATTGGATGGGATTCTCCTCATTGCTTAGGGTTGACAAATGCCTAAGCAAGAAGGAAGTTCTAAAGATGCTAAAATATTTTGTTTGGGGTAAACAAGAGCCCAAGAAAAAGATGGGATAAGACTTATCAACTCAATAGTAGTCTAAGCTCCTAAGTTGAAAGTCTTTCAAAGATAAAATGATAAAAAGATCTAGACAAGATTCAAGCAAACTTTGGATTTTGATTGATGAATTTGGTTGTTGGATTTGGCTGATTAATAAAAGGATTCGGTTGATTGATAGGTATGTTGGTTGACAAATGGCTGAAATGATGATAGGTGTATGTGGATAGATGATATGGAAAGGGAGAATTATGTGATTAATGGAACTAATGAGAGAATAGACCAAAAGACTCTAACCAAGAAATGGATGAATAGATATGTTGATGGATGAATGACAAAACTTGACAAAGTTCAAACCCTAAAAGATAAAAGATGAAGCCAAGAACAAAAAGGTACTCACAAGTCCAAAACCAAGGCTAATGGGGTGAATGGGTTGCAAATGAAAGCATGAAACCTTATGGAATTTTTTTTTTGGATAATGGTTTGAGTTCTAGCACAAGTGCTTAGTTATAAGCCATGAGTGTGCCGACAGTCAGTGTAGGTGCATTGACCAAGAGTAAATGCATGTTGATAATGACCAGGAGCACACTATTGTAATCACAAGCATGGATTTACTCTGATTTACTATTTTGTGACTAGTTTATGAGATTTTGGCAAGAAATACAATCACAAAACCACATTGGCTGATTTGTGACGTAACAAGTAAAATGGTGCAAATTGCTTCACAGCTAACAATGTCTCATACGAGTTTTGCACAATGAAGATGCCAAACACATTAACAAACCTAGAACTATTCAAGTAGGAGTGTCATATCTCGCATACTCACTCAGGTGCGATTTTAACCCCCACTATTTAGATAATGGAAGTTTCCATCCCCTTGATACCATCTATCATTTCTTGGATAGGTAGGGAATGTAAGACCTTACACCCCTTATTTTGGAGATGAAAGTCTTTCCCAAAGTGTATTCTATCTCAACCAATTAAGGTACAAGCATGAGCTCTTCTCCTCCATGTGGCTGTGATGCACTGAAGGATATGATGGCCAAAGGTTTTATCTAGGATAAAAAGGCTTCTAGGGGGTGTCCTAATATACACAAGGTATAGGGGATGAATTTGTGAATGGGGGTGTCCCTATCCAACCAAGTTCCAACCAAAACATTTCTCAGCAAACTAAGGGTCTTGGGGTCTTTTACAAGGGGAGAGAGGGTCCTTCCTTTGAAGTGAGTCTTTTGATTCTCACAATGTTTATATACCATGTCAGAACATGTGGTTGAGGTCATCCCTTGGACTAGTGTGTCTCTAAGCAGGCCTCCTATGGGAAAGATTTTACTTGGTGTTTTTGATCTCCAAGATCGCATAAAGTGCAAGGATTAGCATACACACAATAAGCAAATCTTGGGATACAAAGAGAAGAAATGTGTGGCTTTTGATCTCCAAGATCAAACAAAGTGCAAGGAGAGAGCATACACCAACACACAATTTCAAAGACATGGCAAACAAAAGTTCATTTACCAACTAATCTACTTTAGTGCCTAAACTAGTGGAAAAATAAGATCTTTGACAAGCGGGGCTACAATAAACTTGTTAGCAGTTTGAAATATGATCTTTGACAAGTGGAAAACAAGATGCAAAAAAGAGTTAGTCCTCAAGACAAATCAAATTGTTAGCCAAAAATAAAGATCTGCCAAAAGCATAGAAATACATTCAAAGGCACGCAAACATAGATAAACAAAAAGAACAAACTGAATAGTTATCCCTACTATTACCTTTCTATGCAGGCACACCGACAAGCACTAGAGGCGCACTGTTATAGACCACAAGTGCACTATTACAGAGAATTTTGTATCCCTAAAAACCTGTCAAAACAAAATGTTAGATTTGGTAAAAAGTAAAAAGTGATTGCGAGAGGTTGATCCAAAGGTCTTGATTGTCAGGTCTGATCCAATAGAAGGTTTAAACTATCATACAAGCCAAAAGCACACCCTGAAAGGTGCATATCTGTAGAAAGCACTTAAAAACCTAAAAAAAACTTAATTCAACCTTGCAAAATAGATATTAAATGGTTGATAATGTGGATCTAAGTGTGAACAAGCTACAAAAACTAGATGCTATCAAAAAACCCTAAAAATTACCACTAATTTGCAACAAAACACAAGTTCAACCAAAATTAGAAACAAAGGCACATTGACAATGACCACAAGTGCACCAACAAAGACCAGAAGTGTGCTGCCTACAGATGCAGGCACACTAACTTGAACCACCGGCATGTATCCTTAGTCAAAAGCATGTTTTTGTACTTGCAACACAAAAATGACAGAATCTCCTATGAAAAATTATGATCAAAGGGACGTGGGTCCCACCAGGTGTGCCAAAAATGTATGCAAAAATTTGACCCAAGGACTATAGAAGATAATACAAGTAAATCAAAACCCTCTCCTCAAATTAAACCCTCACACTTAGATAGAATGAAGTAGAATGCACACTAGTTCTACTAGCTTTGTTCTATAGATAAATATGCATTATGGACTACCTATAAAACTAGCATAATCTAGGTATGAAAAGGCTATAATGAGGATAATGAAGATGATAATAATGACAGCATATTCTTGCATATGAAAGATGTGTGTTGATGTGATATGAGAGGCTCAATTTATAGAAGGTTGAATGAAGAATGGATGGTTAAGATCGAAAGAGGAATATATGATGTGGAGGGCTAAGATTAAAAGGTAATTAAATAAGTGGGATAGTGTGATAAATCATTTAATAATGGTTGTAGTGTGACAAAGGTTATAATAAAAAATTACTTAAATTATGAGAGAGGGACAAGTGTGAGGATAAGAATAAAGGTGAGGGCTAATTTAAATAAATATTTTATTTATTAATATTGGAGGAAAGGTAGGAATTAATTAAATAGATATAATTTATTTAATTAATTGGCTAATAGCATAAATGAGATTAGAATGGGATTAAGAGGGATTAGTTAAATAAATATGATTTATTTAACTAATTAGGTGATGGAAAGGTTATGTAAGGCTCCTAGGACAAAATGTGCCAGATGGTGACTCAAATGATGTATCGACAAGGTGATGCCACAATGCATGTCACATTTAGGTGTCTATAATTACTACCTAAAGAAAAAGATGCTCTATTGTGTTTATCAAACACATAATGTTCATAGAAATTAAAATGCTCCTTAGAATAAGAAAAAATATCAACCAACATTTTTTGATATGCAAACTGCATTCATGGGGACTACTCCCTTTATATCAAAGTCAACCAAATTAAACATAGCTTTAACAATATTACTTAACCTGTATGCCTGAGATTCAATTAAATAGGGTATAGACAAAATCCTTGTGCAATCTATCATTCCATATATTAAAATTCAAGCTATTCTACTTCACCTATACATACTACTACTAGGATTATAACAAAATCCCTATGATTATAAAACTAGTCTTATCTGTAAAGCATTATGATCCACTGCATAGAAGCTGTTTAGTAGGTCTTGAATCCCTTCATCCTCCGTGTCCAATCCTACCAGCTTCTTTAGGAAATGCATTCCATGGACCACCTTCTTCCTCCTCACTGTTATCTTGTCCAATTTGGTATCTACTATGAATGACAGCCAATTCACCAGTTCTCCTTCATAGTTGACTCTATGATAGTCCTCTAGTAGCAGAATGCCAACCCCCATCCTTGCAATTCCCAGTGCTTCTCCAAAACCCTGATGAAAATCCACCTCCATAAATGCCTCCATTAAAACCTTAATTGCATATTTCTCTTCCTCCAGATCTAATCGCACTACTAAGAACATTGAAACCAGGTCATAGTTCACCCTATAACGATTGTCAGTGAACATGAACTCCTCCCTAAAGCCCATTTGATTGCATACACACAACACCACATTTTGTTTGAAAACCTTGCTCATCCTATTCTCCGTGATCTCCTCTAAGAAAGACATTTGCTTCTTTCTACTCAACAACCTAATTGGGGTGTCCATTCTCACCTTCAAATATCAATACAAATGAGATTCAAAGCCTAAGGTTGTGGTTATAGTTCCCATCCATTCTAAAAATGATTGATAATTATCAAATCCATCCCCCTTTACATGCTTCGCTAGCCTTGCCCTGTTGCTCTGTTGTCCTCTCAATCATTAATAATCATCATAGCTCGTCACCTCCCAAATTATATTCTCACTAGAGTCTAAAGCTTGATTTTCTAGGTTATTCACTTCCCCATTAGCTTCATAGTAGATATGGTTAATTACTACCCCTTCAAATTTGTTAGTGTTCCCAGAGCCTCCTCAAATAATCCTTGAAGTTTCCAATTTAATATCCTTTTGTTCCTAATTACATTAACAATTATTTGTGAGTCCCCTTCTATCATCACCTTTTTCAAATTGAGGTTTTGGCACATCTATAGGCCTAATAACAAGGCTTGGAGTTTCGTTTCATTGTTAGAACCAAAGGCAAGTTTTTTTTGTTGCTTTCCCAATCACCACTCCCTTCCAATTTCTCACTATACACCCTACCCCGAACACTCCAGGTTTACCCTTGGAAGGGCCATCAAAATTCATCTTTACCTGTCCTTTAGATGGTGGGTTCCATCTAGCCTCCAATCTTCTCCTTCGAGCCTCAACACCCTTTCTCCCATTAACAGGGGGTATTTTTAGTCCATTCCATCTTATTCTCATTCTATCATTTTTCGTGACGAATTCCTTCTTCATCTCTTCCATTACCCTACTGTTGATTGTTTCAGAGATTGCTACTTTAACCTTGTTTTTTAAAGTTTCCAATTCCATACCTTTCTCTTGGAATATCCTTCTATTCATTTCCTTCCACAATTCCCATACCAACAAAGATGGACTACTTATCCAAATGCTTGCATACACAATACATTTTTTAGGAATTGGCCAGGCTTTGAAAAGACTTACAATGTCATTTCAAAGAGTACCAAACCATCCTAATTTAGCACACACCCATCTCCAACACTCTTGAGCAAACTTGCATTATAGAAGCAAATGATTTGCACTTTCACTCTCCCTCAAACACAACACACATCTGGACAGATCTTCAAAACCTAGTTTCCTAAAGTGATCTCCTATCAATATTCTTTTTGTAGTGTAGCCTAGGTGAAACTCCCAGGTTTAGGAAGATAAACCTTGTTCCAACACAAGTGAAGAGGCAGGTCTAAGATTTCTTGATCACCGTCCGCCACTATGTAGCCTATCTTAGCACTATATTCCCCATTCGTTGAACAATACCATTTCAATCTATCCCTCCTTACAAATAGGAAAATCCTTTGATTTTGCAAAATCTCCTGTAGCTTCCTGATCTCATTTTCTATAATCCTAGAATATCCAAACTCTTCCACTTCCACAAGACCATCCCATTAGAATTTCTATTTTTTGTAGAATCAACCACCTTCGATCCCCAAATATTTTAAAAATCTATTGTGCTACTAAGCATTCATCACCAATAATCAGATGGCTTGACCATGAATCTTTCCAAAAGGAGGCCATTTTGTTGTCTCCAATCTCTTAGGTCAAGTGGTCTGTAATGATCCATCTGTAGGACATCAAAAAATTCCATAATTTAGAGCCCTTCACCAGGTTCACCATAGTAAAAATTATGTCATCCTCAAGCCTATCCATGTACTTGTTTCTTAAAATATTCACCCACTTCAACTCTAGTTTAGCATACATGGCCCACAATAACTTTTCCCCAAGCACCTTATTCTACACTAATCAATTCCTCCAGCCTACTCCTCTTGCCACCTTTGGTTTGCAAAGATTGTTCCATGCTATGAGTGGAATTTTCTTATTTTTTGAGGATCCATGCCAAAAGAAATTTCTCATTTTTGATCAATTTTACTACTTACTGAATCCAATAGTCTTAGACAAGAGAGAAGGAAGATGGGAATCACTAAAATGACAGCCTTCAACATTATAATTCATCTTTCCCAAGACAACCATCTTCCTTCCCAGCATGATATTTTATTGGAGATTTTTTCAAAGAGAGGGGTCCATAGTTTTGACTGATTACTCCCATCAAACAATGGAAAGCCCAAATACTTTCGTGGAAAAGAACCTTTCTTGAAATTCATGATCTTTAGTATCTCCCTTTGTTTGTTTGGGTTGGTTGAGAAGAAGAATATTTCATATTTCAACATATTTACCCATTGCCCCGATGCCCGCGAGAAAGTATCCAAGACTTTCTTCATGCTTCTTGCTTCTTTTCTTTTTGCTACTCCATACAACATAGTGTCATCAACAAATTGTTGATGTATCAACGGATCTACATTTCTTATTTTTTTGACCTTCCCACTCCCCAATATTATCATCCTGACTAATATACCTCCCCAAAGCATCCACCATTATGATGAAAAGATAAGGCAATATAGGATCTCCTTGGTGCAATCCTCTAGAGGCCTCAAAGAAACCTTGCGGGGTACCATTGACCAAAATTAAAAATCTAGGGCTAGAAACAAAACTAAAAATCCAATCCAACCATTCTTTATTGAAACCATAAGCCTCCATTACCTTGAAGAGGAATCTCTAGTCCCCCTAGTCATAGGATTTCTTGATATCCAATTTGACCATCATTCCACTGTTTTGGGAGGTTAGCATTGAGTGAATTATTTCTTGCACTATTATTGTTCCATCTAGAATTGATCTTCCTGGAATGAATCCATTCTGCTCTTCTGTAATTATTTTTGTCAGAAACAACTTTAGCCTATTTGCTATTATTTTGGCAAAAAAATTGTAGATTGTGTTGCAAAGAGATATGTGTCTATAGTCTTCAAAAGACATCACTTGCTCCTTCTTGGGGATCAATGCTATATAATTATTATTTAAATCTCTACAAAATCTCCTCTTCCTCATAGATTCCTCGAAAGCCTCCTAAACTTCTCTACCTATTAAGTGCCAAAACTTGTGATAGAAGTTTGCTGGAAATCCATCCTGACCAGGTGCCTTATTTGGGTGCAATTCTATTACAACCCTCTTCACCTCCTCCTCCATGAAAGGCTCAATTAATAATGTGTTGTGTTCCTCTTTGACCATCTTTGGGATGCAATCCAAGATTTTTTTTTGGTTTGTCACATTTGATCCTTCTCTATTATTTAACAAATTTTCAAAGAATTTAACCCCATCTTCTTTAATTACCTTCTCATCTTCATAGATGATACCATCCTCTAAACTGAGCTTTGTGATACGGTTCCATTGTCTTCGAGCTCTGGTTGAATTGTGAAAGAATTTTGTGTTCTAATCACCCTCCTTTAACCATAAATCCATTGATTTTTGTCACCAAAAGATCTCCTCCTTAGACAAAACCTCTGCATGTCTATGCATCAAATCTTTTTCTGCACAATACCTTTCTTGATTCATCCCTTTCTCAAACACTTCCTCATTAAGTGAACTCAATTGAAGTTCTATGTCTATTTTTTCTTTAAAAGTATCTCCAAAATAATCTTTATTCTAGATCTTTAGTTTCTCCTTTATCCTTTTTAGTTTTGTGAAGAAGGTGAGCACTTTCATTCCTACTTGTCCCTCTTCTTTTCACCAAAATTAAATCTTCATCAGAAAATTTGGGGTCTCACATCCACATGTTTTCAAATTTGAACGAGCATATCTCCAATGACCTATCTTCCAAAATCAGAAGTTGAATTGGGTAGTGATCCAATCTCAACACTGGAGTGATGAAGCATTTCCAAACCTTTCCAAACCTCCCCAAATCTCCATGCCACAATAATCTATGTAGTCTTTCTGCTATGTTACTGAAACCCACTCTTCGGTTTGTCCATGTAAAGTGACCATTCTACAATGGAATGTTCATTAGATGATTTCTAATCACAAAGTCAGTGAAATATATTTATGATTGGCTTTCCTTTTACACCCCTCCCAATTTGTCTCCCGCCTTCAAAATGGCATTGAAATCTTTGCCCAAGAAGTAGAATGATCCTGAAAGACCAATAATTATTTGATCTAATTCACTCCAAATTCTTTTTTTTGAGAGGAACTCAGTTAGGTCCATATACATTAACCAGAGAAAATTGCAGATTTGAGCCCAAAGGATTCACCTTATAAACCATCCAATGCTTTGATTCTCCCAACAGTTCCACAAAGACCAAATTTTGCATCCACACAATTGTAATGCCTCCTAAAGCACCTTCAGCCTCACCAAGAAAACCATCCCAACTTTTCAATATATTCTTGAAAAAAACTATATCCTTACCTCTTAACTTAGTTTCCTATAATAAAAAGATGCTTGAGTCAAAAATCTCCATTTGGAGTTCAACCAGATACCTTTTGTTAGGGGCATTTATGCCCCTAACATTCCATTAAGAGATCTTCATTTCTCCCTATGAAGGGTTATTCCCTTTCTAGACCTCAACATCATTTGGGTTGTCTTAATTTGCCCCTCTGCATCTCCCTCTTCTACTAGTTTAACACTATTTGGCTTCCTCCCTTTCTTCTTTGGTTCACCACAATAGGGGGTATCCATTTTGGTTTTGGTTTGTGATATTCCTCTCTTCTCCAAATAGTGTATCTCCCCTTCCTCCAAGGTTAGATCCTCCTGTGAACCTTCATCAGTTATATTTTTAGGGGCTAATTCTTCTATTTCAACAATGCTTGGTAAAGTATCTGTGTATGTAGGAAAATTCCATTGTTCAAATCAAATTAAAACAACAAACCTACACTACCTTCAAGAAATCTAAATTAATGCAAAGAAACAAAACAAAATGCAATAATATCACCTAGTTTATTATGATTTCTTGGTGTTTTTATGGATTGGTCCTCAAAGTATGCAACCACACTACATAAAGCTACCATGGATGCTCAAGATGCTATGAAAATGAAGATAATTTCAATGCTATATGAGTGAGGATCTAGAAATGAGAGAAGATGAGAGTATTTATAGACTTAGAGGAAATATGATCAATGGTGGAGGATGAAAGGAAAGATCAATGGCTGAGAACGATCGAGAGGAGAGGATGAACGTGCACACGCCATGTGTCCCTAAAAAAGGGTTATTTTTGAAAAAGGCTTAGTGGGGTTTTAAGAGGATAAGATTCTTCTCTCAAAATAGCACACTTTTTAACTATTTTGAGAGTTGGATGAGTTATGGCTTGATTTTTGAATTCTTTTTGACTTTTTCCCGCACATTTGAGTTTTCCCTATTTTTAGTGGTGAAAAAGTGCATTCACACATTTATAGGAGAAAGTGGAGGAGTGGGATAAGAGTGGAGGGAAAAAATGAATTAAATAAATAAAATTTATTTAATTCATGTGCAAGTGGGAAATAAATAAAATATTTTAATTTTATTTATTTATTGATGGAGAGAAAGTGGGAATGATTAAATAATTAAAATTATTTAATCATAGATAAAAAATAGAGGAATAAAAACAATTAATTAAATAAAGACAATTTATTTAATTAATAGAGGAATAATGAAATGATTAAATAATTAAAAATTATATGAATAATGAAGATTAATTAAATAAACAAAATTTATTTAATTAATTAAGAAGAAAATGATTTAATTAATTATGAGTATGTTAGACATAAATGATGTATGCGATGCAATATGAGTTTAATCCATAAATAATGAAATGGGTCAATTTTGGGTGTCTACATTTTGCCCCTCTTTGAGACAATGTCCGTTAGGGTGTTGTTTCAAAGAAGATGTGATACATTGGATAAATAGGCTATGCCCCAGTGAAACTGGCAAATGATGCCCCCTCGAGAGGAAAACTAGACTACCCAAAAAGGATGGGTTGACTCGCGATAAGATGACAGAAGGGTGATAAACTAGGTCGACACGAAGAATTAGGGTTTGGATGGGGTGAGGTTAGGATGGTATAAAAGAATTATAGTTAGGTATGTATAACACACTTGTTTTGCAGGATGAAGATAAAGATGAAGATCAAGAGGATGATGATCAGAAAAATGATGATGAAGCCATTGATCAGACAAGTGAAGGATAGATGGTGAAAGGCAACTTTTGATGGTTGCATACAAGATTGAAGATTTGCAATCCTTATGTTTGATAAAGCACTAGATATTATCCACCAGGGTATAAAGACCAAGGTGTCGAGTATCCAATGTGCTACAGACTAATATAACCTTTTCAAGATACAAGATATGAATATTAGTTGTAGAGATACTGATGTGATACAAATGCAAGATAAGAAGATAACACACACAAGCAAGCAAGCATGCATGCACAAATGATACAAAAAAAACAAGGTATTGCCCCTATCAAGCTGTAAACCAATGATTAATTGATTGATTGATTGATGATGATGCTAGTGTTGTCATGATGGGGAATGATGTATCCCTAGATCAACACAAGGATAATTGATTGATTGATGTGGTTTACAACAAGGCTATGATCAAGACCGCTGATTGTGATTGGATAATTAGGCAAGGTTGATTATCTTGATTGATATGGATTAAAGATTGACTTGCATTTGAGTTTATTGTTTGGATTGATTAGATGAGGATGATTTGAAGAAGTGATTGAAGAATTGATTTTGAAAGAGTAATGAATTGATGGAGATAGATGATAGGAGAAGATGAGAGATGGAAGAAAGAGGAATATCGTCTGTGCCTAAATCTTGGCACTTCCTTTGTACTCCAGACTGCCTACATACCTAGTATCCATGGGATCAAGGCATTTAACAATAGAGATGAGATGTAGTTTTGATTGTGTTTTATTGATGGTGATGATGAAGGTGGATGAATTGATTAGGTTATAGATTGATTGGGATTGACTAGATGTTTGATGATATATGATGTTATTGATGGGATGATATGGATTAGATTAATAGATTGGATTGATTTGATGATTTGATTGGATTTGATGATTTGATTGGATGTGTTTTGATTGGATTTGATGCGATGGATTGTTTGATGATGTGATTGATCTTACTGCTTAGATTTTTTTGTTTGATATTTGATTTTTGTTTGTATTTTTGGGAATATTTTGATTTTTTTAGATTTTTGGAATATTTAGATTTTTTAAATTTTTGGAAGATTTTTTTGGATTTTTGGAATGTTTTAATTTTTTTTTATTTTTGAAATGTTTTGATTTTTTTTTATTTTTGAAATGTTTTGATATTTTTGGATTTTTGGAATGTTTTGATTTTTTCAGGACCTTTTTCCATTTTTTTGTTTGTAATTTGTAATTTTTTTTTGGATTTTGATGTTTTGGGATGTCAATGGATTTATAATTTGGGTAGCCTTTGTGCTAGATACCAATGACAAGGGAAAAAACAAGCCTAGGTGCAATGAGGTAGGTAGGATGGATGGATGAAATGATGAGTGATAAGGGATGGAAAGGATATACGCGTAAGAGAGCAAGGATGTGATCTCCAAAGATTATGTCGCATAGGAATAACATGCCCCATTCTAGGTAATATGCTTAGGACAATAGGATGATGATAGGATGGATTGGAATGGATGAGGTACATCAAGAGATATCCAAAACATGTTTTAACATTTTTTTGTTGTTTCCCCTATATCTTCATCAAGATCAAAAGAGGGAGGATGAATAGATTCAATATGATAGGTATGTATGATGGCTAAAGATGGTAGGTAGGATGGAAATGGTATGATATGATAGGTTGGATAGACGAGACATTGTGCCCCCAAGTGTAAGAAACATAGAAGATCAACCTACACATGACGCCTGTTTGCCAGGTTTCATCATGGTACTTATCTAGGGTGCCTGTTTACTAGGTTTTCACCATTGGACGAAAGGATTTCTCTTTACTTTTTTTTTTGACTTTTTGACTTTTTGGATGGGATAGGTGGATATGGATAGGAGGGACTCAAGTTCCTAGTTTCATGAAATGTGATAGTCCTGCTAGATGGATGTCATCACATGGACCATGTTAAATGTCATTATGCTCATAGATGTTGGTAAGGGATGACATGAAAGAGGTAGATGGAGATGGATAGATAGTGGATTATGGAGGAAAATAGTGGATTATAATGTGGGTTATGTAGGGAAGATGGTCGATTATGATTTGGATTATATAGGGCTTATGTAAGGATGGGTGGAATACTTATGCAAAAGCATGGACCATAAGAATAGGATGTGGAAGATATGTAGGATAGTGAATGAAAGGTGGGGAGATGGAGGTATGTGGAAGTGTCATGGGATGGAAGGGAACCATGACCAATGACTACACACACCATGATAAACATTGAAGCTTTTGATGTGGAGCGGGTGTAGGAAGCAATGGTGTTGTTTGCTTAGGAGATGGGTGATTTAGGCATTTAGGGACCCACATGGACTTAGTATTTTCATGATCTTTATTTTGCTTGTGGGATGGAATATGAGATTCTTGAATGAAGTTAGAATATGCAGTGGAAGTGGATGGTTGGAATTTTTGAGAGGTGGATGCCTCATTTGACTTGATGGCTTGTTGCTTAGGGACACATACCATTTTAGTTTTTGAATTTGCTTGTAGAGGTATGGTTTTGGTTATATGCATCTTTTGTGCATCTTTTGAGATAATTACTTGTTGCTTGGGGACCCATGCCCTTTTCATTTTTGTTGTGAGGTGTGTGGGTGTATGCAGCTTTGGGGATGCATTTTTCTTTAATTCTTTGCTTTTGTGTCCTAAGGCATGAGGACCCTTAGGATCTTTTTCTTTATGAGTGTAGGCATCCAATTTTTTGCTTTTGAATACCATGGTTATGGTGGAAGGAGAGGAAGCTTCACGTTTAGATAATATGTGCATTTGCTGGTCATGATTGGGATTTTTAGAAGATTTATGGATGGATGGATAAGGTGTTGGAAGTAGTGGAGGTAGATTCGATGGAGGGATGTTAGGAGTTGGAAGAAGCAAAGGCAAACTGGATGGTGGGAGGTGTATGGTCACATGCTTTTGACATTTGTAGGATGAGGGAGGTGGAATAGAAACATATGTTTTGGGTATGTGATAGGATGTGTGATGGAAAGTGGTGGACTTAGGAGGCATGGAGGAAGTACCAACACTGTTAGATTGTTGTCCTTGGGGTGTGTGTCCAAGACCAAATGAGCGCAGAGGAGGGACTTTGACATGGATGGGCTCTAAAATTCCTTGTTCAAGAGGGCCTAAGCCTTTACCTTGATAGTTCATGTTTTGAAGCATGCGATGGATAGTGGGACTAGGTGTAGGTGGAACACTAAACATGAGTTCCTTATTGGATGAAGAAGGTGAGATAGTAGACAATGGCTGTTGTGTTCCTAGGGAGGAACATTCATGAATGAGGGTGGATAGACCGATAGGATATGATGGTGGATTTGAAATAGGGTCAATAGTGGGTGATGGAGGATCATTAAGATCTTGCTTAGCATAGTGTTCACTAAGATCTAAGGTATTTGTTTGATCTTCTATGCTTATGTGTTCTTGGGAGGCACATGGCTCATCATGATAGGTAGATGTATGTAGATCATGGATGGGCTAAATGGAGGATGGATAGTATCAATTTGGACATCTTTCTCATGGATGATCATGGGAGGAAGGATAGGTGGAGTGATAACCTTTTGACCATGATTTGCATAAAGTTTGGCCAAGAGGCTCGTTGTGGTTTTCATGATCATACATAGAATATTGATCATAAAGGTGAGTGTAAATAGGATTAATTTGGCTATGAATGGGATCACTTTGCTCATGAATAGGGTTATGATTATAAATAATATCTTCATCATAGAAAACATAAAAGTCATGGATTGGTTGATTTTAGAGATGTTTTGATCTTGATTTAGACAAGGGCTTGATGTTTCCACATGCTTAGGAGTATACTCTTGACATAGCTCTTAGCTTGCTTGAATAGAAGTGGATGACTCTTGGATAGGTTCTTGGTCAACAACACGAGGGCATGATGGGTATTGACTAGGACTTATGGGAGAATTCTTTTCAATAAGCTCAATAGTTTGTGGACCACATGGTGGCATTGGAGGAATCAACATGACATTTGAAGGCTCGTTGCTAGGTGCTAAGATAGGTGTTTGACATGAGGATAAGTTGTTCCTAGCTAGCAACCAATGGATCACATCCTTTGCAAGTGCATGGGTGGATGGACAATATAGTGATTGAATGATAAGGGTGGATAGTGTTGTAGGCTTAGGATTAGGAGTTGTGGGATGATTTGAATTGGGATTAGATGGATTGGACATATTAGGGTTTGGAATGGAAGGAGGGATAGTAGGGTTGGGTGAATTAGGACTAGGAGTAGGATCATATGGTGTTGTTGGGATAGTACTAGTAAGCTCATGGATTGACATTGGAATGGATGGTGATGAAGGATTCTCATAGGGTGTATAACCTAGATTGGTATCTCCCTCATCAAAGGATATCAAATCTTGCTCCAAAGATTGACTTAAGGACACTTGATTTATGTACAAGGGGCCACTTGGAGTAGAACTAGGTGACACATAGGTATCTCCTTCATCAAATGATATGAGATCTTGCTCCAAAAGTGGACTTAAGGACATTTGACTTATGTACAAAGGGTCATTTTGTCTTGCATGTACCTCTTGTGAGAACACCTTTTGGTGTTGTGAATGGGTTGGGTGATGGTGTGTTGGCATGTTGGAAGAAGGAGGAAGTGGATAATCTTGGGTTGATGTGGCATTTACATAATAGGTAGAGGGGTTAGGTGATACATGAGATTGAGATAGAATGTGATGAGGTTGCACTTGTTGTGATATGATTTGTTGTTGAATGTTTTGATGTTGGAATTGTTGGATGGGTTGTGGTTGCAGTTGAAGGTGTTGATGGTGTGTTGGTGGAGGAATCACATAGGATAATAGTTGTTGAGAGGATTGATATGGATATGGGTTGAAATTGGAAGGTGTGTGATAGGTCGATGAAGGGGTAACATGACATGTAGATATATGAGGTTGATATGATGGTATAGAGAACACATAGGATTGATGTGGAAGTTGATGATGTGTCTGTTGGATTTGGGATTGTTGGTATTGGCCTATGGATTGATGTTGTTGGAATTGTTGGTGTTGTGGTGGTGTAGGGACTTGTTCCTTTTTATATAACCACTCAAGGGTATCAAGCATTCTTATGGTGCCATAAGGATCATTCTCATAGGTCTTGTTTGGGAATGTCATGTCCATGTTTACAAGTGGTAGATTAGGATGTGAGGATGTGGAGTAATCAAGATATGATTTGGATATGAAATGGATGAAGTTGATTAGGTAATGACTAGGATGAAGTGATTAGGATAAAATTGGAATGATGGCTTGGAATCATGATTGATAGGATGATTAGGATTAGAGGATATGGATGATGTGGCTTAGGATGTGTGTTAGGATGAGATTTTTTTTGTGATAGGGATTTTGTTTTTGACAACTTTTTTGGCAATTTTATGGCAAGGAAACATGATGGCAGACACTAATACACAAGCCACTCACAAACATTAACCACCTAGGCTGGCTAAGACAATATCTGTTGGGTTCCCACTTGGATTTCTCTAGCTGCACTTGTTTAAAGAGGATAGCTCCAGAAACTTGGTGGCATGGGCTCCCCCTTACAGTGCACTTACTTCTCAGGCACACCAAGTTCCAAGTCCTTAAGATGTGCAGATCTTAAGGTACTTTGCTATCTCTTCTAAGAACTACGAGAGTGTGGGAAAACTTCAGAGGTTTGACCTCCTGCACCAACAGATAGAGGATTTTTGGTTGCTACATAAGAGTTTCTAGTGAGGGCATTCATTTAGGTGGCCATACATGTAGCGATTCGCTCCAATACGGAGGCTTCCCAGCCTGCAGAGGTTATGCTCTATAGGGTTTTAGGGGAAACATTCATTAGTATGACACATCCACACTTGTTACTCATGAATTTCATCATAAACACATTATTTATATAGCGGCTTGAATGAGCTTGGGTGGCTCCCTTCTCACAATGGGAAGGTAGGCCCTCTAGAGTTAGCAATGATTTCTCTTTCACCCCAGATCCATTGGTTAGGTGGGGGCAGAGGATACTCCTATTGCTAAGTCAGGTTACACATAGACTTAGCAAGCAAACAAAGAAAATAAAACAAACACGGTGCATGCAGGGTTCAGTTTAAACACCAAATCAAAGTGTGCCTAATTTAGTGTGAAAATATAGCTTGGACTTTGACTGATCAAACCTACAAAACACATGTCAGTAATTTTCTCTCCATTCTTCGACATACATATAAGACAAGTTGCACAAATACCCATCAGTACCCAAGAAAAACCCTAGATTCTTAAGTAGAAACCATAAGTGTATGATCAAGACCAAAAGTGATTAACTGAAATGCAAATGCAACTAAAAGTTTACCAAAGGTGATTACCTATTGTACAAAGGCAATTTCCTATCATGTAGAGGCGACTTACTATTGAACAAAGGTGCTTGGACCCTGTAGCCTACAAAAAATAGTAAAAAACCCTAATACAACCAAATGCAACTAGATACAGCCAAAGGCGAGCTCCTGATGTTCAAAGGTGACTAGCTGCTCTTCAAAGGTGACTGGTTTCTCTTCAAAGGTGACTAGATATGCCAAAGGCGATTTCCTGCTGTGAAAATGCTATTTTCTTCACCAAACACACTTTATTTCATGAAACCTAGACAAATTTGTAGTCAATTTTCATGGAAATGGCCTCTCATTCACAATGGTGAGTTTGATTTGAGCCCAAGAGGTCATCTTTAATAGATCAAATGCAAAACTTGCAAAATGAGGGTTAGAAAACATGCAAATTTTTACTAGAAAAACCTGCAAAAATGATCAAGCAAAGTGAGACCCATCGTGCATGCCAAAATGTGTATGTAGGAAAATTCCATTGTTCAAATCAAATTAAAACAACAAACCTACACTACCTTCAAGAAATCTAAACTAATGCAAACAAACAAAACAAAATGCAATAATATCACCTAGTTTATGTGATTTCTTGGTGTTTTTGTGGATTGATCCTCAAAGTATGCAACTACACTACATAAAGCTACAATGGATGCTCATCAAGATAATTTTGATGTTATATGATTGAGGATCTGAAAATGAGAGAAGATGAGAGTATTTATATATTTAGAGGAAATATGATCAACAGTGGAGGATGAAAGGAAAGATCAATGGTTGAGAATGATCGAGAGGAGAAGATGAATGTACACATGCCATGTGTCCCTAAAAAAGGGTTATTTTTGAAAAAGGCTTAGTGGGGTTTGAAGAGGATAAGATCCTTCTCTCAAAATAGCACACTTTTTAGCTATTTTGAGAGTTGGATGAGTTATGGCTTGATTTTTGAATTCTTTTTGACTTTTTTCCCACATATTTGAGTTTTCCTTATTTTTAGGGGTGAAAAAGCATGTTCGCACATTTATATGAGAAAGTGGAGGAGTGGGATAAGAGTGGAGGGAAAAATGAATTAAATAAATAAAATTTATTTAATTCATGTGCAAGTGGGAAATAAATAAAATATTTTAATTTTTTTATATATTGATGGAGAGAAAGTGGGAATGATTAAATAATTAAAATTATTTAATCATAGATAAAAAATAGAGGAATAAAGACAATTTATTTAATTAATGGAGGAATAATGAAATGATTAAATAATTAAAAATTATTTAACCATAGACAGAAAGAATAAGAATAATGAAGATTAATTAAATAAATAAAATTTATTTAATTAATTAAAAAGAAAAGGATTTAATTAATTATGAGTATGTCAGACATAAATGACGTATGCGATGCAATTGAGTTTAATCCATAAATAATGAAATGGGTCAATTTTGGGTGTCTACAGTATCGTTACTTCCCTCTTCCCCCAGATCTAATGCTCCAAACCCTTGGATTGCTACCTAATGATCTCCCTCAATTGCAGCATTGTTCTCTCCTGTTAACTCTACTACTTCAGCCTTCTTCTTATTAGTCAATCCAAAGAGCTCCAGGGCCAACTCATAATTGTTGTATTTATCAATATCCCCACTTTCCACTCTACCTTGTTTGAAATGGGAGATATCCTCTTCTTCCAACCAATTCTTTGCCTCCTCCACCTTCCTAAAATCCTCTAGTTTCAACCTCTCCTCTCTCTACCTTATTTCTTGAACCCCCTTATCTCTTCCATCTAGGCATTTTTGTTCATCTTCTGTTATCCAATTCTCCAAGTTATTGCTTACTTCTACATTTTCTCCTTCTCCTTAGAAAGATCATCTTCCTTCTATCCAATGTTCTTCTCTTCATTAGTTGCTTCCTTGGATTATGATTCATTCCTTTTTGCCGATGGGCCCTCCATTTCTATCTTTTGAACCCATTTCCCATTTTCTGAGATGATATTGAGGGATTCTGATATCTTCTCTGAAATGTTTATATTCAAAGATTCAAGCATAAGTGTCCATCTCTCCTTTCTCCGTTAGTACATCTAACTCCAAAAAAGACCATAGGCAATCTCTAATCTCTTTTAGAATTTCCAATGTCTAATATTCTAAGGGGCAAATTATATAGTCTAATCCACCTTGGGGTTTTGGTTACCGTATGATTGGTGGGATCAAAATTTGGTTCCCACTCTTTAATGTAGAAACCTACTCCATCCATCATCCAAGGGATTTTGCTTAGAATATCTTTCTTTATCTCCTTGTTTTCACAGATGGCAAGGGAAAACCCTTTCAATAGATTCCATAAAATTACCGATTCTCCTCAATTGGATAAGCACCAAGATTTAATTATTTCCTAGGCCAGCCAAAGGTCTGCCCATTTAAAGAAGAAATCTCTCTCCCTTAGATCCCTTATTGATTCCTCTAAGATCTTGCTCTTGATATTTAGGGTTTTTCCTTCAACTCTAGGGTTGATTGGTATTTGATTTACCTTTGTGGCATATTTAGGAATGTTTTCTTTGCTGGCATCATTCTCCTTCACCTCTCCTTTGATGTTCTTATCCCACCATTTCCAGGTGCATGAGGATTCTTCCCAGTTTGATATGCTGGCAAAAACTGATCCTTTGTAGTCTAGGCCCTTGAAGTTTTCCCGTGTCTCCCTTTTCCATCGATTCTCTCCTTCGTGAAACCTGCGCTCTCCTCCAAATCTTCCATGGTTTTGGTCCCCTCCTTTCCTTCTGATATTCCTTTGATTCATCAAGATAATCCATGGTGCTAGCTATCTTTGTGCCTTCTCTCCTTGTGTTGCAAAACATTGTGAGAACATTGTTATATTGTTATGTATGAAAAGTTGGAAGATGGTGGATGGTGTTAGAGTATATCAAATCAAACCCTCCTTTCACAATAACATAAGAGGACAAGAACTGAGCTAAGTCACTACAGATGGATGAGGACTCAACTACAAGTTTTGTGCTCAAGAATGATATGGAAAAAATAGATTAGATTGAGAGGTTTACCAAACCCTAGATCAAATAAGCCTCAAAACCTAATTATAGTGCAATCAGGTACAAATAGACAGAATGCTATTGTAATGTCCCACCCCTATCTGAGACCCAATTATTTTTTATTTTATGTGGTTTAGTTGAACCTGTTGCATTTTATGTTTTTGTGCATAACATAAAGTTTCTTGCATACAAGTAGAACTCAGAGAATAACAATGAACAATACCCAGATGCTTAAATATGATAGAAATGCATTATAAAACTATGATAGGCAATACCCATGTGATGAAATGGAAAAGACATCAAAAGATGACATACCCCATGTGCTGATATGATGGAAAATGGATTGTAACAGTAGCTCAGGAGACCATACATTCATTCTATATGCATAAACTTTAATTTATTACAATATGCAATGTGTACAAAACTCCATATGGTAGTTTTAGACACTTGTATGATGATTGAAGAGCTCAAATATTATTGCTAAGGAACCTACGTCATTTCCTAGGTCTGGTACAACCTAGATTAATAGAACAACAATAATGAAACACACAAAAACCTCCAAAAAGGTCTTCAAGACTACCCTCTAAGTGCTGGTAAGGGTCTACAACAACCCCACACCCATGATAGCTGAATGAACTGAATGAAAACACTCATTAAAACCCTAAAATTTGCCTTTAGCTAGTACAGCTAGCTACTAAGGTGGTACAACTAGGTCTAGAGATGGAACCCACACAAAATGCATTCAATCTTTGAACAAAACACTGCAATAGACTTTGGTACATCCCACTAGAATTATCATACCAAGAAACTTTAGATTTACTAATGAGGAACTCTCTAGGACAAGGCTGCAACCTGAAATGAAGCACAAATGTACCCTTTTAATGAGAATGCTCTCTCAATGCCCTTAGGAGATCTTTCACTCCTGCAAGCACTCTTCAACTGCGAAGGTTTTCATCTTCATAATGGCTGGTTTCTCCACAAAACCCTAGTTTTTGCTTCACAACAATATTCATTCACCAAAATATCCAATATGCAAATGAGCATGAAAAAGACTTCTTTTATTTCCTTCATTTTCTTTTTCCTCCAACACCTCATTTGAGATATTAATATTTTAATTTTATTTTCCTTCTATGACTTGGGTGCCCACTTAGGAGAATATATGACTTTTAATAAGAATTAAAACATTCATGCCTTCACACTTTCATAAAGTCACTTTAATACATTATACTTAAGTTAAATATTTAATTTAACTTAAGTCAATTATCGCAATATTAAAATCAAAGCCTGAACGTACTCCAAACTAAATTTTTTAAGTACCCCTACAACCACCAATTAAAAACGAACACATCCCAAGTCAAACTGACCCTTATGTACTTACTAAATATAGTATGTTTAGCCTAACAACCCCAAAAATGCTCTAGAAAAATTCAAAATGAAAAAACTTGCCAAGGTAGAAACAAATCTCTAAGCTAATCAAGCTGACTAGACCTCCATAATGGTCACTGACATGGGTTCTCTAACCATCCCCATTAGTCTACTAGAACCTGAGTAGTAGACTAACCCCATAAACTATCTGCCTAGGAAAGGGACATTACAGGCTTGTCGGAGTAAAAGATCTCCCAAGGGCATTAAGAGAGCATTCTCATTTAGAGGGTGCATTTGTGCTTCGTTTCAGGTTGTAGCCTTGTCACGGAGAGTTTCTCATTGATAAATTTGATGTTTCTTGGCATGATAATTCTAGTGGGATGTACTAGAGTCTATTGCAACATTTTGTTCAAAGATTGAATGCATTTTGTGTGGGTTCCATCTCTAGAACTAGTTGTAACACCCTAGTAACGAGTTGTATCGGCTGAAGGCAAATTTTGGGGTTTTAATGAGTGTTTTCATTCAGTTTATTTAGCTATGATGGGAGTGGGATTGCTACAGACCCTTACCAACACTTAGAGGGTAGTCTTGAAGACCTTTCTGGTGGTTTTTTGTGTGTTTCAATGTTATTGTTCTATTAATTTAGGTCATACCAGACCTAGGAAGGGACATGGGTTCCTTAGCAATGATATTTGAGCTCTTCAATTATCATACAAGTGTCTAAAACTACCATATGGAGTGTTGTATACATTGCATAATGTAATAAATCAAAGTTTATGCATATAGAATGAATGTATGGTCTACTGAGCTCTTGTTACAGTCCCTTTTCCATCATATCAACACATGGAGTATGTCACCTTCTGATGTCTTTACCATTTACTCACATGGGTATTGCCTATAATAGTTTTATATAATGCATTTCTATCATATTTAAGCATCTAGGTATTGTTCATTGTTATTCTTTTAGTTGTACTTGTATGCAAGAAACTCTATGTTATGTACAAAAACATAAAATGCTACAGGTTCAACTAAACCATAGAAAACTAGAAAAACTTTGGGTCTCAGATAGGGGTGGGACATTACAGTGGTATAAGAGTTGGTTTTCCTACTGGCTTGTTAAATTTCTACACTTGAAAGATTGAGAAAGAAGGAAGCTAAACAAGAATAGTGGGAAGAGTGGCCTTTATGGCTTGAGGAACAACAATTAGTACTTTACAGTGAAGAAGGAATTGTTGCAGAAACTATGGGTGATCGTGAAGGTAGGTCTAGTAGAGACCATCCCAATGAGGGAAGAGCTGGTATGACAAGTATGTTGCATGCACTAAATGATTTGGCTAGAGGGTAGCATGACATGTTTGATAGAATGGACTATCTGCAAACTGAACTGACCCAAATCCTTGCTCGTTTAGTACCTAGTAATAATGGGAACAATAACAATAATAATGGTGGAGTTTGTAAAATCACTATCCATAAAGCTCAAGATTTAACATAAACATGTATCATAATAAAGTGAATAGTTAACAAAATGATTGAGCTAATCACTTTTTAACCAAGAGAAAGATAATCTTTTCATCAATTAAGCATGTCAATCTAATCATGATATAACAAAGCTTACATTTTAGTAATCATTTACAATCTTTAGTGAGTAACCATCACTAATAAAATACAATATATGCTCAAGGCATTATAGTTCAATTAATAAATTACAAGAGACCCTCTGGTCATAAATGCAAATACTGTATTTGGAACCAATGACATCTGTCTTCAAAAGCCTTAGCTTGTCTCATGCTTAGGAAGGAGAGCATCATCCTAGTGCTTTTCCTCCAACCATAGACCTGCAGTCCCCTGCTCATCTTCCTCACTGGAAGTGGCCCTACCCTTCTTAGAAAGGTTAGACATTAGAACCCATTAGGTTATCCATATGAGTATCTGGTGTTATGTCCTTCCTAATGTCTCACGGTCACACACTATAGATCCATTCTAACTTGTATGACACTATTGGAGACACTAGGCCATCTGGAACATTGTGGACCGACAATGCATGTAGAGATGGATGCATTACTTCGGCCAAAGATTTACATGCATACACATTGCACAATGAACATCATCGTATGTCCACCATCCTAACTCGACTTATAGGCTATCATGTCCTATAATAAGTTCTTATCGACCTTGTTCTTTAGGTCTAGTATGAGTGGGATTAATTCGATTCACTTTCCATACTTGGACATTCGACTCCCATCATAGGTTGCTTACGACCAAATAGGTTACTTTCATAACAAGGAACTAGTGACTCTTTGTCACTTTGTTCATTTTCAATTCATATCAAATTTGACCATTCTAACCACCTTGGTCTCCTATGGTTTACAATTTTGATAGCAAATCACCTTATATGATGAATTCAAATTCATGGTACTCAAGGCATACCATTTCTTAGTAGAGTAGATTTGTTTCATTATGATCAATATCTCTTATTATCTTTATGAGCTTTAGGTGTTAAACACCAATCCTAATAGTCTACACTAGAGTAAATAAAGGAATTATAACTCATAACATTAACCAATAAGTCTTAATTCAGACACATATAGAACAAGTCTATATTATTCTATAAGCAATATCATATTGTTTTGTGATGAGACCATGATCTTAAATGGTCTCACCACCTCCATAATCGAGGGTTTACGTATACATTTTTGGTAGTTTAAGTAACCCTGTATATGATTCACAGTCGGCTTTCGATACAAGCCCATCTTGATAATAGTTTAGGTGTTGTAAACACAATGATGTGTAACTGCCTTCTCAACTATCACCATAATCGAGTGATTGCATAATTGCCTTCTCAGCTGTCATCATAGTCGAGTGACTACATAATTGCCTTCTCAGCTGTCACCATAGTCAAGTGACTGTATAATTTGATTATAGACTATAATCATTCTAGAGTTATTCCTTACTCCATTATAGAGAGCTCTTAGGCTCTAACTTCATCATTATATGACGTGTGTTTAACATGCTTTGAAAATAGACTCAGCCATAACAGCTTCGAGCATTGGGTTTCGTAAGGTGTATAATGCATTAGAGTTGGGTCATAAGACCCTAAGCTATGACACATAAAAGATTTTAACTTCATACTGCTCGGCCTTATGGCCATCGAGTTGGTGCCTGAATAAAGCCATAATATTGCTACTACTCAACTTTTTAGTCTTGATCCAGTCACATGAAAAGTTTACAATGATATACAGCTCGGCCATTCGGCCTTAAGCAAAATCTTAGATAAAGATTATTGTGTATCTTTATTCAGCCTTATGGCCTTAAGCATAGCCATAAGAAAGATTATTGTGTTTCTTTATTCAGCCTTATGGCCTTAACACATCCATAAGAAAGATTACTATGTTTCTTTATTTGGCCTTATGGCCTTAACATATCCATAAGAAAGATTACTGTGTTTCTTTATTCGGCCTTACGGTCTTAAGGCTCTGAACTTTAAAAAGAAAACCAAATATATATAGTGTGAGCTTAGTCGTTTGGCCTTGAGCCTCGTCGATGATAATAGATCAACACAATGGGCACAGCCTCACAGGCCTCGTGTCTCTGTTTTAAACAAAACATTATGCCATACTTTCTCTGGTAGAGGTTCGATATAGTATAGCTCATCGAAATGAAGCCAAAAGGGACAATGGCCACCATTTTACCTGGACAAGGTTGTCGAATGGTGATGTAGCCCTAGATCGAGTAAGCTACAAGCTGTTCTCAACTTCCAATCACCTGCCGTTTTCCTGGAAAGGCTCTGCCACCCTGTTTTCACATGAAAACTATCAAAACCCCTGACTAACTAAGAAATTGCCTTTCCAAAAAAAACAAAAGAAAGACTTGCAATCAGTTGATTAAGGCATGCCGATTTGGGTGGAAACTACCACCCCACTTGGTTAGTTTCCTCATAAAGTGGCTCGAAAGAAGCATCACTTGAGAAGGTTGAGCTCAAAGATCTCTTTGCTTCACAATGCCAACTAAAATAGTTTTACACTATTCGATAATATCAAATAATAGGATAGGTAGAAAGATTACTACATTATTAAATTCAACCTATAATAATATACATATATATTCATCTCTACTAAAGAATAAGGATTAAATAATACATTTAAAATATTTTGGATTATCACTATAAGATTTAAATCACATAAGGATTCACATCAATATCGTTAGTTATCGAGGTTGAGTAATACTCCCCCGAATTGACTATCCCCATTGGTTGAATTACTAGGGAAAATAATAACCCTAAGAACAAAAGGCTAATGAGAGACCTCCCCATCTCTTAACACTATTGTCTCTTGACTAGGGATGATGCTCGAAGAACATCGTCTGGTCATCACAACTAGTCATGATGGCACCAATGACATAATGACTTATAGAGAACATGAAAACTAAGAAAAGAGACATGACACATGACAACTTATGAAAAAATTAAGAAGGATATAGAAGTCAACACTCAGATGGCTAATCAACCATTTTCTTTCTCAATGTCTAACCCTTCCTCCAAGATGATACTTTCCTTCCTTCTTCAAGGGATGCTCATTTTCCTGTTCACACTTAGGACCACAAGATCATGATCAGTGCATCATTATCACATCTCATAATATAAATCATTTAATTTACAAAACTATTTAACATCAGTAATTGCTTCATAATCAAGAGTTAAATCAGATATTTCCACAATATCAAATCAATTAACTATGACTAATCCTCTTGATTATCATGCCGAGTTAATGATTAAGTCTAATTGTAAGTTGGGGATGTAACAGAGTTCATTAGAATGACAGAGGGAACAATGGTAATAATAATAATGCAAACAATGGCAATCATGGACATCACTCTGTCAACAACTAGGTTACTCATCAGTGCTCCTTTACTAGATCAGCTAACATGAGGCCTCTAATGCCTCAGTTTATTCAAGAAAACAGTCCACCAAAAGAAGTCAATGAGCCTACTAAACAGGTTTGACATGCTAAGTATTGGAGAGATTGGAGAGCTATGGATGCAAGGTTCCATACAGATATGCCTTTTTAGCCCTACTTGACTTTCAGGGAGAGGAGTAGACCTCAGAGAGAAGGAGTGAGACCTTAGAACCATGACCTATAGAAGAAGAAGGGTAAGATGACCATTCTTTACTATGATGGTTTAGGTAAAAGTTCAGCTAGAGCATGGGTTCAGAAAGTGGATACTTACTTGCGACTCAATCCGATGACTAAGAGGGATTCCATTGAGTATGCTATTTTACACTTGGATGGGAGTGCACATGAATGGTGGTTCCATGGACTAGTCACACTAGGCCATGATCAGATTGTGTCCTATGCTAAGTTTATAAAGAGATTGATAGACAAGTTTGATAAAGGGGACCCTAAATTGCATTTCAAGGAGTTAGCACAACTCAAGCAGTTTGGAGGAGTTGATGCTTACATTTCTAATTTTTAGAGGTTGTCAGTTATGGTCACTAACATTTTAGAAAGGAGACTTATTGTGTTGTTCATAGATGATTGATCTGAACCATTAAGAGGATGGATTAACTTTAGGAGGTGATTAAAAAGGCAAAGGATATGGAGTTCCCATCCTATAGAAGCAAATTTTAATCAAAGGGTTTCTTGTACAAGAAAGATAAGGATAAGAAGAGTTTTCATCAAGACATAGATCAACAGAAGAAACCAGTTGTTAGACTTGATGATGACACTCTTAATGAGTATAGTGTTACCCAAAATTTTGAACTTGAAAATTTTCAAAATTTTCTATTCCTGAAGTGTCACTCATTTCCAAATTGGTTTCCTATATAAAGCATCCTTTTCTATTGTCTTAGTTGAGCTCTCCTCCCTGTATTTACAATCAAATTGGTCAATCTGCATATAAGGTCTTTACTTCGTGTGACTATCCAAGATAATGTGAGAAGACAAAAATATAACAATGGTTTCTTGTTTGAAGCTATTATCCATTGGTATCCTCTCTATATTTGTTGTGCCTATGCAGTTGAAAGACTAGAAGTTATTGGCATGTTGAAGGAATCTATCAAGGGCTGCAACATGTTTTATAAAAGATCGAGCAACATGTTATATTGTTTGTACTTGGAGAATTCATGGTAATGGCTGGTATACATATCAGGAAAGTTGTTAAGGAGACATTCCTCACAGCCTGTAGTGGATACTTTTAAGCCAAGAATGCTCATTGCTCTAGCTATATATCATACAATTGATTTCACTAAGGTCAAGGAAGAAGAACTATATGAAATTGACATTCATTGAAACTTCACAACATCAATTGGCACTTGAGTCCATGGCCTTGCATGTTGGTTTGATGTTCTTGTCAATGGAAGAATCATGCAACAATAGCTCATCACCGTACTTGGTGTACCAATGACACACTAGTATCAGCTTTGTTGTGTTTTGTCTCAGATGTTGGTAACTTGTGATTATTTATTTTTGTCATATATGATGTTCTGACTTTTCAAATGTTGACTATTTGTGTTGCACGTCCATTTCTAGTGTCATCCCATGAGTAAGTTTCACAAAATAGATAATCAAGTTGTAGTTGGAAAAGATTTGCTATATAGCCACATAAAATGTGTAAGTATAAACAAGGTGGTGAGCTGTCCAAGAATACTCCAAAGATATGTTATGTAGTTAAAAAGGCATGCCACATTAGCAAGATATGTACAACTTTGGGGATGAAGCAGATTTTTGTCAGATATTATAGCTGGAAATGTTCTTGAAGGCATGCATGCAAAATGTAAAAGCATCAAAAGGCTGTAGTTATGGTAGGCAATGATAGCAGGATATCCACAAAATGGATTCATTGAAAAATCTCAAGACTTTCAAGCAAATGCAGTTGGTATGTGGCCTTCATACCAAAATGGGAGTGATTAAATTTGCACGAGTAGGAATTTGATTGAAGATTTTAGAAACTTTCATATAGATGCAAGTGCAATTTGTCAACGCCAAAGTCTGCCACCTTTGCCAGAGCATTCCAGCCTGTGCCAAGATGAAAACACCTCAAAGTATAATGTTAGTGCAATTAATTTTTGTTAGATATTATAGCTGGAAAGTGCAATCAGCAAGATAGGCACAAACAAATTTGTTGAAAAGGTTTTAGAAACTTTTGAGATGTAGTAGGCAAGGCCATAGTCTTTAGATTTGGATATATCATTTAACATAGTTGGCATATGAAATGCCAAAGTTTTCACTATCCTATGCCAGCACACTGCCAGCCTCAAATAGAAACAACATAATGTAATATTATTTCTAGCACATATAATAGTTGGGAAGGCTCTGGTAGTATACATGAAAAATCTAGAAGCATTAGACAAAGTTGTGGCCAGTTAGCGTATGCACAAGATGGATTTGTTGAATAGGTTTTAGAAACTTTCAGAGCAATGTAATTGGTAGGTCTAATGCCAAGTTCCCCCTACCTACAAAATTTGGGAGCCTCCGAGGAAAGTTATAACAACTTGATAGCAAGTATAAAAACTTATGCCAGCATCCTTCTGTGATATTCTCTATAGTATATCACTTTCAAGCACTATGGGACATGCACATAATGGATTTGTTCGAGAGCATATTGGCAGTATAGTCACCTATAGCAATAAGTAAAGTTGGTGGTCGATCAGTAGATTTCAACATAATATCCTAAATATCCATGGCTCACCCTCACGTGAGTGGAGTAGTCACCCTAATTAAAGCTCAGCATCCCAAGTGGAGTCCTGCCACGATAAAATCTTTTATCATATTAACAACATCTGTGGTGGATAACACCAACAAGTCAATAATCAAAAACCCTTTTGGGAGATCAACGATGCTGTTTGATTATGAATCAAGGTACATCAATCCTGTTGCAGTTTTAAATCCATGGCTATTGTGCAAATATAATGTGAAAGATATGATCAACTTTCTGTGCAACGATAGAGCCACACCTACTCAACTCAAAAATCTAATTAGTAATAGCACAACATGCTCTTGCACCTCGAACAATGGCACATCCCTATGTCCTAAATGAGCTTCACCAACAAGCCATGTCAATGATATATTTGGAGATTTTAGAGGAAAGTTTATTATAGAAACACATTGAAGATTCAAAGACATTTGGTGGTTTGAAGTAATTAGTGTAGTGAAATTCCAACTTCCTACAGGAGAATATAGTCTTTCATTCATATTAGGGCTTGGGACATCTACAAGAAGATTGGGTCGTCATATTCATGTTTTTAGCCAAGTTCATAGGTGGGATCTAAAACCAGTTCACTTCTGCCTTTCTACATCTGATGGTCAACATTCTACACGAGAGTGTTATTTGGAAGAGGTTGGTGAGGATGGCCCTATAGTGATGCTCGTGGAAAGTGGATTTATTATTATGTTGATAGTTTTGTGGTCAAGAATGAGAACAAATTGACTGAAATAAAAGTTCTCCATGACACAAATTGATTGCACACACTCTAAAGGAGGGAAATAATTCATGGCAGTGCAACTAAGTTTATAGTATTAGCCACATTGAAGCAAAAGAGTTCATCCATTGAGAGTGTAGAAAAATGGCCTTATGAAGCAGTGATACAAACTCTCGAGGCAATTCCAAGAACTTTGACTCAGAATTGTAGTGTGAATGGTGTTAGAACCATGACAACATTGCAGACAAAGCATGCTAATAGAGAAAATGTGTGGATTGGGATTGATGGAAATGCTAGAGAAATCACAGATATAAAAGAATAGGGAATATGAGATACTTATAATGTGAAGGCACAAACATTTAAAATAGCCATTGAGGTAGCCTATATGCTTATGAGGATTGATGACATTGTGAGTTGTGGTTATTGTGTTTCATAAATTATATTAGCCCATGAAGCTATTTAATAATTCATTATTGTATGGCAAAGTGTGGGATGCCAAGAGTCATTGGGGACTTTTCAGTTTTCTTTGGTGTCTTTGTAATATTTCTTGGTGTGAGCGGATGTCTTTTGGGCTGCCATCAAAAGGGCTCTATAAAACTGGTTTTGTTATTAATGGAGGGGGATCTTTTGGCTATTCAACCAAGAGATCCTGTGAGAGCTGTGGGAAGGGTAGTAACTAGATGTCTTTCTATTTACTATATCTTTGGGGCTAGCCAGATTTCTGATCCCCCTTGTACTTTAGTGCATGAGTGAGACTCAATCAGAGTAATTTCTAGAAGGTGTAACTGGGAGCTTTGTGAGAGGGATAACTGGAGACTTTGTATTTTAGTTCATTTTGGAATAAGAACGTTTGATGTTCCTATGTCTTCATTCTTTCTCAAACCTTGATTGTTCTTATGTCTAGTCAAGTTCTTTATTTTACAATCTCTTTACTTGCTCTCGGTATCCAGGTGTTTAGGGAGGACTTGGTGCCTTTGTAGTTAGTGGTTATATCTCTTGGCGACTTTGTACTTCTCTTTTAGTTTATTTTATCTTTCCTCAAGGAGTTTGTGATGTTTTGCCTATGCTCACAGGGAGATTTCTTCCATATCTTTTCATCTCCCCCTTTCTCTTTTGCTACCTTTTTGTACCTTTTGGTTAAAGGTACTCAAAAATCCAAAAAACCACATCATACGAGGGAGCTGCCCCTCTCAAACTCAGAGTATAATCATTGCACTCACAACGATTACTCCATTTTTTGGTGTCTTTTTGTCACTGCCTTCTTGGGCATATTGGGTTATTTTTGCAGTGACAAAACTATTAACCAATAGTTTTTGTTGACTCCACTGGGGATCAAAATTGAAGATTGGTGCATTCTTTATCTCTAGTATTTTGATGGTACCTCATTGAAGAAGTGAGGTTGGTGACTCTGTGAAAGTTTTAAATCTAGAAAAATGTTTTGGCATCTAGGAAGAGAGGATGATAGTGATGACAGTGATGATGAAGACTTCTCTTCTTCCATAAACCCAACATGAAATAATCAGGTACTTGACGATCCTATGCAGGTAAATTTTTTGAAGAGTTTTTATGGTAATATGCAGTTTCAACCCAATATGGTGCATCCATCTTTTCTTAAAACCTTGCAAGAGATTGAACATAGGGATGGGAAAGATACACATTTTCTTTCTTGCAGCCATGAAAAGACCTTTGTTTGTGAAGAAGATACATATGGTGAAGAACCTCATGCTACAATACATCATTTACAAGGAGAGGACAACAACTTGGTCGTAGAAAATTTTCTTGTAGAGGCATCTTCTCATGGAGCCATTGATGGGTATGAGAGTAAATCAGAGTTTTTAACTGAGGAACACATTTCATCAAGGTTTGAGGATGAACGTTCTAGTTTGATTTCTCCTTCTTAAGATTCTTTTTCTTCTAGGTTTTATCCTTTGAACAATAATCTTCTCTATATGGACTCATGTGAGCATACACTAAGTTGTGTTAAAGAAGAAATCTTTAGTGTATCTACTTGTGACAATACATATGAGATGCAAGATAAAAAAGAAGAAATAGAAGAGAAAGACCTTAAGCCTAATAATGAGGATTCAGTGAAGGTTGCAGTGGGTATACAAGATGTTCTTGATGAGGAGCTGATTCTAGACCTAAACTATTGCTCATATGAAATTGCATCAGAGGAGTCAAAAAGAAATGAAACATTGAAAGAGCAAGAAGATGTTGATGATCGGTCAAGCAAAAATCAAGAAGACAACACATTTTATGATATTGCTATCTGTTGTCCGAAGGTACCAAAATCTGATTTTCTCTATTTTGAAAATATTTATTTTGCTGCTCCATCCATTATTGAAGAGGTGTTGCATCATTTGGCTATGGGTTCAAGTTGTCAAGAATGTATCCCATGGCTTGCGGCTACAATTTTGCAAGCAATACAAGAAGAGGTGACTTGCTACATGCATGAAGATATTGAAGTGTTTTCTAATTCATACACATTCCATGAGGATCAGTCATTTGAATTTAGTGTCTTATCAAGAGGATCTCTTTACTTGCTCTCGGTATGCAGGTGTTTAGGGAGGACTTAGTGCCTCTATAGTTAGTGGTTATATCTCTTGGAGACTTTGTACTTCTCTTTTAGTTTAGTTTATCTTTCCTCAAGGAGTTTGTGTTGTGTTGCCTATGCTCACAGGTAGATTTCTTCCATATCTTTTCATCTCTCCCTTTCTCTTTTGCTTCCTTTTTGTACCTTTTGGTTAAAGGTACCCAAAAATCCAAAAAACCACATCATACGAGGGAGCTGCCCCTCTCAAACTCAGAGGATAATCATTGCACTCGCAACAATTACTCCATTTATTGGTGTCTTTTTGTTGCTGCCTTCTTGGGCATATTGGGTTATTTTTGCAGTGACAAAACTATTAACCAACAGTTTTTGTCGACTCCGCTGGGGATCGAAATTGAAGATTGGTGCATTCTTTATCTCTAGTATTTTGATGGTACCTCACTGAAGAAGTGAGGTTAGTGAGTTTGTGAAAGTTTTAAATATAGAAAAATGTTTTGGCATCTAGGAAGAGAGGATGATAGTGATGACAGTGATGATGAAGACTTCTCTTCTTCCATAAAACCAACATGAAATAATCGGGTACTTGATCCTGTGCAGGTAAACTTTTTGCAAAGTTTTTATGGTAATATGCAGTTTCAACCCAATATGGTGCATCCATCTTTGCTTAAAACCTTGCAAGAGATTGAACATAGGGATGGGAAAGATACACATTTTCTTTCTTGTGGCCATGAAAAGGCCTTTGTTTGTGAAGAAGATACATATGGTGAAGAATCTCATGCTACAATACATCATTTACAAGGAGAGGATAACAACTTGGTCACAAAAAATTTTCTTGCAAAAGCATCTTCTCATGGAGCCATTGATGGTTATGAGAGTAAATCAGAGTTTTTAATTGAGGAACACATTTCATCAAGGTTTGAGGATGAAGGTTCTAGATTGATTTCTCCTTCTTAAGATTCTTTTTCTTCTGGGTTTTATCCTTTGAACAATAATCTTCTCTATATGGACTCATGTGAGCATGCACTGAGTTGTGTTAAAGAAGAAATCTTTAGTGTATCTACTTGTGACAATACATATGAGATGCAAGATAAAAAAGAAGAAATAGAAGAGAAAAACCTTAAGCCTAATAATGAGGATTTAGTGAAGGTTGTAGCGGGTATACAAGATGTTCTTGATGAGGAGTTGATTCCAGACCTAAACTATTGCTCATATGAAATTGCATCAAAGGAGTCAAAATGAAATGAAACATTGAAAGAGCAAGAAGATGTTGATGATCGGTCAAGCAAAAATCAAGAAGACAACACATTTTATGATATTGCTATTTGCTGTCCCGAGGTACCAAAATCTGATTTTCTCTATTTTGAAAATGTTTCTTTTGCTGCTCCATCCATTATTGAAGAGGTGTTGAATCATTTGGCTATGGGTTCAAGTTGTCAAGAATGTATCCAATGGCCTGAGGCTGTAATTTTGCAAGCAATACAATAAGAGGTGACTTGCTACATGCATGAAGATATTGAAGTGTTTTCTGATTCATACACATTCCATGAGGATTAGTCATTTGAATTCAGTGTCTTATCAAGAGGATTTGCATATGCCAAAGATCACATAGTTTCTATTCAAGACATCAAGTCACAGATAAGTATAATAGCACTCCATTGGCATAGTATTTTCTTCTATTCAGGCATCTATTTCTCCCTACCTATAAATGGGTTTGCATAGTCTCATGATGTCAGTGGTGTTTTGTTGTACCTAGTCTAGGCACATAGGTGTCCTAGTTTGTTTCCATTTCCTATTGTTGTGTCTGTTTCAATTTTGGTTTTGTTCAAAGTCTCCTGTTATTCCCCCCTCATGCTTTGTTAAAAGGTGACTCTATTTGCCCAATGGATTAGCATTGGTCTTTAGCACTAGTCTTTACCTAAGATTTTGGAGTTCTTTGGTCTCCATGGTGGAAAGCAGTCCCCAATTAGAGCCTGTTGTTACCCAGAATTTTGAACTTGAAAATTTTCAAAATTTTCTATTCCTGAAGTGTCACTCATTGCCAAATTGGTTTCCTGTATGAAGCATCCTTTTCTATTGTCTCAGTTGAGCTCTCCTCCTTGTATTTACAATCAAATTTGTCAATCTGCATATAAGGCCTTTACTTCATGTGACTATCCAAGATAATGTGAGAAGACAAAAATATAACAATGGTTGCTTGTTTGAAGCTATTATCCATTGGTATCCTCTCTATATTTGTTGTGCCTATGCATTTGAAAGATTCAAAGTTATTGGCATGTTGAAGGAATCTATCAAGGGCTACAACATGTTTTATAAAAGATCAAGCAACTTGTTATATTGTTTTCACTTAGAGAATTCATGGCAATGGCTGGCATACATCTCAGGAAAGTTGTTAAGGAGACATTCCTCATAGCCTGTAGTGGATGCTTTTAACCCAAGAATGCTCATTGCTCCAGCTATATATCATACAATTGATTTCACTAAGGTCAAGGAAGAAGAACTATATGAAATTGACATTCCTTGGAACTTCATGACATCAATTGGCACTCAAGTCCATGGCCTTGCATGTTGTTTTGATGTTGTTGTCAATGGAAGAATCATGCAACAATAGCTCATCACCGTACTTGGTGCACCAATGACACAGTGGTATTAGCTTTGTTGTGTTTTGTCTCAGCTATTGATAACTTGTGATCATTTATTTCTATCATATATGATGTTCTAACTTTTCAAATGTCAACCATTTGTGTTGCATATTGATGTAGAGGAAACGCAACAGAAGCTTACAAATAGGATGGAAAAGCCATTAATCCACTATGATGCAGAGGCATCCACACTAAAACCTTGACATACAGCATGTATGTCTACAACCCATCATCATCATCATATTTTCTGTTAACATTGTCAGCATCATCATATTTTCTCTGCCGACCGATATCCTCCTGTAGACAAACCTTCGACCTTTCGCCTGTCAGCAGCATCATCATATCCGGCTATCGGCAGCATCATCATATTCGGCAAGCGCAATCATCCTCCTGACGATCACTGTTCATCTTACCGCCAACCTCTATCTGCAGCATCATGATGTTCGACATCATCTTCATCAGCAGGATATAAAATATCCAGTTCCTCCCATATATCCTGATGACGACACTTCACGTACCTTTCCTTCGATGCTTACGTCACCCTGATATCTGACTACTTAAACAACAGCATCAGGATATGACTTATCTGGTCAAATGAAACATCCTAATGATGATACTCAACTTTATATTGATGACGAATATTCTGCCGAATATTCTCTCACGATCCACTTATCTCCCCGATGCCTTACGCCTATGCCAAAACACTTATGGTCAACAGGATAAACCTTTATCAGGTGATATTTCGGAATGTCCTGATGACGATTATCCTGATGACGATGACGTCATATGCAGTTCCTTCAATATCCTGCTGTCGGCCAAACTTAACATTATCGGCCTGCGATGGAATTGTCAACCCAATCTTCTACCTTATGCCGATATGCTCTTCCTCGGCAACACCTTGCGATGATCACCCCAATGCACATTCACCTTATGCTAACTACTGCATCATGCTCACCTCCATCTACTCAGATGACACCCGAAGTAACTGCAGGATATACACAGAAATATCCTGATGATGCCGTTGTGACGAATTTCTAACCTTAGCAAATTTTGATCCGCCGAACCTCCTGAGGTGACCCGATCTGCTTCCTGGACAACTTTCCAGACTTGAACTACCAGCACGACCTAGCACATGCCCATGCTAGGGTTCTCAGCACATCTCGACTGCGATCCTGCAAACATACATGTGAACAAATAGAAAATGCAAACTAAATCCTAAACTATTGTACATAGCCATTCCACCGATTCGATGAATCAACCGGTGGAATGGATCAGTGAATCCATGTAACCACCAGAACAGCAACTCGATTACACAATGGAATCCAAACAGAAAATTGACACAAACAGGGTCTCTTTATTGATTTCAAAAGATGCAAATACAGTACTCTGTCTCACTCTGAAATCTAACTCCTGAATCTGTATCTCTATCTCTCTATCTGTCTATCTGTCTATCTGTCCTAAGACCAACCAATCCTACTACATAAATAGGAACTGCTTGCGAGTACTACCACTCAATTCCAAGCGGCTGGGAGCTTCCGAGCGGCTGGGAGGATCCAACTGAACTAACAAACTATACAGCTATCATCAGCTGTCATAACAAACTACCTAAAAATAGAAAAGCACGATCAACTTGGACCTTATGACATGCATTGGTCTTATAAGACCTTCTTGGAAACATTAACAAGACCTATAACAAACTAACTGCCTCATGGAGGCCAGCTGTCAGGTAGGTGCTCCTGCACCATACTCCCCAACAGAAAAGAACTCATGTCCCATGAGTTAGGTTGTGGAAGTCCTCCACCTGTACACTTTGCCTTTGCAGTGTCTTGACCTGTTCCAGCTTTGTCCTCTGCTGGCTCTCGGCTGCTCCAAGACTTCTGAACTGTAACTTGCTTTCTTGCAAGTAAACCCTCAGGCCTGTTAATGTAGGCCCTTCTCACACATACCTTGTGTTTGTTAGGTTGTTTTACCAGAACCTCTGTCTAAATACCTGGTTGAATAACCTTAGGAATTGCCTCTTGAACTTCTGCAATGTTCAATTATGTCTTCCTTTCAACCTTTATAGGACAAACAATAGTCCCAACTATGACAACATCCTTGTCATTCCTCTCAACTGGTTGCTGTTTGCAAACTTGTTGCTGAACCTGCTGCTGACCTCTGTCAGTCACAACTAAAACTTTCTTCAAACTATTGTCCTTAACAACTTCTTTCCCTGCAATGTCCTCAACTGCCTGTATGCCTGCTCCTATAGGCTTCTGCACAAATTCCTTCTTTCCCACTAAAATGATTTTTGCTGCCTTTTGTACTGCAGCTTCTTCCTGTAATGGCATCAACATAATAGTTTTCCCATCTTTCTTGATGGTGTAGGTATTAGCATACCCATCATACAGTACCCTTCTATCAAATTGCCATGGTCTACCCAACAGTAGGTGACAACATTCCATGGGCAAAATGTCACACAAAACTCTATCCTGATATGCTCCAATCTGAAAATCAACATATGCCTGTTCATATACCCAAAGTGATTGACTATCACTCACCCAAGATGCCTTGTAAGGGTGTTGGTGTGGAATCCTTTCCAAATTCAGTTTATCCACCATTTCCTGAGATACCATGTTGTCTGTTGAACCAGTATCAATGACAACCTTACATACCTTACCTTTGCTCTTGCATGTGGTCTTGAAAAGAGCTCTTCTTTGCATCATATCCTTTGATGCCTGCAAACTAATTCTCCTAAGCATCAATGCTTCTCCCTCCTCAGGATATCCATAATTGTCAGGAACTCTATCTTGATAAGTGTTTAAACTTTGCACACTTTGCTCTACTTTCTCTTCTTGCACAAGTTGTACTCTCTTGTCATTCGTTCTGTCATTTCTGGATGATGAACCTTTGCTTTCTGGACATTTGAAAAATGGATGACCAAACTCACCACAGGTGTAACACTTTCCTGAAAATGTAGTAGAACCTCTACCACTTCCAAATCTGCCTCTATTACCTTTGCATCCACCTCTGAAATCAGACTGTCCCTGTCCTTTACCAGTGTCTTCTTGACCCTCATTGGTTTGCCTTGTTGTAGGGGCTGATCCTCTTCCCCTCATATTGTTTCCTCTTCCTCTATTATGTTGTTCTTGTTTTCTCTTTAACTTCTCTTCCACTTTCAATGCCAACTGAAAGCATTTCTGAACTGTATCTGGATTATGCAGACTTAAATCTTCCTGAATATTGAACCTCAATCCATTAAGGTATCTGGCTACCTTCTCTTCTTCACTTTCCTTTACCTTTGTTTTCACACAAAGTTTCATGAATTCTTCTGTATATGAGCTGACATCTAGCTCCTTCTGCTTCAGGTTTTGCTTCCTCTTGTGTAATTGGATACTGTAATCCAATGGGACATAAGCTTCCTTTACTAATGCCATCATTTTCTTCCATGTAGTGACTCTACGCTTTCCTTCCTGTACTCTATCATCTTGGACGAAATTCCACCATGTCAAGGTAGCTTCTTTCATTTTTGACTAGGCTATTTTCACCCTCTGTTGTTCTGGTATCTCCTCTGTTTCAAAGAAATTGTTCAAGGAGTCTATCCACTCCATCACTGAATCAGGTTCCATCTTTCCTATAAACACTGGCAAATCTAATTTCACATCCATGGTTCTCCTCTCCATGGCTTTGAGGGCGTTCAACAGTGGTCTCTGGTCTGCAGGAACGACCTCCTCGTTCCAACTAGGGATCTCTTCTTCTTCCCTATCTTCTTCTCTACCAGAACCTACTCTGCTCCTCAACTTCTCTAACTCATCCTTCAATTCCTGATTCTGAGCCTTCACAGCCTTGCTCTCTACAATCTGTTTCTTCACCAGAACTGCCAACTCAACGTTGGTCATCCTTGCCAGAATCTCAGATGTTCCTTCTTCATCTGACATCTTGCTATATCCTGATCTTTTCCAGAAGATCCTTCCTTTGCTCTGATACCACTATGATGCAGAGGAAACGCAACATAAGCTTACAAATAGGATGGAAAAGCCATTAATCCACTATGATGCAGAGGCATCCACACTAAAACCTTGACATACAGCATGTATGTCTATAACCCATCATCATCATCATATTTTCTGTTAACATTGTCAGCATCATCATATTTTCTCTGCCGACCGATATCCTCCTACAGACAAACCTTCGACCTTTCGCCTGTCAGCAGCATCATCATATCCGGCTATCGGCAGCATCATCATATTCGGCAAGCGCAATCATCCTCCTGACGATCACTATTCATCTTACCGCCAACCTCTATCTGTAGCATCATGATGTTCGACATCATCTTCATCAGCAGGATATAAAATATCCGGTTCCTCCCATATATCCTGATGACGACACTTCACGCACCTTTCCTTCGATGCTTACGTCACCCCGATATCTGACTACTTAAACAACATCATCAGGATATGACTTATCCGGTCAAATGAAACATCCTGATGATGATACTCAACTTTATATTGATGACGAATATTCTGCCGAATATTCTCTCACGATCCACTTATCTCCCCGATGCCTTACGCCTATGCCAAAACACTTATGGTCAGCAGGATAAACCTTTATCAGGTGATATTTCAGAATGTCCTAATGACGATTATCCTGATGATGATGACGTCATATGCAGTTCCTTCAATATCCTGCTGTCGGTGAAACTTAACATTATCGGCCCGCGATGGAATTGTCAACCCGATCTTCTACCTTATGCCGATATGCTCTTCCTCGGCAACACCTTGCGATGATCACCCCAATGCACATTCACCTTATGCAAACTACTGCATCATGCTCACCTCCATCTACTCGGATGACGCCTAAAGTAATTGTAGGATATACACAGAAATATCTTGATGATGCCGTTGTGACGAATTTCTAACCTTAGCGAATTTCGATCCGCTGAACCCCCTGAGGTGACCCGATCTGCTTCCTGGACAACTTTCCAGACTCGAACTACCAGCACGACCTAGCACATGCCCATGCTTGGGTTCTCAGCACATCTCGACTGCGATCCTGCAAACATACATGTGAACAAATAGAAAATGCAAACTAAATCCTAAACTATTGTACATAGCCATTCCACCGATTCGATGAATCAACCGATGGAATGGATCAGTGAATCCATGTAACCACCAGAACAGCAACTCGATTACACAATGGAATCCAAATAGAAAATTGACACAAACAGGGTCTCTTTATTGATTTCAAAAGATGCAAATACAGTACTCTGTCTCACTCTGAAATCTAACTCCTCAATCTGTATCTCTATCTCTCTATCTATCTATCTGTCTATCTGTCCTAAGACCAACTGATCCTACTACATAAATAGGAACTGCTTGCGAGTACTACCACTCGATTCCAAGCGGCTGGGAGCTTCCAAGCGGCTAGGAGGATCCAACTGAACTAACAAACTATACAGCTGTCATCAGCTGTCATAACAAACTACCTAAAAATAGAAAAGCACGGTCAACTTGGACCTTATTACATGCATTGGTCTTATAAGACCTTCTTGGAAACATTAACAAGACCTATAACAAACTAACTGCCTCATGGAGGCCAGCTGTCAGGTAGGTGCTCCTGCACCACATATCCATGTCTAGTGTCATCCCATGAGTAAGTTTCACAACATGGATAATCGAGTTGCAGTTGGAAAAGATTTGGTATACAGGCACATAAAATGTGTAAGTATAAACAAGGTGATGAGCTGTCCAAGAATACTCCAAAGATATGTTATGTAGTTAAAAAGGCATACCACATTAGCCAGATATGTACAAATTTGGGGATGAAGTGGATTTTTGTCAGATATTATAGCTAGAAATGTTCTTGAAGGCATATGCATGCAAAATGTAAAAGCATCAAAAGGTCACAGTTATGGTAGGCAATGATAGCAGGATATCCACAAAATGGATTCATTAAAAAATCTCAAGACTTTCAAGCAAATGCAGTTGGTATGTGGCCTTCATGCCAAAACAGGAATGCTTAAACATGCATGGAAAGGAATTTGATTGAAGATTTTAGAAACTTTCATACAGATACAAGTGCAATTTGTCAACGCCAAAGTCCGCCACCTTTGCCGGAGTGTTTCATCCTGTGCCAAGAAAAAAAACACCTCAAAGCATAATGTTAGTGCAATTGATTTTTGTCAGATATTATAGCTAGAAAATACAGTCAGCAAGATAGGCACAAACGGATTTGTTGAAAAGGTTTTAGAAACATTTGAGATGTAGTAGGCAAGGCCATGGTCTTTAGATTTGGATATATCATTTAACATAGTTGGCATATGAAACGTCAAAGTTTTCATTATCTCATGCCAGCACACTGCCAACCTCAAATAGAACCAACATAATGTAATATTATTTCCAGTAGATATCATAGTTGGGAAGGCTCTGGTAGTATACATGCAAAATTTGGAAGCATTAGACAAAGCTGTGGCCAGTCAGCGTATGCACAAGATGGATTTGTTGAATAGATTTTAGAAACTTTTAGACAAATGTAATTGGTAGGTCTAATGTCAAGTTCCCCCTACTTGTGAAATCTAGGAGCCTCCGAGGAAAGTTATAATAGCTTGATAGCAAGTATAAAAACTTACACCAGCATCCTTTTGCGATATTCTCTATAGTATATCACTTTCAAGCACTATGGGACATGCACATAATGGATTTGTTCGAGAGCATATTGGCAGTATAGTCACCTATATTAATATGTAATGTCAGTGGTCAATTAGAAGATTTCAACATAATATCCTAAATATCCATGGCTCGCCCTCACGTGAATGGAGTAGTCACCCTGATTAAAGCTCAGCATCCCAAGTGGAGTCCTGCCGCGATCAAATCATTTATCATATTAACATCTTTGGTGGATAACACTAACAAGTTAATAATCATAAGACCTTTCGGGAGCTCAATGAGGCCATTTGATTATGAATTAGGGTACATCAATCCTATTGCAGTTTTAAATCTAGGGCTATTGTGCAAATATAATGTGAAAGATATGATCAACTTTCTGTGCAGCGATAGAGCCACACCTACTCGACTCAGAAATTTGATTGGTAATAGCACAACATGCACTTGCACCTCGAATCATGGCACATCCCTATGTCCCAAATGAGCTTCGCCAACAAGCCATGTCAATAATATATTTGGAGATTTCAGAGGAAAGTTTATTATAGAAACACATTGAAGATTTAGAGACATCTAGTAGTTTGAAGTAATTAGTGTAGTGAAATTCCAACTTTCTGTAGGAGAATATAGTCTTTCATTCAGATTAGGGCTTGGGACATCTACAAGAAGATTGGGTCATCATATTCATGTTTTTAGCCAGGTTCATAGGTGGGATATGAAACCACTTCAATTTTTCCTTTCTACATCTGATGGTCAACATTCTACATGAGGGTGTTATTTGGAAGAGGCTGGTGAGGATGGCTCTATAGGTGATACTTGTGGAAAGTGAATTTATTATTATGTTGATAGTTTTGTGGTCGAGAATGAGAATAAATTGACTGAAATAAAATTTCTCCATGACACAAATTGATTACACACAATCTAAAGGAGGGAAAGAATTCATGGGAGTGCAGCTAAGTTTACAGTATTAGCCACATTGAAACAAAAGAGTTCATTAGTTGAGAGTGTAGAAAAATGGCCTTATGAAGTAGTGGTGCAAACTCTCAAGGCAGTTCTAAGAACTTTGACTCGAATTGTAGTGTGAATGGTGTTAGAACCATGACAGCATTGCAGACAAAGCATGCTAATAGAGAAAATGTGTGGACTAGGATTGATGGAAATGCTAAAGAAATCACAGATATAAAAGAACAGGGAATATGGGATACTTATAATGTGAAGGTTCAAACATTTAAAATAGCCATTGAGGTAGCCTGTATGCTTATGAGGATTGATGACATTGTGAGTTGTGGTTATTGTGTTTCATAAATCATCTTAGCCTGTGAAGCTATTTAATAATTCATTATTGTATGGCAAAGTGTGGGATGCCAAGAGCAATTGGGGACTTTTCAGTTTTCTTTGGTGTCTTTGTAATATTTCTTGGTGTGAGCGGATGTCTTTTGGGCTACCATCAAAGGGGTTCTATAAAACTAGTTTTGATGTTAATGGAGGGGGATCTTTTGGCTATTCAATGAGAGCTCCTGTGAGAGTTGTGGGAAGGGTAGTGACTAGATGTCTTTTTTTGTTGACTATATCTTTGGGGCCAGCTAGATTTTTGATCCCCCTTGTACTTTGGTGCATGAATAAGACTCGATCAGAGTAATTTTTGGAAGGTGTAACTGGGAGCTTTATGAGAGGGATAATTGGAGACTTTGTATTTTAGTTCGTTTTGGAATAAGAAAGCTTGATGTTACTGTGTCTTCATTCTTTCTCGAACTTTAATTGTTCTTATGTCCAGTCAAGTTCTTTATTTTACAATCTCTTTACTTGCTCTTAGTATGCAGGTATTTTGGGAGGACTTGGTGCCTCTATAGTTAGTGGTTATATCTCTTGGAGACTTTGTACTTCTCTTTTTGTTTAGTTTATCTTTTCTCAAGGAGTTTGTGCTGTGTTGCCTATGCTCACAGGAATATTTCTTCCATATCCTTTCATTTCTCCCTTTCTCTTTTTCTGCCTTTTTGTACCTTCTAGTTATAGGTACTCAAAAATCCAAAAACCCACATCATACGAGGGAGATGCCCCTCTCAAATGTAGAGGATAATCATTGTACTTGCAATGATTACTCCATTTATTGGTGTCTTGTTCTCGCTACCTTCTTGGGCGTATTGGGTTATTTTTGCAGTGCCAAAACTTTTAACCAACATATAGGAGGAAGAAATTGTGCTTCAAATGTAAGGGCCCATGGCACCCTAACCATAAGTGCCTTATGAAGGGGCAAGTAAAGAAGATTGAATACTTATTAGCAGAGGAAAATGTAGTCATTAATTTTCCATAGTCCATGATGTTATGATCGTGCTTCTGGATTTGACTGTGTTGATTATTTTTCCCTCAACGTTTCAAATCACACACAGTGATCCATCATCAGGAGAAAAAGAGCAAGAGAAGAGAAGTAAAATGATAACTTGTAGACTTAAGATTACTTTAAAAGGGGGAGGAAAGGGAGTGATGAGTGCGGAAACCAAGAGACCTAGAGAGAGGAGGGCAGCAACCAATCAAACAAGAAAACAAAGAACTAGTTGGAAAAAAGGCAAAGACCAACAAAAGAAGAGGACCAAATAAAAGAGAGAATATATATATATATATATATATATATATATATATATATATATATATATATATATATATAGACAAGAAAAATAAAAACAAATACAATGAAGACCTAAGAAGGAAACAATAAAGAGAAAGAGACAGAAAATAAAAACAAGCAAGGAAGAAAAAACAATGGAATAAATATATGAAAAATGATTATAAATGAGAAAAACTAGGAAAAACGATTATATGAAAACAAAATAACTAAATGATAAAAACTATGAAAATAAATATCTATATATAAATATACCTATAAAAGCAACCTGAAACTAGAATAGTGATTAAATGAAAACACCATAACAAAATGATAAAATATATGAAAATATATATCTATATATATACCTATAAACCAAGAAAATTCCAACAAAGAGAAGACACAAACCAATATATAAGTGTATATATGAAAATATGAAAATAAATATAAAATTAATAAAATGACAACACATACCTCTCTTTATATATATATATATATATATATATATATATATATATATATATATATAGATATATATATATATGAAGAGGACAACAACACACAATGAGAAGAAGGCACCCAGAACATGAAAGCAAAAGGAAAAAAAGATCAAAAATAGTAAAAATATAAAAACAAAGAGGCGAAGAAAATTAGAAAACAAGGAGGGCAATCTCAGGGGTGGGAGAAACAAAGAGGAAACTGCTTCAAAAAAATTAGACCAGCACACTGACTCAGAGGATAGTGAGGATAGTGAAGCAGATAGTGCAGCAAAAGAGTCACAGGGTGAGCAGAATGATGAAAAATCCACAACCCACCTTTTTGCTTTTCAAAAAGAGGGTTCTTTTAGGATTTAGGGAGTCTTGGAAGGGAAGAGAGTGACTACACTTCTTGACACAGGGGCTACACATAATTTCATTGATGAGGGTCTAATGGCAAGGAGAGGACTTAAGATAGAGGATTTTGAGGGATTCAAGGTCAGGGTAGTTGATGGATTTGTTATAACATGCAAATGACAAATCCCCAACTTAACCATTAGGTTAAGTGATTATGAGTTTTAAGCTAAGTACTATGTAGTGAGCATGGGTGATATGGATGTAGTCCTTGGCATGAAATGGCTTCATGCAATCGGTGAGTTCTACCATAACTTATGAACCATGGAGATGAAGTTCAAGGTAGATGGGTAGAAGCATGTACTCAAGGGAATGTCAGATGGTGGACTTCGTGTGGTATCTTTTAGGAGAATGCAGAGATTACTCAGACATGATCAGGTTGAGTGGGTAGTAGAATGTGTCATCATGCCTACAGCCACCGAGTAGCCTAAATAGAGCTACCATAAAGATATTCAGGAACTGATAACCAGTCATAGCAAGGTTTTCAGTAGTATACCACCAAGGAGGCCTCCTGATAGAGGCATAGAGCATGTAATAGAATTGAAAGAGGGGGCAAAATCGGTCATCATCACTCCCTATAGGCACCCAAAGAGGTTGAAATATGAAATTAAGAAAACAATTAAGGAGCTTCCAGATATGGGGCACATCAAACCCAACAAGAGCCCCTTTGCCTTTATAGTAGTGCTAGTTAAAAAGAAGGATGGGATGCTGAGAATGTGTATAGACTACAAGGCTCTAAACAAGAAAACTATTAAGAATAGGTACCCCATCTCATGCATAGATGAGCTCATTGATGAGCTACATGGAACATGTTACTTCTCCAAAATTGATTTGAGATATGGATATCATCAGATTCAGGTCAGAGTGGAGAACGTGGAGAAGCTGCCATTATGGGCACTTCAAGTTTCTAGTTATGCCTTTTGGTTTAACCAATGCTCCAGCTACTTTTCAGTCATGTATGAACAAGGTTTCCAGAGAGTAGTTGAGGAAGTTTGTCCTCATATTTGTTGATGACATCTTGATTTTTAGCAGGACTTGGGAGGAGAACCTCCAACACATTGATGAGGTATTGAGTATCCTAGAGAGGGATTCACTATATGCCAAAGAGTCCAAATGCGAATTTGGCATGACCAAGTTACTTTATCTGGGTCACATCATTAGTGCAGAGGGAGTTAGAGTGGATCCAGATAAGATCCAAGCTATTATTGATTGGCCACCACCCACTAATCTCTCACAGCTCAAGGGATTCTTTGGTCTATGTGGGTTCTACCACTGCTTTGTCAAAGGATTTTCATAGAGTGCAACTCCATTGATAGATTTGACGAAGAAGGGCAAATTTGTTTGGACTGATGAGGCACAATAATGTTTTGACGGGTTTAAGTAAATAATGAGTTCCTACCTTGTGTTAGCTATACCGGATTTCACCAAGCCCTTCGAGCTTGAGTGTGATGCCTTATGAGAAGGCATAGGAGTAGTGCTGATGTAGGATAATCATTTGATTGCTTTCGAGAGTAGAAAACTAAGGGGTGCAGAGAGAGGTTACAACATATATGATAAGGAAATGTTAGCCATAATGCATGCATTATCAAAATTTAGACAATATTTGGTGGGAGGCAAATTTATGGTGAAAACGGATCACAATAGCCTTAAGCATTTCCTTAGCCAACGTGACGTCAATGATAGACAATAGAATGGGGTTAGCAAGTTGGAAGCCTATGACTTTGTCATAGTTTATGTCAAAGGGAAGAGAAACATTGTTGCTAATGCACTTTCATGGAGACCTCACTTGTGTTCTTTGGGAGAGATCACAGCTAATTGGAGAGAGTGGATTTCAGTTGAGTATGCTAAGGACAAGTGGGCTTCATGCATTTTTGATTGTACTATGCATGATTATAGGTACACAGTGGTAAATGATCTCATCATTTACAAAGGGAGGATACTATTGGTACCCAAATCAGTGATGAAGAGGAGAATTCTGAGGGCTTTTCATGATGTTCCTATGGCTACTCATCCTAGATATTTTAAGACATATAGATAGATTTGGGAGAGGTTCATGCATGGAAGGTCCTCAAGACCAAGGTGTTGAAGTATGTGAGGGAGTGTCCTACTTGTCGGCAGAACAAACATGAGCACTCCTTCCTAGTTGGTTTGTTGCAGCCCCTACCCATTCCTAGTCAGAAATGGGAATGCATCTCGATAGATTTTATCATAGGGTTGCCCAAGGTCCAAGGTAGGGACTGTATTTTTGTTGTGGTTGATAGATTGAAAAAAATTGCACACTTTTTTGCAATTTCAGCCACATACACAGCGACACAAGTTGATTTATTTTTTAGAGAGGCATTTAGGCTTCATGGGTTGCCACAAAGCATAGTTAGTGATGGGGACAACAAGTTCCTAAGTCATTTTTGGCAAGAATTTTTTAGATTGAGTGGGACTAAAATCACTCCAAGCACTAGCTACCACCCACAAATATATGGGAAAATGGAAATTGTTAACAAATGGGTGGAAGGATACCTAAGGAACTACATTGCAAGGCATCAGAAGGCATGGGTTAAGTGGCCACATTTGGAGGAATATTGTTACAACACCACATTTCACATGTCTACTCAGATGTCACCGTTCATGGCATTATATGGGTATGAGGCACCAAACTTCCTTGATTTGTTGTTTGGAGATAGTAGAGTGCTTAAGGCCAAGGACTTGCTCCAAGAAAGTAAGGATATCATGAATCCCTTGAAAGAAAACATCTAGAAGGCTCAGAACTAGTAGAAGTAGTATGCATATCAACACAGGGTCGAGCATTCCTTTGAGGTTGGTGACATGGTCTATCTAATGTTGCAGCCTTATAGACAATCCACTCTTAAAAAGAGTGACACAGAGAACCTAAAGCCATAATACTATGGCCCATTTAGAGTCTCCAAGAAAATTGGAGAAGTGGCTTATGAGCTAGAGTTTCCGGCAGGAAGTAGAGTGCACAATGTCTTCCACGTGTCTCACCTCAAGAAGTTGCTAGGACATAATGTCACACATTCGATGGAGCTTCCCCCTCTTGATGAAGAGGGCAAGTTAATTCTTGTACCTGAGGCCATCATTGACACCAAGGACCATACTCTATAGAAGAGGGTCATCATGGAGTATTTGGTGAAGTGGAAGAAATTGTCATTAGAGGATGCTACATGGGAGAATGAGCAAATTTTGGAGCATCCTGAGTTGAGATTGCTTGTGGGAAAGCAATTTTTTGGAGGGTGGAATGTAATGTCCCTTTCCTAGGTAGATAGTTTATGGGGTTAGTCTATTACCCGAGTTCTCATAGACTAATGGGGATGGTTAGAGAACCCATGTTGGTGACCATTGTGGGGGTATAATTAGCTCGATTGGATTAGAGATTTGTTTCTACCCTGGCAAGTTTTCATTTCTGACTCTTTTTGAAGCATTTTTGGGGCTATTAGGCTAAACTTACTATTTTTAGTAAGTGCATCAGGGTCAATTACGAGTTGGTCGGTTCGACTTGGGATGTGTTCATTTTTAATTGGTGATTGCAGGGGTACTTTGAAAATTCAATTTAGAGTATGTTTGGGCCTTGATTTTAATATTGTGATAATTGACTTAAATCAAATGTTTAAGTATAATGTATTAAAGTGACTTTATAAAAGTGCGAAGACATGAATATTTTAATTCTTATTAAAAGTCACATATGCTTCTAAGTGGGTACCCAAGTCATAGAAGGAAAATAAAATTAAAATATTATTATCTCAAATGAGATATTGGAGGAAAAATGAAATGAAGGAAATAAAAGAAGTTGTTTTCACGATCATTTGCATATTGGATATTTTGGTGAATGAATATTGTTGTCAAGCAAAAAACAAGGTTTTGTGGAGAAGCCAACCATTGTGAAGATGAAAACCTTCACAGTTGGAGAGTGCTTGCAGGAGTGAAAGATCTCCCAAGGGCATTAAGAGAGAATTCTCATTCAGAGGGTGCATTTGTGCTTCATTTTAGGTTGTATCCGTGTCATGGAGAGTTCCTTATTGATTAATTTGAAGTTTCTTGGCATGATAATTCCAGTGGGATGTACCAGAGTCTATTGCAACATTTTGTTCAAAGATTGAATACATTAAGTGTGGCTCCTATCTCTAGACTTGGTTGTACCAGACCTAGGAAGGGATGTGGGTTCCTTAGCAATGATATTTGTGCTCTTCAATCATCATACACATGTCTAAAACTGTAATATGGAGTGCTATACACATTGCATATTGTAATAAATTAGAGTTTATGCATATAGAATGAATGTATGGTCTTCTAAGCTACTATTGCAGTCCATTTTCCATCATATCAACACATGGGGTATGTCACCTTCTAATGTCTTTGGCATTTACTCACATGGGTATTGCCTATAATAGTTTCATAATGCATTTCTATCATATCTAAGCATCTGGGTATTGTTCATTGTTATTCTCTAAGTTGTACTTGTATGCAAGAAACTCTATGTTATGCATAAAAACATAAAATGCAACAGGTTCAACTAAACCATAGAAAATTAGAAAAAATTTGGGTCTCAGATAGGGGTGGGACATTACAGCTATAGAAAACTGGACAGAAAGATAATTGGGAAGGATCAGAAACATAACAAAAGTTGAATTTTTGGAAACATAAACTTTGTGGACTACAGGGTGTGTGCCCAAGTCTAATAGGGTAGTTTTTCTAGAGATCCTGAACAAAGAGATGTTGTAGACTATATCCTTCTCTTGAGTTCTAAACCAAGCCTGTCGGGAGGACTATGGGGCGGGCGCCCAAGAGGGAGGAATATTAGCAAGTTTCTTTAAGATCTTGAATCCTTATCCTTCAAATCACTTCTTTGAACCTATACTTTTCCAACTCCCACACCTGTAACCTTTAATCTCAAAGAAAGGGGGTTGGGGATTGTGGTGTTTAGGAGCTTGCCTTAGTCAAGCCCTGGAAGGACATTCAAGTCTTCCAACACTATTGTTAGATAGAGTGCGTGCCCAAGGAGGGTAGAGGCCAAATCCAATGATGAAATGCAATGATTAAAACACAAATTAATGTCACCTTAGAGGTGAAGCTCTCACAGAGATGAAGATCCTTCAAATCATGAGGAGATGGATTGATGAAGCCAAATCTTCAACAAACAAACACAATAATAACACAATTATTCTCTGAAACACAATGAAGGCCTTGAAATCTCTTTACTCCAATATCACAAGTTCACATTATCCATCTAGGTTTAAAATGAAGTCATAAACTCACATATATATGCTTTCCTGCTGACATTCATAAATTAATTTGAAGAGGTTGATAGAGGGAAACCTTTTGAGAGGGCCCAAGCCAACATGCATTAATTTTTATCTTGGTAAATTAGGTTGGACTTGGGCAAGGGTTCCCAAGTCCCAAGGCCCTAATTTGGTCATTATTAAGGTTTAGAATGGGCCCCTTAGTCCCATTTGACATGGGTTTCAAGGAAAATTGCTTCGAGATGAGTATTTAACTTGCAAAGTGCTAACACAGGGACCTAGGAGCTAAAATAGGAGGTAAAAAAGCATAGGGAAACTTTTTACTCCATAAAATTTAGCCCCCACTTTAATGTATGTATGATCTTACGATTCCATAGATGCATTAAAGTATGATTGAAGCACATCAAACCCATCAAACACACCAAGTACATAGAACTAAGGCATACCCAAAGCCGGGAGGACTATTCTAGCTCCTAATCTGAGGTAGCACTAGAAAACACATGAAAGTCATGCAAGACACAATGAAGACATTAAGAAGCATGCAATGTTGCAAGTATGTGCCTAACCGGTGTTGTCATCGATGTCAACATATCTATGTTGTTATTGATGTCAATTGTGCCCTTATCTTCTTACTTGCTTGTAATGAGTTAGATGCCTTGTACTTTCCTATGTAATTGATTTTGATGCTAAGGATATTCAGAAAATTAGCTCCTTTGGTAGAAACAGTGAGTTACAGTGGAAATAGTGTATTGCATACAGAAAAATAGTCCAGAAGATTGCTTCGCATTTCCTCTAGAATGAATATCTTTGTCTGCGGATTGCACGTTATTTAGAAGTCTGTCTAAAGATGTTATATTCCAAGTTTGAGCCTCCGGTATGAAGATTTGAGTGAGTTATGTTCACCAGAGAGAAAACTACCCTTGGATTGGTTTGCAAGAAGAAAATTGGATCGTGGATGAAGAATGTTCTTAGTAGACCTAGTGTTCTCACTAGTCTTAGCCAACTTGGTTGATTTCACTAATTGTAGAGATGCCTTGAAGATTGTAGAAGTGTGTCATGGTGTGATCAACATACATCTTTACATCTTTCCCTTAGCTAATTTATGTATTAGGTCTAGACCTATTTCTATTTATGTTTTTGTAATGCCAAACTTGGAGATTGTTCCAATGGTTGATGAATGTATTGCCGACCTTGATGACTTGTATAAAGACTTGTAATGTAATTGTGAAAAAGTGGATGAGTGAGTGAAAATGAAGAGATAAGTGTGAAGGTGTAAAAGAGCAAAGCAAAGAAGTTATATTGTGCTTCAATGGAACTAAACCCATGCATGGAGTAGATGCTACTTAATTAGTTAACCATTTTTGGTAGTGAACCACCCTTTGGCAGTGAGTTGATCTTTGCAGTGAGCATTTTGGGCAATGAGCCCTATAGGCAATGACCCTCTATTTTTTGGTATTGATATAACTTATATATTTCTATGGGCTAACACCCACTGTGGTTTTTCCCTTTTAGGGTTTTCCACATAAAAATCTAGTATCTACTGTGTTGAATGTGTGATTGTGAATTAGGTCTATGGTTTCTTGCTTTTATGATTAAATCTGATTATCAATACTTAAGTTGTTGATGGTTTGATATTCATATGAAGTTAAGTTTTTATGACAACTGATTAACCCCTCTTTTAGTTGTCCTATGTATTTCAACATGCAATACACAAAGAATACATGAGAGCAGTCATGCAATACATGAAGTATACATTGATTTAACAACTAAAACAAATCTTAAGCTAGGGGGTGGAGGGAGCTCATCGCTATGTGCATTTAGACTGCCAAAAAACACACAAAACAAAACCCAAAATGTGGAGGGAGATCATCATTACGTGCCCTTAGACCACACTCAGGGGAAGACACAACAAACACATAAGGAAGACACAATACATGAGTGCCGCATAGTATGCCATTGACATACAATACATCTTATACACAGAAAACACGGGTAATGGGAAGGAGCTTATTGCTAAGTCCCACCCTCTAAAACATGCCAAACACACCTGACACTTGAGCTATGCTACCACAACCACAAAAAACATGCTTAAGGGTTAATGACTCAAGATCCAACCCTGCCTATAAAAGGATGTGCACTAGCTCAAGAGATACACCATCCCGCCTTCCATAGAAGGGATTTGTATAAAAGGATACACACTACCTCAAGAGATACATCATCCCACCTCGCGATGAGGGATTTTTTCTTTTAAAATGATGTGCACTAGCTCAAGAGATACACCATCCCACCTCGCGATGAGGGCTTTCAAGCACGCTTTGTCAGTGTAAAAGATAATCAGATAGATACCATTATATATGCCCCCACCTTAAGGTGGTTGATCCTGCTTGCCAGTATCAAGCACATTAAGGTAGAGTGAAAACACACAAGGGAACAAGAGCTTTTGCAAAGCCCATGCCCCCAAAGGTGACATGTGCCATGATTGCCAAATATTCCCACAAACACATCGATATTAATTTTCTAAGATAATCAACAAGATATAAGCTTTGGTTAGAAAATCTTACTCTAAGATAACAACCACTAGTATATAAATGACAATATATGATTTAAAAACCTACTAAAAACTACATATAAATGACTAAACATGGTCACGTGACCATTAGTAGTTTATTGCCAGTCATTTATAATGAGGCCAAATTGATGACTAAACCATTTTTAGTCATTTATTGGTTGTTTTGTTTGATCAATTTGGTAGTATATTTAGTCGTTAATTTAGTCATTAATTTAGTCATATATTTAGTCATTTATTCACTGAGCTTGGTCACATGACCATTAGTAGTTTATTGCTGGTCATTTATTTGTCACATGACCAAATTTATAACGCGACCAAATTTGTGTCAATTGGTAGTATATTTATTCACTAACTTCTGTCAACTAGTAGTATATTTAGTCATATGTTTAGTCATATTTATTCACCGATTTCTATCAATTGGTAGTATATTTAGTCTGACATTTGAGGATTTAAACATAAAACATAGAAATATACATCAATCATCAATTGCACACAATACGACAGCCATTGATAAGGCAAAATCATTGAACTTTATTAAAAGAAAGGTGTTCTTATAGGTTGCACAAGTTTGAAATATCTATCTTGCTTGAAAAATGCTTAGAAATATAGTATTGCAATGTTTATTTTCAGTCACAAGACTAAAAATCCAAGTTACAATGCACAGAAATGACAAGAAAGAAACTTCTCCAAGTTCACAATGCTTTGCCAAAAAGTGAATTGTTAGTAATTGATTCTCAACTAGCCTAAATAATGCCACAAGTCATCTAATCCACCCCATCAGTCTAGCACTTGTCCTTCTTGACTGCAACCAAAGGAAATGCACTGTCATATGTAGTCAGGTCTGTGATAGGATCATAATGTGAAACATGGACTAGACCAAGATTCCTTAATGAAACATCACTATATTCTTGTGTCTTATACTGTCATCAGCACTACTTATGGGACATGTTTTTATTGAGTTTGAATATACTAGGTCCTCTTAGGGCATGGAATCAGATTCATCCTTCAATACATCTTCAAAAGCCTCTTTATGAGTCTAAACCATTCACTTACCCTGCCTCTATTGCATTGGACACTTGGTAGGCAGTCATATTTAGTGTCCTTGGTCTTCACTCATTGTGGTGACTGAATTGTACATACTTGTTTTCTAGATGATTGCCTTGCAACTTTCATATACTTGCCTTTTAATGCTAACACTGCAATCCTCTGTTCCTTTTCTCATGCCACTAAAACCATGCTTACTATGCCTATATCCCTAGGAACCATTGACCATTACCACTCACCATGAACATCTTACCTCTATGCACTCATTATCTCTCTGTTATAGAATAGTCACCCATAAGTATACAGAATTCAGACTTTCATTTGTAGATTGTCATAGGTTTATGAAACTATCATTGAACCTTGTTGGACCTCTTAGAGGACCTCTTTCATCAAGCATTCCGCCTTTTGGACACTATCTAGAAACATGACTTGAAATGTTGCAGATACTACAAATGGGGCTGTTAGGACAATCATGAGCTAGATGCCTAGTTTTACGACAATTATTGCATGCCTTCTCATTCGTACAATCCATAGCTATATGCCCTTGCTTATAGCAATTGTTGGAGAGCCTCATATCACCAGGTGGGAAAAGTGGAGCTATACAATCTCGAGAAAGGTGGCCAACTTTACCACACATGTGGCATATTGGATCATTAGTGCATTGGCTTGCAACATGCCAGGTTCTCTACAATTCCAACAAGGAGACTTTGTGGTGCACTTAGATGCAATGTGCATGAATAAAAAAAAAGCATATCAATTTATCTTGCAAAAATGGAGCTGCTTTAACACAACAATACAAAGTGATTCTCTCAATGAAAACAAGTACACAACCACCATAACACTGTAGGGTTGTTGTTGGGCCTTCGTGGTGATGCAAGATGCCTTTCTTGCATCACTGTGAAGGCCCAACAACAACCCTGCGGTGTTGTGGCACAACCACCACAACACCGCAGGGTTGTTGCTGGGCCTTCACAATGATGCAAGATGCTTTTCTTGCATCACCGTGAAGGCCCAACAACAACCCTGCGGTGTTGCGGCGCAACCACTACAACACCGCAGGGTTGTTGTTGGGCCTTCGTGGTGATACAAGATGCTTTTCCCGCATCACCACGAAGGCCCAACAACAACCCTGTGGTGTTGCAATGGTTGTGTAGAAGTTTTTGTGAAGGCTTTGGTGATCCGAAGTGGAACTTGCAACTATAATATCTGATAAAAATCCACTTCCAAATATGCTTTTGATGGATGCTCATGTCCTCATCCAAAGTAGGTGACTCAACATGCTTATGCCTTAATGAGAAATAATCATTCATATAATCGGTTAATTGTAAGAAAACTGGGAGATAGCATGAGTGCTCAGTTAGCAATAACAATTTTGAAAGCATCTTCCTTGAATACGAGTACAATTCATGAAGTTGGTTCAGACACAAACTTGTCTCAGCAAATGGTACTTAAGCTTCCTTAGAAATGCAGTGAGTGTGAAAGATTTTCCTCCAAGAGAGCATCAAGGATGATGGGCTATCATGGAGCCATGTATCATCCATTTGTTATGAAATGGCCTTGTTAGTGCCTGAATTAACTGGCAGTTTTTTCAGCAATTTTCATGCAGGCACTCTCCCTAAGTATCCAAAAAATGTTCTAAGTGTTGGACCTCCTCAGTATTTTTCAGCTGCAGCATCATATTTTCTTTGAGGAGGAGGTCATCATCATCATATTTTCTTCGATGGTGGTCATCATCATCATGTCCTCCGTCGACCGGTTTCTCATCGTCATCATCATATTTTATTATCGGGTGATGTTTGCATATCATCCTGATCCTGCTGATGAGCTACAGTGCGCCCTGATTTGCTTGCGGGGGTGATTTTTCAAGTATCCGGTGATCTTCCCATTATCACCTTGCCCAGACATGATGATGATGTTGCCCTGATATTCTGAAGGGGTTATTATCTAAGTTGTTTGACCTGACTTGTTTTTTCTTAAGGGTCGTCGTCGTCATCATCATATTTCCAGTTATCACCGTGTTGCTTGCGGGGGTCATCATTTTTCTGCCTGCATGATATTTCGCCGGGGTGATATTTTTATCATCGGGTGATCTTGGTTATGATCATCCTGATGATGATTGTTGAAGAGTTCTAAGTGTGACCTGATATTCACTGGGGTCATCATATTTTGAACGACGGGATGATCTTAGTCAATATCATCCTGATGATGTTGTATCACTTCATGTTCGCTGTTTTATCATCCTGATGATGCTGACGTCATTCTTATGTCAGGGTGATATCTATTTTTCTGCCTATCTGCATCATGATATTTCCGAAGGAGGGGGTGATATTTTCATATCACTCGGGTGTATGTTTGTTCCAGCGTCATGATGATGCTGATATCAAGGAGATATCCGCCTGCCGGCTTCGTGCATCATCTAGTGGGGGGTGATCTTTTCAAGCATCATCATATTCATCTATCGCCCCGATCTTATAGTGGAGCTACAGTGCAACCTGATATTTGTACATCAGGATGATATTTCCAAATATCCGGTTGTCTTCCGAATATCATCCTGATGTTAATATGATGATGACGTCATCAAGGTCCGGGGGGGTCATATTTCTAACACAGATCATCTTGTGGAGATCCCCCGATATTTGCAAACATGATGATGACATCATCCGGATATAAGGAGGTGCGCAGTAGGCAGATATGATGATGACGTCAGCAGGATATGATGATGACGTCATCAGGATGTTCATCGGCCAGACTTTTGGTATAAGCTCAGCAGGAGGATGTTCCTCCGATGGATCAGGTTGTGCGGATGAAGGCGATTATCATGAAGGTTATATTGCGATATGATGCTGACGTTAGGGTGATTTTTCAAGCGACAGGATATCATGCTGCTGGAGGATGATGATGATGAAGTCTTATACTAGTGTCGTCAGGAGCAAAAGCACCGACATCATATATGCTCATGACCTAGTATATAAAGTGTTAAAGAGGTTGCTGCGGGGTGCATGTGGGATAATTGATATCCTGCATTTTCAAATATCATGATGATGAATCTCGGCGGGAAATGGTTGCGATCGACTGTTAGATGTTCTTCCCAAGGCCGCGGGTTGGTGCGCCATTAATGGCGAAGGTTGCAGAGGTATGGGCGGATCTGGTACCTGATTGAAGGTGTACATCAGCGGACAGTGGCGCAGGGCTCGAGATATCTTCCTGTCTCCTCCCCTACCTGCTGCATTCATGTTTGGGCGCCAATCTGGTAGTGTTTGAGCGCCATTTTTATGATACGATATATCTGGCGGGATTTTTGGTCAACCATGTAATTAATTGCTGTGGTACACTACCTGGCTGTTATAATGCAGACGGTGTTATTCATTTGAGGTTGTTGAAAGTGGAGGATTTTTGGCTCTGTAATTCAAAACCAGCTGATCTGGTTGCTCTGTACAGTTTAACTTGTGAGTTTATGTATCTCCTGTTGTACTATTTGGCATGAATCCACTGATTTCATGGTTGATCTTATATGAGTAATGCTATCTTAGCATGTGTTGTGTTAATTCTGTCTCCAGTATTGCATGTATTCTTCTTCTGAATCTGGATATTTGGGTAATGTTTAGATTCTAGAGCATAGAATTCCTATGTTGAATGTTTGATCTTTTAACTTCTGCTCAAGGGGTAGATTAAACTATTTTCAGGTTGAACATTGGGAAGGGTATACTGCAGTAGGGATGCCATAAGTAGAGATAACTTAACACTTTTCATTGGGAGATATCTGTAAGGCAGATATCATGTGTATCCCCCTGAAATCCAGTTTTAGCTATTCATGCTGATCATTCACAGGTGTATGTCTACCGACTCCAAGCCCTGGATAGGCACCAATCATGCTGTGTTCTTGTGTCATACACCATGTCCAGCTTTGCATCCAAAATTCAAACTAAAACATTTCATACTTCCACCTGTTAGTTGTAGGAGTAGGATTAGGAACCCCCTGCATGCTCTCATACCCAACCAGACATCATGTCCAAGAATGTTGCCAGCCTTGTGATCTATCATGCAGATCTTGGTCCATACATGAGAGTATTCTGCCTGTTGTTGTCAAGTTAGATCCTTCTATCTTTGAGCTAGTCAAGGTTACATCTTGAGTTATAGGGATACCCCCCTTGGTGCGGCAGAACCAGAAGTGAAGGGGAGGCAGCTCACGCAACCTCCTGTATTTAGTTGGCTGAATCTGCCTGTGCATTAGAAGTGGCAAACCCTAATGCTGATTCAGAAGAGAAACCAACAGGCCTCAAAGATTTTAGTTGAACATTTAGATCATATTGTTCAAAAGTTTGAGTTTAGTTTAAACAACGTTGAACCTCTTGTGCAAGCATGCATGACCATAGTCTCTTCAAAGATTGTTAACAGATGCAAATGCATGCTAGCTGAGATTGTTGTTAAAGTAGTACTTGTTGTAGATTTAGAAAGAAAGGATGTTAACTTGGATTTGATTAATGTTGAAGGAAAAGTTGGTGGAAGGTTCGAAGATACAGAGTTGGTTGAAGGCATCATTATTGACAAATATATGAGTCATCCATAAATGCCTAAAAGAATTAAGGATGCAAAGATAACTATCTTGACATGTCCCTTTGAGCCACCAAAGCCAAAGACAAATCATAAGGTTGACATTGATACGGTTGAGAAGTTCGAAGATTAACATTGGCAGGAAAGACAATATTTTGATGAAATGGTTCAGAGGTGTAAGGATGTAGGTGCAACTCTTGTAATCTATCAATGGGGTTTTGATGATGAGGCCAATCATTTGTTGATGTTGTTTCCTATACAAACTTTGAATGACTTCCAAACCTACATACACTTTTAAACCATCTTGATAATGCTATTTTACTTTTATGTAGGATTCTTGGACTCTTTATGGTTCTCATGAAGACTTTCAACTTATATGAAGCTTATGCAGAAGTTTTATAACCTTCATACATCTTAGATATATTTGTATTCTTTTTGTAATTATTATAGACTTTCACTTACTACCCATGATGTCTCTTTCCTCTGCATCTTGCTACTATTATTAGGTTTCTATAATACCCTCATAAACCCTTAAATATCTTGTAGGGTTTCAAAATGTGTTTGACATTGATGCATGGGTCCTTCATGTCTTTTGGTATGGTTTTTGTAGGGTTTCCTAAACTTGTACAAGTGTTTGACAATGTTGACATACCTATAGGTTCACTATGCAGACCCTAGACTATTGGTAGAGTTCTTTACTCTTGACAACTTCATTGCCAGAGTTTAATAACCATGTCACCACCTTTGTCCATTTGTTGATCTCTTGATGATAGAGAAACTCTCCTCATATAGCCTTGGAATACAGTGATGACCCTATCCAAGATTGTAGTGCTTCCTTAATGCTTTTTAGGGTTTCATAGTTCACAAACCTATGCATCTTTATACTAAGTTTCAGTGATGTTTGAACACTGTGCCTGGCAAAGTCTTTCAAGGATCTACAATGACTTTACAGACCTTGTGATAGCTTCTATAGGTTTTCTTCTTCATCAGTTCCAAATCTCTTTTTCCTTGTGTATACTACCCATTGCACCATATTAACCTATAGGGACCCTTGTATGTCATTAATACTTCACTATGCATGTTTCAACAATATTCACAACCTGCTCATTATCATGGAAGACTTGACACTATTAGTACAGGCTCAAGGTAACTCAAGGCAATGGAGATCTTTGGAATGACTCTACATCTTTATTATGATGACTCCATATTCTTGTACCTTGAACATGTTGCAATACTTGAAAGTTCTCTCAAAGGTTATGCATAACATGCACTTCACTGTGTTTGACACTAGCCTTAAAAATTTTAATGGCTTCTATAACTACACAAGATCTTAAGACACTCTCCATAGTCTATGAGATCTTCATTAAATGAGAATAGAATTTTAGAATGAAATAAGAAGCATCCATCATACCAATACTTGAGACTATCCTTTATCCCTTGTAAAAATCTTTTGATCTTTGTAGGCCTAGTTGATAACTCACAATGACCTCTTCATACGTTCACTTTGGCTAGACTCCACAACCTTTTCCAGCATCCTCCCTGCCTATGCCAAAATGGGATCTTTGGAATAGGGTATGGACATCCATCAAAGAATGAAGGATAGAGGAATTTTGTCAGATGTTGTAGTTGCAACTACCCTGGTAGACATGTATGCAAAATGTGGAAACATGGACAAGGGACATGAATTGTTTGATAGAATGCCTCAAAAAAATGTGGTCTCATGGATTGCAATGATTGCAGGATACACACAAATTGGATTTTTTGAAAAATCTCTAGAAACTTTCAAGCAAATACAATTGGTAGGTGTAAATCTAGACTACACAACCTTTGCCAACATCCTCCCTGCCTGTTCCAAACTGGAAGCTTTGGAATAGGGAATGGGCATCCATCAAAGCATAATGGATGGGGGATTTTTGTCAGATATTATAGTTGGACAGAATGCCTCAAAGAGATGTCATCTCTTGGACTGTAATTATTGCTACATATGCACAAAATGGATTTGTTGGAAAGGCTTTACAAACTTTCAAGCAAATGTAATTGATAGGTGTAAAACCAAATTCCACAACCTTTGCTAGAATCCTTCCTGCCTACACCAAAATGGGAGCATTGGAACAAGGTATGGACATCCATCAAAAAGTAATGGATATAGGAATTTTGTTAGATGTTGTAGTTTCAACTGCCCTGGTAGTCATGTATGGAAAATATGGAAGCATTGACAAGGCATGTGAACTGTTTGGTAGAATGCCTCAAAGAGATGTCATCTCATGGAATGCAATGGTTGCGAGATATGCACAAAATGGATTTGTTGAAAAGGCTTTAGAAAATTTCAAGCAAATGCAATTAGTAGGTGTAAAGCCAAATTGGACAACCTTTTCTAGCATACTCCCTGCCTGTGCCAAAAGGGGAGCTTTGGAATAGGGTATGGACATCCATCGTAACATAATTGAAGGCTGATTTTTGTCAGATAGACATGTATGTAAAACGTGGAAGTATAGATAAGGCACATGAACTATTTGATGGAATGGCTCAAAGAGATGTCATCTCTTGGAATTCAATGATTGCAGGATATGTACAAAATGGATTTTACATGGATACCCTCAAAATATTTGAATTAATGAAGCACTCTAGAACATATCCTAACATTGTAAACTTTGCTTGTGTTCTATGTGCATGCAGCCATGCAAGTTCAGTGGATGAGTGTTGTACATACTTTAATCAGATTAGTAACCTTTATTGCATTACACCTATAATTGATGATTATGTGTGCATGGTTGACCTTCTTGCTCATGCTAGCTATCTTGAGGACACTCTAAACTATATCATTAAGATGTCATTTAAATCTGTAGTGGTTGTGTGGATGTGTTTTCTTGGTGCCTATAGATCACATATGAATGTAGGGTTAGGAGTATTTACAGTAACGCTACTTTTTTATTTGGATCCTAAAAATAATACGACTTATGCTCTTCTCTCAAACATCCATGTAGAAGTGGGCATGTGGGGTGAGGTTCAAATGTTAAGAAGATTGATGAAAGATAGAGGGGTTAAAAATATTCCTAGATTTATTTCGATTGAAGGCCATAAAATGGTAAATTCTTTTTGTGTGGGAGACAAATCACATCCACAGACACAAAATCTATGCAAATGAGGGCATGAGGGCATTTTCTAGATTCAGGACATTTACTAAATGATGTGGAAGAGGAGGAAAAATAATTATCTCTACCACCATAGTGAAAAGTTGGCAGTTGCATTTGGCTTGTTAAACACACCCCCTAGAACAACTTCTAGAGTTATAAGAACTTTCAAGTATGTGTCGATTGCCACACTACAAAATTTATCTCCACGTTTGTTACAAGAGAAATTGTTGTGATAGATGCAAACTATTTCCATCATTTTAAATAGGGACAATGTTCTTGAGGTGATGATTGGTGATGCTAAATGAAGTAATCTAAAAAATAGACCTGCAATATGTTGTAGTGGAAACTGCCCTGGTAGACATGTATGCAAAATGTGGAAACATAGACAAAGCACATGAACTATTTGACAAAATGCCTCAAAGAAATGTGGTCTCATGGACTGCAATGATTACAGGATATGCACAAATTGAAATTTTTGAGAAGAAATTAAAAACTTTCAAGAAAATGTAATTGGCAAGTGTAAAGCTAGACTCCACAACCATTACTAGCATCCTTCCTTCCTGTGCCAAAATGGGAGCTTTGGAATAGGGTGTGGACATCCATCAAAGCATGAAGGATAGAGGAATTTTGCCATTTGTTGTAGTTGTAACTGCCCTAGTAGACATGTATGTAAAATGTGGAACCATGGACAAGGCACATGAAGTGTTTGATAGAATTCCTCAAAAAAATATGGTCTCATTGACTGCAATGATTGCAGGATACGCACAAATTGGATTTTTTGAAAATGTTCTAGAAACTTTCAAGCAAATGCAATTTCACTGTGATCTTTCTTTGTCTTAATCCTGCGGTCTAAATCTTTACCATTTTTACTTTTAGGTTTGTCACACTTCTCTAGACTCTCATCAAGCCTATATATGCATGTTTTAAACTTCCAAAGATCTTCAAACTCTTTATGGTCTTGTAGACTATCAAATAGGCCTATAGAATGTAGTGATAGTCTTGATCTCTATTAGGGACCTCCCAAGATCATTCACTCCAACTGTCCAGAGTTTGGGGAGACCAAGGTTTATAAAGCATATTCAAGTCAAAGAGAGGTTTCCATGGTTGCATGACAATGTGCAGGAGACAATTACAAAAGAATAAAGACTAAGATACATTGCAAAGAGGCAGAGTTTCTAGATAGGCTTGCAAATATAGGTCAAGAAGACAGAGAATGAAGAGGGTCAAGAAGAATGAGGGTGGACAGAGTGAACCGAGGTGCTTCCTAATCTTGAAAGTAGTTTTGAGCATGGTTAACCTTTGTTGAAAACCTCATATCTGGAGATATGCATGACAAAGAACAAAAATCACATATAAAATCCTAATAGAGGATCTCTTTAGACATAGTTTTTGGTTAGGTTACAAAGAGACAATGATAATAGTAAATAGAGGTCCATCATGAAAAATTATATAGAGCCTTGTCACCAACACTCTAGGGTATTGTGTTTGAGCTTTACAATGTCTTATAGAAAGTCTACACTATCATGCAAAAATTTGCACTGTCACACAAAGGTTTGAATTAAAGAATATTTTCATTCATAAGAAATCTGTGAGACTATAAAAACAAGAATATAGAGGGATTTTAAACTACATCAAATGCATATAGGGCAAAATGAAGAAGATGCTAAGATACATTGCACAAGAGAGATAGTGATTCAAGACTATTAGTTCAAGAATACAGAGGTCTAAGGAAAGGAGTCAGTCCAAACCCACCTTTACATCTCTCTATCCATTTTCAACTATGAGGTTTGCATGATATGATTGTCTCATTCTTAATAGAGACCTGCACTAGAAAGTTGAAAACAACAATATGGACTATCACAAAGTTGGTAGACATGAGAAAACATTGAGATTTGAGTATGGGACAGTCAACATGATCTCATAAAGGTTGTGAAGATAGTGTGCATAAACCCACTTGTTGGGATCTCTTCACCAAGCCCTGCACAAACATTATGAAGTCTATATGATAAGGGAGTCCCATGTACCTTATAGGAATGTGTGAGATTTACATGTTCATTATGAGCACCTTACAAAAGAAGGCCTGCTAAACTAGTATAAGGTCAATATAGTCATTGTAAAGGGTCTAGTATAACCTTGCATCTCCAGTGTCAGGTATGCATATGTTAAAGGAGGGCTTGATGATAGTCAGTTAAAGGAACTCATGAGATTCCTACACTCAGTATTAAAAGCAAGGGATTGGTAATAGGGCATCAAGGCAATAAATACAGTGACCTTGTGAAGATATATAATGCAAAGATAACATTGACAAGCCTACACTAAAGGTAGAAAAGGGATCTAGAATGATATAGAAGTCAATCCAAGAGGAGAAAGGTCTAATGAATAACTATGCAAAGAAGATATGTACTAGAAGGAGTGTAATGATAAGAGATAAGGCATATCAAATAAAGATCCATATGGACCCTATATCAGTCTCACATAGCAAAGGTAGTTTATGAAGACTCTTGAGTAGCTCTATCTTATAGTGCTAAATACTATTACAGACTTGGGTTGAACTTTTACAAAGGTATGTCAAAATTGTAGAAACATAGGAAGTTCCATGGAATAGGAGATCTGAGAATATCAAGAGTAGTGTTGTTTTGAACTAGTAATATTGAATCATTAAACCCTACCAAATGATGAACAAGTTTGTATAGAAGATTATGGTCTCTCAAACCTATACAAAGGAGATTTATGAGTCAAAATAGTATCATGACAGGGACTGTGAAGTTATTTTAGACTAGAGAATCCTTTGTAACATTTTGTACAAGAGTCTTGAGAGAGTCCTAGAGGTCTCACAAGGTTTAGAGATTCATCAACAATTATACAACTTTGTCTAAGTTTTTAGGATTCATGCGAGCCTAGAAAGGTTACACAATCTGCCTAAAATATAGAACACTATCAATACAAGAAGATCTGCATAGTGGGTTTTAGAGAAGGACTGTCAATGCAAGGTATGAAGGAACCCTAGACATGCTACATGAAAGAGGATACCTTAAGAAACATTGTAAGAGAGTTTTATAACTCTAAAAGAGGCTGATAGAGGGTAACAAGAGAAAAGATCACTATAAGAGAGAGGGACTAGGGTTTGTGAAGGTACTACCATTTGAATGGCAATCACAAATGGTAGATTTTGCATGATGACAATTATTATTGAAAGACAATCATAAAAGAAGATTGCAGTTAAATGAATATATCAAAGGGCAGTTTTGGATTTGTTGAAGGTTAGAAAAAGGTTGAGGAAATTAGTCATAGAGATGCATAACTAAACAAGGGTCACCATGAATGTAATGAAGGGGTAGTCATAGAATACAAAGGGGACAGTGGTCTTCAAAAGAAGAGGGTGCATAGGCTGTGAATGAAGGACTATGTAGATGTTTTAACAGAGAAGATAACATAAGAGCCACAAATCCATGACATTTCCCATCAATGAATGATGATAATCTTTTGGAAATGCATGGGACTATCATAGTCAATGTTCCATATGACATCCTTGTCAAAGGATCTTGTTTTTGTTACTTTTTCTTGTATGCAACAATTGTGGGCTAGGATCCAAGAGAAGATTTAGACACCAAAACCATGTGATTGACGATAAGAATGCACCATAAAAAGTTACATTGCAGGATTTATTGGTAGTCAACTATTCTTAAATATCATCCACTTCAACAGTCCAAGGTCAATTTTTACCAGTAATACTAGGACAAATATTTACATTTTTTTGTTATGAATGAGGTGTAAAATTGCTATTGATTGTTTGACCATTGAAGTGGATGATACTTAAGTGGAGTGATTGGGAGTCGGCTATTCTTAAATATCATCCACTTCAATAGTCAAAGGTCAATTTTTGCCAATAAAAATAGGACAAATATTTACATCAACCTTGAATTTGCTTTATCATTTTAGTTATTTAAATAGGCATGAGAAGTTCCTACCTTTGTGGATGGAGGAAGCAAGTTTTTCATGAAGAAGATGCAAGGAGATATAAATGTTGTAGGGCCCATTTCACGTTCACCTTCAAAACCTGATTTGTCCAGATTACTTACATGAAAATCCAATGGCTTGCCTACTCTTCGGGGCATCTAATATGCCATTAAAAGAATACAATAAATTAGTTAAACTACCAAACTTATTTTTATATAATCTCAAGACAATATCACATTCACAATGTACCATTTTCAATAGCTCTTCCTGAGGTTTCTATTTTGAAAAATTCTGATTTTAAAGAATGTGAAACAAACTTACACAAGATAATCTAAGAACTTACATTGTTGTTGAAACCAATGGGTCTAAATGTCTGAGCAATAAGCCCATGATGTACATATGGAATATGGGAAGGGTCCATCAAATTTTTAGTAAGTACTTCATACCTGCAAAGTATCAGCCAAGGTATTTGTTTAATTTGCATGTAGAAATAAACATTATATATAATCTTATCAATTTGAAGGAAGAACACTAAAATAATTTAAGAACAAAAAAATAGGAAAGATGAACAATAAAAACCATTAATATCTTGTGTATGTGGAGTATAATCCCACTCAATACATATTTGATTTTGCTTGAAAAAGAGTTACCCATAAGGAAAATCTCTCATTGTTAGAATAGATCAGATTGATGGATCACTTAGCATTGGAATCAATGACGGAGTTTTGTTGAGAGCAATATCTGTATAAAGAGGATCAGTGTTTGGCCAAAACCAAATGATGCCTTGTTGTAGCAGACTTGGATAAACACCTACATGTGCCCTCTTGGAGGTGTGGACCTACATTTAAGGTAGAATCACTTCATTAAAAGTTATATATTTAATACACACAGCCACTACAAAATCACTAACCCTCACAATGACTTGATTCCCATTCCTTGTCAAAGAGACTAGATCCTCATTTTGATGCACAATTAGATTGATCTCCATTTTTTATGACTAGTGCCTCCTTAATGAACCTAACATAATGGATTTAATGGCAATGCAACAAGCCAATATCCCTGAAACAAAACCATTTCCTCTTTGTTGCACTCTTGAAACCCTAGATCCCAAAGCATAATGATTTGAAACACTATCCAAAGGCTAGATTGCAAGGGTTTTGAAAATGAAAACTTCTATTGCATAATGTTGCCTCCATAACACATAAAATAGAGCTCTACAAAGTAGCATTTCAAATTAAAAATGCATATCAAACACAAAAAAAACCCCTAAACTGTGGGAATAAGGGAAAGAGCCTTCAAATGATGAAGAAGACATTGATATGCAAGAGCATGAAGAAAGAACACTCCCTTATTTACATTCTATAGCTCAAAAATGAAACAAGGCAACCCCAAGGAGATGGAAAAATGTAGAAAAGAGGCAAAGGAAACAACCAACCGTGCAAATGAAGATTGAAAATGCTCATAAACATTGCCATGAAGTTGCCCCATGATCTTAGATGAATTAAACTCAGATAACTGCCCAGAAACACTACAACCTTCCTCTTCAAAGTAGCAATCAACAGAGAAGGCATCCATCTTGGAAGAGCCCATGTTGTTTCAATCCTTTTTCCAAAAAAACAAAGAGAGAATGAAACCCGTGCAAGTTTCCCTTGCAAAAATAAAAAATTTAATTTATCACTTGCTCAACTTCACGTTTCCCTCTTTTTTTAATTGTACCCAATTTAATATCATATGTGACTAATTATTTAGTTGTGTTTTTTACCCAATGATCAAATTGGTCATTAATTAGTTATTTATTTAGTCATTTATAGCTATGTTGCAAAAAATTAGTAGAATTTAGTCATTTTTAGTTGTCTGACTAAAAGTTTTTTGCCAAATTCTACTAGTGAACCAAATAAAATCATGAAAGCCATGCATAAATCATGTACTAGATTACATCAAAGACCCACGCTACACTTGTAGGTTCGGAACCGAGTATTGCCATTAAGCTATACTGCAAGTATCTAATAACCGAGGGTAAAAAGGTGAGATACAAAACCATCCAAAGTGTGTTGAAGCAGATTGAGGGTATTGCAAAGGTTTGTTACAAAAGATACCACAACACAATACATCACACAAAGTGATTCTACTAGTCAAGCCTCAGATATATATATCAACCCCATCTTCATATATTGACTAAGTTAGTTTTTTCTTTTCTTGCTAAAGGGATACATGGTCCTTATCAGTATTTTTTTATTTTCGCCATCCATTGACTAAGTGGGATAATTGAAGAGTGTAAACAATAAAAATGAGAGAGGAGACAAGAGTGACTTAGGAGGAGGATTCCCCCTAAAAACACCCTCTACAATGCTATGCCCCCAAGGCACAACACACAACAATAAAAAAGAGGAGAGAACCAATAGAAGAATGGAGAAGAAAATAGAAGAATGGTCACAATAGAGGCAGTCTCCTTGTATCCTTGACCTTACAAGAGTATCAAGGGTCATCCAAAGAGACCTAAACAACACAACACAACATGAGGGAACACAACACGACACGATATCATAGCATATGTATCTAAGAGGAGGCCAAGCTTGTGAGCATCTTAGAAAGGTTCTGCATCAAGTGTGGTAAAACATGTGAGAAATTCATACTTGTTCGATTGTCATTAACAAAATAATTATGCAATGTATTCATTCCCGTGCACCCTGTATGTTTGAACTCTTGTGATGTTTTTGAGGGGAATCATTGGCTATTCCTATGGATGATGCCTACCTTGTTCTTTTCTGGTCTTTTTCTTTCTTATTCTGATTTTCTTGATGAATGAGTCTTTCGAAATGAAATGGGATACTTTCCATTGTGACAACTTTTTCTTGCTTAATGTTATCCTATCAAGGTTGCTCAATTTGTGTATCTGGTGCATTTTGGTTGTCTCCCAATCCTTGTAGGAATAACGGAGGAGGATATTTCATCATAGTCAAGGTAGTCATCGTTCTGCTCTATAGTATTTTGTTCTACCATGTTGTTGTCATTATGCTTAGGAAAATGATTAGTGAATATCTATAAATTTTGATTTAGGAGGGCAGCTGACTTATTTCCATTGTCGTTCATACCAGTTGCCTGTATTATATTAGAATCAATGAGGTCTTGAATTTCATGTTTAAGATGCATATATCGTTTGGTGTCATGTCCTTGTGATCAGTGATAGTGACAGTAAGCATTGGCATCAAATGAAGGTCCTTGTATCTTTTTTCCATCGAATGGTTTAACAATAGGAAGCCTCAAAAGATTGTTGCTAACTACTTTATTCATAATTGACTAAAGAGAGTTAGACAATGGAGTAAATTATCTATGTTGTTGTCTGAATTGAAATGGTGTCCATTTAGGATTATTGATAGTGGACACTTGTGATTGAAAGTTATTCGAATGTTGTCCATTGATCTTGATGAAATTCTTGTTGTTTCTCTTAAATTTGTTTTGAGATGTTCTAGCTATGGATTGACCAATTTGAGCTAATGAGTTTTGATTTTCATACTAACTAGATGAAAGTTGGTAATCATGAAGAGTTGTGCATAAATGTTTGAAATATCTATACTTCATCAAGAGGATTTTATCACAGATGTTAGGTTGTAGATTTGTAATAAATATATTATGAACATCCTCATCTATAATCAGATATTGTATCTGTGCAAAAAGAGCTTGATATCGATTAGTAAACTTAGTTAACTTTTCTTTCTAACCTTATTTACAATGAACTAAATCGATCAATGAGACCCAAGGACCAATGTTTGCTTGGAAATATTGCAAGAATTGATAAACAAGTTGTGAGAAAGAGTGTATTGAATTCAAAGGTAATGAGAAAAACCATTCCAAAGTAGTATCTTTGAGGGATCACGGAAAGAGTTTTGCTAACAAGTCCTCTTCGAAGACAAAATCACTACACATAGTTACGAATGTTGTCAAATGAGTATTAAGATCACCTTTACCACTATACTTTTCAAAGCGAGTAGTTTCAAACTTATCAAGCATTTAAGCTCTTAGGATTGTAAAAGATAAAGCATTGTAAATTGATAAGAAAAGGTAGCTACTTTCAAGAACCAGTTAATGGCTTTGTTTGAAGTTGTTTCATTGTTGTTAGTTTAGGTTAAGAGTAGGTTTTATTTCTGCTTTAGTTTTCCTTTTCCCTAAGTGTTGTTGCATAGGCTACACTCTCATTAGGAGAATGCATGCCTCATTTTCCCTTTTGGTGTTTCTTTGTTGAGATAGTGTTTCAGTTGTTTTTAGCCTACTATAGTCCCTTTTGACTCAATGCCCAATGAATGCTTAGGGCCACTGGTTCCTTTTTGTTTAGCAGGTAAACACCCCTGAGAAGTCACCAAAATGTTATCCTATTTTTCTCCTCAGTCAAATAGCCCAAATCCATGAAATCCCTAAAATCCTAAGTTTTCCTTATGTTTTTAGAGTTTCATAGTTTGGGCTTCCCCTCTTCGTCATGCCATATTTGTCAGCTCTAAACTTTGCCTTGTTCCTTATATTTGGCTAAGTATGTCAGATGTTGGATTTTGGGGGTTTCTCCTTCCCTCTTCCTTTCCCTTTTGGAAGGCGGAAGATGGAAGGCTCGAAGCCCAACTTCTGCTGAACCATCTCAAATAAGTTCTAAGTGTTTTGGGGGTTAGACTTTGGAATTTTCTTCTTCCCTCTTCCTTTTCTTTTGGAAGATGGAAGTTACCCAACTTCCACCGAAACCTTCAAAAAATAGCTAAGTCTTTAGACTTGTGGGGCTTGGACTTTCTTTCTTCTTCCTTTTCTGGGAAGGCCTAAGGCGGAAGGCCCAAGGCCCGAGGCCCAAAGTCTGCCAACTATTTGTTTCTAAGTAAAGCAAGACTTAGAGGGTGGGGTTTCCTCCTTTCTTCTTCCTTCTCTCTTGGAAAACGAAAGGATGAAGGCCCGAGGCCCAATCTCTGACGGCTTTTGTGATCTTCAAAAGCGAAGGAAAAAGAGGTGAAATCAAAAGTCGACCATGGTTTACAAGGAAGAAAATTTGCCGATAAGGTAGAATATAGACCGAAATTGAAGGTCAAGTGTTCAGATCTAGCTGGAGTTTTTAGTTGAGCATTTATTGTTGTAGGTGGGAGAATCAAATGCAAAATTTTTAACGCATATATTTGTTTTAGCTACTCCAAGGAAGATATTTTTTCTACATGTATGTCAAAGCAAAATAGATGTATCCAGACATTCCTTTGCAGAAATATCTTCTGACAGGCCCATGGGGCAAATTTATGGTAGTAGGTGAATGTGCTTCAATGTAAAATGCTATATATACTTGCAAATTAAATGTATTATTATTGGTTGTTGGTCTAAAAAACCACGTCTTGTATTAGTTGTAACCATGCCTCTTTGATGTAAACAATAAGATTTTTACATTTTCATGCACTTCTACTTTTGTTTGAGTATCCATTTGTGAATGCTTCTTTCCTTTTGGATTTAAATTAGTTTCTTTTACCTCTTCAAGTAGTTTGTGATTTGTGTATATTGATTTGTTGGTTGTTGTTATTCTGTGCATATATAGTTGATATGAGGGTCGAACATTCAAAACTGGTGTATCACCTTTTCATGTTTAATTCCTCCTTGTCCTCCTTTACACAATAGTGATAGATTAGGTTTAATCTTAGTATACTCTAAATCTCATATTCAGAAAGAGGAACCAGCCTTTCTCTGGAGGTTTGATTTCCTTTGGAGGGTCCCACACTCGGAAATCACTCCCATGTTTCACTAGATTGTTGCAGCACAGAGCTTCAACACAAGGTGCAAATCCAAGTGACAATAGTTTTTGGCATGCCAGGTGGGACTATTTTGATGATCCTTGTCATCCATTCAAGAGTTCTGGTGTGCTCTTCAATGTATCTTGCCATTTAGGGTAGTATCTCCAACACCATGCTGACTCTACTGAGAAAATCTAATGGTGCAACTAGTTCAAGCACTTGATGAACTTTAAGGGTCAGGATTTTTCATGATACTCCTAGTCTAAATTGCTTTCAAAAGCAATTCAATCACCTGGTGACTCCCTTGTATTAGCTCATTTCTCAAAGGGCAGATCTGTTTGCTCTTTTTCACATATTGTTTGAATGATTTTTTTTTCTCTTCATGCTATATTATGTCAAAATATTAAGGAAGCTCTGAATATCAGCATCCACACGATGCTTATTCCCCTCCATCTTGTCAAAGTCCTTGATGTTGGTCTCTATATCAGCCTTTTTAGGCCCAAGATACATTTGGTTTTATACACCGTATGACTCTGTTTTAGTAGAATATTAGCATCCTTATAATGCTTGCCTCCCACCCGCGCCTTCTTAGTCTTCTTGACAATACAATGATGCTTATTTTCAACCCCAAGAAAACTACTTTGTTCCTAATAAATATGATTGCCCTCCTAACCTGCCTCAAGTGGACTATGATTTTGATAACATGAGTCCCATGGACATAATGATAGACCTACAGAGGAGGTTGGAGGAAATTCAAGGAGTGGTGGAGTATAACCAAAAATAAGAGGAGCTTTCTTATTAGGCCCATCTCCAGTAACAACAACAGGAGGCACAAGAAAGGGCTTTTCAAGAAAACCTTACTATGTAGATTGTAGCTCAAGAACAATAGATGAGGCAAATAGCCCAATTAGTTCCATTCATTCCCAGCTTTAGGCAACCCTTCCCTTCTACCAAAGTTCAACCTATAGTAGAAGTAACCCATAAACTTCAGATCCCAAACTTTAGGCAGGGGAACCCCTCTGAGCCCCCAAAACCACTTTCTAGTTTCAAAATCCCAAGTTTCAAAGGCTCTCTCCCTCCACAGGGCCTTGTTCTTATGCAAACCTAGTTTATCACTCCCCATGAACAAATTTTCCAAGAACCCTCTCTCCACAAAATTCAAAGAACTATTCAGGCCTCTTGCCTTGACACCATTTGGAATTTCAAAGGTGGACCTGTTGTCTACCAGGCTAGTTGGTGCGATGAGCCAAAGATGGATGTGGAAGAGAAACAAACTAATGAGGAATAGTTTATTGTTCCTATGCTCACCGAGATGGAATTGTTTGAACCTCTTACACCTGTGAGTAATATTAATTCAAATAAGGGGTTGAATCCTCTAGATTATAGTTCTTTTGAAGCTTTTTCTCATGCATTTGATCAAGTAAACAAAGATGAAATACAAAGATTGCATGGGGAGAGCCTTTAGCTATAGAGATAATTTGAGAAGAATCTAGTGGAGTTACAATCAATTGAGAACATTGAGGAGGAGATTTTTGTAGTGGCTCCAAAAGTTGATGATGCTACACTATTTCATGAACTACCCAGTTGCACTGAAGACAAAGATGACATGTAAATGCCAACATTAGTTGCAGTTTTGGAACAACATAGAGACGGTGAAAATGATGGTGAGATGCTGGCATCTGCAGAAAAGTATAACCGTGAGGTTCTAGCACATGAAGAGGAGAAAATAGGCAGCCCTGTATTGAAAAGTGTAGAGGCTAATAATATAGACTTGTTTGAGGAGCTCCCATATTTTATTGAAAATGACGATGTGGAGATTGAGCATGGGCAAGAAAGAGTTAAAGATTTATTCTTGATTATCCAACAGGGATATCAACTCCTTGGTGAAAGAGATTTCACCATTGAGCATGTGCAGGGCTCATTTTCTAAGCCTAATTTAGAAAATCATGGACATCTCATTCATAAGGTGGAAGTAGCCATCTTTCCAAACCATGTACAACAACTAGAGCATTCAGACCAGAAAAAGGTTACAGAATTTGAGCATGAACATGAATGCAATAGTGATGGCTTGCATACCATCTTAAGGGGATGACATATAAGGCATTTGACCCAGTTGGGGATAGATAATGAGGAATCACCACTTGTCATGCTCAATCCTAAGAATGAAGTTAAGCATTAAGATTAGAGGAATAAGTCCACTTACTTACCTCCCAGTAGCTACGTCAATAATCAGTTCAAGTGGGTAAGTGAGTTTGATTTTACTCTCAGAGTGGAATTTCATCAATTTGTTGCATGCCCACTCTTTTTCCACATCCTGTTAGCTGTCTATAAGTTGGGAAAGCATTGTAAATTGATAAGAAAAGGCAGCCACTTTCAAGAACTAGTTAATGGCTTTGTTTGAAGTCATTTCCTTGTTGTTAGTTTAGGTTTAGAGTAGGTTTTGTTTCTGCTTTAGTTTTCCTTTTCCCTAAGTGTTGTTGCATAGGCTGCACTCAGGAGAATGCATGCCTCATTTTCCCTTTTGGTGTTGTTTTGTTAAGGTAGGGTTTTAGTTGTTTTTGGCATACTATAGTCCCTTTTGACTCAATGCCCAATGAATGCTTATAATGGCCACTGGTTCCTTTTTGTTTAGCAGGCAAACACCCTTGAGAAGTCACCAAAATGTTGTCCTTTTTTCTCCCTAGATAAATAGCCCAAATCCATGAAATCTCTAAGTGTTTTACCCTTTAGAAATGTAAGGAAAAACATCCCAAATTGACTAAGTCCCAAAAATCCTAAATTTTCCTTGTGTTTTTAGTGTTTTTGGAGTTTCAAAGTTCGGGCTTCCCCTCTTCATCATGCCATATTTGTCAGCTCTAAACTTTGCCTTTTTCCTTGTATTTGGCTAAGTATGTTGGATGTCAGACTTTGGGGGTTTCTCCTTCCCTCTTCCTTTCCCTTTTGGAAGGCAAAAGATAAAAGGCCCGAAACTTGACTTTCGCTAAATCGTCTCAAATAAGTTCTAAGTGTTTTAGGGTTCGAACTTCAAACTTTTCTTCTTCAAGGCTCTTCCTTTTCTTTTGGAGGATGAAAGATGGAAGGCCTGAGGCTTGACTTCCACTAAAACCTTCAAAAAATTGCTAAGTCTTTAGACTTGCGGGGCTCAGACTTTATTTCTTCTTCCTTCTCTAGGAAGGCGTAAGGCAGAAGGCCCAAGGCCCAAAGTCCACCAACTATTTCTTTGTAAGTAAAGTGGGACTTGGAGGGTGAGGTTTCCTCCTTTCTTCTCCCTTCTCTCTTGGAAGATGGAAGGCTGAAGGGCCGAGGCCTAATCTCCAATGGCTTCTGCAGTCTTCAAAAGTGAAGGAAAAAGAGGTGAAATCAAAAGTCGACCATGGTTTACAAGGAAGAAATTTTGCTGATAAGGTAGAATATAGGCTGGAATTGAAGGTCAAGCATTCAACTCTAGCTAGAGTTTATTGTTGAGCATTTATTGTTGTAGGTGGGAGAATCAGATGTAAAATCTTCAATACAGATATTTATTTCAGCTACTCCAGGGAAGATATTTTTTCTATATTTATGTCAAAGCAAAATAGATATATCCAAACATTCCTTTGCAGAAATGTCTTTTGACAGGCCCATGGGGTGAATTTATGGTAGTAGGTGAATGTGGCTCAATGTAAAATGCTATATATACTTGCGAATGAAATGTATTATTGTTAGTTGTTGATCTAAAAAACCATGTCTTGTATCAGCTGTAACCATGCCTCTTTGACAAAAAATAATAAGATTTTTACCTTTTCATGAACTTCTTTTGCTCTGTGTAATATTTCTGTTTGAGTATCCATTTTTAATGCTTCTTTCTTTTGGATTTCAATTATTTTCTTTTACCTCTATAGGTAGTTTGTGATTTGTGTATGCTAATATGTTGGTTGTTATTCTATGCATATATAGTTGATCTGAGGGTCAAACATTCAAACTTGGTGTATCACCTTTTCATTTCTAGTTTCACCCTCTTCCCCTTTTCTCCAACAGTGATAGATTAGGTTTAGTATGAGTATACTCTAAATCTCATATTCAAAAAGAGGAACCAACCTTTCTCTGGAGGTTTGATTTCCTTTGTAGGGTCCCACACCTAGAAATCACTCCCATGTTTCAATGGATTATTGCAGCACAATGCTTCAACACAGGGTGCAAATCCAAGTGACAACAATTTTTATAATTGAATCCCATATCCTTGTAACTCTATGAATTAATGCCATTAGATATTCCCATGCTAGTGGTAGCATTACTACAAGCTTGTGCATTGGTAGTGAGAATTGATGATGTGAAAGTGGATATTCCAGTAGTTGGTATAGGTGCTGGAACCTATGTATAATTCAGTGATGACACATTGTTAATGATACTCGCACAATTAGCCACTGACATAATGTTGTTACCCACTATATGGGCTATTCGATAGAGCATGTTAACACTATCTTGTCCTTCTTTTAATAACTCTCTTAGATTATGAACAACAGGTATGGATTCTTCAGCTAGCCTTTCTTTTTCCACAAATTCTTGAAAATCAGCTAGTTCTCTATCAAGTTTACAGATTTGATCACCAAGTACATGTGTTATTATATCAATTATATCTTTAGGATAATGAATTGTTTTCTCTTCTATCATATCTAATTTGTTGTTTGGATAACATATTTTTTCACCAAGTGTGAAGTAGTGAGAGAGTGGATTTTCCAATGTTGGCACATCGTTGCTATCATGAGCACTAGGACCCATCAATCTACGACTTCTTCTCACTAAGGTGTTTGTGTTAGGGCAACGGGTTACAACACTTATGAAAAATTTTATAGCACACAATGCACTAATGAAAGAAGCAATTAATGATATTACTAAGATATGTATGTTGAAATACACAATGTGTAATTGCAAAAGCTGAAAAGCTAGGATGCAAAAGCATGCAAGATGATCCAACACTACACTTCAAAATCAGGTTTGAATGAATGTTGAAAAGGAGTAGCAAATTCTGAAAATGAAATTTTGACTACAAACCCTAGTTTTTCGAGTCACTAGGTTATATGAAAAATACAACATTTTAAGCAAAACCCTAGAAAATGAGACTTTTAAATGCAATATTTGATATGAATTAAAGATGATTTACTACAATAAGGATCAGATCTGATGCAAATATTACAAAATTAAATATTTTTATCCTATGCAATTGAAATTATGCAAAACTATGCCTTAATGCAAGCCTACAATGCTTGTTTTTTCAAAAAATTAAAATGTATGCAAGATTTTTCAATGCAAGATGATTAATATGATATAAATGAATGCAAGGAATGATTACAACACTCAGAAAGATGCAAAATTCTTGTTGTTCCAAGTTCACCAAAATGTTATGTATGAAAAGTATGAAGATGGTGGATGGTGTTAGAGTATATCAAATCAAACCCTCCTTTCACAATAACATTAGAGGACAAGAACCAAGCCAAGTCACTATAGATGGATGAGGACTCCTAGCTATAGGTTTTGTGCTCAAGAATGATATGGAAAGAATAGATTAGATTGAGAGATTTACCAAATGCTAGATCAAATAAGCCTCAAACCATAATTATAGTACAATTAGGTACAAACCGACATAATGCTATAGAAAACCAAATAGAAAGATACTCAGGAAGGATCAGAAATATACTAGAAGTTGAATTTTTAGAAATGAAAACTTTGCGGACTACGTGTCAAGAACCCAAGTCTAATAGGAAGTTTTTTCTGAAGATCCTAAATAGAGAGATGTTGTAGACTGTATCATGCTCCTGATTTTTGAACCAAGGCTGTCGAGAGGATTACAAGGTGAGTGTCCTAGTCCAGGAGGGAGGAATATCAAGAAGTTTCTTTAATATCTTGAATCCTTATCATTCAAACTACTTCTTTGCATCTATACTTTTCCAACTCCCACACCTGTAACAAAGAAAGGGGGTTGGCGGTTGTGGTGTTTAGGAGCTTTCCTCGGTCAAGCCTCAGAAGGAAATTCAAGTCTTCCAACACCGTTGTTAGATAGAGTGTGTGCCCAAGGAGGGTAAAGGCCAAATATCATGATGAAATGAAATGATTAAAACATAAATTAATGTCACCTTAGAGCTGAAGCCCTCGCAGAGATGAAGATCCTTCAAATCATGAGGAGATGGATTGATGAAGCCCAATCTGCAACAAACAAACACAATAACAACAGAATTCTTCTTTGAAACACAATTAAGGCCTTGAAATCTCTTTGCTCCAATATCACAAGTTTACATTATCCATCTAGATGTAAAATGAAGTCATAAACTCACTTATATATGCTTTCCCACTAACATTCATAAATTAAATTGAAGAGGTCAATAGAGGGAAACCTTTTGAGAGGGCCCAAGTTGACATGCATTAATTTTTATCCTAAAAAATTAGGTTGGTCTTGGGTACATGCACCCAAGTCCATAATTTGGTCATGATTAAGGTTTAGAATGGGCCCCTTAGTCCCAATTGACATGGGTTTCATGGGAAATTGCTCTGAAATGAGTATTTAACTCGCAAAGTGTTAACACGGGGACCTAGGAGCTAAACTAGGAGGTAAAAATGCATAGGAAAACTTTTTACTCCATAACATATATTTTTAGAATTTTTGTATTAAAGTTTTATTTTTTATTTTTAACATTTGAATTGATATACAATTTAAGAGAAATCACATAAAATTAATGGGAATAACATCAACCAACTTTTTATTAATTAGTGTCCTAAGAGATTTCTCACCAATGTGGTCTTGGAATATTGTTGCCAAACATACATATATTTTTGTTTCTAGTTATATTGGCAAAGTTAAAAAAGTATAGGCATTCTACCTAAACAAAGTCCCTATAAAGGATCCCTTAGCAACCACCAAGCTTTCTCTCACCAACCTTCAATCGAGCTTATCAAATTTCACATGCATCCCTAAATCATTCAACTTGGATACATAAACCAAATTTATATCAAGTCCAATAATATGTAAAACACTTGTAAGGATTGTCACCCTCCCATCAACAAAACACAATGGTATGTTCCCATGGACAAAAATCCAATGCAAACCATTGTCACCCAAATACACTTCTCCTCCATCATAAGCATGGTAGGAAGAGAACCACTCCATATGAGGAGTCATATGATATGAACAACTTGAGTCAATCAACCATGATTCATTAGAAATAATATTAGTAGAAATAAACAAGGCTTCATCACCTTCATTAGAGAATTGTTTAGTGGAGCCATAAGTCTTCTTATTATTTCTATACTCCTTCACATGCCCTCATTTTCCATATTTATAGTACTTCACTCTACTCTTCCCTAGGGTCTTAGAATGGCCTTAAGAATTAGATCTCTAAATAGGCTTTTTAGATCCCCTTTTGAGCCTCCTTTATCCTTGGGCTTTTCTCAAACATGAAATGCATCCATTGAGCTATTTTCCATAGATTTTATTCTTATTTCCTCTACAAATAAAGGAGCAACAAAGGCATCAAACTTTGGATCTATCATCTATCCACTTAGAGCAATGATTAGATTTTCCCATGATTCAAGCAAAGAGGAAAGTAGCAATATAAACTTATCTTCCTCATCTATCTTAACATTAATGGATTCTAACTAACTCAAAATCAAATTAAATGCATTCAAATGTTCTACCATAGAGTCCCTATCTTTCTTTAATGAATCTAGTTTCTTTTTCAAATACAATTTACTTACCAAAATCTTTACTTGGTATGTTTCACCAATTATTTTCCAAAGAAGATATGTGATGGCCTCAAATATTTAGTAGGACAAAATTTGCAAGACACAATCAAATGGTTCCTTGTGCCTTTTCATCCAGCCTCTTCCAATGATCATTAGCCATATCACTTGGTCTCTTTTCATTTAAAACAACTCTCCACTAATCTCTCTTCAAGGAGATTCTCTATCTTTAATTTCCTCAACTTGTAATTGGTTCTATTGAATTTCTTAATCTCTGAATGAGAGGTAGAAGCTATATAGTATCAAATCATAGATCTACAAAGCCACTCAAACAAAGAACTACCACTATAGCCAAAAAAACCTTCAAGATTCAAAGAAAAGTGTCCCCTTCTTAATAAAACTAATGGATTTAATATCAAATGTTGATAAATAAAGTACTTGTTACTACACAATTTTTTTATTAGAGGTAAAACAAGTTTTGAAAGGCCCTTGAAACCCTTTACAATATGCCAAAAAATATATTATCCAAAGAAAAAAAAATGTTCATGACAATGAACCCCACCATAAAAGACACCCAAGAAAGAATAACAAAGCTACTAGACAAAATTGACACCAGGAAACCAACTACACTACCCTAGGATTCAATCTATCATTCTAAGCACCCTTGACCTAGTTGTGGGAGACACAAGTATGTTTGGAAGACCTTTCTTCCTTCTCTAAACAACCTTCCATGATACATCATCCTACATAGACTCAAAATGAGGAGAGGGGAGGACTATCCTCCATTGAAGCTTGAGCCCACATAGGGGCTATAAGAGGAGTAGAGTATGTAACTCAAGCATCCAATGAAGTAGGAACACCATATGCAACAACTAATGGCTCATGGTCCATAGGTGTGTTCACTAGTCTTGGTCCAGGAGATGACACATCAGGAGAAATTTTTGAAGTCTTTGCAACCTTATAAGAAACTGACTCAGCAAGAGCCTCCGATGACTCATCACCCTTAGAAAAATCACCAACAATCAAATGGTCATGAAGAGCATTCCTCCACCAAGTTGCCTCACCCTTCCTAGGCATGGATAAGGGAATACAAGAGAGGTGTCCAATGGTGAAACATCTCCTATAGAGAAAAGAAAGACCTTCATAATCGATAGTTTGAGTCCATGGTCTATCCCCAAAAAGTAGGACAATGTCTTGAGGTAGCTCCTTAGATGTGCCAATGTCAACGAGAATGTGAGAAAAGGAAGTATGGCCAAAGTTTAATGATGCTTCATCCTCTTATAAGAAATGATGTTGAGCATTGCCAATAGACTCAAAATAGAAAACTTCCTAGAAATAGAGAGGGAGATTAGTTGATCTGATCCATATAAGCATGATGCTCAAGGATTTTGTCATAGGGTTGAAGGAGGGAAAACATTGTTTGAGTGAGAGGGAGTGCTTTCCCCACATCCAAACCCCACCTTCCAATACTCACTTCCTATCATCTTATGATTGAAAAGAAGTAATGAAAACCCTCTAGCACAAGGATATAGTTCTATCTTTCCATCAATGAGGGGCCTCCAAGAATCCAAAGCTCATTTGTTTAGATCTAGAAGGGAAGGCTAAAAATGATTAAACCTATAGATGAGAGATAAACATTTGAAGTGATCTTCATTATCCTCCACTGCTTTCCCATAGATGATGACAGGGGAGAAAGAAGCACAAGGTATTAGCTAAAGTTTACTACGTAGAGAGAGGTGACCAATCCTTATTGAAGGAGCATAGACATTTGTCCTAGCCCTAGTAATATGGACATAAGATTTGGAATCTTCCACCACCTTATCCAAAGAGGAGACACCATCTTGAGTTGTGTTACATCCCCAACTTACAATTAGACTTAATCATTAACTTGGCATGATAATCATGAGGATTAGTCATAGTTAATTGATTTGATATTGTGGAAATATCTGATTAGACTTTTGATTATGAAGTATAGATACAGATGTTTAATAGTTTTGTATATTAAATGATTTATTTTATGAGATATGATAATGATGCAGTGATCATAAACTTGTGGTCCTGAGTGTGATAGGAAAATGAATGTCCTTCAAAGAAGGAAGCAGAGTATCATCCTGAAGGAAGGGTTAGAAGTTGTGAAAACATTAGTTGACTAGCCATCTGAGTAATTGACTCATATGTCCTTCTCAATCCTTTCATAAGTTGTCACATGTCATGTCTCTTTTCTTTTGTTTCCATGTTCTTGGTTAATCGTGGTGTCATTGAAGTTATCATGGAAAGTCGTGATGACTAATCAATGTTCTTGGAACATCATCACAAATCATTTGACTAATGGGAATAGTCAATTTTGGGGGAGTATCACTCGATCCTGATAATCGATGTTATTAATATGAATCATTTTACGATTATAATATCTTTATGATAATCCTTAGTCAAGGATGAAACCTCTTAATAGGTTGTTACCTATAATAATGTTATTATTAGTTACTTTCTTTAATAATTATATTCTATGGAATATTACTTTGTTGATATAGTCGATCATGAGGATCGATGGGAGCTTGAGCTCAACCATCCCATGTTTTGCAAGGTTCGAGCCACCTTTTGAGGAGACACTACTGAGTGGAAAGGTAGCTATCATCCAAAATTGGCATGTCATGGGATTAGTTACCTTGTGTTGGGTTCTCCATTTTGGAGTAGTCACTTCGGTGAGTTAGTGGTTGTTGGGGTTTAGAGGAAAAAGGGTGACAAAATTGTTTAGGGAGAGTAGTGGTGGAAAGGAATTGTGAGCAATTGGATGAGCTTGGTATAGGTAAAATGGGAAAAAAATTCCCCAATTACTTTGTGTATGATGAGTTTAAATCCCAATAAGACTTCTGCTTGAGTCAGTGAAACGTGATGTTTCTTGTTATTGTTAAAAATTGAGGAACGAGGCCTGCAAGGTCGTGCCATGCATATTGTTTATATCCTTCTGTGTTGAGACTCAACGCCAAATTGGCTCAGCTCTTCTTGTTTTAAAAACTTATATTTGCAGTGGTTCAGAGCCATATGGCCGAATTCTATCAAGACAACTTTGATTTATGAATACGCTCAAAGCCATGAAGGATGAGCTTGTTAAACATAGTAAACTGCTTTGAGACCATGCTCCAGGCCATGAACTAAGCAGAGGGCATAATAAAATTTCTTTGAGACCATGCTCCAGGCTGTTGAGCTGAGATATGAAACTCTGTAAACTATTCTTGAAATTACGCTCAGCTAAGTTGTAATATTGTGTAATCTTTTTTATGTTTAAGCCCGAGGCTTAAAGAGACAAATAATCAATGCACTATTTTTAATTTAGATTCTAGCTCAAGGCTTTGAGGCCAAAGTCTATAAAGATAGAATCTTTCTATGTTTAAGCCTAGGGTCTTTCGACCCGGCTGTATTGTTGGAGTACAAAACAACACTGAGAGGGGGGGGGTGAATCAGTGTCAAGTATAAACTTTTCAACTTTTTGCACCTTTTGACTTACAAGACAAAGAGAGAGGGAGACATCAATGATCTGTTAAACACATATGCAAAAGTATGATAATGAAAAATATGAATCAAGACCTTAATAACAAATCATTAGAGCACATAAACACATGAAGACAAACAAGAACCATGACACCTGATTTGATGAGTGGAAAACCCTCTAGGAGAAGAAAAACCAATCTGAAATGCTTCATTAGCTTAATAAAAAACCTCACTAGTTACAAACAGGTCTCACTGACCATACAAGCCTCACTAGCTACAAAGACATCTCACTGACCATACAAGCCTCGCTGGCATACAAAGCCTCACTGGAAAATACAATCACCATCATCAAAACATAAAGCCTAGTGTGCAAGAAATGATTGTAAGTCAATCTAATTTGCACCATTACATAACCTATGACTCATCACTCACACAAAGATTCACATACAATCACTTAAATCATCTCATCAAATCACCTGCAAATATAACTCATTCATCTCTCTCAATCACTTTCTGAATAACCTGATTCATCTGCATTTTCTTCTTCAAAAACCACACAAAAAATGTCTTCAATCCTACATATCTTAGACCTTCAAAATCACACACAATGCACCTACATATTCATTATAAATGAAATAAAGAAAACCTTTCATATTCCTCTTCTTTCCCCTTTCAATACACCTACAAAAATAAGATCTTTTCTCTTCTCTATATGACCATTTCCATTCATGAAGAATATGTAAAAATAAAATCATAGCCCTCTTCTTTGTATGACCAATCATCTTCCTCTATCTGCAAAATAAAAGTTAGAAATCATAAAATGACATTTACCTTTTCAAAAATCTTTAATCAATTTGCGCCAAAAATAATATCTCTCTATTCATCTGCATGAAGTCTTTTCATATTCTTCTTCCCATTTATCTTCACGAATTCATTTTTCCTTCTCATAAAAATATTCTTCAATCTACAAAACATAATCTGCAAATACAATCTTCAAAGATTCCTCTGACAGAAAATAAAAAATGTCTTCCATATCTTCCATATTCAGACCCACTACTCATCTCTATGAGAGCACAAAGAGAAGGCATTAAAAAAGCCTATAATCTTCACTCATAAAGAATATAAATCAACACTCCTCTCATTTTAGGAAAAAACAAAAGAACCTCCTTTATTATCTCTTTTGCCACGACCCTGTATTAAAAAATTAGAAAGGAATCTCCTTAAATCTCATAATGATCTGCTCCTTTTAATAGCTAAAAATAACCTTTCAAAAAAAAACTTTATCTCTGTAGTTTTGAGTTATTGACGGCTAGATACACGTCAAAAGGGAAGCCCGAGGAAGGAGGTTTCAAGTTTAAATAATGACCATTGATTCTCCATTGTGCACTGAATAAACATTTAAATGAGACCATTGATTGACGTTTACCACCCATTCACATATGATGGAGACTAACAGAGTTAGTATTCTTAAGCAAAGGGGACCGGTTGCCTATGGTGTCAACCCCTTTATGTTACCACTTAAGTCGTAGTCTACCTGTGATAGTAGGTCAACATCATTTTAAAACAAAAAGTACACTTCATAGGAGATGGTTAGATTTAGGATTTAGCAATGTCAAACAAATTAAATCTTTAATGAATATTAAATCTATCAGCCACTGCACATAAATGAAGACCTCCTTATCATTGAACATCTTTGTCCACTTATAAAAATAAATGATATATTTATGCACCCTAACATCTGCCTTAGCTACAAAGTCCATGCTATCAAGTATCACTTAACATAAAATTGTCACCTCTTGTTCTTGATTATCTGTCTCATCACCCCTTTGTCATGATCTTGATGAGAAACAAAATCCTTCAACTCCATCAATGAACTGAGATCACTTAAGACCATATAATAATCTATAGAAGAAGATGAACATGAAGACATCCTTAGACATGAACATTATATCAACCAAGTAACATCAACACCATGTGAACTTCCTAAATTATTATGAAGACTCTAAACCAATACCATACCATTAACACCTCTACTTTGAAGATCAACATAACATTGATAACAAACACCTTGTACATTATCATGAAGAATGATGAAGTCAACATGAAAGTCTTCTTAGGTGAACTAATAAACAACAAGCAGCAGATGACTCAATTCCTGATTGAACTCTTGATTAACAACTCATTACTCAACTTGCAGCAACTCTATGAGATTGATGTCTTCAACATCCTAAGGCATAGAAATCATCAAATGTAGATCAATAATATCAAAACATTAAATGATCAAAGCATCAACACATCATGGCATGTAAATAGGCAACATTATCTTGTTCTGAGTCATCTTATGAACAAGTTATCTCCTGGCATAGGATGAAGCATGAACACCTTTATGTGAATGAAGCCTCCTGTTGAAGCATAAACAACTCTTACACAATGAGTAAGACAAACACCATCAAGACACCTTTTAACATTAATGACAATCAACTCAACACCTTTTTGACATCAATGACAATCAATCTCCGTCAAACTCCCCCTTTGTCATTGATGGTAAAACTACATGATGCATTTTCTCTCTCTCCCCATTTTTGGCATTGGATGACAAAGGCAATTATCTTCCCCTGTGAAAAATAACTCATATACAGCATTAGCAAGAGACTAGAAAATTATTCTTGGATCACATGCACTATTATTGATCTTGTTATCTTTATACCAACCAAGAATTGAGATACCACTTACCCAAATATTTGATACCACTAGTATCTGTCAAAAGACTTAAGGCACTGATCACTTTTGCAATTGGTTGTCCTAAACTTATCTTGAAAGCTCTATCCTTGTACATCTGCATATTGAACAACTTTTCAACATGAGAGCAACAAGACATCATGAAGCATACATTTGAAGATATACATCCTGAAGCATAGGACCTGAGGGAAACATCATGTGAGTCACATCAAACAAAGCATCCAACCACGATTATAAATTGCCCATATACTGTACCATATTCTACATGCATCAAATGAGATCTGTTACATCATAAAATCTGCACAAAAGAGCACTGTCCTGATAGAATGAAGCATGCATATCTATCTCAGCACAATATCACTTATTGTCACTACACCAATATAAAGATAAAGATGAAAACTAACATCATTGAGATCATCTGATCACTTCTTTTGACAAGATGAAAACTGACATACACTGAAGAACAACATAGTTATCAACACCATCATGAACCTCATTTCATAAGATTGATATGAGTAGCATCTTAGCAAATATTATCAGACATGAATCCAATAGAATGATAAACAAAACAAAAAACATCATATTGACAAGCATCAAATGATCTCCTTCCTGAAACTTCTTGGGGCTAATTCATAGGACATTTGACAACTCCCCCTTACTTCATGCTATATGTTATGCAACTAATGATGTGACTTGTGCAAGATGCACAAGTTTAGGATCTATCTTCTCTTTGCTTTGTTTTATTCTCCAAACTTTTACAGGTTCTTTCTTCTATTCAGGTTTCTTCTTCCAACCCTTTTCAGCCTCTTTCTTTTTCCAACCTTTCAAATTAGGTGATGCTATTCTTCTATACATTCTACAATTATATGCTTTGTGACCAGAAGAGTTGCACTTGAAACATATAAGGTTAATATTCCTTCTGCAATCAACTTCTTTGCATCCAAAATGATTATAGGTATAACAATAACCAAAAAATGAATAATTATACATGTACGTATATGCTTGTCTTACTGGAGCAGTTCTTCTAAAATTTCTTCTTTGATTGTGCATTTTTACAAGCTCATCTTTGGTTTTCATTTCAGCTTCAATCTTATTTTTACCTTCAGGAGCAACAACATGATAACTCAGATCAATTTTCTTTCTAGGAGTCTCTCTGACTTTGGAACACTCTCCTTCTTCATAACCTGGACCAATAGTGTCCTTATGATGCTTTTGTTTGCCCAACATTTCATGCAACTTTTTTGTACTTTTTTCAAATTCCTGATATTTCTTGGATATAACCTTGAGACCTTCATAAGCTTTTCTCAAATTAACAATTTCAGCCTCTAATTTCAGATTTTCAATTCTTTTAACCTCAAGCTCAAATTTTGTTATATCTATTATTCTTTTGGCTTCCTCAATTTCAGTTTTTAAGATGATAATCAATTTGTCTAATTCATCAACATGTGTCTTTAAATTCACAATCTGATTTCTTGCCTCTTCAAGATTAGAAGATACTCTTTCAAGGTCTAAAAGTGCTTTGTCTTTGGAATCTTTTTGTTTTTGTAGCTACAACTCTAATATTTGATTCTCCTTTTTGTATTTCTTGATCTCACTCAGAGCACATATGAGTTCTCCTTCAACATCAACCTCACATTCTTGTTCATCATACTCCTGATTAGAATCACTCATAATGTGACCTCCTACTTCTGAATCTAATTGTGTCTCATCTTTTTAATGTGATTGTCTTCTATCTTTGTCACTTTCTTCAGACACCAAGCTATCCTCTTCTTCAAGTGCATCACCTTGATAGATTCTAATCAACTCCTTCCACACATCTTGAGCTGTTTCATAATGCATAACTTTATAGGAAATTTCATTAGATAATCCAGACAGAATAGCCTCCTTTGCTATATGATTATATTCATAAGCTTCTTTGTTATTTGTAGTATTAGGTGATTGAGAGGAGACAAAATACCCATTCTCAACTAACATCCAAACACCATACCCTAAAGATGATAGATAGACTTGCATTCTAATACACCAAACAGAGAAATCTGAACCATCAAAGAAAGGGACTCCAGAAAACTCTTTGTCTAATTTAATACCTGACTCAACTTGTGAGACATTTCTATCAACAGATTGTATATCAACATCTGAATTTGGTATAGATGGTGTCTTTTGACCAGTATGTGGCTTGAAATTTCTTCTGCCCTTATTTCTTTTATAGTTTCCCATGGTACTCCACTATCAGGACCTACCCAACTTGGTTAGACTTCTATAGGGAACCTATGCTCTAATACCACTTGTTGGAGTATAGAACAACACTGAGAGGGGGGGTGAATCAGTGTTGTATAAACTTTTCAACTTTTTGCACCTTTTAACTTACAAGACAAAGAGAGAGGAAGACATCAATGATCTATTAAACACACATGCAAAAGTATGATAACGAAAAATATGAATCAGGCCCTTAAGAACAACTCATTAGAGCACAAGAACGCATGAAGACAAACAAAAACCATGACACCTAATTTGATAAGAGGAAAACCCTCTAGGGGAATAAAAACCACTTTGAAGTGCTTCACTAGCTTAATCAAAAACCTCACTAGTTACAAACAGGTCTCACTGACCATACAAGCCTCACTAGCTACAAAGACATCTCACTGACCATACAAGCCTCACTGGCATACAAAGCCTCACTGGAAAATATAATCACCATCATCAAAACATTAAGCCTAGTGTGTAATAAATGATTGTAAGTCAATCTGATTTGCACCATTACATAACCTATGATTCATCACTCACATAAAGATTCAAATACAATTACTTAAATCATCTCATCAAATCACCTACAAATATATCTCATTCATCTCTCTCAATCACTTTCTAAATAACCTGATTCATTTGCATTTTCAAAAACCACACAAAAAATATCTTCAATCCTACATATCTTAGACCTTCAAAATCAGACACAATGCACCTGCAAATTCATTATAAATGAAATAAAGAAAACCTTTCATATTCCTCTTCTTTCCCCTTTCAATACGCCTGCAAAAATAAGATCTTTTCTCTTCTCTGTATGACCATTTACATTCATGAAGAATCTGTAAAAATAAAATCATATCCCTCTTCTTTGTATGACCAATCATCTTCCTCTATCTGCAAAATAAAAGTTAGAAATCATAAAACGACATTTACCTTTTTCAAAAATCTTTAATCAATCTGCCCTAAAAATAATATCTCTATTCATCTGCATGAAGTCTTTTCATATTCTTCTTCCCATTTATCTTCATGAATTCATTTTCCCTTCTCATAAAAATATTCTTCAATCTGCAAATACAGTCTTCAAAGATTCCTCTGACAGAAAATAAAAAATTTCTTCCATATCTTCCATATTTGGACCCACTACTCATCTCTATGAGAATACAAAAAGAAGGCATTAAAAAAGCCTATGATCTTCACTCATAAAGAATATAAATCAACAATCCTCTCATTTTAGGAAAAAATAAAAGAACTTCCTCCTTTATCTCTTTTGCCATGACCCTGTATTAAAAAATTAGAAAGGAATCTCGTTAAATCTCATAATGATCTATTCCTTTTAATAGCTAAAAATAACCTTTAAAAAAAACTTTATCTCTGCAGTTTTGAGCTATTGACGACCAGATGCACCTCAAAACGGAAGCATGAGGAAAGAGGTTTCAAGTTTAAATAATGACCACCGATTCTCCATTGCACGCTCAATAAACATTTAAATGAGACCATTGATTGACGTTTACCACCCATTCACATATGATAGAGACCAATAGAGTTGGTATTGCTAAGCAAAGGGGGCCAGTTACCTATGGTGTCAACCCCTTTATGTTGGCAATTAAGTGGCAGTCTACCTGCGATAGCAGGTCAACATCATTTTAAAACAAAAAGTGCACTTCATAGGAGACAGTTAGATTTAGGATTTAGCAATGTCAAACAAATTCAATCTTTGATGAATATTAAATCTATCAGCCACTGCACATAAATGGAGACCTCCTTATCATTGAACATCTTTGTCCACTTGTAAAAATAAATGATATATTTATGCACCCTAACATCTGCCTTAGCTGCAGAATCCACGCTATCAAGTATCACTTAACATAAAATTGTCACCTCTTGTTCTTGATTATCTGTCTCATCACACCTTTGTCATGATCCTTATGAGAAACAAACTCCTTCAACTCCATCAATGAACTGAGATGACTTAAGACCATATCATAAACTATAGAAGAAGATGAACATGAAGACATCCTTAGACATGAACATTATATCAACCAAGTAACATCAACACCATGTGAACTTCCTGAATTATTATGAAGACTCTGAACCAATACCATACCATTAACACCTCTACTTTGAGGATCAACATAACATTGATACCAAACACCTTGTACATTATCATGAAGAATGATAAAGGCAACATGAAAGTCTTCTTAGGTGAACTGATAAACAACCAGTAGCAGATGACTCAACTCCTGATTGAACTCCTAATTAACAACTCATTATCAACTTTGCATCAAATCTCATTACTCAACTTGTAGCAACTCTATGAGATTGATGTCTTCAACATCGTGAGGCATAGAAATCATCAAATGTAGATCAATAATATCAAAACATCAAATGATCAATATCAAAGCATCAACACATCATGGCATGTAAATAGGCAACATTATCTTGTTCTAAGTCATCTTATGAACAAGTTATCTCCTGACATAGGATGAAGCATGAACACCTTCGTGTGAATGAAGCCTCCTATTGAAGCATAAACAACTCTTAAACACAATGAGTAAGAGAAAGACCATCAAGACACCTTTTAACATTAATGACAATCAACTAAATACCTTTTTGACATCAATGACAGTCAATCTCCATCATGTATTGTATTGTATAATACATTTTTGATAACTGGAGCTTGGTGCCATTATGGAAGAGCATCTATTCAATATATTTATTAAGCTCATGTCGTATGATGAGAAGGGTAGAGTCTAAGAGCTCTTGAATTGAGCTATGAAAGACTCCATATGTTTTAGTTGATAATGAATATAATCATTTGACTGTAATGGCTGCCGAAAAGGCAATATTACTTACAATATAGTCATTCGACTGTAATTCTGGCTGAGAAGGCATTAATACTTAGTATGCAATCCTTCGACTGAATAACAACTAAGAAGGCATTTAATATTATTATCACAGTCCTTTGACTGAGATGATTGCTGAGAAGGCAATTATGTTTTAGTGTATTTATAACATCAAACTACCCAAGTCGGGCTTGTATGAGAAGCTGACTATGATTTATAAATGGAATTGTTTGAACTATTATGAATGTTTATATGAACCTTCAAATATGAAAGGATGAGATCATTTATGATCATGGTCTCATCATGAGACAACTAGATTAATTTTATAAAAGAATATAGTCTAGTTCTATATGTGACTAAATTATGACTTATTGGTTAATGTTAAGAGATATAATTCTTTTTACTTAAATGTAAACTATTAGGTTTGGTGATTATCACCTTAAGCTCATTGGAATAATAAGAGCTATTGAACCCAAAGAATCTAATGTACTTTACTAAGGCATGGAGTGCCTTGAATATGATGAAATTGACTTCATCATATGTGATGATTTGCTATCAAAAATGTTAACCATGGGAGACCAAGGCGGTCATAAAGGATAAATTTGGGATGAATTGAAAACGGAATAAGGTGATGAAGAGTCACTAGTTCCACGTTACAAAAGTAACCTATTTAGTTATAACTAACTTATGATGGTAGTCAAATGTTCATGTTTGGATAGTGATTCGAATTGATCCCACTCATTCTAGACCTAGAAGACAAGGTCGATAAAAACTTATTGTAGGACATGATAGCTTATAAGTCGAGTTAGGGTGGTGGACATACGACGATGTTCATTGTGTAACATATATGTATGAAAACTTTGGCCAAAGTAATGCATCCATCTCTGAATGCATTTATCAATCCATAGTTTTTTAGATGGCCTAGTGTCTCTAGTAGTGTCATACAAGTTAGAGTGGATCTATAGTGTATGATTGTGAGACATTAGGAAGGACACAACACCAGATACTGAGATGGTTATCCAATTGGTTTCTAATGTCTAATATTTCTGCGAAGGGTAGGGCATCTTCCAGTTAGGAAGATGAGCAGGGGACCGTAGGTCTGTGGTTGGAGGAAAAACACCAGGATGATGCTCTCCTTCCCAAGCATGAGACAAGCTAAGGATTATGAAGATAGATGCCATTGGTTCTAGATACAGTGTTTGTATTTTATGACTAGTTGGTCTATTGTAATGTAAAAATTTGATTAAGATGCCTAGAGCATATATTGTATTTGATTAGTGATGGTTATTCACTAAAGATTGTAATGGTTTATTAAATTGTAATCTTTGTTATATTTTAATTTGATTAACATGCTTAATTGATGGAAAAGAATATGTTTCCTTGATTCAACTTTTGATTATCTCTATCAATTCTTAATCAATGACTTGTTTAAGTTATACAATTAAGTTAAATCTTGAGCATTATAGAAAGTAATTTTACATATGGTATCAGAGCTACCGGGTTCAACACATGGACCTAATGAGCTCACTATTTGATTAATGTATCCAACGTTAAGCATGCTAATGATTGAATGTTCTATGCAAGAATGGTAAAAATTAGAACCACACCTCGCAAGAAGGTAATAGAACATGGATGTTACCTACGCCACCAAAAGATCTTGAAGGCATGAGCCTCCATGAAGGAGAAACTTGAACTGATTAGATGCTTGGTAGGTGCATGGTTATCTGATGAGGAAACTTTCACTGATGCCGTGAAACACATCAAGCAGGAGTTAAGGAAGGCTGAACAGTTGGCTGCCCCTAACCCTACTAGAGCATCAGTGACACCATCTAACCCTAAAGTACCATCTGAGTGAAATATCCCTAAGAATTGTAATGTACTTATGGAGGATGTGAAGGAATACTAGTGTGTATCCTCACCTCCTGAGACTAAAAAGAAAACATGATTATGGGAAGTTATCCCAAATTGTAAATGACTTGTAGAAGCAAGGTGTAAACACAATTTTGTAATTCTATAGATTATATGTAATCCAATGGAAACTGTAATGCAATGGTAAATTTTGACAATCTTTCCTTTCTTGTTAAAGATTACATGAATGTGAATAGATTTGTAATAGAATAAATTGCATAGCATGGAAGACTAATTCATGATTAATCTACAAACTTTAAGAAGTAGATTGCAGTAAAGGTTCGAGTTGGAACCAGAATGGAGGATAGCTGAGATGAAGGAGCACCTTTAGGGCAATCTAAGCCTAAATTAGACCAAATCTTCACCTTGTTGAGAGAAATAAGGGTGAGGGTGGAAACTCTCAAGCACAAAGTGGGAGGCCAGTCAGAAGATAGGCGAGATGATTATGATGGGGGTGATGGAAAGGAAGACATAATGACACCACCCAAAGCCACCATGAAGAAAATAACTCCACAACTAAATAGGAAGGGGATAAGAGAAGTCGTATGGCTATGGAACCATCTCATGACATGAAAAAGGTCATGCCACCTAAATTTGATGGATCCGTAAGCAGAGATGTCATGGAGGCATGGCTTACAAAGATGGAGAAGTATTTTGAAATTAGAAATTATAATGAGGTTACCAAAGTTGTCTAGGGAGCATTTCAGCTACCAGATGAAGCATCCACATGGAGGATGAACAAAAAGATGGAATTAGGCTTAAGGTCTACAAGCCTTACTTGGGTCAAGTTCGTAGAACTATTTAGGCAAAGATGGTTGCCTCAACTGTACTATGATTAGAAACTTATAGACTTTCAAAACCTGAAACAGGCTGATATGACTGTAAATGAGTATTGGGAAAAATTCACCTGACTGTTGAAATATGTGCCACAGTATCAGCATGATGAGAAATTATGTATTTGAAAGTTTATCATGGGGTTGAACACCTAGATTGGGGGTGAGGTTAATGTTTACAATCCTACTACCATGGAACAAGTCTATGCAAAGGCCATTAGGCAATAACAGAACCTGAAGTCTATGTCAGCCTATAGGGAAAGAAACAGAAAGAGATATAACTAGTCTCAATCTTCTCAACCCTCAAAGAAAAAGGGGAAGAAACATGATTATACTGAGAAGAATGATAAAGGGGCCAAAAATAAACAAAATGAGTCTAGGGGAGAGAAAAAGGGGAATAACCACTCTAAGAAAAATGGGAATAATTCTGGCAAACCTCAGGAGAGGTGAGGACCAGTTGGAGGATGCTTCACTTGTGGCAGAGATCACTACACCAATCAGTGTCCCAACAAATCATAGGGAGTTCAACCAAGAGGGAATCCTCTACCTTCCTAGCAAGTGGCATTCCAACAACGTATCCATGCAGCCTTGGACAACCGTCAAGCTGAGTATCAAATAACTCTAGTAGAGACAATCGGTATTTTATTTTGAGTTTCAATTTCAGTTTTAATTGATACAGGTGCCACAAAATATTTTATTTCTCCCAAAATTGTAAATAAGATACCTAGAAAAGTAGGATTCATGGAAAATACTTGGTCTATAGAGTATGCAAATCACACCAAGGCTTAGGTAGAGCAATGTCTGTTTGAAGCTCGGGTTGAACTTCCAAACTTTTCCACATAAGTAAATCTATATGTAGCCCCACTTGGCTAATATGATGTTATCCTAGGGATAAATTGGTTATGGAGACATCAAGCCAAAGTAGACTGTTATGCCAAGATAGTAGAATGTTTGGATGATCTGGGAAACCAAGTCCTTCTCCAAGGGAAACCTAGGGAAATTAAACTAAGGCAAATTTCTACCTCACAAATGAAAAGGGCACAGAGAAAAGGATGCCAACTTTTTGCTGTCAAGATGGACACAATAGATGGCACAAAAGATACCTACTTCCAAGATGACTTGATGTTTTATGAATCCCAAAAACTTAATGAAGTAGGGATGGAGTCCATAGGTTAGGAAAGATCATATATGGACAAGCATCCCCTCCTCAGAGATTTTGAAGACGTATTTCTGGATAAACTACTAGGGTTACCCCCTAAGAGAGCTTTTGATTTTGCCATTGATATCATACCTGGGTCAGAACCTATTTCTAAAGCCCCCTACAGGATGACCACAACAAAACTGATGGAGTTAAAGGCTCAACTACAAGAGCTACTGGATAAAGGGTTGATTAGACCCAGTGTGTCGCCATGGGGAGCACCTATCATTTTTGTGAAAATGAAAGATGGCACTTTATGGTTGTGCATATATTACTGCATGCTAAACAAATCAACCATTAAGAACAAATGTCCTCTACCCCGCATTGATGATCTTTTTGATCAGATGAGGAGTGCAACAGTATTTTCCAAGATTGATCTTTGACCAGGATATCACCAATTGAGGTTGAAGGATGAAGACATCCATAAGACATCCTTTAGAACTAGATTTTGGGTTGACAAATACGCCAGCAGTGTTTATGAATCTTATGAATAGTGTGTTCAGAGACTGTCTAGACAAGTTTGTCTTAGTATTTCTTGATGACATCATGATTTATTCTAAGAATGAAGAGAAACATATGTAGCATTTGAGAATTGTTCTTCAAAGATTAAGAGAGCATAAACTATATGGCAAGCTCTCTAAGTGTACCTTCTTTCAGAAAGAAGTACAATATTTGGGTCATATAATTTTAGCTGAGGGAATAACTATGGACCCAGCTAAGATTAAGGCTATTTCTTAATGGCCTGAACCAAGAAATATTCATGAGGTCCAATGTTTTATGGGCCTTGCTGGTTATTATAGGAAGTTTGTGAAAAACTTCTCTAAAATTTCACATCCTATAACTTCCTTTGCAAAGAAAGGGCAAGAATTTTGAATGGTCAGAAAAGTGCCAAGAGGCCTTTGACCTACTAAAGGAAAAATTGACTTTAGCCCCGATATTGAAAGTGCCTAACCCGGAAGGTCAATTTGAAGTCATTACTGATGCCTCAGGGGAAGGCTTAGGTGGTGTACTAGTCCAAGATGGACATGTCATTATGTATGAATTGAACAAATTGAAAAACTATGAACAAAACTATGCCCCACATGATTTAGAACTAGCAGCAGTCATTCACGCACTCCAAATGTGGAGACATTATCTACTTGGAAAACCATTTGAGTTGAAAATAGATCACCAAGGACTTAAATATATGTTCACTCAACCCCATCTTAATGCTCGTCAAAGAAGATGGTTAGAATTTATCTCGGATTATGAATTTGAGATTAAATACATTCAGGGAAAAGAAAATCGAGTGGCAAATGCTTTGAGTAGGAGAAGGCACATCTCCTCCATGGTCTCTATACATTCTAATTTTAGAAATTTGGTGTTACAAAAATCTAAGGGAGATGAGTTTTACAAGCAGGTAAAATAGGCCCTTAAGAAAGATCCAAAGAATCCAAAATATGAAGGATTCAACCTTGAACTAGATGGGTTATTAAGGTTCAAAGGAAGGATGTATGTACCTAACTCAGCAGAGTTAAGAAATATGGTTTGGAAAGAGGTTCATTCTACACCATATTTTGGACATTCTAGAGTAACCAAGTTACTTGCTGATGTGAAACCTTTATATTTTTGGAAAGGTATGAAGAGGGATGCTACAAATTTTGTAGCTACTTGTATTGAATGCCAAAGGGTGAAGGTGGAACACCTACACCCAGTGGGATTATATACCCTCATGAAATTCCTGAATGGAAATAACAGATTATAAGCATGGACTTTGTGCAAGGGATTCCTATGTCAAGGAACAAGCACAATGCTATCTTGGTTGTGGTGGATAGACTCACCAAAGCAGCCCATTTTATACCTGGAAATTTGATGGATGGGGCACCCATCATTGCTCAAAAATTTGTTTAAGAGATTTTCAGACTTTATGACATTCCTAAGAAGATTATCTCATATAGGGATGCATGAATAACATCTAGGTTTTGACAAACCTTGTTCTCTTCACTTGGAACACAATTGAACATAAGCTTTGCTATCATCCTAAAATGGATGGACAAACTAAAAGGGTGAACCAAGTGTTGGAGGATTTATTAAGGATGTACTGCATGGATTGGCAATAAAAGTGGGAAGATTATATTCCTCTAGTGGAATTTGCCTACAATAACTCTTATCATTCAGCTATTAAAATGGCACCGTTTGAGGCATTATATGGACAGAAGTGCCGAACCCCTATAAGCTGGGATAAGCTTGAATATAGGGTTAGCCTTGGTCCAAAAATGCTATCAGAAATGGAAGAACAAGTCCACCTGATTAAGAGAAGGCTAGTGGAAGCCAACGATAGACAAAAGAGTTACACAGATGTTAAGCGTACTGAAAGGCATTTCACTATGGGAGATAAAGTTCTCCTAAGGGTAAAACCTCAGAAAAGTTCCATCAAATTTGGAAAGATGTCCAAAATGGCACCAAGATATGTGGGTCCATTTGAAGTTCTAGAAGAAGTCAACCCAGTGGCATACAAAATTTCTCTACCACCAGCACTTGCCATGATGCATAATGTGTTTCATGTTTCTTATTTGAAAAAGTTTAATTCTGCTAATAATCAAATTCCTATGCTTGATTGGAACCTTCTACAGGTGAAAGAGCCAGGAGTGGTGGTGATCAAGCCCATCAAGGTGTTTGAAACACGTAAGCAACGCTTATGTAACAAGGAAATAACATAGTACAGGGTCCAGTGGGACCAATATTTGGTGGAAAATGCTACCTGGACAAATTATGATGACTTCTATGCAAGATTTCCTCATCTTTTCTGAGACATTTGATATTATGCTTTTGAAAATATTTTCATGTTATGTTGGTTTATTTTAAAGACAATTAATCATCGGGGACGATGATTCTTATGGGGGGAGATATGTTACATCCCCAACTTACAATTAGACTTAATCATTAACTTGGCATGATAATCAGGAGGATTAGTCATAATTAATTGATTTGATATTGTGGAAATATCTTATTAAACTTTTGATTATGAAGTAGATACAGATGTTTAATAGTTTTGTATATTAAATAATTTATTTTACAAGATATGATAATGATGCACTGATCGTAAACTTGTGGTCTTGAGTGTGATAGGAAAATGAACGTCTTTTGAAGAAGGAGAGTATCATCTTAGAAGAATGGTTAACCATTGTGAAAACATAAGTTGCCTAGCCATCTGAGTAATCAACTCCTATGTCCTTCTCAATCCTTTCGTAAGTTGTCACATGTCATGTCTCTTTTCTTTTGTTTCCATGATCTTGGTTAATCGTGGTGTCATTGGAGTTATCACGGCAAGTCGTGATGACTAATCGATGTTCTTGGAACATCATCCCAAGTCATTTGATTAATGGGAATAGTCGATTTCGGGGGAGTATCACTCGACCCCGATAATCGACATTATTAATATGAATCTTTTTACGATTATAATCTCTTTGTGATAATTATTAGTCAAGGATGAAACCTCTTAATAGATTGTTACCTATGGGTCATCCCAATATAATGGGTTACACGTTTTGGCCAACTTGACATTGAAATCAACATTTTGAACTAAATCTTCAGTTTCTAACACCTATAACCGCTAAACCATTAGGAATTTGAAGATGATGCAAACTAGTGATTTGTGAGATTTTGTTTGTAGATTATAAATATATATTTTTTAAAAAAATTGGAGTTAAATTGTAAACTTTTTTGCATCTCCTTTGATAACTAGTTTTTAATAGTAAACAACATTTTTTAAAGTGATGCGTATTTTGTAGCACATAACTTTTTTTCTACAAAGGATAAAATTATGATTCTTTTGAATTTAGATTGGTAACACCGATATAGAGGGTATGCATTTGGTTTTATAATATTTTTTTAAAAAGTTTTGAAGTTAAACCAATTATAATTTAGACATAGGCGTATTTTGTAAAACATAACTTTTTCTTTATGTATCAAAATTTAATTTTTTTTTACTGAAACAAGGACATCAATACCTAGGGCATATATATTTTTCAGATTTTTTTTCACTAATTTACTAATTTTTCATGTGTGTAGAACAGAGAACTTGATGTTCGGTGAAAAACCTACATTCACAAGAAATAAAAAATAAATATAATAATCAAATTAAATATATTTAAAATTATACTTTTTGGAAAGCTTATAATAAGGACTACATACTTACAAAACATAAATTTTAAATGAATTCATTTGATCCCCCAAAAGGTAAATTAAAAGTGGTTTTTAATCAGCATTTTGATAGGTGTAGAGGTGACTCCATTATAGGTATGGTTTAAAACTAGTGGGGTTCTATCCAAGGGGGTTTGAATCGAAGGGGGTTTGATCAAACCCCCTTCAATTAAAATCCTTTAATAGAACCTTTCAAGGCTTAAATCATTATATTTTCTAAAAATATGTGATTTCAGCAAAAATCAGGATGTCTGAGAAAGTGTAACCCATTATTGTGGCAGCACTCCTATAATAATGTTATTATTATTTACTTGCCTTAATAATTGTATTCTATGGAATATTACTTTGTTGATATAGTTGATCATGAGGATCGATGGGAGCTTGAGCTCAAGCATCCCATGTTTTGCAAGGTTTGAGCTACCTTTTGAGGAGAGACTACCGAGTGGAAAGGTAGTTATCAGCCAAAATAGGCATGTCATGGGATCAGTTACCTTGTGTTGGGTTCTCAATTTTGGAGTAGTCACTTCGGTGAGTTGGTGGTTGTTGGGGTTTGGAGGAAAAAAGGTGGTGAAACTATTTGGGGAGAGTAGTGGTGGAAAGGCACTGTGAGCAGCTAGATGAGTCACAGACTGGAACTGCATTTTGTCTATTGTCTAGTATAGGTAAAATGGGAAACAAATACCCCAATTACTTTTCGTATGATGAGTTTAAATCTCAGTAAGACTTCTTCCTGAGTTTGTGAAATGTAATGTTTCTTGTTATTGTTAAAAACTGAGGTACGAGGCCTGTAAGGCCATGCCATGCATATTGTATATATCCTTCTATGTTGAGGCTCAAGACCAAATTGGCCGAGCTCTTCTTGTTTTAAAAACTTATATTTGCAGTGGTTCAGAGCTGTATGGCTAAACCCTATCAAGACAACTTTGATTTATGAATACACTTGAAGCCATGAAGGCTGAGCTTACCAAACACAATAAATTGCATTGAGACCATGCTCCAAGCTGCGAGCCAAGCAGAGAGCATAATAAACTTTCTTTGAGATCATGCTTTAGGCCATTGAGCTGAGATATGAAACTCTATAAACTATTCTTGAAATTACGCTCAGCTAAGTCGTAATACTGTGTAATCTTGTTTATGTTTAAGCCCGAGGCATAAAGAGCCAAATAATCACTACACTATGTTTAATCTAGATTCTAGCTCAAGGCCTTGAGGCCGAGCTCTATAAAGATAGAATCTTTCTATGTTTGAGCCTAGGGTCTTTCAACCTGACTGAAGTGTATTGTATAATACACTTTTGATAACTGGAGCTTGATGCCATTATGACAGAACATGTATTCAATATATTTACCAAGCTCATGTTGTATGATGACAAGGGCAGAGTCTAAGAGCTCTCAAATGGAGCTATGAAAGACTCCAGATGTTTTAGTCAATAATGAATATATTCATTTGACTGTAATGACTGCCGAAAAGGCAATATTACTTACAATACAGTCATTCAACTATAATGATGGCTGAGAAGGCATTAATACTTAGTATGCAGTCCTTCGACTGAATAACAACCAAGAAGGCATTTAATATTATTATCACAGTCCTTTGACTGAGATAATTGTCGAGAAGGCAATTATGTTTCAGTGTGTCTATAACACCAAACTACCCAAGTCGGGCTTGTATGAGAAGTCAACTGTGATTTATAAATGGAATTGTTTAAATTGTTACAAATGTTTATATGAACCTTTGATTATGAAGGGATGAGATCATTTATGATTCAGGTCTCATCATGAGATAGCTAGAATAAGTTTATAAAAGAAAATAGACTAGTTCTATATGTGACTGAATTATGACTTATTGGTTAATGTTAAGAGATATAATTCTTTTTACTTAAATGTAAACTATTAGGTTTGGTGATTAACACCTTAAGCTCATTGGGATAATAAGAGCTATTGAACCTAAAGAAACTAATGTACTTTACTAAGGCATAGAATGCCTTAAATACAATGAAATTGACTTCATCATATGTGATGATTTGCTATCAAAACTGTTAACCATGGGAGATCAAGGCGGTCATAAAGGATAAATTTGGGATGAATTGAAAATAGAATAAGGTGACGAGGAGTCACTAGTTCCATGTTACAAAAGTAACCTATTTAGTTATAACTGACTTATCATGGGAGTCGAATGTTCAAGTTTGGACAGTGATTTGAATTGATGTCACTCATAGTAGACCTAGAAGACAAGGCCGACAAAAAGTTATAGTAGGACATGACAGCTTATAAGTCAAGTTAGGGTGGTGGACATACGACGACGTTCATTGTGTAACGTATATGTATGAAAACTTTGGCCAAAGTAATGCATCCATCTCTGCATGCATTGTCGGTCCACAGTGTTCCAGATGGCCTAGTGTCTCTAGTAGTGTCATACAAGTTAGAGTGGATCTTAGTGTGTGACCGTGAGACATTAGGAATGACACAACACCAGATACTGAGATGGCTATCCAATTGGTTTCTAATGTCTAACCTTTCCGCATGAAGGGTAGGGCCTCTTCTAGTTAGGAAGATGAGCGGGGGACCATAGGTCTGTGGTTGGAGGAAAAGCACCAGGATGATGCTCTCCTTCCCAAGCATGAGACAAACTGAGGCTTATGAAGATAGATGTCATTGGTTCCAGATACATTGTTTGCATTTTATGACCAGTTGGTCTATTGTAATGTAAAAATTTGATTAAGATGCCTAGAGCATATATTGTATTTGATTAGTGATGGTTATTCACTAAAGATTGTTATGGTTTATTAAATTGTAAACTTTGTTATATCTTGATTTGATTAACATGCTTAATTGATGGAAAAGAATATGTTTCCTTGATTCAACTTTTGATTATCTCTATCAATTCTTAATCAATGACTTGTTTAAGTTATATAAATAAAATAAAACTTGAGCATTATGGAAAGTGATCTTACAAGTTGCTTGTGTAGAACCAAGCACAAAAGACCCCATGTGAGTAGAAGAAGATGTGCCACCATCTTAAACATGTATTGTAAACCCCACGTAGGAAGGGGCGCTAAAACTAGGCATGAGAAGGGTTATTGATCCATGAGACAGATTAGAGACCTCAGCAGTGAACACTAGGACACACTCAGATGCAAAAATAAAAGCGGGAGATTTCATCATTGAGCTTTAAAGACAGTTAATCTTGGAAGGATTGTTTTCTAAGTTACTACAAATGTTAGCCCTTCTAAAATGTCTGCAAATCTAAAGTTTAATAACGCAACATTGGATTACTCATTAAGAGATTATATAGAAGGAAAAAGAAATAAAAAAACCATGATAAATAAACATGATACTAGATATACATGAAGAAACCCTTGTGGGAAAAATCTACGATCAAAGAGACGCACAAGTATGTATTAATCTTCAAACACAAGAGTACATATGAAACACACTTTCTTCTTTCACTTTGATAGCATTCTAGCAACCTCTGTGTACTTGTGAAATCTCTATAAAGCTCACTACTTCAACCCCTCATGCATGTAAAAATATAAATAGGCACATAAAAAAGGTAGTTTTACAATAACATGGGCACCAAAACCGTGGGCCAAGAAAACAACACCAAAAGTGCCCAAAAAATACAAAAAGGGAAGGAAAAAAATGGGGGCACTACCCCTAAATCCCAAACCCCATCCTCCCCTTCTGTAGCCTCTGACTCCAATTGGTGAGGACAACATGGAAGGGGGACCTTCACACCTACTTGTCACATACATAGAATTGCAATTAAATATAACACAACCCTAACAATTAATGTGAAATTACAAAAGTCTTTTTAAATCCTAAAACCCCAAAATTTAAAATAGAAGTAGGTTTTTGAAAGTAAGAAGCACATTTACATTCAATTTGCAAATGTGTTCATGAATCTCAAAATCCCTTAAGAAAGGCGGTTTTAGGGAGGATACAAAAGTTTGTGAAGTATTTCCATTGTTTGAAATCCTAAATATGTAAAGGTCTCTATTGAAAAGCCTTTTGTTTGTAGGGAAGCATGGCTTTAAGGCTTGATGGCAGTAAAAGTTGCAAACTAATCATGATCCCCAAAAGTCCATGTGGGCACAAAATACAAGTCAAAGTTGATTATAAAAGCTAATTTGTGGAGAAGCAGACCTCCAGTACACTTCATCATTTCATATACATAGAGTGTAAAAATGTATTGAATTCTCAAACCCCACAAATTAGTGAATGGAAGTGCAAAAACATGTCACACAAGCTATTAACAAGATGCCTTAAACAAATTCAATCTTATAGAAGGCGCTGATTTCTGGATAAATGAGAATGCTCACATAAAATGGATTCACTGGAAAAGTTTTTAAATTTTTTTTTAACAGATACAAGTGGTAAATGTTTTCATTGCGACTGTTATATTAGACATGAATGCAAAATGTGGAGCTCAGGCAAGGCATATGAATTGCTTGACACTGTGGTCAAAGAAATGTAATCTCATGGAAAGCATTGAATGCTAGATCGATTGAAAATGCCATTGAAACTCTTAAGTAATTGCAGCTAGCATGTGTAAAGTTCAATTCCACAACTTTTGACAACATCCTCACAACCTGTGGGTATAGAAATTCATCAAAGAATAACTAAAAATGGACTGTTAGAATATTTTGTAATTGCAAATGTTGCGGTGCACATATATATGCATAATATGAAGGCATTGGCAAGGCACGTCAATTGTTATCCAGATGCCTTAAAGAAAGCTGGTCTTATGGGCTGCATTTATAGACTTTATAGACTTTTAAGCAAAATAAAATAACTTTATAGACTTTTAAGCAAGTATACATGTACAAAATGTATTTGTTGAAATGACTTTATAGACTTTTAAGCAGATAAAATAAACATGTTGAAGCTTGAACACATTCTAACTGTCATGGTAGATCAGACAAAACATGTGAATTGTTTGAACAATGTCTCAAGGCAATAGGGCTTCATAGAATGCAGAGTTGGAACCTTCGAATAGGCTATAAATGATTATCAAAATGTGATGAATCAATTCTTTTTAGCAAGCTACTATAGTTTTGGCCATGCCAATAGATATGTATGAAATTTGAAATTTGGTTCATGAACTATTTGACAAAAAATTTCAACCTACAGCGATGGCCGGCAAACTATTTTACAAACTGCCTACCTAAAATGTGATCTTGTTAAATGTTATGACAAAGAAGTTTTGAGTGTACTTTTCTAAATACAAAGATTAAGCATCTATCAAGATGAGTATACCATTTCAATTTAGTCTCTCTGTGTTGTTTTTAGGTGCTCTTGAGCTTAATATGGAAATCCATCAAGACATGATTAGAAGTGATTTTTTTTTTTTAACAGAAAAAGGTGCAAAGTACCCATACCAAAAATGTATTAAAATCGAAAATGAAAGTACATAGGGGGCCCAATATGGGCAAAGAGGCACAAAGGCTAAGCTAACCAAGACATGTTGGCATATGGAAGCGTCCAAGAAAGCAACATTAATGAAAGGCAGCCGTCAAGGAGAAGAAATGAAAGATAATACATAATAGGCGGTAAACCGTGAAATCTACTGCAGGCACAACCAAGAGACTTCCCAAAGTGGCTTACTACTAACTTGAGTAGCCACACATGTTTTTAATGCATACACATTAACAAGCCACCCCCAAGTCAACTGCCAACTAATAAGGCAAGAAATAATGGCGAGATTTACATAGGATCTGCCTGTTGGGGTCAGAAAGGACATTGATCTGTCACCGACGTGACTATCTGGGGAAGACATATGCCTAAAACGTAAATCCTGAGATTTGACAACCTCAAACTCTACCGCACCACCACTTGTCCCTCGAATCCCTCAAGAACCACCGCCAAGCTTGTTGCCGCCACCCAACTCCTCCACCAAGGATGCTTCCAAGACCTACTAGATGCCAACACCACCATTGGAATCACGTACAACTCCATCTCGAAGGACATCAATGACACCTTCGCCCAACAATCCATCCATCTACACCATAAACAGCTGCCTATCACCACCAAAGTCACCATAGAAAACTGGGGAGAGAGCGAACATATATTCCTTGCCTTAGCCAAAACGGGCCCAACGAGGGGATATACGCCATATCTCAGGGCCTCAAGCACCTTTGTATCAGGTGCCTATCAATGGGATGAAGCCCCACCAACTCCATCGATCACACCATCTCCTTCTATAGGTCCGACCCCATCCACCTCACCAACCTTTCCACCAGTGCCAACTCTAATACACCACCAAGACCACTTCCCCATCTTGGACCTCCAGCAAATCCTCTTTCCCTCCATCTGCTTTCTCTCCATTCATGAAAGTAGGCTCAGCGAGGGCAGAAACTTCATACATTGTGAATGACCACAGGTGAAACTTAGAGTATCAAGCTCCTCAAAAGTCCCATCGACTCTATCAACCACACCGCTACACGGAAAACATCCAAGAAAATAGCATTAAAGAAGGCAGCCATCGAGGAGAAGAATAGAAAAGGCATTACATGATGGCTGGTAGGACATAAGATCTATCGCAGGCTTAGCCAATAGACTCCCCAAGGTGGCTTACTACTAACTTGAGTAGCCACACATGCTTTTAATGTAAAGACATTAACAAGCCACCTCCAAATCAACTGCCAACTGACAAGGCAGGAAATAATGGCAAGATCTACTCAGGATCTGCCTGTTGGGGTCAGAAAGGACATTGATCTGTCACTGATGTGACTATCCGGGGAAGACATATGCCTGAAACATAAATGCTGAGATTAGACAGCTTCCAACTCTATTGGCACCACCACTTGTCTCTCAAGCCACTCCAGAACCACCGCCAAGCTTGCTGCTGTCACCCAACTCCACCACCAAGGATGCTTCCAACACCTACATGAAGCCAACGCCACCACTGAGATCACCCATAGCTCCATCACCATGGGCGTCAACAACACCTTTGCCTAGCAACCGAGCCATCTACACTTTAAACAGCCGGCGATTACCATCAAGGTCTCCCCAGAAACCTGTGAAGAGAGCAAACATACATTCCTTACCAACAAGGGGATATACGCCATCGATGGCGTAATAGCACGTGATATTAGGGCTTCAAGATCCTCTATATCAGGTGCCTATCAATGGGCTAATGCCCCACCAACTCCATTGGACACACCATTTACTTCTACAGGTCTGACGCCATCCTCCTCTCCAACCTTTCCTCTAGTGCTAACTCTATTTCACCATAGAGAGGCCATTGCCTCAGGTGCCTAAGAGCTCTAATGTCTTCTACAAGTACCATTATACACTCGCACCCTCAGTAAGTGCTCTATGCTCCCCACTGGTCTTCACCCCTCAATGCCAACAACCCAAAATGGAGAGAGCACTTACTCAACCACTAGGCTTTACCATACCACCAGTGCTTCCAAGCCCAACACCTCTGCCATCTTTAGCTCTTCAAGAAAGGCCACCTTTTAATCACCTCCCAATCTCTACCTAGATGAGATCCACTCACCAAAGCCACAAAAAGGCCCATTGTCTCTAACTGCCATAGGACACTGACCATCGCACACTCCTCCACCCTCTTTTCCCTCATCACCATAGCTAGCCAAAACATTTGCAAGAACCACCCTCTTTTCACTCATCAATATAGCCCCAAAAGAGCCACCAACACCTCCTCCCCCATATCTTTTCCAGTAAGGTGTTTGCTACCCCGCAAGAAAGTTTTTTGTCTTCTCTTCAGCGCCATCTCCGCCCAAGCCACCCCAAGTACCTCCTTAAATTTTCAAGATGGTGACCCATTTATTTGGGTCATCATCATCATCTTCATCTTCACCATCACCACCGCCATCACTAGCCTTCAGCCCGCTCCCACTCCCACTCACCATTTTCAAATTTAAGCCAATTAGAAGTGAATTTCAATCTAACGTTTTGGTGGGAAGAACCCTTTAGACATGTATGTGAAATGTGAAGACATGAACAAATCACTAGAGAATATTCACAAAATGAGGAAGTTTGATGAGGCGTTGAAGCTCACTTAACAAATGCACTTTGTGGGTGTCAAACCAAGTTCAATAACATGGAGTTTCTTCATTGAGGGGTGAGAAAAAAAAAGAACATCATACAGATCAACTAAGTCTTGCTTGAATAATGTCAATGATAAAACTAGTTGCCTTGTTGTACATTTGATTGCAAATTTAAACGGAAGCTTCAGGCTTTGAAGCAGGGGAAAGCACTTCATGAGTATTTGATTAGAGGTTGGTTTGAGCTCAAACAAACATATTTGATTAAGGGTGAATTATATTCTAAACTTGTACAAGGACTCTCAGATTCAATTGATTATCTCAAAATATTAATAGAAGAATAGGTTTTCTAAATTTCCTTTCCATCGTATAGACATGAATACTAGTAACCTTTGAAGAGGAATTTAAGATCATATCTAGATAAATTATAATTGTGTAAGATACAGTTGTATAGATGTTTGAGATACAAATATTAATAGAAGAAGAGGTTTACTAAATTTCATTTCCATCATATAGACATGACTACTAGTAACCTTTGAAGAGGAATTTAAGATCATATCTAGACAAATTATAATTGTGTAAGAATTGTATAGATGTTTGAGATAAAAGTTTTGAAAAGAAGGCAATGGAGTTTTCAATTGGTAAATTACAATAGAAATAAGTGTGATAGGAGATGTTATTAGTGAATGCTATTCTCAAAGACATGTTCATGATATTTAGATGAGAATCAAATTTTAGTATCATTATAACATTATTTTACAATGAACAAGGATTGGATTCTTTCTATTTGGATGTGTTTAGATTACACTGCTATGAAAGTTGGGATTGATTGTGCTAAGATTTGGATACATTGCTTGCAACTGTTGCATTTTGTCTATTAGATGAGATTACTGCATTAGATTTACTTTGGATTACTTTGGATTCCTTGGGATTGTGATGATTGTTTGTAACCAATGACAAGGGAAAACCAAGTCTAGGGACAAGGATGAAGGGTGGATTGAATGGAATGGATGAGAGATGGATTGTTGGAAGGATGCATGATGGGATCTTTGAGGACTACGTTGTATAGGAATAACATGACCCATTTGATATGTGTCATTCATAATGCTATGCTGAAATGCATGTTGACATCAAGATGTGGTTTATCTGTTTCTTGCAAAATGCATTGCAAGTTCCCATAAGGGTGTGAGAAACCTTCTCTCCTTATATTCTAGAGAATCTCATTCATGATTTAAGCGTGAGATAAAGTAATAATTGGATATGTTTCACTAGAGGTATCTATGAAGTTATTGGGAAAGAGAGGAAAGATATTATTCCCCAAGTTCTTGTGTTTGTAAAATTATACAAACTATTGTATAAGTTTTCTTCATAATGATGTTTTTAAGGTTTATGCCTTATGGTTTTCTCCAACATAATTCATTATTTTAGTGCAATCATTTTCCAAGTTATTCTTTGTAGATTCACATTTTTATTTGCAACTAATAATAAACACACCTATTGAAATCTATTTTTTAACAATCTTACAATCGATTATCCTATGCCTACAATATATAGAAATGTTAGAAACTAGAAACCATAAGTGGTATCCAAAACCATGAGCCATGGAAAAAATCTAATGCCCCTATAATCATGGTCAAGCATCTAGAAATATTATGTAACTCTTTTTACACCTCTTACACATCTTAAGGTGGCATAGTTGTCATAGTTTTTTTATAACAATCAAATTGACCAAGATCTCAATCTTAGATGCTCTATGAAGAGATTCAATATTTATGGCATAACCACCAAATTTAAAAATATTCTATAACTCATAATTTTAATCTTTTCAATATAAACTCCCTATTCAATGTCTTCTTACATAATATCATCTTAGGAAATAAATAATAAATAAACAATATTCCTACCCAACCCACACTTGGACAGTCTATTTTGCTCATTCCAACATTTTTAGAGGAGGTGGCCAACTCAAAGTCATGATTTATAATCTTTTTGAAGAAATACCTGCATATTCTCATTGGTGTCATCAACATTGACCATGCAGGGAAATTGTTAAGCCCACATGTATCAAACTTGTGCTAGGAGATCCTGCTCTTTCAAAGGTTGCCTGGCATTTTTGCTCTAAAACATGGAATACAAACTTCTTGCTGATAGGATTATTTCTTGCTAGTAGAGGTTCCTAAGAGATCAAAGGCAACAGAAGTTTGGTAGGCAAATGCTGCAGGCAAAGGCTTTCTTGCACTTTCTAGCCAACAGAGAACTTAATCTAGGCAAATGAGAACAATCACATAAGTAGGTGATGTAAAAATTTTGGTGTTCCAAATGAGATTTATATTGGACTTTTGAATCTTTGCTTGGGTTTCAACTCTTTAGATTCTATCTGGTATTCCTAAACTTTGATCTTGCAGATCATCTCTTTACTATTCCCTAGACAATGACATTTCTGCTAATACTGAATTTTTTATTTTTGCATTTGATTTGAGTTGGCAATAATCCCATGTACTATTCTTTTGGAAACTGCCTTTTTCTAGAAGCTCTTCAAGTTTGACCATGAGCTCATAAGGTATTCAAGGCATTCTTTCACAATTGAATAGGGATGATATTTTAATGATTAATCTACCTGTATATCTCAATTTTAAATTTCATTTGTGCCTTTAATAGTCGCTTGAAAGTGTGGAATGTAGAGATTTTTGAATTCCTTTGTTATCTACCAACCTATTTAATTTAGAGTGTTTGTCTATTGATGTACATTTTATGCATTCCCCCATGGTTGGCTTCTAGCTCTAAATCCTACCTATTCTTTAAAATAGAAGTACATTTTAGTACATTATTGACCAAGTACTGTGAAGGTGGACGAGACTTTAGTTATATAAGAATCTAATATGGACGCTAAAAATGCTTTTTTTTCTTCAAATTTCCAATTTAAGTAGGTGGTTTGACATTGAATCTCAACCTTACCTTCCACTTGCATTCAATTTAATCTCAAACATCAATCCTTGGCTATATAAAGTGACCCTAATTTAAGCTCTCAAGCCTGTATTGTTTAAATTGACTACCTTTTGAAACCATCAATCTTTGCTAAAAACATGACAATAATAATTAATTAGTATGAAGTGAACCTTATCAGTACACATTTTGATTTTTCACTATATAAAAACAAATTAAAGAATAGTTTAGGGAACTTATAAAACTATTCACTATTTCAATAGGGCCATAACTCTTGTTTTCTAGAAATTGTTTGTTACAGTGAAATCTATTTACAGTTATGAACTAAAATATTCTCCTACAAATCTAACCATAAAAGAATAGCCAACCTAACCATCATACAATATAAGGCATTGGTTAACCAAGGCTTTGTCTAAACTTGGAACTTTCCACTAATAAGTATTGTGATAAGTTGTAATTAACTTAATACATATAGTGACCACCATGATGCAAAAGAATTGAATAGAAAAGTATGTGTTAGCCCTCTGAAACAATTACTAGATTACCTTCAACTAAACTTTTCATTACTTTCAAGTGCAAGTTTTTCCATTGCATTTAAGAGAAACTGGTAACATTAGTTCAACATAAGTAACCAAACTTCATAGTTAAAAATTGAAGTCTCCAGTATCTGGAATATAATAAAATTAGAAACTGAAATATCTTATTGAAATTATTTGTTTAGAAATTACCAAAAAAATTGACATGAGATCAAAATCTAGTTCTTAAATCTACTAGCTTCTTAACTCATAGGTGTACTTTTAAGGTTTTGTGGTCTTGAAGTTGGAAATGAGGCTCCTCTTTCTTCCTTGGTATGCTTCATCCACAAAAAAAGCAACAAAAACAATTTCTGCTACAAAATTGGTATAGATAAGAGCAGACAAAAACCATAGGCTTGGAAGGTGAATGGAATTGATGGAGATAAGATACTCTAGAATTAAGGTCATCATCCCAAGATTTGTCTTAAACCCACATTTTTCTTGATGTTTTAGTTATCTTCTAATTAAATAATAGTTTTAGTAGAGTATGAAATATAGTTGGAATGATTGAAAAAAGAAAAGTGGCTCTCTTTGCATCCTTGAATTAAGAAATCATCCAAAGACATTGTAAGGTCAGCTATCATAAGGATAGTTGCAATCAAAGTGGCATTTAGAAAAGAAAAAAACAAGACTTTGACTTGACCTTTTTTATAGATGTCATATACATAAAAGCAAGACTTTGACATTCACCATTTGACTAGTTTTCTTCATCTTTTGCAGAAATTTCTTTACACAACATTTGTTTGTCTCATTTCTCTTTCTCCTATGTTTATGTTTTTATGTTTAAACTAAAAATAACATTTATCCATTTATCTTAGTTCATTACCACTTGCCTTCCAATTTGATTTGACAAATATCAATTAGCTAGAGCATAATCAACCATTCAAAATTATTAATTTTCATTTAAATAAATTTAATTTTTTTTTAATAATGAATCGAACTAACTCTTAAATCCAATCATTACATTTCTTTATGATATAAAAAAACACTAACTTTGGTTGCACTCAACTCCTTTTAGTTTTAGTTTTGCTTAAATGTTTTTCAAGTACTTTTTCATAATATATTTTTAGTATTTGATAAGAAAATATCTTTTGGTTATAAAAGAGTTTTAAATTTTAAGACAACCTAATTTTATTTTAAACATATTTTTAAAATTTTAATTAAAAATTAAAAATGAATAAATGGAACATTCTATTAATTCATATAAGGTGACCTTTTCAAATAGGGGGAATAATAAACAAATCAAAAGTAACAATTCTCACATATAAGTTAATATAAAATGAGTCAAAATAGACCTCAATTAAGATTTAAATTTAAATTTGGTGGCCATTATGCATTTTCTTTTTAAAATAATATTAAAATTTTAAAAAGAGTGTATCCCATGAAAGGGAGATCAAAATTCTTAAGGATTATAGTTACATATATTGAGCTTATATTATTTTTATTTTTAAATATAATATGCCATAACATTTGAATGACAATTTTGAATGGAAAATTGTCATGAAAAATTTGCTTGAGAAGGAAAATTGCTCATCAAATTTAAGCCATGCATAGTCCACAATACAATCTAAAACAAAAACATATAATATAAATTATAAAATATTAATTAAATACATTATATATTTTAATACCCATTTATATAATTGAGTATCTCATAGCCCATGTCTATTATTTTTGTGAGTTGATTACTTTTACATTAATAAAGTAGTTTTAAAAACTCTTAAAATTAACAATAATGAGTTGTTTGCCAATAAGTCAACTGCATGAAATAATACCAATGTATAGTTGAGTCTAGAGAAAAATGTTGAGAGGAGTTCCTTGAGCTAGTCTATTTCTATAGTCTTTGAAAATAAAAGGTTTGTAATGGCGTGGATGGTGATCATCTATGAGCTCCTCTGGCACATGTACCTCCTTTTCTAGTGGAAAATTCCAAAAGAGAGCAATAGAAAGCCTAGGCTTCCCTTCATACACTACACGATGCTCTACACTCCAACATCTATCGTTGCTCCATATCTGCAACCAAAAGAAAATTTTCATTCATCTTAAGAATGAATTGGCTAATCTACCTTTATAAAACTATTGAATTTTACTCTACCTTTAGAGTGTTTCCCATCATCACAAGGAATGAGGTAGCAAGAGGTTTTACACTAAACCACTCGCCTTGTTTGGAGCATATTTCAAGACCACCCACTAGGCCATTGTATAGAAATGTCATAATGCCGAAATCCCTATGCTCCTTGAAACGAATAGCATTAGCATCACTTGCTTTTTCACACTCAGAGAAATAATTGAGACGAAGCATAGCCTCACAATCTACAAAATCAATCTGGAAATGTCTATTGAGGCCTAGACCTTGAAGAATTAATTTTATTAGAGAATTTGCCAGATCAGCCAACTTGGAACTGTATGTTCTTAGGCTTTCACTGCAAAACACACCCAAAAAATAAATTATTACTATCTATTAATTATGCATAGTATAATATTTTACAACATTATATTTAAGGAAGGAGGTCAAATTTTCATTTTATACAATTAACTTCTTTAGATTACTATTTTTTAATTTATTTAAATCTCTAGTTTATATTGGTAAAGAAAATAAATAATTTAATTTAATTTAATTTAGGCTAATTAAATATGATTACAGAAAACTAAATGTTCAAATAAATGAGGAAATAAAATAAATTAAATGCATCCGTATTTAGCCCTAGTTTTGATGTAGAAGTTTTTGTTTAGGTGTTAAAATTATTTGTTAATGCCTTGAAATGTTATTCTATGTCGCTAACCTATAAATTTATCTATGCAATGTTTAAGGTCACTTAGGTGAGTGCAAAAGTGATCTTGTAATTTGCAAATATGATCTCATTGATTCTTGTAGACTAAAACTTATTTGCCTCAGTTTTCTGACATATGAATGTTGTAAAGATTGTCAATGTTTATGAATACTTGCGAGAAATTTGTTGAATTGTGAGGTTAAGTTCTCCTCAATGAAACATGCAATGAATAGTCTCTAACACATTTTGAGATAAGCATTAGTTCTAATTTCCTTGAAAAAACCTATCATCAAGAAAATTAAAAAGTAGAGAGCAGTAAGAGATTCCACTTCTAAAAAAAGTTATAAAAAGTTCCAACTATGCATAAATGTAAAAGGACTCTGACTATGTAGATAAGGTGTTAAAGGTCTCTCTTTAGATAAAGAATATAATATAAATCTACAAATAGAACAATAAAAGGTCTGCATGTAGTTAAATGGTAGTGAAGCTCTATTTGGTACTAGGAAATGATCATAACTATCATAGTTACACTACTGCAATCAAACTAATGAAGAGCATCAGTGTTAATATATGCCCCCTCCAATTAGTTGCATTCATAGGATGCAAGGAATTGGAGGAGAGGAGAAAATATATAAAAATGATAAATCTTGTAGGGTGATCCCATAATACTGTGTCCCATGTTTTGGCCAAAGTAACTTTTTTAACCAAATTTTCACTTTCTGGCACCTATAGCAACTAAACCATTGAGAATTTTGAAGATGATATGAACTACTGATTTTTGAGATTTTGTGTGTAGATTCTAAGTGTATTTTTTAAAAACATTTAAGAAATAATTTGTGATTTTTTTTACGTAACTTTTAATAACTTATTTTTTATAGTTAACAATATTTTTTAAAAGTGATGTTTATACCATACATCATAACTTTTTTATAGAAAGGATCAAATTATAAAATTTTAAACATATATTTGTAACACCAATATCTAATGTGTAGATATTTTTTCATAATTTTTTGTTGCATATATTTTTTTAAAATAATTTTTGAAGTGAGATTAATTATAATTTAGACATAGGTTTATACCATACAACATAACTTTTCTATATGTATCCAAATTAAATTATTATTATTTTGTTGAAATGAGTACATCAATACCTAGTGTGTAGATATTTTTCAGAAATTTTTTTCTCTATTTATTATTTTTTTCATGTGTGTGGAATAGAGACCTTGATGTTCGGTGAGAAACCTATGTTCACTAGAAAATAGAAAATAAATATATTCAAAATCATACTTTTTGGAAATCTTATACTAAGGGATACATGCTTACAAAATATAATTTCTAAGTGACTTCATTTGATCCCCCGAAAGGTGAAAAAAGAATATATTTTTTTATCATTTTAATAGGTGCGGAGGAGACTCCATCGAGGTTTTGATTTAAGACTGGGGGTTCTTTCCAAGGGAGTTTGATCTAAGGAGGTTTTATCTAACTCCCTTCAATTAAACCCCTTTATATGGAACCCTTGAGGCTTAAACCATTAATTTTTCTAAAAATATGTGATTTCAGACAAAAATCAGGATGTCACAAGTTTGGGACTCAGTATTGTGGGATCACCCTATCATATAGCACAATATATTAACATATGATAAGCATGTAATCATATAAGTTGGAGATAACCATCAAGTCACATGGATGGAAGCATAAAGGTGTTCCACTTTTTGGTCTAAGTGGCACCTTAAATTAACATTTTTAGTTAATTTTTCACTTTTTGTCACTTATAACAAGCAAGCTAAGACTAGTAATTTTTGAGATTTCATATGTAAATTATATATAATGTCATTTTTAAACATTTCTTAATAAATTTATTATTTTTATAATATTCTTAATGAGTGATATTCTCTCATATCAGCACAACTTTTAGAAATAAGATCAATTCATAACTTTTCAATTATCTAGATAATTAACACCAATATCAAGGGATGTTTGAGATAAGTATAAAGGCATGGGTGGAAGCATAAAAGTGTGTCCCAATTTTTGACCTAAGTGGCACACTCTCAAATTAACTTTTTAAGGTAAATTTCCACCTTTTGTCACTTATAGCAAGCAAACTATTAAAAATTTAAAGGTGATGTGAACTAGTGATTTTTGAAATTTCATGTGTAGATCTTATTTTTTAAAAATTTAAAAAATAAAATAAAATTTAAATGCTTGTTAATGACTTGTTTCTTATACTTTATAATACTTTTGATGAGTGATATTTTTTCATCCAACATAACCTTTAGAAATAAGATCAACTCATAATTTCTCAAATATAGATCGTTAACATTAACACCAATATCATGGGCATTTTTTTTGTTGCATATTACTATTTTTTATCAGTGAAAATGGCTTTAGGGAGCCATACCCCTATATAATATTCAAGAGAAAAAAGGAATATATTCATGGCTATTCCATTGGAGGACTGAGGCTTTATGCTTGCATTACATTTCAAAATGTTGTTAATAGCTCTTCCTACATATATTTTTTAATAGCTAATCCTATCTTCTATACTTATATCATACGATTGTAAACAAACACTAGACTCATTGTTAAACCTAGGTGTCCAAAGTTCCTCCTCCATCTCTATCTTCTTCATCATCCTCCAATCTAGAAGTTCCTAACTCCAGCTCAAAAGGCCAATCCACCTCCACCACTATGGTGCCCTTGAGATCACCTTACGAAATTCTATTCCCCATTTTACTTGGTGCCTCTACTCATTTTAATTTTCTCCCACAAGTCCTATATAATGAATGGCACCCATTGTCCAACATACATCGGATTGATGCTTGGCCACTTTCCCTAGTATGGGTGAAAACCCAACCCTAGAATCATGTCATCCATAATTTTCTTCAACTTGCACTACCATATGGGCTTGATTAGTGTTTTGAATTATGTTTTTAGGCTCCCGTAGATCTAACAATATGCCACAAACATTGAAGACACATCTATCTTCACCTTGTATCTATGTGTCATGGAAAAAAATGTCTATCCCAACACCATTTTTATCACATGAACCACCACCACCACTGATCTTATCCTAAATAATTTCTTTAACCTAAAATCCATGGCCATCCCTAGAAATTCAATTTGTCATTTCTTAGCCTTAAGGCATACATTCATATCCATGTTTTGGTTATTGTATGCCAAACAATGGTGAAATGTAAGGAAATTAAGGATCATCCCTGATGGTACAGGTGTTGCTTCCATAATTGCAAGTGACCTCTCATAGTAATTTCCTTGTACTGAATCCATTAATGGAGCAAACCAAACATCACATTTTACCTTCTCATTATACTGTTCATTTATATCAACTTATACATTAAGGATGGGAGATCTGGACCCAGATCCTGCCATGCTTCTGGGGAGGTGTCAAAATCATGGTCTCATTGTAGATCAACTACCACTTTGTTTCATACTATTTGTTATTATTTTTTTAATTCAAATTAATTATAATTTAGAGTAATATTTTTTCATCCAACATAACTTTTCCATATATATCCAAATTAATTAATTTTTTTGATTGAAACAAAGACATTAATATAGATAGCGTTTCAAAAAAATCTTACTTTTTTCTTCTTTTCCATGTTTGTCTAACATATATATTTATGTTTGCTAAAAGTTTATGTTCACTAGAAAATAGAAAATAAATATAATAATTAAATAATACTTTTTGGAAAGCTTACTCTGAGGGCTATGATCATGCTATGATTATCCAAGGGTGGGTGGATGGATCAAATAGGTATAACACTATGTATGTTCAAACCCTAATCAAGATATGAGAAGTAGACACAAACAAGGGTGAATCCAAACCCTAATAAAATTTGAAATGAATGATTCACAATCAAAAAAATTAGACCTAAAAACTCTAATAGAAGGACAAACCCTAGGGGGTGTAAGATAAGTTAAGTTCACCAGAAATGTGCTATGTCCTTAACCCATTGATTGTATAGGGATATGTGTAGATGAATTGTGGCTAGAATAACCCTTAAGTAGGTTATATAGAATTTATATTTATATAAGTAGTTAAGTCAACTTGGGTGGCATTTAAGGCATAAGTAGGGTATATATAAGAGCTAGTTGTTAGTTTATAATAATCATATTGTGAATTATATTCTTATTGGAGGACTTTTTAGGTTTTCTCCCTCAAAGTGGCTTAATATTCTCAAGCATTATCAAGTATTTTATTTCCTATTATATTCTTCTCTTATGAAAGTTATTTCATTACAAGTAGTATCAAAGCAATAGATTGGCATCTGAAAGGTAAGAAACAAGGTAGTTTTTTTATTTGGGAGGTCAAATTTTGAAGCACATATCTCTCTCAATTTGGTGAATTATTTTATAAGTTTCAAATAGTTGATCAAGGACATATTGAAGCTACTATAGCCCAAATTTGAGGTCATTTGGAGTAGAATTGGAGTTATTGTGAAATTAAATTTTCCACTAATTTTTCTCCCAAGGCTACAAATCAATGAATTTATTGTACTTTTTTTTTTGACAAGTGAGATCTACATCTTTGTAAGTTACAATAAAATATCATATTGTTTTGATTTGTTTTGAGTAAATTATTGTGAAAACTATTTTGGCTACATCATAGTGAGGGATTCAACAATAGGCAAAGGAAGGAATCTAGTCACTCTTGGAAAGACTCCTAATAAAGTGGATCCATTAGTAGAGGAGAGGGATATCATAACCATTAATGATATAAGGGAAGAAACCAACAAGATGCATGATGAAATATTGTCAAGGGTGGAAGATAAGATAGGAGATCTTGTAGCAATGTTTGAACAAATAACTTATCACCAAGGTTCTAGAGATTCCTAACCAATGTATCACACCACAAAACTTGGGAAGAAAATATGTCTTTTAAGGGACATGATGCTTTTGGATTTGACTCAAATCTAAAGATGGATCATCACCCAAATAATTCTATGGCTAGCCACTTCACACCAAATATGGATGTGTAAAAGTTTGATGGAAAGGATCCTATTGCAAGTATGTGCTAATTGGTGTTGTCATTGATGCCAACATATTTGTGTTGTCATTTGTGTCAACTATATCTTCTGATATTGTTGTTTGTTGATTGATTGAAGAATATTGTCTGAGTATTTTGCTCTGCATATTTCTTGTGTTGAAGATCAGAGTATGAGATTTGGATATGTTTTATAGAAGTGTTTTAAGATGCTAAATCTAGAATTTGGTGGTCTGGATCACTATGCAGAAAAAGTTCTATTCACCAGTATGAAGACTATGCCTAGCAAAGTTTGCAAAGTGATAGGGAGAAAGTGTTTTGCTTCGCATTTCTTCGTAGATTGGATTTTGGGTTTGCAATTCTGGACTTAAGCTTATAAGGTCCTTAGTCATCTTCATTCCAAAGGGTATGTGATTTGAAGCTCCGAAGAGCAAGTTTCTAATTAGCAACGTTTGACAGTGTCTAATTGAGAATAGTCTATGATCCACCTTCAAGTGAAATAAGTTGAGATCTATTGCGGTTGGATTTGCTGGTTTCCAAATGATTCTATGATGTTCATGGATGTCCCTTGTATACATTAAAGGTAGGTTCTTGATCCACAAGTTGTAATGAAGAACTTAGAAGCATGTGTTCAAGTGTTCTTGATGATTGCACCAGTCTGGCCGACCTGGATGATTAACACTCTTTGCGGATGAATTTCCTGAATTGTAGAAGTATATGGTAGTGTGTGAAGATGTAATTGAGTCCTTGATAAGGCATGAAGTGCTCCTCCTTTATTGATTTAGTCCACAAGCTTGTTTAGGTCTAGTCCCATTTTGATGTATGTATGTATGCCAACCTTGGATATTGTTCCAATGGTTGATGATTGTAATGCCAACCTTGATGTACATTCTAAGGTTGATGAATTGTATAAATATATGTAATGAAGTTATGAAAGAAGTGTGATTGTGTGAAGATGAAAAGATAAGTGCAAAGTGTAAAAGCATAACAAAGCAGAGGAGATAATTTGTTCTTCAATGGAACTGAACTCAAGCATGGTGTAGATGCTACCAAATTAGTTCAACCCTTGTCTTGTGCCATTCAACAATTGGTATCAGAGTGAGGTTCCTTTGAAGAAGGCCTAACAACTTAAGGTACATCTAGGATGGTACGTGTAGGAAAGACATTCCTCAGTTTGATGGATCTGACTATGTGTACTAGAAGGTACAAATGCAAAGTAATCTCATTTCTCTTGGTTATAATGTTTGGGAAATGGTTAAAGATAAATACATAGTTCCTAAAGATCTAGATTTTGAAGAAAAGGTTAAAATATTTGAGGATAATCACAAAGCTAAAAATGCTCTATTAAATGCCTTATCTAACATTGAAATGGCAAAAGTTGTGAATCTAGAAACTACTTATGAGATTTGGGACAAATTAAATAAAATCTATGAAGGTGATGTATTTGTGAAGAAGGCCAAGTTACAAAATTTAAAGACCACATATAATGAGAACATAATAATTTACTTACAAAAGATTGATGAAGTTGTCAATAGCATCAAGGGTCTTGGTATAGAATTAAAGGATGAAGATGTCATAGATAAGATACTCAGAACTCTTCCCAAATCTTATAGTCACAAGGTATCTACCATTGAAGAGTTGTTGGAATTGGGCAAGCTTACAAAAGATCAATTACTTAGTAAACTAACTTCTTTTGAAATCAAAGAATTTGGTACTACTGATGGCCCTGTGAAAATTGAGATTGCTTTCAAGGCCAAGGAAGTAACTAAGACTGCTAGATCAGAGAAATATGCTATGGAATCAGATGATGAAGACTTTACAAAGCTAGAAGCCAAATTTGCAAGTAGAATAAAGAGGGGCAACAAAGGAAAATTCAAAGGTAAGTTACCTTTCAAATGCTTCAGTTGTGGTAAAATTGGTCATTATGCTTCAAGATGTCCTAACAAAGCTTTGAAGATCAATGAAAGCAAAAGAAAGATGGTAAGAAAGATTTATTATGTTAGAGATGATGAAGGTGTAACTGATGATGAATCTAATTTTGATGATGGCAATAGTAGTGAATGCTTGTTTATTGCACTTAGAGAAGAACTTGTTTCTGATAATCTTGCAAGCTGTGTGAAGGAAGAAAGTGCAGGAGAGTTGTCTGCATTCCATGTTGAAAAGGAAGATGAATGGATCATTGACAGTGGATGCTCAAACCACATGATAGGAGACAAGAGTAAGTTTGTTAAGTTTGAAAAGTATGATGGAGTACTTGTTAGGTTTAGTGATGATGCAACCGATAAGATTTGTGGAAAAGGATCTATTAATTTTGATGGCAAGCATAATATAGATGATGTTCTTTATGTCAAGGGCCTGAAGCATAATCTACTAAGTGTTAGACAAATGTGTGACAAAGGGTATAACCTTGTATTCATGGACAATGGGTGCAAGATACAGAATAGTTCCGGAACCTTAATTGTTGCTGGTAAGAAGACACATGGTAATGTTTATCATTTGAAAGGTGCTGAAAATTGTTTCTTGTTAGCTAAATCAAATGAGAGTTGGTTATCACATAGAAGAATGTGTCACATTAACTTCAATAATCTAGTGAGAATAAGCACTATTCAAGTTGTAAGAGATCTACCTAAGCTTGTGAAGCCTACCAATGTTATATGCAAAGAATGCCAGTTTGGGAAGATGACAAAGACTACCTTCAAAAGCAAAGAACAATCCTCTACCAGTTTGTTGGAGCTGGTGCATATAGACCTGTGTGGTCCCACAAGAACAAGAAGTTTGCAAGGTGAAAGGTATTCCATGCTCCTTATTGATGATTTTTCAAGAATGACTTGGGTTACATTCCTTAGAGAAAAGTAGAAGCTTTAGATAAGTTCAAGGCATTCAAAGCTATAGTTGAAAATGAATTGGATTTGAGAATCAAATGCTTAAGGTCTAACAAAGGTGTTGAGTTAACTTCAAATGAGTTTAATGCTTTCTGTGAAGAACATGGAATAAAAAGACATTTGTATGCTCTTTGGACTCCTCAACAAAATGGAGTGGTTGAAAGGAAGAATAGAATTGTTCAAGAAGCTGCTAGAGTAATGATCAAGGAAACAGACCTACCAGAAGTGTATTGGAGAGAAGAAATAGATACTACCATCTACATTCAAAATAGAGTGCAAGTTAGAGCAAAAGAAACAAAGACACTTTATGATCTGTGGTATGGTAGAGCCCCTACTGTTAAATACTTCAAAGATTTTGGAAGAAAGTGTTACATTAGAAGAGATGAAGAATTAGGAAAGTTTGATCCCAGATGTGATGAAGGCATATTCCTTAGATACTCCACTAAGAGCAAGGCTTACCAGTGCTATAATAAAAGACTGAGAAGGATAATTGAAAGTGCAAGTGTGAAGGTAGATGAAGACATTCAACCATAGGGACATGAGTCAGATGAACCTGCTGATACAGAAAGGATTGGAAAAGGAAAAGAAAAGGAAGTTCAGACTAAAGAACAAGCTCCAAAAGAAGAAAAAGAAACTCAAACTGAGGCTCTAATAAGAACTCCTAAAACCCCAAGGTATGTACAAAGAGATCATTCTAAAGATCAGATTATTGGTGACAAAAGGAAAGGTGTGATGACAAGAAACAAGATTGCAGAGGAACAAGTAAATCTCTATTTTCTTTCAAAAGTAGAACCTAAAACAGTAAATGAAGCATGCAATGATGAGCATTGGGTCAAGGCAATGAAAGAAGAACTACAACAGATTGAGAAGAACAAGACTTGGGAACTTGTCCCTAGGCCTGCAAACAAGAATGTGATTGGAAAAAAGTGGGTTTTCTGGAACAAACTGAGAAGTTGGAGAAGTTGTGAGTAACAAGGAAAGACTTGTGTGCAAAGGCTACTCCCAAGTTCAAGGAATTGATTATGAAGAGACCTATGCTCCGGTGGCAAGAATGGTGGCTACTAGACTGTTTTTGGCATTTGCAACACATAAAAACTTCAAGGTATATTAGATGGATGTGAAATCTATCTTCCTGAATGGTGAGCTAGAAGAAGAAGTCTAGATAGAGCAATCAGATGGGTTCCAGTTATCAGACAAACCAGACATAGTGTGAAAATCGAAGAAGGCCTTATATGGATTGAAACAAGCTCCCAAAGCTTGGTATGCAAGACTAGATAAGTATCTGCTATAGTAGGGTTTTAGTAAAGGGTCCACAGATAGCAATTTGTATATCAAGGTAAGTAAAGATCAAATCCTAATTATTGAAGTCTATGTAGATGATATCATATTTGGTGGAAATGAAGAGATGTGCAAGAATTTTGCAAATGAAATGCAAAAAGAGTTTGATAGGTCTATGTGTGGTGAGATGAATTTCTTCCTTGGACTGCAAATCAATCAGATAGACAAAGGTATTTTCATTTCTCAATCAAAATATGTCATGGAATTGTTGAAGAAGTTTGGAATGGAGGACTCTAAACTGGTATGCACTCCTATGGTTACTAGTTGTAAACTAAGCAAGAATGATGAATCTCCAAAGGTTCATCAAAGAAAGTATAGATCAATGATTGGAGGACTGCTTTACCTAACTGATACCAAACTAGATATTATACATGTAGTTTGTCTTGTGGCTAGACTTCAATTAGATCCCACAGAATCACATGTGATGGCAGTTAAAAGGATATTTAGGTATTTGAAGGGTAGTCATGATCATGGATTGTGGTATCCTAAGAACAATAATTTTTCTTTGAGTGCCTACATAGATGCAGATTGGGATGGATGTGCTAATGATAGAAAAAGTGCAAGTGGAGGTGCATTCTTCCTTGGAGATAGAGTAGTGTCCTGGCATAGCAAGAAACAAGAATTAGTTTCTTTGTCAACTATAGAAGTAGAATATTGTAGGATCATGTTGCACTCAAGTTCTTTATATGAAGCAGACATTGAAGGATATTAAAGTTGAGTTTGATGGACCAATTCCTATTCTTTGTGATATCACAAGTACCATAAACATTTCAAAAAATCTAGTGATGCTCTCAAAGACAAAGCACATTTCAATGAAGTATCACTTCTTGAGGGAGAAAGTTGCAGAGAATGAGCCAAAGCTTGAGTATGTGCCTAAAAAAGATCAAGCTACTGATATATTCACTAAGGCTCTTACAAAAGACACATTTGAGTATCTCTGAGAGAAACTAGGGGTTATTTCCCATCCTCCTTGAACTAGATGCATAAGGAAGTGCATCAGTTCAATGTGCTTCAAAATATATTTCTCCTTTTTGGACTAATATTGGAGTCTATCTCTCAGGGGGAGCAGGTAGTGGTTTGAGAAGATTGTAACATTCAAGAGGAATAAAGAATAATTTTAGATAGATCAGAGTAGTAGTGTGCAAGTATGTGGAGTAGAAGAGATCTGATGCCCTTTTCCATTGATGTCAAAGGGGGAGAGAAATCATGTGAAAAACATAGGGGGAGTAAGAGTGCAAAGGTATAAAATGAAAGGGGGAGTTCTAATGCGGAATTGTGTATTGATGGTAGAACATGTTTTTCACATCATATGTTGCCATCAATGACAAAGGGGGAGGATTTTCCAAGTATTTGCTAATTGGTGTTGTTATTGATGCCAACATATCTATGTTGTCATTTTTGTCAACTATATCTTCTGATATTGTTGTTTATTGATTGATTGAAGAACATTGTTTGAGTATTTTGCTCCACATATTTCCTGTTGAAATACATAGGACAACTGAGAGGGGGGGTGAATCAGTTGTTACAAAAACTTAACTTCAAATGAGTATCAAACCATCAACGACTTAGGTACTGATAATCAAATTTAACCATAAAAGCATGAAACCAAAGACTTAATTAACAATCACACATTCAACACAGTAGACACCAGATTTTTACATGGAAAACCCTCGAAAGGGAAAAACCACAGTGGGTGTTAGCCCACAGAAATATATAAGTTATATCAATACTAAAAAAAGGCTCACTGCCTACAGGGCTCACTACCCAAAATGCTCACTACAAAGATCGGCTCACTACCAAAGGGTGGCTCACTACCAAGAATTGGCTCACTGCCAAAGGGTGGCTCACTGCCAGGAATTGTTGAACTGATTTGACAACATCTATTCTATGCCTGAGTTCAGTTCTATTAAAGCACAATATTCTTTCTTTACTCTGCTCTTCTTCTCTTCACACTTATCTTCTCATTTTTTCACCCACACTTTTTCATAATTTCATTACAAGTCTTTATACAAGTCATCAACCTTGGAATGTACATCAAGGTCAGAAATACATTCATCAACCGTTAGAACAATCTCCAAGGTTAGCATTACAAAAACATACATAGAAATAGGTCAGGACCTAATACATAAATTTTCTAGGGGAAAGATGTAAAGATGTATGTTGATCACACCATGCCTTAGTTGGGACTCAAACACAATCCTTCATGCCACGACATACTTCCACAATCTTCAAATCATCTCCACAAATAATGAAATCAACCAAGTCAGCCAAGACTGGTGAGAACACTATGTCTTCTAAGAACATTCTTCATCCACGATCCAACTTTCTCTTTGCGAACCAATCCAAGGGTAGGAACATGATCAAGAAACATCCATAAGCACATTGAAATCATCAAGAAATAACTGCACAACTTCTAACCACTCTATCAATAAGATTCTTCAAACCAGAGCACATAAACAACACAACCAACTACTATCATAAGGAAAAGATCACTTGCAAACCACCAAATCATGAACCATTAAAGTTGAAGGCACTTAACATCATCTTAGACTTAGGTCTAGAACCGTAGATAGAAATAATTCAATGTGGAGGAATGTGGAGCATAACACTTTCTCCCTATCACCACCAAACATACAAGAAAAGAAATTTTCACACTGGTGAACATATCTTACTCAAATCTTCATACCGCAGGCTCAAACTTGGAAGATGACATCTTTAGACAAACTTCTAAATAACTTCCAATCCACAGACAAGGATATTCATTCTATAGGAAATGCAGAGAAATCTTTTGAACTGCTCTTCTATATGCAATACACTGTTTCCACTACAACTCACTATTTCTATTGGAGGAGCTAATTTTCTCAATATCCTCAATAATAGACTTTCCATCACTTACATAGGCATTTTACACATTACAAGCAATCATCAAAACAAGAGTACAATTGAAACCAATGACAACACTGATATGTTGACATCAATGACAACACCGGTTAGGCACATACTTGCAACAATCTCCCCCTGTGTCATTGATGGCAACATATGATGTGAAAAACTGAAAAGACCATCAAGACAAGATTCTCCCCCTTTCTCTTTACACATTTGCATTCTTTCTCCCCCTGAATTTTTCACATGATTTCTCTCCCCCTTTGACATCGATGGCAAAGGGCACATACTTGTATTATGCTGCTCTAATCCAATTGGGTTGTAAAACATCAATCTAGATCAAAGAATGAGACTTTGAACATTATCGGATTGATGCATTCACCTTTTCTCTGAGATACTCAAAAGTATCCTTAGGTAGAGGCTTGGTGAAGATATCTATAATCTAATCCTTTGTGGGCACATATTCCAATTTTACATCACTCTCTATCACCTTTGCTCTTAGAAAGTGATACCTTATAGATATATGCTTTGTCCTTGAGTGCATCACTAGATTCTTTGAAATATTTATAGCACTTGTATTGTCATAGAAGATTGCAACTAGATCTTCATATACAACTCTTATGTTCCTCAAAGTCTGCTTCATCCATAATACTTGAGTACAACAGCATGCTGCTACAATATATTCCGCTTCTTCTATTGATAAAGAGATTGAGTCTTGTTTCTTGCTCAACCATGGAACCAATCTGTTACCCAAAAAGAAAGCACCTCCACTTGTACTTTTCCTGTCATCAACATCTCTGGCCCAATCAACATCTGTATAAGCACTAAGAGTGAAATCATTATCCTTTGGATACCATAAGCCATGATTCGCGGTGCCTTTTAAATACCTCAGGATTCTCTTGACTGCCATCACATGTGATTCTCTTGGATCAGCTTGAAATCTTGCAACTAGACAAACTACATACATAATATCAGGTTTGGTTTGAGTTAGATAAAACAATCCCCCAATCATGGATCTGTACTTTTTTTTATCAGTCTTAGGTGATTCATTAGTTTTTCTCAACTTACAGCTAGTCACCATGGGAGTACATACCAGTTTAAAGTCTTCCATCCCAAACTTTTTCAACAACTCTTTCACATACTTAGACTGAGATATGAAGATTCCTTTATCTGATTGATTAATTTACAGACCCAGAAAGAAATTCATCTCACCAAACATAGACATCTCAAACTCTTTCTGCATTTCACTAGCAAATTTCATACACATACTTTCATTGCCTCCAAAGATGATATCATCAACAAAGACTTCAACAATCAAAATTTGATCACTATTAATTTTGAAATAGAGATTACTATTAGTAGTACCTTTATTGAACCCTGACTGTAACAAGTACTTATCCTACCTTGCATACCAGGCTCTAGGAGCTTGCTTGAGTCTATACAATGCTTTCTTCAACTTGCATACCATATCACCTTGATTTGATAGTTGGAATCCTTCCAGTTGCTCAATGTAGACTTCCTCTTCTAACTCACCATTCAAGAATGCAGACTTAACATCCATCTGATACACTTTGAAATCTTTGTGAGATACAAATGCCAGTAATATTCTGATTGCTTCAATCTGAGCTACTAAAGCAAAAGTTTCTTCAAAATCTATCCCTTCAATTTGAGAATATCCTTTGCACACAAGCCTTTCTTTATTCCTTACAACTTCTCCATTTTCATTTAGCTTATTCCTGAAAACCCATTTGGTTCCAATAATATTTTTGTTAGTAGGTTTGGGAACTAATTCCCAAGTTTCATTCTTCTCTATTTGCATTAGTTCTTCCTCCATTGCTTTTACCCAATTTTCATCATTGCAGGCTTCATTCATAGTTTTTGGTTCAATTGTAGAGAGCAAATAGTAATTCACTTGTTCTTTTGTAGCTCTTTTCCTTGTTAGTACTCCTTTGTCTTTGTCTCCAATAATTTGATCTTCAGAGTGATTGATTCTTACATACCTAGGGATCTTAGCAGCAACTTCTAGAGCCTTTTCTTCTTCATCTTGACTGTCTTTTGTTTCAACTTTTTCTTCATAAGTTATGGTAGAAGGTTCATCTGATTCATAGCCATTCTGATTTGATGTTCTTCCTTTGCCTTCATCCACCTTCACATTTGCACTTTTAACAATCTTTTTCAACCTTTTGTTGTAGCACTAGCATGCCTTACTCTTGGTAGAGTATCCAAGGAAGATTCCTTCATCACATCTTGCATCAAATTTCCCTAGATCTTCATCTCTTCTGATATAGCATTTGCTTCCAAAGACTTTAAAATATTTTATTGTTGGAGTTCTTCCATACCATAGTTCATAGGGAGTTTTAGTACCATTTTCTTTCACTTGAACTCTATTTTGAATGTAGACAACAATATGTATATCTTCCTTCGAAAAGACTTTTGGCAGACCTCCTTCCATCATCATTGTCCTAGTAGCTTCTTGAACTATCCTATTCTTTCTTTCCACAACTTCATTCTACTGAGGAATTCTAGGTGCAGACAACTGTCTCTTTATTCCTTGTTCTTCACAGAAGGTGTTGAATTCATTTAAAGTGAAATCACCTCCTCTATCAGTCCTCAAACATTTGATTTTCAACTCTATTTCATTTTCAACCATTGGCTTGAAGGATTTGAACTTCTCTAGGGCTTCAGATTTGTCTCTAAGAAAAGTAACCCAAGTCATTCTAGAATAATCATCAATAAGAAACATGAAGTACCTGTCACCTTGTAAACTTCTTATCCTTGTAGGACCACATAGATCTGTGTGAACTAGATCCAACAAACCAGCATAAAATTGCTCTTTGCTCTTGAAACTTGTTCTTGTTTGCTTCCCCAACTAACATTCTTTACAAATGGTATTAGTGGGTTTCACAAGTTTTGGTAAATCTCTCACAGTCTGACCTAAACTTATCTTTACAAGATTATCAAAGTTTATATGACACATCCTTCTATGCCACAACCAACTCTCATCTACTTGGGCTAATAAATAGTAATCATTAGTTCCTCTTAATTGATAGATGTTACCTCTGGTCTTCTTATCGGTAGCAATCATAGTTCCGGAGCTTTCCATGATCTTGCACCCATTTTCTTTGAATCTTAGATCATAACCTTTGTCACACATCTAACCAACACTCAAAAGGTTATGCTTCAAACCCTTCACATACATGACATTATTAGTATTGTGCTTACCATCGAATGAAATAGATCCTTTTCCACAAATCTTATCAGTTGCATTGTCTCCAAACCTAACCATTCCTCAATAATATTTTTCTAAACTTACAAACTTACTTTTGTCATTGGTCATGTGATGTGAGCATCCACTATCAATAATCCATTCATCCTTATCTTTCTCAACCTGAATAGCCAAAGCACTTTCTTCCACTAGTTTTTCTTCCTTCACATAGCTAGCAAGATTAGTAGACACATGTTCTTCTTTAATAGTAATAAACAAGCATTCATTTGCACTAGTACTAGCATCATCAGATTCATTATTAGTCACACCTTCATCATCAAAATCTCTAACATAGTAGCATTTCTTTGGAGCTCTAGGTCTGCTCTCAAATATTTTTCTATTCCTTTCAATTCTTTCAGGACATTCGGAAGCAAAATGACCTACTTTACCACATGAAAAACATTTGAAAGGTAGTTTGCCTTCGAACTTACTGGAACCTCTTTGCAACTTGTCAACAAAGTTAGCTTCAATTTCATTAGTCATCATCAGGTTCCACCCTATATTTCTCAGCTCTGGAGATCTTTTCTAAAGTACTGGCTTTAAAGGTTGTCTCAGCTTTTTGCAAGGCATCACCAAATTCTCTCATCTCAAAGGCTATAAGCTTACCAAGCAATTGATCTTTATCGATAGTTTTTACAGTCATTACTTCTTCAATTGTAGCTACCTTGTGATTGTAGGACTTTGGTAGTGATCTAAGAATTTTCATCACAACTTCCTTATCACCAGTAGTTCCTCCCATACCTTGTATTCCATTGACAAGTTCATCAACCCTTTGCATGAAGGCTATAATGTTTTCATCTTCAATCATCTTTAAACTCTCATATTTTGCTTTCAGGCCCTGTAGTTTGGCTTCTTTAATAGAATCATCTCCTTCATACAGTTTATTCAACTTTTTCCAAACCTCATGTGCAGTTTCTAGATCCATGACTTTTATCAATTCAGTGTCAAACAAAGCACTTAAAAGGGCATCTCTAGCTTTTATATTTAGCTCATATTACTTGATTTCATCTTCAATTGACAAACTGTTTTGAGGCATGGTATATTTTGATTCCATATCTTTCCACACTTTATAACCTAGACAAAGGAGATGCCTCTTCATTCATACCTTCCAAAGAGCATAATTTGTCCCATCAAACTACGAAACTTCCTTTTTAAAAGACATCCTAGATCTTCCTCAAGTTGATAGGCTTTCTTCTAAGGAACCTGCTCTGATACCAATTGTTGAAATACATAGGACAACTGAGAGGGGGGTTGAATTATTTGTCACAAAAACTTAACTTCAAATGAATATCAAACCATCAATGACTTAAGTATTGATAATCAATTTAACCATAAAGCATGAAACCAAAGATTTAATTCAAAATCACACATTCAACACAGTAGACACTAGATTTTTACATGGAAAACCCTAAAAAGGGAAAAACCACGGTAGGTGTTAGCCCACATAAATATTTAAGTTATATCAATAATAAAAAATAGAGGCTCACTGCCCAAAATGCTCACTGCAAAGATCGACTCACTACCAAAGGGTGGCTCACTGCCAAGAATCAGCTCAATGCCAAAGGGTGGCTCACTACCAAGAATTGTTGAACTGATTTGACAACATCTATTCTATGCCTGAGTTCAATTCCATTAAAGTGCAATATTATTTCTCTGTTATGCTCTTCTTCTCTTCACACTTATCTTCTCATTTTTTCACCCACACTTTTTCACAACTTCATTACAAGTCTTTATACAAGTCATCAATCTTGGAATGTACATCAAGGTTGGCAATACATTCATCAACTGTTGGAACAATCTCTTAGGTTGGCATTACAAAAACATACATAGAAATAGGTCAGGACCTAATACAAAAAATTTCTAAGGGAAAGATGTAAAGATGTATGTTGATCATGCCATTGCTTAGCTAGGACTCACGAAATCCTTCACATCATGACACACTTTGACAATCTTCAAATCATCTCCGCAAATAATGAAATCAACCAGGTCGACTAAGACTGGTGAGAACACTATGTCTTCTAAGAACATTCTTCATCCATGATCCAACTTTCTCTTTGCTAACCAATCCAAGGGTAGGAACATGATCAGGAGACATCCACAAGCACATTGAAATCATCAGGAAACAACTGCACAACTTCTAACCACTCTATCAAGAAGATTCTTCCAACTAGAACACATAAACAACACAACTAACTACTGTCATAAGGAAAAGATCACTTGCGGACCACCAAATCATGAGCCATTGAAGTTGGAGGCACATAACATCATCTTAGACTTTGGTCTAGAACTACAAATAGAAATACTTCAATGCAGAGGAATGCGGAGCATAACACTTTCTCCATGTCACCACCAAACATATAGGAAAAGCAGTTTTCACACTGGTGAACATATCTTACTGAAATCTTCATACCAGAGACTCAAACTTGGAACATGACATCTTTAGACAGACTTCTAAATAAATTCCAATCCACAGACAAGGATATTCATTCTACAAGAAATGCAGAGCAATCTTCTGGACTGCTCTTCTGTATGCAATACATTGTTTCCACTGCGACTCACTGTTTCTACCAGAGGAGCTAATTTTCTCAATATCCTCATTAAGAGACTTTCCATCACTTACATAGGCATCTAACACATTACAAGCAATCATCAAGATAAGAGAATAGTTGACACCAATGACAACACTGATATGTTGACATCAATGACAACACCGGTTAGGAACATACTTGTAACATTTCCTGTGTTGAAGACCAGAGCATGAGCTTTGGATATGTTTTAGAGAAGTGTTTGAAGATGCTAAATCTAGAATTTGGTGGTCTGGATTTCTATGTAGAAAAAGTTCTATTCACCAGTATGAAAACTGTGCCTAGCAAAGTTTGCAAAGTGATAGGGAGAAAGTGTTTTAATGCTCTGCATTTCTCTGTAGATTGGAGTTTTCTTTGTAGTTTTGGACTTATGCTTATAAGGTCCTTAGTCATCTTAATTCCAAAGGATATGGGATTTGAATCTCTAGAAAGAAAGTTTCTAATTAGCAGTTTGACAGTGTCAGATTGAGAATAGTTTGTGATCCATCTTCAAGTGAAATAAGTTGAGATCTATTGTGGTTGGATTTGTTTCTTTCCAAATGATTCCATGATGTTCATGGATGTCCCTTGTATACATTGAAGGTACATGCTTGATCCGCAAGCTATAATGAAGATCTTGGAAGCATGTGTTCAAGTGTTCTTGATGATTGCACTAGTCTAGTTGACCTGGATGATTAACACTCTTTGAGGATGAATTTCTTGAATTGTAGAAGTATATGGTAGTGTGTGAAGATGTAATTAAGTCTATGCTAAGGCATGAAGTGTTCCTCCTTTATTCATTTAGTTCACAAGCTTGTTTAGGTCTAGTCCCAATTTGATGTATGTATGTATGTCAACCTTGGATATTATTCCAGTGGTTGATGATTATAATGCCAACCTTGATGTACATTCCAAGGTTCATGAATTGCATAAATATATGTAATGAAGTTGTGAAATAAATGTGATTGTGTGAAGATGAAAAGATAAGTACGAAGTGTAAAAGTAGAGTAGAGCAGAGGAGATAATTTGTGCTTCAATGGAACTGAACTCAGGCATGGTGTAGATGCTACTAAATCAATTCAACCCTTGGTAGTGAGCCACCCCCAATAGTGAGCCAACCCTTGGCAGTGAGCCATCCTTTTATGCAGTGAGTCCTATGTAGTGAACCCTTTGGCAGTGAACCACCTTTTGATATTTAGTATTGTTACTACATTTATATTATGAGTTAACACTCACCGTGGTTTTTCTCTGTTTAGGGTTTTCCACGTAAAAATCTGGTGTTCATGTGTATGTGGTGTTGATGTGTTCATATTTTGATTCTAGTATTCATGTGTAATGCTCATAACAGAATAAGGAAATAAGTTAAGTGATTGTGAAAGTGACTATGGTATAAAGAAGTTAAAGTTTTGATATAAGTAATTCACCCCCCCTTTCAGTTGTCTTGTGCCATTCAACAAATCTAACCAATTAGCTTTGCAAAATGGAGCAGTTCTTTGATCTTCATCATGTTCCATGCCAACAAAATGATACAATGACATCCTTATACTTGGAACCAAACCAATTAATTTGTTATCATTAGCCATGTGAAGAGAATAAAAAGATGGATGTGTGTTCACATGGTATGTTTTCCAAGAGGAACTCACTACACATTATGGTGACAATCTTATGGATATCTACTTAAGCCAGCTTACCAAATTAAATCAAATAGGTATGGTCAAGGACTATACTCATCAATTCCAAAAATTGTCTTAAAAGTGGAGAATTTTATAGAGGAAATTTTGAAGGAATTATTTCTACAGGGTTTAAAGATCTGCATCAAATATGAGGTACGCATGTTCCATCCAACTTCTATGTCCCAAGAAATGATTATGTCAAGGTAGGTAGATGAATGTCTTTTTCCTAATAGATGACGAGAGTTTGTAGATATAAGAGATAGAAGCACTTATACATAGTCACTTCATTAGCTTACCAGACTAATCCCACAACAAATTAAAGAGAAGAGAGCAAAAGTGTTATTTTTTATTTGTGATAGCAAATACAGTTGAGGACATAAATCTATTGAAAATAAATCGTTCTACATTAAAGGGCCAAGTGAGGAAGAAGAGGAGGAAGAAGAAATATTAAAGGGTGATAATGAGATAGATGAGGAACCAACAAATACATAACCAACCATTTATTGCTATATACATAGTCACTTACTTAGCTTACCAGACTAACCTCACAAAAAATTAATGAGAAGAGAACAAAAGGGTTATTTTTTAATTATGATATAGCAAATATAGTTGAGGACATAAATCTACTAAAAATAAATTATTCTACATCAAAGGGCCAAGTGAGGAAGAAGAGGAGAAAGAAGCAATATTAAAGGAAGATAATGAGATAGATGAGAAACCAATAGATATACAACCAACCATTTATGGAATTTGCACCCCACAAACTCTCAAGATGGTGGGTTTCTTAAAGAAAGAGAGAATAACATTGTTGAGAGACTTAGGAAGTAATCATAACTTCATCAACAAGAAGTTAGTTTCTCATCTAAATTTTTTTATATATCCATCTCTACAATTTCAAGTTTTAATTGTAGATGTGGGTACTATCAATTGCTCAAGGAAATGCAATAGGATTAAATTGACCATGGGAGAATACTAACCTGATTGCCTAATGTTTGTTATCTCCATGGGTGCAACAAATATTGCGTAGGAAGTACAATGGCTTACTAATTGGGGACAATTGAGATGAACTTCCAAGAGCTATTCACACATTTCCACTTAAAGCGTAGGATAGTCAAACTAAGAGGGTTGTGTGAAAAGTCTCCATAGATCCTAAGGTCTCATCAAATGTAGAATATTCTTAAAAATGGGTTGATGGTGTTGTGGCCCAATTATTTTCATTAGAAAATTATCAATAAAAGTTTCCTACATAACTAGATTTGCAAGCAATTATAGATAGTTAGTATTTTGCGGAGATATACCAAAAGGAGTGCCTCCTAAAAGAGATCATGATCTTTCCATTCAACTATTACCAAAAAGCCAACCTTCCAACATCATGCCAGGTACAAGTACCATTATGTACAAAAAATGATAATGAGAATCTATGGTTTAGGAGATGCTAGAGGTAGGCATTATTAGACATAGTTAGAGTGCTTATTCCTCTCTAGTAGTAATGGTGCACAAGAAATATGACACTTGGTGTATGTGTCCTAATTATAGAGAGCTCAAAAAGTACACCATAAAAGATAAGTTTCCCATTCTAGTAATTGATGATTTGTTATATTAACATTGTTGTTTATTTTACCAAACTTAAATTTCATTCTGGTTATCATCAAATACACAAGACAAATTTTTGAACCCATGAGGGCCACTATGATTTTTAAGTGATGCGTTTTGGCCTCACAAATGCACCATCTACATTTTAAAGATTGATGAACTCTATATCTAGGTCGTTTCTACATAAATTTGTTTTGGTATTTTTTTGATGACATATTAATATATAACAAAACTTGGGAGGAACACTTGCAACATGTATACTAGGTTTTGGATATTCTTGAATAGGATCAACTTGATGCTAAGCCATCCAAGTGTGTGTTTGGAGTCAAAGAAGTGTAGTACCTAGGTCAATTGTTTCACATAAGGGAGTCAAGGTGGATCCTCATAAGATCAAGGCCATAGTAAAATAGAAAGTGCCTAAGACCCTCAAGAACATATGAGGTTTCATATGGCTTACTAGTTACTATCATAAATTTGTAAAGAATTATGGAAGCATAACATCACCTATCACAACTTTGTTGAAGAAGGATTCCTTTTAGTATAATGAGGGAACTACTAAGGCATTTGAGAAGCTAAAGGAAGCCATGTGCACAACTCTAGTTCTAGCTACTCTCGATTTGTCTAAAACATTCATTTTGGAATGTGATGCTTTAGGAGATGGCATAGGAGCAATACTCATTCAAGAAGGAAGACCCATAGAATTTGAGAGTCACCGACTCAAAGGTAAGAATTTGTTGAAGCCAATTTATGAGAAGGAAATGTTGGATACCCTTCATGCAGCCATACAATGGAGACCTTATCTAATGGGACCACACTTCAAGGTAAAGACAGATCATGATAGTCTCAAATGTTTCTTAGAATATAGGTTGTCATCTAAAGAACAACAAAAATAGATCATTGAGATGTTGGGGTATGACTTTGAGATCATATATAAGAAGGAAAATGAAAATGTTGTGCTTTATGATCTATCTAGGAGGGATGAACCCACAAAGTCACTACTGAATGCAATTTCTATACTATAGGTAGATAGGGTAAATGAGGCATGATAAGCATGGGAGGACATGAATATTTATACCCTCATTGAGAAACTTCAACAAGATTAAAGTGTGTCAGACAAGTTTTCATGGAAAGGAAATATTTTATGGTAAAAGGACAGGTTGTACCTATGTAAGAACTCAAATCTTAAGATTAAGATTTTGGTAGAACTACATGCTTCTCTAGTAGGTAGGTAATTAGGATTGTTGAAGACTTGTCATAGAATCAAGTAAGATTTCTTTTGGGATGGGCTCAAAGGGTATGTTCAAAAATTTGTAGTAGAATACAAGGTATACTAACATAATAAAGGGGAGATAATTAAGACTCCAAGTATGTTACAACCCTTATCTTTTATAAGCTAGAGGTGGAGGAGGTATCCATGAATTTTATTATAGGTTTCCCAAGTCTAAAGGAAAAAATGTCATCATGGTGGTTGTGGATTCACTCACTCAATATGCACATTTTTGTGCTTTGTCATACCCATTTTTAGCAAGCACTATAGCAACAACCTTTATGGATACTATTCAAAAACTACATGGGATTCCAAAAGTCATAGTAAGTGATTGTGATCCCATATTTGCATGTGATTTTTGGACTAACTTATTTTCATGTTTGGGCACTCAACTTGCTCATAGCTCATCATATCATCCTTAGTCAGATGGACAAATCGAGTTGGTTAATAAGTTATTGTAGGGTTATCTTTGATGTTTTGCTTTAAATAAACAAGAGAGATGGGTTCAATGGTTGCCACTAGCAGAATGGTGGTACAACACTTCTTTCCATACTTCATCTAAAATGTCTCCATTTTTGGCACTATATGGGCATCATCCACTATCAATCACCTCTTTATTGTGAGCACATCCCAAGGTCCAAAAGTTGAAGAGAACATATAGCATCAGCAAGAGGTACATGTGAGTCTACATTTCAATGAAAAGAATTTTGAAGTAGGAGATTGGATCTTTATGTAATTACAACAATATACACAAATGCCACTGAAACAATGGAAGAAGGATAACAAGCTTGAACCCAAGTATTATTGTTCTTTTAAGGTTTTGTAGAGGATCGGTAGTGTAGCATACAAATTGGAGGTACCTTTGTTAAAAAAAATACACCCAGTCTTCCATGTTTCATGCATGAAGAAGGTTATAAAACAAAGAGTTGCAGCCCAAACTGAGTTACCAAAGCTTGATGAGGAGAGTAGAATAATTTTTAAACTAGAGGGAATCCTTTAAACATGCACTAAGAGGCTATAGATGAGGGCAATCATAAATTATTTGATCAAATTGAATAATTTTCCAATCAAAGATGCTACATGGGAAAATGAAGAATTTATGCACAAGCATCCACAGTTAATTAGCATTAGCGGCAACACTTCTGAAGGGGGGGGTTATATGCCCTTAAACCATTGATTGTATTGGGATATGTGTAGACAACTTGTGGCCAGTATAACCCATAATAAAGTTATATAATAATTTATATAGTCTTATATAGATAGAACTTAAGTTAGCCTTAGTGGCATCCAAGGCATAAGTAGGGTATATATAGGAGCTAGTGGTTAGTTTATAATCATCATATTGTGAATTGTGTTCTTACTAGATACTTTTGGAGGTTTTCCTCCTTAAATAGACTTATGTTCTCAAGAATTTTAAAGTGTTTGTGGCATATTTCCTATTATATTCTTCTCTTGTACAAATTATTTCATTAAAAAATGTAAAGAAAATAAAGTATTTTTTGTACTTAAATATAGGTTGATAAAATAAATGCAATCAATCAAGTAATAATGATGTAGGAGCATCCCTGGTTCAAGAGCAATCTTGCATCAACCAAAAACATATGCATTTTAGTTTGTTTCTTTTCATTTTCTAGTTCAGTTCAGGCAGTTCAATTAGTAGCAGTTTATGTATTTTGGTCCACATTCTACCGTAGTTGAATTTCAAAACTTGTGGAGCTAGACTTAGCATCTAGATTCATTCATCTATGGCATATACAAAATTTAGATTATTTGGATTAGTTACTGGAGAGATATCGCTATCAAAAGATCAAGCATTTTCTCAGAATAGAGCATCCTGATAGTCTTAGACAATCAGTTGAAGGAGAAGACTTGCGGAGCATTTATTGACTTGCAAAGCCTAATGAGACATCATTTAATGTTTAGGGTTCACGACTGACCTTCCCTGAGATCTACACATCATTCCATTCATTTGCATATGAGTTCTTCATGATTAGGCCCGACCTATCCATGTACACAAGTTACACCTCTTTTTTGGAGTCTGTAACCTTCTTGGACGACATGCCTCAAAATCTATGGTTTAGGAGATGATATATATTGATGTAATAGATCCTTAGGAAAGTAGTTCTCAGGATTTAGAAGATCGATAGTCTAAATTCTTTGCGAAGGAGTTTAAAGCTATATCTTGTGCATATTTTGTAATCGGGCCTGTGAGCCCTAATTGTAAGCCCGCATGTTGCTGGCTGATTTGTATTTGAATTCTATGATATACTGAATGACTGAATCTGCATTTGTTCCATAACTTTGAGTATTTTCTGTTGTGTTTACTCTGCTGCATAGTCTAGATTGTTCTCTTTGAGGAACCTCCTAACCGTGTCTGCACCAAATAATTAACCTAGATAATATAGTTGGGATTGATCATGGAAAAATATAGAAAATTAAATGCTCAAATAGATGAGGACATACAATAAATTAAATGCATGTGTACTTAGCTCAAAATTTGATGCTAAAGTTTCTATCCAAGTGTCAAAAAAACATTTGTCAATGCCTTGAAATTATATTCTTTACCATGGACTTGTAAATTTAATTATGCACTATCTAGAGTCACTTCCACACTTGTGGAAGTGATCCCCATGAGTGTGGAATTTATCTTGATGCATGAGAGTGATTTTGTAACTCATGAACCTAATCTCACTTATTCTTGTAGTTTGCAACTTGTTCACCTTATTTTTTTTAATATTTGAATGTTGTAAGGACTAGCCGTGTTTGCCAATACCTTTGGAGAATCTATTGAATTGTGAGGTTCATGTTCTTCTCAATCAAACACCTGGTTGGACTAGATCCAAGGCTCTAAACAAAAGATCAAAGACAATAAGAAAGTGTACAACTATCATAGGATGGCATCACATGAAGACAAAGGCATAATATAGTCTCCTTTAATCTCTTTGATCTAGATGTTCTCTCACATTCCAACATGATTTCTAATGAGTGTGTATTTAAATACAATAACCAAGTCCACATATCAACAAAACATACATGAGGTAAGCTCACAATGGCTAGTGAAATGACCAACAAGGCAAAAATCTAAATTTTAAATTTAAGAAGTTTGGGGATTAGATATATGATAGTGGAAGTAACCTAGGTCAATATTGTACTTGTGGTTCTCATTCAAGGCAATAAAAAATTGGTCTAGGGATCAGGGATGAAAATATGAGAATCAATGATAAATGGGATCAAGATGTGTGAAGTCATGAGTTGAATTTATGCATAAATATGCCACTTGTAAAATACAAACTCTAATCAAAGTGGGTCCAAAACATTGGGAAAAGGGAATGGGTATGCATTTTCACCATTACAATATTGCCACCATCATCTCTAGCTTCTTTTTTAGTCAACAAAGATTTTGATAAACAAATTAAAATTTTAGGCTTAATATAAACCTCTGAGTTGTACAAATATGTACTTCTTGTGTTGTAGTCCATAAAAGGAATTGTGTGGAAATAGAGGTTGCATTAGAGCTATCTATAGCTTCAATCATTACACTCTTTAAGATGTGTCATGGATAGGGGGAGGATGCTATAACCTATTGGCAAGAGACACTGTGTGGCTTCATAACTGTTGTCATTGATGGCAATAAAGTCTATCCCACACATCCGCAATACATAGTATGCCTATACCAGAAGTCAGATTGAAGATTGTTTTGGTCTGGTGAACAAGAACAGAGTATGTAACAAGGTCTGACAATCAAGTCCAGATCTCTCAGATGGTGTAACTCAGTAAGTTTCAAACTTGGACAAGTCAAGAGGGGTATCACAACTATTATATTCCAAATATTTAGCCTCCGATGATAAAACAAGAAAAAGATATGAGCATCTGAGTACTGGGTTCCAGTCAGACAGAGCAGATAGAGGAAGAACTGACCGGCAAAGTATCAAACTTCAATCCAGATAAGTAAAAGGTGTTGATCAAGTAATTTGTGGGATTATACATTGTTGGCTGACATGATTAATGACTTATATGCCTATGTTTTTGATAAGCATCACAAATCAAGAATGGATTTAGCCGATAGATTAATAACTTAAAGTGTTCTTATTGCTGACTAGAAAGTTGATGAAACTCCTTGATGTGGATATATATACCAGACAGATTCCAACATGTAAGTGTGTGTGGTGAATAGGTGAAGATATAAAGTGCGAAGAAAAGCAGGGATAAGTGTGAGAACAGCAATCCAAGTTCGGTATGTGACTAAATAACAACACTGAATAGAGGAAGAATGAAGTGCATCAGATCAATATATTGGGCCTAACCAGAACTAAACTCTTGCATTTGTAGATGCTTCTCATTAGTTCAAACACTTGATCATCTTCTGTAAGTTATGTAGATAGTGAGTCTCCTGTAGGTAGTGTGCCTCTTGTGAGCAGTGTGCTCGGGCAATGAGCCCTAATTAGCAAGTGCCATTTTGTACTCCTTTATTCTTTTAACAGAGAATATAATCTTGGGTTAGTCACCCCATGGTTTTTCCCTTAATAGGGTTTCCATGTAAAAATCCTTGTGTTATGTGTGTTGATTCTATTTCTGTTCTTATGATTACATATGCTTTCATGCTTTGATACAACACTGAATATTAAGATAACAAAAAGAAAAGAAAGTTAAGGAAATTTTGAGATAACTGATTTACCCCCACTCTCAGTTTTCTACCTTATTTCCAACAATTGGTATTAGAGCTAAGTTCTTCTGTACAAAGCCTAACAGCTTGAGGAAGATCTAGGAATCTCAATGGATGCATATGGTATGAAGGAACAACTTCAGTCTGCCCTAGATGATCTTGAACAGTCCCACTCTGAAGTCAATAATTTGAGAGAAAGACTTAAACAAGCTGATGATTTCATAAATGAGATAAAATAAAAATTTAGTATCTCTGTGAAAAAGATAAAGGAACTACCTCAAAAATTAGCCAATCAGAGTAAAGTCAATGATACTAATGAAGATCTGAATGAGAAAAATAAGTTATGTGAGAAGCTGTCAAAAGAAGTCATTATGGTAAGACATGAAATGGAATCAGGGGTTATAAAATTCACCTAAGAAATTGAAGAAAAAAGAAAGATTGAAGATAATCTAAAACAATCCCTCAAGGAGAAAATAGAGGACTGCCAAAAAATAGAGAGAATTATCAGGCATCTTGAATCTGATCTTGAAGAAGCTAGAGACAATAAAGAACAACTTGAGAATCAGATAGACACTCTTAAACAAGATCTTCAAACTATAAATGAATACAAAGAAAAATTCAAGATAAGCTCAGCCCAACTTGAAGTTCTTCTTAAAAGCCAAAAGAGGGTAGATGATAAGCGTGGCTTGGGATATGAGGAAGGTGAAAGCTCTGGATCTGGTCAGAAGAACTTTGGATCAGGAAATCAAAGAAATAGGCCTAGAAGACCTCTAGTAAGGCAACAAAATGCCCAAAGATATCCATCCTTCAATGGATACTGCTTCAATTGCAACAATTTTGGTCATAAAGCAACTCAGTGTAGGAGGAGAATGAATCAGAATAATCCATCCTTCTCCGGACAATGTTTTAATTACAAATGGTATGGTCACAAATCTCATGAATGCAGAAATATGTAAATAAACAATTCATTCAATGGTAGATGCTTTGCATGCAATAGAATGGGATATATGGTTAATCAATGTAGATCAAGAGGATATCAATCAAATAAGCAATGAAATGTTGTATGCTACAATTGCAATAGATCCAGTCATATTGCCAAATTTTACAGAAGTAGAAATTAGGATAGAAAAGGTTTAGTGGAACATGATCAGAAACAAGATAAGGGCAAAGGTAAAGTGAATGTGGATGAAGTTCAAAAGGAGATGAGCAAGATTTGGGTAAAGAAGAGTACAAAAAGTATCGGGGATGGATCCGCACTGGAATTCGGTGCTGATATTCCTTCTGGAAACTAAAAAGGTGAGCTCTAGCTTAGGGGGAGTCATAGAGAAAAACAATTTCCCCTAGCCAATTAGCTACTGTCTAAATTCAGCACATTGAGTAAACATCTAACACTGCGGATTAAAGAGTTCTTAGAAAAACATCTAAATAACCTTCAGTCAAAATATGAAAGATCCACATGGAGTTTTGCAAGATTTCTAACCACTCGAGTTAATCCGGTTCCGGCAGCTATCTGGTAAAGTAGAATTTCACATACAGATCTATTATGATTCAAAATTGAAATGCTTTGATCTGTGAATCCATGACATGATTGACGAAAAGAAGATACGTTGTCAATCCTCACTGACAATGATTCTAAGTTCAGCACAGTGATTCAAGAAGATCTCTCTCAAAATAGGGCAACCAGATAACTTAAGTTGTGCATTTATTACAAAAGGAAATTAGGGTTTACACAAGGATAAAAGGATTCTTCGACTCATTATTTACACACTTTCACTCATGAAGAATAATATAAGAACTCTGCAAAGAAAATTCTACAATTCACCCAAGATCAATAGAAAAATGAATTCAACTAGTGATTTGTTCCGGCTCCTGCTTCAAACCCTAAAGCGTGAAAAGGTACTTCCATTCTGAAAATCTCTCTCTGAATCTCTGGCAAAATTGCCACTCCAATGGTTGTCAAGATCTTTGATAGACCATGTCGTAAATTCAAGAAACACCCTTATAAATCTCTAGTTTCTAGCATTCTGCATAGAGTATTGCATGTAGAAGATGTTAGGGTTTATATCCATGCCAACATTGAAGAATTTGGAGACTCAAAATTGATGGACATTTATCACAAACAGCTAATAGATGAGAATTTTAAACTCAAAACTGAATTCAAGGCCCTCCGGGATAAACACTTCAAACATTGCATACATTTTCCATGTTTTGCAGAAGATGATTGGGTCCAGTATGTTCTAAGTAGGATGCATGATAATTTCATATGGCTAATGAGGCCCTTCAAGATAACGAAAGATGTCATCAGGGTAGTGACCAGACTGCATTCATCCGGTGGGTTACCTGCACTTAAAGCTGTGAAGAACCAAACATTAACTGAAGCCATAGGATCTAAATTTGACAAAAGAGCAATGACCATAGATAACATCATAGGTCCAGATGTCAATTTTTCCTCAATGATAATCAGCTACAAAATATATCATTTGAGCAGGGAGAATTCTGTGTCTGGCATAGCAATCTATGTAGCATATCAAATGTTGAGGGAAGATGCAGATTATGACCTGTGTGAGCTTCTTCTAAATCAACTGTTGGAAAACCTGCAGAAGATCAAAAAGGATAAGAAGAATTCCTTTAAATATGGTTGTCTAATACTGTGTATGTTCTTCTATTATATGAATGAGCTACCTAGATCAAGTGGTTGGGTTTGGCAAAATGATAAACCAATTGCAATTCAGATCAGAGATTACATGTATGGACTTGGTGATGCTCAAGCCCAAAACACATCCCTCTGGGGTTACTTAAGAACTTCCAAACCATGATGCAAGCCAAAGAGAGAATACCACAGTCCATAGTTGAGAAATACAAAGACATAGTGTGCTTCATGGTTGACACTGATCAATGCCTAATGGAGGCAGTTGAGCCAAGAACTGTGTGGATAATGCCTATGGGATATGAGGACGATGAAAAAATCTTGGAACTACATATTCAACATTTGTTGAGCCAGCCTAAGGACACTAAAGCAGAAAGGTTTGGCACCTTTCAAGAGCTAAGTGTAAAAATATATGTTGAGTTAAGATAACAAGAGATAAAGAGGAAAGTAAGAAGGGAAGTTGAAGAAATTGCCAAAAGATTTGGCTTATCAAAAGAGGCAGTAGATGCAAATAGAGAGAAAATGGAGAAGGTAAAGAAATAGAGACAAGAAGAAAAGAAAGGAAATGTTCTGGTGCAAGCCTCTTCCCGGACTAGATCTTCCAAGAGCTCTACATCTGTCACTCCTAAAAGCTCAAAGGCTACCAAACTAGAAGTCAAGACATCTGGCAAAAGTGAAAAGAGAATGAAGACCAAAGCCTCAAGAACATATACAAGCCATAAGGATGATGAAGAAATAGAATTAGATGAAGAAATCAAGAAAATGAAAAAGAAGAGAACATCTAGAAAGTTTTCTGCTAGAAGACGTGAGGAAGAGAAGGTAAAAGAGTTTGTTGAAAAGCCCACTCTTTCTATTGATGACATCATCAAGGTAGTTACTGTGGATGGAACCTGCAGCCAGTGACTGAGTTCTATGATGCATATAGTGATGCTGACAAGATAATTCTTGAAGAGGCTACTATCAGGTACTTGAACATCTACAATAAAGCCTTCATTGAAATTATATCATTAATTCCTAAGAGCCTAGAAAAGGTACTTGAGCTAAGAAAAGAGAATGCAATGGTTAAAGACTTAGAAATCTAGGAGCAAATAATGATTCATCTTTATCCTTCCATCACTCCAAAATAAATGGACATGATTTTCAAGGATTGTAAGGATGAGTTCTAGAGTAAGGTGAGAATGAATAAACTCATGCTTGGAGAAACTGACAAAGTACCAAATGAAACAAAAGATATCCTCTAGAATGCCTTGAAGAGATTCAATCTTCCTATTGTAGAGGAAATAGATGAAGAACCTTCTACCAGGGATGTTGAAGGATTAAATGTAACCAATGTAGAAGGATCAAAGAAAATAGATGAACAGAAATCTGGGGACTTGGATTCCTCTGTTCCAGAAGAGGAAGTTCGTGAAGCAATAAACATAGGTGACATCTCTCCTCTGGATCCCACTGTAGACATTCCAGACTCAGAAGCTGAAGGAGAAGGTAGAAGAGAGGAGAAGAATATTCAAGAAGAAGAGGTTAAGGGAAAAGAAGAAGAACAAGCAAAAAAGACTAATGATGACTCCTCTAATATTTCAAAGAAGTCTCAATCTAAGTGAAGAATTTCTTAAATAGAGAAATGATGGAGCTGGATGAACCTGACCTATTTCAAGGACCACTGAATTTTGACTCTCTCTCCCCAGTTTAGACAATGAAAATAGAATCCTTTGCTCAAGCCAAAGCAAAATAAAAACTCTTGAAATCTCACATGGAGGACTGTGAACTGTTGGAGATTGCATCTGGGATGATGGAGAAGATCATGCCATCCTATCAAAAAGATCATTCGGCCTCACCATCCGGTAACTTGAAAAACTTAGTAAATTTTGTTAATACTCATTTTGAATCTCTAGACAAATCAGCAGAAGCAAAGGTCTGGAAGGAGTTTTTGGGAAAAAGATTCATTGAGGTGCAAGGATTTATTGCAAATGATAGGACTCTAGATATTGGAATAAAGAGCCTTGAAAATGATCTCAAAGACAGAGGGGACCTATTCAAATTTTGTCTGACTTGGCATAAAGTGACAAAAGATATTGAGGAGAAAGTAAAAGAACAAGAAGAAAAACTGTCAAGCCTAGTTTAGAATTTCGACCCTCTGTCCTCCTCTCTAATGAATCAAGAATGCTAGGCTATTGTTATCATAAATGAAATAAAGAGGCTGGACAAAGAAAAGAAGAACATAATTAATAGAATGGGTGAATTTAGAGGGATAATTACCCCTAAGCTAGAGGCAATGCATGAGGCCTTGACGGATGCTCAGACCATAGCCCGGACCAGTGATCTTGCAGATTTAAGAAGGGCAGAAGAATATGTATTTTTGTTGAGTGGACACATCTCCATTTTGTATAGGATGAAGCAGAGCTGGGCCACAGAGTTTGTACAGTTGAAGACTACTTTTGTAGATATACTTAAGTATATGTAAGTATAACATATAATTTATATATACTTATGCGGCCATGTATAGGAAAATTTTTGCAAAAATTTGATTTGTGGATTCCACCCTTTGCCATTGATGTCAAAGCGGGAGTAAGGGCGAGCTCTGGAAAAATAGTGCAAAAGACAGAGCATCAGCCAAGGGGGAGTTACTGCGACACTTAGCCATTTTTCACTAAGTGTTGCCATTAATGCTAAAGGGGGAGATTGTTGGCAAGAGACACTGTGTGGCTTCATAAGTGTTGTCATTGATGGCAACAAAGTCTATCCCACACATCCGCAGTACATAGTATGCCTATACCGGAAGTCAAATTGAAGATTGTTTTGGTCCGATGAACAAGAACAGAGTATGTAACAAGGTCTGACAATCAAGTCTGGATCTCTCAGATGGTGTAACTCAGTAAGTTGCAGACTTGGACAAGTCAAGAGGGGTATCATGACTACTATATTCCAAAGATTTAGCCTCTAGTGATAAAGTTAGAAAAATATATGACCATCTGAGTACTAGGTTCCAGTCAGACAGAGTTGACAGGGGAAGAACTGACTGGCAAAGTATTAGACTTCAATCCGAATGAGTAAAATGTGTTGATAAATCAATTTGTGGGATTATACATTGTTGGCCGACATGATTAATGACTTCTATGCCTATGTTTTTGATAAGCATCACAAATCAAGCATGGATTCAGCCGACATATTAATAACTTGCAATGTTCTTGTTGCCGACTAGAAAGTTGATGAAAATTCTTGATGCGGATATATATACCAGACAGATTCCAGCATGTAAGTGTGTGTGGTGAATGGGTGAAGATATAAAGTGTGAAGAAAAGTAGGGATAAGTGTGAGAATAGCAATCCAAGTCTGGTATGTGACTAAATAACAACATTGAATAGAGGAAGAATGAAGTGCATCAGATCAATATATTGGGCCTAACCAAAACTAAACTCTTGCATTTGTAGATGCTTCTCATCAGTTCAAACACTTGATCATCTTTTGTAAGTTCTGTAGATAGTGAGTCTCTTGTAGGTAGTGTGCCTCTTGTGAGCAGTGTGCTCGGGCAGTGAACACTAATTGGCAAGTGCCATTTTGTACTCCTTTATTCTTTTAACAGAGAATACAATCTTGGGTTAGTCACCCCGTGGTTTTTCCCTTAACAAGGTTTCCACATAAAAATCCTTGTGTTATGTTTGTTGATTCTATTTTTGTTCTTATGATTACATATACTTTCATGTTTTGATACAACACTGAATATTAAGATAACAAAAAGAAAAGAAAGTTAAGGAAATTTTGAGATAACTAATTCACCCCCCTCTCAGTTATCTACCTTCTTTCCAACATAACCAACAAATACTGTTGGGTTGTGTATGTATGTAGGTAGAGTTGTCTCCTTTAGAGTAGGTAGTTTAAGTTTTAAATTTTATTTTACTATTTTCAAAATCATCATTGACCATTTAAGTAAATCACTATAAATAAATATTTTAAAAATCATTAATGTAAAAAGTGATCCTTTAGTTGAGCAACTTAATGTGGTAGGGCATATATATTACCTAATTGTAACTTGTAGTTAGTAGAAGTGGTAATTGGTAGGTAGAACTTTTATATTTAGAATTTGTTAAGTAAGTCGTATGGCCTCCAAATATTGTGTAGAAAAAGACAATAAATGAAATTATTTTATGATGAAATAATTAATTTAATTGGAAGCTAAAAAATATATTATAAATCTATCTACTTTAACATATTTTAAATGTAGGCAGATAAGGGCGTGGTTTGGTGGTTAAGTCGCTTGGTCGTAGTGGCAGCCACCAGAGTTTAAACCCCCACTGGGCCAACGAGCTTGTGGGTTTGAAGTGTTCTTGCTAGGGGATGAGGTCCCCTTGTGTTGTGGCCTCATCGGTTCATTGCTCTGGGCAAAAGCAATCGCGTGGAGCTAGAGGGTGTGTCGCACCAGCGTTGCCGGTCATGTTAAAAGGTTTACTAGGCACATTTCAGAAAAAAAAAACATATTTTAAATGTATTAAAAATAAAGGTCTTCCTAAACATATTCATAATAAATTATCTTATTGTTATATATTTGTAAGGGATAAAAGTGCATACTTTTCTCTTTTACACCTTTTATTTACATCATTTTACACAAACTTCATATATACATGATCCGAGTGCTCAATTTGACCTATATGGCATATAAACTAGCTCCTAAACCAGAACCCATCAACTTAATCTCATTACATAGTACATTGGTATGGATCAATCCACATTCCTAAGTCATCTAACACTATGGACTAGGCCATAATTTAAATTTCAAATCTTTCACCCTAAAGTTGACCCTTTTAGAAAATAGTCAATATTCAATTGACCCACATACTAAAAACATAGAATTGATTAAACAGAGGGTACCAGCCTATTCAGTCAATTTTTTTGGGCATTGCTGATGTGTATCTTGAAGTACAGGCCCTATTGTACTTCTTTGTTTATTGTCATTTCAGCATTACTTATCACTCACGTTAAGGCGAGTTGGTTATATGGTAATCATAGGAAATTTATGATTATCATTCTCGAGCATCGAAAGGGTTGGCATCATTTGATTTTTAGGAAGACGCTCCTGAATAATGATGACCCATGCAGTCTCATTTTCATTATTCCTTCCAAAGCAATTGCAATTACCATTCGAAAACACTCTGTGAATTCTTGGCTTTGTGTTTTCTTTGTCTTTGAGAGAAAGGAGAGAATGGGGGGAGATAGGATTCGTACGAAGCCAATTTCCTACTGTGAATTCAAGGATAATGCTATGGTTTGGCATTATTGGAAGGAAGGTGGAATCATCCTTTTTCTGGAACACCTTAATGGGTTTGATGAAAATTTGTCCGTGCAATTTTCTCGGTCCTAGAAAAATTGTAGAGTTACTATAGGAAGAATTGGTTTTGAGATCTCTGAGCAAGTCATTGCCATGGCGACTAGTCTGTCTACTAAGGGGACTAAGTTGCAAAGGAAGGCAAAAGTGGCTAATCATTCAAACCAGAAGCTATTTTTGGGGGAAGGCGAGGAACTACTTCCCTACCAGGGAGGGTATGAATAGGCCAAGCTGCCAGAGCCGTGGGATGAAATGTGCTTCCTTCTCATGAAATACTTCACTTTGGAGGGTCAGTTTACCAAGTTTTATAATTACCACCTCCCTTTGCTTAATCATTTCAGGCTTAATGCTCTTATCAGTTTCCCTTTTTATATATTGTCATCCCTTGAACACTCTATTTTTAGGGCTAAAGCTCAGATGGATAAGAAGCCCTTTAAAAATCATGTCCCTTTGCACCAAGGTCTTATCCTTTGCTTATATAATTTTCATCTTGCTTTGGAACCGCCTAAATCAATTCAGACTCCTAGCGGTGAGGTTTCTGCCAACCCCGACCCCCTTGATCTTGCTGCCTCTGAGGAACCTTGCCCTTCCCCTATTTCCCACAAAATGAAAGGGGTTTCTTTCGCTATGACCATTGAGGAGACCACCATAGTGAAGGTCACTCATACTCCAACTTCTAAAAGGAGTGTGAAAAGCAAGAAGAGAAAAATCAGGGAGTTGGATGAGGATATTGTGGGGGACTCTATGGGGACCCATAAATATCTTAGCAGTGAACCTATGGGACTTGGCAATAAACATAAAGCTAATTTGTCTGCTAAAGATAAGGAGGGATTCTCTTTTGGGGTAAGGAGGTCGGGTAGGATTGCTGGTAAGCCTGCGCCGCAAGCTAAACTGATTGACTACTCTAAAAGTGCTTCTGATGCCTCCATGCAAGGGGATGATCAACTGAATTCTAAAGATTTTGATATTCAAGAGATCTTTGAAGATGATGTGGGTAAAAATGAAAGGAAACAGGTTGATGATTCAGGAGGCACTGACGGGGATCCTGTGGACAATGCTGGCGAAGGGGAGAGGATGATTGTGGAGGAGGTTGTGACGAGACTGAGGAAGGGGATGACCACAGGCATGATCTTGTTGTCCTGAGGGGTTGTGTGGAGGATCTAGAGCAGAAGGTTTCTTCTATGGGAGAGCTCATAAGCAGCATGCTCAGTTGTACGACGATGTTTAACCTCTCTCTGTTACAGGATCTTGGGACTCGTGCTAATGAAGAGGAGGAGAAATTAAAAAGCTTGATGAATTTGTTGAATTTATGGCTAAAGGATGGGAGAACGTATCTCCTTAGTTTTGTTTCTTTCTATGTTGTCTATCATCTGCTACTTACTATCTGTTGTCTATAAGTTGTTTATGATGTTTATGCTATTGTGGTCTTGTGGTTCTTTTTGTACTTGAGCCTCTGCTGTCTCTTTTTGTCTTAATGTAAGGGTTCGGCCCCTGGGTTTTGCTGACTTATATAATCAAAAACATAGAATTGAGCAACTATAGACATGTATTTTAGGTAATTATTATCCTTCAAGTGGAAATTAGAATCATTTAGAAAAATTTGAATCCAAAGCATCCAAAAATGAATTCTACATTTAGGCACTACATCTCTCCCTTAGGCCACTAACTACATCCACATTGCATGTGTGATGTATACAACAACTTGTTTTATTCTAAAGGTTTGATTGCTACTGAGACCAACTTAAGATTTTGCCTCTCATTTTGAAGAAAGTCCCACCGTGCCTCTAAGCACAACCCCATTCAAAAATAGGAAAAAAATATAGGGAAAGAATATATGGAAGGCCACAACAGCAAAAGACCAAGCTACATCACATAGACTAATTCACATAACATAACCCAATCTAGGACTAGGACACATGATGCAACCCTATCTATAGTGGCAATAGTCTTTATACAATTATATCATATCTATCTAATCACAATTCTTTATCCAAATTCCTTACTCTAATTCTCTATCAAATTGGATTAGTTTGTTACCAACAAAATCAAAACTAATTCCATGCTGAAAGTAAATAGATAACCATATTATAAATTTTCAAATGTATCGATTACTCAATTATATATCTTGATCTAATGTGTTTATTCATTATTTTTTATCTTTTAATTAGATCTATCTTACTCTAGGGAAGTGTTTATTTTATCTACATTTTGGTTAACCCTGACATATTTACACCATATAGGGCCTAGACCTAGGTCTTCCTTCATTTGTTTTAAGATTTAAGATTTGTCATTTTATGCTTTCACTACTAAATCTTTTGTTCCTGAAGCCATTTCAATCTTATATTCAAAATAAATTTCAGACTCCCAGTTCTTTTTAGGTGAAGTTCTAGGTTAAATCATTCCCTTCCAATGGATTCCTCTAACATGCCATTTATTGAGAACCTAACTACCTCCATCCACCTTAATGATTAGGAAACATATGCCCAAGATTCTCCCTTTGAATTCATTGAAAATCAAAAGAAAAGTGAAATGGTTGTGAAATTGCAACTCCTAGAGCAAGATAATACAAAATTAGATGATGATACACAATCATATTTTCTAGATAACAAGCTTCAATGCCTCCTTGTGACTAAGTCATATAGTTCATGGACATACTAACAAGCATTAACTAGATTCTTAGGCACACTAACACTCCTCATGATACTTCCCATGAACTTCCCTCTCACTCACATGCATCTCCCACCACCATCCCCTCCCACACCTAATTCCCCACATTCCTTATTCATCTATTGATTCCATAGCTTCCATCATCACTTGAACACCACTCATCCATCCTACTTCATCCCATAGACCTCCCCTTATCTCCTTTAATTATCCCTCAATTATCACTACTACTTCCCATATACATATCTTTTACACACCTCCATCTCATTCCACCCTCCATAATAATTCTATCAAAATCTATTTACACATAGCCTATGACTACACATATCCACCATCCATCATTAGATCCTTCCCAACCCTCCCTACAAAGCATCATGAGAGAGTTAAGTCAGGTTAAAAATCACCTTAACAATCTATCCGCTAGTTCTAAAAAGGACCTATTGCATGAGTTATTACATAATCCATTGCCTTATGACATTCTTCCTTATCCATTTCTAATGGGATTCATGGCTCCTAGATTTAAATAGTATAATGGAAAAGGAGGCCCAATGACTCATTTTTTGCATTTAACACTACATGTATATATTTCTTATATGATGATAGGGTCCTAGCAAAGTTTTTCCTTTAATTCTAAAGAATATGCACTAGAGTGGTTTTTTTCATTGTCACTAGGGTCTATCCACTCTTTTGTTGAGTTAGCTAATGCCTCCAAGGTCCAACACTTCTAAGACACCATTTTTTTAAAGGTTAGATTTACCAATATAGAATAATGAAACCAAGGCACTAATAGAAGAGTTCATGATTATGTATTGTGATTCCAAATTTTATTAGAAAAAATCAATTACCAACCACTAGATAATGAATTACAATGGTTATTCATTGACATCTTGCTTCCATCCATGAAAGACAAAATTGCCTTCCATTAATCATTTTTACATCTATGTGGCAATGTAAGATATTATGAACTTAAGCTCCTTGATTCTAATCTATTAAAATATCATTCATCTAGCATGCTTGATACCTCACCTTCTTACCTAAGAAAATTGCAATCAACGAATAATTTCAAGGGTAATGAAAATGCATACCAGCTAAAACAAGAGCCCAATTCTAATGTCAATAAAGTGCATTAATCGCATGAGGCATTTGACGTCATTAGCATTAACCCATGAGTGTAAAGAACCTTCACAAAGTTACATGACACCCTCCATGTTGTATTGGAAAATCTCTTAGGGCTAATATGATGAATTTTCAACCTATTCAACCATTGGATACTTCTCCCCATCTACTCAAATACTTTCACATGCTAATGTATATTGTAAATTTCATTGGGTAAATAGCCACACAACTAAAATATTACTCTCTCAATAATAAGGTTCAAGACTTGATTGACAACAACCTAATTCAAGTTAAAGAGATTAATGATGGTGGAAAAAAATCCATTGCTCACAAATAAAAATTTACAAATCTATACTTAGCCCTTCCTAATCTGAAATGAACAAGAAAATCATAAAAAATTCATTGAGGATGAAGAATCTCATGATAAAACATTTTATCCTCTTTTGGAATGTTTAAGGTATGTAGGATTTATTGAAGATCAACTTAAACCACTCTCCTCCTACATCATTACCTTCACACATGATGAAATTACTAATAATTACTAATAATGAATATTATGATCCCTTATGTATCAAGATAGTTATTCAATACAATCCCATTAATGAAATCATGATAGATCTTGGATTTTCCATCAATGTTTGCATTCAAGAATTGGACTATAAAATCTTCATTTACATAGAGATACTTATGCTCACTCCGGCATGGCTCTAAAATTATCTAACCAAATGAAAGATACATTAGGATGTGTACTCTTAACTTCACAATTAATATAGGAGAGGAGCCTACATCAATTCATATCATATCAACATCAGAATAGATTTAGTATGGCACATAGACATCCTTAGATGGGATTGTACCAAGCAATTCCCTATATATTACATCAATACATTAAATTCATTCACAAGGGCAAATTAGTTATTGATCCCAAGGGATAATTAGAAGCCTCTTTAGGAAAATTCAAAGTTTAAAATTGACACACTCATAAGAAAAAAACAAAAGAGGCACCTAAGGAAAAGATGATTTTTTTATACACATACAAATCATTTAGACCACAAAAAATCCAAGAGTGAAAGCATTCAATTGTTAACTTATAAAAGCCTTTGAAAAAAGATTGAACCCTAATCTAAATATTCTTCTATCTCTCATTCTATCAGATATGAGAAATAATAAAGTACATGCTCTTAAAGTTAAAGTGAATAGCGTCACTATATAGAAAACTGTGTCAACTCAACAATTGGCTTCTAAGAGCTTAACACAAAATTTGACATACAAATCAATCCAACAATGTTGTCAAGAAAGATAAAAATGATAAACAAACATTAGTTGCTAATCCAAAAATGGAAATACTTCCTTTAGAACAAATATGTGTTAAAGGCCCAACTATTAATAAAGAGCCATTGCCTTTTTCACATGTAAACTCATTACTATGGCTAATATTGATCTATCTTTACCTTGGGATTGGGAGGAGGATGATCTCCTAGTTGATGAAAATTTTACTCATTATATTGGTTGATCCTCCATCACCTACATACCTTACTAAATGTTAACCTATACTAACTATATTTTCTTGTCTTTTTTCCTTGTGTAGCTATTCCTGAGAATATGCGGATGTTACAAAGACACCTTTCATAGTGTATATTGGCTCAAAAATCCATGAATATTCTTTTTTTTATTCATGTGCCTTTTCACTCCTTTTATTAATTTTTCACTTACCTTTATGTTCCCCCCATGCATTTGGTTCATTTATGACAAACCATTCATGTTGATAAAAAACTCAACTCTTGATTTTTAGCTCATGTAACTTGTTTACCATTTTCACCACTTCACGTTCACAACCCTAGCCTTTTTTTCCTAAATGTTTTCCTTTTAAATTTTCACAACCATATCCATCACTACTTACATGGTTTCCTTAACGAATACATGACCTTTTTGCATTGGTATGACTCATTGTTATTATTACTTGTATGTTTGTCCATACGTGACATGGCCTTTGCCTCCTTACGGATTCTCTTTTTAAATTTTCTTGACTATACTTTTAAAATTAAGGTATCATACTTGATTATACAAGCCAAATACTTCATCACCCCTAGGAAAACAAATTACATGTTGTTACCAAATATGACATTGTGCTACCATTACTTTACATGATCACATCTTACATTGCATTTACAACATTGCTCTTACATGTTGATATTTGGCACATGGACAGACATTTTACATGCATGATACCTCTCACTTTAGGGGCAACCATATGTCTAGCATTTTATGATACATATTGATAAAATTATACAAGTCATATCGAGGGAAACCTCATTGTTGCATCCAATCATTATAATACTACACTACATCTCTTCTCTTTCCTTAAATTAAATGCATGATTCCACCATACACTCAATTTGAAGGGGAAATGCAACCATAACATAATATTTGATATTACCATGCACATACTTTATGGGGGCCATACTAGTTCCAACTCCACATTGCCTTTTGTGTCATAATCTTGTTTACACTATTTTTACATGGTATCATTTATATACTTTCTAGGGGTGCCATCAGTTCCAACTCCATATTGTCTTATGTGTCATTATCTCATTTGCACCAACTTTTATATCTAGTGCCATGCATAAACTTTCTGGGGGCCACACTAGTTCCAACTCCACATTTCCTTACATGCCATGACACATTGCTCTAGATTTTACATCTCATTACAGTTACACTTCACACTTGTTGCATGTTTTGAATCATGATTATGGACTTTTAGCAACAACACTTGATACATTTACAACTAATGACTTGTGTATAATTGTGAGAAATTATGGTTTTTTGTAGGTACACAAAGATATTGGAGCATTATTTGAAGATCCAATAACATATCCTTTCATGCTTGTTTATTTTTAACTACATATTTACTTTGGCATGCATGATTTATATAGATTTATATACACACCAAAGTGGGGGCAAAATATAAGGGATTAAAGTGTATACCCTACACTTTTACACCTTTATTTTACATCACTTTGTAAAATTATCATAAATACACAATCGTAGTGCTCAATTTGACCTATTTGGCATAAATTGATCCCTAACAATAACCCATTAGCTAAATTCCATTACAAACCACCTTGGTAAGGATCAATCCACATCCTAGGTTGTTTGACACCCTAGATTAGGTCATGTCTCTTAGCCTAGTCCACCATGTTCAAATTTCAAATCTCACACCCCAAAGCCAACCTTTTTGGATTTACCATCTATTATCCTATTGGCCTATGCACTAAAAACTTTTAACTGAGCAACTATGAACATGTATTTATAGACATCTTACATGTCATTAGCATCCATCAAGTGGCAACAAGAATCACCCAAAGGCAATTGATTCTAAAGCATACAAAGCTAAATTCTACATTTAGGCATTGAATCTATTTATCAGTCCACTAGATTTGCACCCACATTGCATGCATGACATTTTCTACAACTTGTTCATCTATAGGTCCTCCTTTTCTCTCAAAACATGCTCCATGTGCATCTACTTGCGAAACCCTACTTGAAAACAAGTCAAAAAATGAAGATGAAAAGACTCAAAAGGCTACATCAACAGAAGACTAGGTTGCATCGCATGGACTAATTTGCATGATACAACCCAATGTGGAACTAGGCCACATGGTGAAACTTTATCCATAGAAACATTATCTAAGCAATAATGTCACATCTCTTTGATCACAATTCTATATCCATATTCCTAATTTTGATTATCTATCACAACACATCAATTTGTCAACAACATAGTCAAAGTTAATACTCCTTCCACACTATAAATAAATAAACATCTTATACATTTTGAATCACATCAATTATTTATCTAAATCTTATTGGTTTAATCATTTAATTTTAGGTCTAAATTACCCCAGGGAAATGCTCATTTTCTCTACTATATTTTATATAATATCCAATGATTGACTCATATATTCCTATTAAATATAAAGTATATTATTTGTAAAACTTCAATAATATTTTTTACTACTATCTTTCATATAATATCCAATGACTGACTCTTATATATTCTTATTAAGTATACAGAATATTATTTTAAAAACTTCAATAGTAATTTTTAGTCCCTCTCTCTTTAAAAAAATAAAATATCAAACACATTTACATTTATTTATTAATCCATGATGAATAATAAAATTATTTTCTAACCATACACCCAATAATAAATAAATAAAACCTCGAGATAAAAAGTCAAATACTCTGGTTTTCTAAAAAGTAAAGTATATATATCCAATTAAACTGCAGTGAATTTAAATCCAATTTCTGACCAGTTTATAGGAAAAAAAATGAAATTTAGATTCTACTAAAACATCAACAGAAAAAACCATACTACATACCTAAATTCAGGATTTCCTTGCGGCCATAGTTTTTGTGCGTATTGCTGAAGTGAAGCAGAAGTCAGTACTGCTGGGAAACTCATGGCCTCGCCATTTGAAAGACCAACGGCATTGGTATACCCATCAAATCTACCAGAAACGGCTTTTTCTTTTATTTGGGGTGGAAGAGTGAAGAGATCTCGAGAAGCTGAGTCCACAGTTTGCAGAAGGTCCTCTTCCACTCCATGATTCACCACACGGAAAACTCCCCATTGTTGGCACGCTTCTTTTACTTGATTGCACAGCCTCTGAATCTCAGGATGACCTTCTTCCAACTCTGATTGAAGAGCAGAAACATCTATTATTGGGAGCTCGGCCTCTGAACAAGCCATACTCGCTGGGACAGATGAAAATTTTAACACAGATGGGTTAGGATTTATGGTGATGAAAGATGATAAGTGTCCCTTACAGTCACGTGTACCTGCCATGAGCTTGTCCGTTAAAGGGAAGAGAATAAGATATAAGTGGTTCAGATGCAAGGATTAATCACACAATGTTTTTTTGTCCATAGGTCATTATATGTGCACTCATTCTGTTGTCCTTTATTTGGTAGTCCTTCTCATTTGGTAGTTTTCATCCTTGTAACTGTCAATATAAGGAATCTTCATTATTACAACTAATACTAAAATATATTTAACATTTTTCCATAGTGGAATTAATCCAATACATAAAAGCCAAAGCATACATCTAATAAATATTAATTATAAAAGAAGAATACAACTAATAAATATTAATTAAGAAGATGGTGAATATCTTCCATTGAAAAGATACCCCTTAGAATAGTAGCATCACATAAGTATTGACGGTTCCCTTATTTTGGCGACAACAATATGACTGACAATTTCCTTGATATAGCTTTGTCAATTTTACTCCCTGCTCTAGGCAGCTTCCACTATCGTCACCTTAATTAGAGTTTTGTCCTTTATAAGAATGAACGAGTTTTTGTGCTTTCCTGTGTCAGATCTTCATAGAACCTGCACTGCAACTTGGTGCCAATGTTAGACTGACGACTTTTTGGGGAGAAATCGCCTATTTTGGGTCTAGTCTCTACACTATGTCTTGAAGTTCTTTATTTTTGTTTCTTTTGTCATGTTTTCGCTGTTATTCCTAGCACTTGTGAAATCTAAGGTGGATCTCTATTGATTCATAGGTAATTAGCAATAACATTGAATTGGATTTTTGTCTTTTTGCCCTATATTAACTGATGTAGACCATCTAGAAGAGCTCCTAAGGGCATAGATCATAGACAAAGAGAGATAATGGTTGGGGCCAAAGGCCTACTCACTGGGAGATCCTCTTCCTCTTCATCTACTGCTAATAATAATACTAATAATGACAAGGCTGATAAGAAGAAGCCCATCTCCCACTCATCTCATGCAGGCCTCCAAGTTTGTACTTCGTTTTCACTCCTCATTGTGCTTTTGTTGGCTACCGTTTATTTTGAGACCCAAAGTTGTGCAGTCTAGCTATTAGGGATTGGAATTTGTGTGTCATTTGACAAAGATGTTTAGAAGATAAGCATGGGAAGGTCTTAAATTTTCACTCTTTTCACATTGAAAGAATAATAAAAAGTCGAGCAGTGCTCTGCGCAGGCAATCAGGCTTGTAAGAAGATTGTCTAAGATGTCTAGTGTAAGGCGGTTGTCTCTTATAATGTTCTTATTTTTAAAGTGTTGCAAAGGACAATTTTTTAATCTCATGGGGTATTGTATGGTCTGACATTGCAGACGACTATTATGAGGGTGGATATGGACTACTACAAATATAAGAGAGTTGCCTTGCAATCTGTTACTGTAAGCACCTAAATCACACACAGCCTCCACTATGACCCCATGATGACGTGTAATCCTTACCATGTACATGTAAGCATGAAAATAACATCATCTCAATAGTGCTTCTCTTGGCAACACGTAGGTCTTTTGCTTCTTCCTTTGTTTCCCCTTTGTCGTACTAACCTTTCCCTCACTTTCGACACATTTCGACACTTGTTAATTTTTGCTTTTTGTGCTTGTGACTTTGTCTCTAAGCCTTTTTCCATCTATTTGTTGTAATTTAACCTTTTCCTAGTGTATCTCATTCAACCCAACCCATAGGAGCCCTCTAGAGGACCTCCCAAGCCATCTCCAACTTTCAATTTTCAGTTATGTTCAACCAGGACAAATCTCCCCTTGTTATTTTAGGATCTCCCCGAGGAGATTTGACATTTGCAAGTAGAGATTTAGTTTTTTACCACCTTTCGATTGGTTTTCGGAGGTAGTTCACCTCTGAGTCTCCTAAATAACAATCTCCAACCCTACTTTTCAACCTAGGACGTCCCCTATGTGGGTCACCCATGGGTCACCCCTGGATGACCCAAGGTCATCCCCTAGCGACTTGGACTGGTGAAAGGGCGACCCATGGGTGACCCTACTGTCTTTTCCAGTTGCATAAAATTTTTGAGTTTGGATGTGAAAAAGCTCTTTTTTGACTCATTGTTCTACCTATTTGCATGAGTTTTTGGCCTAAACATGCAATGAACTATTCGAATCCTTCAAGCATGCATAATTATCTCCATTTGATCTTTACTTGCCACCTCTTGGACTCTTGATGACTCTATTTTTGCTTATGTGATAAGCTATCATTGTTTCATCACTCCCTAATCAATCCAATTCTCTATCTAATCAAGCCTATTCACTCTTCAATCAAATGAGTTTAACTCTTTAATTAATTTCCCCCTCTTGTGTGCCTTCCAAACTATAAATACCCTCCCCTCTTTATTATTTTCCAAGTTGGAAAATCCTCTTCCCTTCTTCACAGACCCTTGAGCCTCTTAGTTTCTTTCTTTAGTATTTCAAAGCTTCCAAGCTTTCTTTGCATTAGTTTTCTGTTACATCCCAAGTTCTGACTTGCTATACTTTTACTTTTTTTACTTGGGCATAAGTAAATTTATTGAGAAGATATGACATGGAATTATATTGAATATCATTTAGGAAATCATGGAAATGATTATGTTATTGTCGATTTTATATCTATATGATGAGATTTGATTTATTTTGAATAATGATGAATTGATCTCTTATTGTTTGATGACAAGTGAAACAGGATTACAAGTTATCGACTCTCAGAGAAGAGAGAGAGAGTATCTTTCGAGAAGAGAGAGATAGACCTTGGATTACGAGTGGTCTATTTTCCAAACGAGTCTAGTGTTAAATGATAATGTGAACCAATGAGTCGTATGAGGTATGTCTTGTCTTGCCAGTTACTTTTGAATCTAAGTCGATGATGAGTCGACATAGTTGTTGCGATGTAAACCACGTCATAGCCGTAAAATGGTTGCGTTATTCTTCTTGAGTCACTTGAGGTTTTATTGTCGCCTCTTAAACGTTAAGACGTTCCCATCAAGTTAGATAATGCTAATGTTGTCGATGTTTAACGTCAACAGATGAACCTATTTTGTGGCAGATTTGTGGATCACGTCTCGTAGTCAAAAGATGCGAGAAGTCATTTTTTGCGTCAAACAATTTAGAAAACTTGTGTTGCGTTACGCCCAATCCGTCATGATTGTCATAAAACATTTTGAGCATTTGTTGTAGACTCTTTTCTTTGTGAAGTTCAACGGACGTCGAATTAGAAACCAAGGCGTGTTATAACTTGTTCTGTCGTAATATATGGGGGAATATGCCAAAATTACATAAGTTATATTTAAGTGATCGTGAGGTATTTCTTCATTCTAGTTGGTCGTCGGTATCGATCCGGAGTTGTAGAGGGACACATAATAGTTCTTTTTATGATGTCTTTTCGTTCGAATAACTCTTTTTATTTCTAGTTTTAGACCACCAAATTATCGCTATCAATCAAACTATTTTGCTAAGGTGGCAATCGTTGGTACTCGCGATCAATTTAGAGTATGGGGGGATGTTTTAATTATTTAAAACTACCACCTCGTAAGTTTTTGAGCCCCATTTTTGTGTGTTATGGTGAATCCAATGGTATTGTGGTCCTAATTTCATGTATAGTGGATGGGTTGTTATCCTATCCAACCGCTACCCTGTCGTAGGAAACTCCATAATGAGGAGTGGTTGCAAGATTTAAGGAACCGACCTTGCATGCCATAAGAATCTCCATCTTTATAGACATGGTGGACGGTTTTGCCAAGGTGTGACTTTCCTTCGTCGGGGGTAGGCTTAAGGAGAGGAGGTCGAAGAAGAGAGAAGGGGGAGACACGCAGGGGAATAGTGGAGAGAAACTCCAATCTCAAGGGCGAATTCCAAATGGTAGTAAGATTGAAGCCATTTTGGAATGTGTTAAATTTCACAGCAAGTATTTGACTGTGTGGATAATACAAAGCTATGGCAAAACCATCTACTCGTTTCAACGTTGGAAGATTAGAAGAGAGGGCTTCAATAATAGGCTGAGAGCTCTGTTAGCATTGTGGATAAGAGCTAAGCAAGAGGCACCCTTAAATATTATACTTAGAAGCTATTGTTAAGTCTTTGATCACGAGCCTAGTGAGTGAATCAATCAACCAATGAAGGGACTACTGGAGAATGATAGTGAGTCAACTGTGTTCAAGCACAAAAAGGATCATGAGCAGTTGTCCATAGTCTGAGACTAAGCAGGACATAGAAGTTGATATAAAGAGGTAAGTAGTATCATTCAATAATTTTATTAAATGCAATATTTGTTGTCTGAATATTTAGTATGCAAGCTTGTTAGTTGAGAAAAACAAAGCTTTTACTTTGTAATAACACAGAGGTGTGCCAAGGCGTTTGAGACCCTTTTAATGTTAGAATGACGTCTCTGCTAGGATAGTAGTTGTCATTTAGTAGAATACAAGGAGAAAATTATAGATTTTAGAGATAATACTTTGTAATATAGTCCCTCTCACCTTAGTTCGAAGACTCCAAATAATAATAAACTGCTGTAGGCCGAAAGGCCACGAGAATTTAGTGGAATGTTTAAAACATAGGAAACTACACTGGCCAGAGAACATAGTGACGTGTATCAGTTGTAGACCAATGAACATAATAAATCATCTCTGTGTTATTGTAAACATCTAAGTTAGTATGCTTGAGGCCAATAACATATTAAAAAAAAACACTGTGAATAAGGCTTGAACTTAGAGAATTTCTATATGAAATAAGAGGCCGAGAGAATAGTGTATTACAGTGGAAATAAGAGGCTGAATAACCTTACTTTTTGTGTGTTTTAGTTAAGAACATATGTCTGTATTAGAGATGAGACCAAAACTTATTGACGACTCTATTTTAACCTAGAAGTAAGCTTTATGAGGTTTAGACAGAGATAGATCTACTTTTCGAAGATTTACATACAAGTGACTCCTTGTACTATTAAGGACTTAGTGTTAAGTTTCATCTACTATGAAGTGTTATGAATCATAATAAACACCTAAAGATACCATACATTAATATATATATGTATTATGACAAGTATATCTGTTATATGCAAGGATGATGAGCGTGAGTTTATATCCTTTTTTATATCTAGAATTGGTACACAAAAAGAGACCATTAGGTCGAATACATTATTTTATTATTCTTGACTCAAAACCCATTTAGATTTGAAAGATTGAAATTTATCAAGAAGTATCATCATGATTTTATATGAAAGAGGATAAAACCTCATGAGTTAATGGTATAAGCTTTAATCCTTGAGATCAAAGATTTTAGAATTGATATATTCATTTGTGTTAGAATGATATTCTTATCATTAAGAACAACTTTGAATAGTGATATAGTATCACATGCTTATTCAACAACAAAGATACACATTAACATGATAAACATAGGATGTTAAACATTAGTGCATATCTCATCTTTAGCGAAACTCAGTTGATTTGAGAAGAACAAGATGGTCTATAATTATATTATATGCTCTAACTTATCAAGGATTGATTAAGTCTTAAGTGAATATCTATATTGAAGATTATAATAGATCCATAGATATATCCTTTCTTTTGGAAGCATATAGTCATTACAATATTGAAGTGACTATGTGATGACATGAATATAGATTTCGTTATGAGAAATATAATTCTTCTTGTCATATTCAACTTCTCCTATGTTTCAAGATTGAAACTAGTTAACCAACTCAAGGGTATAGATCTACTAGGAGATGGGAAGTTATAGTTTTTATAAAATATGTGTAATATAACTTATTTTAGTGCTATATGCATAGAAGACATAGTTATCCCAATGCTCAACATTATTGTTACAACCAACTCAAAGTAGGGTATGTTGGGAGATTTGAAACTCAAGCATTCATGATGTTCATATCTATCTTGTTGGAATGAGATTTGTTACTAGTCAACAATGATTAACCTTAGGTAGGAAAAACTTCTTGTTGAGTTACAAGTCGAATTGAAATACAAGTCGTGAGCCTCAGAGTTTGCAAACATGCAAGAGGTACCATTAAATGGTTAAGTCAAACATTAATTCATTATACCTTTTTATCACAACTTCTCTAAGCTATTACTTGACAACAAGGGGGTAAATCTCAAACGTTGCAAAGATGCAAAGAGAGATACCTAAGAATGTGTTAGCACTTATTTTGACCTGGGGCTGACTTGTCATGATCAGGAGGTTTCTTCATCTGAAGCCTTCATCTTCTTGCCCAATTTTTTCTAAGTGCTGGACCTCCTCAGTGTTTTTCAGCTGCAGCATCATATTTTTTCTGAGGGGGAGGTCATCATCATCATCTTGTCTTCGATGATGATCTTCATCAGCATGTTCTTCGTCAGCTTGTTTTTCTCATCGTCATCATCATATTTCAACTGTCGGGTGATGTTTGCTTATTATCCTGATGATACCGGTGAGCTACAGTGCGCCCTCAGTTGCTTGCGGGGGTGATCTTTCAAGTCTCCGGTGATCTTCCAATTATCACCTTGCGCGAGCATGATGATGATGTTGCTTATTCTCTATGTTGTCGACCTGACTTGTTTTTTCCTAAGGGTCGTCATCATCATGATATTTCCAGTTATCATCCTGCTGCTTGCGGAGGTCATCATATTTTCTGCCTTCATGATATTTCACCGGGGTGATATTTTTATCATCGGGTGATCTTGGTTATGATCATCCTGATGATGTTGTTGAAGAGTTCTAAGTGCGACCCGATATTCACTAGGGTCATCATATTTTGAACGTCAGGATGATCTTAGTCAATATCATCCTGATGATGTTGTATCACTTTTTGTTCTTTGTTTTGTCATCCTGATGATGCTGACGTCATCCGTATATCAAGGTGATATCTTTCTTTCTTTTTGCCTATCTGCATCATGATATTCCGAAGGAGGGGGTGATATTTTCATATCACCCGGATATATGTTTGTTCGAACATCATGATGATGTTGATATCAAGGAGATATCCGCCTGTTGGCTACGCGCATTATCTACTGGGGGTGATCTTTTCAAGCAGCATCATCATATTCAGTTATCGCCCTGATCTTATAGTGGAGCTACAGTGCAACCTGATGTTTGACGTCAGGAGGATATTTCTAAATATCCGGTTGTCTTCCGAATATCATGATGATGTTAATATGATGATGACATCATCAAGGTCCGGAGGGGATCACATTTCTAACACTGATCATCTTGAAGAGACCTCCTGATATTTGCAAACATGATGATGACGTCATCCGGATATGAGGAGGTGCGCAGTAGGCAGATATGATGATGACGTCAGCAGGATATGATGATGACGTCATCAGGATGTTCATCGGCCAGACTTTTGTTATAAGCTCAGCAGGAGGATGTTCCTCCGATGGATCAGGTTGTGCCGATTATCATGAAGGTTATATTTCAAATATCATGATGACGTCAGGGTGATATTTCGAACAACAGGATATCATGCTGCTGGAGGATGATGATGATGAGGTCTATACTAGTGTCGTCAGGAGCAAAAGCACCGACATGATATATGCTCATGACCTAGTATATAAGGTGTTATTGAGGTCATCGCGGGGTGCATGTGGGATAATGTTATCCTGCATTTTCAAACATCATGATGATGAATCTCGGCGGGAAATGCTTGCGATAGTCTGTATGATGATCTTCCCAAGGCCGCGGGTTGGTGCGCCATTAATGGCGATTGTTGCAGAGGTATGGGCGATGGCGTGGGTCGATCTTGTACCCGACTGAAGATGTACATCAACGGATGGTGGCGCAGGGCTCGAGAAATCTTCTTGTCTCCTCCTCTACCTGCTGCATTCAAGTTTGGGCGCCAATCCGGTTGTGTTTGAGCGCCATTTTCATGATACTGTGTATCTGGCAAAATTTTGGTCAACCATGTAATTAATTGCTGAGCACCTACCTGGCTGTTATAAGCAGGTGGTCTTGCTCATTTGAAAGGTTGTTGAAAGTTGATGATTTTGGCTCTGTAATGCATAACAAGCTGATCTGGTTGCTCTGTACAGCTTACCTGTGAGTTTATGTATCTCTTGTTGTTTGTTTTTGGCATGAACCCACTGATTTCATGATTAAACTTATATGAGAAATGCTGTTTGGCATGTGTTGTGTTAATTCTGTCTCCAGTATTGCATGTATTCTTCTTCTGAATCTGGATGTTTGGTAATGTTTAGATTCTAGAGCATAGAATTCCTATGTTGACTGTCTGATCTTTCAACTTCTACTCAAGGGGTAGATTAAACTGTTTTCAGGTTGAACATTGGGAGGGATATACTGCAGTAGGGATACCATAAGTAGAGATAACCTAACACTTTGTATTGGGAGATGCCTATAAGGCAGGTATCACACATATCCCCTTGAAATCCAGTTTTAGTTGTTCATGCTGATCATTCACAGGTGTATGTCTATTGACTCCAGGCCCTGGATAGGCACCAATCATGCTTTGTTTTGTGTTATAACCATATCCAGCTTTGCATCCACACTTAAACTCCAAAGCAAAATCTAAAACCAACATTAGGACTTTAGAGTTAGTTTAGGATCCTCAGTCCTCTGTCTACAACTGCAAATAGGCCCAAAGCTAGCCCCTTTGCCCTTATCTTTCAGTTTTGGTCTACTTACAGGAGGACTCATCTGCTTTCTGTCAACATCCCAGCCTTGCATGCATATCCTCATGGATGTTGAGTAGGGAATACCCCCCTAGGTCTTGCAGAGCCTGAAGAAGAAGAGGAGATAAAATATAGAGTCTATCTCCTATACTGTTGACCCCCTGGCCCAGAGATCCTGTTGATCACTGATGGCTACCTTGTAGGGAAATCTGGGAATAAGCATCCAGTCTGGGAAAAAGTCAACAGAAATTGGCGACTCTGCTGGGGAGTGAGAAGTAAAAGTACTATCTAATCATCTCCAGTGATATATATGTGACCCATCTGAGTCAGCAACAGTAATCTACTCCGCTGGGGAACCTTGTGAAAGAACCCTGGTTTTCAGAAGAAAACAGTTCCTAGAAATAGGTGGCGACTCCGAAGTAATCTCCCAACCGGTCAAGGTAAAATTATATGCAGGGGAGAAGATCCCAACAAAATCCTCTATTTGAAGAGTTACCATTAACAAAAAGAATGATGTATAGGAGAAAGGGAACTGTCTCAGCTAGTCATGAGAGCTCCCCCAGAAAAAGTGATGATGTACAAGATAACCCTAGGCCATCAGGACAGCATGCTCCTTATTTTTCAAGTGCAGAAGCTGATATTCAAGGTGCATATGAGAGGCAACAGGGTGGTAGTATGAGAATGAGGTCAGAGGTGTTCCAAGAACGCCCTTTTCTAGACCCAAGTGAAAGGTTTGAAGAGGCAGAGTCTCTAAGGGATGATGAAGATGATGACCCAAATGGTATGAGACCATCTACCTCCAGACCTAAGGATGAACAGTTGGCTGAAGAAATCAAAAGCCTAAGAGCAGAACTAGAATACCTACAAGCCATGAAAATCAGAGATGATATACAGCAGAAAGTGCAAGCCTTGAGAACTGCCCAAAATAATTCAGTTCTTACTCTAGAGAATGCAAATATGCAAAGACATCAGTAAAGATATGAAATGCAACATCAGCATCATGATGACAGACAATATGTGAATGATGCTAGGATACCACTAAACCATGCAGGAAACCAGAATGCAAATAGAAATGTTAATGTTAATCAGCCGAACAGACAGCCCATGCAGCTAGACAGATTCAGGCAGCTGGTGTTTGATGGTATTCCTGGGTATCCTAACCCCATTGATAAGCATCTGAGGTTGCAAGTGCCCAAGTTTTCAGGAAACAATACAGTGTCAGGAGAAGATCATCTAAAGACCTTTCAAAATGTCATGGATAATTTTGAGGTTGAGCATGAGGATGTTTTCATGAAGTCATTCATGCAATCCTTAATAGATGAGGCAAGAGAATGGTACAGGAATCTGCCTGACCGGAGCATATCATCATGGGATGATTTTAAAAGGATATTCAAGGAGCAATATGGTGATAAAACTGACCCTAGCTTCTTTGTAAATGAGTTCACCAGCATCACAAAAGGGTCAAATGAATAGGTTGCAGACTTTAATGCAAGATTTACTAAAGTGTTGAACAAATTGCCACATCATATGAGGCCAAATGAACCAATGTGCATAATTTTGTACATCAATGCCTTTGATGCAAAGACTGCATATGGACTAAGAGATAAAGGTCCTGCCACTCTCAGGGATGCTTTCAGAATTGCAGTAAATATTGAAAACAATAGGAAAGCATCAGGCAAGACCAATAGAAGGGATGATGTAAAAATTCTGCAGAATCCAAACAAGCCTCAGAACACTCAAGGTAGTACATCTGCTCCTGAGGATAAGATAGACAAACTGGCAAATGTTGTTAAGGACCTGAGCTATAGATTAGCCAGAAGTGAAAAAGGAATGGGTCCTGATAGGCAAGTCTATCAAAGGCAGGAAAAGAGGCCATCATTACATGATATGCCTTATAACACCAATTGGCATGATGGTAAGCCTGTATATCCACGTAACAACACAAATCAGAGGGCTCAACATGCCAAGGAAACTCCTGATCCCCTGAAGAAAACTATAAATATTGCTGATGATACTCCGTGGTGTATAATTTGTCAGATGCCACATTCACAGTCACAGTGCTTGATTGCCCAATCTTTGTATGATAATGCTACATCCTGTAATGAATGCAATGAGCCACATCATGTGCAGGATGATGATGTTAACATGATGTCCGTAGTTAATGGATATACTCTGTATGATGCTAATGACAAGACAGATCATCAGGCTCAGGCCTGCCAGCAATTCCCATATGATGAAGATGATGAAGATAACTATGTGTATGCTCAGAATTCACACAATTTTCTGAGTAACCTACAGCGACCTTCTGATGAGGAAATTAGAGCCTTCACAACTGCAGCAGTTGCTCAGGTCAAGAGCAACTACAATCTGAGAGGTAAAAATCAGGTTGGCAGCCCACATCAGCCAGAGGATATTTCTGCAGGTCAGCTGGTGCATGGTCATAGAGGAACTGAACCACAAAAAAGGCAGTGGGTAAATAACAAGCAGAACTTTAGATACAGAGCAGGTCATGAATCTCAAGGACCAGAAAACAAAACCCCTCAGGCTGAAGATCAAAGTAGAGGTTCCCAAGACAAGAATGATGATCAGGGAACTATGAAAGTGAAAGCTAAGTCAGCTCAGGATAAAAGCAAGATTGTGGAGCAAGATACAACTGTTGTACAAAACTATGCTCCATTTGATATAGCCCAGATCCTCTCTCAGGTAAAGGTCTCTGTTCCACTTATGGAACTCATGAAAGTGGAAGAGATCAAGAATAGGACAATATCCCTAATCTCAGGGGTACCTTTTCAAGCTAGACAAAATGATCAGACCCAGGGTGAGAAACAGGTCATGTGTAATGAAGAGGATGAGACTCCTGAAGTCTATTTAGGAATGACCATGACAAAGTGTCCATCACAGGTGGAACCATTTTATGTTTCCCTGGTTATAAATGGTAAAGTAATTAGAAATTGTATGCTTGACTCTGGAGCATCCACAAATGTCATGCCTTTGGCTATCATGCAGCAAACTGGATTGAAAATTGACAAGGCATGTGGGAAGTGTTATGCAATGGATGCCAGAGAGGTACCAGTCATTGGAATCATGAAGGATGTGGATTTCAAACTGGCAGCATTTCCTGAAAAGAAATATAAGATGAATATAACAGTGGTTGACATCAAGCCACAGTATGGTATGCTGCTGTCAAGAAGATGGGCAGCACTAATAGGTGGAAGTATGCAGCTGGACCTGTCATATGCCATGATTCCAATGAATGGCAGGGATGTCAAGCTAAGCAGAGAGCAAAGATCATCAGAGACAGTGGAAGACCAAGAAGCAAATGAACAGATATGCTTTGTGGACACTGACTGTGATAACTTCAGGGTTGTCTCAGATGATGCAGAAGACAAAAAGAAAAATATCTGCATTGAAGAGCTGGATCAGCAAGGCTTATGGACTATGTTTTTTGATGGAGCTTGTGCAAAAGAAGGCTCTGGAGCTGGAGTTGTTTTCCTGTCTCCAACTGGTAAGCTCCTCAAATTCTCTTTCTTGCTGAGGTTTGATTGCACAAACAATATTGCAGAATATGAGGCTTTACTCTTAGGCCTGAATATTGCTCTCAAACATGGGATTAAGATGTTAAGAGTATTTGGAGACTCTGAGCTGATTGTATCCCAAATCAGAAATAAGTATGCTGCAAAGAATAAAAGACTGAAGCAATACAAGCATGCTGTTTGGGATACTATTGAGTTATTTGATGCATTTTCAATTGGCTGGGTAGAAAGGTCAAAAAATGTTATGGCTGATTTCTTAGCCAATATTGCAATAAGGCCAGATGACATCACTCTGTCAGGTGTCACAGATGTCGAAGTTAAAATTAGGCCTGCCATACCAGAAAACATATGCAGTTGGCAAGTGTTTGATGATGATAGGGATTTGCTGAAATTTTTGCACTGCATAGATGAGTATGAGAATCAACAGATTGATTTCCAAGCTTTTGTAGAGACTGTAAATGGAAAAGAGACTCTTGTAGGGAAAGAGATCATTCAATTGAAGACTAACAAGATCCCTAGAGGGTTAGTGGCTTTGGAAAGAGCCTTTGACAGTAGAGACAAAATGGTCACAAAGACATCCCCCACAAATAAGGAGGATTTAGAAGAAATAAATTTGGGGACATCTCAGGCCCCTCAGAAAGTATATATTGGCAAACAGCTCAAACCACACATAAGAAGTATGCTGATTGCATTACTAAAAAAGTATAAACATGTTTTTGCTTGGTCATATGAGGACCTAAAAGCTTATAGAGAAGACTTATTCCAGCATGAGATCCCACTGAAGCCTGAAGCTAAGCCATTTAGACAAAGGCAAAGGCCTATAAATCCTACCTTAGCTCCTAAGATGCAAGAAGAACTCAAAAGGCTCAGGGAAGCTGGAATAATTGTGCCCATCAGACATTCAACTTGGGTGTCTAACCTTGTCCCAGTCAGGAAAAAGAATGGTGATATTAGGCTGTGTGTTGATTTCAGGAACTTGAATGTATCCTCTTTGAAGGATAACTATCCACTGCCTAATATGGAGGCTATGTTGCAGAGAGTGACTGGTTGTGAACTCCTATCCATGATGGATGGATTTTCAGGATATAATCAGGTAAAGGTAAAAGAATCAGAACAGTATAAGACTGCCTTTACCACTCCATGGGGAACATATGTGTATGTTAGAATGCCATTTGGACTAACAAATGCAGGTGCTACATTTCAAAGAGCAATGGATGTTGCTTTTGCAGGGCTGATTGATTCAATCCTGGCAGTATATCAGGATGACCTGACTGCCTACTCAAAGAAAGAAGAGCAGCACTGTTTGCATCTGGAGCAGATCTTTATAAGAGCACTAGAATATAGTATTTCTTTAAACCCAAAGAAGTGTGCCTTTGGAGTAGTTGAAGGAAAACTTCTGGGACACGTTGTTTCCAAGGATGGAGTCAGGATAGATCCAGAGAGAGTGGCAGCTATTGACAGGATTCAAATGCCAAAAACTGTGAAAGGAGTTCAGTCCTTCTTTGGACAGATAAACTTTGTTAGAAGATTTGTTCCCAACTTTGCAGAGATCACAAGGAACATTTCCAAGATGATGAAGAAGGATGCAATTGTCAACTGGGAAAGGGAAGCAACAGAATCATTTCAGAATATCAAAGAGGCAATTAAGATGGCCCCTGTTCTTAAATCTCCTGATTTTTCTAGGCCATTCCAAGTGTTCTCATTTGCTTCCTTTCATACTGTAGCTGCATGTTTGTTACAGAAAAATGAAGATGGTTTTGAACAGCCCATTGCTTTCTTCAGTATGTCCCTGCAGGCCTCTGAGTTGAAGTATGATATTATGGAAAAGCAGGCATATGCACTAGTTAGAGCCATCAAAAGTTTCAGACCATACCTGGTAGGGTCATATATCATTGCATATGTGCCTCATGCTGCAGTCAAAGACATATTCACTCAGCAGGAGGTGACTGGAAGAAGGTGCAGATGGATAAACAAACTGCAGGAATACAACATAGACATACAAGTTACTAAGTTGATAAGAGGACAAGGATTAGCCAAGATGATGGCACAATCAAACTTGGAAGCATGCCAAGTTAATGCAGTCCAAGATGAGAATGTAAGTGCATCAGGATCTGAATGGTACAAGGATATTGTCTATTATTTGCAAAGTCTGAATTGTCCTTCCCATTTCAGTGACAATCAAAAGAGGACTCTGAAGCTACATGCAATCAGGTATGTCATTGTTAAAGGTGAGCTGTACTGGAAAAATCCTGATGGTGTACTGCTGAGATGTGTGGATGAGAACATGGCTAGCAATATTTTGATTGACATGCATAAATGATTGTGTGGTGGACATTATACTGCCCAAATAACAGCTCATAAAATTCTCAGGGCAGGATATTGGTGGCCCACTCTCTTTTCAAATGCACAAAAGTTAGTAAGGAAGTGTGACCCTTGCCAGAGATTCTCAGGAAAGCTGAAATATAATGGTGCTTTACCCCTCAGAAATGTACCTGTGGATGCTCCATTCCAGCAATGGGGAATTGACTTTATAGGGGAAATTGCAGACAAATCAAGTGGGGGACACAGTTGGATTTTGGTGGCAACTGACTACTTTACCAAATGGATTAAGGCCATTCCAACTAAAAGAGCTACAAGTAAGGTGGTGACAGATTTCATACTAGAGAACATCATCATCAGGTTTGGAGTACCATTTAAGATTATCACTGATAATGCTATGTGCTTCAGATCAGGTGAGTTTGTTGATTTTTGCAACAGGTATGGGATAAGCCTGTCATATACATCACCATATCACCCACAAGGAAATGGTCAAGCAGAATCAAGCAATAAGAGCATCATGAAAATTGTCAAGAGGATACTGGACAAGAACAAAAGAGCTTGGGATTCAAAGTTGAACTTAGCAGTATGGGCTGACAGAGTGACTGTGAAAAGGGCTATTGGGAAGTCACCTTTTGAGCTGGTATATGGTGCATCAGCTAGACTGCCCATAAACAATCTCCTACCAGTTTACAGATTCATTCAGGATGATGATGAGGAGATTGAAGATCCCATGACAGAAAGAGTGAATCAGCTGGTTGCATTGGATGAAGACAGAAGGAGAGCCCACCAGATCAATCTCAAAAGACAACAGGATATGAAATATCAGTTTGACAGGAGAACTACAAAAAGGAAGTTTCAAGTCAATGATCTGGTGCTTATTTGGAATGCTAAAGATCAGGAAAAGGGTAAACATGGTAAATTTCAGCCCTTATGGATGGGCCCATATCAGGTTTGCAATACTCATGGGGAAGATTCTTATTTCCTCCGGGCCCTAGATGGTGAAATTCTGGAATTGCCTGTGCATGGCCAATTCCTTAAGTTCTATTTTACATGAATATCTGGTTGCTGTGCACATTTGTAAAATATGTATGTAGTGTAAATGCCTTGTACAGCTCGCGTTTTTTGCTTTTTGTCAGGTCTGCCCGGAGATCTGGTTCTCGCTGCAGGTTTTCACCTGCACGTCCCCATTCGGAGCCACTGTTAGCACTTATTTTGACCTGGGGCTGACTTGTCATGATCAGGAGGTTTCTTCATCTAAAGCCTTCATCTTCTTGCCCAATTTTTTCTAAGTGCTGGACCTCCTCAGTGTTTTTCAGCTGCAGCATCATATTTTTTCTGAGGGGGAGGTCATCATCATCATCTTGTCTTCGATGATGATCTTCATCAGCATGTTCTTCGTCAGCTTGTTTTTCTCATCGTCATCATCATATTTCAACTGTCGGGTGATGTTTGCTTATTATCCTGATGATACCGGTGAGCTACAGTGCGCCCTCAGTTGCTTGCGGGGGTGATCTTTCAAGTCTCCGGTGATCTTCCAATTATCACCTTGCGCGAGCATGATGATGATGTTTCTTATTCTCTATGTTGTCGACCTGACTTGTTTTTTCCTAAGGGTCGTCATCATCATGATATTTCTAGTTATCATCCTGCTGCTTGCGGAGGTCATCATATTTTCTGCCTTCATGATATTTCGCCGGGGTGATATTTTTATCATCGGGTGATCTTGGTTATGATCATCCTGATGATGTTGTTGAAGAGTTCTAAGTGCGACCCGATATTCACTAGGGTCATCATATTTTGAACGTCAGGATGATCTTAGTCAATATCATCCTGATGATGTTGTATCACTTTTTGTTCTTTGTTTTGTCATCCTGATGATGCTGACGTCATCCGTATATCAGGGTGATATCTTTCTTTCTTTTTGCCTATCTGCATCATGATATTCTGAAGGAGGGGGTGATATTTTCATATCACCCGGATATATGTTTGTTCGAACATCATGATGATGTTGATATCAAGGAGATATCCCCCTGTTGGCTACGCGCATTATCTACTGGGGGTGATCTTTTCAAGCAGCATCATCATATTCAGTTATCGCCCCGATCTTATAGTGGAGCTACAGTGCAACCTGATGTTTGACGTCAGGAGGATATTTCTAAATATCCGGTTGTCTTCCGAATATCATGATGATGTTAATATGATGATGACGTCATCAAGGTCCGGAGGGGATCACATTTCTAACACTGATCATCTTGAAGAGACCTCCTGATATTTGCAAACATGATGATGACGTCATCCGGATATGAGGAGGTGCGCAGTAGGCAGATATGATGATGACGTCAGCAGGATATGATGATGACGTCATCAGGATGTTCATCGGCCAGACTTTTGTTATAAGCTCAGCAGGAGGATGTTCCTCCGATGGATCAGGTTGTGCCGATTATCATGAAGGTTATATTTCAAATATCATGATGACGTCAGGGTGATATTTCGAACAACAGGATATCATGCTGCTGGAGGATGATGATGATGAGGTCTATACTAGTGTCGTCAGGAGCAAAAGCACCGACATGATATATGCTCATGACCTAGTATATAAGGTGTTATTGAGGTCATCGCGGGGTGCATGTGGGATAATGTTATCCTGCATTTTCAAACATCATGATGATGAATCTCGGCGGGAAATGCTTGCGATAGTCTGTATGATGATCTTCCCAAGGCCGCGGGTTGGTGCGCCATTAATGGCGATTGTTGCAGAGGTATGGGCGATGGCGTGGGTCGATCTTGTACCCGACTGAAGATGTACATCAGCGGATGGTGGCGCAGGGCTCGAGAAATCTTCTTGTCTCCTCCTCTACCTGCTGCATTCAAGTTTGGGCGCCAATCCGGTTGTGTTTGAGCGCCATTTTCATGATACTGTGTATCTGGCGAAATTTTGGTCAACCATGTAATTAATTGCTGAGCACCTACCTGGCTGTTATAAGCAGGTGGTCTTGCTCATTTGAAAGGTTGTTGAAAGTTGATGATTTTGGCTCTGTAATGCATAACAAGCTGATCTGGTTGCTCTGTATAGCTTACCTGTGAGTTTATGTATCTCTTGTTGTTTGTTTTTGGCATGAACCCACTGATTTCATGATTAAACTTATATGAGAAATGCTGTTTGGCATGTGTTGTGTTAATTCTGTCTCCAGTATTGCATGTATTCTTCTTCTAAATCTGGATGTTTGGTAATGTTTAGATTCTAGAGCATAGAATTCCTATGTTGACTGTCTGATCTTTCAACTTCTACTCAAGGGGTAGATTAAACTATTTTCAGGTTGAACATTGGGAGGGATATACTGCAGTAGGGATACCATAAGTAGAGATAACCTAACACTTTGTATTGGGAGATGCCTGTAAGGCAGGTATCACACATATCCCCTTGAAATCCAGTTTTAGTTGTTCATGCTGATCATTCACAGGTGTATGTCTATTGACTCCAGGCCCTGGATAGGCACCAATCATGCTTTGTTTTGTGTTATAACCATATCCAGCTTTGCATCCACACTTAAACTCCAAAGCAAAATCTAAAACCAACATTAGGACTTTAGAGTTAGTTTAGGATCCTCAGTCCTCTGTCTACAACTGCAAATAGGCCCAAAGCTAGCCCCTTTGCCCTTATCTTTCAGTTTTGGTCTACTTACAGGAGGACTCATCTGCTTTCTGTCAACATCCCAGCCTTGCATGCATATCCTCATGGATGTTGAGTAGGGAATACCCCCCTAGGTCTTGCAGAGCCTGAAGAAGAAGAGGAGATAAAATATAGAGTCTATCTCCTATACTGTTGACCCCCTGGCCCAGAGATCCTGTTGATCAGTGATGGCTACCTTGTAGGGAAATCTGGGAATAAGCATCCAGTCTGGGAAAAAGTCAACAGAATGGATAGTCAATCCATAATGATTAATAGAGCAATGACAGTGTCTTGTGAATTCACCTAAGTTAGAAAGACTAGATTGGAGTTGGATAAAACTCTTTAGTTAAACCTTGACTTAACCTAGATATGGTAATTATTATATTAAGGCATTGAGATCATTATTTAGATCATGATTGAAGGGTCAAGTGCCCTGACTATGTGTAATTATTCTTACTTGCAAGAAGTAATTTAAATTCCTAGACTATAATGCTTAACCTGATTAAGGTTATCATCTTAATCGTAATTAATCTATTTATATCTATTATGAGACAATAAGTCGTGGACCTCAGGAATTGTGATGATGCAATGAGAGTCCTCATAAAGAAAGAAAGTTGAATAGGTCTATGGATTATAGACAATGAAAGAAAGCATGTATGGGTTGGGAAGATTAAATTGTTCAAATGTCGTAACTTCTTAAGTTAAACATAGATGACCAAGTCGAACTGTAGGAATATGATAGTATCCAAGTCAAGTTGGAGTGGGTGAACATTACGACAACGTTCATTGTGAACGTTAATTTATATTGAAAACTATGGCCATAGTAATGCATATGTCTCTGCATGCATTGTCGGTTCACTGTATCTGGATTGCACATCCTATCAGGAATCATACTTAGCTAGAGGGTATCTAGGGTTGTATGATAGATAGAGTTGTGTAAGATACAACACTGTGTACTCGGAAAGGCAAATTACCACTGGTCACCTTGGTCTATACTTCTTGTGAAGGGTAGGGCCACTTCCGGTTAGGAAGGAGTGCGGGAGACCGATGGTCTGTGGTTGGAGGTAAATTAGTGGAAAGATACTCTCTCTCTCTAGTAGACGACATGCCGAGGCTTGCGATAAAGATGTCAGATTTCTGGATGCAGTATATTCTCTGAGACTTGAGTTTATTGAGACTAAGTAAAACATTATCTGATTCAGGTATTTATAATTGATTTATTTTTGTAAACATTGTACTTGAGAAAGACAATACAGATTATTGTATTTGTAATGAGATATCTTGTAATTGTAGTTACTCGACTATATGTTGAATAAAAGAAAAATTTTTTGTCTCATTTTTACCTTGTAAATTTACTTTATGGTGAAGTTTTTGGTTTTTACTATGTTTCTAGAACGTGGATGTTACATTTTCATTATTGCATAGTTTCAAAGCTCCCCCTTTTGGGAGGTAATTTCATTTGTGCATCCAATCTTTGTAGGTTTTTACTCTCCACATAGCATCCATATGCTCATACAGGACTTACAAGCCTTTTATTTCATTGTTGTTTCATCCAAGCTTTGCTAAAATCTTCTCATCATGTTGTTACACATCCTATTTCCAAACCACATGCTCTTTTAGCTCACATTGAGCTCACATTTCAAGCTTTCTAAAGCTATTTTGCATCCCTTCCCTATTGTTTCCAAGAGGAGATCCCCGCTGCCACAAGAGGATGAAGAGGTTACCGACACAAGGATTCCTGAGGGTAGTGGAGGCTCATGCGTCTCACATTCTAGGTTCTTTAGTGTTTTTCTCATTGTGATAGTAATTAGCTAATCTTAAAATTGCTCTTGGGAATAGTAATTGGATGCTGCAATTTCCTTGATATGATATATAGAATTCTTTTGTTAGATTAGTTTGCTTCAAGTACTTTGTATCATTAGTTTAGTTTGTTTTAAAGCAATTTTATTTCTTAAGAAAAATGAAAAAAAACATAGATCAAATTGCATTAGGTAAACCCATTTTAGATTGCATACATATTTCAAATTCTACATTAAAAAAGCACTTTCCTTTCATAAAATCGACAAGAAGCACAAAAATATTGTCTTGCATATATATAGTCTACATACATTCAAAAATAGAAAACAACAAAAATACAATCATCACACGAAGATTGCAAACCGTTGATTTCATCACAAGGTCAACACTAGTCAACACTAGTCAATCAACAAAAAGCAAAGCAAGTTAAACCTTAGGCCATAAACCCTAAGTCAAACCTAAGTCAAATCAAGGTCAACTCCAACCAACTCTATCTTGTTTTGGGCTCATGAACGTGCCCTAGGCTTAGAGGTGAGTGGGTGAGGGCAATCCTCGAAGAGATTGAGGAGATACACCCAAGGCCACAACATGATTGATTGATGATCCACGAATGACAACATAGGCTAAGGTTACTTCAAACATGAGTCATCATACAACAATTTGAAGAGTGACTCTAACTTGACAAAAACATAAACAAAAACAATCGACAACCAACTCAATGTTGGAATCTTTAGAATCCAAATAGGAGAACAATAACTAGTGACCCTTTAGGTCATATAGTTATTTCAACTATAATGGTGACAAAGAACTACATTAGAATCAATACCCAAGAAAGGCCCTAGGACTGGCCAACCTCTCTCCGTGAAGTCCAGCTCTCAAGCGAGTAGGACTGGCCCTGTGTCTTGACTCCTCTCGACTGGCTACTTCCATGAGAGTGAGAGTGACATGGAGGTTCACCCCATGGAAAAGAGAAGGGTCCATGTGCTCATCAAAACTGACTCGACCGCCCCGTGCAACTGAGTCATGTTTTTGAGTATATAGTTACAAGAATAGATAGTACAATGTTGTTATACCAAATTAATCTTGTTTCAATTCTAAACATATCAGGTAGTAAGAGGATCTAAACAAAGGAAGTTGGTTTATGTTCTTTGATTAAATCACACCAATACAAGAAAATCTTATAAGGAATGTTATCTCATGTTTTCCTTTGTTTTTTTTTAGTTGCATTCTTTATAAAGAATTACGACTATTGCAATTTCTTTTTGGGTTATTGACATAAATCTTGGGATCTTTATATTGTCAACTTTTTAAAAAAAAAGGAGTTACACCTTTTACAGATTCTTTTTTAAACTTTATCTCCAGATTGAATATATTATTGCAAAAATATCAAAGATGAAAACATTGAAGTTTCATCCTTTATGAATTCTCTATTTTTAACTTGGTTAGATCTTAGATCTCCTATGTTAATAGTTAGATCAATCTCAAATCAGACTTTCAAGAAAGAAAAGGAAGCTTGTTTCATTTTCTACTTCAATTAAGCTACATCCTTTGCATTTTTTTTTTTTTTGGATTTTAGATCTTGGGTCCAGTTTGTTAGAAATGTTTGATGATAATACTATTATAAGAAGGAAAAGGAACTGTGCTTCATTTTATAGTTATCATTTTTCATCAATTTGGATCTTAGATTTAATTGTTGGAATGACTTATTACATATTAGCTCCAAAATGAAAAAATGGAAATGCATTTTATTCTTTACATTGTTTAAGTTACCCCTTCCTCTCTTTAATTTACTCGAGTATTTAGTATTATATTTGTGTTAATCGCTACATTGTATTAGAGGAAACGTGCATAATATTCTTCTACTTAATTGAAATTAAATCCTTCACAAATCCTTTCTAAATTGTTTGGCTTTTAGTTTTATGTGTTAGATTTGGAATTTGCCCAAATAAATTGTCAGGGAGTGTATTTTATCTTCAGTCGTATCAAATTCCAAAATTGAAAAAATCTTCTTTCCTCTCTTTGTAATTTTTGTGGTATTTAAATCTTTTGATTATTTTTCATTGAAATTATGTATTTTCCTGCAAATCCTCCTTTATTAGATATTATAATTAATTAAAGTATTGATAATATTGGCATTGATAAAAAAATTTATATTATTGGCATTATTTTTGGATTTGTTGTTAATTGTTGGAATGCATAAATTTTTTTGGGTGTTTTTCCCTTTGTTCAAATTCCATTCTTTAAGATATTGAGGTTACTAAAGAGGAAATTGGGCTCTTCTAGGGTTTCTTGGCTTCCTTGTATGCAGGTCATATTGTAGTAATCTATAGGATCCCATTCATGCTTGCTTGCATATATTGTGGTATATTGTCATTCACTAAGCATGAGGGCATCTTTTCACCCCTTTATATGGCCTCAACCTTTCATTCCTCCATAGCTTCTAATATTGGAGTTGAAGGTTTGGCATAAACCATCAATGGCACCCCCACTCAAATGTTCCTAGAAGTTTGTTCCAAAAGTGTTTCATGAGATAAGTCTCCTAACCCACCTCCAGATGTTGTTCTTCCCATTCCAAAGTTTGATAATGCCTGCAAATGGCTAGAAAATTTTACTTTAATTGGGTATTTTGTGGGTAGAGTTCCCCTTGAAAGCATGCTCCATGACTGGATTAGCAGAGCCTAGTCCCCACATGGGATCTATCTTGCTTCCATTCAAAACCTTACTAGGGGTTTTTTCCTTTTTCATTTTGCCAAGGCCAACCATGCTGAGGTTGTTCTCAGCTAGGGCCCTTGGCTTGTTTGTACTTCACTCCTTGTGTTCAAACCATGGACTCAAGACTTTTTGTCTCCAATGAAATTTCCATTTGAGTCCCTGTGTGGGTGGAGTTCCCCAGTCTACACTTCCCTTACTAGAACTTTCTCATCCAGATAGCTTCTTCTCTAGGTTTTGTTGTGTGCTTAGAACCTAAGAAGTTCTATGCGACTCATCCCCAATACTGGGTCTGTGTTGAGGTTGACCTTTCCAAGGACCTCAAGGAGTTTGTGGACATTCAAGTTGGTTAAACTCACAACTCTCAGCGCGTTCAATATATCAATCTCCTTAACACCTACTATAGGTGTCAATCCTTCAACCATAAAATTATGGATTGCCCATTGGCCTCCTAGTGGCTAAAACATTCAACTCAGCCCTCTTCTGGGATATCACCTCCTACAAAAGAAGAGGAAGGTTGGTCTACAATGGTCCCGCACAAGACCAAGAACTATGGCAATTCCAATCCCTCATCCAAGCCATCAGGTCAAGGGGGTTCAACATAGAATATTTCAAAACCAGCTGATGTAGGTGCATTGAGCATGGCAACAACATCCAAGGCTCTTATTGTGGTAGCCATTATTTTGTAGCTGCTTGTTTCCAGTGCCCAACATGTTTCCCCTCCTCTCATTAGGTAGAGGAGGTCCTAAAGCCCATCTGGGCATTTGGAGGATGACGAGTTTATGCCATGACAAAAGAAACCCATGCATCTTAACTTCCAAATTGGGATTTATGAGGCACCCAACTCTTTGTTTTAGAATAGTTATGTATCCCTCGAGGGGCTAGATAATGAGGAAATTCCCCTGATGATGATTGTTAAATGAACTATATTTCTTAGAATGTGAGAGGTCTCACAGACCTCCATAAAAAATACTCTATTTGTGATGTTCACTCTTATTTTATAAGTCTTGACATTGTATGCCTTCAAGAGGTTAAAGTGTTAGGCTTTTTTCTTTCTGTATCATGCCGAGTTATTTGGCCTTCTAGTTTTTTTCTCTGCAATAACCATGAAGCTGGTTGAGGAGGTGTTGTCACCTTTCTCTCACCCACATGACATTAACTTTTGGTTGACCATGGATGTGACCCCATGAACCTAGTTTTGTGGGCTCTTTTCAATGTTAATAATCATTCCTTTGGGATTATTAATGTTTATGCTCCCAATGATGCTTTTGAAAGATCTCTTTGGCGATGGATTTGCAATTCAATGCTTTCAGCCACTAAGGTTTTCTATGGGGACTTCACTATGATTGGGATGACTTATGATAAACAGAGAGCCTTGCCGATGTACTGGACAACTAGAGAAAGGGAGGATTGGTTTTTTATGTGTAATAAATTAGGTCTTTTTGACCCCAATGCTAGTTGTCATCATGATAATATGACATGGTACACATGGAGCAATTTGAGAGCCAGCCTAGATAGGGTCTTCAAGTGGCTTTATTGGGCTATGATTTCCATCCAATGCTTTTTCACATTTTCCAACTATTATTCCTTTTTAGTCAAACTGTTTACTGACATTGTTCTGTTTGATCATTTCCTGATACGGGTCCGTGTTGAGTGACAACTTTCTAAGCCCAAAATCTTAAAGAGTCAGTTTTTCCTCAACGTGTCTCTTCTTAATCATAAGGCCACGTTAGTGCACATTCAACATTTCTAGAACTTAGAACCACATCCTCTACATGGCGTGGGGTAGATTTCTTGGTGGAATGATGCCATAACTTGTACTTCATGATTTCTTCACATTTATGGGCAGCAACTTAATTTTTTTTACCATCACTCATACGAAGCCACTACTTGCAAGATCCACCTTGCCACCGCCACTTTGGAAGCTCAATCATTTGACACTACCACCTAGCTTTGGTTGGCTTAGCTGAGACAACAGAAGCAAATCGTGGATGCCTTTTTAGCTTGCAAAGCTCAAATTAAATCTTAGCTACACTAGCTTAAGATTGGGGATAAAGTCTCTAAGGAATTTTTTCAAGCCCTCTAGGCTTGCCACACGTCCCAATATATTAAACAAATTAGGGAAGGGGATTAGCTCCTTCAAGAGCTTCCTAACATTCTCCAGAACTTTGTTTGGCATTATTGTTAGAAATGAAAGCAACACTACTTCAATGGAAATCTTAGATAAATTTCAGCAATCTTTAATGGTGTGCTATTAACAATGGAGATTGTAACAAAACATAAACCCACAATACAGAAATATACCAGAAGCAGAATGAAGCACATAACACAAGTGTTTAACATGGAGAAAACCCTTTCAGGTAAATAACTCCACCAAGAAAAGAGGTCAAGTTGTATTATCTTCACAAAAGGAGATTACAAATACATTCACTTCCTATGTCCTCCAACCTTCACTTTGACAGAACCTGGGAACCTGTAAACTGTTATATATCTCTCATCTACTATGCTATGGTTTATATAGAATTTACACAACCTCAAGACATTAAATGACTTCTTACAAGATCATAACACGTGTCAAGAGTCATAATACTAAAAATAGATTATTCTCACAACATCTATGATGTGCGTCATAATACTAAAAATAGATTATTCCCCCACATATGCACCCCACTTTGACCAATTACCATTTACCATAGTAAATGACATCTCGTAACTACTTGCGGTAACTCTGGGACTTACCGTGCAGTAACTCCATAATTACCATGGACAGTAAATAATTTTTACTTCTGCTGGTGAAACTAGTGCATCTCCTCATGGATAATTACAAATTACATATAATAAATGAAATAAATACAATATTGGGATTTACAAGGTTAATGGCACCTTATCCCAACATTCTCCCACTTGACATTATACATTGTAAATCAACCCATAGGAAATCAAATGAAAAATAATCAGGCACTAGAAACAAGGCCCATGGCCTCTTTGCACCATATGAACTTCTATGTGCTCACAGGCTTAGTCAATGAATCTGTAACATTCTCCTAAGTGTCTATCTTCTTCAGCTCAATTTCTCCATTTGCAACCAACTCTCGAACAAAGTGATATTGAACATCAACATGCTTAGTCCGAGCATGATACATGGGATTTTTGGCCAAAAAGATAGCACTCTAGCTATCACAACCAATCTGAATGATCCTGCAATCAAAACCAATACCTGTACATAGTCTCCTCAACCAAACTACCTCCTTAGAGACATGAATAGCATCCATATACTCTATTTTTGTGGTGGACAAAGCAACTGTGGGCTGCCTCTTACTCATCCAACTCACTGCACCTCCAAATAGAGTAAATACATAGCCACTAGTGGACCTTCGACTATCCAAGTCACCTACCCAATCTGCATCAACAAAACCCTATATGTCCAAAGATTTATCAGCACTATCAGTACTAGAATAAACCAAACAATGATCAGGAGTACCTGCAAGATATTTAAACACCCTCTTTGCATAATTCCAATGTTGTCTACTAGGGTTAGACATAAATTTGCTCAAAACTCCCACTGTTTGGGCAATATCTAGTCTAGTGCAAACCATTGCATACATCAAACTCCCTATAGCACTAGCATATGGCACATTAGACATATCCTCAAGATCATCCTCAGTCTTTGGACACATATCTAATGAAAGCTTAGTACCAATGGGTAAAGGAACTCTAACTGGGTTACAGTCCTGCAAACTAAACCTCTGCAAAATAGTATTCACATACTTTGTGACAACCAAAGCTTTCTGTTAACTCTGTCCCTCCTGATCTCCATTCCCAAAATATAACTTGCAGCACCAAGATCCTTCATCTCAAATGCACCTGAAAGTTGGGCTTTAAGCTCACTGATCATACCCTTAGTATTGCTGAAAAACAACATGTCATCAACATACAAAGCAATAACCAGTATAGAATCATCAACACAATAAATGTAAACACAATGATCCTCCTCACTTCTAATAAAACCTAATTTCAAAAAAAATGAGTCAATCTTTTGATACCACATTCTGGGGGACTATTTCAGACCATAAAGAGATCTCTTTAACCTACAAACCCAATGTTCTTTTCCTTTTACCTCAAAACCTGTAGGTTGTTGCATATAAATTTCTTCTCCAAGATCTCTATGCAAGAATGTAGTCTTAACATCCATTTGCTCAATCTCCCAATCATAAGTTGCAACAATGGATAAGAGAAATCTAATAGAAGTCAATTTAGCAATAGGAGAGAATATCTCACCAAAATCAACTCCCTCTCTGGGAGTAGCCCTTGGCTACCAGTCTAGCCTTGTACTTCTCCAATGACCCGTCTGCTCCAAACTTCTTCTTGAAGACCCACTTACATCCTATGGCCTTTCTTCCTTTGGGCAAATGAACAAGATCCCAGGTGTTACAAGAGTCTAAAGCCATCATCTCCTCCTGCATGATCAAGACTCACTATTATATACAGAAATAGCTTCCCTGTAGGATCTAGGTTCATCGTTAGTACTCAATAAAGCATATACACAACAGAAATCTGGTGGGCTATACCTATCAACTGGATTCTGTTGTCTTGTGGATCTCCTCAAAGGTTGAGTAAGAGACTCTACTCGTTCTTCTGCATGATCATCTGCACCAACTTCTTCTATAACAACAGATCCATCTTCATCAGAACTACTTGAATCTTCTTCTTCTTCACCCCCCAATCCATCATTCTATTCTTCCTGAGGTGCATCTTGCTGCTCTAAATCAAAGTGCACCTTCTTTACCTTTTCTTCTTTTTCTTTTCACTACTCAGGTTTAGAAATAGCTCTAAGTTCCCTAAAAATAACATCTCTAGAAAAGATAATCTTGTGGGTTAGTGGATTCCATAGCTTATAACCTTTGACATTATCACCATATCCAATGAATGTACACTTTTTAGTCTTTAGATCCAACTTATATCGCTTTTCCTTAAGCACATGAACAAAAGCGTCATAGCCAAAAACCCTTAAATGTGAAACAGAAGGTTTCTTACCTCTCCACACTTCATAAGGTGTCGAATCAAGAGCCTTACAAGGAGATCTATTTATCAAGTAGCAAGTAGTACACACAGCCTCTGCCCAAAATCATTTATCCAATTGTGCATCACTAAGCATACTTTTGGCCCTTTCCATAATTGTTCGGTTCATCCTTTCTACAACACCATTTTGATGTGGTGTATACGGAGTTGTCTTTTGTCTAATTATACCTGCATGCTTGCAAAACTCATCAAATTCCTTAGAGCAATATTCCCCTCCATTGTCAGATCTTAATATTTTTATCTTTAAACCTGATTGGTTCTCTACTAAGATTTCGAATTCGTTAAACTTAGTGAAAACTTCAGATTTATGCTTCATAAAATAAATCCATATAAATCTGGAAAAATTATCGATGAAGGTTACAAAATAATGAGATTTTCTGATAGATTCATTATCCACAGGTCCAAACACATCCATATGAATAATTTCTAACTTCTCTTTTGCTCTATTACTTCCTGAAGGAAATAATTTCTTGTTTTGTTTACCAAACACACAATGCTCATAGAAATCAAAGTGCTCATTAGAATGGAGAAACCATCCAATAAATTTTTATTCTTAATAGTTTTTAATACATTATTGCTTGTGTGGCCTAATCTATGGTGCCACAACATACATGCATTTTCAATATTAGCCTTAGATACATAGGAGGCATTATAAAATATAGTGGCTTCAAGCTTGAACAGGCTTCTGAATCTCTTCCCCTGCTTCTGAATCTCTTCCCCTTCGCTACCACCAAGTTCCCTCTTACTAATATGCATCCATGCTTGTCAAATGTCACATGCATTCCCAAATCATTCAACTTTGAAACTTAAATAAGATTTCTAGCTAATCTAGGAACATGCAAAATACCTGGGAGGGTTTTAATCCTCCCATCACTGAAACACAACAATACCTTTCCTTTCCTGACAATTGGATATGAAGAGTTGTCACCAAGGTAGATATTACCTCCATCATATTCTTCATATGAGGAGAACCATTCCTTATGCGGAGTCATATGAAATGAGCATCCTGAGTCAACCAACTAGTGATCATTAGAAACAAGATTACATGTAGAAAGTAAAACTTCTTCACATGCATTCGAGGACTTATCCAAAGCACTCTCCCACTGTTTCTTGGGATTTTTGCACTCCTTCACATGTCCCATTTTACCGCAGTTCCAACACTTAACTCTATTCTTTTTACCAGGAGTCTTAGACTGGCCCTTGGACTTGTCCTTAGCCCCTTTCTGATCTCCTTTAGGTCCTCTTTCCTTAGACCTTCCCTTGACACTAAGAGCATCCCCTAAACTATCTGAACTCTTCTTCCTCAATTCCTATGACAATAGCACTGAAACAAGAGTATCCAACTTCAGATCCGCAAGGTTAGCAGTGATAGCAAGGATAACATTCTCCCAAGACTCGGGTAAAGAATAAAGAAGTAAGATACATTTATCTTCCTCACTAACCTCAACATGTACTGAATCAAGCTGACTCACTAACAAATTAAAAGAATTTAAATGCTCTGCAACTGATTCACCTTCTCGCATTTTCATGGAAAAGAATTTTCTTTTTAAATAAAGTTTATTTACCATACTCTTGGCTTGATAGATCTCACCCAACCATTTCCACAACTTGTATGCAATCTCTTCCTTTACGACATTCAACAAGACAAAGTCTGAAAGACACAACCAGATGGTTCCCTGTGCCTTCTTATCCAGTCTATCCCACTCATCTTGAGAGACATTATCAAGTTTCTTCTCTTTTTGAACAACCAACCATTGGTTTCTTTCTTCCAACAAATCTTCCATTTTGAGCTTCCACAACTCATACCCCATTCCGTTGAACTTCTCAATGTCCAATTGAGAGGTTGATGCAACGGTGGATGTAGCCATAATAACAACACAAGATCTACAAAACAAACACAACCAAATCTCCCACTACAGCTATAGCTTCCACACTACCACCCAAGAGTCAAAGCTAGCCAAGTTCTGATACCAAATGTTAGAAATGAAAGCAACACTAGTTCAATGGAAATCTAATTCAAGATAAATTTTAGCAATCTTTAACTGTGTGCTATTAACAATGGAGATTGTAACAAAACATAAACCCACAATACATAAATATACCAGAAGTAGAATGAAGCACATAACACAAGTGTTTAATGTGGAGAAAACCCTTTCAGGTAAAAAAACTCCACCAAGAAAAGAGGTCAAGTTGTATTATCTTCACAAAAGGAGATTACAAATACATTCACTTCCTTTGTCCTCCAACCTTCACTCCGGTAGAACCTGGGTACCTATAAACTGTTATATATCTCTCATCTACTATGCTATGGTTTATATAGAATTTACACAACCTCAAGACATTAAATGACTTCTTACAAGCTCATAACACTTGTCAAGAGTCAACAATACAACCTTGGGAGTCCATGGCCAAGAATAGGCTCTTACAGGGTCATAAATGCTGTCATACATGCATCCTACACTTGGAAAAATGTGCCCATGCAAGCTTGAACACCTTGGGGCCAAAAATAGCCACTTACAACATCTTATGATGCGTCATATGCTATTATAAGTGTCATAGATTCTTATGACAACTTACAATTGTCATAGAATCTCTTACACCTTCTTACAACATCTATGATGTGCGTCATAATACTAAAAATAGATTATTCCTCCACATATGCACCACACTTTGACCAATTACCATTTACCATAGTAAATGACATCCCGTATCTATCGTCGGTGACTCCGGGACTTACCGTGCAGTAACTCCATAATTATTGTGGACAGTAAAAAAATTTTACTTCTGCCGGTAAAACTAGTACATCTCCTCATGGATAATTACAAATTACATATAATAAATGAAATCAATACAATATTGGGATTTACAAGGTTAATGGAACCTTATCCCAACAATTATGAGCAGGTTTTTTGGCTTAGGAATCCACTCCCACCAGGAAACTTGCCTTGTAGCAGTGTCTTACGATTGTTCCTTGTCGGCTTTAAAATGCTCAATGAGTTCTTTGTGACTATCTTCTCACTCAAGGTGATCTCAAGGAAGCGGTATTTTCTATGGCCAATGTTAAAGCCCTTGGTTTAGATGGTTTATCTTGTGATTTCCAAAAAGCCATTTGGGATACTGTGGGCAACGATCTCTACAATGTCTATATTGAAGCCATGCAAACTAGTTCATTAGCCTATCACGTTGTTGAATGTCTCTTACAAGATTATTTCCAAACCGTTGGCTCTCAAAATTCATTCCTTGTTGCCTCATATTGTCTGGCTTGAGCATAATGGCTTCATTAAATCCAAATTTACTTTGGACAACATTATTGTTGTCTAGGAAGGAATGGAATGGGCTTGCCACTCTCAACAACCTGTTGTTTTTATCAAGATAGACTTTGCTAAAGCTTATGACCGCATTGAGTGGCCTTTTATTTTGGCCATATTACAGGCCCTTGGTTTCGGCCCCCAATTTCTTCAAACCATTCAAATGTTTTTTCTTGCATCACCATTTATAGCCATAAATCCAATTCCTTTGGGCTCTATCATTCCATCTGACAAGGTTTCCTTTTGGCTCTGGCTCTCTATGTTTTAGTGGTTGAAGGCTTTGGCTACTTGTTAGCTCAAGTAGTTTCTCAATCTCGTGTCAAAAGGATCTCTCTTCCTAATTCTTCCCAACATCTGGTCAATGGTAATTTTGTTGATGAGTCCTTTCTCACTCTTCTTGAGGAGGAGGATAATATCAAATAGGCAATTCTTTGTCTTGACACTTTTTTCTAAGCCTCCAGTTCCAACATTTAATGGTAGAAAACTGTGTTATTGACAGTCTTTTCTTCTCAAACTGGGTTGGCTCAACTTTTTTGGTTGGAATGGATTGATCATGGAGAGATATTTTGCTTCCTGGGAATCCACTTTTCCTTTCAGACCATTCCTTTGGAATTGTGGTAGCTTGTGATTGCAAGAATTGAGAAGAAGCTTCACTACTAGATTAGCAAGCCTCTCTCTTTAGTAGGGAAATTTTAGATCTACTCCTTGAGATTTTAGCTACCACTCATGTTTACTATCCTTCCTGCTGGATCCCTTCTAAAGCTTCTTATTTGAAATTTGAGAAGCTTCTTATAGATTTTTTGTGGGCCATGAGTGATGACCACCAAGGCTTTCATCGTATTGCTTGAGAATTCTGCTACCTTCCTCAGGAAGCAGGGGCTTGGTTTAATTTCCATTCATCAACAAGGCATTGCCTTATGTGGTAAGTGGCTCATTAGAGATCTTCATGGTAATAAAGCCTAGAAAATTCTTATTTGACATTGTATTGGTATGGGTACTCCTCAAGGTTAGCTTGCTTGGAAAGGCTTAGATTTAGGAACCCTTCTTACCATGAGGGAACCTGTTTCCATGCAAGGCACTTTCATTATCAAAATTATTTGGAAGGCTTAGAAAGCCATCAAGCCCTAAATTTTTTGGGCAGGAGATGGTTTTCATAATGGCATTAATCGATACTCCAATTGGTGGTCCCCTATTTCCAAAATCCAAGGCAAGCCATTAGATCAATTACATAGGGTCCATGCTTTGAAGTTTTTCAAGTGGGGAGTATGGATTTTACTCAATCTCATTCATCAGGCTACCAAGAATTTTCTCTCGTGGCTTGAATTCAATCTCAAGTTTAAGTTTTCTAATCAAGATCAAGAGAATTATCAATCTATCATTGATGCTATACCCCTTAGATGATTCATAAGATGTTGGTATGTGGCTACTGATCATGCAAGTACTATACACTAGTAATGTACCCTCTTTTTACATGATTGGAGTTAGTTGTTAATTTTTGTTAACCAACAAAAGAAAAATGACATTGTAAAACCTTAATTCTAGAAGCTTCCAAAAAGCTTGTTATAAGCAGCTGGGAATGTTACATGTGTGCTATTCACGAGATTGTAATATGTTTTGCACTAGATAGTAAAATCATTGGATGGCTGAGTTTTTGTGGATGTAGCCCATATTGGGTGAACCACGTTAAATTTCTAGGTTGATCTCTTTTGTGTTATTCCTCATTGTTATATTTGGGTTAATTAATCTACATATAATTGTTAGTGTTTATTTCTTTGATCTGCCTGAACCCTAACAACTGGTATCAGAGTGGGTTTTGTTTTTCATCTACAGGAAGGTCTCACGGTTAAGTGGGAGCAATGGCAGATGAGGGTAAATTAAAGGTAGATAAATTTAATGGGCAGAACTATCAATTATGGAAGATGCAGATGGAGGATTATCTCTATCAGAAGGATTTATGGAGGCCGTTGGAAGGAATAGACAAGAAACCAGCATCAATGATTGATGAGGATTAGGAACTTCTGGATAGAAAGGCGCTGGGAACCATTCGGTTGTGCCTGGCACCATCTGTGACATTCAATATAACAGAAGCGAAGACAAAAAATGAACTGATGAAAGCTTTGGACAAATTGTATGAAAAACCCTCAGCCTCTAATAAGGTATTTCTCATGAAGTGTTTGTTTAATCTAAAAATGATTGAAGGTGGATCTGTGTTAGATCATTTAAATGAGTTTAATATGATTACCAGTCAGTTAACTTCTATAAAAGTGAAATTTGATGAAGAGGTGAGCACTCTTTTAGTTTTATGTTCTTTGCTAGAAAGATGGAATAGCTTGGTAATGGTTGTAAGTAACTCTGTCTCTAGTTCAAATACTTTAAAATTTGATGATGTTGTTGGTGTTATCCTTAGCGAGGAAATGCGACGAAAATGCATAGGTGAGACTTCAACATCTAGTAATGCTTTGACTATAGAGAACAGGGGAAGAACAAAGGAGATAGGAAAAAACCCAACAAATCATGAGAAGTCACAAGGGAAGTCGAAGAAAGGTAGATCTAAATCTAGAGGAAGAATGGATTGCTGGCACTGTGGAAAGCTAGGACACTTGAAGAAGGATTGCTAGTCTCGAAAGGGAAAACAAGGAGACAGACAACATGATGATAGTAAGGAAGCTAATGTTGCAAGTAATAAATTATAGGATGCTTTAATTTTGTGTTTAGATAATGCTAATGAATCCTGGGTAATAGATTCAGGGGCTTCATTTCATTCCACACCCCATAGGAAATATTTTGTAGATTATGTTCAAGGTGATTTTGGACAAGTATATTTGGGTGATGATGAACCCTGCCAGATTGTTGGAAAAGGAAAGATAAAAATCAAGTTGCAGAATGGAAATGAATGGTTGCTACAGGAGGTCAGGCATGTTCCAAATTTGAGAAGGAATTTAATCTCTGTAGGACAAATGGGTAGTGAAGGTTGTATAGTTACCTTTTCAGACAAAGTCTAGAAGGTCACTAAAGGTACATTAGTAGTTGCTAAAGGTGAAAAGGTAGGTACATTGTATTTGTGTACTAGTAATACTTATTCTACCTTAACTGCTATAGAAACAGTTGCTACTGAAATAGTTATATCACTTGCTACAGGGACAAAAACAAAATTGTGGCACCATAGACTTGGGCACATCAGTGAGAAAGGGATGAAGATCCTGCACTCCAGAAAGTTGCTACTAGGTCTAAAGAAGATTGACTTGGAGTTCTGTGAAAATTGTGTTTATGGAAAATAGAAAAGAGTCTGATTTCTTAAAGTTGGGAAAGAGAAGAAGAGTGAGAAATTAGAGCTTGTGCATTCAGATGTATGGGGACCAGTTTAGGTATCTTCTCTTGGTGGCTCTTGCTATTATGTTACTTTTATTGATGGTGCACCTAGGAAAACATGGGTGTATTTCCTAAAACAAAAATTAGAAGTATTTGAAACTTTTAAAAAGTGGAAAGCTTTGGTTGAGAATGAGATAGGAAAAAAGTTGAAGCGTCTCAGATCTGATAATGGAGGTGAGTATTGCAGTAGAGAATTTGAGAATTATTGTTCATATAATGGAATCTATAGGCAGAAAATAGTTCCTGGAACCTCACAAGAAAATGGTGTGTCTAAGAGGATGAATAGGACCATTATGGAGTGTGCAAGGAGCATGAGATTGCATGTTGGACTACCCTTACACTTTTGGGTAGATGTTGTACATACCGCTATTTATTTAATAAATAGGGGACCTTCAAATCCTTTGGATGGTGGCATTCCAGAGGAAGCATGGATGGGCAAAAAGGTAAACTATTTATTTCTAAAAACCTTTGGTTGCGAAGCTTTTGTCCATGTTGATATTGAAAATAGAACCAAGCTTGAGGCTAAGTCTAAAAAAGGTACCTTCATTGGATATGGAGTAGATGAATTTGGTTATCGGTTATAGGATTTTGAAAATCATAAAATCATTAGGAGTAGAGATGTTATATTCAATGAGAAGGTCATGTATAAGGATCAGCTGCAAGAAAAGAAGCATGAATAGGCAAGAAAGGAATATGTGATGCTGGATGAGATTCTAGAAAATAAAATACCAATGGTACCTGATGCTCAAAAACAACAAGTTATCCCATAGACTCCTGCAAGTGTTAGACATCCTACAAGGATATCTAGACCTCCAAAAAGATTTTCTCCATCATTATATTCTATATTATTAACAGATTCTAGTGAACCTGAAAGTTATGAAGAAGCAATGCAAGTTGATACCAGAAAATAATGGGAGCTAGGCATGAAAGAGGAAATGGATTCCTTGCTGCAGAATCAGACTTGGGACTTAGTCAAATTACCTGTAGGAAAAAGAGCATTGCCAAATAAATGGGTTTACAGTTTGAAGGAAGAAGATGGAGGCAAGAAAAGATATAAGGCCAGACTCGTGGTAAAAGGTTTTGCACAAAAAAAGGAATAGATTTTGATGAAATATTCTCCTGTTGTAAAGACGACTTCTATTAGAACTATTCTAAGTCTTGTGGCTGTAGAAGACTTGCATCTTGAACAACTAGATGTGAAAACAACATTTCTCCATGGGGATTTGGAAGAGGAAATATACATGCAGCAACCACAAGGATATGGGGTCAAGGGTAAGGAGGAATTTGTGTGTAGGTTAAAGAAGAGTTTGTATGGCCTGAAGCAAGCACCTCGACAATGGTATTTGAAATTTGATAGTTTTATGGCTGAACAAGGTTACAAAAGATGTCATTCTGATTATTGTGTTTATTTCAAGAAATTGGGTAATGGCAGCTATATTATCCTATTGCTTTATGTTGATGACATGCTTGTTGCCAGGTCTAACGTGCAGCATATTAATGAACCTAAGCATAAATTAGCAAATTCATTTGCTATGAAGGATTTGGGTGCAGCAAAACAAATCCTTGGTATAAGGATCACACAGGATAGGACAAACAGAAAATTATTTTTGTCTCAAAATGAGTATGTAGAGAAGGTGTTGAAAAGGTTTAACATGCAGAACACAAAAGCAGTTAGTACACCTTTGCCTAGTCATTTTAAGTTGACTAAGGAGATGTGTCCAAAGACACAAGAGGAGGAAGACAAAATGTCTAAGATACCATATGCATTAGCAATTGACAACTTGATGTATGCAATGGTATGCAAAAGGCCAGATATTGCACATGCAGTGGGAGTTATGAGTAGGTATATGAGGACTCTAGGAATGGAACATTGGAATGCAGTAAAATGGATTCTCTAATATTGAGAGGTACTATTTCAAAGAAACTATGTTTTGGAGGAACAAATTCTTCTCTAAAAGGATATGTTGACTCTGATCTAGCAGGAGATATTGATAGCAGGAGGAGTACTACATGGTATGTTTTTACTGTAGGAGGTACTGCAGTCAATTGGATTTCAAGGCTGCAAAAGGTTGTTGTGCTTTTAACAACTGAAGCTGAGTATGTTGCTGTTATAGAAGCTAGCAAGGAGATGATTTGGTTACAACATTTTCTGGAGGAATTGGGGCAACAACAAGAAGATAGCCCTTTGTACACTAATAGCTAGAGTGTGATTCATCTTGCTAAGAACTCAACTCTGCATTAAAAAACTAAGCATATATAGCTCAGATACCACTTCATTCGGTTAGTTTTGGAGGATGGATAGTTGAAGTTGGAGAAAATTCACATAAGTTAGAATCCTGTAGATATGTTCACAAAGGTAGTTACATGGGAGAAACTGATTTCCTCATTAGTTTCCATTGGCCTTCATGAATAATAATGGTGGATATAAGAAACTAGCCAAGCCTGTAATCTAGTGGGAGCTGTAAGTGCAGTGGTGTCGTCCAGGATTAGTCTCCAAGTGGGAGATTGTTAGTATGTGGCGACCAATCATGCAAGTACTATATGTTGGCAAGAGACACTATATGGATTCATGGTTGTTGTCATTGATGGCAACAAAGGTCATCCCACATATCCGCAAGTCATGGTGTGTCTCTACCGGAAGTCAGAATGAAGATTGTTGTGGTCCGGTGAACAAGAACAGAGCATGTGGCAAGGTCTGACAGATTGGTCTGGATCTCTCAGAGGAAGTGTCTTGGTGTAGTGCAGATTTAGGGAAGTCAAGAGGACTACCTTGAGTAGTATATTCCAAGGATTTAGCCTCCGATGATGAACAAAGAAAAACATATGAATAGTTGAGTACCGGATTCCTGAGAGACAGTGAGAACAGAGGAAGAACTGACTGACAGAGTATCAGACTATTTTCTGGATGTGTTACTGTTGATGGTAAAGGTTGTGAAGGCATGAATCATGTTTGGCTGACATGATTAATGATATCTACAAGTATATGCTTGATCCGCATTACTTGATATGCAAGGATTCAGCCGACAGAACAGAGTTTGTGAGAAGATAGATTATTCCGGGTGCCGACTAGAAAGATAATGAAATCACTAGTGCGGATATATATAGAGGATGGATTTAGTTGTGAAAGGTGTGATGATGTGAAGATGTACGCGAATAAACACAGAGCAGAGCAGAAGTAGTAAGAAAGATCTGGTATGTGAAAAGATAGCAGAATAAAGAACAGAGGAAAGATGAAGTGCAGCAGATCAGTATACTGAGCCTAACCGGAACTGAACTCCAGCATATGTAGATGCTTCCAATCAGTTCAAGTATTGTATAACATTCTTTTGTAGACAGTGTGTCTCCTTGTAGGCAGTGTGCCTCTTTGTGAGTAGTGTGCTCGGGCAGTGAGCCCTAATTGGCAAGTGCCATTTTGTAATTCCTTATTCTTTTAACAGAGAATAATCTTTGGGTTAATCACCCCGTGGTTTTCTCCCTTAACCGGGTTTCCACGTTAAAAATACTGTGTCATGTGTTTCTTATTTCATGGTAATGTTTGATTCAATGCTGCTTTGATTAATAAGAAAGTTCAAAAAGAAGAAATAATTAGGATAACTGATTCACCCCCCTCTCAGTTATCAACAATTGGTATCAGAGCAAGGTTCCTCCTAATAGAGCCTAACAGCTTGAGGAAGATCTGGGAGTTCAAATGGATGCATATGGTTTAAGGGAGCAACTCAAGACTGCCCTTGAGGATCTTGAACAGTCAAATTCTGAAGTCAATGAATTAAAGGAAAGACTCAAACAGGCTGATGAATTCATGAGAGAATTAAAGGACAAATTAAGTCTCTCTATGAAAAAGAGAAAGGAGCTGCTCCAACAATTGGCAAGACAAAGTGAAGAAAGCAATACAGATGAAGAATTGACTGAGAAAACCAAGTTATGTGAAAAATTATCAAAAGAAGTCATTATGTTAAGACATGAAATGGAATCAGGAACTATAAAGTTTACTCAAGAGATTGAAGAAAAAAGAAAAGCTGAAGACAATCTAAGACAATCTCTTAAAGAGAAATCAGAAGAATGCCACCAAATGGACAGGATTATCAGACATCTTGAATCTGATCTTGAAGATGCCAAAGATAATGAAGAAAAACTTGAGGATCAAATTGTCTCTCTCAAAAGAGATCTTCAAACAGCAAATGAATATAAAGAAAAATTCAAGATAAGTTCTGCCCAACTTGAAGTACTTCTTGGAAGTCAAAAGAGGACAGATGACAAGTATGGTTTGGGATATGAGAAAGGAGAAAGCTCCGAATCTAGTCAAAAGAATTTTGGATCAGAAAATCCAAGGAATAGGCCTAGAAGACCTCTGGTAAGACAGCCCAATGCTCAAAGCTATCCATCTTTCAATGGATACTGCCACAGCTGCAATCACTTTGGTCACAAAGCTAATCAGTGCAGAAAAAGGATGAATCAAACTAATCCATCCTTCTCTGGACAGTGCTTTAACTGCAAAAGGTATGGACACAAGTCTCATGAATGCAGAAATATGCAAGTAAACAAATCATTCAATGGTAGATGTTTTACATGCAATAGAGTAGGTCATATGGCTAATCAATGCAGATCAAGAGGTTATCAGTCAAATATGCAAAGAAATGTTATTTGCCAAATCTGTAATAGGTCCGGTCATAATGCTAAAGTCTGCAGAAGCAAGAATCAGGACAAAAGAGGTCCGGTGTATAATCAGAATCAAGACAAGGGTAAACAAAAGATGAATGCGGATGAAGTTAGGAATCAGATGAACAAGATTTGGGTGAAGAAAAGTTCAGAGAATGTAGAGGTTGGATCCGCACCAGACTCTGGTGCTGATATTTCTTTCGAAAATTAAAAAGTGAGCTCTGGCTCAGGGGGAGACTCAAAGAAAATCCTGTTCCCCCAGCCAATCAAGTGGTGCTGGATGTGATACAAGATGCGGAGTAAAGGGTTTGAAGATATAAGTCCTGAGATGATCCAGACAAGATTTCAGAGGTCCACATGAAGATGCAAAGAAGTTGTGATCGATCAAGTAAGACCTATTCCGGGAGATGCTCCGGAATGACAGAGGACTACAAAAGGGTCCGGAGAGATCCGGAAGTACATTATTTTTCTCTGCAGACTGGACAGAATGTTTGGGATGTTCTTGTAATGTGTCATCTCGATTTATTCATGATTGAAAGATCCGCATGATGTTCATAGATCAGAACTGATCTGGGATACTCCAAGCTATCTGGATAAGGCAAACTGGAACAATATAGGTGGAGCATTTATTGCAAACATATATTAGGGTTTGCAAAATGATATAAGGGATTTCTCAATAATCATTTGATCATTCCACACCCAAGAAGAAGTGAAAAGCGGAGCTCTACGACAAAATTCATCAAGTTCACTGAAGATCACTTACAGAAGTTACTACATACAGAAATCAATCCAAATAACTGAAGGCGCATAAGGTATTTTTCGTTTTCAATATCTCCCTGCAAATCTTTGAAAAATGGCTACTCTGAATATAGTTAAGATCTCTGATAGACCTCGTCCCACATTCAAGAAACATCCTTACAAATCCTTGGAGGTAGATCCACTAGGAGCCTTCTCTAGTGTTCCACATGGTGTATTGCATACGGAAGACATTAGGGTTTACATCCATGCGAATTTTGAAGACTTTGGAGAATCAAAACTGATGGATATCTATCACAAACAATTGATAGATGACTCCTTCGAGATCAAACCTCAGTACAAAGCCATCCGGGACAAACACTTTGCACAATGCATTCATTTCCCCTGTTTTGAAGAAGATGAATGGGTCCGGTATGTACTAAGTAGAGTACATGACAACTTCCTATGGTTGAACAAGCCCTTCAAGATTACTAAAGATGCAATTAGGGCTGTAACCGGTCTGCACTCATCCGGTGGATTACCTGTTCTCAAGTCTGTCAAAAATCAGACAGTTAGTGATGCAACCGGATCCAAGTTTGACAAGAGAGCTATGACAGTTGATGACATCACTGAACCGGATGTCAAATTTGCATCTATGATAATTGGTTACAAAATCTATCACTCCAGTAGGGAAAATTCAGTACTGGGAACTGCAATCTACACAGCTTATCAAATGTTAAAGGAGAATGCAGACTATGACTTGCGTGAGCTTCTTGTAAACCAACTTTTTGAAAATCTGTAGAAGATTAAGAAGGACAAGAAAAACTCCTTCAAGTATGGCAATCTGATCCTTTGTCTCTTCTTTTACTACATGAATGAGCTTCCTGGATCCAGTGGATGGATATGGCAGAATGACAGACCGGTTGCCATCCAAATCAGAGACTATTTGCATGGACTTGGGGATGCTAAAGCAAGAAATACAGCTCTATGGGGATATTTCAAGAACTTCCAAAGCATGATGCATGCAAGAGAAAGAATACCCCAATCCCTTGTTGAAAAGTACAAAGACACAGTATGCTTCATGGTAGAAACAGATCAGTGTCTAATGGAGGTAGTAGAACCAAGAACTGTGTGGATCATGCCCATGGGGTATGAAGTAGATGAACAGATAGTGGAGCTGCATGTTCAACACATGCTAAGTCAGCCTAAAGATCCAAAGGCAGAAAGGTTCGGAACATTTGAGGAACTGAGTGTGAAAATTCATGTGGAACTCAGAGAACCTGAGATAAAGAGGAAGGTGAGAAAAGAAGTAGAGCATATTGCTCAAGGCCTAGGCATTCCAAAGGAGGCACTTGATGCCAACCGGGAAAAGAGGAGAAAGGCTGAGGAAGAAAAGAAAGAGGCAGAAAAGAAAAGTAAGAAAAGTGCTCCGGTTGAAACTTCCACCCGGACCAGATCATCAAAAAGGTCTGCACCTCCCACAACCAAAAGTTCAAAACCGGAAGTCCAGGCATCCGGTAAAAGATCTAAGACAAAAGCCACAAGGGCTTATCAAAGCCAAAAGGATGAAGAAGAAACTGAGTCAGATGAGGGAGTGAAAGAAATAAAGAAACAGAAAAGGAAAGGATCCAATAAACCCTCTACTAGTCGAGACAAGGAAGAAATGACAGAAGAATTTTCTGAAAAGCCCACCCTGTCTCTAGACAGTGTAGTCAAATCAGTCACTGTGGATGGGAACCTTCAACCGGTGGCTGAATTCTATGATGACTACAATGAGGCAGATCAAAAGATCCTGCAAGAAGCTATAATAAGGTACTTGAACATCTACAATAAAGCTTTTATTGAGATTATCTCTAAAATCCCAAAGAGCCTAGAGATGGAATTAGAGATAAGAAAGAACAATGCCATGGCAAAAGACCTTGAGATCAGGGAACAGATAGCTATTCAGCTATATCCTTCAATTGATCACAAAACAATGAACATGGTATTCAAAGACTGCAAGGATGAATTCAGGAGCAAAGCAAGGATGAATCAGCTTATGCTTGGTGAGACCGACAAGGTAGCCAAGGACACTGAAGAGATTCTCCAGAAAACCTTCAAAAGGTTTAATCTTCCTGTTGTAGAGGACTTAGGTGCAGAAACAGCTGTGGACTTGGAATCATCTGCTCCGGAAGAAGTGGCCCTTGAACAGACTAACATCTCTCCTCCGGTTTCCCCTATAGTCTACGGATCCCAAGAAGAAGAGAAACTACAGGAGAAAGAAGCAGCAGTTAAAGAAAAAGAGGTTGACAGCACCAAGGATGCAGAGAAAGAGAAGACCCCAACAGAGAAAACCACAACTGAAAGTGGTAAGAGTAAGGAAGGAGAAAAGATTCCAAAGGACAAAACTGCAGAAGAGAAGAAACATCTGTCTCTGGCAAGAGACACTGCACAAACTGTTCAAGAATTCTTGACAAAAGCCACTATAGAAATTGATGAACCGGACCTGCTAAAAGGACCATTAGATTTTGACTCTTTGTCACCGGTACAAACAATGAAAATAGCCTCATTTGCAAATGAGAAAGTCAAAGAGAAACTACTGAAATCTCACATGGAAGACTGTGAGCTTATGGAGGTAGCATCTGGAGTGCTGGAAAAGATCATGCCATCTTTTCAGAAGGATCCCACAGCCTCCTCTTCCGGTAATCTCAAAACCTTAGTCAGCAGTGTTAGTACACATTTTGAATCTCTAGAAAAATCAGCTGAAGAAAAGGTCCGGAAGGAGTTTTTGGATAAAAGGTTCTCCGAGGTTCAGGGTTTGATCATTAATGATAGGAGAAACATGAACATTGGGATAAAGAGCTTAGAAAATGCTCTTAAGGATGGTGGTGAAATATACAAATTTTGTATCTCCTGGTCCAAGGTAACAGTGGACATTGAGAAGAAAATAAAAGAGCAAGAGGACACACTACTCAGCTTGTCTCAAAGTTTTGATCCTCTTTCTTCCTCTATAACAAATCAAGAATGTCAGACTATTGCAGTCTTGAGTGAAATCAAGAAATTGGAGAAGGAAAGGAAAAATAGAATAAGCAGGTTGAGTGAGCTCAGGGGGTTAATTGTCCCTAAGCTAGAGGCCATGCATGAGGCCATAGCAGAAGCTCAAATCACAGCCCAGACAAGTGATCCGAAAGATCTAAAAAGGGCAAATGCATTTGCATTTTTGTTGAGTGGTCACATTTCAATTTTGGATAGAATGAAGCAAAGTTGGGCTACAGAACTGATCCAACTGAAGACATCTTTTGCAGACATTCTTCAGTATATGTGAGTATGTAAATATGCGGCTATGTATAGAAAATTTTTGAAAATTTTGGTGTGCGGACCCTACCCTTTGCCATTGATGTCAAAGGGGGAGTGAGGAGCAGTGAAAAATGAGGAATCCAACTAAGGGGGAGTTCCGGAAATTGTATATAAAGATAGAGCATCAACCAAGGGGGAGCATAGTGTAAACACTTAGTCATTTTTCACTAAGTGTTGCCATCAATGCCAAAGGGGGAGATTGTTGGCAAGAGACACTATATGGATTCATGGTTGTTGTCATTGATGGCAACAAAGGTCATCCCACATATCCGCAAGTCATGGTGTGTCTCTACCGGAAGTCAGAATGAAGATTGTTGTGGTCCGGTGAACAAGAACAGAGCATGTGGCAAGGTCTGACAGATTGGTCCGGATCTCTCAGAGGAAGTGTCTTGGTGCAGTGCGGATTTGGGGAAGTCAAGAGGACTACCTTGAGTAGTATATTCCAAGGATTTAGCCTCCGGTGATGAACAAAGAAAAAGATATGAATAGTTGAGTACCAGATTCCTGAGAGACAGTGAGAACAGAGGAAGAACTGACTGACAGAGTATCAGACTATTTTCCAGATGTGTTACTGTTGATGGTAAAGGTTGTGAAGGCATGAATCATATTTGGCCGACATGATTAATGATATCTACAAGTATATGCTTGATCCGCATTACTTGATATGCAAGGATTCAGCCGACAGAACAGAGTTTGTGAGAAGATAGATTATTCTGGGTGCCGACTAGAAAGATAATGAAATCACTAGTGCGGATATATATAGAGGACGGATTTAGTTATGAAAGGTGTGATGATGTGAAGATGTATGCGAATAAACACAGAGCAGAGAAGAAGCAGTAAGAAAGATCCGGTATGTGAAAAGATAGCAGAATAAAGAACAGAGGAAAGATGAAGTGCAGCAGATCAGTATACTGAGCCTAACCGAAACTGAACTCCAGCATATGTAGATGCTTCCAATCAGTTCAAGTATTGTATAACATTCTTTTGTAGACAGTGTGTCTCCTTGTAGGTAGTGTGCCTCTTTGTGAGCAGTGTGCTCGGGCAGTGAGCCCTAATTGGCAAGTGCCATTTTGTAATTCCTTATTCTTTTAACAGAGAATAATCTTTGGGTTAATCACCCCGTGGTTTTCTCCCTTAACCGGGTTTCCACGTCAAAAATACTGTGTCATGTGTTTCTTATTTCATGGTAATGTTTGATTCAATGCTGCTTTGATTAATAAGAAAGTTCAAAAGAAGAAATAATTAGGATAACTGATTCACCCCCCCTCTCAATTATCAACACTATACACTAGTAATGTATCACCCCTGAGAAGTAGGGGTTTAGGGGCGCAGCCCCCAAAAATTTGTTTTCCCTCTTTTTTGCACGATCGGAGTCAGTTGTTAATTTTTTGTTAACTGACAAAAGAAAAACAACATTGTAAAACCCTAATTCTAGAAGCTTCCAAAAAGCTTGTTATAAGTGGTTGGGATGTATGTTGCATGTGTGGTATTCACAAGATTGTAATCTACTTTTCAGTGGATAGTAAAATCATTAGATGGCTGAGTTTCTGTGGATGTAGCCCATATTGGGTGAACCACGTTAAATTTCTATGTTGATCTCTTTTGTGTTACTCCTCATTGTTATATTTGGGTTATTTAATCTACATATAATTGTTAGTGTTTATTGCTTTGATCTGGATGAACCCTAACAATAAGTTTGGTGTGAGATCTCTCAAACCCTAGTGGAAAGATTGGAAATGGTATCTAGACACCCCCCTTCTAAAATTATAGGCCATGTAAAGGATACTCATGGCTATGTCTACACTTGCATATGGTGGATCAACTTAATCATCATTGGAAATTACAATCCTCACCAAAGGCTTGGCAGAAATATTTTCATTGCATTTGGTCTATAGTACTTGAGCCCAAGCTGGCTCATTTCACTTGGTGCATTCTTTACCAAGGCATCCCTTTGGGGTCTCATATGGTTCACATGGGCATCTCCAACCCACATTTCCTATTATGTGGATAGATTGAGTCTCTCAAGCATCTCTTTTAGTTTTTCCCTAGGGCTCAAGAAGCATGGATTTGGATCCATGATTTCTTTCGGCCTTTTAGACCTTCACCCTATTCTTTGCACATGGTTCTTCTTGGAGACTAGCCTTGTCTTCTGCCTAGATATACTTAGATTTGGCATTCTTTCAAGGTGGAAGTTCTTTTCAGCATATAGAAGGATAGAAATGGTGCTTTTTTTCTCATTGTACTGCTGACAGAAATTTTTCTTTGTACACTAAAGCTATTAGCTGCTCTAATGTTCTTATGCAAATTTAGGTGCAAGCTTCCAAAGTTGCACTTGAAGTTACCCATCACTAGGTGTTGCTAGATCATTGGGGTAATGCCCCTTGCACTTTTTCCTAGGTTCCTCTCGACTTCACAACCTCATCTCAAGGTCTTAGGTGTGGACATAGTAATTCAAGCAAGCGTGACAGTGGAGATTGGGGTTCTCACTCATGTGGCCCTCCACGTTATAATTCTAGGGACTCTATTGCCCGTTGAGGATAGTCTCAACCTTCCCATCTTCCATCTCCAAGGTGGGGTGTTGGTTGGCCTGACAGAGGAAAGTTTCCTTGCCTGTAGCTTTTCATCTCTTCAGTTTGTTCTCAACATCCCTCTAAGGAGAATGAAGATGAAACTGCTACTCTCACTAGGTGGGAATCGATTGATGATATGGCCCTTGGGGATGTTTGGGGAAAACATGATGATCAGGATCCTCCTCCTCCTTCTGGAGTGGCTTTAGCTACTTAGTCTTTATGTGGGCTTGGCCCTTTGCTTAATTTTCATCGGTGTGCTAGACTATGTATTTTGATATAGTCTTTGACTATGTGGTTGTGATGTATACCACGCTCCTCTTTTTTTGTGAATATTACAGTATTATTTCTCTTTTATTTTTTATAAAAGTTAATAGGAAATATTCATAAAAAATCCGTTCTTTACAAATTCTCTCTTTAACTTGTTCTTAATGGTATACTTATGTAACCCCAATTATAAACATTATTTATGAAGCAAATTTTGTTTTAGATTATTGAATGTTGATGTTAAAATTTTGCATTGGGAAACCAAAGTATTTGAATATTGTGTAATATATATTATCCTTTTCTAAGTTTCACTATGTTACAAAATTACATAAAATATCTTCAAAACTAATTGATGGGAAGTTGAGTTTGATAATGAAAAAAAAAAATCAAACTTCTATGTAATAAGATGTACTTAGACAGTTATCTAACAGATTGAAATGATTTATTCATTTATGAGATTGTAAATTTTGGAATCAAATTGTATTGATTATTAAAATCTTCTGATTAAATGCATTATTGAAAATAAGGAAGAATGTTTTACAAGTTCAGATGAACTATTGTAGATTGAATGGTTATGGTATTTCCATTATTATCATTACTTTAATTTAAAAAATACTAGCTATTTTAGGGAGAAATTTTTTAACTAAGCCAATGGGTTCGTTACATTTACCCTAAGGTTTCTTCTTTGTGTGGAGTTCATATTGTTAGGATATCTTTGATGTAACAAATAAGTAACCACATCCTCATACCAATAATTTGAGACAATGTTTTGTATAGTATACTACTGACAAACTATATACGGATCTATCTCAACAATAGGTTGACTCAACCCTTATACCCATACTATCTTCATGGTTGATTTAAAAATCAAATTCTTGCAATAATGTGGCCCATTTTCCCCTTCTTTCCTCAACACATTTTGCTATGAAGGATTTGGGTACAGCAAAACAAATCCTTGGTATGAGGATCACACGGGATAGGACAAAAAAAAAATTATTTTTGTCTCAAAGTGAGTATGTAGAGAAGGTGTTGAAAAGGTTTAACATGCAGAACACAAAAGCAGTTAGTACACCTTTGTCTAGTCATTTTAAGTTGACTAAGGAGATGTGTCCAAAGACACAAGAGGAGGAAGACAAAATGTCTAAGATACCATATGCATTAGTAGTTGACAACTTGATGTATACAATGGCATGCACAAGGCCAGATATTGCACATGCAGTGGGAGTTGTGAGTAGGTATATGAGGACTCTGGGAATGGAATATTGGAATGCAGTAAAATGGATTCTCTGATATTTGAGAGGTACTATTTCAAAGAAACTATGTTTTGGAGGAACAAATTCTTCTCTAAAAGGATATGTTGACTCTGATCTAGCAGGAGATATTGATAGCAGGAGGAGTACTACATGGTATGTTTTTACTGTAGGAGGTACTGCAATTAATTGGATTTCAAGGCTGCAAAAGGTTGTTGTGCTTTCAACAACTGAAGTTGAGTATGTTGCTGTTATAGAAGCTAGCAAGGAGATGATTTGGTTACAACATTTTCTGGAGGAATTGGGGCAACAACAAGAAGATAGCCCTTTGTACACTGATAGCTAGAGTGTGATTCATCTTGCTAAGAACTCAACTCTGCATTAAAAAACTAAGCATATATAGCTCAGATACCACTTCATCTGGTCAGTTTTGGAGGATGGATAGTTGAAGCTGGAGAAAATTCACATAAGTTAGAATCCTGTAGATATGTTCACAAAGGTAGTTACATGGGAGAAACTAATTTCCTCATTAGTTTCCATTGGCCTTCACGAATAATAATGGTGGATATAAGAAACTAGCCAGGCCTGTAATCTAGTGGGAGCTACAAGTGCAGTGGTGTCATCCAGGATCAGTCTCCAAGTGGGAGATTGTTGGTATGTGGCGACTGATCATGCAAGTACTATACACTAGCAATGTATCACCCCTGAGAAGCAGGGGTTCAGGGGTGCAGCCCCCAAAAATTTGTTTTCCCTCTTTTTTGCACGATCGGAGTCGGTTGTTAATTTTTTGTTAACTGACAAAAGAAAAACAACATTGTAAAACCCTAATTCTAGAAGCTTCCAAAAAGCTTGTTATAAGCGGTTGGGATGTATGTTGTGTGTGTGGTATTCACAAGATTGTAATCTATTTTTCATTGGATAATAAAATCATTAGATGGCTAAGTTTCTGTGGATGTAGCCCATATTGGGTGAACCACGTTAAATTTCTATGTTGATCTCCTTTGTGTTACTCCTCATTGTTATATTTGGGTTATTTAATCTACATATAATTATTAGTGCTTATTGCTTTGATCTGGATGAACCCTAACAATAAGTTTGGGGTGAGATCTCTCAAACCCTAGTGGAAAGATTGGAAATGGTATCTAGACACCCCCCTTCTAAAATTATAGGCCATGTAAAGGATACTCATGGCTATGTCTACACTTGCATATGGTGGATCAACTTAATCATCATTGGAAATTACAATCCTCACCTAGGGCTTGGCAGAAATATTTTCATTGCATTTGGTCTATAGTACTTTAGCCCAAGCTGGCTCATTTCACTTGTTGCATTCTTTACCAAGGCATCCCTTTGGGGTCTCATATGGTTCACATGGGCATCTCCAACCCACATTTCCTATTATGTGGATAGATTGAGTCTCTCAAGCATCTCTTTTAGTTTTTCCCTAGGGCTCAAGAAGCATGGATTTGGATCCATGGTTTCTTTCGGCCTTTTAGACCTTCACCCTTTTCTTTGCACATGGTTCTTCTTGGAGACTAGCCTTGTCTTCTGCCTAGATATACTTAGATTTGGCATGCTTTCAAGGTGGAAGTTCTTTTCAGCATATAGAAGGATAGAAATGGTGCTTTTTTTTCTCATTGTGCTACTAACAGAAATTTTTCTTTGTACACTAAAGCTATTATCTGCTCTAATGTTCTTATGCAAATTTAGGTGCAAGCTTCCAACGTTGCACTTGAAGTTACCCATCACTAGGTGTTGCTAGATCATTGGGGTAATGCCCCTTTCACTTTTTCCTAGGTTCCTCTCAACTTCACAACCTCATCTCAAGGTCTTAGGTGTGGACATAGTAATTCAAGCAAGCATGACAGTGGAGATTGGGGTTCTCGCTCATGTGGCCCTCCACGTTATAATTCTAGGGACTCTATTGCCCATTGAGGATAGTCTCAACCTTCCCATCTTCCATCTCCAAGGCGGGGTGTTGGCTAGCCTGACAGAGGAAAGTTTCCTCGCCTGTAGCTTTCCATCTCTTCAGTTCGTTCTCAACATCCCTCTAAGGAGAATGAAGATGAAACTGCTACTCTCACTAGGTGGGAATCGATTGATGATATGGCCCTTGGGGATGTTTGGGGAAAACATGATGATCAGGATCCTCCTCCTCCTTCTGGAGTGGCTTTAGCTACTTAGTTTTTATGTGGGCTTGGCCCTTTGCTTAATTTTCATCGGTGTGCTAGACTATGTATTTTGATATAGTCTTTGACTATGTGGTTGTGATGTATACCACGCTCCTCTTTTTTTGTGAATATTACAGTATTATTTCTCTTTTATCTTTCATAAAAGTTAATAGGAAATATTCATAAAAAATCCATTCTTTACAAATTCTCTCTTTAACTTGTTCTTAATGGTATACTTATGTAACCCCAATTATAAACATTATTTATGAAGCAAATTTTGTTTTAGATTATTGAATGTTGATGTTAAAATTTTGCATTGGGAAACCAAAGTATTTGAATATTGTGTAATATATATTATCCTTTTCTAAGTTTCACTATGTTACAAAATTACATAAAATATCTTCAAAACTAATTGATGGGAAGTTGAGTTTGATAATGAAAAAAAAAATCAAACTTCTATGTAATAAGATGTACTCAGACAGTTATCTAAGAGATTGAAATGATTTATTCATTTATGAGATTGTAAATTTTGGAATCAAATTGTATTGATTATTAAAATCTTCTGATTAAATGCATTATTGAAAATAAGGAAGAATGTTTTACAAGTTCAGATGAACTATTGTAGATTGAATGGTTATGGTATTTCCATTATTATCATTACTTTAATTAAAAAAATACTAGCTATTTTAGGGAGAAATTTTTTAACTAAGCCAATGGGTTCGTTGCATTTACCCTAAGGTTTCTTCTTTGTGTGGAGTTCATATTGTTAGGATATCTTTGATGTAACAAATAAGTAACCACATCCTCATACCAATAATTTGAGACAATGTTTTGTATAGTATACTACTGACAAACTATATGAGGATCTATCTCGACAATAGGTTGACTCAACCCTTGTACCCGTACTATCTTCATGGTTGATTTAAAAATCAAATTCTTGCAATAATGTGGCCCATTTTCCCCTTCTTTCCTCAACACATTTTGGATGAACATATCTTTAATAGTTGGGTCTAGAACTATTGTACAATCCTTACTCCTTAAAATATAATTCCTGAACTTTTTAATTACTTTAACTAGAGAAAAGGATTTCTTCTCAATCATTAAATACCTTTCCTCTAATCCACAAAGAGGGGAACTCATGAAGGTAATAGGTCTTTTGTTGCCTCCATCTCTTCTCTGAGTAAGTACAGTTGCTATTAAATGCTCTGAGGCTGATTAAAATTGGTTTGTTCATGATAGCTCTCTTAATCTCCTCAAATTCTATCCTTTCTTTTGATGTCCACTCAATCTGTGCATCCTTCTTTAGCATAGTTTTTAGGGGTCTAATGATCTCAACAACACTAGATATGTTTTTTCTCACACAATTGATCTTCCCATAGAAAGATTTCAACTTCTTTTTATTGCCAGGAAGAGGGATTTTAAAGATTGCTTCTATTCTTTCAGGGTCAATTAAAATCCATTTTTCTAAGATCACATGACCAATAACCTTTCCTTCAATTACCATGGAGAGACATTTCTTTGGGTTTAATAAAATTACATGATCCTAACATCTCTAAAGGACTTTCCTCAAGTCTTCAATATGATCACCATGCTTCTTGGAGAACACAATCATAGTTCACTCATATATATAACAATGCACTTCCTAATCAAGTCTTTAAATGCAATATTCATGGCCATCTAGAAAGTGGCTCTAGTATTTATGAGGCCAAATGACATCCTCTAATAGGAAAAGGTACCCCATTCCATAGTAAAAGTTATTTTCAATCTATCATGAGGGTTCTCTATGACTTGATTGTACCTTGAATAACCATCCAGAAAAGACATCATTTGTGATCTGTAGACCAACTAAAAGACTTCATCTAATGAGTGTAGTGGATAATTATCCTTTTTTGATGCCTTGTTCAAATTCCTAAAATCAACACAAAGTCTTAGTTATCCATTCTTCTTCCTCACTAGAACTAAATTGGAAACCCATGTACAATGTCTAATAGGAAACATAATCTGGGCCAATAGAACTTTCTAAACTTCCTTAAAGATCAATAGTTCCAATATATATTCACTATTCTATATTTGTATCTAAATGGCTTTGCCATTGGCTTAAGAAGAATTGTATGTTTAATTATTGAGGGATCATATGCTTTTAGATCTTCATAGCCTCCATCTAGCACTCTAGAAAAATTATTAAGAAACTAGGACAACCTTTCTTGTTCTTCGTATGTTCAGTCTTTGCCAATGAAAACTTCTTTTTGTTTACTCCTATTATATAAATAATAGGAATAAACCAAGGAATCTCATATCCTCTTCAAAACTGACTTGTATTCTTGGATACCAATGTCAAAGAGCTTCTCTAGTGCCACCATTCCTTTGGGAATGGTATTGGTCTTTACATTGAGCACTTCTTCCTCATCCTACTCTGCATCATCCTAGTCATCTTCATCAACTATTTGTCCTTTGAATACATCAAAGTTGTTAATAAAATCTAGAATATGTTTGTCATCATCAAAGACTTGAAAATTATTCACATTATCTAGGATTGAAGGAATAGATACTAATTCAACTAAAAACTTTTTCAACTTGGAATGTGTCATAGGTTTCAATGTGTTTGCAGCTACTACCAAGGCATCCACTATGTAAGTTTTCCTTTGTGAGATTGTCTTAATGTTAAATGAATGAAAATATTTTATCAATTTCCAGACTCTACTACGATAATGAGATAATTGGTTGTCATCATATTTATAAACACTAAAAATTTGCTTGACAACAAGCTCTAAATCACCAAAAACCTACACATTCTTCACCTTCTTTTTATTTTCTATTTGAAGTCCATGAGTCAACACTTCATATTCCAGCACATTATGTGAATATGTAAAATGTAGCCTATAAGCTACCAAATATGATATCCCATTAGGATTCACAAACTCTACATCAGCTCCACATCCTTGCTTGAATATGGAACCATCAAATATAAGAGTTCATAAGCATTGATCATCAATTTTTTTAATGCTCTTTATCATCTTGATTCTACTTTGAGCCTTCATTGTTCACTGCTAAAGTATACACTCCCAATTCTTGTTGTACATATGCTATATTATTAATAGCATTATACTTTGTAATAACTTTCTTGAGTCATGGCTCCCTTTCAATTCAAACCTAATTCGCTACTACATGCCATGGAAACCACATATGTGAGAAATTGGTAGCCATGTAACCATTAATGTTCTTTAACCAATCTCTACTCAAAAGCATTCAATTTTTATCTAGGATTTCCACTACCTGAATATCAATAGTTTGTTGGATCCTTGGGTCTGAAGCTAGCTATGTTGGAACATTTTTTAATTCTCTGATCATGTTGACATGTTATTGATCTAATTGTACAACTTTATTATTAGTCTTCATTAGGGTCAGTCCAAGATTCTTATAAATTAAAATTTTTGTGATTCTCCTAGATGCACCTAAATCAACAAGGCAATTGTGTAAGTCCTATACGCAAATCCTAACTAAAAATAAGAATGGAGGATTTAATAAATTCTCCTTATATGTTGAAACATTTGCACTAGTGACATTACTTTCTCCATTAAGAGAATGTAGAAAAATATTTAACAAGAAAATCATGTTGGCCACTAAGTTGAATTGCATCAAACATTGACATATTGGCCTTTGTACGTTTAAGATCGTCAATCAAATTATAGATAGTTTTCCTAAATCCAAAGGATTTTCCCCTCCTGAAGGATTCTAAGTAGTATTTAATGAAGATGATCCTTCATACCCATTAGGTGGATATGGATTATTGATTACATTATGATCTAGATAAGTATGAGTGTTTTGTAGAGGAATTGAAGAAGTGAATGGTTTCTTACTATTAATCCTCAAAAGATATGAATGCCCTTTGGAAATCTACTCATCTAGATTAATTTTCTTAGAGGTTGGATCAATCCCATTTCCTTTTTGATGGGGAATATCAAATACGTGGAGAGTCATAGCAGTCCCCAAACTTTGATTAATATTTGATGAATTCTTAAGAGTAGCTACAACTTCCATATTGTTAATTTCCTTCTACACCACCTTAAGTGCAATAGAAAACTTGAGACAATTTACTTCCACATGGTCTATAGTGTCATGCATTCTAGAATAGTTGGGAAGTGTCAAATCTACTTGGTGTGCCTTGCACACATACCCCATTTTTCTTTGACAAATGTGGAGCCCCTCCTTTTATTTTTCTTATGATTTAAGTCTTAGCTTTTTGATCTCTTAGCTTAAAGAGTGATTTTCATGAATACTTTGGATGATTATTTTCATGCTCTTGCAATTTTGGTCTCTTTGAGAAGAATCTTGATTAGGTTTTCCTTAGCCAAAAGCCATGTTTGCACATACAATAGGAGTTGTGAGGTTTTCATGGGGAGCAAGATGTGGACTTTTAAATAGATACTAGATCCTTTGTTTTCCCAACAAGACCTTGTTTACCCACACCCTATAGACTTTTGAGTTAAATCTGGATGTTTAGTGTCATGGAATATTTTAATCCCTTGAGGTCACATTTTCTCACAACTTGGTCCCAAACACTTCTTTCATAAAAAATGAGGAGCTTTAGGATGCCACTTGATTTGTGGAATCTTGAGATGCATCTAGACCTATGTCTCTTTCCTAAAATGTCCTATCCAGTCATGTGAATTTGTAAATCCAATGCATTTCATTCTTTTCTAAAGTTTATGGACTTCCACTTGCATCTGATAGGTCCTTGTTTTTCTATATCTTTTGTCGAGGTGAATTTCCATGCACTTGTGATGCATAGGCTACATCACTATCTATGTGGGAGAGAAGTATTTAAGCTGATTTTCATTATCATTTTGTCACCATTTTCTCTCAAACGCTTATTTTTTCTATCTACAAATTTCAAATCTCTAGATCAAAGCGATCTTCACCAACGAACCTACAATTATTTCTATCTCTCCTACAAACAAATTCAACATTCACCACGGTAGACACACTATAATTCCACATCTGCTCAGTCAACTATCAACTAGGTAGGTTCTCAAACCTCTTGATTTTTCATGATTATGAATCAACCTCTAGATTCATAAGAGATGTCAAAAATTTCAAACCCCCATGCTATCATAGTTTTGAAAATAGACCGTTGGATGTTTGATAGAGTTTTACAAAATCTCCTTTAGGGTGATATTTATCTAGATGAGGGTTTCTATCATATGAAGAGGGTAATTTAGGTATTTATGCATGATTTATAACTGATGTGGACTGAGTTTACCCATGGACCTCATACACTTGTGCTTGCCCTAATTAAAATTCTTATGAAAATATGGCATCTAGCCCTTCAAATTCATCTACAAAATTTCCCAATGAGGAAGGATGATTTGAAAATTCCTAGTCTTTCCTTTGATGATGATAGGTTTACCATATATCCTTTGTTCACTCGATTTCCCATAAAAATCATATTGTCACTTGTGAAACCCTTTTACAGAGTTCAGGAAAGTGGAATTATCCACTTCTTTAAGTGTCTTCCACATAAGTCTAGAATTTTTGAGATTTCCCATGAAAGGGAATTAGTTGGTTCCTTGTGGAGTTTCATTAGGGATGTGGACATATCATTCCCTTGGGCTTTTTCTAACAAATTTGACTCCCCTCTTGACTTTCACAAAACATTTACAAGTCACTTTCATGGAGTTCCGTTAGGGATATGGAGATATCTGTTGATTATTACTTTTCCCACAAAACCAAATGACCCATAAATTCCCACAAGATTTGTATTCATCTATGAATTATGGAGTTTTATCTTTAGAATGGATGTGTTGTAATATGTCAACTACCTTGCTTGGCCCGCAACTACTTCCTACACAAGTTCATCATCCTAACTATGAAAAACCTAAAAGGTCTTGGAATCTTTAAAAGTAGAAATTATGTGCATCTTACATCCGTCCTAGCCCCTTTTCCTACAAAAATTTGCAACCTTTGGAGGAACATGAAATTGTGGGGATTTTCTTTACTATTGGATATTGTAGAGCTCCCCTTTCTATCCCAAGCACAATGAAGGTTTCGCATGGGTATTCAAAGTTTTTATCTTTCAATGCTTACTCAAAGGATAATGTTATGATGTTTAAAGAACATTTTTAATGCATATAATTGAACCATCTAAAATTAAATTAACTAAGATCTTTGCAAATTTTGACATCCTTCTAAGTAGGAAAATTCCACAAAGTCATTATAGCTGAATATAATATGTTTTTGAAGGAAAATTTATTACAATTATTTTCTTATAGAGTGATGTCCAGCGTCAAAGACATTAAGTTCAAATTTAAAGGGGAATCTCTCCCCTCCAAGATTACTTTAGTTTGGAATTCAGTATTAGATACATATTTGGGACACATAGATATGGAAGACTTTAGACAAAGGATATATGGGTCAAACCCAATAGAAAGAGCCCAAAAGTTGGTAACAAATGACACTACCCAGGTAGCAAGATTTCTCACATCTTCCTAATTCCCTGAGCTTTAATGGAATGTGCCAATGATTATCACCTAGTTTAAGGAGAATAACTACTAATAATGGAATAGTATTGGTTGATCTTTCAATTCAAACTCCAACTGAAGCTTTTGGCATCCCAATGTACCCTATTATGGTTGACTTGACTAAAGATGATGGATTGACATTATATAACCAAGGGCCAGAGGAATTAGGAGAGTTATCAATTTTAGGTGGATGAAGACCTCTAAACCTACCATCTCCAAACTGCCTAAGACCCTTTATAGGAGTGATTTCAAGAGAAAAGTCAATGATTTGGTGACTCTCATGAGTAGAGTGATGGGTTTATCTATTGCATCCATCTTCCATGGGTGGATGTTCAAATTAATGTAGGAGGTGTTGGTTGGGATCAAAAAGATTCATTGGGGAAAGATTATCAATGACAACCTACACATCCAACTCACTCAAGTAGGAGTCTCCAAAGAATTCTACATGACTTCCTATGTTGTTTTCATGTTGGCCAAGAATGCTCACTACCCTTGTTAAAAAGGAATGGAACTACTAGGAATGGAGTAGACTAGGTCAAATTTTATGACTACCACCCACAATTGCAACTAAAAAATTCTCTCAATCATTATAAGAGAATCAATGATGCTTTCACCATGTATATTACTAGAATGTTAGAGGGAGATTTGAATAAAAAAACTCTCAATCCAGTAATGGAATTAGTGAAGAAGTATGGGAGTTGGTTTAATCAATTCCCCAAGTTTTCATATATCAAAATAGAAGGATTCACAAGTCCTACCTATAAATTTCCCAAGTACCCCACTAATAAAATCATCTTACTAGAGCTCACTAGGCAAATCTGTTAATCATAGTAGCTCTTGACAGAGAAGCACCAGCTTGGGGTCCCATTTCCTTTGATTTTAGGAGATGGTATGTTTGCATGTCCTTTTCCTTCAACCAAGGATTCAGATGTAGAGATTCAAAAGTACAACCTCCACTTCTATAATGCATGACCAAAATTTGACCCCCACCACAAGTTGGAGCAACTTGTTGGGAAGGAATACTAACATATCCCTCATCTAGAGGACTTTTGGGAAAATTATCCTAATAATCTTGAAGTGAAGAAAAGAAGATATTCTATGCTATTGGCCTTCCACATCAAGTTGTTCAACATACACCCTACACTTGATTAGATCTTAGACGATGGAAATATTTTGCAAAAAGAAGATTATGATGAAGTGTTCAATGATCCCATCCATCTCCCTAATTGGGCTAAGAAAGAAGTTACTTCCTTAGAGGATCTAATGAAAGAAAATACCAGGTATAGTAAGAGGTGGGTAGACCACAAGGTGGCCAAATTGGTTATTCAAGGAGTAGAGATAACTTATACCAAGGAAAAACCAAAGATGAAGAAGGAGACGCCTCTATGGCCAAAGTGAAAGAAATTGAAAGGGACGAGGAAATCATAAAAGAAGATGAACTTCCTCCATCTAAGAGAAAGGGGAAACAAAAGAAGGTTTCTTCTACTACACAACCAAGGACGAGAGGTAGCAAGAAGCCTCTCTCATCATAGCCATAAGTGTGTAAGAGAAAGAAGGATCTAGAGGAGGAGGGTGTTGAGCAAGAACCAAAGGCACAACTAATAAGGAAGAAGAAAAATGGATGAATTTTTTGAGGCTATCCAAGTTACCTTTGTTCCCCTTTATGCTCCTTCAACACAACCTTTCTCTATCCAATCACCCCATCCTCCTTCTCCCTCCATTCAAACTGCCATCCCGATTTTGTGATTCATCCCACCTCCATCTTCATTCTCAGTTCCACTTCTATCCCCATCTATGCAATAGGAGCAACTCCCACTTCCCACTCCTACACCTACCATGTCTACCATTGATCATACCATTTCCATTCCATCCATCACCTCCTTTGTTCCTCAATGCCCCCTTTTCCCACTTTGCCTTCATTCATAGTTCCTGAGCCCCAACCTGCAGTCCCTGTCTCATCTCTCCTTCAGTCAATCCTCTCAGATGTAAATAAGGTTGTGCCTAAACAAGCTATTATTGATCTAGATACTCCTTTGACCTCACCACTAGGACAACTTGAGCCTCCTACATTAGAGAATATCTACAAGGTGAGCTAATAATTGGAGGCATAGGAAGCCACAATGAGTAAGGGAATTCCTTCTAAGCAAATAGAAGATAACATTGATGAAGGTGTTGGTGCAGGAGCACCTTGGCAAATCAAAGTTGTCCTAGACAAATCTTTAATTTTTGGTTAAATTTGTAATGATTTAATATTTTATTGAGGTCCATCAAGTCATCTTTCATGTGTTAAGATCCTAGGAGGGGTCTAATGTTTAAGTCTTATGACAAGTTGTCATACAAAATGGAAAATCCCTAAAAATGTATCTTTCAAAAATGTAAAATGAGGAAGGTGAAGGGTCACCTTGTTCCAATTCATTGGAAGGAAGTGGAAACTGAAGAGACAAATGAGGAATGCCTTTATTAAGGCCTTGTAACATCCAAATAAGGTGTGGGTGGTTGATTGGAAAGTTCTAATGAATAAAAGAACACTGTTTTTATTGTATTCCTTCAGAAATTTGCTGTTTTCAGTCGTTGTACGGAATTGTACGGACAATTACTGGTACCAAATTGGTTGTAAGTGATAGTACTATAAATCACCCTCCATTTCCTTTTGGTTTCATGCATTTTAGTTTCGTTTTGCTCAAGATATTGCATTTTTCGTGTAGACTGTCAAACCCTGATTTAGAGTAACCTGTTTTGGGAAAAACGCCATAACTTTTGTTTCCACCGTTGGATCTTTATGTAACTTGGGGAAAATGACTTTAACTATGTTATCTACAATCTGACCGAAGCGATCGATCTCATTTTGTGTTGTGTGGAAGTTATGGATGACTGTTCGTGGCATTTCACAGTGACATTTCTGAGTTTGAACCCTTGTAGCAGCATTACCAGTCCGTTTTTAGAGCACATTTTCCAAAGTAACCTATACCCATCTTAGAGTATACTGTGGGGAGGCATAATGGGTATCCAATGCATGTCTTAGGTTGACATTTGAAGGTCTGTGCAAAAAGATAAGAGGACTGTTCTCTTTTTCTAGGGAGACAAGCCATTTAGAGGATTTGTGAAGCAAGTGTATGTTCCGGGAGTGATCTGCCTTAACCAATGGGTGGGATGAGTCATTTGTTACCCCAATACAACCTTTCCATGATCATACTAGAGTTTCCTTCTGCTGTTCCCACTTTTGCATAAAGGTCTTCGTTTTTGGGCTTGTAGGTGAAGTAGAACCTTGTCTAGTTCGTCTATCTTTCCACATACAAAGTTCCTTTGCATCAGGTGTGCTGCTAGAAGCTTTGAAGAAACCACAAGAAGTAATAGTTAAGTAGTAACTAGGTCTTTAGAGGGAGGATGGGCATGTAGAGGTTCCATTACTTAAACAACTTTCAATGCAAGACCAAGTAATCTTCCCTAACAATGAAGATCATGATCCAAAGGATCAATAGTTGGAAGGTGAGCAAGGAAATAAAGTTCAAGGAGAGTAAGATGTTTTGAGGCTATGGGGATGGTTGATGATAATTATTTGGTTCCTCAGTGGCTACAAATAAGTCTTGATCAAAGACAACCTATAATAAATCCTACATATTTGTATTATTTAAGCCTATTTAATAAATTGGATAAACCTAGGGGTAAAAAGAAACCTAGGATTTTATCCTCCATTTCTAGGGATGATTCAGGATCTAGGATTGCACAAATTTCAATTCATATTGTTGATAAAGATGATAGGGAGCTCAGAGATAAATATTATCATATCTCGACCATCAATCTTGGTCATTATACTAGAGTACAAGAGATAGAAGAAGTGCAAAATGTTGTATCTAGAGTGGTTAACCAAATGCATAAGGATGAGAGCATCAACAGGGAGCTAAAAGAACAAGTTATTGAGCTACAAGCTTATGTAAAACATTTGATAGCTCCACTATAACAAGAAGATGGAAGTATTGCCCCTCCAATAGTCTTGTCACAAAAAGAGGTGTATGAGATTGAAAAGATGAAACATGTGGCAAGGTCATCCCACAATAATGGGTTACACTTTTTTGCCAAACCTGACATTGAAATCAACATTTTGAGCTAAATCTTCACTTTCTGACACCTATAGCTGCTATACCGTTAGGAATTTGAAGATGATATGAACTAGTGGTTTGTGAGATTTTGTTTGTAGATTCTAAATATATTTTTTTAAAAAATTTGGAGTTAAATTGTAAAATCTTTTGCATCTCCTTTGATAACTAGTTTTTAATAGTAAACGACATTTTTTTTAAGTGGTGTATTCTGTAGCACATAACTTTTTTTCTACAAAGGATAAAATTTTGATTCTTTTGAATTTAGATTAATAACACTGATATATAGGGCATGCATTTGGTTTCATAATGTTTTGTTGAATATTATTTTTTAATTAAGTTTTGAAGTCAAACCAATTATAAGCTAGACATAGGCATATTCTGTAAAACATAACTTTTTTTGTATGTATCGAAATTCATTTTTTTTTTTGTTGAAACAAGGACATCAATACCTAGGGCATAGATATTTAAAAAAAAAATTCACTAATTTTCTAATTTTCCATGTGTGTAGAACAGAGAACTTGATGTTCAGCGAAAAACCTACATTCACAAGAAATAAAAAATAAATATAATAATCAAATTAAATATATTTAAAATTATACTTTTTGGGAAGCTTATAATAAGGACTACATACTTACAAAACATAAATTTTAAATGAGTTCATTTGATCCCCCAAAAGGTAAATCAAAAGTGGTTTTTTATCAGCATTTTGATAGATGTAGAGGATACACCATTATAGGTATGGTTTAAAACTAGCGAGGTTCTATCCAAGGGGGTTTGAATCTAAGGGGGTTTGATCAAACCCTCTTCAATTAAAATCCTTTAAATGGAACCTTTCAAGGCTTAAATCATTATATTTTCTAAAAATATGTGATTTCAACAAAAATCAGGATGTCCCAAAAAGTGTAACCCATTATTGTGGCAGCACCCATTAAGGACTGCCCAAAGTTAGTTTGAGGAGATTTATGACCAAGGATGCCAAGATATAGCCAAGGTGGTCCAAGCTCTGAGAGATTTTACTCAACTAAACCTGATGTAGATTCCATATTGGAAGATTGTAGAGAAGAGAGAATCACTCCCAAGTTTGTTGAAATATGTTGTCATTGATGTCAAGGGTATAACGTTATTAAGGTCATAAAATCAACATTATTGGCCTCACAAGATTGGCAAATTAACAAGTGTCTTGTTTGCAAGTTGCACATTATGACTTCACTGGTGCATAGTGAGCTATTGTCACAAAAAAAAAATTGTTCAGGACAATCAGTGCTAACATTTTCAAATTCCCTTTATAGTTAGTTTTTCATAAGTGTCCTTGATTTAACGCAAAAGGTTTCATATCTCTTATGGTTTGGGAGAATTAATTGTTTTGTGACTTATGTTGGAGGTTTACAAGAAATTTAATTTCTCGAGTTTGGTGAGCTTTTAGGCAAATTCCTTTGGTGGAAGTCCTTTTTTTTGGGATTTATGCAGCTTCAAATAAGTTTTTGTTCGAAGATCTTTTCATGGGAAAAAGTTATGCATGAACTTCGTTTTCAAGCACATATGTGTTATAGAGATAAAATTGAATTTTTGGAATTTTATACCAAAAGGAGTTTACAAGTTTTCAAAACTATTTTTATGGATTTTATTCATTAAGCATCCATCTTGTGAGACAAATTGAAATCTTTTTCTGGGCAATAATAGTTTTGATTTTGTGCTCACCGTAATTCCACTTGTATGCCGTAAATTTGCACCTGCAGAAAACATTCTTACTTTCTAAATTTTTAGATTTTAGAGCGGAGCATTAAATAGAAGTCTTTATTATTGAAGGAATGGAGCATGGAAGTTGGAGTGGGAAGATTTTACAAATCTTAAGTTTAAAAGAGGAAAATGTGTCATTTTTCTAAATGGAACACCTCATTTTTTATCCATACTAAATTCAATGCTAGTTGGAGCATATAAGATCATTAATAATATGTATGGGAGGTGATAATGGAAGAGTGCCAAAAACCAAGAAAGGCATAATCAGTATAAAAGTGTTGGCAAAAATAAAAACATTAATCAATATAAACATGATCTGCTATTTAGAATTATAATGCTTTCCACACCTATTTAAGTAGGCCCTATCAAATACCCAGCTGCAATTGAAGTTGTAACAGTTTGCAAAAAACATATTTAGCCTGGTTAATGTTGTAATGCATTACATACTAGTAGCATTAAAGAGAGTTTTCAATGCCTGTTGTAATGCCTCACATATAGGTAGCGCTAAAGAGAAGTTTAAAATGCCTCTTTCAAGAGGTTTTTATGAAGGGTGACCCATTCTTGAATATAAATACTAGACAAAAAGAAAAGAATCATTGTTCATTACAAATTGTTGAAGATATATGGTGGGTGATGAATAATGCTGAATTTTTTATGATTATTGGTATTACATTTTTGTAGGTGCATTGATTGGATGCCCTAGTATTATAGTGGGGTGATTGAAGCATATAAAGATTGAGATGTTTTGTGTGAAGTGACTGCTATTATATAGAGATCTGGTGCTGCACATGGTGAACAAGATAGAATGATTTGGGACTTCCATTATAGTTTGAAAGACTATTTATAAGTATTGGTAGAGGTCACTGGTCAAGTGTGAGAGAGATGGTAATATAGAAGTGTTGTAAAGGAATTTGATCAGATTATTGCAGAACAAAGTGAAGAGGGAGTCTTCACCAACAAAGATGATTGTTCATAGTTTTGATTGTTTGAGTTGCAGTCAAGGAGTTGGTGCCCATACTACATTTTGGAGAGTTGTTGCTCTTTATGAGTTGGTGCTTACATTGTATTGTGAGAATGGTGTCTCCAGTGTTAGTGCTTACATTTGCAAGTGAAATAATAAAAGCAATATTTTTCCATGGTTTTTCCCAAAAAGGTTTTCCACATAAAAACTATGTTATGTTTTTTTTCTCTTTGTTCTTGATCTGTGTTATGTTGATTTGTTTTGAAATTTTAGAATTTCTCTAATACTGATTCACCCCCCTCTTAGTATTAGTATGTGCTCTTCAATTGGTATCAGATCCGATTCCTTCGGAGAGAGACTGACAAGCTTGGAGGTTGATCTGGGTAGCATAGATGGCTACTTGTGATCCATATGATTTTTCATCCAATAGGGCACCTTTGTTCGATGGATCGAATTATGCAGTCTGGAGCATAAGAATGGAAGCGTATCTGAATGCACTTAGCTTCGATATTTGGCAATTAGTTGGAGATGGGTATATAGCTCCTGTAACTCCCCCAACTAACCCTATAGATAAAAAGCTTAGTGAAAATAATACTTTCACCAGAGACTTCTGTTGGTTTTTTCCCTGATTGGATGTTCATTCCCAGATTTCGCTACAAGATAGCCATCAGTGATCAACAGGATCTCTGGGCCAGGGGCCAACAGTGTAGGAGATAGACTCTATTTTTATCTCCTCTTCTTCTTCAGGCTCTGCAAAACCTAGGGGGGCATTCCCTACTCAACACCCATGAGATATAACTATGCAAAGGCTGGGATGCTGACACAAAGCAGATAAATCCTCCTATATGAAGACCAAAACTGTGAGATAAGAGCAAAGGGGCTAGCTTTGGGCTTATGTTCAGTTGTGAATCAGAGGATCTTGGTCCTAAACTACTTCTAAGGTCCTAATGATTATTTTGGGAGTTTGAATTTGATTTATGTTTGGATGCAAACCTGGACCTGGTGTATAACCTCAACACAGAGCTAGACCGGTGCCTATCTAGGGCTTGGAGTCGGTAGACATACACCTGTGAATGATCAACATGAACACACTAAAATTGGATTTCAAGGGCGTGTTGTAGTATCTACCTTACAGATACCTCCCAATACAGAGTGTTAAGCTATCTCTACTTATGGCATCCCTATTGCAGTATATTCTTCCCAACACTTAATCTGAAAACACTTTAATCTACCCCTTGAGCAGAAGTTGAAAGATCAAGCATTCAATACAAGAATTCTGTATTCTAGAATATCAGACACCCCTTAGATATCTAGATTTAGAAGGACACATGCAATACTGGAGACAGAATTAACAAAACACATGCAAGTACAGCATTACTCATATAAAATCAATCATGAAATCAGTAGATTCATGCATGAGACATACAACAAGAGATACATAAACTCACAAGACCTCCTGCACAGAGCAACCAAAACCAGTTGTATCTTATTACAGAGCTAGATATGTCTAGTTTTCAACAACCTCTAATGAGCAACACAACCTGCTAAATATAGCAGGAAAATGCACAGCATTAATTACATGGCAAAAGTCAAAAAAATCTACCAGATACAGTTCATTCTGAGGAAATGGCACTCAAACATTCAATGCAGTAGGTGGAAGAGGGAACAAGAGAGGTTCTCAAGCCGTGCAGTGCCACCTGTGGATGTACAACTTCAATCGGGTACCAGATCCGTCCACGCCATCGCCCATACCCTGTAACATCTGCCATTAATGTCCACCTACTCGTGGCCTTGGGAAAAACATCATACTATGCATCGCAAACCTTTCCCGCCAAAATAGCTCATCCTGATAATTCAAATCATGTAGGATCAAATTATCCCACATGCACCCCGCGGCAACCTCCTCACCACCTTATATACTAGGTCACGAGCATATATGATGTCGGTGCTTTTGCTCCCGACGACACTAGTACAAGCCTTCATCATCATCATCCTCCAGCATGATATCTTGTTGCTCAAAATATCACCCTGACGACCACCCTCACTCTAACGTGAAATATCAACCTGATATTCACCTTCATCGGCACAACCTGATGCATCAGAGGAAGATCCTCCTGCTTAGCCAATACCAAATGTCTGGCCGATGAACATCCTGATGACGTCACCGTCATATCCTGCTGACGTCATTAGCATATCTACCTATCGCACACCTCCTCATATCCGGATGACGTCATCATCATATTCAAAAATATCGGGGGATCTCCATAAAATGACTAGTGTTAGAAATATGACCCCCCTCGGATCCTGATGACGTCACCACCATATTGGCATCAGGATGATATTCGGAAGATAACCGGATATTTGAAATATCACCCTCATGCACAAATATCATGCTGCACTATAGCTCCACTATAAGATCAGGGTGATATATGAATATGATGGATATTTGAAATGATCACCCCCCACTAGACAATGCATGAAGCCGACAGGCGGATATCTCCCCTCAGAAATATCAGGGTGCACTGTAGCTCCATTGTAACATCAGGGTGATGTTAGAACATACCTGATATTTGGAAATATCACCCCATCCTTAGAAAATGATGAAGCTGAAAGACATATTGCCTCGACAATGAAAATCCTGATGACGTCATCATCACATTCAGGACTAGGGTGATATTCATAAGATAACCCGATATTCAGAATATCACCCCGACAATTGAAAACAATGATGTTGATAAGAAAATATCACCTCTACAAGATCATGATGTCAGCAACATCAGGGAAGTTAAAACATAAGGTGATAAACTAACATCGGGGTGATCTTAACGAAGATCACCCGATGTTCAAATATGATGACCTTGGGACATCAGGTCATACTTAGCAAATTCTCAACACCAACATCAGGATGATCTTGAACTAAGATCACCCGATGTTAAAATATCACCTCTAGGCAGGATGTCGGGTTGGCAAAAACATGAAGCCCCCACAGGATATCCGGTCATGATGAGAAATGACCCTTGCAAGGAACATCAGGGGGATGTTTGGAAACATGATGATGATGAATTCCTCCAAAGAAAATATGATGCTGCAGTTGAAAATGTTGAGGAGGCTGAAGACTTAGGACTTCTTTGGATTTTTTGGGAAGGTACCTGCATGTTCAAATGCTTGAAAACTGACTGCTCATGCAAGCACCAACAACTTCCAGGTATGATTTGACAATTTTCTCACTTCAACTCCCTAGTGGAGTCACCAATTTGTTAGTTCTCAAATTTGCAGTTTGCAAAACCCTAAAAGGATGCCAGAATTTATGATTAGGTTAAGCAACCGACTTGACCAACAAATAGAATCAATCAAAATGATTTGAATTCTCTGCACTTCAGGCTCTGCTTTGTCTAGGTGAGTGTACCTTTTATCACCACTAGATGTTAACACTTCAAAACTGAATGGTGATGATTGAGTAGATTATATACAATTTTACTAGTTAAAGCATATTTTCAACCACATTCAAACTGGCATGAGATCTGAAAATGGTTTTATTCAATTGCTCTACTCCTCCAACTCCTACAAACAGAAAACTAAAATTGTGTTTGAAATATATACAAGGGATGATTTTGGAAGTTGTATGATCAGTGCCTTTTCCTCAACCGGGCAACAAAGTCCAAATACAAAAAGGTATATGCATTCCCTCTGGCTACAATTTGATTTGTTTGGCACTACAAGGTCTATGACTGGCATAGACGTGCAAAAATGTCATTTATCTCATTCTTCTTATCTTATCCAATTAAATTTCCCAGGTTACTGTGATTCACCTAGAGGAATCTAGTCCTTTCTTGAAGGAACCCAATAAACAAACCACACAAAACAGGAAAATGTTTTGACAAATAAAACATATACTTGATATATTGATTTGAACAACAAGGAAAATTGAATTGGAGACAACCAGGCAAAATTTTACCAATTAGTTTAACAAACAAATGACACCAGATTTCAGGCACCAGATGAATATAATCTCTCCATTACTGTGCTTTAGAAAAATGGTGTTTGCAATGTGTTCTATTTCAAAATCAAATTCCAACCAAGCCCCCAAGGTCTTGGTTTCCTTCTTATATAGACGAAGGAAGCAACAAGCTTCAAACCTTTTACATTCAATATGTCTATTCATTTTCCCACCCCTTTACATTACAACTTTTAACTATCTCTTTGCAAAATAATTATTTTCATTATCCTTTGTTTTCGCATTCCTGTGAATAATTTTTTTGCAAATAATCTCACCTTCACATTTTCACCCAATGCAATAAATTTATACCTTAGGTAAAAACAATTACCTACCCCAAGACCTTTATATTTATTTTAAATTTCTTGGTGGAAAAATTATTTTCCTTTGAAATAAAACAATATTCAATGCCGTGAGAAATCAATTTTTCTTGCAATAAATTTTTACCCCTAACCTTATTGTTTATTCCATCACACTTCATTTTTCATTTTATTTGTTTTCAGGAATGCAGGATAAATATTAATTCCACCATGATACCACACCGAAATATTTTGATATCTATAGGGATATAGGAGAACACTTAAGTTCACCACTCTCCTGCATATGGATTTGTTAACTGTTGCGGGGATACGAGAAAGTCACCCACAGTCCTGCACTCTTCTTCACTTATTGTCACGGTAACGTGGTGATTTCTCACAGGTATCCATTGTTGAGCTCTAAGAGTAGTGGACGCTACATGGGCATGCCTATACTCGTCACACACATTAATCCTATAGTTCTTCATCATCATAGCTATGACAACTTATGCTTCCAACATAGCAAAGTTCTAGCCAAACAACTCTTCAATCAATTGTTGTAGTTTTGGAATACATGTGGAGCCTCCAACCAGAACTACTTCATCGATTTCATTTGCTACCATTGGCCAAACACAATCTCACACCATTGATGCATTTGTTGAAGAGACCATTGTTAAGATTTTCAAACTTAGCTCTGCATACATCATTGGAGCCATCGAACTATATTGTCAAATAGTTCAAGTGCCTTTTGTGTACTTCCACATTCGCATACATGTCTATCAGGGCACTGGCAACTACAACATCTGATAAAATCTACTTTCGATCACACTTGGATGGATATCCACAGCCTGTGCCAAAGCTCCCATGCTAGCAAATACGAACTAATAGTGTTGGAAATCTATTTGTTGCATATGATAAAACAATGTGATTGCCTCGTGGGGATACCCACACCTTCAATACACTGCAGTCTATTTCATTCTCTCATGTGGTCAAATACTTTATGACCATCTATCAAACTTCTGCACTGATTATTATGTATAGCAGCTCCTTCAGCAAAATGTTGAGATTGAGATGAGTAGTTGATCTAGCAATGGCACTTTATGATTGTGGATGGAGCATATGAAATGTGCAATGTTAATCAATATATGTCCCCAATTTCATTAATCTCAACAAGAACACTGTCTCTGTTCATGAAATTGTTACTTGAGGCTCAGAGAAGCATTTTCCCTAAGTATTTTGTGGACCAAAGCCCTGATTTCACATCTCACCATCTCATCTGTACCTTTGGGCCATGTCCTCTTGGTTATAGAATGTTATTCGAAGGGCACTCCTATAGGACTTCTCTTTAACAATTACATAGGCATTGTGGGTTGTAAGCCATGAATATCTATTGAAAGGTAGACCACCCACCTTAGAGATAAGGTCTGTAATATTAAACTTAGTGCATCTGTAATTGATGTCACTCACAAAACTGCAAGACATGCATTTAAGCCCAGCTACACAGTCACTATCTTTGGCACAAATACCATGAACCAAGAATCTACCTTAAGAACAAGCCCCATTAGAGCCTACAACTAAAATTAGCACACCCAATATGATCATAAGAATGATGCTCTGTCTCCCCATTTTACATGATTCCTTGCGGTTAGAAATGATGGTATGTGCATGTATCATGAAATCAAATAAATCCATTAGAGCATATTCACCAACTCTTTTGTTCTATCCACCCAATTCATCAAAAGGCATATACCAGTGAAAATGTCACTATCAAACCTCAATGTAGAGAAGGAAGATAAAACCAAGCTATGCATTCCTCAATGCCTCTTGAAATTTACCAAGCATAAACAGTATTGATGAAGCTTTAATACCAGAATGGCTACATAAATGAAAATCAAATTCTCTGTGATGTGTGATGAGAATATCTACTACAATGTCTGGTGCAGTGGCTTTGCTCATCGTTAGAAAACAGCCTTGTATGATGTTGCTTTTGTATCACAACAAATGCATACTAGAATGATGCAATGTAGGGGTTCAAACTCAAACTAATGGAGGCATATTTCACAACAATGGGCTCAAAGACAAATTCCTCAACTTTCAAAGGCAAATAATTCAGGGCAACTTACTTCACAAGGCACATTTTTCTTGGTTCCTCAGGTCCACAAGCTCAAACAAAGTTACATACATTATTTATTCACCTCAATGACTCTAACTCACTCAACCAACTCCTTCAAGAACCTTCTTGCAACAATCATTGGTCCTTTTCTCACAGACTATTCCTAATGCTAGTAGCCCTCCAAAATGGACTGTCAAAACTTTTCTCTCAGGGTAGGTGTAAGAACCTAGATCTAATGCCACTTTTGTGTACCCTTTTGGCTCTTTAAGAACATACTTCAAAATGGGCTATAGGTGTTTTGGATCAACACCTTCAAATCTTGACTGTCTCAGACCGAATTAGGCCTATTAGGCTTCCTTGAAATGGTTCAAAACAGTAACTCTTGCACTCAAGGTCCAAAGTACTTAACCCACATCTAAATTAACCTTCAACTAGGTTATTATGGTCAATCCAACACAATTTACCCACTCCAAGAGCCAGGGGTCTTCAATTGGATGTTTTTCCCTACTAAGTTGTCTCAATTCTAATAGCCATCCCAATATAGACTATCACTCATATCTTTTGTTACAGACCTCAAATCAAGATTGTGAAAGGCTTTTTGGATACCCATTAAGGAGTTTTAAAACATATCAGAAATGCAGTATAGGTTACTTTGCAACACAAACCCCAAAAACTGACTATCTCATTGTCCTAAAGGGGCATTTAGGTCACTTTTACAAAGCAAGTGCCAACCAAACACTCTCCCAATCCAAAAACTCTACTCCAATGGTATAGGAAGATATCAAATAGATTAAATCCATAACTTTTATTAATAGAAACCTTTACAAATTCACCCAACTCCAAAACCTCACCTTTGGCCTATTTAGGCTTGCGTACAAGAGGGTTTATTGAAAATGTGACCTCCCAACCTTGTTTCATCTTACCCATGGCTCAGACATGTCCTATTGGGCCTGCACATGCTTAATCAATCAACTTCCACACTCCTTCCATGCTATTTCATCAAACTACTACTCTTAACCTCCATTTTACACTATCAAACCCTTAAACAAGGTATCACAGAACCGTTTATGGAAGAATGCCAATAAAACTCTTAAACCTTTATGAAATTCAATCAAACAAGAACCAAAAGGATGCTACTTCATGTATCCATTAAATACAATGCAATTTGGATAAAAAACCAACTATACAAAGTCATACAGTCCCCTAGGAGTAGCAGATTTTACAAAAAATTGCAGAGAAACAAAGTTTCATTATTGTTTGAACTTCAATACAGGACTCCCCCCTTGCCTCCCAATTTGTGAGGCTTCTTTATGCTTTTTCAAACCAAAACCAACGACGCAAACTAACTTTCTAACTACTTGACTCTTCACATTCCTAACTCTTGCAATTTTGACTTTTCACCTTCCCACTTTTGTAACTTTACAATATGATAACTTTTGAACATATATTACAAAATATGACAATATGAAGACTAATTACATGATAAAATGGTCTATCATGACCTTATTGGACTCACAAGACACATAGCATAAGACTATATTTACAAAAGTTGACATGGTGCCCCTGCACCAAAGAACTCCTGAGTGATTGTCCTCAATAGCTATTTCATCTTTTGGTTCATCAGCATCACATACTGCAATACTCCCAACCAGTTTGGAGGATATTCTTATGCACAACAACAGAGAAACCTTGCTGTGTTTTTGAGTATATCAACAGTGCCAACAATAAACACAATCATATCAATAGTCCTCAGGTACAACTTCCATCTAGCCCTCAAGTAAGGTCAATTGTTCCTGGTCAAATCCATGATTTTAGGTATGAAAAATAGGGTGGCAAGGCATTTCTTGAAACAATTTTTATCTTGAATTGACCATAAACTGCTTTAATATGCTCTTGAGGTGAAAAGTTGAACTAGCTAGTCATTAGAATTTGTTTTCTGACATCTTTGCACTATGACCAAAACAAGCAAGTAGCCTCCAAAATCACCTAAGAAAACTGGTCAAACAATCTCTTGAAGCCATGAAAATGTACAAACATGTAGACATTTGACCCAAAAATTCATGGGAGAAAATGACTTGGCAAAACTCATCTCGAGGTGCAAGATATTAACACTCAAAATGGCTCACTTAGCCTTTTCTGAAACTTTAGTTGTCAAAAAACCAACTAGGGCTCACCAAGTCACCACCCTGAAAAAATACCAAATCTCTTCTTGGGAAAATGCCACTGGGGAAAATGGTTCATTTAGGTCCATTGAGTATGTTTGCAAAAGGATTTTTCACCAATTCACTTCCTTCACAAGATATTAAGGGTCAAAGTTGACCTCCTTGAAACATTCTAGAAATGCAAATGTGAAAATATGACAAACTGCATTTGTTTTTGGCCTTGAAAAATATCAAATTTGATCCTGAGGCTCTGAAACTGGACTAGGGAGTATATGAATGTCAAGGGAATGTAGAATACCAATCCACTTGCCATGATGATCACCCAACTATGAAATATCAATTTGAACAGGAGGCTACTTTGCAAGCTTGAGAATATGCAAACAACAAAACAATCCCAAAACCCTCCAACTTGGTGCTTTAAAACTCTGTCAAAACTTATCACAAGAAGTTGAAATCAAACATACATGCTTACATATGACAAATGAACACATTCACCATGTGTTTTGACATGAAAGTGAATAGGCTTCAAATTATTATTCTCCAAAGTAGGCTGCTGGGGTAGATTTTTCAAGTACATTTCTGAGTGTCACAATCGATTTTCTCATCATGAGCACTTCAAATTTTACAAAATTTTACAGTGCCAACATGATCCAAGGTCTTGGTGATGAAATTGATGAACCTATAATTGTTTAGAAGATTCTCAGATCTCTTCCTATGCACTTTGATGCTAAAGTGACTGCTATTGAAGAAATGAAGGATTTGGACAAGTTATCAAAAGATGAGTTACATGGAATTTTGATAGCTTATGAAATGAGAACAAGTGATCATACATATAAAAAGGAGGTAGCCTTCAAAGCTCTAAGATAGGAAAAAGATGAAGAGTCTACAACCAGTAACAGTTCGAGTAGTGATTCAGACAGTGAAAAGGCACACTTCATGAGGAAATTGAAGAAGGGTTTAGGAAAATACAAAGGAAGTCACCTTAAAATACTTCAACTATGGTAAGGTAGTATATTTTGTAGACACATGTCCATATGTGAAGAATGAGGATAGCAACAACGAAAAGAAGCCCAAGTACTACAACAAGATGTATAGAGGAAAGAAGAAGTCTCAAAAATTCAAGAAGAGTCTCTGTTCCAAGGATGAAAGTAGTTCATCAGATGATAGTGAAGAAGAATAATCTATAGAAGAAGTTCTCTTCATGGCTAAAGAAGAAGACCTTGCTGAAAATAAAGAAGATGTAAATCATTTTGATGAAGAAGGAGAGGTGAACCTTGAAGAAAACTTATAAGTTCCCTAAGTGAAATCAAAAAACTTAGGAAGAAAAATCAGAACTTGAAGTTGTAGCTACAGGTAGAGAATGAAACAAAAACTAAGATATCTCAAGAAGTTGGAGAAGCTGAAAAATTGATTTTTGACTTGAAGGTTTAGATCGAACAGGCAAAGAGGATTGAGGAAGAAATCAGAAATCAGCTAAGGATAAAAGAAGAGAATGGAGAGAAACTTGAATTTGAAATTGTGTCTCTCAAAAAACAACTTGACAAGACAATGGCTCAACTAAACAAAGAAATGAAAAATGAAAAGAGTGTTGTGTTGTTAGACAAAATGATCAGTTCTCAGAAGTTTGCTTCAGATAGATGTGGTATTGGTTTTGAAGGAGCAACCCAGTCTTCAAAATCAGCAAGTGGAGAAAAGCAAAAGAGTTATACTGAAGCACTTAGAAGTGAAAGTGGCAAAGTAAGGAACATTCACAAGGAAGACACGCAACCAAATGTTAGGAAGCACACTTTCAATGCATTTTTTCCTTCAAGGTAAGCACATATGACCAATTTTAATAACTCAATCTTTAGTTACTATTTTTCATGTAATAATTTTGGGCATAAGGCCATGGGCTGTAGAATTCATGCTAGAAACAATTTCAACCATATAGAGCATTCTAGGAATAAATTTCCATGGAGATTTAATGGAAATCAAAGTTTCATAGGTAGAAATTCTTTTGCTCCCCTCATGAATTTCAATATTATATGTTATAAATGCAATAACTTTGGTCATACTGCAAAGACTTGTAGAAGCAATTTTGTAGAATCTTCCAAGCAAAGAAAAAAGAAAGAGCAACATGTGGCTGAAAAAGAAGCTTATAAGAAGGTTTGGAAGAAGAAGAAAGAGGTAGAGAAAGAGAAATCTAATATGATTGTGCAAACAACCCTACATGCACAGAATGAAAGTGATCAATGGTACATTGATAGTGGTTGTTCTAGACATATGACAAGAGATAAAAGCAAGTTTCTCATGTTGAAGAAAATGAATGGTGGTACAGTATAGTTTGGAGACAATGCATGTGTAAAAATTTCAGGTAAAGGCACTCTTATTTTGGATGATGGTAAGGCCAAGATTGAAAATGTTTTGCATGTTGAAGGTTTGAAACATAATTTTCTTAGTGTAAGCCAAATATGTGATTAAGGTCATACTCTTACCTTTAACTCTGAAGGATGTGAAATAAGTAAAGCAGGGAGACCTATTGCAGCAACTAGTAGAGCTAGTAATAATCTTTACATACTTGATGATATCAAAAGTGAGAAATGTTTCATGACTCAAGAAGACGAAGGATGGCTATGGCATAGAAGATTGGGGCATATGAGCTTTGATAACCTTGTACAAATCAACAAGAGGCATGCCCAAACTCTCAAAACCTTTAGATACAACATGTAGAGAGTGTCAGTTAGGAAAGCAAACAAGGAGTTTCAAGCCTAAAGAGAATTCCACATCAAAGCCTTTGGAGTTGATTCACACATACTTATATGGGCCAACAAGAACTAGAAGCATGCACAGTGAGAGGTATTTTATGTTGTTAATTGATGATTTTTCAAGAATAACACAGGTAACTTTTTTGAAGGAAAAATCAGAAGCACTTGACAAAGTTAAGGAATTCAAGGCCTTAGTTGAAAATTAAATAGGAAGGAGGATCAAATTCCTTCATTCCGATAGTGGTGGTGAGTTCACTTCAAGTGAGTTTGAAGAATACTATGAAAAACATGGCATAAAGAGGCAACTTTTAGCAGCAAGAACACCACAACAAAATGGTGTGGTTGAGAGGAAAAATAGAATAGTGCAAGAGATTGCTAGAACAATGCTGAATGAGTCAAAGGTCCCTAATTCTTATTGGAGAGAAGTGGTTCACATTTAGAACTGTGGACAAATAAGAGCAAATGGGAGTAAAACACCATATGATTTATGGAATGGAAAACTTGCTTCAGTAAAATACTTTAGAATATTTGGGAGTCCATGCTACATAAGGAGGGATGAAGAAAATCTTGGCAAGTTTGAGGCTAGAGATGATGAGGGTATCTTTCTTGGGTACTCTTCAAAGAGTAAGGCATACAGATGTTACAACAAAAGGTTTCATAAAGTTGTAAAAAGTGCAAATGTGAAAGTGCATGAAGAGGCAATTTTTCAGAACAGGTTATAGGATGATGAAAATCTAGAAGAAGCTAAAGAAGTCAAGACACAAAAGGCAAATATTAAGACACCTACAAAGACACCATTCAAAGCACCACCAATATCTTCTCATGTTGTGCATAAAAAACAAAAAGACAAAGAAGGAGAAGAAGAGATGTATGAAGAAGTTGACTTGACATCACCTCCAAAGACATCTTTCAAAAATTCATCAAAGTATCTTAAAAGGAATCATCCAAAAGATCTAATCATAGGAAACAAGGATGAAGGAGTTAGCACAAGAAGAAGATTGGCAAACATGTTTGAAGAAGAAGCATCTCTTTGTTGTCCAAAATTGAGCCAAAGAGTTTTAAAGAGTCTGCTAAAGATAAACATTGGGTAGCTGCTATGGAGGAAGAGCTTGATCAAATACAAAAAAATAAAACTTGGGAACTTGTCCCAAGACCCAAAGACAAGAATGTGATTGGCACAAAGTGGGTGTTCAAGAACAAGTTGAATGAAGATGGTCACGTGGTAAGGAACAAAGCAAGACTTGTAAGTAAAGGATATGCACAAGTTGAAGGTATAGATTTTGAAGAAACTTTTGCTCCTATTGCACATTTAGAAGCTATTAGAATGTTTTTAGCTTTTGATACTTTCAAAGATTTCAAGGTTTATCAAATGGATGTAAAATCAACTTTCCTAAATGGTAACTTGGATGAAGAAGTGTACATAGAATTGCCAGATGGGTTTATTATTTCAAAAAATTAGAACTATGTGTGCAAGCTAAAGAAAGCACTCTGTGGGATGAAACAAGCTCCACATGCATGGTATGCAAGATTGGATAGATATTTGCATCAACAAGGTCTCAGAAGAGGGATAGTGGAAAACAATCTCTATGTCAAGGATGAAGGTAATCATATGTTGATTGATGTGGTTTATGTTGATGATCTTATCTTATGTGGTTTATGTTTATGTGTCAAGTTTTTACCACCAATATACAGAAGGAGTTCAAAATGTCTATCCTTGGTGAGTTGTCTTTCTTTCTTGGTTTGCAAATTTTTTAATCAAATAAAGGCATATTCATTTCTCAAACCAAGTATATTAAAAAGATGTTGAAGAAGTTTAGAATGGAGGATTTCAATCCTGTAAGTACCCCCATGGTTACAGGGTGCAAGTTGAGAAAAAAATATGAGTCCCCAGATGCTAACCAAACTTTGTACAGGTCTATGATAGGAAGTTTGTTGTATGTGATAGCTACTAGACCTGACATTATGCAAGCAGTGGGTTATGTAGCTAGATTTCAAGCTACTCCAAAAGACACACATGTGAATGTATTTAAGAGGATCTTCAAGTATCTCAAGGGTACTATGGACTGTTGGGTTGTGGTATCCAAAAGGAAAAGATTTCACTCTCATAGTCTACACAGATGCAGATTGGGGTGGAAGTGTTCATGATAGAAAGAGCACAAGTGGAGGTACATTTTTTCTAGGAGATTGCCTTGTGTCTTGGTTGAGCAAAAAAAAAAGATTCTATTTCTTTATCTACAACTGAAGTAGAGTATATTGTAGCAGTGTCTTGTTGCACACAAGTCCTATGGATGAAGCAAACCTTGAAGGACATAAAGGTAGAGTATGAGCATCCTGTTTCTATCTTTTGTGATAATAAGAGTGTCATTAATATTTCAAAAAATCTAGTTATGCACTCTAGGACTAAATATATTCCAATCAAGTATCATTTTTTGAGAGAACAAGTTAGTGATCAACAAGTTAAGTTGTAATATGTTGCTACTACAGAACGGATTGCAGATATATTTACTAAGCCTCTTCCAAAAGAAACATTTGAATACTTGCGAAAGAAGTTGGGAGTGACTTCACTCCACCTTTGAGTAGATGTTTGGACTTAGGGGGAGCTCTCCATTGTCACACTTTATCAGCCCCATTTCAGTTATGCGGGCTATTCAATTTCCCATTGATGTCAAAGGGGGAGAATGTACTTCAGGGGGAGCATAGAGATTGTGAAGAAGTGTTGCCATCAATGACAAAGGGGGAGAATGTACTTCAGGGGGAGCATAGAAATTGTGAAGAAGTGTTGCCATCAATGACAAAGGGGGAGATTGTTGGAATATGTTGTCATTGATGTCAAGGGTTCAGCATTATTAAGGTCATAAAATTAGCATTATTGGCCTTACAGGATTGGCAAATTGATAAGTGCCGTATTTGCAAGTTGCACATTGTGACTTCACTGATGCATAGTGAGCTACTATCACAAAAACAATTGTTTAGGACAATCGGTACTGAAATTTTCAAATTCCCTTTATAGTTAGTTTCTTAGAAGTGTTCTTCATTTAATACAAAAGGTTTCAAGGTGATATCTCTTATGGTTTGGGAGAATTAATTGTTTTATGACTTATGCTGGAAGTTTACGAGAAATTTAATTTCTCAAGTTTGGTGAGCTTTTAGGAAAATTCCTTTGGTGGAAGTCTTTTTTTTTTGGCTTTATGCAACTTCAAGTTAGTTTTTGTTCAAAGATATTTTTGTGAGAAAAAGTTATGTATGAAATTCATTTTCAGGCACATAGGTGCTACAAATACAAAACTGAATTTTTGGAATTTTACATGCCGAAAGGAGTTTACAAGTTTTTAGAACAATTTTTAATGGATTTTATTCATTAAGAATCCATCTTGTGAGACAAATTGAAATATTTTTCTGGGCAATAATAGTTTTGATTTTGTGTTCATTGTAATTCCACCTATTTGTTGTAAATTTGCACCTGCGAAAAACATTCTTACTTTCCAAATTTTTAGATTTTAGAGGGGAGCATTAAATAGAAGTCTTTATTATTAAAGGAATGGAGCATGGAAGTTGGAGTGGGAAGATTTTACAAATCTTAAGTTTAAAAGAGAAAAATGTGTCATTTTCTGAATGGAACACCTCATTTTTTATTCATACTGAATTCAACACTAGCTGGAGAATATATGGTCATTAATAATATGTATGGGAGGTGATAGTGGAGTAGTGCCAAAAACCATGAAAGGCATAATCAGTATAAAAGTGTTGGAAGAAATAAAAAGGAATAGTGGTGGTTGATCTGTACTAAAACATGATCTACTATTTAGAATTATAATGTTTGCCACACCTATTTAAGTGGGCCCTATCAAATACCCAGCTGCATTTGAAGTTGTAAAGGTTTGCAAAAACCATATTTAGCCTGGTTAATGTTGTAATGCATTACATACTGGCAACGCTAAAGAGAGTTTTAAATGCCTGTTGTAATGCCTTACATATAGGTAGTGCTAAAGAGAGTTTTAAATGCCTGTTGGAACGCCTCACATACAGGCAGCGCTAAAGAGAATTTTAAAATGCCTCTTTCAAGAGGTTTTTATGAAGGGTGACCCATTCTTGAATGTAAATGCCAGACAAAAGGAAAAAAATCACTGATCATTACAAATCGTTGAAGATATATGGTGGGTGATGAATAATGCTGAAGTTTTAATGATTATTAGTATTGCATTTTTTCAGATGCATTGATTGGACACCCTAGTATTATAGTGGGGCGATTGAAGCATATAAAGATTGAGATGCTTTGTGTGAAGTGACTGCTATTATATAGAGATTCAGTGCTGCACATGGTGAACAAGATAGAATGATTTGGGACTTCCATTATAGTTTGAAAGAATATTTATAAGTATTGGTAGAGGTCATTGATCAAGTGTGAGAGAGAGATGGTAATAGAGAAGTATTGTAAAGGAATTTGATCAAAGTATTGCAGAATAAAGTGAAGAGGGAGTCTTCATCAGCAAAGATGATTTTGTTCATAGTTTTGATTGTTTGAGTTGCAGTCCAGGAGTTGGTGCTCTCTATGGGTTAATGCCCACACTGCATTTTGGAGAGTTGGTGCTCACATTGTACTGTGAGATAGGTGTCTCCAATGGGTTGATGCCTGCATTTGCAAGTGAAATAATAAAAGTAATATTTTGTCGTGGTTTTTACCAAAAAGGGTTTTCCAAGTAAAAATTGTGTTATATTTTTTTCCTCTCTGTTCTTGATTCTAGGTTATGCTGATTTGTTTTGAAAGTTTAAAATTTCTCTAATACTGATTCACCCCCCCTCTCAGTATTAGTCTATGCTCTTCAAAGTTTTCCCAGGAATTGAGATGATGTGTAGGTTGTCTCCTAAAGTATTGTTGAAAGAAAATATCCCTACTAAAGAGAGCTTGAATCTACCATGAATGTGGTCAGAATTAATGAAAATTAGAAGGGAAATTGTGGACAAGAGTAAACAAGAGATAGGGCTTCTCATGGCACAAGTTTTGGATATTTGAAGTTACTATTCTGATTCACTAAGTGACATAACAAGGGATTATGTTGGAGATAATATAGAATTGAACATAGAATTGTTGAAGGAACAACTAAAGCACGTCCCACATGAAGGATTGTATGTGCTCCCTTACTCTTTTGATGTGCCTAGAATGAACAAGATGATGGAAATTAAGGCTCTGATAAAAAAAATTCTAAGGGAACACACATGAGAAAAGTTTTTTCAATATTTTCCCCAAGACATGTGATACACAAAAATTTAGAATGGATTATGCTAGAGAGCCACTTCCAGAAGCTTTAAACCTAGTTCTCAATACATTGATGGATTATAGAAGAAAAGAAAGAGTGAAAGACTAGATCACACCAGAAGATGGTGTTCCTAGCCCATAAGTACCTATTCACATTTGTCATTTCGGACAAACTAGTTCATAAATCCCTATTTCAAGTAAAATTTGGATAGTTGGTTTTTTATTAGTTTGTGTGTATCCTCCTTTCACCCTAATACATTCAAGGACCTTGGGTCAAGTAGGGATCTACCATCAGTTCCTTGGTCACTTAGGAATGCAGGGAAACTTGGATTTGTGTGATTTGATTACCAATTATGCTCAATTATGCTCAAAACCCTAATTATGCAAATACGGAAGCAAACAAACAAATTACTGAAAATGCTGCTATAGGAAGATGTAAAATGACAGATAAATGTGTACCAATTTTTGAAGTTTAGGAAGTGGAATAGTCGAGGAGAGCGGGCACCCTAGTCCAATGCCATGATTTTTTTCAGGATTTGGAAGCTCAACCTGCAACATGTTTCTGTTGTCTCAGAGATTTCTCTATTGAAGGATATAGAGGACTAATGAGCAGGCACCCAAGTCCAGGACCCTATTTTCAACTCTGATCTACAATTCTGACACTCTACAACCCTTCTCTGCAACTCCACTTTTCCTACTTCTTCAACCTGTAACCTACAATCACGAAAAAATGGGGAGGGGTTTGTGGTGTTTAGAGGCTTGCCTCAGTCAAGCCCCGGAGAAACATTCAAATATTTCGAACACCATTGTCAGATAGAGAGTGCATGCCCTTGTGAGGTAGAGGCAAAAACCAAATGATAAATGCTTGAAAACACAAATAATGTCACCTTGTAGTGAAGATCTCATGGAAGGAAGAAGCTCTTCATGCCATGAGGAGATGAATGCTCAAATCTGCAAATACAAACACATAAACAACACAAAATCTGCTCTTGCCACACAATGAATGCCTTGAATCACCTTTAGAAATCCTAAAGTTCACAATATCCATCTAGTTTACAAATGAATGCCTAAACATGCTTATATATGCAACTACAAATATTCTCTCCAAGAATTTCGTAATTTAAGCTTACCGTGCCAGCTTAAGAACCAAATAACATTCATAAACTGACACTTAAAACTTGGGCCTAACCCAAAATAGGGCAGGACTAGGGCATGGGCACCCAAGTCCTCCCCCCTATTTTGGGTAGGGCTTAGCTCAAGGGATCCCCCTAGGTCCCATTTACCATGAAACTTAGGGTTCATCTCATCGGGATGCCAAAATATAATGCAAGATGTCCTAAATGCAAATTAAAGACTCGTGAGCTAAACCTTATGAGGGAAAAGCCCCCAAGGGGACATTTTTTGATATTACATTTAGCCCCCACTTCAATGTATGTATAAACGCAAGGCCAATACATGCATTAAAGTACGGTCAACAAACACAGTAAACACGCCAAGCACGGAGAAGACATGCCAATCACATTGAAGGTAGTAACAGGCATGAAAAACATGGAGAAGATAGTTAAAGTCACGCAAAACACGAAGAAGACAATAAATGCAAAGAAGGCAGTGAATGCATAGAAGACATAAATGATTTCTTTTCTTTTTCTTTTTCTCAAATATATATGAAATGCAGATGCAAGTACAAGGAAAGTAAACACACCACCCATGATGCAAGAAGCAGTCATCACGCTAGTCTTTAAACTGCATATGGGGCAACACACACGCAAGACATGCCAAACCTCCCATAATGCAGGAAGCACTCATCACGCTAGTCTTTAAACTGCATATGGGGAAACACACATGCCAAACAAAATCAAGCACGCCAAACACACACTTTGAAGACACAGAGAAAACATGATAGACAAGCAATGGAGTGTCCCTATTTCTAGGTTCATCACCATCTCAGGCACATTACAGGTACACACTAACGATTGGGCTTTGCCATGACAATCGTCGAAGACACGCTTAAAGGTTGAGTTAGTCATAGAACCGCTCCCCACATCTGCAGAGGACTTTTGAAAATGACAGGATGTGCACTCTCCTCAAGAAATACACCATCCTCACCTCTACAGAGGGCTTAAGATGATTGATTAATTGATTGTAAATAGACTCAAAGTGTAGGAAGTACTCATCAAACTAGTCTTTAAACTGCACCTGAGGAGAAGCACATTGCTAACATGTACAATAGATAGCTTACCTTATATATGCCCCCACCTTAAGGTGGTTGATATCATGCATGGATATCAAGCATGTTAAGGTAGGAAGAAAACACACAAGGGAACATAGACTTTCGTAAAGCCTATGCCCCCCGAAGGTGACATGTACTTTATGATCACCAAATGTTCCCACAAACACATCCTTCCAAGAAACATGTTAGTGTCCATATAATCATGATAAACAAAAACATCAATGCATATGATTAATCACATAAAAAGCCAAGGTTATACTACAAATTAGGATATCAAGTATAACTGCGAGGCTATACTATGAAAATCAAAAAACTGAGTGTCACTAAGGTGAGATTCAAGGACAAACAAAGTGCACGGAGCAGAAATATTGTTATGTTTTGTAAGTGAGATAAGACACCATAAAAATCACTACGCAGAAAGCATAGAATGCTTCTACTAGCCAGGCATCGGATAATATATTACAACCCCATCGTCATATTAGGAACTAAGTCCAATTTTTTATTTCCCTCTAAAGGGACGCTAGGTCCGCATCGGTATAAATGTTTTTCATCATCCGCCCACTAGATAGAAACACTAGAGGAAGGTAAACAATAAAATAAGAGAGGAGAAGCAAGTGTCTTAGGGACAGTCATGTAGGAGGGTGCCCCCAAGTCACCAACTGCAATGCTATGTCCGTAAGACACAACACACAACAATGAAAATAGAGAGATGCAATATAGAAGAATGATGATACAAATAGAAGAAGGTCACAATAGAGGTAGTCTCCTAGTATCCCAGACCTTACAAGAGAATTAGGGGTCATCCCAGGAGGCCTAAACAACACATAACACATCACGGGGGAAACACATCACGAGAGATAAAGGGTTAGAAATACTTACCTGTAGGGAGGCTCATGCTAGGTTTTATCAAGAATCCAATTATCCTCCCCCTAATCCCAAATGCTATAGTAGAGAGGTATGTGAGGTGCCATAGCCCAACTTTTGTTTTTGTTTTCATGTTGTTCAATTGTAAGCTCTTCTAGGTTTGATTCAATGTTAGGTTGAATGTTTTCTTATTGAGTTGTATGAATTTTCTTATTGAGTTGTATGAATTATGATCTTGAGAGATGGAAGAAGGAATTTGGTTTGAGTGATTTCAGTATATATCCAAGAGAGTTTTAATGTAGGAGACCTTTCCTCATCCACTAGTGCTACATCTTTTGAGAACAGAGCATCGGAATGAGGGGAAGGTAAGGTGTTATGAGGACAATTATCAATGTTTTTATCTTTAGTGATGTTCAAAGAGGTAATTGATGTTTTTAAATCTTTAGTGATGTCCAAATGACTTGAATATTCTATCAAAGGAGGGAGATTAAGGGTTTCTCTTCCTTAGTGATATCGAAGGTGTGTGAACAATCAACTAAAGGAACAAGGTTGGCAAGATGATCCATAGAGGTTTCATGCATTATGATAGAGTTTTTATTGTTGTTAGATGAAAGATCATCATTTACCCATGGAATGTTCTTTGTTGAAGGGAGTTATTCATTCACTAATGCTTCTTCTTGGCCAGGGAGAGCATTGGAATGGCAAAGTGGTGATGGCTCTGTTGGCAAGAGACACTATATGGATTCATGGTTGTTGTCATTGATGGCAACAAAGGTCATCCCACATATCCGCAAGTCATGATGTGTCTCTACCGGAAGTCAGAATAAAGAATGTTGTGGTCCGGTGAAGAAGAACAGAGCATGTGGCAAGGTCCGACAGATTGGTCCGGACCTCTCAGTGGAAGTGTCTTGGTGCAGTGCGGATTTGGGGAAGTCAAGAGGACTACCTTGAGTGGTATATTCCAAGGATTTAGCCTCCGGTGATGGACAAGGAAAAAGATATGAATGGTTGAGTACCGGATTCCTGAGAGACAGTGAAAACAGAGGAAGAACTGACTGGCAGAGTATCAGACTGCTTTCCGGATGGGTTACTGTTGATGACAGAGGTTGTGAAGGCATGAATCATGTTTGGCCGACATGATTAATGATATCTACAAGTATATACTTGATCCGCATTGCTTGGTGAGGAAGGATTCAGCCGACAGAATGAGAGTTTATAAGAAACTAGACTGTTCCGGATGCCGACTAGAAAGGTGATGAAATTACTTGTGCGGATATTTATAGAGGATGGATTTAGTTGTGAAGTGTGATGTGAGATAGAGAGATATGCGAATAAGTCCAGAGAAAGAGCAGAGGTAGCAAAAAGGATCCGGTATGTGAAAGATAGCAGAATAAAGAACAGAGGAAAGATGAAGTGCAGCAGATCAGTGTACTGAGCCTAACCGGAACTGAACTCCAGCATATGCAGATGCTTCCAATCAGTTCAAGACTGTGATTCTCATCACTTTGTAGACAGTGTGTCTTCTTGTAGGCAGTGGGCCTCTTGTGAGCAGTGTGCTCGGGCAGTGAGCCCTAATTGGCAAGTGCCATTTTTGTAATTTCCTATTCTTCTAACAGAGAATAATTCTTGGGTTAATCACCCCGTGGTTTTCTCCCTTAACAGGGTTTCCACGTCAAAATACTGTGTCATGTGTTTCTTATTTCATGGTTAATGTCTTGTGTTTGATTTTATGCTGCTTCAATTAAAAGGAAAGTTCAATAAGGGAAATAATTAGGATAACTGATTCACCCCCCCCTCTCAGTTATCAACAATTGGTATCAGAGCTAAGTTCCTCCTAATAGAGCCTAACAGCTTGAGGAAGATCTGGGATTTCAAATGGATGCATATGGTTTAAGGGAGCAACTCAAGACTGCCCTTGAGGATCTTGAACAGTCAAATTCTGAAGTCAGTGAATTAAAGGAAAGACTCAAACAGGCTGATGAATTCATGAGAGAATTAAAAGACAAATTAAGTCTCTCTATGAAAAAGAGAAAGGAGCTGCTTCAACAGTTGGCAAGACAAAGTGAAGAAAGCAATACAAATGAGGAATTGACTGAGCAAACCAAGTTATGTGAAAAGTTATCAAAAGAAGTCATTATGTTAAGACATGAAATGGAATCAGGAACTATAAAGTTTACTCAAGAGATTGAAGAAAAAAGAAAGGCTGAAGACAATCTAAGACAATCTCTTAAAGAAAAATCAGAAGAATGCCACCAGATGGACAGGATTATCAGACACCTTGAATCTGATCTTGAAGATGCCAAAGATAATGAAGGAAAACTTGAGGATCAAATTGCCTCTCTCAAAAGAGACCTTCAAACAGCAAATGAATATAAAGAGAAATTCAAGATAAGTTCTGCTCAACTTGAAGTTCTTCTTGGAAGTCAAAAGAGGACAGATGACAAGTATGGCTTGGGATATGAGAAAGGAGAAAGCTCCGGATCCGGTCAGAAGAATCTTGGATCAGAAAATCCAAGGAGCAGGCCTAGAAGACCTCCGGTAAGACAGCCAAATGCTCAAAGATATCCATCCTTCAATGGATACTGCCACAACTGCAACCACTTTGGTCACAAAGCTAATCAGTGCAGAATGAGAATGAATCAGAATAATTAATCCTTCTCCGGACAGTGCTTCAACTGCAAAAGGTATGGACACAAATCCCATGAATGCAGAATTATGCAAGTAAACAAATCATTCAAAGGTAGATGCTTCACATGCAATAGAATAGGTCATATGGCAAATCAATGCAGATCAAGAGGATATCAGTCAAATATGCAAAGAAATGTTATTTGCCAAATCTGCAATAGGTCCGGTCATAATGCTAAAATCTGCAGAAACAAGAATCAGGACAAAAGAGGTCCGGTGTATAATCAGAATCAAGACAAGGGTAAACAAAAGATGAATGCGGATGAGGTTAGGAATCAGATGAGCAAGATTTGGGTGAAGAAAAGTTCAGAGAATGTAGAGGTTGGATCCGCACCAGACTCTGGTGCTGATATTTCTTCCAGAAATTAAAAGTGAGCTCTGGCTCAGGGGGAGACTCAAAGAAAATCTTGTTCCCCCAGCCAAACAAGTGGTGCCGGATGTGGCACAAGATGCGGATCAAAGGGTTTGTAGATATGAATCTTGAGATACTTCAGTCAAGTTTTCAGAGGTCCGCATGAAGTTATGAAGAAGCTGTGATCGATCAAATAAGACCTGTTCAGGGAGATGCTCCGGTATGATAAAGGATTACAAAAAGGTCCGGAAAGATCCGGAAATGCACTATCTTGTTCTGCGGATTGGACAGAATGTTTGAGATGATCTTGTAATATGCTACCTCGATTTATTCATGATTGAAAGATCCGGATGATATCCACAGATCAGGACTAATCCGGATACTCCAAGCTATCCAGACAAGGCAAACCGGAATGATGTAGGTGAAGCATTTATTGCAGACAGGTATTAGGGTTCGCGGAGCAATTTAAGGGATTTCTCAAAGGTCATTTGCTCATTCTGCACTCGAGAAGAAGCGAAAAGTGGAGCTCTGCAACAAGGTTCTTCAAGCACACCAAGGATCTCCTGCCGAAGCTATTGGATAAAGAAATCAATCCAACCACTCCGTGCAAACCGAAGGCGCATAAGGTATTCTCCATTTTTCATTACCTCACTGCAAATCTTTGAAGAATGGCTACTCCAAACATAGTTAAGATCTCCGATAGACCTCGCCCCTCATTCAAGAAACATCCCTACAAATCATTGGAGGTTGACCCACTAGGAGCCTTCTCTAGTGTTCCTCACGGAGTTTTACACACCGAAGACATTAGGGTTTACATACATGCAAACATTGAGGAATTTGGGGAATTCAAATTAAGAGACCTCTATCACAAGCAGCTGATTGACAATGCTTGTGAGCTTAAACCAGAGTATAAGGATATTCAGAAGAAACAATTTGAGCAATTTATTCATTTCCCCTGTTTTGAAGAGGATGAATGGGTCCGGTATGTACTGAGCAGGATGCATGACAACTTTCTATGGCTAGATAGACCCTGCAAGATCACAAAAGAGGCAATTAGAGCAGTAACTGGCCTATACTCCTCCGGAGGAGTACCTATCCTCAAATCTGTCAAGAACAACATTGTAACTGAGGCCACCGGATCAAAATTTGACAAAAGGGCAATGACCATTGAAGACATCTCCGATCCGGATATCAAATATGCATCAATGATAATAGGATACAAGATCTACCACTCCAGCAGGGAGAATTCTGTATCCGGAACTGCAATATACACTGCTTATGAAATGTTAAGAAAGAATGCAGAATATGATCTCTGCGAACTACTACTAAGCCAATTAATGGAAAACATACAGAAAATCAAGAAGGATAAGAAGAATTCCTTTAAATATGGTACTCTTATTGTATGTCTATTCTTCTATTTCATGAATGAGCTACCCGGAACAAGTGGATGGGTATGGCAGAATGACAAACCTGTTGCAGTCCAGATAAGAGACTACTTGCATGGACTTGGGGATGCAAAAGCGAGAAATTCAGCTCTATGGGGATACTTCAAAAACTTTCAGAGCATGATGCAAGCAAGAGAGAGAATTCCTCAATCTCTCATTGAGAAATACAAGGACTCAGTGTGCTTTATGGTTGACACTGATCAGTGCCTAATGGAGGCAGTGGAGCCAAGGACTGTCTGGATCATGCCCATGGGGTATGAAGTTGATGAACAGATAGTGGAGCTGCATGTTCAACACATGCTAAGTCAGCCCAAAGATCCTAAGGCAGAAAGGTTTGGAACCTTTGAGGAGCTGAGTGTAAAAATACATGTAGAACTCAGGGAACCTGAGATTAAAAGAAAGGTAAGAAAAGAAGTAGAGCACATTGCTCAAGGCCTAGGTATCTCAAAGGAGGCACTTGATGCCAGCCGGGAAAAGAGGAGGAAGGCCGAGGAAGAAGAGAAAAGCAAAGAAAGTGCTCCGGTTGGAGCTCCCACCTGGACCAGATCAATAAAGAGATCTACACCTCCCTCAACCAAAAGTTCAAAACCGGAAGTCCAGGCATCCGGTAAGAGATCAAAGGCAAAAGCCACAAGGGCTTATGGAAGCCAAAAGGATGAAGAGGAAACAGAATCAGATGAGG